>NIPM01000014.1:0-1268145 GCA_002738285.1 Holacanthella duospinosa | reverse complement strand
AAAAAAAACAATAACAATCAATCAATTTATATAACCCCCAACCTCTTTGGATTTCTTAGTCAGATTCAAAGGAAATTTGAGTATTATCTAAATATAATTGACAGAATTGTAAGTTTTTTTAGAAAATTTTATTAAAAAAATAATCATAAATTATCAAATTAAATGATGATTTATTGAATGTTGATTTAATCATTGACTAAATCATAAATGAGTCATATTTGTAACCCTATTACTCACTTAGACTTTCAGTGATTGAAAATGAAATTGAAAACTGTTGCTTCCAGAAGTGAATTGGAGTGGGATAAAAGGCAAATATTATTAGTGGACATTCCCTTGGATATTTCATATGATAGGTAAGAAAGTTGATATGATTGAAGACACGGTTCATGATCCCGAACCAATAAATCTTAAGATGGATGAGTGGTTCTAAATGAGACGAAAGTACTTCTTATAACCCTATTTCATGAATCATGACATTTCAAGACAAAACCTACTCCAGCGTCTTCAAATTACTACCAATAATCAACATAAGGTTTAAGTTTTTTTTTTTCTTGATAGAATATAAAAGCGATTCTACTCACCTTCCCACCATCTCATTGTCCAGGAATCGCTCAGACAGAAAATTCGCTAATTTTCGGCTTAGTTTCAACTTCATTTCAATTTCATTTCAACTTCATTTCAACTTCATTTCATCTTCATTTCATCTTCATTTCAAGGAGGGTTCTACAGAATTATCCAAAGAGCTCCATAGCCTTTTTGTAACATAATGTAATCACTAGAAACATAATTTATAATAAAATTTAAAAAAAATTAATTTAAATTTATTAATATTTTATTTTCATTTAAGATGAAGGGATTGGTGATCTTAAGCCTTCTTCTGGGGACTTTGTACTTTTACATCTTNAAACAGAATTTTCTATTATTATGATTTTATTTCTTAGTGATGGTTACTTTGTGGTTCGCCCTTATGTATGATCCGTAGTATAAATATGGGTGTCTCTATGTGTTTGAGTTACCAGTTGTCCAGTATTGCTTCCCAGCTTCACTGGGTTGGAACGCCGATCAGTCCGGGCTGGAAGAGATTTTTTTAAAAGCAATAAAGTTTTGTTGTAATAAAAGTTAAATTTATTGCATAAAGCAATTTGAATTGTGTTTTGAGTTTTTATTTTATTGTAAGAGTTTTTGGTCGGTTGTTGGTCAGTAGTCGGCCAAATAGGTGGGAGGAATTGGAGCGGGAGAAGCTCCAATTCGAAAGTTAGATTTTTTTTGTTTTCAGTTTTCTTTTGTTTTTTTTAATTTAAAGTTTAAGTTAAAGTTTCTTTTTTCTGTTATAATTAATTGTTTTGAAAATAGGAAAGTTTTTGATTAAATTTTCAAAGAAGAAGACGGACTGATAGGCAGGTGAGCGGTTTAGCGAAAAAGGTAAGCTAAACCGTCACAATATTTAAGTATGAATTTACCATTATTAAATTTAAAATGTACCCAAAATATCACAATTTTGTTGAAAAAAAACAATAACAATCAATCAATTTATATAACCCCCAACCTCTTTGGATTTCTTAGTCAGATTCAAAGGAAATTTGAGTATTATCTAAATATAATTGACAGAATTGTAAGTTTTTTTAGAAAATTTTATTAAAAAAATAATCATAAATTATCAAATTAAATGATGATTTATTGAATGTTGATTTAATCATTGACTAAATCATAAATGAGTCATATTTGTAACCCTATTACTCACTTAGACTTTCAGTGATTGAAAATGAAATTGAAAACTGTTGCTTCCAGAAGTGAATTGGAGTGGGATAAAAGGCAAATATTATTAGTGGACATTCCCTTGGATATTTCATATGATAGGTAAGAAAGTTGATATGATTGAAGACACGGTTCATGATCCCGAACCAATAAATCTTAAGATGGATGAGTGGTTCTAAATGAGACGAAAGTACTTCTTATAACCCTATTTCATGAATCATGACATTTCAAGACAAAACCTACTCCAGCGTCTTCAAATTACTACCAATAATCAACATAAGGTTTAAGTTTTTTTTTTCTTGATAGAATATAAAAGCGATTCTACTCACCTTCCCACCATCTCATTGTCCAGGAATCGCTCAGACAGAAAATTCGCTAATTTTCGGGTTAGTTTCAACTTCATTTCAACTTCATTTCATCTTCATTTTAAGGAGGGTTCTACAGAATTATCCAAAGAGCTCCATAGCCTTTTTGTAACATAATGTAATCACTAGAAACATTAATTTATAATAAAATTAAAAAAAATTAATTTTAATTTATTAATGTTTTATTTTCATTTAAGATGAAGGGATTGGTGATCTTAAGCCTTCTTCTGGGGACTTTGTACTTTTACATCTTTTTTGCTGAAGCTCAGGTCAATTTTTCACCCGGTTGGGGTAAGCGTACGAAGAATTCACTCAGCAGCAGCACAAGTTNTTTTTGCTGAAGCTCAGGTCAATTTTTCACCCGGTTGGGGTAAGCGTACGAAGAATTCACTCAGCAGCAGCACAAGTTCTGCTAAAACTATTCCAGCCAGTGATGAGGAAGAAGACAATGTTGAGCCGAATTCAGAAGATAGCTGTAGAACACCGTTGGAAAGCATTCGAAGACTTCATCGACTCATCCAGGTAACCTAAAAATGTCAATTTTTAGAAAAAAAAAANCCGTTGGAAAGCATTCGAAGACTTCATCGACTCATCCAGGTAACCTAAAAATGTCAATTTTTAGAAAAAAAAAAATGTTTTTTTTCTCTAAATTTGAAATAATTTCTTAATGAATTATTTTTTTGACTATTCAGCTAGNCCGTTGGAAAGCATTCGAAGACTTCATCGACTCATCCAGGTAACCTAAAAATGTCAATTTTTAGAAAAAAAAAATGTTTTTTTTCTCTAAATTTGAAATAATTTCTTAATGAATTATTTTTTTGACTATTCAGCTAGNAAAAAAAAAAATGTTTTTTTTCTCTAAATTTGAAATAATTTCTTAATGAATTATTTTTTTGACTATTCAGCTAGAGTCACAACATATGAAACGATGTGGAGATTTGGTAATTACAGAAAATCAAGAATGATGAGAATCGATTTAAAGGACACTACTCAAGACTCATAATTTATTTAATGAAACTTTAAAAGTTAGAATTGTTTCCTTTCAATGGTTTACTCAAGAGTTTAATTTCTAGATGAGTATCATATTATTAGTATCAATTTAGATTAAAAAATTGGGTCTTAAGGTCAAATAAAGTACACAAATTCACTGGAAAACAAAAGAATAAATTGAAAACATTATAAATTAAATTTAAAANAAGGTCAAATAAAGTACACAAATTCACTGGAAAACAAAAGAATAAATTGAAAACATTATAAATTAAATTTAAAATTTTTAACCCCCCAGGTTTGTACAGAAATAAACAAATTTTTGGATCCCTTCTTTCATAAACTTTCTCCAAAAATTGTAAAAGTGAAGTAAATAAAGACGAGTGGGAATCAAAAATTCAAAAATAGTTAATTCTACACATTGAATTTAATTTCTATTTTATNAAGGTCAAATAAAGTACACAAATTCACTGGAAAACAAAAGAATAAATTGAAAACATTATAAATTAAATTTAAAAATTTTAACCCTCCAGGTTTGTACAGAAATAAACAAATTTTTGGATCCCTTCTTTCATAAACTTTCTCCAAAAATTGTAAAAGTGAAGTTAAATAAAGACGAGTGGGAATCAAAAATTCAAAAATAGTTAATTCTACACATTGAATTTAATTTCTATTTTATATTCTAATAACACTTTGTAAAATTTAATTGAAATTAGAGAATATAGTCTGCATGTATTGTTAAGCTAACTTTAGATTTTAATTTACACCCACGTAATTGATTCTAAGTAGGTGATTTTGGAGAAAGTAAATTTGACTGACATTCAGCTGAAAAAAAAAGTTGATTACCGTTGTATTTCGAAGTTCATATTTGAGGATATAGTAATCTTGAATAATTGTAACAATGGTAACAATTCAACGTATAGAACAACGCATGTGCGTGTATCTTACATTATTCTGTAACCAACGAACCAAACAGACCCTCCAACTTGCTTCAGTATCCCAAAATTCCAAAAATTCAAATTCTTTGGAGACTGTATTTAAAATAGTTTAACCTAACCTTGAACATGGAATTAGGGTTGGAGTATAGGGTTAGAGTAAGACTACTAATGTACCTGCGGATGGTACCTTGTCAGAATATTTAAAGGTGAAGGTGACAAGGTGAGGCGTCGTTTGTTAAAAGGTTTTTATACTTTGACAACAGTTACAATCTTCCGTCTAAGGTCTACCGTAATTGATAAGGAAATGGCTCCAAGATTTGAAATTTTAATTTTTTTCGAACATCAATTTATAAGACACTCGGTATTATTTATTAAGTGGGTTAAAACATTCTATTCTGTAGAGATATTATTGTGAATATTTAAAATTTGGTAAAAAAAAAAAATTTTTTTTTATACAAAATTGACACATTTATAGAAATCTGTGAATCTTTGATCACAGAAAGTATCTAATCAAATTAAAATACAATATGAATGGTTAGATTAAACGCTATAAAGTCTACATTGTTGTGAAATATGATTCAAATTATGTGAAATATGATTTCAATGAGTTGAACCCACCCTAAAATTAATATATGAAAGAACTCCTTCTTGATAAAAATGATTTTATTATTATTATTATTTATCATTATTTATTTTATTAAAATAATTTATTTATGATTAGAACAGGTGCACATTTGAATTTCAAATTACAAATAATTTTCCCAATTTCTAAAAGTTATTCTTAGTAAATTACTACAACTATTACTGTTTCCTGTTTAAAGTTTCCCATGAAAGGGAGGAAGGGATGAAGGGATGAAAAAAAAATAAAATCTAGGTCATTTCTCAAGAAGACAGGTAGCTCAAATTTGTTTTGATGGATCCTTCAAGTCTCTCGTCAAATCAGGAAGAAACCTACTAGGGGTCTACCAATAGCGTGCGTGGATTTGCGTGAGATTGTGTAAGGTTCCTCTTTTACGTGAAATTGTGTGTTTGTGTAAAAACCGAGAGAGATTTTACGAAATTGTATCCTCTCTCATTGGTTAGAATCACTAAGCCCATCCCACTTGAGTGAGATTCTGTAAAAGAGGAACCTTACAGAATCTCACGCAAATCCAAGCAAGCTATTGGTAGACCCTTACTGTATTTCACATGCCTATCACAGATGAGGGTGAAAAGTGTGGGAACTGTAAAAAAAAATTTCATTTTATTTTTCAATTAAAATTTATCATCCCTCACCTTACTCTTTTAGGAAGGATTCAGGTAGAACCTTGAAGCTGCTTCCTGAAAATGACAATAAGGGTCAAGGGTGTCTCAGNTCTTTTAGGAAGGATTCAGGTAGAACCTTGAAGCTGCTTCCTGAAAATGACAATAAGGGTCAAGGGTGTCTCAGGCTGAAACAAAACCAAATATTATTGTAAATTGAAACTTTAAACTAAACTTCTTTCTTTTTTTTTCAGTTCCTTAATCTATTGTTACCAAATATATTTGAGTACTAGAAGGGTTAAAATTGTTCAATATACGCTATATTATATACCCTGCCAACCTGCCCCATCATCCCCTTCTTCTCCCATAAAAATTCTTTTTTTATTTTTTCTTACATAATGTTGAAATAGGGTCAAAAGGTCATTGGTTGTTACATGGTGAAGGTCATTCAAGGATTTATTACTTTCTCAATAAGTTGATTTTACCTAAAAACCCTCATCATCAATTTTCTAATCCCTATTCATTACTGTTCAGTGAAACATTCTTAATTAAAACAGTCTTCATTAGAAACTCATACATCTTCTTAATACTAAACAGTTTGTTGAGAGAAGTTTGGGAGTATAAGGTGTAAAAATTAATTTTCATAAATAATTATTTCTCCATTAGAAGAATGTGAACACAGACAGGTAGGCGTGAGAGTTTTTAGAATACTAACCTGCCTCAAAATTTTTCCATTGTTGTGCTTTTGGTTGAAAAAAAAACCATAATAATGGGAAAGACCTTGACCATCATTGTCGTAATATAAGAAAAGGAGGCCAAAGATTTGTAAAATTACAAATATTTCCTATCTTTTGTTATAAATCTCACGTAATACGAAGGTTCCTTTTTGCTTTTCTTGAAATTTTGGGCTTCTCCCTTTCTTCTTAGCAACGATGAGAATGTGATGGAATCATGGGAAAACANTTGAAATTTTGGGCTTCTCCCTTTCTTCTTAGCAACGATGAGAATGTGATGGAATCATGGGAAAACACATTTTCCATTGTTACAAATTCTTAAATCAAATTTCAACTTTCCGCTTAGACAGTTTTGAGTATTTGGATTTGTTAGAATTCTCGAAAGAAATTGAAAATGAGATCCAAAAACCAGGGTTGCTGTTTTTTTTTNAGTATTTGGATTTGTTAGAATTCTCGAAAGAAATTGAAAATGAGATCCAAAAACCAGGGTTGCTGTTTTTTTTTTTGTTTTTAATAAAAAACAACATAAAAAATAGTTTTTAATTGTTTAAAACAGTTTTTTTTTTGTTTAAAACGTTTTTTTTTATTTTTTATTTTTTTTTTATTTTCACATGAATTTTTCAATTTGAGTTAAAATATAATGAATGGACGCACAATTTGAAATTTCCTTAATTAAGTTTGATATTTTATTGTATTTAGTTCAAACAATGCAAAAAGATCGGAAGTAGTTTATTATTTTTTTAAGCTTTGGAGAATGTAGACAAGCTTTCCTGCCTTTTCGATACCCAATCGGTTCAGAATCTCGGAATGCACGATTCCTAATGACGAAAATATCCGTTCGATTCCTGCCGATGTTGAAAAGGATCTCAACACACCGAAAATGAATTCTTGAACTTTTGCCTCCACTTGACCTTTAAAAGACTTCTAGAATTCAATGGCAGTGACATTTTTTAGTATTCTTTGAAAATAAACTTTTTAAGAACGGCGAAGTCTGACCGCGGAATTTACAAGCATTACACTGGGCACGCTTTCCTTTCAGATTAGTGACACTGATTTTAGTAAAAATTTAACCAAACGGTGTCACTTGGTCGTCCTGTCATTTGTCTCCAAATTTAATATTAAAATTATGCGTTTAAAAAGTTTTTCTCAAGATAGCAAGTGGGAAGATAACGGCCTAGAGAACATTGAATTAATATTCAGCTTGAAAATTCTCATTACAAACGTAACGAGATCAAACATGTAAAAACTTGTTAGCCTTTCCAATCAACTTGTGCGTACATTCAATATTTTTACGCATGTTTTGTTTTAAACAATGTTTTTTATATAAAAAACAAGTTGTTTAAAACATGTTTAAAACAGTGTTTTAAACAAGCTTGTTTTAAACTCCGTCACCCTACCAAAAACTAAATTTTTTTTTTATTTCCCCCGTAATTGAATTCATTTTCTAATCCTTTTATTCCAACCTACACCTGCTGATTAGGTGTTTCATTAGTCAAATACAAAAAAAAAATTTGAATCTGATTGGCTCAAACATTAGAAAAAATTTTTTTCTATAGTTAGTTGTTAATTTGTTCTTTCAGTGGGAGTACTTCCGGTGGTTATCCATTATGGAGAAAATCTTAACCTGCTGGTCATGCATCGGAAGTTTATGATTAAACTATTCTCTAATAATAGCTCATCCGTCTTGAATAATTATCTAAAGTTTAATAAGTAATAAATTAATAATATAGGACTTCAATTAGAGAATTTTACCGCAACAACAATAACAGGTAAATTTTGTACATTGTTGCGGCTTGGATGAAAACTTCAAACGAAAATTGTAATAATGATCTGTCTGTAACCTGTCGAAAGTAAATATAAATTAGAAAATGGATTCCCCTTTTTTTGACTACCACAAGGTGCAAGCATTCCTACTTATTCAGAGTTCATATAAAAATTTTAAAATTCATATTTACCAGATTTGTGTAAATGGTTGAAGTAGGGTGGGGTTTAGGAGGACCTTTTGGTTTGAACTTACCTCATAAGGGCTCACCCTCCCTGTTGGAATAAAAAGATGGAAACGGAAGAGATATTGAAGTATTTCTCTGTCAAGTATCATAGCCTACACAAGTTCAAATGTTCAGATGCCTTGGATACAAAAATTTACAAAAGTTTGTTACAATAGGTGTAGAACTGAGCCCTTCAAGTCCTCTATTATTTGTTTAAATTTTTTTCAACAATTGTTAGATAGAGACATAGGTGAGAGAGAGTGATTTTTGATTCGTGATTTAATTAGTAATCATGAAGGTAGGAATTCGAACCACGACTGCAACATTGACATTCATTTGTGCCCTGTCCCTAGCCCTACCCGAACCAATTATGCGAACTGAAGAGACTACCAATGAAAATAGGAGATATGACTTCTGGGCGTCTTTATTTGGATATGCAAAAACGACAGAGGAAACTCCACTTCCGATTCAAGAATCCCGCCACAATTTACCTACAGAAAATGTTGCTGGAGAAGGTGATCTTTACCAACTCCATTATACACCACAAGGTCCATGTTTCCAAGTTGTGACTACTAGCACAACTCCAGCAACAAAGTATCCATGTCCACACCTTAACCATCCAACTTCCAACGAACTCTTGCGGAATCCAAATGAACCTGGACAAGCTCTAATTGGTTCACAACTTGGTCAAGTTCCAATAAGAAATCCAAGTGAATTAAATCCTGAAGAAGTACCTGGATCAGGGACGAGTCCTCAATTAGCTCAAATACTTCCAGGGCAAGAGGTTCCTCAAATACTTCCAGGTCAGAACCCAGATAAAACATTTTCACGAAATCCGGTACTATCAGCTCCTGAACTATTTCCGGAACAAAACTTTCCTGTAGAATTGGGTCAACAAATTTCAAACCCAGGTCAAACAATTCCTGGTCCATCGGCAGAAGCGATGTTTCCAGGTCAAAGTTTCCTGCAACAACCGGAATCATTTCTCCCTGGTTTGACTGAACAAATAATTCCAGGACCACCACCGGGTTTACAATCGAATCAACCCGGCCCATTACAGTTTGAACAAATTAATCCAGTGCAGCCTGGTGAAGTGTTTCCATTTCAACAAGATGAAATCATCCCTGGACCACCTCCAGGATTAAAGACAAATCAAATTTTAAATCAACCAGGAGAAACTTCTCCTTTCTTTGGAGGATTTCCAAATCAGTTGTTTCCAGCGGAACAACCATTGTCGGAAGAACAATTACTCCCAGGACAACAATCAAGTCCATTTGGTCCAGGAAAACAATCAAACCAACTGATTCCAGCAGAAAGACCAAGTCAAATTGGTTCAGGTGAATTTCCAAATCAAATTGGACCGGTACAACAAACATTACCACTTCCTGGGACGAAACCGGCTCAGTTTATGCCAGGAGAACAACCCACAGTAATAATTCCTGGGAAACAATCAATACCAGTAGAACAATCAAACCAAATCTTCCCAGTAAAACAACCGAGTGAAATTTTTTCGGGAGAACAACAAAATGAGATTCTTCCTGGAGAATATCCTAGTGGAGTTTTTCCCGGACAACAACCAAATGAATTTCTTCCAGGAACACAGACAAATGGAAAACCTTTTGGAGAAAATCCAAGTGGAAATCTTCCACCACAAATAACTGGAATTTTTCCCGAAGCACAACCAAATGGAGTTCTTCCCGGAAAAAACCCAACTGGAATTCTTCCAAAAAAACAACCAAGTGAAATTTTTCCTGCAGAACAACCAAATCGGAATTTTGCGGGAGAAAAACCAAATGGAATTTTTCCAGAACAACCGAGTGGAATTTTTTCCGGAGAAAATCCTGGTGGAGTTTTCCTTGGAGAAAATTCGAATGGAATTTCCCCCCAACAACATAGTGGAATTTATCCTGGAGGGCAGTCGAGTGAAGTTCTTTCTGGAGAACAACCAACTGGACTTTTCCCTGGAGATCAGACAAGTGGAATTCTTCCAGAAGTCAATCCGAGTGGAATTTTCCCCAGTGAACAGCCGAGTGGATTTCTTCCCGGAGAACAACCATTTGGAATTTTCCCCGGAGAACAGCAGAGTGGAATTTTCCCTGAAGAACAACCAAGTGGAATTCATTTTGGAGAGCAACCGAATAGAGTTGTTCCTGGAGGACAACCAAATAGAGTTGTTCATGGAGAAAATCCGAGTGGAGTTTTTCCCGCAAAACAGCCGAGTGGAATTTTTTCCGGAGAACAACCGAACAAAATTTCCCCCGGACAGCAACCAAATGGACTTTCCTCCGTACAGCAACCAAATGGAATTTTTGCCGGACAGCAACCGAATGGAATTCCCTCCCCACAACAACCGAATGGAATTTTTCCCGGACAGCAACCAAATGGAATTCCCCCCGTACAGCAACCAAATGGAATTTCCCCCGGACAGCAACCGAATGGAATTTCCTCCCCACAACAACCGAATGGAATTTTTCCCGGACAGCAACCAAATGGAATTTTCCCCGGACAGCAACCGAATGGAATTCCCTCCCCACAACAACCGAATGGAATTTTCCCCGGACAGCAACCGAATGGAATTCCCTCCCCACAACAAACGAATGGAATTTTTCCCGGACAGCAACCGAATGGAATTCCCCCTGGACAACAACCGAATAGAATTTCCCCCGGACAGCAACCGAATGGGATTTTTCCCGGACAGCAACCGAATGGAATTCCCCCTGGACAACAACCGAATAGAATTTCCCCCGGACAGCAACCGAATGGGATTTTTCCCGGACAGCAACCGAATGGAATTTTCCCCGGACAGCAACCGAATGGGAATTTTCCCGGACAGCAACCGAATGGAATTTCCCCCGGACAGCAACCGAATGGGATTTTTCCCGGACAGCAACCGAATGGATTTTTCCCGGGAGAACAACCGAATGAAATTTTCCCTGGGGAACAACCGAGTGAATTTCTTCCAGGACAACAACCAAATCAATTGCTTCCTGGAGGATCACCGAGCGAATTCTTTCCATCACAAACAAACCCAAACCAGTTGTCTTCACTTGAGGAACAAATAAATCCAGCAGGACCCAACGCACCGTGGAAAGTTTCTAATCAAAATTCAGGAGTACTCCCAGGTGCATCAATTGCTGGACAGCTCCCAATAGTTTCAATACCTACAGATCAAACAGCATCTTGGCCGCTTCAAACAGGTCAACTATTTTCTCCTCAATCACCATTTGGAAATCTTCCAATTGAATCACTACAACACGATCAACCTCCTCCAGAAGGTCAACCAGAACTTCTTCTGCCTTCAAATCCAGATAATATGATACCAGATTCTGAAATTAGTGTCTCTGACATGGAACCGATTGAAAACACCATACAGCCTGAAGGAGATCAAAATCCTGAAAATATCCCTTCCACAGAATTTCTTCCAAGTCTATTTCCTCAAAATCTTCCAAATGTCGCCTCCACAGAATTTCTTCCAACCCTACCTCCTCAAGCTCAAGAAAATTCTCCAGGACAAACATTTCCAGCAGGATTTGTTCCAGGATCAGGAGATATGAACTTTGTCCCAACAGACCAAGACCACAACTTTTCTCCATTCCAACCTAGTGAAACTTCTTCTCCACTAAGTGGTCAACAACTTGTACAATCTCCAGAACCAGAATCACCAAATCTACCACAGTTCCTACAAAAACAAGGAGGGCCTTTTCCTATACCTTCAAATCCTCCAACAAATTTACCAAGTATTCCAGGATCTGGAAATCCCCCAAAACTTCCACAGCCACCCCAACAAGGATTTCCGTCCTCACCAGAAACTAATACACAATTCCCTGGCCAATCACAATTCCCTTCTATTCCTCCCCCCGAACTTCCAGATGAATCCGTTATTGAAACAATACCTCAACCAGGACTTCCAGGTGAACTCTCTGGCTTTCCAACTCTACCTGGAGCTCAACTCTCTTCTTATATTCCAACTCAATTATCCGGACCCAATGAGAATTCAAATTGCCAAGCGTTTGATCAATGTTGCCAAAACGCTTGTTCCTGTTGTCCAAATAATGTCCCACCACTTTCAGATCAACCAGAGATACGAGGAGTAGAGACATGCGCCGGTCTCGCACCTGGACCATTTGTACCACCAGGTTTCTATCCAGTCGACAATGAACTCCAACAACAGAGAAACGCTGACCAATGTGGACTCACACCAGTAACACAAATTGAGTGTTCGATGCCACAAGTTTTTGAACAACTTCGTCTCAGAGTCATTTACAATCTCATCATGGATGCTGGTTTAGAACTCCTATTCACAGAAACAAGTAAGATTTCAAAATTTATCTAAATAACTCTTTGTCATTACTCTTCCACGGAATGTCTCTGATAAAAAAAAAAAAAAAAATTTTTTAATTTTTTATAGATAATTACACATTTTTTGCTCCGGTGGACACCGCCTTTGACCTCCTTCCTATCTGGTTCATGCAGAGTTTGAAAATGGACAAGAACCTCCTAAAAGCTTTCATAACGAATCACTACGTCAAAATCCCACTTCCATTGGATACACTTGGAAGTGAATTTTTGATTATGAATTTTCGTGGTAGTCGTATTCGTATCAATGTATATAACCAAGATACCGACTATGTAAGATTTTATATCAATTGCTCATCATACTAATTCAAACACATATTACTAATTAGTATAAATTTTAGCGTATCTACACTGTGGACGGAGCCAGAATACTTCAAAGTGGTATTCAAACGACAACAGGAACACTTCATATTGTGGATAAAGTAATTATGCCAATTCCGAAGAGGAATTTTGCACAATATTTAGCAGAAGTTCCAGATTTCTCAAGTATGAAAAGTCTCAACAAAGTTTACAAACAAATTTTTATTTTGAGATGTAGTACTCAAAAAAAAAAAATTTTTTTTTTGACCTTGATTTTTGATTTTTTGACCTTGATACAGATTTTTTACAAGCCGTAACAGATTCCGGATTGCTACCGACATTAGATGACACAATTCCATACACAATTTTTATACCTTACAATTTAGCATTCAGGTCAATTGACTATTCAGCCATATCCTCAAATCTTAACTCTCTGAGGAGTAAGTCTCCAACCAAATGATGATATATTTTTAAATAAAAATTGAACCGCTTGCGATGATCCTTATTTTATTTTATTTTTTTTAGATTTTGTTAAACATCACATCGTAAATGGAACGCACAACAGTGCTGGACTTCTCCATGGTCAATTCCTCCTCACCAATTACTACAAAGAGATCAAAATATCCATTTCATCGGATTCATATACTAGTAAGCAATCAGTAGAGTTATTAACACCATGATTATGTAATACTCTTGGGGCTTACTGTTAGAATTACCCCTTGGAGTATTATTCGATGAAGAAATTTACAAAAAACAAAAACAAAAAAAAACTAATTCTATCCAATGAATTTGTTTGTTTTAGAATTTGCAGATTCAGTAAATGGTCGGATCCGGATTATCAAGTCAGATATTCCAGTACTCAACGGTGTAGGTCATGTCATCTCTGACTGCATAACCTCAGATCCTAATTTCTTCAATTATGAAGAACTGAGTGAATTTTCATCAGAATTCGGTGCCTTCAGAAGAGCTACAAATCTCTATAGCGAAGAATTTGAGAATGATTTTTCGTAATGTTAAAATCAAAATCAAAATCAAAATCAAAATCAAAAAAAAAAAAAATTTTTTTTACAAAAATTAACTTATTATTTCTACAATCATATAGTAACTAGACAATCACCAATCACCAGTAGTTAATTTATTTTTAGTAAAAGACGACTGTAAAAAGTAACTAAAATCTTCAGACGGTCTACTCTTATCTAAAGAAATACTCAATTTTAGAAACTGAGGACTGTTAATTAAATGTTATATTACAATTAATTTAAGGAAACGTTGATAAGTACTCTCAAAATGTACACAGACTGCTCAAAAATAACTTGAGACAATCAACAAAACGGATTTGAACAAAAACTCGGTGAAAACGAGAAAATGCCTTGTATACTACTCACATTTTCATTTTTGAATTTATGTCAGTTATCGGCTAATTTCTCTGTAAATTTAAGCTAATTAATTTTAAAAAAAAATCATACTAATTTATTCAACCAGTAGACTCATTTAGTACATCTATTTCATGAGATTAATTCCATGAGTTTTTTTTTTAATTTTAAAATACAATCATGTCACTTATTGGATTAACTAATCCAGAGATACTTAGGTTACATAAAGTACATAAAAGCCTTAATAAATCAGTTAAATAAATCAACAGAAAAATAAGAAAGTGGAAATAACACTGTTTTTTTTTATATGTTTCTAAACTTGAAATCGCTTCACTCTTCGGATGACAGCGTCTACAGAGTCATCTAAATCAAAGGATTCAGTGAGGACATACGTCGTGACATAATTCTGACTCGAACACTCCAAAACTTGCCATCCAATGAGAAGTTTAATAAAATTACGTATTGGATCCAAAGCAAGACTTTCACCTATAAAATGAAATTAATCAAATGAATTGTAATACTCATTGACTAGAGTTTAAGACCTTAAGACTTAAGAGAGACTGTACCATATTTGATAAAATGTTGTTGTAAATGACACTTGACTTCAGCTAACATGTCCATTTGTAAATGTCTCTCAATGGCTTCACATCCAACGAGACGATTTAAAACAAGTGAAGACACGGCATAAGTGTCAAGGATTGGTGCAATGAGACCATGTAAAAAGCGTAACCTCTGGTATGTCCCTGCATCTTTACTCACATAGATTAAATCCACACTTCGAAAACTAAAGTCTCCGCCAGTATTTTCTGAGTAGAGTCGTGTCTGGAAATATTATTTTTTTTTAAATCTATTTTAGATCAAACTATTCACATGTTCACTAAATTGGATTAATGATTCTATACTTACGCGATCGTATTTGACAAGACCTTGAGATTTTAAATCGTCGAGTGACCTCCGAACAGTATATTCTAAAGTTTGACATGGTGGATGAAAAATAAATTCATTTTGAAGTATTCCACAAAGTTCTAAACATGTGGAGATGAGCTCAATATCTGTTACATGACAAATTATTCCCGGAATGTTTTGAAAATCTCGGAGTTCCCGTCCCTTCAATGTTAGGATACTTGTAGCTTAAATATTTTAAAAGATACGTATCAGAAATTAAATTATAGTCAATTTAAAACGACAAAAAAAAAAAAAATTTTTTTTTTTTTACGAATAAATTTTTTGGATATAAACCACGACTGATTCCAAATTACCAATTACAGCTTCCATTGCGTAGATTGGAAGAAGACAAGTTGAATAGTATGAAAGCTCAAGGACATTTGGCAGGGCTGTGACTGGTTTGAGGAACATCTGCGTCTGTCTAGTAGATTTTGTTGATTCTATACGGACTAATTCACGCCTAACAAGGCTTGGTCCTAAAATCGTGAGCTGTATCAAATAATTAAAGAACATTTACAGATAGAAATATAATAATAATTTCAGGGAGTTGAATTTTAGCACCAAGATTCAATATTAACCTTACACCATGTTTAATGACTTCTTTCATATCCTTAGCAATAGTAAGGTCATGACGTCTCGCAACTAAGTCTTTCTGTAGAATTTCTAATTCTTTGAGAAGTACTTCCGTTGTTACACCGTCTCGAAATTTATTGAGAAGGAGAAAGGCGATGATATTGGTGGACATCAGCGACAAATTTTTGACTCCATCTAGTGAAAAAAAAACAGAAATATAATATATGTTGAAAATTGTAACAATTTTAATTTATTGTTGTTAGTAACCATATATAACATGCTGTGCAAGATTACTAACGAAATCTCGTCTGTCTTCGATAAAAAATTCTGAATCCTCTACAGAATTATGATTTTGATCTGTATCTGACACGCAACTTTCACAACTTGAAAGCTGAAGTTGTGATAATGGAAACTTCCATCTTTTATATGACTGTATAAATTCCTAAAAAAAAATTTCAAATTTGGATAATTTATTTGATTTGTTTAAATTTTTTTAACAAATTCTAATGCCTTACTCTGACTGAAAACGGTTGTCCAAAATCAATTCGAGCATTTCCAAATTTAGTTTGGATTGAATTCNAATTTCAAATTTGGATAATTTATTTGATTTGTTTAAATTTTTTTAACAAATTCCAATGCCTTACTCTGACTGAAAACGGTTGTCCAAAATCAATTCGAGCATTTCCAAATTTAGTTTGGATTGAATTCCAGAGTCCAAGTGCAGCGGATAAGAAACTTTCTTTGACTTTAGCTTTACCCAATTGTTCACGAATGTAGTTCCCCTCAAGTAATTTATCATAACTAAAGTTGACAGGAACAATTAAAATATCTTCAACTTTTCTAGAGAGCAGGGTATCAATGGCAATATTCAAAAGTCCGCCTGTAATGAATTTTGTATGAAAATAAATACTGAAGAATTGAAAAAGGAATTGAGATTTTAAAATTAATATTTTGACAATCCTGAGACCTTTCGGAGGACATGGTTTCCCAGTTCGAGTCCGACCACCTTCAATAAAAAATTCCATATCATTGTCATCAACGAAGGCTCTTGCCATGTAAGAGTTTAAAATTGCACGATATAGCCTATCTCGAACTTCTTCCGTTTTATTCAATTTCCGCTTGATAAAAAATCCTCCTACGCTTCGCATCATCATACTACCAAACAAAACATAACATTTAGATTAAAAATTAATATATTTTATTAAGAAAAACTTACTGAAAAACTGGAATATTGAGATTATCACCAGCAGCAACTAAAGGTGCTCGTATATCAGAAGCAACCAGCACCCATGACACAAGAACATAGTCAACATGACTTCGATGTATTGGCAAGTACAGAATCGGATGTCCAGTTTTTCGTGCTTTGCGAATAACATCTAATTGACTTTTACGAACAGAGATGCAGGGATATATCCTTCCAAGTGTTTTACCAATAATCCATGATGCAAAACTAAGGAAGTGACATATGATTGGTT
Source organism: Holacanthella duospinosa (assembly GCA_002738285.1). Lineage (NCBI taxonomy): Eukaryota > Metazoa > Arthropoda > Collembola > Poduromorpha > Neanuridae > Holacanthella > Holacanthella duospinosa. The sequence goes on along the minus strand of NIPM01000014.1, from coordinate 1,251,114 downwards.
TCGGAATGAATCCATAATCTAAAAGTTCAAGCTTACCGCGCATAGAAAGAGAAATAAGGATGTGCAGCTTGCTTAGCACGCATATTTATTAGTAGTTTTTCAGCTCGGGCACGATGTTTCTCTACTAGTACATCAAGTGTTCCGGATTTCGGATTTTCTTTTAAATCATGCTTTGCAGCATCAAGAATTGCATGATTCACTCTCTCATCTTCCATCATCTGAATCAAATTGAATAAGAAAATTATTAAAAAAAAAAAAAAAAAAAAGTATAAGAAAATTTGATTAAATTGAGTAAAAATTCTCTTACATCTTTGAAAGGTACCATGTGATACTGCGGACCGATATACCATTTCCTCCAAAAGAAGACAAAATTTGCAAACTTTCGAATGTACCATGGATTTTCTGGAGCTTGAGTGTCATATTCAAGACAATTCTTAAGATCAAGTGATGCATCCAATTTTTCTTCACGAAGTACCTATGTAAGATCCAATAATTAAAATTAAAATAAATATGAATGAATAATTCAAATTTATTACTTCGTCCCGTGAATTACATGCAGAGCAACAGATAGAACTAGAGCCAGAAGACGTTGAAGAAGATGATCCGTCTCCATCCAATCGTCCATGTATCAATGGAGCTGGTTTATAAAATGATAAATCAGAATCTTGTGATGGAAGTTGTAATTTATCCGAATAATCAAATTCTGTGTTTTCATAATTTCTTTTGATAAATTGTGTTCGTGTGACAGGGATAGAGAGGAAGTTGGTTCTAATGCGTTTCCGACGACTCGGCGGAGGTACAGCCGCATCCAATGAATGTGTTGTGAGGATTAGTTCGAATTTTTTATACATATGGCGCAGACTCCGTACTGTTTCTGTAATACTCCATCTAAAATTTAAAACAATATAAAATCATGAACAAAAAAAAAAATTTTTTTTTGACATAAACAAAATCGATGTTATTTTATACGATTCCGTCTTACGCACTGACTAACCAGAATACACCCATTAACATTGGCAAAGAAACGCAAAATCATCGAAGAAAAAAAAAACCTGTTTATAATTTCATCTTATCTTTCAAAATAATTGCAAATTGAATGCATTACGTCGGTGCATATGTTAATCTGTAGTTATTAGGTTAGAAATCACTCTGATTCATCGAAAGATTCACGTAACCATAACCTATAAATTGGTAAAAACAAGTCAATGCTACTATAAACTTAAAAAAAAATATGAAGATATACCCCTATACTTCACATATCATATGTTGAGGAGCACTCACTTGTATTTTTGTCTTGTGTCAGCAAGATTTTAAAGGACAAGAACACAATTGATGGTAATTTCCTAACAAAAGTACAAATTGCGTTACCCTCGCCTTCACGCCATACAAAAATTACCACCAATTGGCACAATTATGTAATACTTTTTACTACATCCCAATCTCTTTCCATCTTAACAATGAGTCTCGGACAATACTCAAATTCTTATTAAATTTTTTTTTTATCAATAATTAATTAGTAAAAGATGTTCAAAATTTTATTTTTCATTTATGAAATCTACGACTGAGAGTACCATGAGGTGATGTTGTAAATTAATAATATAATAATTACATTGAGAGAGTGCAGTGTCAGTAAGATGATTTTTAAATGATAGGAATCATTCGTTATTTTATTAGTTTAAATCATCAATTTCATTCTGATTTCAGAGTTATTAAGAGTCAATTTTGTTCCCTTAGCTCAAACCTTCTCATTCGGCTAAATAGAATTTGGTAAATTAATTTTGACTTAAATTGTAAGGTTGTCACCTGTCACCTGTCAGTTTCAAGATTACTGGGATATTACGAACATTAGTGATGTAGGAAGAATAATTTGTCAAAATATTTGATTTCATCCAATCACATTCGAGTAAAATTTGAATTTTTAAATATAATTGACTAAATTTAAATTTTATAGAGAAGAGAATAAAGAATCCTTTCCAGAATTTTCATCTGATGACCTTAATGCAAAGTATGTACAGATAGTGGTACTCTATCTTTCTTTATTAAAAACGATTTCATTAAAATTATTCTTTTTCGATTTAAAAATGTCCATCTATTAGGGTAGCCAGCGGGTAAAAAAAAGTATGAGGTTTAGTAACACCCGTATTAATTATGAAATACTTGTTAGAACAACTTACAAAAATTATTTAAAATCAAAGACAGACATAGAAATATTTGAAAACATACCCATACTTCCACCAACAGATAAAGAGTGATGTAAAACAAATTCCTAACTCCCAATAAGACATAATAGTAAAGTTTTGTATAAAATAAACTCAACTAAAACTGTATCTAATATTTATATTGGAGTTTGTGTAGTCTTGAGTTTTCCTGGAGTTCGTTGACCCCTTACACCATTTTTAGAAATGGAGAGGAGAAAAAAGAGTTAGTTGTTGTTGAGTGAATGAGAATTAGAGTACTGACTAAAAGTTTGATAAAATCTCTCACCACTTCTCTTCCAAACTACTCACTTTTGGTACTAAGTCTCTTGGATGAAGTGGTGGAGTACTTGAGGAAATAGACATTGGTTGAGACTACTTGGACATGACCATTGACAGCTAGTGGACAGAAGTTGGAGACGAAGAAAACGAAAGGGAATATTTATCTCATAAAAGTAAGTTAAGTAATTCTACCGCATCTCCTTTACTTATCAATCTTATTCACTTCCTAAACCCATTCAATTATTATTCTTATCAAAAATAATAAAATAAACAAAGATACCCTAGTTGCCTAGTTCATCTCAAAGGTAATTCAATTAATCACTAATTACCTGGGGTATAAATTTTCTATTCTTCTTTTATAATACACTGAATGATTTTTACATAACATGATTTAACTAAGACAGTAATATTTTAATTCAACTTATTACCTTGATTAGGGTAGAACAAATCTCAAAATTTTGATTTGTGTAAATAGGGCGAATTAGGAAAATGTGTTGATGACAGAGACCAACAGGCTCAAATACCGGTTCTGCATTGCATCCTTTACTCTTGTACTTGACGCAACTTGGTATTGGTAAGGGTTTCTTTTTTTTATTATTATCATTATGTCATGCCTTCCTAGCCAGTGACCACTAACCACTACACTACCACTTAAAAACGATTTCTTTGAAAAGTAAACGTGAGGTCCGTCAAAAGTCGTCCATGTGATGAATTTACTAACCTTGTTCAATTTGGTTCCAGTAGGTCAATGTTTAGGGGTGGGTGTCTCAAGAGTTCACCTCCAAAGTTTCACCGTGTCTATTTCTTATGTCGAATGATCTCCTAATGAATGGTCTACTAATCTAAGGAGTAACACCAAAAATAACATCTCACAAAATCTCATCATCTATTTGGTTATATCATAAATGTATTTTAAGTAAACCATTCCATAATATGTCATACATAAAAAAATATATGTTGAAACTTTGGAACTTTTGAGGCACCGCTAAACATTGACTGACTGGAAAGAAATTTGAACAAGGTTAGTCACCAAATTTACCAAATAGACCACTATTGGGGAGTGACACGTTTACTTTAAGAAAAAAATAAGTTGTTTTTAAGTGGCAGTCTCTAATAACCATTCTTATTTATGAACTTCCAGCTTCCTCATTAATCATTCATTACAAGATGAAATTTAGTCTGAGTGTACTGTAAAGTATTTTTTTTTCTTTCTGGTAAGTCACGGTAGAGTAATAAGAGAAGCTAAAATAATAATTATTGTTTAGTAAGGTCGTTGAGTACTGCTGAGGAGGGATAATAATGAAAGTGAGTGTTGTATAGAAATAGGAATCTCTTGAGTTACATAAGAATCCTTCCTGACACCAATAAGGGTCACGGAGCCCTTCTCTCTTGGCAAACATTTTATAGGAGTGTCTGACCTCTACAAAGCAATATCATTTCAGCTTACATCCTAAGATCAAGCTCAAAAACTTTTATCAACTCTTCTCACCTCTCGTACTTATTTGAGGAGAATATTTAAAAAAAAAATTTGTTTTTTACCGATTTTTTATGTAAAGAATTTAGGAATGATTATATTATGAAATCGGTCCTAATTCATCTCGAATGTTTAACTTCAATTACCGTTTAAATGTCGGATATTATTATTGATGGAGTAACAAAAAATTCATGTCATTTCCTCCATCAGTGTAACTTATCTAAAAATAATTGTTGATTTTATTGTTGACGTGGTGGAAGTGAAGGTTGAGGAAAATAACACGAGGCAGATTTTCGGACAACAGCTGTAACTAAAGCATTTTTGGACAAGGGTAAATTTTCTGGAAACCTTTTTTACCATCTTTATTTTCAAAACTTGTAAAATTCCGCCATTACAAGCTGATCAGGATTAAAAATTTTCTACTCTTTCTCCAATTTCACTGAAATGAGCTACCATACGATAATTAGAAATTATGACATAACGCTGTCGAAGTTTTACCAATTGTTTATATACAAATAGTAAATTAAAAAATATTTTTTTTTTTTTTTTGTACAGTCCAAGTTCTGTATATTAAAAATAAATTCATTTTTAGTTATAGCGCCAAGTAACTTCACCTGCGCACTTTCATGGTTTGTGTCATTATTATTACATACTATGGAATCTTTCTTTTTTAAAAAAACACTGAAGTTCTTTCTTAAATTTTTATCAAAATCAGCAAAAATCTTGGTAAAGATTAAAAAATTAAGAAAATGTTTAGGCCATACACTTTTCGACTAAAAATAGTCAAAATTTTGTTGAAAAGATAATAAGTCTTCCTAAAAATAAAAGTAATAAGTAAGTAACTTTCACAGGGATCCGAAATTTTGGTTGAACTTTGACAAATATGAAAATGAAAAAAAAATTCTTCTTTCGTTGTCTGGCATGACACCACCGTGACTTCCAGTAGTGTATTATTATAAGTATCGGATAAAAATCTTTCACGGTTTGTTATCTGTCACCAATGCTAACAATTTATTTGAACTACTTTATTTGAACTATTCTCTTGTCTTAAAATTACTGACAAAATATATTGAATAGAGTAGGATGAGCTTGTCCAAGGGCTTGTCCAATTGGCTCCTCTAGACGTCATGAGCATAAATAATTACTAAATCTTCGTCTTCACAGTTAGTGGTAATACAGACGTTTAGCACCCAATATGGGCCAAAATCCAATATCCACCAAACATTTTAAGAAATACTTTAGATTTATGAGCCTTTGTAAAATGTCATTTCGAGCATATTGCTTTGGCGCTTATTGGGTGGAACCAATACAGAATCCAACGAAAAATTTTTACTATATTTACCTGAAAATCGCCTAATTTACTAATATTCTTCATCTATCTAACAAATCACGTTTTAATGAATAGAATTCTGATTTTGTCCATTTTGTATTGTATTATTGATCAGGAGTTAGTTATTTGGAATGTTTATTCTTCAGCAAAATCTAATGGTCATAATTAAGGGGGATATACCATACAATAATTGCTGACACTAATAACATGATGCTCTTTAACATTTAAGTAAGAATGGAAACGATGAATCTAATTCTAAAACATTCTACAACATTTACTATTACTGGGAAGTTGGCGAGTTGACGCGACAACGGCACTAACTATAATTGACCAGATTGAATATTATTTAGCTCAAAATGCAAACATCCGCTTTAGGGAAAGAAGCGACTGTGCAATTGAAGATTCGGTTCAAAATAGAAATGGAATTTACATCTTTGTAGTTGTTCCACCATGACGAGAATCTCGAGGGTAAAATTCCGCCAATGTACTTGCGGGAATTCGCTTCAACATTTCCTTTGGAAAGATACGCAACAACTGCCATCCGACATCTAATGATTCGAAGACTGAGCGGTTTTCGTAATTTCCTGCAATATTCCAACAAGAAATCCAAATTTAATTCATAGTTCATATCATAATGAACTCATTTTTTATCTCATTACCTTGTGTGATAAAGTTCTTTTCAAACTTGCCGAGGAACTCTAAATAAAGAAGATCTTCGGCAGTCAAAGCTTCCTCACCAACAACAGCTTTCATGGCTTGCACATCCTTTCCGATAGCGTACATTGCATACTGAAATTAAGTATATATTTGGATTAGAAATTTCAAACACCACTGCCATATGTTTTGAATCATAATTTAATATTACCAGTTGATTCGAAACATCGGAATGGTCTTTCCGTGTCATCCCCTCACCGATAGCGGATTTCATGAGACGACTCAAAGAAGGCAAAACGTTGATAGGTGGATATATTTGACGATTGTGTAATTGACGATCAACGTAGATTTGTCCCTCTGTAATATATCCCGTCAAATCCGGAATAGGGTGAGTGATATCTACGCACAAGGAATAAGTAGTTCATTTACGTGTTGACTTGAACCTAAAAGTAAGATTCAAAGTAAAAATTACGTAAGAAATTTACCATCGTTAGGCATAGTAAGGATTGGAATTTGAGTGATTGAGCCATTTCTGCCTTCAACTCGTCCAGCTCTCTCATAAATAGTTGCAAGATCAGTGTACATGTAACCAGGAAACCCTCTTCGGCCCGGAACTTCTTCTCGAGCTGCTGATACTTCTCGAAGAGCTTCTGCATACGAGCTCATATCTGTCAGAATAACGAGGACGTGTTTCTCACATTGATAGGCCAAAAATTCTGCAGCTGTCAGAGCCAGACGAGGAGTAATAATTCTCTCAATGGTAGGATCATTAGCCAGATTCAGGAAGAGACAGACATTCTCCATTGAACCATTCTCCTAAGGTTGCATAGAGTTAGTTAAAAATTCGTCATAAAAAAAAATGCCATCTTACTTCAAAATCTTGTTTGAAAAATCGAGCAGTTTCCATGTTAACTCCCATAGCGGCGAAGACAATTGCGAAGTTGTCCTCATGTCCATCTAGCACCGACTTCCCTGGAAGTTGAACCAATCCTGCCTGCCGACAAATTTGTGCTGCAATCTATTCATGAGGTACTAATTAACATTAATTTGCACCCCAACAACGAAGAAACTAAAAATTTCACATACTTCATTATGAGGCAAACCTGCTGCAGAGAATATAGGAATTTTTTGTCCTCTTGCAATTGAGTTCATTACATCAATAGCTGAAATACCTGTCTGAATCATTTCTTCAGGATAGATTCGAGACCAGGGATTAATCGGTTGTCCTAAGTATAAATAAATAAACAAGTAGCATAAGAATAAACGTTTTTCTTTATAGTATCAAGGTTCATTATTACCTTGAATATCTAGATAATCTTCTGCTAATATTGGTGGGCCTTTGTCAATCGGCTTGCCACTTCCATTAAATACACGACCAAGCATGTCTTCAGAGACAGGTGTCCGAAGAATATCTCCTGTAAACTCACAAACTGTATTTTTTGCATCGATTCCCGAAGTTCCTTCAAAGACCTAGGAAATAGAATTAATAAATTAATTTAATTCCAATTCCAATAATTTAAATTGAACTGTAGCTGAATTTGCTTTGTCAAAACAAAACACATTACAAACCTGTACAACTGCTTTCGATCCGCTAACTTCCAAAACTTGACCAGATCGTGAAGTTCCATCAGGAAGATGAAGTTCAACAATTTCCGCATATTTTGGAAATTTTACATCATCCAGAATAACCAAAGGTCCATTGACTCCAGAAACTGTCTTGTAAACTATTAAATTTCAATATATTACTAACAATTTAAAAGGATTTATTTCATAATTCATTACAAAGTTCGCCTAAGAAATTCGTTTCATAAACGGTTCTCAAGATTTTTTTTTTGTTCTTATAAGTTCATTATGAGGGCTTAGGGATTTAATGAGTGGACGCAATGTGACAGATTCTAACTAAATTATAAATTTTAAAAGTACTGTTCCTTTAGCCAGACCTATATAGTGCATGGTAATGTAATTTCAAGCTCAAGTAAGTATGGATATAACTAATAATAAAAATGTAATAATGATATAAAACTAACCAAGTCGTGGCTGTGAGATGTAATCTCTGGTGACTGCCATGGTGTGCTCCATTCGACCTTTCTCAATGGATATTGGTGCCATTATTTTCTAAATTGAAATAATAAATTTCTAAATAATCAGAATCCAGTCGAACAGATGCAGATGATAATGAACAGATGACGATGAGTTGTGTACTTCTGTTGTTGTCTCGCCTCGCCCTACCCTTTTTCTAATCTTTTCATTTTTCGCTCGAGGCGGAGGATCAACTAAACATCTGACTTCCAGGCTATACAGAATTGACTGACTCAAAATACTCTCTATTTCAACCTTTTAGTACACTAATAACCCAAAATATTACTTAAGGCCTAGGGAAGGTACACTATGCCCTTGATGGAGAAAAGTGTCTCATAAATTCTGTCAAATCTATATCTTGTCAACTAAATTTTTTCAGTAAAAGTGTTCACAGTTTAAGATTAAATTATTCAAAAGTAGGATAGGAAGTAAATTAATAAAAAATCAACCTTCTAGGATCACTACATGAACTAGAGTGATGATTTTTTTGAAAATCGAAATTTTTGGATATTCTTTTCAAACATAAATCATAACATCGTCTCAAAAAAAACATTCAAAAATTTCAATTAAAAAAAAAATTGTCACTTTTGTTCTAAGTGATCCTAGAGGCTTGATTTTTAGAAAGTTAGATTCCACTTTTGAAAACTTTATCTGAAACCGTTAGCACTATCTGGTAAATAAAATTATGTTCAAGATGATTGGTTTGATCCAAATTTATAAGGTATTAACCTGCTTTTGTTTTTTTTGGCCTCATGCCCTTTGCTGGAGAAGGTATAGAGTCCCAATATCATGTTTATAAATCTCAGAAACTAATTTTTTTTTTAGAAATTGTGTAAGTTTTAAAACAGTAAACAGTCAAACGAAACAATTTTTTAAGAAAATGAAATCATGACTGAAATTATACACCACGTATGAATGGTGAGAGTAAAAGATGANTAGAAATTGTGTAAGTTTTAAAACAGTAAACAGTCAAAAGAAACAATTTTTTAAGAAAATGAAATCATGACTGAAATTATACACCACGTATGAATGGTGAGAGTAAAAGATGAAATAATTATAAAAAGAAGAGGAAATATATTACTAATTTGTGTATTTAATGGCGTGGTGAATTAACCCGGTAAAAATGGGTGAAAAGAACGAAAAGGAATTTCCGCCAGCAAAACCCTGTCACTGCTCTGGTTACATCCCACAAAAAAAAATTATTTTTGTTCTTTCGGAATGATCATAATCAGTACTCGAATAGTAATTTAATAATTGGATTAGTAATAAAATCTCACGAGGTTTTTTGATTTAATTTTTGTTCAATAAAGTAAAGAACGGTAACAGAAATGATGTTTGGAAGTGAGCATGATTTTATTTTATAATAGATATAACAACTTGTTATTCTATTTCCAAACTCAAGTAATTGTACCTTATACTCATAACGTCTCCAAAAATTGTAACAGTTGCGCTTTTGTAGCGCATAATAAAGCCTCTGGTTAACATATTATAATGTGAAGATTAGCTCAATATAAATATAAAATATTAAATCAGTCGCTGAGAGAAAACACGGATTCGTTGAACTCTGAATTTGTTTCCAGCGCCTTGTAGTAATTTGAAAAGTCCACGTAGGCCTTGATTTTCTCTGGAGAGTTCGGCTTAATTTGAGAAAGTGAATCTGAACTGTCCGTTTCAGTTGTAGATTCAGAGTCAAAAAATTGATCAGGATCTCCGCTAAGATCCTGAGGACTAGTGAACGTAGGTGTGTAGGCATTTGAATTTGCTGAAGAATATCTCACATATCGATCAGAGAGTGGACTCGACCTAGACAAACCTCCTCTCAGAGCATAGTTGAAATTTCGGACAAGTAGTGTCATGTCCTCTCGACGAATGACTCTAGGAACTTCTTGATGCATTCTAGCAATTCTGTCGACGACTGCTTGAGCCACCCCATTCAGACTGGACTGTGCATTGAATTCCTCAATTATCATTTGAGCGAGTGAGCGGTTAACCTCTTGAGTGACTTCTTCTAAAGCTTTGTACAAACCGCTGGAGAGAAGAATTAAGAAATTAGTTGACTCAGTGATAGGAAAGCTTGTGATTTCAGGTTCGGCTACCACAGGTTCGCTCAAGGCAAATTTCAGAAGTTCATTTTCTCTGTAACCACCTTTAACTAGGTAATTTCCTAAGCAACGTGTAGTTTCATGGTTACCGATTCTTCCTTGAAGGCGAGATACGTTAATTCTGAGAGATTCAAGACGGCGTATCTCGTCTTCATTCCTCAAGTCATGATTTACGCTGAGTTGAATGACTTCCGTGACTCCATAATGAGGATCCGTAACACATACTTGTGCTTTGCAGTCACCTGCATTAGCAACGTAGAGTTTTCCATAGAACATGAGAACAACAAGTACGGAAGAGCTTGACGTAATTCCTTTGTTTAATGCTTCTAACTGTTGCTGATCGCTTATGGAGAAACTGTAGCTACGAGAGTCAACCTCATCTGGAACTTCGGAAAGTATTCGTTCACGCTCAGCAAGGAAGGGATCAACCACCGTTTGGAAGTATCCTCGTTCAACGGCTAGAAAAGCTTGCTGTAGAACTTCACGTATTTCTTGTTCTGTACTATTTTCTGAAAGTTGACCAAGAAGAATCTGTCCTGGCATTTCTTGTGTCACATATTCTGCAACTTCTTGACCATTATGACCATCAAAGATCCCATAAAGGGCAATATTATCGTCTGGTTTATAGTGGAAACTCTTATCCTCCAACTCATGCTCATTTTTACGATGCCCATCTCGGTAATACAATTGATTTGTTTGAAATCCTACTCCTGGAATCAAATACGTATTATCAAAATGAAAACTAATGAAATAGGCATGGGTTATCGTAAGCTAAGAAATTGTTACTTAGCAATTCAGAACAAGTTAACAGAAATTTTATTTGTCATTTTTTCTTTTATTTACTTGGCATGTAGGAAAAAAATGAGAAAAAATTTCTGTTAACTTATTCTAAATCGCTAGGTATGTTGTTGGTTCAGGTGATAATAGATAACCTAACGTCAATAGTTTAAAAACTTAATACTCAAAACATAAACTCCATTTAAAGAAAAAAACAATTACATGTACAGTACAGAGTTAGCCAAACTTTAGTAATCACTTACCAGTACAATCACAAATATTTAAGTCTTCAGAGAATTGCTTGGTAGATGTAAAGTTCCCTATTCCAGCCATTTTCTAACAATTCAAACTTTTGTTCAAATAATGAACCTGAATAACATAAATGAAAGTGAAGAATTAGAATTCATCAGACTGAATTTGGATTTTTTAAGTTTCTTGGAACATCAACTTGACGACGCCCTAGATATCGTTACATGTCTGAAGTAAAATATAAATCCCAGGAAACAACTTACATTTCAAACTTCATCTTTCTTCTGTTCAGGACATAAAGTCAAGCTTAGGAAGTCAATCAATTCAAGGTTCCAACCAAAAACCAATAAACCTGATTTTGATCCATATCTCTAAGCTAATTAAGAAATAACGAGATCCAAGGACACGATTTCAACTAAAAATCCTCCAATTGTTGTCTGCTCTCCTTTAACTCAGGTTTCTTTGATTTTTTCTTGCTAATTAAAAATGAACTAAACTTTAAAAAAATCCACGTAAGTAGCAAGAGTAACAGTAGAATTGATTCCTTTCACTTCTTTACGTCTTATCAACTCCTACATTGCCAGTCGAGGAATAGTCGAGTCTACTCACAACTAAAGTCGTCAAAAACTACTCCGAAAATTAAATTTTTAATTTCGATACATCAAATTGGATGATTGGAATAAAATTTGAGTATCTATTAAATATGATTTGAAATCTTATACTTTAAAGATATACCTTTAGAGGTGTTGGGGATATCCAGCGCCTAAAACTCTGCCGCATAGACTATCCATCGAATACCGCATACTTTTAGGTATCCGCGCGAATAATTTTCTAGACAATTTTTTCAGAAATCATAAGAAATGAATCAATAATTTTATTAGATTTAATAAACTTAATCAAGCAAGCATGGCGGATATCCGTGCCGGATATCCGATATCAGGCAATCAAAAACCTCCGGATATCCGATATCCGGCATTCCTGCCAGATATGCTATGCGCATCGCCCTTATATATCTTAATTGAAACACCCAGTATTGGTTTTATACCGTTAGACAGATTTCTCGACATGAAGAAAACATGTCGAGAAAACGGTATAAAATGCACTTCTCAAGGATTTGAATAAGTAATGCCTCAATGGATTAAATATCAATTTGTCTGACCAAGTTATTTTTCAACGAGGAAAAATTTGCTGCTACCTGATTGGTTGATTGACAAATGTCTCGTATAAAATTATTCCAATGTTTAAATACGCAATATTCCAGGACAGAGTAGGAAGCAAAAAAAATTGCAGGCTGCTGCGACAACAAACTTCACCAACACTCAGCATAAGTTATTATCAGGATGTGTGACATCATCTTAAGTTTCTTCGGTTCTGGAGTACTCGAAGAGAACCGAGACTGGGAATTTCTAGTACTGTTTCTGTTTCTAATTGCATATTTTTAACTAACACTGTCTTTCTTCAACATTCAATTAAATTTATTTCGTTACAAATTGTAACTTACAATGATATTTTTACATTGGTCACACAAAAAAAAATTTTTATAAAATTTATTTATTTATTTCTTGTATACTCATCTAATCATTTACCAAGCGAAAAAAAATTTTTTTTTTATTTCTCAGATGTACCTAGGCTTCTACCCAATTAAATCAAGTAAAAAGCAATACTAGAAGTAGTTACTGCGTCGTACCATCTCCAAGCCTTTATCNAATTTTACATTGGTCACACAAAAAAAAATTTTCAAAAAAAATTTTTATAAAATTTATTTATTTAATTCTTGTATACTCATCTAATCATTTACCAAGCGAAAAAAAATTTTTTTTCTTTCTCAGATGTACCTAGGGTTCTACCCAATTAAATCAAGTAAAAAGCAATACTAGAAGTAGTTACTGCGTCGTACCATCTCCAAGCCTTTATCAGCGTGAAAGTGTTATGGCATCGTCATATTAGCACTCAATGTTAAAAATTTCGGATATGGTCGTTAAAGACTTCAACTGTGCCCTTAATGTTTTCATTATAAAATCTTCCCTGTCCGTCCATCTGTACAATTTTAAACAAAATTTGAATTTCCTAGAGTTTTCAATATAATTGTTTGGACTCGAGCATTGATTAGTTAGTGCTATTGATGTCGCTAACATACACTTTATAATTTTGATTTGGAACATTATTTCTCATCTTTCTAAGTTATAATCTAATTACAGCATATTTCGTCCATAAAAATTTATCATAATACCAACTCGGTTATTAGAATTTTAATTTTTAATTTTTTCTCTCTTTTGAACTTAGCGNAGTGCTATTGATGTCGCTAACATACACTTTATAATTTTGATTTGGAATTTACATTATTTCTCATCTTTCTAAGTTATAATCTAATTACAGCATATTTCGTCCATAAAAATTTATCATAATACCAACTCGGTTATTAGAATTTTAATTTTTAATTTTTTCTCTCTTTTGAACTTAGCGTAAATACTTTTAGCGTGGGATACGAACGCCTTTTAAGACCACTTATGGTTATGTTATAAAACTTAGATTTTTCATCTCCCAAAATATATCATAGAAACGACGTACAATGGTATGTAGTTTTTTAAATTTTTGCAAGTTGGATCACTATCACAGGTTAGCCACATTATCTGGTAGACCAATAAGGCAAAAAAAAATTATACTTTTTGTTACAAATGCCACTTTTTTTGCTAAACTTCCTAATTCTGTTAAAAAACCAGGAATTTATACGACCTTATCGTTTTTTGTCAGGATTTTGTGCAGAGTAAAACGTCAACATTTTGTGTCACTAATCATAGAATGGTCAAAAAATTGAAAAAAAATTATACTTTTTGGAAAACTACTATGTATTATATGTTATTTATTAAAAAGGTAAATAATTAATCTGGATTATTGGTATTTTAGGAAGGTTTATTAGCATAAAATTTTGAAAAATGTATCTTCTAATCAATTTACTATGAGATTTTTACTGTTTGTGTTTTGTGATGTTGAGAGAAATAGTCACCAGATGACTCTTTCAGTGAATAGTGTCCACTGCATTAGATTTAAACGTAAAACCGAGAGNGTCCACTGCATTAGATTTAAACGTAAAACCGAGAGCCAGCAGCCAGCACACAGCAGATCAACAAACAGGCTTTCAGGCAGCAGGTTAGATTAAATTAATTTATAAATTAGATTTTCTAATTCTACAATTAATGGCACTATGTTAATAATAAATAATAAATACTGTAATCTTTGGTTTTAGGGAAATGGTCAAAGTAGACTCAGCTACAAATATCCCGGTAGTCGCAGTCCCAGGCCATTCCTTTTCTAGATTATTAGGTTCTCAGCAGTTGGAGTTTTTTGTTCAACAATTCACCAATAGGATTTTAATAATAATTTCTGAAAAGAAAGGTCAACCTGGGACTTGGATTGAAGTAAGGAGGGATAGTCAATTCACAGAAGTCCCATTCTCAAATCAGACATTCGATGTCAAAATTCTTTTTGGAATTGAGAATTCAGAATTGGAATTGGCCGCACGTGTTATTGGTGAAACAATCCACAAGTTTTCTAACAAAGTACTTTTACTTTCTTTAAACTTGGATCATCCTTCTAAGCCAGTCATTTCCTTTATTACTCAACTTCTCTCTGAGTATTTCATGAAGTAAGACACCATGAAGTATGTTGTTGGAGTAGCTGGAACACCAGGAGCAGGAAAATCTACTTTCTGCAAAGCACTTAAGGAACATTACTTAGAATTGAATCGACCAGTCAAAATATTCAACTTGGATGCAGGATGTGAGGTTGGTTTATGTTAAAATTATTTGTTTTCAATAAAAACCTGACAACTCACCATATCCACAGTCGATAACTTTTTTTTTTTGCATGCGATAGGTTAACTTGGCCTATATTCCAGATTGGAATGTAACTGACGTTATTAAAGTTAGTGAACTAATGAAAGACTTGGTCCTGGGACCAAATGGAGCACTCATGGAAGCTATGAGCCAGTTCTTGGATGACCGATGTGATATTGTTACTAATGAAATGGACAAATGTGCTGATGAAACATTTATCATCTTGGATCTCCCTGGACAAGTGAGTAAACTCAAAATGATGTATGAACACGAGACATCAGTTTTAACATTGAATTATCTTCTAAGGTTGAGCTGTATACGGTTCGAGACACAATGAAAGACTTTTACAAGAGAGTACAGAACTCTGGCTATAGAGTTTGCAATATCTACATGTTTGAGTCAACAGCTCTTCGTCAAGTTGGTAATTTTTCATAAACCTGTTTATACTTCGATACTAATTTCTCCACGTGTTTTCATTTAATTTTATTTCGAATTTTTATTTCCAGATTTTTTTGTCGCTTACAGTACTACTGTGAGCATGTCAATGTACCATATGGCAGTCCCTCAACTCAATCTTTTGAGCAAAATGGACATCATCTTCAATGGGCCAAAACAGCAAAGGCTTGAATTTCCATTTTCCTACTATGCTTCGGCAGATTCTGTCGCAATCATGATATGCATCGAAAAGGACAGTCACAAGGCCAAAGTAGATAATAAGAAATTCCACAAACTTACTGAACGTCTGGCTGAAATCAACCAAAGTTATGCTCTTCTCAATTATATACCGTTCACTTTGGGAGACTTCCGGTTCTTGGCTTATATCCGTTTTCAAATTGATCGAGCTCTAGGGGCTACAGCTGTAGTCAAAGGAATCCGAGCACCAATCTCTGGATATTCCTCAGAAGAGAATGAACTGAAGGACTTCATCGAATCCTTCATGGAGAAATGTGTCAAGATCTCAAAGATTAAGGATATGATGAATTAAAACCATTGTTCCTCTGGTGAATTAAACAGATATGAAATNGTCAAGATCTCAAAGATTAAGGATATGATGAATTAAAACCATTGTTCCTCTGGTGAATTAAACAGATATGAAATCAATGAATAAAGGCCTTATTATTTTTACTCAAATATGAAAGAGTATGTTAAAATTCAACTGCTTTTCTGTCAAAAATTCACAAAGGCAATCTGATTAAACGATTTCAATGCTCACCAATTAANGTCAAGATCTCAAAGATTAAGGATATGATGAATTAAAACCATTGTTCCTCTGGTGAATTAAACAGATATGAAATTAATGAATAAAGGCCTTATTATTTTTACTCAAATATGAAAGAGTATGTTAAAATTCAACTGCTTTTCTGTCAAAAATTCACAAAGGCAATCTGATTAAACGATTTCAATGCTCACCAATTAAAACTAATTTGCATTTATTGAGAATTGCTGGTTCATCCGTCTATTTATGATAATATCATATCAGAGTATGTAGTGTGTTAGGGATAGTGTTTACTTATGGTAATGAATTTTGAATTTTAGGTTGAGAAGTTATCGATTCTGTTGATAATGAAGCAGACCCTTGGAAAGTAATTTTTTTGTCATACCCTCACTGTTGACCAGAATGGCTACGACGCCTATTTCAGTAATGTCACGGATGTTTCGGTTCTCATCGTCAAAGAACAACATATCCTCGAATTCTAGACATGATGCTTTCTTGATGCTGTTGAATTTTCAAAAATTAATCAAAGATTATGTACGATTCAGCATTTCCCTAACAGTTACCATACGTGGGGACCTCCCTTGCCCTCCTGCCCTCACCAGCTACTAATGCCCAACCTGCCTTCCTCAGCTACTAGTGCCCTCCTGCCTTCCTCAGCTACTAGTACTCTCCTGCCCTCCTCAGCTACTACTGGCCTCCTGCCTTCCTGCCCTCCTCAGCTATTAGTACCCTCCTGCCCTCCCCAGCCAGCTACTAGTTCCCTCCTGCCCATAAAATTTTTATTATCGGTTTCGGTTGTAATAAATTTCACCTGCAAAGTAAGAAAAACACTCCAAAAATGGGCCTCACATTTCACTGTAGCAACTCTGAGAGTGTTTGATAATTTATCATTGATTTTAATCCGTCCAATGTGTTAATAATTAGATTTAGCCTTTTGCAGGACTGTGTCTTGAATTGATATCCCGACCTTTCTCAGTTCCTAGTGCTATCCTGTTACCTTCCTGCCCTCTTTAATTTCGTGTGCCTTCGTGCTCTCTTCAGGTAGTATTGACCTCCTGCCTTCCGGCACTCCTCAGTGCTTATTGGCCTCTTACCCTCCTAAGCTACTAGTGCCCTCTTACCTTCCTGCCCTCCTCAGTTGCTATTGCTCTCCGTCTTCCTGCCCTCCTCCAAAACTGCTGCCCTTCTGCCCTCCCTCGGAGGGTAAATCGCCCATGTATGACAGTTACCAGGTGGAATGAAATGCATCTTATTATACATGTGACCACTTACGATTCGAAATGAGTGACTTTAGGCCCAGGATAAATTTCTTTATACTTGAAATACTTATTCCAATCGAACAGTTCAAGCAATTGCTCAGCTCCTTTTATTTCTGCTGTTCGAGAGGCAATTGCCAGTTCGAAACCTTCTGATTGAAGATAATTCAGGAGTTCAGGTACTTCAGGGTAGTGCTTCACAGCCTTCTTTCGTGTGTCAAGGACTTTGTCACTTAAAAACAAAAATAAATATCAACTTACTTTCAAAATTCAAATTCAAATCGTAATTACGATACAACAGCACAAAATGGAGTCGGAAATTTGGAGAAGCGAAATTTCCCACATCAAAGACAAAATTTGTCCGACGATAAAGCAAAGCGACAACAACCAGAATCCATGGACTCTGGTAAGCAAGAAGTTATTATACCCGATATTATATTAACATATCCCGACCCGATCAACTCGATCAACCCGATGCTCCATAAAAAACAAATAGCACCCAATTTTGTGTTGTTTTATGATTGTTGCAATCCGTTGTTTTACAACATTCAACTGCAATACAACTAAGATCGTACCCTTTTTTGATAAAAGGTGGATTAACGTGTGTGTCAATCCAAAACGGCCATAATGTATAATCTGGAAAAAATAGAAGAACAAAGATTCAGTTGTAGTCGACAAATATAAGACCATTATTGTTAGGACCAAGGACTGTATTGAATTTAAGCGGGACCTAGTGCATCCAAGAAGAAGAAACTCGAGTGGTGGGGAAGAAAAATGCTAAGGTAAGCGCAGATACGAATCAACAAAAAAATCCCTTCAAAATGGTAAGTAAGAATTAAAATTTATAAAAAATTGTGATTATTAAATTTTTGCCCCATGAATCTCTTGTTACAAAAAGGAAACACGCCTAATAGTTCTTTCTCCCATGATTGAATACANATTAAATTTTTGCCCCATGAATCTCTTGTTACAAAAAGGAAACACGCCTAATAGTTCTTTCTCCCATGATTGAATCGCCGAAGGAAAGGAAATATAATTCAGTTAATGCCTCTATTTACTGATCCCATTTGTTTACAAAACAAACTCTGCTTCTCAGATAAGGTTTAATAACTAATCGTTCTTTAGTTATCTTTTTTTTTAAATTAATGTCCATTCGTTACAATAATGTAAAACCGATGTCTAATGCGAAGGGAGAGTTTTGGTTAGAATATCCCTGTATAATGTGTGTGCCATTGTCTAAATATTTGTCTCACGAACACCATGTATGGCATGAAAATTCGAAAATTGTCAGATTACAAGTGAAAAGATTAATAATTGTTAAATTCACTTACCCAGGTCAAAGACGATTAATTTTGGTTTGGCAATGTTAGGTTCAGAAGTAGTATTGACTGATGTCATCTCAACAAACTTTATATCCTTATTTCGTTTGACTGTCGTACTAATTAATATTCGTTCAACAATCTCCGTGATAAGTTTCCTATCACAAGGTTAGTTAGAAATTAGTTAAAATAACTAAGTTTTCAGGTAAGAAATTGATGAGTTACCCAATCAGAATTAATTGAAGATTTGAGCAATCAATGAAACGAAACGACTCACCCTTGCTGAGTAGTTGACCAGTAATTTGAGGTTGTTGTTGAAAACCAAAACAAGTTCAGTCCTTCTCGTCCGTGCCGGTGGTATGGTGCCGTGCCGTGACTATTTTTTACTTTAATTTACGGATTTTAAACATTCTCTTTTCAAAAATGTAATTTTTTTTATTCAACAACAACTTCGCGCTCCCAATTACCTTTACCAAATTCCCCGCAAAGTAAATGGACAAAATTTCCAAATATTATTCAATTTGATTATTTTTTTAAATTACAATGAGGAATCTCAATTAATATCAAATTAATGGCAAGCTCATGTTCATATCCTATTCAAGTCATGTTCATAAGCTCTGAATTTCCTTCATCAGATGGTAAAAAGTTGTCCAACAAATAAATTTTACAAACAAAAAGCAGCATATATTGACGAAGATGTTAAAGCATCAATTTACCATTCAAAAACCTGTAAATGAAAAATTGATTTGACTCATGTTATTTCTAAATCCCAAGCTTCGATTTACATTATTGATTCTTTTTTTTTTAGTTTCAAAATTTAGAATTTTGATCAAGTTTTGAAAAAAAAAAAAAATTTTTTGTAAAAAAAAAAAAAAAAATAGCTCTATTGCGAAGTACTAATCAATAAACTCCAATAATTCCTAAGACGCAGTTTTATATTGAGGTAAGTTAATTTTAAGTAGTCTTGTATGGAATGCTTCACCTGTCAAAAATGCAGAAAATATTCCAACTCAGGGATTTGGAATTACGATATTTTTACTTTAAATTATTTTAATGGCTACTAACTAAATCATGGAGTCTAGTCGAGAGTAAGTTTTACAAATGGCAAAAAAAAAAAAAATTTTTCACTCAAAATTTCATAATCCAATAGAAAATTCACTTGAAAGGCTATCTTTCTTATCTAGCCTGAATTCGGGTATTCTCCAACCTTAAACAAATATCTGAGTATTAGAAGTACTAATTTTTTAAATTTAAAAAGAGATTTGTTATTTTCTTATGTTTATTTACCTCACTCACTCTGAACTCCCAAGTCATAAGGTTACATTGGAATAAATTCAAACAACATTGTTTTAAAAAGTAGGATTACTTTGCAATTTAGTAAATTGGAATAAACGTTTAGGTGAAGAATGACCTAACGTCCATCTAATTTATAAATTCTGGCACGAATTCGTAGATAATTGTAAAATAATACAGAGTCTTTAAAAATGAAGTAGCATATATTTTAAAAGATGAATAAAAATTTAGTCTAGGTATCATTGCATTGTTGTAAGATACCATGAATAATAATTGTAGGGGGATTTTACCTAGAGTAATGAATTATCATCCCTTTCAAATTTGCTACCTCATTCTTAGAAAAGGCTGTATACCCAGAAAGGAACATGTTCACTTAATAATAATAATCAGCGAATGAACACTGCTTAATAAATGAGTATCCCTAATCCATCGAAGAACTTCTCTAACCGTATGTTCTCACTCCTTGATTTGATTAAGTGACAAAGACTTTGGACTTTATATGGTTCACATTTCATTGTGACAAAAGTATTAATCGTTTGTAAATGCAAGTGCAATTCCAATTGAATGCAACTCTCTTCCATAATTCAATCAAACTCCCCTTCCCTTCCCGTTTCCCCACTAAAACTAACCACTAACCATTTCATCTGACTATTCGAAGGAGGAAATCACACATTAGTATTAAATTGTGTTTATGAATCGTGAGTGACCGATGATGTCGATGATGTGAAACGTATTGTTTAAAATGTTCTTATACCTAAAGTACGTGGTAAATTAATTATAAATCACAAAGGGAAAACTATTCCGTTTCATTCGTGTTAATTAATATTACGTTATACAAATCGTTAAATAAAAAGTACATTTCATTTCGAAAAAAAAAAAAAAATTATCAATACATCGTAAAGTCAAAACATAAACTAAACATAAAAGGCAACTAAACGAGTTGCTGGTATTCTTGGAAGTCAGTTTCTTTGTGATTCTACATCGCAAGTCAATTTGAACCAATAACCGAACCTAAAACTTACAATAACCACGATCATTTGGAAAGAAATGAATACGTTAATTACTCCGAGTTGTAAAAAAAAATTAATAGATGACCGCTAAATATTCTCTAGTCAGTTCTAGTTAGTCAGAACATTCGGATGGGTAGGACTAATAGCGAATTGCGTTACGGCAGGGGCTCCAACTTTCTCGGACTCTGGTTGATCAAAGTTAAGAAAATCCCAAATAAGAATAGTATCATCGTGAGAACTGCTAACAATTTGAAACTCATCAAATTGGAGGCGAAATACACGTCCTGTGTGTTTCTACAAAAAAAAAATATAAAAATACTGATAAGCATGAGATAAATTCCCCTTCCCATTTACTGAATCTTTCTGTTAGTCTTACCACAAGAGTACGTAAACAAAGTGATGAAGCTGGTGCTCGTGGATCGAGTGCAGCCTGGAGATCCCAAACTTTAATTTTCCTAAAGAAGAATAAAAAATTAGTAAACAAAGGGAGCCCTTAAGTGGATCGATGATGTGTGGATTGCTGAATTATAATGCAGGAAGGGTTTCACTTACCCGTCATAAGCTCCACTGACAATCCGCTTACTGTCGAAGCGAATACATCTCACAAGTTCCTCGTGGCCTTCCAATATTTTTAAGCACACTCCGCATTCAATATCCCACAATCTGAAACAGAGTATTGGAACAATTAGTTAATACCAGATTTAGAATTTTGAAGTACTATTCTCTGATGAAGTAAAAATGTATTTTGGACATCTTTCGTCTCATGAAGTATACCTAATAGTATTGTCAGAGCTGCCACTAACTACGAGCCTATCACGATATTGTAGACAGGCAATTCCTCTTCGGTGACCATTGAGGGTCCTCACAAATTCGCAAGAACTAGTATTCCACACCTGTAATGAACAGAAATTGGTAAATAAACAAACTGTTCCAAAATGACGACAGTACGAAACAAACATATAGACTAGAGAAGATACTTTGACGACATCGTCAATCGGGTCAACAGATGACACTAAATACCCAATGTCATCCAAATAGAAGATAATTCAACTAAATATATCAAAATCCTCATTTAAATTTAATAGCTTAACCCGATTGACCTAGTATAAGCACTGACTGCAAATTTATTTAAATACTGGATTATTAAGTAGAACTACAGAATCTTGAAATACCTTGATCGTTCTATCACCAGATGCAGAGACAATATACTTCTCATCAAAATCCACTACATTTACAGCAGCACGATGTCCAACGAGTACTCGGTGCAAGTTGATATCTGTTGCAGAAACCATATCCCATACGGCAATACTTCGATCCTGAAATGAACATCAAATCATACAATTGAAGCACTTTATGACTAAAACGGGAGTTAAATAAAGATAACTATTATATGTTAACCTTCGAGCATGTAACCATCATTCCGTTGCTAAACCGTAGATGCAGTACTGCTTCACAATGATGAATTAAAGTGTTGACCAATTCTCCAGTGAGAACATCCCAAACTCGAACAGTAGAATCACTGGAACCGCTGATGATAACTTTTTCATCGTATTGAAGGCACAACACAGACCCTGTATGACCCATAAGCACCTTCTTACTGTTTAAACTCTCCCGATCCCAGACTTTGATGGTGTTGTCGCGAAGACCAGAGACAATTTTTGCATCATCATATTGGAGACAGTAAACGCCTTTAGAGTTTTCAGATCTACAATTAATGAGCTGAAGGTTCGGCTCACCTTTGAGCCAGTTGTTCTCAATACTTTCAATATCCTGAATTATCTTGGGATATAAAATTCTATAGAAACTGTGTTCGGGATGACTACCGCCATGTCTCGGTTTGAATAAATGATGTATCCATCCACGTCGTTCTGCAAGTCCTCTCCAAAGGGTATCAGTCCGCACTTTCCGTTCAATCAATTTCTTCCATAACATTGCGTCTGATATTACTCTGTTCCATTCTTTACATACTAGCTCTGCAGCACAGAGTGACCTGTATTATTATAAATATTATCAATAATTATTTTTAAATAGTAGTTTATAATTTACGAGTTTTATAATAAATTATAACGATGGGATTTCAAATAGCGCCAAATTTTAAACAAACCAATCAAAAGCAAGAGTCATCCTCCTAGATACCTTAGCTCTATACTTTCAAAATAAATTCACTAAATAACAAGTGTAGTGAAAGTTAAATTCATTTGTTTTGGTAACTATTGTCAATATACTACGAAGTAATTATTACATACGTACCTGGCATCGAGATAAGAGAGAATTGTCTCTGCAATGTGGTCCAAGCCTTGTTTTGGTAACAGTGTGATAAAGTCTCTCTGAAGCATTGGTGTAAGGAACTCATTAATTTGTCCATGTTGGTAGTGACAGACACGAAGAAGTAAACTTTCGATAAAATCCACTTGATCCCCTTCTGTCCAGCCTTCGAACCGTTGGAGGGTTCTGTCTTTCTCACCCAAATAGTCCTTGGAGAGCTCTCTGGGTGTAAGGCTCATGGTCTCAACCATTTCCTCTGTAAACTCATTCATTCTGGAGGACTCACCGTGGACCAGAGAATCAGTTGACAGAGACCTGCTATTGTATAGGGGACGGGGAAAATATGGCGATGATGACGGACAGAATTAACTGACTCGTCCTTTCTCAAACTGATCCTGCCACTTCCACTACTCCGATCATTTACTAGATAGATACACAAGGAGAACAATAATCTACTGCAGAAGTCTGAAAGGGACGACGATGCGATGAGGAAAGAATGCATGGGAAAATATCAAATGAGCAAAAAGAGAGAACAACCAAACCCAGTACCATTTCCACACAAGCGTAGCATCGAGCTAAACTCCTCAGTCATCTCCACAAACTACCTCACCACTTTACCGCTATCACATCAACATACTTCAATTTTAACCAATTCCTCAACTTCTTAAATTTTGATATATTATTTTTTTTAATCTTAAACTTACAATCTTACTGGTTCCTCAAATAGGACTTTCACTTTAGGATCACAAAACTTGACCTTACCTCATTACTCTTGACCATAGATGTTGATTCTTGAACACGAGTTCACAAATATATTAATTAAAACAAATTAAACTAGCACGATTATTGAGAAATGAAGAGAAGAAATAAGAAGAAAAAAGATACCCCTCAGCTTAATAAAGTAAACCAAGAAAAAAAGTTAACAAGCCAATCAGAAGGCTCATTTCATACGTCACTAGGCTTATCAATTAAACTTAACAACTTTTTTTTAAAAAATATTAAAAATAGGTCTTTCTATTATAAAATTGTTAGTTCGTTTAACTTCTCCATTCAGAGGTGACCGAGTAAGACTGACCAGCCAAGGCTTGAGACATCGATTAGCCCAAAAAGATTGTCTCTGGTGAGGTATGATCCCACGTATTGGGTATTCCAAACGCACTACCAATTATGCTACAGATCCTATTTGAGGAATTTTGTTTCAACCCTTGACTATGTGATGATGATCCACCAGTTATCACTAGCAGTCTTTTTTGCTGGTGGGGGATCCATCATCTTTGCTTCTCCTCATCTCTTGGCAGAGACGAGGAAGACTTATTGGGTATAGAAGTCTCATAGATGAGAGATAAGTAATAGATATGAAAAGCTCTTCAGAGAGATTGAGGCTAAAAATCTTCAACGGGAGGAGGAGTTTGTAATTTGTAAATCCAACATAACCAACTTCCATATATTCTCTTTTCGTGATTGGTCTATATTCTCTCTTCGTGATTGGTCCTCTTCCATATTGTCTCTTAGTGATTGGTGCTCAGAAAACTACACATACCTTATCAAGAGCTTTTCCTTTCTATTACTATACCTCATCTATGATAGGAGTCTAATGCTCACTATCCTGTGGGTATAGGAACTATGCTTCACTATCTCACAGAGATTCATTAAGATTTTAGATTTAGATTTTCAGAGCTTGCATATTAGTCTTATTAAAGTATTCCACTATCATTTGTTGATGCTTAAGATTCTTATGAAACCTTTTCACTTACAAGGAGGTTTTTGGACTCAAATTATGCCAAATTTATAAAAAAAAGTTACAAGTCAATTTTTATAATTATTCCTTCGACTGTAATTGTTGTTAAGTTATGTTTACTTGAATGACATAAAAGTCTCTCTGCTACTCTTACAAAGTATTTTAGAATATAAGATTAAGATTATCTTTTAGAAGTTAGTAAGTTAGTATTTTGTAAGTTAATTTTAAGTGGATGAGTGAATTAAAAAATTCTTATTAATTATTGTGAGTGGGAGGTAAAATGGGTTGTGTGATGGTGAGGTAATTGGTGGATGATACTGAAAGTAATGCGAGGTCCTTGGTGGTCCCTCCTAATGCTTCATTCACACACCTTCTTCCCGCTCCGACCCACCTCACCAGAACTTTTGGTGGCGGACAGAAGCGCACGCCGTCGACAGCATCTTAAAATCAAAATAATATTCCAACTTATTTCAAAGAGAATGAGTTAGAAAACTTAGCACTCAAATGAGATGATTAGGAGAAACTCTAATTATCCAGGTGAGGGATTATTAAGTAAACATTGTACAAAATTCAACAACCATATTATCAAACCAATAATTATCAACGAATTAAGGTGCCCTGTCATAACGTCTTGCATTTCATGTCCCAAAAAAAAAATTTTATTTTTAAATTCAAATACCTTCAACCATATTTGAATATTTAATATTTATTCAGTTTTGTTTGGAAAGATTTTAATTTTTTAATGTTCTTGGGGAATGAAAAGAGACCTGAAAGTCAAAAAACAAAACAGTTGTAGCAGCTTCAAAAAATGAGAAATCTCACTTTTATTTATAATGAAGTGATCCATCGCTGTAAGAGACGTGTAACAAATAAAACTTAAAGAAACTTCTTATTGTGTCTTAGATGGTGAAGACTCTGCAGATTTTGATTCCGCATCAACTTTTGGAGACACATCCGAAGTCTTCTTGGCATCAGAAGTCTCTACTGCGGACTCAGGAGTATACTTCCCTTTCTTTGCGTTGCTTCCTTCTCTACCCTTTGCTCTTCGGTCAAGAGTCTGTTTTCTGTTCTTATCCATCTTCAGCTTTACAATAGTAACCTGGGATAGAAATTAAATACTGTAACTTACTACTACTACTTTTGGAATTTGAATTAAAAACTCACATTGGAAGGGTGAATAGCAACGGGGACTGTCGTTCCATTAGCTTTCTCCCGTTGAATACGTTCTATGTACAAGCAGAATCTCTTTCGGTATACTTGTGTAACTTTTCCAACTTGCTGTCCTTTGAAATGTCCCCGCATAACCTGTGAAAGAAATTTCAAATTATCTAAAATTCTTCAATAAAAAAAAACAACTAAATGTGATACGAATAAGTTAGAAATACAAAATCAGAACAAATTTTCGACATTTGAATCACGCAAGTCACTCGAAAATACCACCAACTCAAACAGAAAACCTGCTTGCTTTGGTATATGGATTCTCAAGTAACACATTCGCAATTTGAAATCAGGGAATGGTTTAGCTCATCATAATTATTGATTTTTTGTAATAGTAATAGTACCGACACCGAGTCCTTTTTAATTACTATCCTAAAATTTTTTTTTAAACTTAAAACTTCATACATTTGTAGTGGAATTAAAAATTTAAATATTTGAATCTGATTAGATAAAAGATTTGAATTTTTTGGAACATTACTGTAAAAAAAAAGACCCGGTGCGGTTTAGTTAAGTAAGGTATAACTAAGGTACCTGAACTTCATCATCTTTTCGAACAGGCATAGAACGAACATTATATTTAACTCGAAGTTCTTTAGACAAGGGACATGACATGAGCCGTCTACGGATGTGAGATGGAGCATTAAAATGCCGCTTGCGATTCTTCCTTCGCGACATCGTCACTTGTTTGTTGAGCTTCATCTTGATCTCTAATCAAAGAAGACAAAATATTATACCGACTTCTAGGCTGGGTTTACGCAGCGGGTGTTGAAAATAGTAACATCTCATTGTAACAAATAAAACTAAGTGGACTAAACCTAATGAAACCTGATAAAAACAATAGATGTTACAATGTAAGATGTTACTTCAATCAACACCCACTGCCAAAACCCTACCGATTTTTTAATACTAGATTATATTTCACAGTCCATAGACATTATAAAAGTGACCCAATTACTACATTTAAGATTCATAACCTTAGATGTACATGGAATCAATTAGCAATTAAAAATCAATACTAAATCTCACTCAATCATATAATTTATGCAATAGTAAGAGATGCTTTAGCAGTAATGTGTAATAGCCATGTGGAGATAAAATAAATGGAAATCCTTACCTTTTTCAACGATAAATTGAAGAAAAAGAAATTAATTCAATTGACGGTAAAGTAGAAGATGTTTAACACACTGCGAAGTCCGGCTTTCTGTGAAAAACCTTCTCGTAGTTCTCCAGCAGGGGGACTCGTTGTTCTTGACTAGTAGACCAAACATTTAGGTTCGGCTAACCCATAAATACGTTTCCATATTAAAAACTATTAAAAAACCAATTGCATGGACTCATTCTCACTTTCATACCGATCATTATCGAATATCGACTCACATTTCAATAATATCATATCAAATATCGAATATCGAATATCGAATATCGAATATCGAATATCAACTCTCGTTATTACCAATCACTCCCTATTCCAACCTATTTCTATTCAACAAATTTAGCCTAACAAAAATTTATTTACATTTTGAAATCTCAGTTCAACCTAAATACTTTTAAATTCATCATAACTATAGCGCACATTTACAAATTAATCAGTGGCCAGCACCCGTAACCGCCGTAATTCCCACTTTTTTGGATTACACCAGCATAGCTTTACAACCGCTCCTTCATGAACTCCAACTCCCGTATCCAAATCCTCAAATTTTGTGGCTTCACTTCAAGTTTCCAAAAATTATTTAACTCGCTACACACGTTGAAACTAGATGGAAACCAAAATTTGAAAATTAAATTCGGAAAGCTGTATGAACAGCTTATCTGCTTCCTTGTTCACAATTGTATTTATGGCAACTTAAAACAAACCGCTCTCGAAATCAGCCGTAATTGAATGCAAAAGTTTCGCTATTTAGTAATAATTGTTCTTTAGTGCATATTTATTTACCGCACCAAAGAGTGAGTAAGGATTAGGAAGAACATTATAAATACAAAAAAATCTTATTCTCAGAATCATTACTTTTGATGGGAAGGAAAGGAAATAATTAAATATTAGTAATAAAAATAAGTAGTTATTGATTTGACATTAATTGAGACCTAATAGGATATATTAGAACTATTTAAGCAGAACTAAATTAATTATAACATTTATACCAAAAAATAATGAGTTATTTTCGAAAGTCCAAGTCCTCCGTTAAGGTAGAGCGTAATACTAGAGAGATCCAAAGCACTAGTAAATTTATTAAGTCTTTATTGGGATTTTGAAATTTTTTTGAGCGCGTTTACACAAATTTGAAATATTATAGATTTTAGGTTTAGAAATTCAGCATAAAGATATTATTGGTTCATCGGCTCAGCCAATCATTAGTCAATAAAGATAGCGCTAAACCGAATTTACTTTAAATTACCGATTATCTGTGAGCTGTGCTGTGCTGTGCTGTGACTTTGACGTTGTACTTTGATTAACATAAGTTTTGTTTTGGATTCGATTAAGAAACGAAGATTAAATAAATGAGTTACTGCGTTGGGATTATAAAGCTCGGGTCAAAGGTTACGCAAATCAAGAACCTAAGAAGATACTGTGCTGTAAGTAAAACATTTTGTTTGACCTTGACCTTGTATTTTCTAATGATTGCATTATTATATTTCTTAATTATTCCCAGATACGATTTCAGAGAAGTGGCTTCAGTTCTGTAGCTGTCAATGCCCTTCATCCTCCGGTAACTCTTTTAACTGAAGATGAGAAAATCATGCAAGAAACCGGTTAGAATTTTAATACAATAGGGCTGAATTGAAATAAGGCAGCATCAGCTGTTACTAACCTCTGCTTATGTTTGCATATTAAAGGGAATTCCCTTCCGAATATTTTTTAATCTAACAGGAAATAAGATACAATGCATCAGATAATGACTGTCTTACTCCTAAACATCATCTTGTCATTTATTAAAATTCATAAAAAACTGTAAAACCATGCTGCAGAACTTTGGTTACAAAAAACACAAACCGGGTTGGGGGATCGCCAACAATTTTTTGTACTCCTGGAGAAAAAAAAACTCAGAGGACTTATTTTATGTTACTGGAGTCGCAGTGTTTCTTTGTGAGGCTTGCCGAGCACGAATAAGTTGATTAAGATTAGATAATGTTCATGGGATAATGAGAATTATTGGGTGAGATGTAGAATGTGATAATTCACGTCAAAATAATAAAATATTAATAATAACTTTAACTTCTTTAACATAATACTTTAACCTAACTTCTCATGTACATTGTCCCGAAAGAATGTTTCGAAATTACAATTTTCAAAAAATCATAACTTTTTTTCTAGTTGTCGCAGAGAGTTGATTAAAAAAATTCTCCTCTCTACTTTCGCAGAATGTTTCTGAACCATGTAAACAGTATCATCTAAAAAAAATTTGATTTATGGAGTTTAATTGACAATAATTTTGGGACAACGCTTTCTCCAGCAAATAGCATGGGTCAAAAGTAACTTCCAGTTGTCCCAAAAACACTGGTTGGAGTGTACTTGTTGTCTTTATTCTTGTAGTTGCGAAGCTGGCCAAGGATAAAATATCTCCCCTAGTACAACAAATGGACAAAGAAGGAAAATTGGATCAAACTGTAATTAGTGCTCTGTTTAGTCATGGTGTAAGTAAATTTTTCATTGTAGAATGATTCAAACAATTCAATTAGTTAGTACCATTTTTTTCCCTTTTCTTTTATGCAAATTCAGTTGATGGGAGTAGAGATTCCAACACAGTATGGTGGAACTGGTTCAACATTTGGTTCAGCAATTGTTGTAATAGAAGAGCTCTCAAAAGTAGATGCTGGAGTTAGCGTTTTTTGTGATATTCAAAATACATTAATTAACACTATGCTGATGGAATTGGGTACTGAGAAGCAAAAGGACAAATATTTGAATCGGCTAGCAACTGACACTGTGAGTTGAATGCTTGGTACAATTTAAAATAAAATAAAATAATTTAGTTATTATATTTTATTCTTAAAGGTAGGAAGTTTTTGCCTCTCTGAAGCAACTTCTGGATCCGATGCATTTGCTTTAAAGACGAATGCAAAGAAGGATGGTGACGCATACATACTCAATGGATCCAAAATGTGGATTTCTAGTGCAGATATTGCTGGAGTTTTCCTTGTCATGGCTAACGTTGATCCATCCTTGGTAAGAATAAGATCAAGTTGAACATTCTGGATTAGTTTAATATTTAGTTGTTTTCAGAGTTACAAAGGAATAACTTGTTTCATCGTGGATAGAGATAGTCCCGGAATCTCCATTGGAAAAAAGGAAGATAAATTAGGGATCAGATCTTCCGCAACATGTGCTGTACACTTCGACAATGTCAAAGTAAATCTAGAAGCAATTCTAATTCATTATTATCAATTAACAATGAAAACTAAACAGTCTTTTCCGTGCCTCGCAGGTTCCTTCAGAGAATGTTTTAGGCGTGGTTGGCCACGGGTAAGTTAAATGAAAGCGCTTGTCAAGGGAGATTATCTGATAGTGAAAATTGAGTAGATGCTGAGTTTTACCAACAAAAACAATTTATGTTCCTAAATGTTAAAAACTTTAGTTTCTCATCGTTCGTTTCAGATAGCTAATATTGGCAGATGCAATTTTTTTATTCTAATGATTTCTTGAAGCTTGACGAAAGATTTAATCTCCAATTATTGAATATTTTGCTCAGGTACAAATACGCCATCGGGATGTTGAATGGAGGTCGAATTGGAATTGGGGCTCAAATGCTTGGTATAGCTCAAGGGTGCTTCGATAAGACTATTCCTTATACTCTGCAACGAAAACAATTTGGAAAACCAATATTTGATTTTCAGGTAATCACTACTCTCAAACCCCAATTTCTAAACTTCAAAAAAAACCACAGAGGTTACTGAAATTTCAATTTGTTTCGCAGGGAATAAATCATCAAGTTTCTCGTGTAGCTACACAGATTGAGTGTGCTCGACTCCTCGTTTATAATGCCTGTAGACTCAAAGAAGCTGGACTACCATTTGTCAAACAAGCGGCAATGGCTAAGTATTTCGCTTCAGGTATGTATTTAGACTTTATATGGCCAAATCATCTGATGATCGGCGCAATTCCATTATTGGCCAAGCATCAGAACAATATTGTTTGTGTTTTCAGAAGTTGCAACTGAAACTACATCCAAATGTATCGAATGGATGGGCGGAGTTGGATATACAAAGGATTATCCAATGGAAAAATACTATCGAGACTGTAAAATTGGTTCAATCTACGAAGGAACAACAAACATCCAGCTGAACACAATAGGAAAACATATAGAACAAGAGTATCGAGGAAAGGATTAAGAATGATAAAGAAACAATACTTGAGTTTATTTATTTATATTAAATCTGTGGAATATCGACGAAACATTGATATTGCATTATTATGGCAAAGAATTAGACAAACATATCATCGTATAAAAAATAGTTGAAAACAAATATGATGGGGATTGGTTTGTCACGGAGCATAAAGGCTCAAGGTTAGAATTCTGAGCCTTGTTTCGAAGGTTCAACAAACCTTAGTCTGACCTGTGTTTTCTTTGGAACACGAAAATTGGCAAAAAAAAATCTATTTAGCAATGAAAAACATTTTTTATTTATTTTGCGCCTTATACTACAGGGTGAACGAACTTAAGCCGGGCCTTCTTTCTTCGCCTTTCACCAAAAACGGGTTGGGGCAGGCGATAGAGAATAGTAAATGATGGAAGTGAAGTTAATTTTATTGTAATCACTATAAAATATCTGTTCCGATGCAAAGCAATGGAGCAAAGCAGAGAGACAGAGAGAGGAGGGGTCGGCAGGTTCTCTGTTGAGTCAGGTGGAATAGATGCCAAGGGATCGTACCCCATTCCTCTAGTTCCTCATTCTCTCAACTACCCATCTTTCAGCATTACAGAATGGCCTTTGTAAATAAATTAATTTTTGCAGAGGAATGTTTTCTCAAACACACGCTAAATTCATTCCTTACAACTTTTGTATTTCGTGCTCTTTATTTGCTGTCTTAATTTTTTTTTGGTGAAAGCGACTTTCTACGGCCCGGATTAAGTTGGTTCACCCTGTATTAGGTAAGAGATTGACGTTTCAAAAATTTCAATTTTCAAATAATTATAACTTTTGTTGTAGTGATCGCAGATTTGATTGAGACTAAGTCTTATCTTACTTTTGAATGCCTTATCTTAAACTGTTAAACACTTTTCCAGAAAAAAATCAGTTGCTGAGACAGTACAATAATCCACAAACCCATACGATCACTACTTTCTCTAGCAAAGAGAATGGGAAACAATAGCTCCCTATGTACGTCTAGTTCTAGCAGACTACCCTTAAATGGGATTTAAATCTATGGTAGACGATTATAATCTATGGTACACGTACCATGGATTTAAATCCATTGTTAGCGATTTATAATCTATGGTGATGACATCGTACCATAGATTATAATCCCAAACCATGTACAGTGCACGACGGTTATAAGAGCTGGCCTCCGTCGCATAGAAATGCTGCTCTTATAACCGTTTGTTCTTACAACGCTTATAAGAGCAAGATGTTCTTATAAAAAGTATATGGCAAAAAAAAATTTTTTTTCAAAATTTATAAAAAGAGTCTATTCTATAGTACATATCTTAAATAAAGTTATCGACTGTAATTATCGACGACAATTTCGTCAAAAATTGCAATTGTTTAATTGTTATTTAAATTGTTGTAAAGATTTTACAAGAACGACATTTCAATTGAAATGATTTCAAGTGGTACTTTTATAAATTGAAGATGTAAAAAGATTATTTTTGTTTGAGATTTGACTTTTGCTCTTTATATCCAACTCCCGCTTCAAAAATTACCCAGCAAAAGGTAGTTCTTATAACCGTTTTGCTCTTATATACGTTGTTCTTATAAAGCGTTAATGTCCCATGCTAAATGCATTAGAGCAAACCAAACCCGCAAAACTCTGCTCTTATAACCCGAATGTTCTTATATAGGATGCTCTTATAAACGTCGTGCACTGTATTCTAATATATGGTATTCCTGCGCAATTCCTCTAGTGACCCAGTGACCTCTGACCACCGAAAAACGTTTTAAATGAAACTTTGAACATTAATCTTCAATTTGGTCTTTGCAGAATTGAAATAAAGCCTTCCATTCTCGAGACATTCGAGTTTAAAAAACACACCTTGCTAGGTAACCTATTCCTCAAGTCCGTCTGCTTTATAAATTATCTACGTAAAAAGTTAAATTCAAAAATTTCTGAGACTGATTTTCCTAATTCAGTACGTCGAATTTCTTCAACTCATTTTTTACTTTTGTATATTAACACTGTATTGGTTAATTTAATAACTAATTTATTAACTAATTTATTATATCACAGCAATGGTTGCTATGAGGAATTAATCTAAAATCACTAGAATAAAGTTGGCAAGTAATTCAATTTTTTTATTTATTTTTTTGATGAAATAACCAGAGTCCATGGAGATAGGGTCGCGCAGTTTTGGTGTTTGGGATGGGAGATACATAACTTCTATGATGCCGATTCACATAAACGGAAACAGACATTGCGATTGGAAGCGTTTGTGCGGAAGGTTTCATTGAGAAAATTAACGCGACTTCTGCCAAACCGGTGGGTTACGTCCAGGCTCGGAGCTAACTCTGCAATTTTGAAAAATCTAAAACTACTAACTTCAAATCTTGCTACTATACAAGCCGACCCATCCTTTGTATTTGAACGGAATTAAATGGAATGATAAAAACTTTTTTGCCTTAATCAAAGTAGTTTTAGTTATTAGTCCAGGAATTGNCCCCCCCACTCCTGTCTTACATTTATTTCAACATTATTTTATAATGTAAGAAGTAAGATGGTGGCCCATGGCACCCATCCCACTTCAAACTTCTCACCTGCTATAAAATCCAGGTGCGAGAGTAACAGCTCTCAGAACTTGGAGAATAGCAGGAGAGTAGAGTGAACGTACAAGTAGTTAGTGAATTCATGTGAGCTCAATAATAAATTATCCATATGAATAAAAACACTAGTAAATAGTTTCAAATCAAAAACAAAATAACGAGATATGTTCAAAAAACAAGGAATGAAATAGAAAATTGAGTTAGAAGACTTATAAATTTAGGAAGCTAAGACAGATTACGGCTCAAAACAGAGGTAGATTGACAGCGAGTCATTTGGAAGGGCTTATGCGATTAAAAATTAACAGACCATCGGGCTTGAGCAAATTCTCAGCTGCTCGCTACGCCAGGGAATGGGAGTTCCTGTCAAAAACCCTCGCCGATGATCCGGCAATACGTAGTTACACACACAAACGGAAGCACTTGAATGAAAATGAGATTGATGAGCTGGAAAATTTCTCTGACGATGACGAAGAATATTATTTGGACAGCAACCTGGATGACAGCGTTTGCAGCAATAGACTCAATTTTCGCCAAAGCAATTTATTTTAAACTTTCACATTCTTATTAACTTTTTTGACTATCTTATTCGGTGAATAATTAGAACATGTCGTTGCAACAAAATAATTTGAACAAGTTATCTACGTGAAAATAAAACTATCAAATTATTGTATCACTGCAAACCTCACACTCATTGTCGTATTCGTTTAGGAAAACAAATATTGGGAAAGGTCTGATCAAAGATCAACTTCATCGAGTTGGAAATACCAGCCAGCTGGTCTTCTTCATGAGAAACTCGATTCTTAATAAATTAACAACCTATAAAACTCGACAAAACAGAAAATTCTTATCCATGAGGGACAAAGGTAACAATATTTGTGAAACCACAAAAGAAATAAGTGACATTTTGATTGGTCACTTCTCAAGCGTCAACAAATCCAGTTATATACGTAAATCTAAAAACAACACTGAGCAAATTAATAATTTTTCTATTACAGTCTCAGACGCAATGGTTAAAAATTCAATTCTAAAAACTAAAGGTGGACTCATAAGTAAAACAGATTTACCAATCATATTTTTAAAAGGTATGATTGGACAACATAGCTCACCTTTAAGTTCGATCTTCCAAAAGATTATAGACTCTGGTGAATACCCTGAACAATGGAAGACTGCAGTTGTCACACCATTATACAAAAAGAAAGGACAAATGGAAATTCGCACAAGCTATCGACCAATTGTTAATACAATCTTCATGAGCAAAGCTTTTGAGAGAGTATTGAAGAGTAAGCTCACTTGTCACCTTAAACAAAACAACTTACTAACTGACTCGCAGCATGGCTTCAGAGAAGGAAGGTCGTGTGATACCGCGCTGAAAGTTCTTACAAACTTAAATAATGGTAAAGTACCAGTAGTTTTTATCGATTTTAAAAAAGCCTTTGACTCGAGTGAATCATGAATATTTATTCGACTTACTTACAGAGGAATTCTACATTGACACAGTCACCTCTTTGATAGAAACATATTTACGCGGCAGAAAAGTCAAAATGAAAATTGATGACAAAATATGCAATGAGTACTCGATAAACAATGGAGTACCCCAAGGAACTCTATTGTTCCTGGACCTCTTCTTTTTTCACTTTTTGTCAATAAATTGCAGACCCTCTTTGTAAGTCTTAATATACACATGATTCTCTATGCTGATGACTTAGCTATTTATACATATGACAATGATTTAACTAAATCAAATAACAATATCAAATCAGCTTTAGAGGTACTGGACGCATGGTGCAATCAAGTAGGCATCGAAATGAATTACGACAAAATCAAGTTTATAGTTTTTAGAAAACCAAATGATTCAACTGATGACCAAGATGAAAAACTTCATTTTAACAACTATAAAATTATAAGAGTAAAACGAATATTTTGAAGTTTTACTCGATGACAAATTAGATTTTGAAAAACACTCACAAATGGTAGAAACTAAAGTAGCCATTGCCTATGGCCGCATACTACAATTGAAAAAATCTTTTACTCCACAACTATTCAAAATAATATTTAATGCCTTAGTTCTATCACATAAATTTTAACTTTGATATTATTGTTTGTTTAACTTTGGTGATTGTTATTTCATCAAAAAATTAAATTAAAAAAAAATTGAGTTACTGGCTAACCTTATCCTAGTGATTTTAGATTAATTCCTCATAGCAACCTTGGTTGAAACAATGAAAACCATTTTTTGTAATATACAGTGAGTCCATTTGAAACCTCCCATTTTTAAAGTTTGTTATTTTCTAAAAATAACAATTCTGCAGTAACTACAGTGAAATACGGCGATCATTTTTGAAAATATAATATGATTACAAATCAAACAGGAATGAGAAAAGAAATCAGAATTTAGAGAGTTCACTGACCGATTACAAATGTTCGGATGTAATTTTCTCACAAAACAACACAAACATTGAAATCGCCATGGTTTCGATTTTTCGTTTATGGGAGGCTTCAAATGGACTCTCCGTACATTGCTGCGATATAATAAATTAGTTATTAAATTAACCAATACAGTGTTAATATACAAAAGTAAAAAATGAGTGGAAGAAATTCGAATTACTGAATTAGGAAAATCAGTCCCAGAAATTTTTGAATTTAACTTTACGTAGATAATTTATGAACCAGACGGACTTGAGGAATAGGTAATAGGAATAGGAATAGGACTGGTGTGTTTTTTAAACTCGAATGTCTCGAGAACGGAAGGGTTTATTTCAATTCTGCAAAGACCAAACTGAAGATAAATGGTCAACGTTTCATTTAAAACATTTTCCGGAGGTCAGGGGTCACTGGGTCACTAGCGGAATTGCGCAGAAATACCATATATTATAATACATGGTTTGGAATTATAATCTAAGGTAAGACGTTATCATCATAGATTATAAATCGCCAACAATGTATTTAAATCCATGGTACGTACCATAGATTATAATCGTCTACCATAGATTTAAATCCCGTTTAAGGCTAACCTGTCTGGAGTGTACTGTACAAACGTGAAACAAAAATTCACTTTTAGTTGCAATATTCTTCTGAAGATTCTTAATACTTATCACTTTAGTTTAATTTTTTTTTTTAGAAAAAAGTAAAAGTCAGATGTCGAATATCGTATATGGAAATCTTATGCTATATAATCAAAATATTTCTAATTTCTTGAGCTGTTTAATGTTACTATCGAAGTCAGTCGTAGTAGTAGCTCGAAGAAACTCATATTGTTTATAGATAGGTTCGAATAATCTATCCCAATAGTCTTTCGACAGGTGTAGCTCATTAATCTTATGAAGAGGAAAGACATGTAGAGCCATATCATTAAAAATATCTTTGTAAGGGAAAGTATTAATTATACCATATTCAATAAGTATACTCTCACTACGGTCTATATATTCTAAATTATTTTGTAGAAGTTTCTTTGGAAAGTTGAGTTTTAAATTTGTGAAACTATTGCATATACAAATACATTTTGTAATAGATGTTGAATACCAATTAGTATACAAGAGATTATTTACCAATTGGTGCGGAGCATGTGGCATGTAGAAGAGTGTTTCTATAGTTTGTACAAACCGATTTCCTTCTTCATTCTCGTCCATGACCCTATACCCCAAATCAACTCGCATTACCTTGATCTCATTTTCTGTGAACATTGGGTCATAAATCTCGACCTCAACACTCAATTTCTCCTTGAGAAGAATAAGAAATGCGAGTTGGTAACGTGAAGACATACTGCTACCGAAGGATCCGAGACCGTAACAAATAATTTTCCCAATGAAAATTCTTGACTCCGCCAAGGCTTCATCTAATACTTTGCTAAAAGAACGGAAGTAGTCATCCTCTTTCATATGTGACACTGCTGCTGCTAAACGCCTAAAACAAACTCAAACTGTGTTTGAAACTGGTTAATTTTTTTTTGTTTTATTGTCTTGTTGCAGACCGTGTCAAATTTTCTTCGGAAACATCAGATAATGTTAACGATGAACAGTTACTCCCAGTCATGAGATTTCTATTAGCTTGTCCTCGTCCTCGCCCTCGTAGAACTGCTGCTGTAAGTTTTCTTTGAGTTCGGTTAAGTTCACTAGCTGGAAGGAACCCATCGTTATTCATCTTCAATTTTACGGAGTTCAGAATAGCAGACCATGGAATCTTGTCTAAGTCCCTATGTTCCTGTAATACGGTCGACTTTTAGGTCCCAATCCCGAAATTATGAGTATGACTGTGAGTTTCAGTCACAACTATTTCGTGGACAAAGAAAAAATCCTTATAAATTACGATTTACAAAAATAATCATTTTCGACAGTAACAAAACAACAACTTAAAACTTTAACACAACGAACTAAATTTAAAATGTAATGTTAACTAAATATAGATTACCTGGATTTAATTTTTTTTAACACTTTATAAACCGTGGTGAGTTTTTCTTACACACTTGCAACTTAGGTCGAAATCGAAATTCAAAAATTAGATCGTTTGAAATATGAATAGGAATAATTTACGATTTGAAAAATCATATTAATTTTCGATTTTGATTTCGAATCACCATGATACCATGAAAATTAAATTTCGATTTCGAATTCAAATTGGAAGTGAGTTTCAATTTTAATTTCGAATTCAAATTGGAAGTAAGTTTCAATTTTGATTTTGAATTCAAATTTGAAGATAACTCAAATTTAGATTTTTAATGCTTAGAAAATTGCAAGGAATATTGTACAAAATATTTTGTTTGAAAATTTACATTGCCGAATTTTTCACAACTTAGATAATCCTCCCTCGAAAGGAATCCAAGTCTTGAGATAATTTGTTTAAAATTTCTTATAATGTATCGAAAAATTCCTTAGACGACACCTGTCTAAATACATAATAAGTTTTGGAACATTTTGAATTCCGAATTGGATTGTAATGATGAATGAATTGTTGAATTCCGATTTCACCTCCGAGTTTTAAATTTTGATTTCGAGTTCAACTTTTATATTTCGATTTCTATTGGGTTAAGTTAGAACTGTGTTATCTTTTTGAATTGAGAATAGTAAATTATTAAACTGCGTTTAAATTCGCGCTTCTTAGAATTTGAACGTCGTCTTGCAATCCACTTAGGGGCATCTTGAAATTACAGCGCTTTTGACGTATTACTATCATCATGCAGGTGCAGCGCATGCGCACCAAAAGAATCCATACGAACCAACAAGTCCAAAAACGATAACTGAAGTTATTTTTAAAGTTAAGATTGGACTCTTCCTCCCAGCCCAAAATCTATAAATAACATTCGGAAGACAGAAATTGAAACAGGATGTAAAGACTGCTTAGTCTTCCTAAGTATTTTGGGTGTGTCAGCAAATCACGCTCTCTGAAAAAGTCTAAAAAATTTAGACTTTATAACATTCTCAAAAAAAAAAAAAAAAAAATTTAAACATTGTCGAGTTGTTTACTTGAAAAAAGTTGTGTTATTTATTACTTAAGTCCCCTAGTTTAGAACCTGTTTCAGTCCAACCTTATATTTCAAATTTTAGAACCACTGCTCGATCACATCAAGTTCGTTGTTCAGGAATTATTGATTCAAATTCATGAATAATTCAACTGAAGGGCAAGAAAAGTCAAGTTGCGTCCATTAAAAATGGCTATCATAAATGCTTAAATTGGAATAACGTGTATTTATCTAAAGGCTTATTGACTCTTAGAGGAGAGTACCGATCTAAAAGATTGTTAGTCAATTGTGATTGGTGAGTGAATCGGATAAATATAATATCAGATCAAATGTATCAACCGTCTTCATTATCACAATTCTCAATGGACCTTTCATCTGGTGAAGTCAAGACCAATGACACTGATTCGCCAATGTTTGGAAATTCAAAGGAATTATGCAAAACCCTAGACGGGGACTCATCCAGAAGTTCAGATTTTGAAATGGATTCAGGCTCACAGATTCTACGAAGAAAGTTCTATCGTGAGGCAAAACGAAGGTGAGTTCAATTTGTAAATTACACTTTACCTACTTAAATAATTTCGTTTTTAGTTGTTAAAGAAATGAATAAATAATTTTACTGTAAATCCCCACTTTA
Source organism: Holacanthella duospinosa (assembly GCA_002738285.1). Classification (NCBI taxonomy): domain Eukaryota; kingdom Metazoa; phylum Arthropoda; class Collembola; order Poduromorpha; family Neanuridae; genus Holacanthella; species Holacanthella duospinosa. Next base: position 1,210,827 of record NIPM01000014.1, on the reverse strand, counting down.
GTTTTTAGTGACTATGACTCTTTACAGAATATTATTATCTATGGAAATCACCAGGAGTCAGTAGTTGTCAGGTCACATAAATAGCGTTGTTGATCAAGGTAGGATTACTTTAATTTAATGCAAGGATTTAGAGATCATACAAGTGTTCTCATTATTGCGAATTACTAATTTCATCATTTAAAATCCGATTTTCATTTAACATTCTTATCTATAGTAACTGCGAAGTGTATACACTACGAAGGAGTTTAGAGAATAGTGTCGCAAGAATTCGACTCTTCTCATTGGTCCAATTTATGGTGTGTGTAAAAAAAAGTCTTTTGAACTAATCTTTTTTAGTTCGTTTCGTAACTTGAAAGAGATTAAACCCTTTAAATCGACTTTAAATCCTCATATTATTGGTCAATAGGTCTATCTTTCATTTTCAATTTTTATTAAAATGGGGGTTTGTCACAGCTTTATTGATAATATGATGAGAAATCTACCTAAATACAGATTTTTTTTTACACTATGGACACAATTGATGCACGTTCGACGTAGATAAATGATTGAAAAATATTTTTATTCAATTTCTATTTGTAAGCACGAGATTAGGGTACTTTTCCAGTTTTACAGGGTTATTCAAATATTTTTACTCATCGACGTAACCTTTGGATTTTAATATAAGTGTTTAGACAGTTCAGACATTGTTTATAATATTGATTCATTTTCGAAAATCAACTTACTAACATTCAGCAAATTCACCAATAGGAAATTTTGAGTTGGGAATCCTTAATACTTCGTAGAAAAAAAAAATTTTTTTTTCTTCTTCTAAAAGTGAGAAGAAAGTGAGGAGTTGTTCTAGGAAAAAGTTTTGATTTTTTTTTACTTAATTGTAGTGGCCAAAGCCAAAAAAAAAACAATTTAATAATAAACAATTTTAGGTAATAAAACGGACCTGGGACAAGTTTTATGAAAATCAATGTTCACTCATGCTTGTTCGCTCACCAATTTTTTTTTTTTTTTTTTTTTTGACAGTCTAAAAGAGATTTAATAACAATTTTACTTGGGACATACTGTACATTAAATAGTAGAATGTAACTTTTTAATCTATTATTTTTTAAAGAAGTTAATTATCAGAAGGATGGTCATACGTATGATGTAACTGTAAAAATTACTGTTTGCCAAGAATAATTTAGTTGCCAGGATTCAAAGAATTTCATTCATTAATTATTAATTTTTTTAACTCTGTGACACTGTCAATGACACTTTTATGTGTCCATAAATGTGGTCAATGGGTTCAAATATTTACAGTTTGAATTATTTTGATTCTGTTAAACTCTACTCTCCTCCTTCAATAGATCGAACAAATAACAATAATAATTATTTGTTATTCAGACAATTACATTTGTAAATTATTACCATCCAAACTTTACAATTAATTGTTTAGTCTATTCTGATGGTTCACACAATTACATAATAATTCGGTAATAATAAACCCGAAAAATTTGAAAGTTATAAAAATGAAAATTATTGGATTACATGAGGATAATTTACATTTCCTAAACAATAGATTGAAGTAGCAATAAAAACATTGGCTTCTCAAACAATAATACAGAGGGTATCAAAAAAAACTAAACAAAAGTCTAACATGCGATTTTCTATTTATTGAATTTACAAGTGTCATTATTTAAATTTACCAACTTTACCTTTACTTCTGCACATCTTGATGTAACAAGGACATGAAGGATATACATAGTCTTCGGAATGAAGGCTACCGGTCAATTGGTTTGACCTATAGGGTCAATGAAAAAAAAAATCAAATTATCTCACTTTTCTCTGGTTTTTACAAGATTCCTCCAAAATTTACCGAGTTTTGAAAAGTTTTTTTTTTTTTTTTGTTGAATTTTATTTTTACTCTACCAACTACTATAATGTTGAAATCGAAATTCCAAGGTTTTGAATTTAATTACTCAGACAGGTACAAAGTACTGAAGTACAGGACTTTTAGTTTGGCAATTTTACAAAAGTACTTTGGTCACGCAAGCTTAAAAGCCTAACCAGATACTTATATTCCAGTGAAGTTTATCTTAAATTGATCAATTTAGTCAATCAATTTTTTTGAAAATCAATTATTTAGGTTAAAAATATCCTCTCAAATGTTTTAATTTATCAACCCGACCTTAAAAAAAAAAAAAAAAAAAAAAAACTAAAAAGAAAGGAAGCGGTTGATCAAAGTTCTTACATCTAGAACAAAAAGTTCAACACGTTTTCTTTCTTGTTTCTTCTTAATTTTCAAACGAACATTTTGTAAATTGTAATTGGAAGTATTGACTTGAAACCTGTCAATCATTTTCCAGTGATAATTTTAAATTTATTCTTCCGACTTGATAGTCGCTCTGACTTTAGAATTTCCTTCATGTCTCTCCAAAATCCATTACAGAAAATCATGTTCAATGTGATTCCATTTTGACGAATGGATTGAATTTTGAATTGAATTGAATGTAATTTATTTAGGTGTCAAAAGAATCATTTTAGATACAAAAATGTTAATATACTTAGACACCCCCATACGGGACTAAATCTAAAGAGTTAAAAATTAGTATTAGTTTTAATTATGTTTATAGTCATACATGACTTTAGAGTTGAAACAGATATTAATTATCAACTTAAGTGTAAATTACATAGTACTTACTTCCTCATAGAGAGTAATACAGGAAGCAAATATTGCAGTTAAAAAATAAACTAACTACAATACATTTTAGTTTTGTATCAATTTCACAAAAACTCAAAATTCCAAAGTCAATCAGTCAATTATAGTGGTATTGATTCATTCGATCGATCATAACATATTTTGCCGCTTTCTCTTTAAATAGGTTAAAGGATGATGGTAAACCTCTATTATGAATTACAAAAGAGTTCCATATGTGAATTGCTCTATAAACAAATGACCTCTTAAAAGTTTCTGATTTGTGTACCAAAGGTTTAAGAGATCCCTCCGATATAGTAGCTCTAGTAGAAACCTTCGGAATTAAATGATCCGATAGATTTTCAATGTAGTCTTGAAAATTCAATAATTTATAGGTTTGGATCAAAGTGTAAAATTGAGATCTTTCTGTAACAGAGTGCATATTGCAACTTTCATAAATATCAAACAGTACCGACTCATTTATATCCAGTAAATTTTCACGGTTAAGAGATGAGTTAAAGATGATGCGCGAACCAAATATCTTCTTCCTAGATTTTGAAAGGGTAGGGAAAAAGAAAGCTATTAAAAGTCTATTGATTTTATTCTGAATGAATTTTAATTTATTGATAGACTGAACAGCCCATACCGCAATACAAAAATCTATATGTGAAAAGACAAAAGCATTTAATAGAATAACGAAAATTTGTTTATTAAAGGACCGTTTTAACCTATTCAGTTTTGCGCAAGAAACTGTTCGGGATAGATCCCGAAGCGATTACTGCAAAGGTTTTTGTGTAAGAAAAACTCGTAAGTAGCTTATACACTCGGGACATAACTTTTATAAGATTTTAAGGTAAAGAATAATTTATTGCAACAACTTTATTTTTGACCTTAGCAGTGTTTAAATCTTTTATTGACAACCGTAGCATTGAATGCAACGCAGTTCTCTTATCTTAAAGGTAATGGCTCTTCCGAACCCTCTCGTTTTCCCATGAATAATCACAGAGTGGAAAGAAATTGTTTACATTTACAGCCTTAAGTTTATAAACTTTTTTCGGGAATGATTACAACTTTAAGTTTACATTGTGGTACATTATTGTTGAGAAGTTTCAACCCAACTTATATTATTGAGAATGAAGAGATTAATAATAATAATTAATAAATATAAATTAAAAAAAAAATCATACCTTCTACTAACCTAAGATAGTCCTGGGACTTGTGCATTGTGTCGTTGTTGCGGCAGAAGTCCAACTGCATTTGTATGCCTGGAAACTGGATAAATGAGTATGAATGCAGTAAGTTAGAGTATGGTACCTTAGGAGCTCGAGGCTGTGCTCGCGATGAGTGAATTGAGTATATGTTAGAGAATCTTGAGTATTTTTCTTCAGTAGCCAAAGTAACTCAGTTGTGATAAGGTTGTCTTCTTTACAATTTACACCAAATCCCTTACCTATTTCACTACTAAAGAAAGAAAAAGAAAAACCTTGTGTTCGACAGGATTAAAAACTCGAGTCTAAATTAAAAGTTAAAGTTTGTAAATTAAATGCCTGATTTACAAACTCCAGGAGAACCTGTTCCAATCCCTACAGGAAGCAATACGATTGGTTCAATGGATGGGACATCAGCTGATATCAATCCATCCGGTCATCGACGATACTCCGGTGGTCGTGTCTTACTTACCAATTCTCAACCAGAATCCGAATCATTTACAGAACCAAATACATCCCTAGCAACTGGAAGTCATTGGGCAAATGGAACACATCCAGTACCCACCAGACACTTTTCTTTGGTTGAGGATTTTGAACCTGATTTAATTGGTGATGCGCATAATTTTGGAGATGAAAGGGATTTGGGTCACAGGTCGGTTTTTTATTTAAATTATTTACATTCATCTAATCATATTTATTAATTTAATAAGTAAGATAATATTATGTCATATTAGCAGTCAGAGTTGTGTAATTATGACATAATATGAATTATAAAAAAAAAATCTTATTTTTTTGACATTAGGATTAGTATTAGGATTAGGAATGGATGGACTGGATGATATGGGTAGAGAAGGTTATCTTATCATCCTTCATGTTTACAAAATGAACATGATTTATTTAAAATTGAGTTTTAAGACTTATATTTCTTTTGAAAAAGGTATTATTTTTGATTGAGTTGGTTGGTTGGTGGCATGATGTTGATTTAATCCTTAGTAAGGTGTTAGTAATACCTTAGAATTTGAATTGATAGTAATTAATTAAGCTAAACTAATTTTTGTTATTCATTTGAATTGAGATAGAATTATTATTAAAAATCTCTTTTGTTTTTTCTTTTATCTTGTGGGATTGTGGTATGGTATGGTTCATGTTTTGAATGGACACAAAACCTGAATTATTATTATTTTTATATTGACCCTTTGGATTCTTGGTAAGCCATTATGGATTTATGTGGGATTGATTGTGGGTGATTATGTTAAGTATTAGCCAATAATTACTAATAGATGACCAAATTTTGGTTTTAGTTTCATTCCGGAAGCGGGTACATACTCTACTCTCACAGTCATTATCAGTATTCCTGTGAATTGTCATAAAAGAAAAACAAAAAACGGAGGATGTATACCTCTGTTGTAGTAGTATGAACTTCACCTGTCCTTATTAAAGGGATATTTTTTAATTTTTTTTTCATGTTACTACTGACTCCGTAGGATTATTATCACATCAGAGATTAGATTTGTCAGAAATGGATCATGTGTATGCGTTGTCGTGTTCGTCGTTGGAAGAAATTCTTAGGTTAAGCTTTGTTGTTGATTGGTTGATTTTAAATAATAGAAATTAAAATGACAGTGGGTGGATTCGGATTTCGTTTTATGATATGATAGACACTATCATATCATAAAACTTTCCCTCATTGTTTTTCTCTTATATTTTCTAAATTGACATAAAGTGGTTTAAATTTATTGGAAAGCTCAGGGAGGTATCAGACGTACTCTGTGGTTGGAGCTGGAAACTGAGATTTTTTTTTTTTTAATTTCTCTATTGTTTAAAGCAAATACTAATCGTAGTAAATTTATTTTGTACAACAAATTACATATAATTTATAAAAACAAAGCAATGGATTTCGTCAATTATGAATTGAGAGAGAAGATACGTTCAATAATTGAGGATAATAACAGTTTCCAACTTAAAGTTGATTTACACTCACCAAATAATAGGCATGTGAAATAAAATTATTGATGAAAGTGAAATTGACCGTTGACTAATTAAATAATAATTAATAATATTAATATTATGTACTACTTTTTTTTATAGGATCTTTGTCAATCGGAGTCTTCATCTTGAGAAAATTAAATTCTTTGGTTTTGATATGGATTATACTCTGGCTGGTGAGTAAAATTTTTATTTTTTTATTTTTATTTTTTTTTTTTATAAAATAGAGAAAATGGAAGCGAAAATTATATTATTGCTGAAGTCGTAAGAACAAGCAAAGAATTGGGCTTAAATATATTTCGATTATTTCTAAAGCTTTACCACAATTCTTGAAATTAAATGTTTAAAATTTATTCGGTATAATTACAGTCACTGCCTTTTAGACTATTATTTGAAGGTATGCTTTCAATATTCCGCGCTATCGTTTTCGCTGATTTATAACAAATACTGGGTAGGTTGGGTTAGGTCACACTTAGAATGAATTCCAGTGTCGTGTCGTATGGGTTGAATTATAATTATCATAATTAAGGAATACATCTAAAGATTATATGACTGCGTAGTAGTGTAAAGCTTAACTAAATTGTAAATAGTCCTGTTATTAATTTCCAGTTCTCTTATCAAATTTTAGTATACAAATCACCACAGTATGAAACACTTGGTTTCAATTTGGTAAAGTCTCGACTCCTGGCAATGGGTTATCCGAATGAACTAAATCAATTTCATTATGATCCATCATTTCCGATAAGGTAATTGACACATATTTTTACTTGTCATAGTTCAGTGTAATAATTGAGTAAAGAAAGGTCAAAACTTTTGGTTTATTCAGACTGACCTTGTACATTTGTCTTACTTTTTTTTTTCTTCTTCTGACAGAGGACTTTGGTTCGATTCTCACTATGGCAACCTTCTCAAAGTTGACGCCTATGGAAACATTCTCATCTGCTGCCACGGATTTCGTTTTCTCAAGCAGTAAGTTTTTAATGAGAATTTGGCGTGTAGAATTTTCAAATTACGTTGTCTCGCCTCACTTTGATGTTAGTTTGCTGCAGCTGCAGTGAAGCGTAACTTTTAGACAGAATATATTTATTTAATTTTCAGCGTCTACTGCTATAAAAATATTGTATTTTAATTTTTTTTTTCTTGGCAGGTCCGAAATTTATGAGCACTACCCAAACAAGTTTTTATCATTGGATGAATCCCGTGTCTATGTGTTGAATACCTTATTCAATTTGCCTGAGACCTACTTACTTGCATGTCTCATTGATCTTTTTACAAATACTCCAGGAAGCACTGCGTAAGTTCATTAATTGTTACAATCGATTAAAATTTTTACAATGAAAAGACTAGTTCCAAATTTTAACATAACATAAAAAATAGATAAGTACTATAAAGGAGTGGGTTTTTTTTGCTTAATTTGTAATTCTCTTAAGAGTATAATGTTTAATTGTTTTGAGAGATCGATTTGTCTACATTTGAGTTCATTTATTCTACTTGAATATTCCAAAGGTATTCTTAATTAACTTGAGTTGATGACCATACATTAATGATGATTTGATTCCGTTAACGATCTTTTAAAATGTATGAGAAGTGTTTTATAACCATGGCGTGAAAAGAGTATAAAAAAATATTTTTTTTTTCGGCGAAAACAAAGAGGGGGGAAATAAAATGAGAGTGATTGGATCCTGGACAGGAAGTATCTTCGTGTAGGACAACTCTAACCATACTCATCGATTTTTAAAATTTGTTTAGTAGTTATTTACTTTGAATAAAACTTTGAAATCCTCACATTGAAAATTATGAAAATGTATAGAAATTTTGGTATCATTTGAGAATTCAAATCCTCTTCTGAAGTCATCTGAAGAGATGAATGATACCGTTTTTTTTGTTTTTTTGTTTTAACTTTTAGTACCCCTGCTGGAGTTAAATGTGGAGATTTATTCATGTCATTCAAGTCAATATTTCAAGATGTTCGGAATGCTGTTGACTGGGTTCACGAAAAGGTACTTCCGAATAGAATATTTGAGTCAATATTTGTCTCATTCCTAATCTTTTGATTTTTATAGGGTGATTTGAAGTTGAAAACTGTTGAAAATCTAGAGGAGTATGTAGTGAAAGATGATCGACTTCCAATGTTGCTGACTCGAATGCGAGAGTCTGGGGCCAAAGTTTTCTTGCTCACGAATTCTGAATATTGGTTCACTGAAAAGATAATGACGTACCTCTTTGACTACCCTCATGGACCTATGGTAATTTACAAAATGAGTTTGAGTGATATTACTATTGAATTTTAATTAAGTTGACAATAACAGAAAAAACAAATTTGTTTTATGTCGATGCTCGATGTCGTTCTCAAAATCAATCGTACACGATAAAAAATTTTCCGATTTCTAATTTATGACTTTGAGTTTTATGTTATTTGTTTTCCAATTTGAATCCATTGTTTTCTTGTGTCAGTAATTCGGAATAAGGTTCAATTCACTTGTGGCATAAGAAAGCATTTGTGTCCACAGTTTCGATCAAAAACAATTTGTTTCTCTTAATTTTAATTCAACGTAATTTTACACTTATTACCTATTTTTAAGTTAATTATAATTACTAATTCTCTTATATAGTTGTCATTAGTCATTGTATTATTTGTTGCTTCTGCGCATTTTAATGATTTGAAATTCGTTTTAGCTAAAGGATCCTCATCGAAACTGGAAAACCTATTTTGATTGTATCGTTCTTGATGCCCGTAAACCACTCTTCTTCAAGGAAGGGACTATTCTTCGTCGTGTGGATACTAGTACTGGGGCTCTGAGAATTGGATCTCACACTGGTCCACTTCAACAAGAACATGTCTATTCTGGAGGTAAAAATTAAATCCATGAAAATTGTATGAAATGAGGTAGTAGTATTTGTAATTTAATGGTTTGTTGAAAATTGTAGGTTCGTGCGATGTTTTTACGCAATTAATCGGTGCTAAAGGAAAGGATGTTCTCTACATTGGAGATCATATTTTTGGAGATATTCTCAAGTCGAAAAAAATTCGGGGTTGGAGGACGTTTCTGATCATTCCAGAGCTAGTCCATGAACTCCATGTCTGGACCGCCGAGTGTAAATTATTTGCTAAGCTCCAGAGCCTAGATGTCACTTTGGGGGAAACCTACAAGTAGAATTTATTTCTTCTATACGATGCAAACTAAAAACAAAATCTTACCGACTTTTTTCAATCAATTTTCAGGGATTTGGACAGCAGTACATTGGAAAAGCCAGACATTTCTGATCTCCGGTCTGCTATTCGACAAGTTACACATGAGATGGATTTGGCCTACGGCATGTTGGGTAGCTTATTTAGGTCAGGTTCACGGCAGACATTTTTCTCAAGCCAAGTTGTTAGGTATGCAGATCTCTACGCTGCGACTTTCTTGAATTTGATGTACTATCCTTTCTGCTACATGTTCCGAGCACCTGCAATGTTGGTATGTTCTGATAAATAAGTTATAATTTTTTGTTTACGAAAATATCAAAGTTGCTCTTAATGACCTTGCTTGTTTCACTTGACAGATGCCGCATGAATCGACCGTTGCTCACGAGCAGATTTTTGTTGCTGATAGTCCAGTCTTCTCAAGGTCACGCCAGACTTCCGTATTGGAAGAGAAGGAAAAGGAGGCTACAACAGCTCATGTAAATGCAGTTTCCTCAAAGGTAAGCTTTAGAATGCCGACTGTCGCCTTTTGAAGTTCTCTACAGTGTGCTAAAATAGCAATAGGAAAATGGGATTGTTATTCTTTGATGACAAACCGTTCACTTTTTTCACCATTGAATCAGAAATTTTGTTGACGGGTATCATATCCGTACTTTAGTACATGTGGATATGATATCAATGCAAAATTTCATATTTTATACCCGATAGATTATAATAGTAGATGTCGAAAGAGTAACACAATCTTTTTCTTGTTCCATCACACAGTAGATTAATTTTGACTCAAACAGTAAGTATGGCTGATCTGTATCGTTTTTTAACAAAAGTCTGAAAACGAAAGTTTCGTTGAGGAAATTGGGTGTTTCCGAACAACAGATCCACAATTCGTATCCCCATACAAGTTTTTGAATGCAATTCTTATGAGACGACGTCAGGTTCACAATGGATTAGAGATTTTACTGGCTTGAGAATTAGCAACTCATGAAAATGGAACGAATCAAATGAGAACATTTTAAATATAATTTTACAATTTATGAAATCGTCAAAACCTGAATTACAACAGAGTTATGGGCAGACGATGGGTGAAGTGATGCTATATTGAATTACTGGTGTAAGAATACTTTTTCTCCAATTCTCCAGGCAGCTGAGCAGAATTCAAGCGGTGCTGTTACCCACGTCCGCCCAGAAACTCCGAAGAAGGTTACACACCATCATGATGAAGACGATTCAGAAGAAGAAAGTGATAAATCTGGTTGAAAAGTTCATCGAAGCTCACCACCACTCAATGGAATTAGTTACTACTACTGAAGAATAATGGCCTTAATTTTTAGTCAATATGGTGGGAGAATTTAACTATTTAGAATTAGGAGCTCATTCAATTTCAGCTCAATTAGTAATAGTAATATTATATAATATATATTAGTTTTTAGCCTACAAAACGAAGATTATCAGCTTTATTAACAAAGTGCTTAAAGAAAAGTTACAAACTTTTCTTAACCTCTAATACTTGTTTTACACGGTAAAAGATACTTGCGTGCAAGTGCAAAAATTGAGAAAAATTTCGCCTTTCATTGTGTAACCCACACCGCAACTTTCATAAAAAAAAACCCCTTTCATGCAACTTTTCTTTCACTTGTGAGAATTGGAACTCAAGTCCAATTTGTGAAATTATCTTGCATGGTGGTCAATTCTCATTGGCTCTTCTCTCGATTTGCTCGTTTCCATCCTTTAAAGAAGGGAAATTATTGATTTTAAATCTTAAATCAAACGAATTCTTTCGATAAGTTTGAATTATTCATCATAATAACCACAATTCTAAATCATTATTTTATTTTTATTTCGTTAATCTCTAAAAAAAAAGTTTTACTTGCACGCAAGATTTTTTTTACCGTGTAAACCTGGCATAAGAGTTTTGTGCAACTGGAAGCAAATACAACGTACAGAGACTTCATTTTGTAATTCCTCGCTATAATGGTTCCGGGAAGTTCAAAAGTTTCTCTTGTTTTTGATTAGAAACTTATTTTATTTTGTTAATATTTAAAGAGGGCTTTATAACTCACTCATTTTATAAACGATAGAAAATGTAGTTTTTAGGCTAGGATTAATAATCTCAATGAGATGCTCATTTCATAAATTTTTGGTATTCATTTGGTTAGACAATACTCGTTCTTATTGAACGATGTCTAATCGACTGATTTCTTGAGATTCGAGGATTCCATTTTTTCTTGTGTAACTAATTTTTGATTGGTTGTCTTCATGTCACGCATAGCCGTTATTCTTGTCATTTGACTAGTTGAAATGAATTAAGTTTTAGAATTACGTGTTGTAGGCATTATAGAAATTATTATATTAACAACGAATTAAAAAAGATGTTTTTTTTTTCTTTTGTTTAGTGGAACTAAAGACATACCTGGTTGAAACTATTTAAGAGATTTCATACCAATTCTTTTACACCATTGTATCAGTGGAAATGCGATGTATTCATTTACAATGAAATTAGACGACTCATCTACCAGATGTTCTATAATTATTATTGATTCCGATTCCTCAAGAAAATTGAAATTCATACAATATTTTTTGAAAATTCAAACTTTATCCCAACCGAATATAATTAGTTGTTTGAATTTTAATTTTCTTTGGGCCTTATAGGTAACACACTCAATACATATAGACATCGAGTTTAATTTTAAAATGGTAAGTATTATTATTTTATTTAGCAGAAAACAAGTTGACAAAATTAGAAAGAATATTAAGAAGTAATACAACAAAAAATCATACGATGACATATATTAAGTACTAAAAGAGAAAGAATGAAATTGTGACAAAAAACTTTAAAAGTAATCGCCGATAGGCTGTTGATGAATTTCCTCCAGTAATTTCTCCATAAATTTAATATTTCCATTAATTTCCGACGTATGATAGTCGAGCATTGATGTTGACGACATTGTCGTAGATGAGGTAGTCTCTCCAGAAAGTGAAAGGAATGGAGTTGTTTGTAAAGGTTGTATTCTAGATAACTTGGGTGGTAGCGGTGGAGGTTGAAGTATTGAACCTTCACTAACATTTGCATACTTGTTGTACTCATCATCAATTGATGAAAGCTCTTGTTCAACTTGTGAGTATACAGTAAGAAATCCTTTCATTCGTTCAACTCTCATCCGCTGCACGAAATCCAACAACCAGATACGATTTCTGTCTTCAACGTTTCCAATTTCCATTAAGACGATATACATGAACCTATAAAAGTATTTGAAATCACTTTTATAAGACTCAAACTTACCGGACATGGACATGAACATGCGCTATGGAGAACAGGGAGAGAAAAAAAAAATTAAATTGAACTTACAAATCCAAATTATCCAACGGATGAACTCGATGAAGGAATGAAATTTTTCTTATTTCAAAATCACTCCGAAGGTTCAAGTATACATGTCGTATCCCTGTCCATTCCTTCCAAGTTGCTTCAAGTGAACTGTCCAATGTCTTCTCCAAACTTTTGTAACCAATGATAAGCCAAGTTGGTTTCCGTGATAATGAAAAGGAGAGGGAATTGACAGAGTCCGAGAGTGAGGAGGAACTGAGTGTCACATTAGGGTCACCAGGGTCTCGTTGAAGCCAAATATCTGGAGGAATCACACGTTTGATTTCCTTGTAAATTCCTAAAGGTCATATATTTATGTTAATAATTTAATCAATTTGGTTAAGTCCTGGATATTCTGATTGGGTTTTACCTTGATTGAAGGCCATGTTGGGACTGAATTGGGCGTTAGAATGGGTGAGGTTCTCTGTACTCTTTGTTGACCAGTGGATTACAGGAAATAATACTGAGAGAGAAAAATAAATTACATTTAGCTAAAAACAAAACCTTGTTTAAATTTAAGTTCGGAATACTTTCCCTTTTATTTTCTCAAGGGCATTTCAGAGTGGGATTCACGGCGGTGCGGTGCGGTGGAGTGAAGCTCAAAGGATATGACATATTAAAATTAAAAATTAAACTCAATTGATGAAAACGAAAATTAGGACAAAATTGAGTAAATATGAAAGTAGTCTATCCTTTTGATCAATTTTAGTTGTATATTTGAACAACCAAAAATTAAATCCTTTACTCAATAATTACACCTGTGATTTACCTGAACTCAATAATAATCATTATTATCAGTGATCAAGAACAAGCGGCAGATGATACTTTTATTTACATATTTATTTTTTTATTTATTTTTTTTTTTTGCAAAAAATTATTGACGTTTGTGAAAATAAAATTCCAATATAAGAATATACTTAAAGTTAATTAAATATTAAACTTTGAGTATACTTAAGTTCATTCTTCTCACTTACTCGTCAAGTCAACGTAAATTATTGGGAAACAATGAAATTGAAATCACGATTCTCAATCATGATCCTCTTTGATTTATTCCAGACGTGAAACCTTATTGGGAATTGAATTGCCAAAATTTAACCATCCCAAATTTTTTTTTTTTTTAGAAATTTGCTTACTTAGCATCATCTTGAGGGTCTCAATAGTTAATTCATGAAATTGATACTTTTAATGGATGATTTACTGGTGTCTGATTTATGTAAGACAATTCAGTCTTTGGGAAATAGAAATGATGCTATTAGAATTTTTACCTCTCAGAATTCGCACTATACTTATTTAAAAATTTGCAAAAAAAAAAAAAAAATTTTTCACTAGTATTATTAAAGATTAGTGGGCATCATGATATAAGCAATGGTTTTTGTAACTAAAATGAACTATTTTAAACCAATTTAATGTGAAAGAGATTTTCGTTTAAAAAAAAGTGAGTTAGTAGTGTAGTTTGTCTTCATTTGCTAAATTTTTTGCTAATTTGACTAAATTTTTATTTATAATCATAGCTTTTCTCAAGAGTAGAAATAAAAAAAAAAAAAAATTTTTTTTCAATGTGAGCGTGAGCATGAGCATACTCTAATGGTATAGGTTTCTCAAGAATTAATCTACAACCGTTGGAAAAATAATTAAAAATAGATAAAATACACACCTGTACTTAGGTTTTACGTATGACCTATGACTAGCGTTAAAATGATCAGTAATAAAAATACTCTTTACTCCATGCGTATTGAAAACATTATGCTCATGCACATTTTAACCACTTTTGTAAAAATTTAACCATGACCTTTGAGTATGGTAAGGAACAATGTAATAAATCAACAAATACAGGTAGAATTAATTACCAACAATTCAACTTAAGTTAGTGAGGGTGTGAAAAACAGATTTTTAGTGTAAAGGCATTTAAACTTTTTTTTTTCAAGTTGTACTACAGTGGAACTCGGCAAAGACTACTTAATATAGTAAAAGAAAAATGAGGATCATTAAGATTTGAAGATTAAAACCAAAATTTAAAATACTGTATTACACTAAACATCAGTTATAATGGATGAAATAATCTTAGGTCTTAATGTATGGAATTATAGCTCAAGTTCACTGTAATATGTGATTGTTAAACAAACAGACAAATGCTAAATTCCCCATAATATCTACTTTTATATGATAGCTCTTTTTTGCAAGTAATTATTATTAAATGTACTAAATTGTTTGTCAAAATATTTGCTAAAATATCATTTTATCCGATTTATCGAAAGGAAACATGGTATAAAATAGATACTTATAGTAAAAAACTAAAATTATATTATGCTTTTACATAGCTGACATTTAGGATTTTGGCAAGTTTTATTTCAACCACTCTCATATAAAATGTCGGAAACCACTTCGGAATTGATTATTTTGTTTTGAATAGTTATTTAGTATATTTGAATTTGAAAAATAAGAAGAAAAAAAAACATCAGACTATTTTGTAAGTCATAAACTTAGATGCTTTCTTAGACAGAATCGCTATCCATAGGGTTTTTAGCAACGTTCTAATAAAAATTCTATTCTTAAGTTACTAATGGATGAGCGTGAGAATCTAATTTTTAATCGAAATTTGACACAATACAGAAGTTTCTAGTCGGACTTTGCTCATATTATAATTTTTCTATGCACTTGTTCTATTTGGGTCAAAGGTAACAAAATTAAAATTAAGTATAAGTCCATCAATTAAACCTAGTCGTACTCGTAATTAGTAATTAGTAAATATCATTCAAAATTGCAATAATAAATATTATTTAAAAAAATAATATATAAAATTGACGAGTTTGACGCTTAAATAGCCTGCACAGTGCGTAGAATATTAGTTGGTTATTACAAAACAGTGTATGGTNAAAAAAATAATATATAAAATTGACGAGTTGGACGCTTAAATAGCCTGCACAGTGCGTAGAATATTAGTTGGTTATTACAAAACAGTGTATGGTTAAAAAATTTTACAAAACTTCTGGTAATTGGTCACACCATTTCGACAGGATGACCTTCTCATTTATTAAGGTCAATAACCCCTATTCCATTATCAAGTAGACGAAAATAACACCATAATTTTTATAACTAAAATTGTTCAGTGCTTTCAAAAGCCTTATTCAAAATTCCATCGCTTCAAATTATCCCAATGTGTTGCATAAATACGTTGAAACTTATTAATAATTTAGTGATATTCAATTAAAACATTCAGTAAAAAATTTTTTTTTTTTTTTGAAAATTTTTAAAACCTCATACGACGCAGCCTCAGATAAACCAAGTAAAAGACCCGTTAAGATTCAATTTAAAATTTTTGATTTTCTACTTTAACTGTATCAATTCAAGCTCTTAGCATCAGACTGAACTAATGAATTACTTCCCACTTCATTTTACGACTATAAAATGAAAGGCAGTAGTAAGAGGTCATTGAACTCTGCGCATGAGCAGAGCACATGTATCATTTTATTTTTACTAAAAATTTTTAGCCAAATAGTCTTGTTTACTAATTTGGAAATAATTATTCTAACAAATTTCAATTTCAAAGTTGTTTATTATTGTTCATCGAAAGAGTTAGAGATGTTGTTATTGTAAATTCTAATCTTCTCAATCATACCCGTCCCTGTCTTTCAAATTATAAATAAAATTTTCAACATCATTAATAAATCTTCGAAAATAAGAGAAATAACTAAAAGACTAAAATTGAATAAAAGAAACTTAATTAATTAATTAATTAACAGCAGGAGTTAAGTACATAAATATAAGGATCTTTTCAACTCTTTTCATTTAATCACATTTTCTCCACGTCATAATTCTTTTCTACCTAATCTGCAAATAAATCCTGATGACAACGACAACTTTTCTTTAAATACACCAGGCAAAATTGAAAAGAAAAAGAAAATTCCAAAATAATTCATTTTAATACTGATTAGGACTTAATTTCTTTTTCAACTATATAAACTATCCTCGCGTCGTCACAGAGAAGGCAAGTCAAGGTGGAAAAACTAATAATGACAGGTTGCTAATATAAAAGGGTGTTTCAAATTTTGCAAAAAAAAAAAAAAAATTTGCAATTACTTTAGGTAATGGGTCTTTCCTTTGAAGAAGGATGTTGATGAAAATGTAAATGAAGGGATTAACACAAACACTCAATTCTAATCTTTTGACAAGTGTGGAAGATTAGTTTTTTTTTATTCAAAATGAAGTAAATTTAGTTGACAATCACAATCTTGTTTGTCAAGATGATGTTAATTGAAGTGAGTTTAAAAGGAATAATTATTGAATTTTTTTTTTAATTAAAATACTTAGAAAAATACTATATGGATAGTATTGTTATTATCCAATTCTACTGTTCATGTTTTTAAACAAGGAGTTAAGGCTAGACAGGTTCTTAACAGAAGTCATGTCGTCGCCAAATGAAAACCTTGGAGTTTTCAGTAGTTAATGTATCTACATTATAAATTATAACAATTAACTACCATGGAAACATTAATTACTCCAATTTCACTCATTTCATTAAAACAATTATACCACTCACTTTTCCCATTATCATTAGATAACAAAAAAAAATTTTTTTTTGATCAACTAATAACTATGCACACGCACTGTCTATCTCCAATATTCAACATTATCATACTAATCATTCATTTTCCGTCTGTCTCCGTCATACCTGTAATCGACTAATCCGAATTTTACAAAAAAAAAATTTTTTTTAATTAAAATTATCGACATTTTTAGATGAAAAAACAATTTTTTTTTTGTTCCAATTCGTTTTTACTTTTACTGAAGCTAGCATACATGCTCGAAACATATTATTATGATTCCTCATAGCATTGACAACTCCTAGTCCTTCCTAATTGTAAATTGTAAAATATTATCGTGTGGAAAAATACTTGCAATTTATTTCTCACAAGAAGGATTTATTATTATAATCACCTTGTCCTTACGTAAAATGATAAGATCTCAAAAAAAAATACAAAAAAACTTTTATCAAAAAGTTGAATAATAACTAGAGTTGTTTGAAATTTTATGAATCCAATAATTTTTACCAAAAATAATAACGTTAAGAAGAAGAAAAAAAATTTTTTTTTTGGAGGGGGGGGAAAGGCATATGTCACAAGTTTATGGCACAAAGTCATCAATTTCCCACGCAAATAATGTCTTTTTAAAATATGCGAATTTCTTAATTAATATTGTTTTTTTTTCTTCTTCTCAATAGTATTATACCTATAGTAACCTACGGATTTGAAACAAGATCCATAAATGATTATAATGGATTTATAAGGAATCGTTGAGAGATTTATTTGTCAATTCCATATCATACTCCCTTGAGCTCTTTATAATTACGGACAGGAAATCAATTAAACCTTTTTAAGATCAAAAGCTTATCTTAGCGCTGCGCCATAGTACCAACAATGCTTCAATTCAATACTAGCGCTAACCAATTACATTTATTATAGGCATCCTGTATCTGCTAAATCCATTACCTGATTCCAATTCTGAAGGTTTTTTTGTACCTAAAATAAAATTTTTTTTTACCAAATTGAGATAAAAAAACTTGTGCTAAAGTAAAAATGTAATAATCTTTTAACACGCTTCTGTTATTCAGTAATACCTGCGCGATCTTTCAAGATGATATAATACATAGTAAAAAAAAAAAGTTGTTTGTATTTCATTATTACAAATATTGCAAACTTTTGTTCAACTGGGATGAAATTGATACAGTTGAAACTTGACCTTTTAGTATTATCTCTGACACCTTATTATTTTTACTAGTCAGTATTTGCATTGGAAGTTTCCAACCTCAGTCTCACTCACACTCGGATTCTTTTACCATCAATTTCAACCAAGATCTGGTTTTCGTTGTTAAAATCCATTGTTGGATCTGTTGTTTTTTTCTTTTTGGTACTTTTGTACTAAAAGAGTTTATCTGTGAATATTATTCCTAATGTAATATCACCAAATATGGAAATTATCTAACTTTGGTTTTTCACCTTCATCGAACATGTCTCACTGTATAAATGCTTTCATCACCGTCATGGATATTATTTAATCAGAAAATACGGCAGTAAAATGTGTCCAAATTGTGAAAACTTGTCTTGGCCATGTTGTCTTTAGTACCTCCAAAAATTTATCTTGCTCTTAAATATTAGAATCTTGAGATGAAAATAATAATATATATATCAATTCGACTCACCTGTGAAAATCTAATTATCTATACCCCCTTCATACTTATTTTTTTTTTGTTTGGTTCTCCTTGTATACATTTGGTCCTTTTGAAAGGAGAACCTTATTCCTAATCATAATTTTTACAACTATACGACAATACAACATGCTCGTTAGATTTTACCATGTTTTTGAACCAAATCATGAATATAGACTGTCGACGGTGACATGCTGTGCGTTAATTAATTTTCATAATTCTGTTTACTCTTCTCTGAAGAGGTGAAAATGATTCAGAGTATTGAAAATGAAATTTTTGTGAGTTATTTTGAGAATATATTAATATATAATTATTATGAAAAATTTGGTTGTCAAAGTCTCTCTATGTTATTGGAGTTAGTTGGAGTTACTGGAATGTAATAATTTTAGTGGGTCCTCATGAGTAAAAGAATAACTGAAGAGCAGAGGAGAGTAATAATAAGTAATAATAATTATTAATAATTATAAATTAATGAAATAATTAATAATTAATTAGACTACCTTACCTCCCTTCTCCATACTCCGTAGTAAAAGTCCATCACCAGTACGACGAAGGAGACGGATGTAATTACTATCATTCAAAACATGACTGTTGAGGTGATGATGGAGAGGGTGTTGTTGTTGGTGGTGACAGGGACATCGTGAGTCGTGGTGATGATGGATAAATTTCTGGACAGGATATTTTTGATGATAGTACTTACAGTGAAGTGAATCTGAGTGATCTATATTGTAAGGGTCAATTGTGACAGGAGGAGAAGGTGTTCCATTTTCACAACATCCACTGTCACTACTGTTGGTATAGGAACATAAGAATGGGGATGATGGAGAAAAAATGTCAGACTCTCGGTTGAATCCGGATGTCAAGGAATGATGGTGATTGGGTGAGAAGAGACAAGGTGTTGATCGTAACGGAATGACAAAAGTAAATACAGACAATTCACCACTTTCCACAGTACTACTCACATTCTCAACACTACTTGTCCGTGAATTGGAATAACTGCTCCCGGTACCTTGATGCTCAGAACTGACGGACATCTTCCAGATTCTTTCTCTCAATTATCATCAATCCCATCTATTCGTCACAACTCAATTTTAATTTATTTCATTTTTTGGGGTTTTTTTTTTTTTTTTTTTAATTTTCTCATAATCGATTTAGCAGTATTTGTACAACTACTCAATCAGCATCATATGTCTATGAGTCAGCAGAATATAGATTTTTTGAATTTGTAAAGTTTTGATTTATGATTTTTTTTTTATCGATATAGCATACAAGGGATCAGATTCTCAATCTTGCCAACAAATAATGGCAAAATTTGCTTCCCAAATTAAACAAAAAAAAAAGTGTCAGTTGAAAATACCAGAGATATAAAAAAGAAAAATTTCTCTTTTTTTTTTTTTTTTTTTTGTTAAAAATATCTAACTTCAAAATGATTAAGATCAAAATTTTATAATACAGTAGATAAACCCAATTTTTAACCCTCGTGTCACAAGAACAAAAAATTTTAATAAATTATTTTGACAGTAGTTACATAAACAGCAGTACATAAACCGGGTGTCCTATAATTGATTTTTGATACCCCCAAGGAAATAAAAAAAAAATTCAAACTTATCCAATGAGATTCGTACAAAAATTTGAATATTCAAATCTAATTGGGTAAATTTAAATTTTTAAATTTTTAAATTTTCTTAGGGTATTAAACTGCCACAAAATAAAAATTATACAACCTATTTTATCTAATCAAATTCAAATAAATTCAAATTTTATTATTAAATTCAAATTATTATATTGCCACAAAAATATAATATAATGATCATTTTCATCAAGCATCAATAAAAAAAAAACCCCGGTATTATCGAAATTGGTCGATGTCAATCATTTTAAACAATTTGTAAAATTCTTTTCAAATGAAATCATAATTTTTAAGTTTCCGGCCATCATCGTCATGAGTAATATTGGTAAATCTAGTGATGACTTTCTGAGTTTAAAATGAGTAATAATAATAGTAAATAAAAAGTTTCCAACCCCGGTGGGTAAAAGGGATCCCTGGGTGTCTAAGATAACAATAGACAGTAGGAAATCGTCAGTTCCTGTTTTAAAAAAAAACTAATTTATAAATATAACCTATAGAGTCTAGAGTTAGTCTTGTAAAAAAAATTATTTCTACAAGTCAAGTTTAGTCTTTCTACTATGTCATCCCATCTCTTTAACAAAAGAAATTTATGCTAATTCTATTTGTTTTTATAAGTTTTTTTTTCATTCGAATCTTATAACCCAATACTTACTATACCTTTTACATTAAAGAATCAATACGATTTCATTCAATTACAATACAAATTACAAATTCACAATGAACGTCAATTCAATAGGAAGTAGACCAGAAAAGAAAAAAGAAAAAACAAAAAAAACAAGCTTACTATATGTACAAAAAGAATAAGGACTTAACCAATTTCAAAATGTTGACATGCTCTCATCGTCAAGTGTTTTTATGAATTTGCATACTACTCCTTCAAAATCAGTTTCTTGACAAGTAAAACCAAAAATTATGTTATTTTCAATATTCAATTTACGTTNACATTAAAGAATCAATACGATTTCATTCAATTACAATACAAATTACAAATTCACAATGAACGTCAATTCAATAGGAAGTAGACCAGAAAAGAAAAAAGAAAAAACAAAAAAAAAATAAGCTACTATAATGTACAAAAAGAATAAGGACTTAACCAATTTCAAAATGTTGACATGCTCTCATCGTCAAGTATTTTTATGAATTTGCATACTACTCCTTCAAAATCAGTTTCTTGACAAGTAAAACCAAAAATTATGTTATATTCAATATTCAATTTACGTTAAAAAAAAAATCTAATTTCCGGAATTTGAAAAAGAGGAAATACGTACGTTTTCAATCTCCTCAAATAAGGATATTGTACATTTTAATACTCAACTGTCAAAAAAAAAATACAATTTAATAATAATATCATTTGACTTTATTTAAAATGAATCTTATTGACACTTGGACTAATTTTTTTTTTGATACTTGAAGGTTTAACTTTAACAACTATTTGATGTGTAAAAAATAAAAGAGTTAAGTATGCTTACCTGTAATCAATTTGATTCAAAGGCATACTCAAACTTCACCTCTGTCTCTCATGAATAGAATTCTTTGACACAATAGAGTAGAAAATAATACCGTTGTTAAGTGGTTTGAAATGAGTGTTTGATTTTGGATGAATCTAATTGGTAGCTCTTTGGCTAACTCTGTCGGCATCAAAAAAAAAAAAAAAAAAAAAAAAAATTATGACGAACTTGTTGAAGAAACTCTCTTATTGGAAATCTTATCAGGTAAGCCTGTCAACTAGAACTTATTTCTCAAAAAGGACTTTAGTCCGAATTTGGACTTAGCGGATCTTAAGTTAAACTAAATTAATAATTTTTTTTTTCACGGTAGTTAATAAAGTGAACCTTTTAAGGGAATGTGTGAATTGGTTGTTCCGGAGTAAAAAACGTTTGGAATGGACATGGCCACGACCACCGTCATCACTGTCCCTCCACTTCCTTCTGAATGAAGCCTAGGGAGCTTCGAGGAAGGAAATATCACTACCAAAGTCACTGCCAAGCTCAACTTAAGCCCCATACAAGCTCACACAACCACTCAGGGTAAGCCTTCCCATCATCACCACGACTTTTGCGCTGCTCTGTCGTCTTTCGAACTTTTTCTTATTATTTTTACTCTTTACAAATAAATGTTATCATCAGGGACGAAGGAGATCTTTCTTTTTAGTCCTTAGTTGTAAGTTATAATCATTTTCAAAAGAACCAGAAACCGAGACCTTAGATGCCCTCAAAAGGTTAAGCCTTATTTAAAGCCCTTATGCAACCAAGAAGGAATTTTTATTAGTTATTTTGACTTTTCTTTAATCATAGGGAAGAAGAATGAATAAGGGAAAACATCATTACAAAGGTGACAGTGAGAGTAAATCAATTATTCATTTAAATGGTAGAACTTTTTTTTTTTTTAAGGGATAGGTTAAAGTTTAAAATTTTAAAGGTTTGGTGGTAGTTTTTTTTTTTTTTTTTTAATACAGTTTTGAAGGGTTAATTCGTGGTAGAATGATTAATTGGAGTTTAGTCAGTCAGTAAATTGCATAATAATAAATTCAGGGTGGATAGACTTAAATCTTCGGCAAGGACAACCTAAAAATACAAATTATATTTCTAAAAAGTGTAAATAAAAAAAAATAAAAATAAATTTTTTTTTTTTTGAAAAAAAAAAAAAAAATTGCAAGTTAATGCAAAAAGTTAAACTCAAATTTGCTTAAAATAACAATTTTATTATCATTAGTTTATTATTCAGTAAGGGAGTTTTTCAGCCCAATTATCCAAAATCTTTTCTTTTGTACAATGCTTAAGAAATGTCGAAAAACATCTTAGCTTTATCTCACAAGTTTATTTTTCACAGTTTTGACGAATTAAATATGCTTCAAGATTTTTGAAATAGTTTTTCAAAAAAGTAGTTAAAAAAAAAACTTTAACTTTCGATTATTTAGTATTATTCTGAGTTCTGTTGAGTGTGATGAGATTATACAAATGTGGGAAATTAGAAATTGAAAAATGTATTTTAATGCCATTTAGTGCAAATTTGAGAGTATTGAAACTGAAAAAAAAAAATAAATAAATTTTAAAGCAATTTATTTTATTTTTATCAAAAAAAATAATGCAAAGAAAAATCGTGTCATTCGAAGACATTTGTAATGATTCGTTAGGATTCAATTTATGGGGCAGGGGGTGAAAGCCGAAAGTGAAAAAAAAAAGATTAAAAAAAAAAAGTGTATTTGGTTGTCCTTGAACATTGATAATTCAAAATGTCTCTTCAAATTTCTTTTTTCATTCACCTTGGTTACTTTTTGACATAAGTAGGTTGTATAATCGACTTTTTTTTAACAGGGATTGAGATTTTTTTTTTTAGATTTTTCTAATCGGACATGAGAAATTTGAAAAAGTTTGAAGTTGGAAGAAACATTGGTCACGCTTGAGCTAATGATGAAGGAAACGAAACTTTTCTAAATTACTAACTAATCAATTTGTTTTTGACGGATTCGACAGGTTACTAATGAAATGAATAAGCTATCGGATTTAAATCCGAAAATAAAAATCAGTGATTTTTTTATTTTTTTATTTTTATATAATCGGAAAATAAAGAAATATATTGTAATGCTACATAATATGTACAATTATACGCAAGAGGGCATATAAATTGAGATTTAAAGCGTCAATAGCGTTTTCGACGAAATAAAGCACGAAATTGAAGGTTTCATAAAGCCATAATGTTTTGTTTAAAAAGGCCCCTAGAAAACAATGACGTATAAAAATTTGAGGTTTGAATTGTATAATATAATAAAAAAGAATGATAAAATCGTCGTTGATTGTCACCATGTGTCATACAGATGTGTCTGACTGTATTTGTAAAAATAAATTATTTGAAGATAGTCTGACAAAATGAAGAAGACAATGTAGGAATAGCGCGAAAAAATCCTTTGATGTTGAGCAGGATGGTAGTATTTTAGACACTTTTATGGTATTTCACCGTCATCGAAACTTTTTCATTATGACATCGAAGATCATAAATATACAACAGAATCTATCCATCTCAGATGCTATTTTTATGTTCTTCCCCTTCTTCTGGGAAGGATCTCTTCTGAACCAGGAGTCATAACTCAACTAGGAAATTTAAGATACCATGTTCGAGAATACCCGGGTCATCCCTTCAAACACTCAGATTATATGTAATAAAATGTATATTTAGGTTCCTCCACTTAATCTCCGTTTCTTGTAAATATATTCTCATCTCTTGTCCCTTGACTCTAAGCAACAACTCTGAGGAGCTTGTCAAAATTAAAATACTTAGAATAATGAAAGTAGCCAGAGACAGTTTCAGAAAAAACCCAATCATTCAGGTAGCAATATGTATAATATCCATTACGTAACAACAACTCTCTCAACTTCAAATTACCACTCATCAATCATACACTCAATGTTAATCAAATTAAAATGACCTTACAATCGTCATAATTTTGAAAAATTTTCAGAGTATGAGTAAGCAGTGAGGTCAACTAGTAGTCACTGTCGTAAATTTTTTTTAGATTTTCGATCCAAGACAATATTACTCTGAAAAACTATTATTACTCATAGACTTATACTTCAGTAGTGAGACGGTATTGTAATCGCCGTTTCTGTCTGTCCGTCTGTTCTACTGAAATCACGGTACTATTAACACCAGACTTGCAAACGAGCCGAGACAGCTCGCGAGCTAAACGAGCGAGTCGAGTTTGAGCCGAGTTGAGCTGAGATAATTCAACTCATTTGTAAATGGACGAGCCACGAACCGAGCTGAGCTGGAGCATTGGCTCACTCGAGTAACGGGAGTAACTCGTGAGCTAGCTTGCCAAATTTTCGGGTTAAAATTTTTAAGTAAATTGCTAAAATTTACTATTATATGGTATGAAAAATAACCTTTTAACTTCGTTGAAAGGATAACGCCATTAGTTTTGCCATTTAGTTAATTGTTTCATAGACAATATGTCAACTCATTGACTTTTGTTACTTTGGCTTGAATCTATGTTCCAGATCAAGGCATTTTTGGCTCAGTATGTCCAAAAAATTATTGAATTTCATTAATTTAAATAATGTCAGTAACTGTTGCCTAATCTGTTCATCATTTTTTAATTTTGTTTACAAGAGCAAAGCTAGACGTACAACGTACTTTGTTTCAACCGATTGATTTCTTGAAAAAGTTCTATTCACCAAATGGTGAATAATGGTGAAACGTAGGACATGTGGCAATGTCGAATATCTTTGTATATTCCCCATATAGTCTACTTTTGTAACCACAACGTCGAAGTAGAAAAAAATTTTCGAATATAACTAAACTATGACTCATGAGTCGGCTCGCGAGCTGCTCATACGAGTTGAGAAATGAGCCGAACTGAGCTCAACTCATGCGAGCCGTGAGCCGAGCTGAGTTGAAATTTTAGCGAACTGAGCCGAGCCAACAAAAAACTCACCTCGCTCGGCCTGTTTGCATGCCTAATTAACACGTATTTTTTTAAATGTTTACTTTTTCATATACGATTTGGTTATATAGCATGAAATTTGTTTGGGTACTAATCAAATCTATGTTCTCTATGTACTCTATGTAGTCTATGTACTCAGTGTCTATGACTGTGGATTTACAGGACGATTAAAATGATAACGGATCCGAATGCAAACATCAAGTTTCTTATGAGTAGCATAGTCTATCTGTTAGATTGAATGTAAAAAAAAATCAATGTCTGTTAGACATACTATTGATTTGTCTCTTTATTAGTAGCATCTAACAAGAAAATGGTTAGGAATAGAGTCTCCGAGACTCCTATGAGTAATTCTGTCTCCAAGATTGTTAGGAAATACCAATTAAATTAGAAATAAAAGAGTCTCTTATTAGCACTTAACATGAAAATGGATGCGAATACAGACTCGTGAGTTTCCTATGAATAGTACCATAGTTAAGCTTGTTGCTCGACACATGGCCCAAATAGCCTAAAACTACCTAAATAGTGAGCGTGGTAGGGGAAGATTCATAGAGAGTTCTCGAAATTTAAACATAAAAATTAGTTTAGAAACATAGATAATAGTAAACTAATGATACTACTAAAGTCATCATAGTGTCAAAATAACATAGTCTCTACTCTAGTGAAATTAAACTCTACAGACGGATGGATGAGAATCCCATAAACCTCTTGAGCTATGTTGTTCGAGGTTATTAATTCTGAATTACAAATTGAAAAGTTATATACGAAATACGATAGAATGATTATTTGGAAAGACAATACGTTTCATCTTTCTTAAGATTAATTTAAGAGTGAAAGTTATTTCGTGAAGCCAATACATAATAATAATCCTTGAATAAATATACTTGCAAATGAAATTAAATTTGTTAACATTGAAAATATAAATTTCAACAATGCAACACCTTTCAACTTAATCAAAACCACCGATTAATATTAAATTGTTGTCGAGTAGTTGTGTAGATGTAAAAAGTCCTTAAAGAAACATGACAGTTGACATGATGCATCAACAATTGTCAAGAGTCTAATCAATTTACCTCTACCACCTTAACTTTATCCCATTGTTATAAAATTTTGTCTTGTAAAATCGTTGTCAGTTTAGAATTCAATTATTGGAAAATAACATTAGGAATGTCAATCGAATAGCCTTAGATTTTAAATTCTTTGTTGAAATTCCCCACAGTATTCTTTGACTACCTACACACTAATTATTTTAAAATTGAATTATTGAAAAACCAAGTACAGGAAAGCTTTTTTTTTTATATTGATAGAAAATGATGTTCGATATCAACGACATCAAAAATGAAAACTTTTACTCACGGAACGAAATGTTTTTCGTAATTCGAACGAATTTAGTCATCAAATATTTAATAAACTCCCTGTATTTAGTAACTTGTACATTGTACTAGACAAGAATGAAAATTATCTAAATTTTCACGAGTCCAAACTAAATGGTAATGTTTCTTAAAAAATTACTAAAAAAATTATGTTCCAAGAATATTTTATCCCTTTATAGTCTCACCTGTGATTTGAATCAAGAGAAAGTAAAAGAGCAAATTTCTCATTATTATTTCAACAAATTTTGAAGAAGAAGGTTAGATACTGAAAATATTAAGGATCATTTAATATTTGACTCCATTTTATTATCCTTGAATCAAAAAGCAAGAATCAAGAATCATGATCATTGGGGATTGATTTTCCTATTGATAAAAGTCTCATCTAAAATATCAATCTTAACTATTGATTTTTGTTTTTAGTCCTTCTACCACTTGAAGTGTTTACTATTTCAAATGCTAGAAATAGCTAACAAATCAATACATGAGCCTCGCGTGTAATCTTTTGCACGGTTAGCTCATTAATTATTTCAGTGCTTGTTGAACATAACCTCACTACTTCCAACAATGTCTACATTGCCAATTTCTTTAAATTATTTTGCAATAAAAAAAAAAATTGACACAAAAGTTTCTTCGTGTGGCATTTTCCCTACGCCTACTGAATACAATGAAAAATTCACAAAATCACAGATTTTAGTTTAAAGTAATTAAGATTAATAAACTAATAAGTCTGTTAATACTAATAAGTTATTCAAATTTAAACATTTGTAAAGTTAATTGTTGAATTTATGATTCCTAATCTATGTAATCAGATTGAGCTTCATAATCATTATTCTTGTCTTTTGTCTTTCGGCTTCAGTGAAAAAAAAAATCTTTTTTTTCTTCTTGAGTCTATTGAGAATTAATAACTTACTATCTAAGTAATCTACTGAGGCTTGAAGGTAGTTATCACATTTTATGAATTGTCTTGTCTGTCATTGACATTGACATTAAGATATTGGCCTACTGTTTTTTAAGGATGTCTAAAAAATAGCTTGCCGTCATCACTATATCAGACATTGAGAACTCTGTCACGTTCACCAAAATTTTACAACTTCAAGTTACGACATTATGACATGGGTGCTTCTCCATTATTTCACAGAGATTAATTATTATATCCGCTTCTCAGAAGCAGTAATAAATAGGACTTTATTACTACCACCCAGAGCTATAAAAATTAAACTTTGAATATTGGATAACAATTCATGGCATAACAATTATAACCAATGAAGTTAACGTGAGTAAAAAAATTTTTTTTTTTTTCAAAAATTAAGCAAACTGGAACTTTGGTCAACTACGTAGGTTTCTCCTGAGATGTCCTTGATTTCTTTGTAGCTATAATTGCATTACATCTTGGAGACAAGAACGGATCAAAGAGTTCCACAATATAGGCATCTTCAACTTGTTCCTAAAATATAACAAATCAAAATAAGATATGTTTGGCAGATGTAAGCTGTAGTGCGGAATCTTGTTATTGTATTTCTTTCCAATTATAATAAGAATGGATTCGGATGAATTCTGCGATTTTTTTTTTGATTGTTTACGACATCACCGACTAATAACTGAAGCGTTTCCTAGAACCTACCTTTATTCCTACTTTCAATCTTCAAACAAAAAAAAATTCTTGATTTGGATTAGAGAACTTTGATTCAATTTGATCACAAGAAAAGAAAACATCGTTAGGAGAGAACTCACTTGCTCCAGTAAATATGCCAATCTGTCCAAGAGAATACATCCTTCAATTAGAGGACCAAACATAGTTCTTAGAATGAAGTAGCAGTAGAATTTTTCCAACGAAGGTTCATATCGTTTGTATATAAGTTCAATTTCTTCATCCGAAACCTGAAAATATAAATACAAGGTGTTTGCAAAGATTCACACACTCCTAACAAAACAATGCAATTCATTAAGTCAGGATTTTTACTTTGTTAAAAGTTATAATGTTTTGAAAATTGTAATTTTTTGGATATGCATTTGACACAATGTACTAATAACAGATTTACGTTTCAAAAGAACAGACAAAATTCTCAATTTTTTTTAAATAACTACTTTTGTTCTAGTTATCATATAGACTTAAATTTTTCTACTTCTTCTTGTTTGCTCCGTGGCTTTGATAAATTGCTTTTATGCACTGCTAATCTTGTAATAAAAATCGCTGAGGTGCCGCCACGGTGTAACTTGTCTGAACCTTTTTGGGCTAACTTTCTGATTCAATGCAATACTTTTCATATCAAAAATCTTACAAGATGTTAGAGAAAGGTGAAAATCTTATCGAGATATTCGAGTTGTTGAAAACAATAAGGATCACTCTGTCGCAAAATTCTGATTAGCAACAGTAGCGGAAGAGTGAAGAGTGTCATGTGTGATGTGTCATGTGTAAAAAAAAAAGTACCTGTATATTATTATCCAGATGAAGCTTCTGCAATGCCTTTTTTACGTATTCTTGAAAAGTTGAGCATTTATTCCCCAATTTACCCACATGGTAGTCAAGGAGTGTATGACCTAGTTTTTCTGCAATTATCACTTGCAGAAGTAGACGCCAAATCATTGGTTTGTTCAGCTCAGAATTCTACAAAAACAGAAATTGCATAATAGAAAGTACATCAATTATTAAATAGAATTAATCTGAAATTACAAAGGTAAGGTAAGTTAGGTTATAAGGGCGTAGGCTTTCTGGAATCTGTATATATTCAAAGCAGGTATAGCCTAACAGAAATAATAATTATTCTTGAAATGTAATTACTTGGTATTGGTATCATAGTATATGGTATCCCACCCCATATTTGTCATAATAGCAGTTGAAGTGAACTGGTTTTTAGTCTTTTTTTTAATTAAATAAAGTGCAATGTACAGACGCTTGTCTAATGACTACTGCGGTGCTAATTAGAAGTAATTGTGCATCAAAATCGTAGAAATTTTTTCTTCCGTATCTAATTACGAGAAATGTTAACCATATGAAACTACAATGAGAAATTGTTATTTGCAATAGTCCAAATGGATCATCTTTGAAATTGACATTTATCATATGTGACTAGGAGCACAATTAACTTTGTTTGTCAGTATATTCTCTGCTCCACCCCAATATTAAAATAATTTAGCCAATTATGAATTAACATCTTTCCAATTTCTAGCACTTTTTAAATAAATTACTCCAGTCAATTATCTTACCTCAAGCTCATGACTCATTCGCTGAAATGAATAGGACGAGAGCATGCGAGCATTTCGACCTAAATTAAACTCTTGCGCTTGTAGATGTCGACTCAGCGGAAATGTTGGACTTGTGATTGTCGACTTTTCATCTGCATCCCAAAAGTTTGATTTCCGTTGCTTCTCCTTACTTCGAGAATAAGGTGTGTTCACCTCAAGAGCAGTTGACGGAAAAACCACTTCTTCCAAATGATGGTAACAGCAAGGCACGTTGCAAAGAAATTTAGCTCCATCCTGTAAGAAGAGATGTATTGAGTCAACCCCGAGTGGTCTGCAAAATTAAAATGCAATTTAAGAAATGTCTTGTCAAATCATGTTTAATTAAAATAATAATATACCCGCAAGTATGTAAACCAATAATCCCAAAATCCAAACTCAATTCTTTTTGATTTGATTGCTCTCCATTACTTTGAGTTGAAATGAATTCTTTCAGATTCAAATTACGAGTTACGTAGAGCGTCATATTTCGAAGTCTGTGATTCAAAATTTCTTGGTTCAAGGGTGCACCTTCACCTTCATTATTTCTTCCTTCCATGACTAATAATTTAACATCATCCTTTAGGTTCTGATTCTGCAAACCCACCTCGGTTGTAGTTTGTGCAGCTTTGTTCATTCTGCGTTTCCAATACTTTCCTCTTCTGACAGCATGACCTGTTTCAGCTCTTTCCATTGCTCGTCGTAGAAGTTGTGCCCAAACTCTCTGAAAAATGAGAAGAAATTTTTATGTATGGAATTTGAAGTTAGTTGACAAACTTGTTCGTTTCATTGATAGTACAGTAAATAAAAACAATTACAAAAGCCCACTGATTTGTGACCATTAATTAATTCTTGTCGCGTTTGATTCAACATATTCACAGCATGGCTTACCTGTAGTCTCGCAGCCCGCTCCGATGAGCCAGTTGTATTTCCAGCAGAAGAATCGATTGCGTAAACATCGAATTTGTAGAGAAGTGATAAGAATGAACTGAGATATCCTTTCCCACTTCCTATATCAATCAGACGCTCGATCATTCCAACGTCATTGTCAGTCAAGGAACTGTAGGTATCTGGTTTAAAATTTTCATATTTTGCAATTCGGTATATAAGATTTCCCATTATCTCTACTTCGTGCATCTTCTTTGGTGACATGAAAGGATCAAATTTTAACTCTTGTTCTGATAAATTTAGATGAATCATTTCTTCCACATTCTTCACATTCAAAAGTGGAATTTCATCTAAGAGAAGACTCATCTTCATATTTCGAAGTCCGAATTGACCAATCTGACTCACGATATCATCTAAACTACAAGCTTCAAAATCAATTAGTGGTTTATGATCATTTGCATGATTCCATTTTCCCAAGGAAAGATCTTTGATATGAGATTTTAGAAGAGGCACAGACACTGGGAGTAGTTCTAAATCATCTTGCAGTTTCTGAGGTAGAAATTTAGTCCAGTGTGATTTAATGATAAAATCAATATTGTGTGAGTTTAGAAAAGGAAGGGCTGGATTTAAGAATCGAGTTAAAAGATCCAACGACTTGTACACTGATTCTAATTTCGATAATCTCTGTGAGTTTTGCATCTTATTTCAGTATTTTACTATTAATATTTGCGTAGTTCCTCTTGAATATGTTTAAATGTGAATGAGTCCTTTGTCAGGCAACAAAATTCACACGCAACAAGTTGATTTGCTAGAACCAATAACTGGGACTTGGAGTCAATTACTTTTAACTTATTATGATACGTAGTTAGCAGATCAGCCTCTTTAACTGAAATATTTCGCACCGTCGTGATTGCTCTGAGGTCTTCGGCGAGGAACTCAGCGAGAACAGTTTTGTACACCTCCAAAGGAAATGATGTCTTGATTGCAGTATTGAAAGCTGTCGCCTGACACTCTTGATCTCCTTTCTCATATCCTTCTTTGAATCCTGTGTTTGTTACAGCTTCCTCACTCAACAGAATTGTATCTAGAGGATCTTCTCTAAATCCTTTCACTTGTGTAATATTTGAATCGGAATTAGATGGATTATTATTGAATTCCATTATTTCAGTGCTGCAGCAATACTCATGTAAACGTCAGCCAGACATCGTCAATGCGAGAATGCGAATAGATAATAACAGTACCTGAACCAAAATATAAGATATTAAATTCATCTCTTGTTGTGTAGAAATAAGGCAGAGAAGAGAATGACACCCTCTGCCTTACTCCTACATTGAATTCTTTCATTTTACAAGTTGTAAATTAACTTTAACAAACTTTAACCGAGCATCCTTACCTTTTGACCAAGTTATTATCTACGGTTAGTTTAATCCAAAGTAAACGATTAACTTGTGATTCACTCGTCACTCCACTCCAACTCTGAATGTCAATATGGGCCATTGGTTTTTTTCTGAAAAAGTATAGGAGATAAGTAAGAAGTTCACACATTCCCATCAACTTTGGGCAATAAGAAACCCGCACATTAAAATGAATTTTTCTTCCAATTTCACTAAAAGTTTAGCAGCATCTACGTTACGAGTTACGACATTGTAATTCTGTCTAATTCAAAACCCACACATTTTTTTTTAATAAATTTTTTTTTTTTTTTTTTTTTCAAAATTTAGGTCAATTTCTGAATTTTTTTTTGCTTTACTATGGCGTTATGATTTCCAACAAAAAATTTGGCACCGACAACAAACAAAATAAAATTAACCTGGTGAGTATAATAAAACAACTCTATAAAAATCAACAGCTGTTTGCCTATTAAAAGTCGAAAAACCTTGAATAGAATAATAAATTAAAAACTCTACTCAAGGAATCACCCAATCCAACGTGACGCTAACGGAATTATGAATTTTTCAAAATTATATAAATTTTTGATTCAGGTAATGTATTGAGATGAGACTATTAGCATTTCTAATTTAATATACTAAATTTTAAAATTTATATTATATAGTAGGAATTTTAAATTTTGTTTTTTATATATTTTTTTCATACATAAGCTTATAAGCATTAATATACTAATATTAACCAGCGTGCCAGGTAAACTTAATATTTAACCTTCCTAGGGTTTACAAAAAAAATTAGAGGTTTTTCACTCCTTCTCTTAATTACTCCACACTTTCAAATTTAAATGTTTTATTATTAAATTTTATTTGAACAAAAAACAAAAACTAACTTTCAAAAAAATTTTTCCATATTTGCAAATTTTTTCTTTATATAAGTTGGTTTGTATGCCCATAGGTAAGTGATGTTCACCATCCTCTACGTTCTATTTCCTGAATCTCTTTCCTATACTTTTTGAGAAAATTCGGGTCGTTCAGTGCAGTAGTGTCAATGAGTGTCGTCGGTCCCCTTCCCCTTGCACGTTGTAGTCAAACAAAAAAAAAATTCCCGCGTGAAACTACACTTTTTAAAGAGGGGCTAATTAAGAAATTAATTTACTGTGTATCAGAAAATTTTAATATTCTCTATATCCATTAGATGGCGACAGAAAAATTCAAGCGAAGCGTCCTTTTATTTTTTTCATTTTGTGTAGTATTTTTCATCGACCAGTGGAAATTTCATCGAAAATTTCATATTAACAATTATTTACATTCAATTTCTCATTCTCATTCTGTGATTAGANTTTCATTTTGTGTAGTATTTTTCATCGACCAGTGGAAATTTCATCGAAAATTTCATATTAACAATTATTTACATTCAATTTCTAATTCTCATTCTGTGATTAGATGAAAAAAAATACAGAGTGAATCAAATTAAACTGATTTCCAAACTCAAAGATATTTATGTACCACCAAAAAAAATAAAAAAAAAATTTTTTTTTTAAATTTAAACTTATAAAAATTAGCACAACATAAACTGACATGACACACAAGAAATGCCTGACCAGCTATTTTCAAAAATTAATATGGAAAGCTGAAATTGATATGAAATAACCTGTTCATTGACCCAGGGAGAGATATCGCCAACTATCGAGATTCGAGAATGGTAGTAACTTAATAAAGTAAATATAACATGTAAAATAAGAGCTCTCTTGTTGATAATTTTTTTAGTTAAATTTAACAAATTTATGAGGTCAACGAATCAGTATTAGGCTAGGCTTGTCAAAATAATAATAATAAAAATTTGCNTAACCTGTTCATTGACCCAGGGAGAGATATCGCCAACTATCGAGATTCGAGAATGGTAGTAACTTAATAAAGTAATAAACATGTAAAATAAGAGCTCTCTTGTTAATTTTTTTAGTTAAATTTAACAAATTTATGAGGTCAACGAATCAGTGTTAGGCTAGGCTTGTCAAAATAATAATAATAAAAATTTGCAAAAAATTTTACTTTCTCGAAAAAAAAAAATAAATAAAAAATATTATTTTTAATTTTTTTAAATTTAATAAAAAAAAAGATGGGGTTAAGAAAAATGTTTTTCATTATTTGAGTTTTTCCAAATTCCAATTTAGAAATTACTAATGTTTGTCGTATAAAGTAACGGGAAAATATTAATTTGCTAAATCTTAATTTCTATATAGCGTGAGACAAAAATTACACAGTTATTATGATTATGTAAACTAATTTTGCAGTGATGGAGTAAAGCCGTGAGTGTAACTTTAGCTGATAGCGGTCCACGTGCCTTAATTCTTTAATATCACATATTTTGGTAAAGAGTTTGGAATATGTTTAACTTAAATTATACTTCGTTTTACAATTAACCACTTTTGATGTCAAATATCCTTATTTTCTATGCGCAGTTGAATTTTTTTTTAATTTGTTTGGTTCTTAAGATTATGATTAATTCAAATTAATTCTTCCCTAATCTCAAACAAGTTGACCTCTAGTAATTCTAAAGAGATTTTTGCAAGAACGTTGTTTTCTTAATTAAATCCTTAAAATTTTCCAGAACACGAGGGGATATGAACAACAAACAAGTGAGATTAATTGTGTAGTAGTAACCTTTTCATTCAATGGTTAGATTTCAAGACTTCCACCCATTGGGTCACGCCCGACTTGTGTAGAAGTATTGAAAAGTAACATGCACCCCGATTTAAAAAAAAAAATCTATTTTTTTGCCAGTTCGACGCAATTACTGGAACAACTTTTTTTTTAATTCTCACTGTTCTATAATAGAATAATAGCTTGGATAACTTTGTAGTCGAAGCTCATACAAGCGTTAGACTTCTTTACAAGTGGTTCTATTTTTGTCTATAATTAAACGATTTTTTTTTGTTAAATTTTAAATCATGTTTCGTACTCTGAGTAAACTAAAACCTTCATATGGTTCAATGACACAGGGAGTAGTGAAACGAAACAAAGCGAGTGGTCAACCTATGTCAAACGTCGTCACTGGAGACACTGCTGAACAAATTTTTCAAAGAGAGGCCAAGTATGGAGCTCACAATTACCATCCAATTCCCGTAGCATTATGTAAAGGAAAAGGTAAGTTTTTTTTTTTTTAGTAAATAATATTATTCATGCCCAGCTATGAATTGGTGGAAAGAAAACTAGGTGCGGGTTAAATTTTTGTTGTCTCGCGGCCATTGAAAATAAGATCATTGACCTGTATCTTGATTTATTATTTTTATTTTTNTTAAATTTTTGTTGTCTCGCGGCCATTGAAAATAAGATCATTGACCTGTATCTTGATTTATTATTTTTATTTTTTACTAGGTGTGTATGTCTGGGATGTCAATAATCGGAAGTATTATGATTTCCTCAGTGCCNTTTATTTTTATTTTTTACTAGGTGTGTATGTCTGGGATGTCAATAATCGGAAGTATTATGATTTCCTCAGTGCCTATTCGGCAGTTAATCAAGGTCATTGCCATCCGAAGATAATTGAAGCACTCAAAGACCAAGTGGGTATCTTGACACTTACTTCTAGAGCCTTTTATTCTGATATTCTTGGAGAGTATGAAGAGTATATTACTAAATTGTTTGGATACGATAAAGTTTTACCGATGAACACAGGTCAGGAGTTTTTACAAGTCAATTTTTGTTTATATGATTTCAATTTCAATTGATTACACAGTAAATTTATATAATAATTTTTACCTGTAGGAGTTGAAAGTGGAGAGACTGCTTGTAAATTGGCTCGAAAATGGGGATACTTAAAAAAAGGGATTCCAAAAAATGAAGCAAAAATTGTTTTTGTTGAAGGAAATTTTTGGGGTAGGACATTGTCAGCTATTTCATCGTCTACAGACCCAACATCTTATGAAGGATTTGGTCCATTTATGCCTGGTTTTGAAATAATTCCGTACAACGATCTCAATGCACTTAATGTGAGTCTTAACTTTTATATTTGTATTTTATATAAGATTAAGAATTTTAAGTCATGTGGACACACTTTTATTAAATCGGAGATAATTCTTGATCCTAACCCTTACCAATAATAGATTTTGATTGGTTGAGACGCCAGGTGTGTCTCGCCAACATGTTTTTTTTTAGATGTGACTACGCAAAAAAAAACCAGATTCAGTTGAGATTTATTAATTTATTCTTACGAAAAAAAAAAGATAAAAAATGTAAAGCACATGAACCTTTTTGTATAATTAATAAGACTGGTTTTGAATTATAATTAGTCCAAAATTATGAAACTTTGTTGTATATTTTCTTTGATAGGTTGCTGTCCAGGATCCGAATGTTTGTGGATTTATGGTTGAGCCAATTCAAGGTGAAGCTGGAGTCATGGTTCCTCATCAAGGTTATCTCCGAGGTGTCCAAGACCTTTGTAACAGGAACAATGTACTTTTCATTGCTGATGAAGTACAGACTGGTTTAGGTCGTACTGGACGTCGTCTTTGTGTTGATCATGAAAATGTTCGTCCAGATATTGTCATCTTGGGAAAAGCACTCTCTGGTGGTGTATTTCCTGTAAGGAATAACTCAATTAACCGTGAAAAGCCGATTAAAAAAAATGCGAGGGGTTTATGTAATTGTTGATTTGTCCTTCTGTCTGTCCGTGGCGTGTGTCTCATTTCAGGCAACAAATAAGTAGATTTTTTACAATGTTTGCCTCCACTTGACTTTTAGATACTATTTGAATCATATTTTCCTAATGATTCTAACTAAATTTTGTTTTGATACTACTACAGGGTATAACTACAGGATTCTAGTCAATTNTACTATTTGAATCATATTTTCCTAATGATTCTAACTAAATTTTGTTTTGATACTACTACAGGGTATAACTACAGGGTTCTAGTCAATTTTTTTATGTCGCCATTGATTATGAACATGTTTGTTGATGTAGGTGTCCGCGGTCCTTGCAGATGATGAAATCATGCTGTGTATCAAGCCTGGTGAACATGGATCTACATATGGTGGGAATCCTTTAGCTTGTCGTGTAGCCATGGCTGCACTTGAAGTACTTGAAGAAGAGCATCTTGCCGAAAATTCAGAAAAATTGGGAAATTTTTTGAGGGAGGAG
Source organism: Holacanthella duospinosa (assembly GCA_002738285.1). Lineage (NCBI taxonomy): Eukaryota > Metazoa > Arthropoda > Collembola > Poduromorpha > Neanuridae > Holacanthella > Holacanthella duospinosa. The sequence continues at coordinate 1,173,152 of NIPM01000014.1, read as the reverse complement.
CTAAAGAAAATTCCATCGAATCTTATCAAACTCGTTCGTGGGAAAGGTCTTCTCAATGCAATTGTCATTACCAAAGGTATGCAAATTTAAAATATTCTCTCACCAGTGCTATTATTACGGATTTGGTTAATAGCAAAAAAAAAACACAATAGCAGATTTTTTTGATATTTAAAAAAAAAGTTTGACTTAATGCAAACTTTGTTTACTTTGACTCCCAACTTATTTAAGTTTCATTTCAAAAAAATTGTAGTTTACTTAATATGATTTTACTAATTATTAATTTACAGAGTACAGTGCTTGGGACGTTTGTCTACGATTAAGGGATAATGGACTTTTGGCTAAACCAACTCATGGTGACATCATCCGTTTAGCCCCGCCCCTCACAATAACAAAACCACAGATTGAAGAGTGCTTAGAGATAATTACTAAAACAATGACTTCCTTCCAACAATGAGTTCCTTCCAACAATAACTTCTTTCCAATGTCAAGGGATGAAAATAAAATCAAGGGATAAAGATTATCTAATTAAAATTCAATCCTTGATTCAGCTGTGATCCATTGTAACAGTCAATTTAAGAACACCTGAGAAATAAATTGGTGATATAAGACTCGAGAGTAAAAATGAGTTAGCCAAATTTTGAAAAAAAAAAAAAAAAAAAAATTTATTGTTATGACCTAATAGGAAAATTGGAAAACGTTTCCACGCATGTCTCATATAGCGCAAGGTGAATGACCTCTTATTTTAAAATTTAACTCATTTGTAACTACTCTTAGAATCAGCTTGAACAATCTAGTTCTTAATTGTTTATTATTTGTTTATTTTTTTTTTTGAAATTATTCTTGTAATTATTAAGTTTAGTTCAACTGTCATTAGACTTTAGTCCGTAGTAATTTTTTTAAGGCCAATTAATTTCCGTCGTGGAAATAAAACTGTTATATGTAAACAAACAATTTTTTCTTCAAATTTCAAGTGTAAATTACGATTTGATCATTTTCATTAAGATAAAACCATCTGAATAAGTCGACAAAATTCCTTTAGAATGATCAAAAAAATTTTATGAAAAATTTCTTCATTTTTTTTTTCCTGATTTTGAAAAAAAATTTTCTTCTATTTTGATTTCATTGATTTTTCTCTTCCGTAGTATCCTGGAAACGATAGTAGAGAAAAAGTGATCAAAATCTGTCTGGCCACCAATCCATCAAAATGTCTTCTAATGTGACTAGTCCAATGGTTTCACAATATGGATCCCTATCTTCTTGACCTGTGAAGAGTCGCTGGACAAAGGCCATGTGACCTCTATTTCCTAAAAAAAAAACGAAAAATATAGACATAATTTTAATATTTTTCGTTATACTCCAGTCATTCCCGAACCTATTTTGAAGGCATTGAACATTACATCCAAGGTTGCATCCGAGAAAACAAAGAAACAAGTATTGTTGTGAATCTCCACCAGTGTTTTCAATTGTACTTGTTTATTAACATCCACAAAAATCAAATCTTTTGTATTCAAAATAGATACAATTTTACTTTTTTCACCGTCATAGATTGGAATTCTAGCAAAACCTACAAAAAAACCAAATGTCCATAATTGAACCTACACAGTGAAGAGTGAATGACCTGAAGGTTAGCATACCTTGCTTCCGTATTTCATTCAGTAGGTCAACGTCCAACACGGTTTGAGCTGAGAGCATAAAAACATTAGCCAGACGAGTCATAACATCTTCCACAGTTTTTTTTTTCAATGTCAAAGCTCCAGAAAGTATGTTCACTTCATCAGTTTCTAAATCATTGTGTTCAATGGTAACCTAGAAAAGAATATTAATATAAAAAAATAAAAAATAAAAATGATTATTAAATTTTGTGAAAATGAGTTTAACTCTCTGGATGCTACTCACTCAAAAGATCCTTTTCTAACTAGTAGATATACCTCACCGTAATTAATTCCTTGAGTTTCTCTCGATTGTAGACTATTCCAATTTCTTCTCCAAGTATTTTATCAAGAATGAAGCTGATTGGATAAGAGAGTGGAAATGTAATAAACATAAAAATTTTTGTCAACCAGACTGTTCTAGCACCAATAGCCAATCCATGTCTTGAACAAATTGCTTGAGGTATAATTTCACCAAAAAGAACAATGGAAATTGTAGATCCAATAACAGCAATGAGACCAGATGAGAGATCATCAATCAAAATGGTCAAAGTTGAGTTGACCATGACATTACCTAAAACAAGTGAACAAAGGAGGTAGTTTCCATTGTCACGAAGTGGTTGAATAGTTCTAGCATAACGTCGTTCTTTTTCTGTCCCAGTAGCAGCAATAATTTTCATTTCTGTTCTATCTAATGACAAGAGTCCCAAATTGAGTCCAGCAAAAAGACCAGAAAGTGTGAGAAGTACAACGATTATAACAATTTCTGACCAAATTGGTAGTATACTTTGATAAGTTTTGATTTGTATCCATGATTGAGAACCTTGATGAACCCAAGGCATATCTGTATTATTTTCTCTTACACAGACGTAGTAAAGTTCTTGATTTACGTTGAGTGGTAAATAGATTTCTAATGTACCACCATTCGGTGTCAAGTCAGTATCCATGAGCTAAATATTATAAAAAAATAAAATTTTATATTAAATTATCATTTCATTTCATCTGATTAGGTATAAAATTAATATTTATTAATTTTTACCTGAAAAATTTTTGTTGAGGATAGGTCATCACAGTCCATTCCTCGATGACCTTCTTCAGTAACAAATCGAATGATTGTATAATTCGTAATTCTCTCACCAAATACTCTGACAAGTGCATTTGAATCAGCTAAAATATACGATACTCCGGATCCCTTCTCGTAGCTCACACCTTTACTCACATCATCCACTCGAAGACCATATATTGAACCTGTCATGAATTCCAAATTATTTTTTCCAGATAAATCCCTTCCTACTTCTTTCGAATATCTCAATTTCTTTTTCTTAATTAGCATTGTATAATTTTTGTGTTGACGGGATAGCGGAGAGCCCTCAACTAAAGACTTATTAATATTTCTAAATTCTAAATCACATACGAAATACAAAATAATCAAAATTTTGACAATGGTAGTCCACCAAAACATAATTTTGACGTATTACTACTTAGTTGATGACACTTAACTATTATGTAACTATGAATAGAACAAAAATAACACCCTCCAAAAAATACTACTGCCGCAGTATCTTGTCTCTAGAAATATACTTTTTTTGGAAGGTCGAGTGATGACAGATGTTGTACTAGTGGAAATACTCAAAGGTTCTCTATGACTTTACCTTATCAGAAAATTCCGGATGAAATTATACAAATTTTTACAAATTATACAAATTTTTACTTTTTTTTTTTACTTTAGTTTAGTTAGATCTATTTTATTAGTTCATAAACAGGTAGATTTGGATATTGAAAACTACCATAGTCATGACTTATGATATATCCTTTCAAACTTTTCATATTCTCTTGATTCCTACAATATTTAAATATTATTAAATAATGTCGTCAATTATTATCATTTCAAACGCTTCTCGAGTATGTTTTTTTTTAGTCTATTATGGTTTAATTTCTTGATAGTAGAATAATTGAAAACAATTGTACAATTGGTACATTGGTACAGATCCCTAAATAGTATTTGAAAAGAGTCAATAATGCTTTTGGTATTGTTGTAGTTAAGTATGTGTGTGTTTGTAATAATGAGTTGGAAGGTTATTTTATAAAAAAAAAAAATTAGATATTAAAATCAAAAGTTTACTGACCTTCCTCTTCTTTCTTCCAAATCTGCGCAGGCGTGTTGTAAATCTAAAGTGTCATTAAACTTTCTGTTTACTTTAACATGATGTGATGATGTAAAGGGAAATGACCATGGAAAAGTTCAGTGTTGTAGCCTTCAATAGTGTGACTCAAAACTATTTAATCATTTAATATGAACTTAATTGATAAAGAATTAAGTATTAAATTAAGTTCGAATAGATTTCAAAAGAAATTATTAAATAAAATGAATACATTGACAATGAATGGAACTAGTCACTTTATAAAATCCATTGTAGTAAAAGAACTAGGTACAAATAACACAGCTTTATTACGTCCGTTAGATTCTTATAAATTTTGGTATAGTAGTAGATATTGACATTGTGAACAATTTTTATATAGGGTACAGAAAGATCCATCGAGTGGTTTATCAAAAAAATAATATNAGTAGTAGATATTGACATTGTGAACAATTTTTATATAGGGTACAGAAAGATCCATCGAGTGGTTTATCAAAAAAAAATAATATANGGTATAGTAGTAGATATTGACATTGTGAACAATTTTTATATAGGGTACAGAAAGATCCATCGAGTGGTTTATCAAAAAAATAATATAAAGTTAGTTTTACAATTTTACATGTGTTTCCAATTGATAGACTTGTTCAATACAGTGGTCCACAGGTTTTTAAGAACGCTGGAAGCTACTTTTGTAGCATGCTCTTTGCTAGGGAAGGAGTGTTCTTAAAATTGTGTGCCGTATATCTTCTAAACAAAATTTTTTATGGGGAAACACTTTTCAATTTTAGAAAGACCATTGAAAAGTAACGTTTGACGTCAAAAAAATCAAGTCTCTACGATCGCTATGAAAGAAGTTATGACTTTTTAAATTACTGAATTTTTTTGATATTTTTTTTGAAACATGCCCATCTCTTAGTACATCATTGTCTCAAAAAAAAATGTTTAAGATTTTCAACTTTCAAAAAATCAGAACTTCTTTCCTAGCGATCGTAGAGACTTTATTTTTTTTGACGTCAAACGCTACTTTTCAATGGTCTTTCTGAAATTGAAAAGTGTTTCCCCATAAAAAATTTTGTTTCGAAGATATACGGCACACAATTTTAAGAACACTCCTTCCCCAGCAAAGAGCATGAGACAAAAGTAGCTTCAGCGCTCTTAAAAATCTGTAGACCACGTAGTTCATTACTCTCTGGAGGTCAACAAAAAAAAATTACCAGATTTTTCAAAGATTCATGAATCAGAAGAATATTTAGTTCTCTACCAAGTTCAAAGTCAATTGAATCAAAACACATGTAACAATCACATATTTATCATTTATTGATAACCTCTTCTCGAGGTTTAAACCCGTTTGATAGTCAATATATGTATTACCTCTAAGGTAAAATTCATATGAATAAAACCAAAAAAAAAAAAAATGGTAGCCATGGTATTGATACCTAGTCCTTTTTTATCTGTTCTTGAATAGTTTTGGGAAAAGTTAAAGGAAATTTTTTTTTTGACTATTATTGTTAAGTAGAGGTTAGGTTAGAGAAATATTTAGAATTGTATTGGGTCCTCCTATTTTTGAGTAAATTTAATCGTGCTCATGATCACATCCATATAATATAAGTTTGAATATTGGATGTTACGAAATAAAGGATGATATGAGTATCTGTACTGTACTGTAGTAGTGTTATGAATTTAATGAATGATAAGATAATTTCTGTTGATTAGTTTTTGAGTTGAGCTGAGATTGAGTGATTCCAAAACCGTGGAAAAACTCAATAATTTATTTAAGTGAGACTACTGGAAATTAGTATAAAATAAAGAGTGTTGTAGAGAAAGATTTAACAGTTTAGTTTACTCAAAAAAGTTTGGATTTAAGAATGTTTAGAGTCTCTTCAGTTTTACTCTGTACTATACGATTTCTTCCTCTGCTCATTCTTTTTACTGGAGAACTTAGAAATTTTGTTACTTTATCAGGAAAAGTTCAAGCCTCACCTATATCATCAAATTTTGAAAAAATACCTCAATCATTATTATTTAAAAATAATAAGGAGCGGAATGAAACAAGAAATCCACCACCGTATGACCTTGACAATAGGTCACCCATGTCAGTACCAACTACAACTACATCAGTACCCAAAGTACCACCTTGGTTCACTGAAGAACAACGTGAATTGATTGATATTCTACCAGCATCTATACATGGTTTACGTGTTGAAGATGTAAGTAAAGGAATTACTTATGATCAAGAAACTGGTATTTCCAATATTTTAGCAGAGTCACCAGCATTTGTTAGAATTTTTGGAGAAGGATTTACAAAACATACAGTCATTCGTTTTGTTACTGAGAAAGGTGACCGTGGAATGGACTGTGATGACCTTGAGTCAACAAAATCATTTCCAGTAAGTACTACCATATAAGATTGATTATTTTGAAAACTTAATTTATTATATTAATGTTCTACTTTAATTTAGCTCATTGAATCAGACTTCACACCATATTCAGCTCTAACAATAATATTTATACCACCATTATATGGAGATGATGAAGTCTATTATATTTGTGCAAGACAGAATAATACTGACCAATCTTGGATTCATCAAGGGACTGAGCCTTGGATACAAATTAGAACTTATGAGCCCTTCCTTCCAATATGGTATTTAAAAAAATAATAATAGGATACAATACTCAACGGATATAAGATTNCTTATGAGCCCTTCCTTCCAATATGGTATTTAAAAAAATAATAATAGGATACAATACTCAACGGATATAAGATTCATTTTTATTTTTATACCAAAAAAATATTTATTTTATTTTATAACTTTTTATCTTTGGAATAATTGGTCAGTTATTTTATGTCCTAAAATATATTACGTTGATTCAAAAATCACATTTTTTAAACTTGGTCTTATAACGAGTGATCTTATATCCATTAACTACTGTATTATGACATCCTTGTCTATTCCCTCACTTGTNCTTATGAGCCCTTCCTTCCAATATGGTATTTAAAAAAATAATAATAGGATACAATACTCAACGGATATAAGATTGATTTTTATTTTTATACCAAAAAAATATTTATTTTATTTTTTAACTTTCTATCTTTGGAATAATTGGTCTTAGAATCAGTTATTTTATGTCCTAAAATATATTACGTTGATTCAAAAATCACATTTTTTAAATTTGGTCTTATAACGAGTGATCTTATATCCATTAACTACTGTATTATGACATCCTTGTCTATTCCCTCACTTGTCNTTGGTCTTATAACGAGTGATCTTATATCCATTAACTACTGTATTATGACATCCTTGTCTATTCCCTCACTTGTCTAGTACGAACTGATTTTTTTTAGTAGATAAAATATTATATCATTGATACCTGAGTTGAATGACTAATTTTTTTTTTTTAATTTACTTAGGTCAGAGATCATCATGATTATCATTCTTCTCATACTTTCGGGTCTATTTTCTGGTCTTAATTTGGGTCTCATGTCATTGGATCGAACAGAAATGAAAATTATTGCTGCCACTGGGACAGAAAAAGAACGACGATATGCAAAAACAATTCAACCTCTTCGTGACAATGGAAACTATCTCCTTTGTACACTACTTTTAGGAAATGTTATGGTTAATTCAACTTTAACTATTTTACTTGATGACCTTTCATCCGGTCTCATTGCTGTCATTGCAGCAACAATTTCAATTGTACTTTTTGGTGAAATTATACCTCAAGCAATTTGTTCAAGACATGGATTAGCAGTTGGTGCTCGAACAGTTTGGTTAACAAAATTTTTTATGGCTATTACTTTCCCAATGTCCTATCCAATTAGTGTTTTTCTGGATAAAATACTTGGAGAAGAAATTGGAAGTTTTTACAATCGAGAAAGACTCAAGGAATTAATTCGTGTAAGTCAAGGTTTTTTTTTTTATTTTTTAAATCAAATTTAAGTCTTAATTATTTATCCATTCCCAATTTTTAGTAATCACCAAGGACGCCCATTTTATGCCTGAAATTTAAAAATATTATGCGGTATTTAGAAAAAAAATTATGCGATATTATGCGCAGTAATTTCAAAGCTTATATAGACCTAATTATACACATCAATTCCTTCAGAAGAATTTGGTGCGTATATATGAGCACCACGAACGTTCCTTTATCGAAAATAAGTTGAATTAGAGCCATAAATTTCAAAAATTTAGTATTCCCGACAAAGAAACGCACCCAAATATTGGTAGATTTAGGAAAATTTTTTAAATAAAATTGGTTAAACGTGTTCGATAAATAAAAATCGTCAAATTATTGGTACTTGAACAACAAAGTGCTCTTACGATGCAATGGTACAAAATTACTAAAAGCTGTAAAAGTACGATACAAAATAAATTATGCGTTTACGTTGATATTATGCGTTATTATGCGAATTAACATTGCGTTTACGTTGATATTATGCATTATTATGCGAATTAACATTGCGTTAATCGGCTCCATTTTTCATAAATCACGAAGATCCTAAGTTTTACGAATTAGTATTGCTTCGCTGCGATTATGCAAATCCATAGAAACGGCGTCCTTGGTAATCCTACTAACTAATCAGTAACAAAAAAACCATCTCCACTGGTTATTTATTTATTTATTTAGTATTAGGGACTATTACCTAAGTGTATTTTTCAAAACGTAAGTATAATACTAATTACAACAATGAGAGAAAGGGATATTATTTATTTAGCATTNACAAAACCATCTCCACTGGTTATTTATTTATTTATTTAGTATTAGGGACTATTACCTAAAGTGTATTTTTCAAAACGTAAGTATAATACTAATTACAACAATGAGAGAAAGGGATATTATTTATTTAGCATTGTCAAACTTGAAGTTGACTGATGATAAAGTTAAAATAGATTTTTAACTTGTGCCATTGAATTAGTTATCTCAACAGGTAGACCTTATGAATTTAATTTTTAGGAAATGTGTCCGAGTCTTAGATAGGAGTTAATAATTGATTTATACAATTAATTCAAAACTTTCTTAAAATTAAACGTCAATCAAAGGATGAAATTTTTCCACAATTTAAAAAGTTCGTGAGGAGGAAATTTTTATATAAAATTTATTTTTAGTTTCCAGTAAGTAATGAAAATTTATGTCGTGATCAATAATTATTATTAGTTAGAGTGAGCGTTATGTAATAGCTAATAGGGATTAATAGAAAACGTAATGAAAACAAATGAGGGTATTCCACATGGCCTGGTTAAGTGTTAAATTTTTATTTGATATATTTTAATGAGTGATATAATGAAGATATCGGGAAAGGTAAAAAGTCAAATGTTGTTATGTTGACATTTATTTTTGACTTTGTTTATTACAAAAATTTCCCTTGTCTCTTTTGACCCTTTCTCCTCCCCAGTTGACGTTATTTAATTTCCATTTTAACAATAAAAATAAAAAGCAAAATGATGTCCCTGAGCTTATTAAACTTTAACGGAGAGGAAAAATAATCAGACCAATCACAAACGTATAAAATGATGTCACCTTTTTATAAAATAAAAATATTTNAATTTCCCTTGCCTCTTTTGACCCTTTCTCCTCCTCAGTTGACGTTATTTAATTTCCATTTTAACAATAAAAATAAAAAGCAAAAAGATGCCCCTGAGCTTATTAAACTTTAACGGAGAGGAAAAATAATCAGACCAATCACAAACGTATAAAATGATGTCACCTTTTTATAAAATAAAAATATTTAAAATTTAACAACTTTTTATCTTATAACCAAAATCAGGAATACCCTCAATGATTTTTAATTTCATAACTATGAGAGTTCAAATAAGTATAAGTTAATTAATAATTTAATGAAAAATTTCTAATGCATTTGATAAATTATAGTATTTTTTTTTTCATACTTTCAAATCATATGGTTGTGTTTTATCTGAAGTTAGATTCATCCTTGTAAAAGTATGATAACAAAATGTGATTAAGGTATTATGTTGTAATTAGTGGAGTAAGGTATTTTCCAGTTTAAATTGGTTTAATTACGATCAANATATGGTTGTGTTTTATCTGAAGTTAGATTCATCCTTGTAAAAGTATGATAACAAAATGTGATTAAGGTATTATGTTGTAATTAGTGGAGTAAGGTATTTTCCAGTTTANAATTAATAATTTAATGAAAAATTTCTAATGCATTTGATAAATTATAGTATTTTTTTTTTCATACTTTCAAATCACATGGTTGTGTTTTATCTGAAGTTAGATTCATCCGTGTAAAAGTATGATAACAAAATGTGATTAAGGTATTATGTTGTAATTAGTGGAGTAAGGTATTTTCCAGTTTANGTGTAAAAGTATGATAACAAAATGTGATTAAGGTATTATGTTGTAATTAGTGGAGTAAGGTATTTTCCAGTTTAAATTGGTTTAATTACGATCAATATGAATCAATTATTAATTAAGATTTAAATGATATATTTTTTTTTAACTTTAGTTGAATACATAAACTCCAAATATGACAAAATTATGCCATTTTTATTATTATTTTTTTTTATTTAAAAATTATTTTTCAGATAGAAAACTTAAAAATTTTAAATGTTTATCCCATGGATTTGGGTCTAAATTTAAAAAATACGAATTAAATTTTTTATATCTTATAAACTTTCTCATCTCCTGCTTCAGAACTTCATATAAAGAATTATAGGTACTATAAATTAAATTTAAATATTTTAGCCAATCAGATTCTTTAAAAAATTCAAATGAATCTAATTGGTTGAAAAAAAATTTTTGAAAAATTCATGAATGTTTGAATTTGGTTAAAGTAACAAATTATAGAACACCTGATATTATATCATATGCTTATAATATGGTTCTCAAAATTATATTGCCTTTTTAAGGATATGTGTAAATTATCAAAAAAAAAAAAAAATTAATCTTCAAAATTATCTTTTAATATCATATGGAAGNTTAAGGATATGTGTAAATTATCAAAAAAAAAAAAAAATTAATCTTCAAAATTATCTTTTAATATCATATGGAAGATTGACGTCAATTTCTGTTACTCATGGGTCACTGTTACCAACGTCAAATGCTTGAAGTAACAATTGAAAATCCTTATTCAATCCTCCAACACATATTCCCAGTTTTAAATTACATATNATTGAAAATCCTTATTCAATCCTCCAACACATATTCCCAGTTTTAAATTACATATTATGAGTTTGGCGGGAAAGCTCTCACGTGACCAGATAAATGTAGCATCACACCGAAGTTTGGGATCTAGGGTGCACAAAGTGAGAGGTGGTATCGTAACCTCTTCCTTATCGTAACTCAAAAAAGAGATACCACGGCGTTACGATACCACGGAGATGCCACTTTGCACATACTACCTATTATATAATATTATTAGGATAAGCAGAAAAAACTGTAAGTGTCGATATCGATTCTGTGAATACGATTGCAAATCCTCACGCGCTCAGCGTCATCAACCACTCATCACGATAGGAGTGTCAATTTTGAATAAGACTCGCATTTTTTTTTTGTAATTAATTTTTTCTATTTTAAAGGTTACGGACGATTACAACGATTTAGAAAAAGATGAAGTCAACATAATTGCTGGAGCTTTAGAATTAAAACAAAAAGTTGTAGGAGATGTAATGACAAAATTAGAAGATATTTTCATGCTTCCTACTGACGCCGTTTTGGATTTTGACACAGTATCTGAGATTATGTCTCAAGGTATAATTTTACTTATGACCAAAATCATGATGACAATTTGTTTCTAGTATTATTTATTTATTAATTTTTTGTATTTTATTTATTTGTTGTCCATTAGGATACTCCAGAGTACCAATTTATGATGGGATGCGATGTAATTTGGTTTCTGTTCTTTACACAAAAGATTTGGCATTTGTAGATCCAGATGATAAAATGCCACTGAGAACCATTTGTGATTTTTACAGTAATCCTATCATGTATGTTTTTGAAACTACAACACTGGATATTGTTTTTCGAGATTTTAAGACTGGTTAGTGGAAGAAAAACTTATAAACTTAAAAATTAATAACTAGAAAAAAAANCTGGATATTGTTTTTCGAGATTTTAAGACTGGTTAGTGGAAGAAAAACTTATAAACTTAAAAATTAATAACTAGAAAAAAAATTTTTTTTTTTTTTTTTAAATTTTTTAGGTAACAAAGGTCATATGGCTTTTGCTCAACGTGTCAGTGAAGGTGAGAAGGGTTCTTCAGATCCTTATTACGAAATTACAGGACTCGTAACTATGGAAGATGTCATTGAAGCACTCATTAAAGCTGAAATTAATGACGAAACGGATGTCTATGGTAAAAAAAACGATTGGCTATGTTATAAAAATTAAATTGGCTCTCAATTATTAATTATTATTACAGATAGTATGCGGAGACGAAGGTCAAAGACTCACTTGACCTTTTCATTGACATCACGACATATCGGTCAAACACGATGGAAATGTGATGATATACATGTCTCACCTCAGTTAATTTTAGCAGCATTTCAGTATTTAAGTACATGTAAGGATTCTAAATATTTATATAATTTATGAATTGAAAAATTAACTTAGGAAATTTTTTTTTGGTAATTATAGCCGTTGAAGAATTCAACTGTCAACGAATCTCGAAAACCATACTCCAGCGTCTTTTGAATCAGAATCTATTCTTTCAAATTAAAGTGAAGAAGCCACCTTTGCAACATGATCGAAATGATTCTATTTACGAAAGGGTAAGATTTTTTTTTAATAAAAATTAATTAATTAATTAAGATAAAAAAAAAATTGTAATAATTTTTATGAAAATAGGGAAAACCTGCGGATTACTTTGTGCTAATTTTAGAAGGGCGTGTCCAAGTGGAGATGGGTCGAGAGAATTTAGTATTTGAAAGGTAAGATCTTAAATTCATTGCTTTAAAAAAATGATTGGGTTAATGATTAATGGTTCTGTTGAAATTATCAGTGGTCCATTTTCATTCTTTGGTGTCCATATTCTAAACCAAAATATTGGAATTGGTAAGAAAATGAATGAATTAATTTTCTAATGAATAGTAAAAATTTATTATAATTTTGTCGATAAAACGCTAATAGGTGATGGACAGATTCCAACGACACCATCTGAAATGCGAAAGATGGGGAGCGCAAGTAACTCTTTGGAATGTTTACTTGGCTCAACTTTTGTACCTGACTATACTGTTCGACCAGTTGTCTGTGCAACATTTCTCAAAATTTCAAGGTCAATGTATCTAGCTGCCAAACAAGCGACTGTTCTTGAAAAAACTCATGCAGTCACCGACGACTGTGCCTCTCAGAATGAAGTGGGAGAGAATTTTCAATATCAAATTGATCAAGTAAATCAAAGACCTCTCATATTTCTTATTCCGCTACAAATTTTCTTATTTTTCATTCGTTTCTGTATTATAGATGATGAGTTCTGAGAAAGCAAGCAATAACAACTTCAACAATAGAAATTCCACAATAGTTCCAAACAAAATTAATACTCCAAATGTAACCTTTTCTTATTTTAATTGTTGTGAATTTATAATTTTTTTTATAAACTTTTCTTAGATCAAGCCCAGACGACGAAATAGTGATGTCATGTCAGAAATTTTACTTAGACCAAGTGATCTGATTGGTGGATACGACAAGCCTGCTAAAATTTCTACAGGAAGCAGGAAACAGAGTATGGACAATAATTTATTACCCAGTGACAAAAATGTGACATTTCAAGATCAACCAACGTCTATTAGTAAGTCCACGTCAGGAAATAATAATGATGACGAAAACTTAGAAAATGGAGCATTAAATACAAATTTCCCGATTGATGATGTGAGTAGTACGAATCAAAATGATACACCGTCCAAGCAAGATGAAAAGAATAGTTTTAGTTTGTAGTATTCCTCATTTTATAATATTATCTAATCTAATAAGAACTCTTTCCAGCCTCATTAATTGAAAAGTTGAGACGCCGTTAATTAAATACAATTTTAATATGCATATCACTGCTGGAGATAATTAACATTTTTCTAATATATTAATATAATAATATACTTTGTTCATATTCTCTAAAGGTGTAACACACCGTTGACGATATTTGATAAGTAAAAACCTGAATATTTCTATATGATCAAAGAGTATGTCAAAGATTTCTTATTATTAGTATTCCAAACAACTCTTCCGAATATTTTGTTACTAGAAAATTTTTTGAAAATAAAAATACCCAGCAAAATTTCTTATTAGAAACCAAAACTATTAAAATAATTCAAGTTAAGTAAAATTACTAGCAGAGCACTAGTAACTTAAAGTAGAAAATTGTGAAATCTCGAAGTAGTCATAAAGAGACTTGTTCATTCAATTTTGCTTAGAGTTCATTTACACCAGAGGCAAAGAGACTAAAATATTTAACTTTAAGACACAGGGTAACTCCTTTCATATCCACCAACTAGGAACTAAAAGAGAATTTGAATACCAATATATTTAAACAAGAGTACAGGTAACTTCATTTTCAGCAGATAAAAACAAATATATAACTCTACCTAAGCTCATTCAGCACAAATTAATTCAAACCTCAAGTGAGGATAAGGGTTCCTGCATTTCAGGTAGTAAAATTTTCTTCCGAACACTTCCTGCCGTTGGTTCACTTCTTGAAAATCTCACTTTCATGTCGTTCAGGCTTACATTGTCAGTTCCATGGATCGGCGCGTTGAGAAGAGATTTAGCCACCTGTGCTTCATTCCCATTCTCAGAGTCCGAACTTTCCGAATCGTTCTTATAAAAAAAAAAGAGAAATAGTGTTACACAAATTCAAAAGAAAAATTTCTACATCTCTCAATAGCATCATTAAACATTGGTCGCAAGGACATGGCCTCGCAGGATAGCCAGAGCAAATTGTCAGAGACATCACCGTGACGTAAAGTCTCCTGTCTAAAATATACAGAGTACCCAGTATTTTTAGAACTGACTGGGTTCTCCTTCACGGTGGTGAGGTAAGTACGTGCTTGTCGAAGGTGTAAATGTCCCAATAAATTCCACTCCCGCTATCTCTCCTTCCTGTAAAAGTGGTAGTGATGAGCCAAAATTTCGATGCGAAATCAAAATCTTAAGAGAGTGGAGGGTGTTTTCCATAGCAAATAGTGTGCAGCCCACTTGGTGTTTGTGGGAAAACTGATTCCACTTTTTAAACATCACGTCGAAGCTTTGAGAAGATTTGGCTCACTTCTATCATTTTTGGAGAACGTAGAGAAAGAGTATTGGAGATTTGTTTGAGCATATTGCAAAGTAGCCTGGGCTAAGAAAAGCTTTGAAATAAAATGGATTCAATATTTTGAATTGAATTGATTTCAATTTAGCGGCCGTGCGTCATAGTAAAATCCCACTAAACCCCTTTGGTATGGGCAACGGACTCATACCCTTCCTTAGTCTTTCTACCATTGCCCATAGCACAGGAGTTTGTGATGTGCACTTTACTTAGGTACAGATTTCAAACAATCCAATTGCTAGTCGAGTTCTCGAGTCAGGCAGAGTCGAGAATAATATAAACAAATTTTCTAGTTGCTGAAATAGGAAAAAACGCTTAGCAAGTTACATACTGAGTTTCGCAAACCACAAACTCAACTTACGTAAAGCATACGACGATGGTGTTTAGAAACATCTTCATCCACAACCATTAGAATCTGCAAAAACAAGTAGCCCATGGGCTAGCTCAACTTTAGCTTTTATTCCCACAATGCAAAAAATAATTACTTACATCTTCGACTTCTTTTCGCCAGTTTTGATTAGCAAGTGCAGCTTTCGGGTCTGCGTTATATTTTCTCTCAATTTGAGTAGCTACTCTGGCTGCACAGTAAGCAGTATAGTTGACCTTCATGTAAAATGTTTCGTTTGTAACACGGACCCTGTAAAATGAGAATGTAAAAGAAAATGAAATGAGAGATATTTCTGCCAGATTGGTGGTTGGTGGAACTACTGGGCTGAAATTTTGAGCGAAAGTATTTGTTTTTTGACATTTATTTCTTCTAATTTCGTCCTGATTTGCATTTCCTAAAGTTTACACTTTGAATAGTATAACGTAGATGATATTGAAAATTTGTTAAACTCCTAAAGATTTATCATTATAATTTGAAAAGATCATTCAGAAAACAGTAAACTATAACCCTAATCAACATGGTTACACATCAAAGGATAGATCACTATAATGCATCTAAGGGATTGTGAAAATAACAATAAAGTACTCACGAGTAATCTGGAGTAAAGCTGTGCTTTCGAACGGCCGGAGAGTCAAGTGGAAAAGGATCCTCAGGCTTATCTTTGAGAATTAAAACAAAAATGAAAATCGAATTTCTACATGTAATGGTCATATGAACTCACAATCCGACGGCATTGACGGCATCGTACGCAAAAATTCAGCACCAAAACATTGAAACGGCCCAGCTTGAAAAGTTAAATTTTCTTTCCCAACTTCAACCTCGACTCTACCTTCGAGAATCATAATGAACAGATCACTAGGTTTTCCCTGTAAATGAGAAAGAATAATAAATAACAAATGGTAGATGGATAAAGTACAGAATGACGCTAGCAAATGCGTCACTACAACTCGTTAAAAATTTTAAAATTAAAGTTCATAAAGATTAATAGCTTTGTAGAATTTACAGCTTCATATAAGTAATCAAGTTTGTGGAGCTCCTTCTCGGGAAATTTCGGTGGCTTCACCAGCGTCACGGTCGTTTTCACAAGCCGGTTGATAATACTTTCAGAAATTTCAGTCCGGTTGAAAGCAGGAATAGCTGAAAAGATTTAGTCAAACATGGCAACTGAAGGTCCCAATGAAAGAAGTACAACTTCCAAACTAATTTAAAAAACAATCAATTTTGGCTTGAATGGATCACCAATAAAACCAGGCTTTATAGTATACCACAAACTGGATAAAAATATCAGATTTGAATTATTAGCCAAACCAAAAAATTCAAAGGGTACATGGATGCCAAATATTTCATAAATTTAAAATGAACAAATTTGAAAGTTCTTCCACTAGGACCTTCAAATCTAAAAAAATTAGTATTAATCTTTGGTTTACCGGTTATCAGGAATTGGCATGAGGCTAATGCAAGTGGTGGCGGGACAGCAATTGCTGGGCTAGATTTCTTCTTTGACAAAAAAGGAATACCTCGAGACCTCTCTCTATTCTCCAATCTCGCCTTGAATTTCCCAACTGTGAAAAATCAAAATGGTTAATTGAGGAATGGATGGATATATAAAACACAATACCATCCGTTTCATCGAGAATGTCAGCTTGTAGAAGTTCTTCAAGAACGTCTTCCATTGTGACTACTCCTACTGTCTCATAAAACGGATCACCGGGACCATCATCATTAACTTTTTGAACAAATGCCATGTGTCCACGATTCCCTAAAACATTAACAAGTCTCCAGTTATATAATCTAAGCGAAGAACAAAATGAACTACTGCGTGGCTCACCCTCTCTAAAAGCACGGAACATGTAATCCAATCTCGTGTTCTCAAAAATGTAAAAGAGAGAATTTTGGTAGTATTCAACTAAAGTTCTAATTGGAATATTGTCACTGGCATCAAGGAGAGTTAATTGTTTGACATTAAGTACAGCCACAACATTGCTTCTAATTTTGTCGTAAACGGGGATCCTAGTGAATCCTGAAGAAAATCAAAAGCTCTTCAATCAGGTATGTATAAAAAAAAGATAGCCTGGGCTACCTTGAAATTACCTTGAAATTACTTACCTTGAAATTCAATTTCCGATATTGTATCGTAATCCAAATTCGAATCAAGTGGCAACATAAAAACCTACATATCATAAGAACATTGGAGAAATAAAGTTCTAGGACTTCTAAAACAAAACATTAGAGACAAACTTACAGTTTCTAGCCTCGTCATAATATCACTGACAGTCTTCGTTTTCATGTCCAAAGCACCAGAAATTAATGCGACTTCTTCCGTTTCCAGACCATGGTGATCTTTGGTCACCTAAAAGAAAAGTTTCAGGGAAAATTAGAAAAGAATTATGTGATTCAACCATTATAACAAGTTTTACTTTGAGAAGTTCTTTGAGTCGTTCCCTGGTGTAGACACTTCCTATTTCTTCTCCCAGAAGTTTGTCCAAAATCCTACTTAGCGGATAGGCTAAAGGGAACGTGATTGCCATAAAAAATTTTGTGATGTAAATCGTTTTTGCTCCTACAGCCAAACCATGACGAGAACAAATGGCCTGAGGTATAATTTCGCCAAAAACTACGATGGCTAAAGTAGAGAAGACAATGGCAAAGATTCCAGATGTAAGTCCATCCATCAGAATTGTGAGCGTTGCATTGACTAAGACGTTGCTAAAGAGGAGACAACAGAGTAGATAGTTTCCATGGTCCCGTACCGGTGCTATTTTAGCAGCATAACCTCTCTCAGTGGGTGTACCAGTGTTAATGATAATTTTCAGATCAGTTTTGTTCAAGGACATGAGGCCTAAGTTGAGTCCAGAGAATAGGCCAGACAGGGAAAGGAGAATAATAATGAGAAGAATTTCAACCCAAATCGCTAGTGTTTTGCTCGTGAGTTCGATTGAAGTAGCTTTACTAGTTCCTTGAGGCTCCCATCGTTGTGAATCAGGATCAAAGAGACAGAAATAGACCTTAGGATACTCCGCTTGCATCGGCAGAACGACTTTATCTATTCGTCCAAATGTGTAATTATATAGCATATAAGTTCTGTCTCTTGCTCCTGCTCTCTCCAGCTTCATCTGTCGAACACCTCAAGCTACTTTACTCAAACTTTGCAAAATTGACGTACGAAATTTAGTACCATAAGTTCAGGTTGGGTTCCTTGTTCTTCATCACAGGAAAATCCGGATTTCGATATTTTCAACATTGCCCCTTCCGAGAAAATCCCAAAGGCTCGAATATTGACAATGCTGTTCTCCAGAATCCTAACTGTTCCGGCATGAAATTCCGCATTCTTTTTCTCAGTATCGTATTCAAAAGAAACTCCAAAAAGTGAAACACTTGGGAACAAAGTGGTTGAACCTACAGCATCCGCGCTCCTTCGTATTCTCGTTTGACTAGACACATTGTTCGAAGAGTCATGGATCGGCGAAAAGTCATCATTCCAAACGGAATCATCTAATGACCCAAAATTCTCGGAAGTATATATGCTTTTTCCTAGTACTAATACAGCTAATGGCACAACCCAGACTATGCATATTCGTATAGTGAATTGAACGGGCCTCGGCTTTGGCCGCCAAGGCAGGGACATCTCAGGACTCCCACGGCTTCTGTGAGAAATTTTCTACAAATTCCCTCAAGTTCTCAACGGATATAACGGGTTTGCCCTTTTGAGCCTCCTTTATTTTTTAAAAGTTCCGTTTTGTTGTTCTCTGTAAAGAAAAGAAAAATTCAAATTAAAAAAAAAAACGCATAGAAATACTATTGCAGGGTAGATGTTCTAAATTCCATAACATGCGCAAATCAAACTGGTGCATTATTAATCTTTTTAGAAATGTGGGACCCAAGATTTCTTGACAACACAAGACTAAAAATCAAGTAATTTTTAGGATGTTGTCGAAGAACCTTGATGAGAACTTTATTATTAAAATTGTTAGAGTAACAACTGTGAAAAAAACAAACATATCAAATGATTATATCAGTAAAGTGACAAAATATAAATCTGACCTGCTGGAACACCCTGGGTCAAAACTTAACCCATTCCCTTGGATAGTAATTTTCTTCACTAGGCTTAAATTAAGTGAAATTATTTCGCAAGTGCTCTACATTTAGAAGTCTTCTATTCGACAAATGAAATCTCTGAGACAGAGCACAAGAAAGCTTCTCCAGCAGACTAACTAAACTGAAAGATATCGACTACTCGAAATGCAGTTATCATTATTTAAGAGTAATTAACAGCACAGCTAACACCTTCCATTGAATATACAAATTATGGGGAACGCTTGAAGTGAACTATTTAACAAAATTGAATCTCATTCATTAGTTATTCCTTTCTCAGTATCAGTGCGAGAAGATAAAGAAGATCTACACTTGTAAAATGTTATAGAAAGTCAAAATCTACTTATTACAAACAAGAGCAATAACTACTGGTAGGGGAAGAACTAAAATAATCAATTTACCATTGTGACCAATTTAGAGCATTAGCGTTTCACAGAGATTTTGTTCCTCTACGATTCGATTTACTACAAGATGTCTTTCCAAGGAGTAGTAATAGTGTCCAGTGGATAGCTAGTAATTGTCCTCTTTTCTTCGACATTTTGAACTGTAGTAGTAGTTAGTAAGTAGAATTACACGGACGAGTCGTTGAGAGCGACCAGCACCCAAACAAACACTTTGGGGATAAGGGTGTGGGCAAATACTATAAATTGATACTGTGATTGAACAAATTAATCCGATTCTGTATAGAATACAAACGTTTCGATAGGAGACACTTGGCAATATAGACACTTTGAATAGTACTGTTTGACGTCTGAGGGGTAGTGAGAGGACTGGTGAATAGAAGAGGGCTAGAAGTTAGCAGAATGACTTCATAATTAGATGCGAGAAGGAGGACGACGGCGGTTATGGTAGTGATGGTTGGTCTTGACGCGTAGGAATTGACTAATGTAGTTATAAGCGATGATGTGATGAGGATCTTCAATGGAGAATACATTATCAAACTCTACCTCCTAAGGAGAGTAATATCTTCAACCATGGAATCAATTCTCTAATCTAGGCATAGCTTAAGAAAAACAAAAGCAACGAATTAATCTACAGCTCCTACTTTCTATGACAAACCGCTAAGAAGATTACTAAAAGTATGGTCTTAATTAACTAAAATACAAATGTCGTTTGGCTTATTACTTTATTTGGAACTGAGGATCCCATTCCATATGCCACATCAAAGTCCTCCTGTCTGAGATACAAGAGGACTCGGCAATTATGAGAGTCAGTCAACAGAGATAGTTGTGTTGATGATGATGATATTATGTAATAGGGATCCCACTTCAACTTAATTGTAGGATGAAACTAAACATAACAAGAGATAATTTAGGTGAGAAAAATTAACTAACCCTACCTAACATTCCTATCTCTGAGAAAAAGAAAGTTGTCATCAAAGAAATATTATTAAAATAACAGCGGAGACCTTAGGAAAGTGCAATACAACAATACCTTTGAGTGTCCTTGACGGCGTCTGTCTGTCTCCAAAGCACTGAATTATATTCACTTAAACCCTTAAGTTTACTTTCTCAAAGACTAATAACCAATTACCGTGTGGTTTACCTCAAATTACGAAACTACCAAGCTTTGATTTGTAATCAAATGGCTAGACGTATTGATCCGTTCTTCGATTGATGAGAAGTGGCTGATTAAAGAGAGAGAGGAGGTTTGAAAAGACTCCTCGAAGATTTTCAATTTCAACGGTTTCCTGGACTAGTGTTGTTGGTTTGATGAGTTTGAGATATCTTGGAGACAACCGGATGTTAGAAAGTAAATCAAGGTAACTACTATACATACAACGAAAATACTGAACTACGCTAAGACAATAGTACTTAAATAAATAGACATCGGTGTGGGTAAGTTTAGAAATTGTTAAATGTCACAAAGAATGTCATTTCTTACTCTAGAGTATGCTGACATTCGTTCAAATTTCAGAAAAAGTCCCAACCTAGTCGGAGAGTCTGACTGAAAACTTAATCTTTAGCCTTAGCATTACATAATACAGCTGGAGGTAACTTAGGAACAAGGATAGATAAAAATGTGACCTAAAACAATTTCAACTGTCGTCACAGCTAGACCCAAATTCAACCGAGTATCTCTAAAAGTCCAACGTCATATCGTTTTGATTAGTCCTTGGAATCTTAGTATTTAAGAAATACATATAAAGTCTAATTCTGATTTACTTATAAGAATGTAATAAATATAAATTAATTTGAGGAACCCATGATGAAATTGTTGTTTGATGTCACCGAGCGAGACGGACGAGAGTCACGAGAGTGACATGGGTAGACTGACGAGACGAGACAGACACAGGACGAAGACGAGTAACTCGGATAGGTGGGACACTGATCTTTGAAAACTATTTTCACTATTTTTCCCAAAATAAATACAGATGATAATTCTTGGCGCAAGTCTTCTCTTGCATTACCTCCAAGTGCCGCAGTACTCACATGGCATTTCGGAAAAAAAAAAAAAATTTTTTTACCCATTGAATTTTTCTCCAAAGGGCAAAAAATTAAAGATTTCCAACGAATTGAAAAACTGAGGGATTGAAAAGCTCAAGATATTGAAAAACTGTCACTACTCACTGTTAATTAGAAGCGACAAGTTTAGCTGGAAGGGTTTATGAGATTGATTTGTGCGTCTGTCGCCAAAAAAGTTATCCAGCCGGAAGATCGGGCTACCGGCCGGAGAATCTTGACTTAAAAAAATGCGCTCAGTGGATGATAATTTTTTTTTTAATTAAAAATGGACATAAATGACTTATAATTATACAGTTTAGTTGAATTTTACTGTCACTGCACTAACTTCACTTTCTTGAATTGACCACTTGAGTGGTCATTTAATATACCGAGAGTATAATACATGGCCCAAAAAAATTGAAAATCCAAAATTTGTTGAACCAGATTAACTTAAAATTTTGGATACCGTAGTTAAAAATTGTTGGAGAAAATCAACCTCGACCTCTGCTCTCTGACTCATTAAACTCTTGAGCCTTAGAACCTTTCATTTTTCATTACTAGTACAGTCCAGTTTCTTTTGTTTGTATTGACTAAGGCCTCTTACTTTGTATTCTATATTTACCTCTAAGAATAACTATATTGCTTGATAACAGTTTCTATATAATACCTAAGGTTCTACTTAAAAGGAGCAGTTGCTAATGTGTAAGTCAGACCTCTTCTAATATTTCATTAAACTATTCTCATACAATATCTGTTGCTCACAATCCATAATTTATTATTACAAAAATTATGTTCCAAACGAGAAGAAATTGTAAAAATACTGGGAATATATGAAACAATTTACTCATTTTGGGGTTTTGATAGCAAATTTAGTGTTAAAAAATTTATTTTTTGTTTTTGTTCAATTCGACCAGACCGTCCTGTTTAACCATCAGCCGGAAGAGTGTGTCGTCCGACTAAAAGACTAACCGTGGCCGGCACTAACTTCGACTTTAAAAGCAACTATCCGTCNGATTTGTCAATCGATCGGAAACTAGCTTAGATTATGCTTCTGACATTCATTGTTGATGGCCAAGTCAAAATTAAAAAAAAAATTTTCATCCAAAAAAATTTTTTTTTTTTTTTTTAATTTATCCAAAAAAAATTCTAAATGTAAAACTCTTTATTTTTAAGTCGCATCAGTAACATCATCAACATCAGAATCTTGAATTTTCAGTAAAAGTTGTATGTTGTAGTTTTCATTTCCACTTTCCACGGTTTTGGTTTTCATATGTAATAAATCCTTCTCATGTCTTCCAAGGTTTGCTCCATTTTCTATCTTCCTCAATTTCTCCATTCCGTCTGATCCGCGGTTTACTATGGGTTGGTATTACTAGTTAATTATTATCCAGGTCATATGCTTTCATTAAACACTTTCTTCATCTTTGTAAAAACTTCTGCAAAGATTTTCTCATCCATAAGCTGATAAAATTTAAGCGATTGGCTAAAGAATGGACGAATGAAGGTGAGGTGATGATCTGGAAAGAAAACAGATGCGAAAAAGATATCATATTCATAATTCATAATCTAAATTATCTATGACTAAAATTATTGTAAAGTTGAAAGTTGATCCTTGTAAATCAAATCGACTCATCAATTTAATTTTAAAATGTCTGAAAATATTATGATTAAGAGGAATGTTAATAATTTAAGCCTTTCCCAGGGTCCAGCGTGTGACGATTTCTAGACAATAATTATATTATTGATGAGTACTTGAAGACGCATTAGAAGATTAGAACGCATTACAAGTCTCTCTATCTCTTATATTAGCAATTTACAATATTATTCACTTTCTGTTGTTGTGTCTTAAATTTAAACAAAACATTTAAGAAGAATTTATTAAAATTACTGCCTATTGGGAACACAGTGGCGGCGCTCTGACTTCCGTTCTGAATCACACTCATGTATAATCAATTTAATTTATTTCTTCCAAGGCATTTATTATGAATTTATGGGCTCCAGCTTAAGGTACATTTATAGTCTACGGAAATGCGATCCGTCCCGGAAAAGCTGCCGGAAAATTTCACGGATTGATTTCAGGATGGAGTCTACGGAAATTAAACGGATTCAAAAACGTGGATTAATTTATACTCTCATTTCGAAAAAAAGTCACGTGATTAAGTAATCAAAAGTTTGGATTGAAAAGAGAAACAGATGCTTATTGTAAAATTTAAAATTGAAGTATTCCCGCCAAACTCTTGTATGAATGTTTACTGTCAAAATGAGATTTGACGGATCGTCACACGGAATAATAGAACTCAGTTCTATTTTTCCGTAAGCCTTTTTTTCCGTTCCGTGGTGGAGAGAAAACGGTACGGAGTTATATCCGTGAACTATAAATGCACCACACTGAACGGAAACTTTTACGGAAAGCCTAACTTTCCGTAACGGTTCCAGTTTCCGTAGACTATAAATGTACCTTTAAGCTGAAACTAGAGTTGCCTTTCCCCCATCGGAAAGTGCGGTGTGGTTCAAAACATTCAGTACCTATTTGAATGCAGTTGCCTTGGGAAAAACTGATTGTGTCATTGAAATTTTTTAACCACACCGCACTTTCCTCGAAGCACGGTCGGGGAAAGGCAACTAGAGATCCAGCTTTAGTAGACTTTATTATGGAAATTTCTTCGAATTTTAATTTAATTGCTACAATTAGTAAGAAATGTCAATGAAGCATGTAAAGTAAAAAATTCTATCCAAAAATCCTATTCATGTTGAACACAAATCTTTCATGGAATAATCAACAATACTTTCCCGTCATGTTTTATCTGCTATTTTGTGATTAATTATTGTACATTTTTAATAATTATCTTTTATTATGGTAAATCCGACTCTAGAGTTTTAAAAACTCTCACAAATTAGACTCGTCCGATAACTTTTGAACTAAGAACATTTAACTAAACATTTATTAGCAATAATTGTCAGTAACTTGAAAAATTCAATATGTGTGAAATTGTTTGACATACAATCAATTTTTGATTTTTCGCAAAATCATTTCGTAAAAATTACCCCTTCTTATTTGAACACACTGTACAAACGATCATATTTATCTTATATATTTATCCTAATTTGATTTTTGAAAAACAATAATTATTAATAATTGAATTATTATTGACAATCTTTAACACCTCTGATGGTGGTTAAAGTAAATTAATAACATACTGATAACCACTAGATTTAGATTTCGGCTACTTCAATGGATATGATGGTTTGTCTTGTCACCCAATCTAAGCTATCTTCTTTAAAAGTATACAGAGTAGTCGACGGATGTTAGATCTCCTATTTTGCAACCGCAAATCTGGGTCTTATATGGATTATGGTCTTATAACGGATATAAGACCCATTGGATCTTAAAAAAATATACAGCCATCTTTCATTGAACTTGACCAAATTTTGAGAAGAGTAAAATTAAGTTTTTCACTTTACTTAATTACAATACGTAGATTTTTAACAAAAAAATGGCCTATCGGGGATGAGTATGAATGATATCAAAAGTGAAGTCAGCAAGGGGCTTTCCTTCCAGTGAATCCCAACCTAACTCGTTAAATAAGGAATTTTGGTCTTATAACGAGAAAATTTGAGTCTAATAACGAGCAGGGGAAGACAAATAGCAAGGCCAAACGCAGGGTCTAATATCGGTTTTGGTCTTATATTCGTTGATCTTATAATGAATTATTCACCCATGCTAAATNTGGCCTATCGGGGATGAGTATGAATGGTATCAAAAGTGAAGTCAGCAAGGGGCTTTCCTTCCAGTGAATCCCAACCTAACTCGTTAAATAAGGAATTTTGGTCTTATAACGAGAAAATTTGAATCTAATAACGAGCAGGGGAAGACAAATAGCAAGGCAAACGCAGGGTCTAATATCGGTTTTGGTCTTATATTCGTTGATCTTATAATGAATTATTCACCCATGCTAAATGCATTGGATCAAACCAAGCTATAAAAAATTGAATCTTATAACCAATATGGTCTTATAGCCAATATGGTCTTATAACGTATGGTTTTATAACCGTCGACTACTGTATAGGAAGTTTGAATTAAGCGCGGGTAATTTAAAATATAAAACGTAAAAGTTCGGAATTGAAATTGAGTGTGCTGATTTCAAATTTTTTTTATAATAATTTAACTCAACATAGCTTACTTCTAATTGGATTCCACTTTGTCAATTTTTTGGCTTCAGGTAAAGTTAAGGAAGAGTTATTCAGAAGTTAAGGTGACTCCCTGTATTTATCAAATTCGAATGTTAGGCAGGGAATATTGGAAGAAAGATGGAGTTTAGAAGTGATTTTTTGTTAATTTTTAAGCTGAGCCGATGGGGTAATGACGGGATTGGTTGGGAAGATATGTTAAGTAGTTTTGTCCTTGANACATAGCTTACTTCTAATTGGATTCCACTTTGTCAATTTTTTGGCTTCAGGTAAAGTTAAGGAAGAGTTATTCACAAGTTAAGGTGACTCCCTGTATTTATCAAATTCGAATGTTAGGCAGGGAATATTGGAAGAAAGATGGAGTTTAGAAGTGATTTTTTGTAATTTTTAAGCTGAGCCGATGGGGTAATGACGGGATTGGTTGGGAAGATATGTTAAGTAGTTTTGTCCTTGAANTAATTTTTAAGCTGAGCCGATGGGGTAATGACGGGATTGGTTGGGAAGATATGTTAAGTAGTTTTGTCCTTGAAGTAATTAGATTTCGAGGCTAAATTAGATCATTAAGGACTAAGAAACGGTACAAGTCACAGAGAAGTCATTAAATTCTCATAATGACGTAAATGGTCCATTCTTCACTAATTCCCTACATTTCAATCCTTTCATTTACATTCGTACACTTAGGTCCAAAGGGTTGCGAGATAAAGCCGCCGTTTACAAAGTTACCATCTGCTGTTGGACACTCTTCACTCTTCTTCCTTCTTTCGTTGAGTTGGACATCAGAGGCAGCTCTTAGGTCAGGTCAATCCCCTTCATCATCACTCGTCTCCTCAGACAGTCATTTCAAATTAAATCAATTTACAAATATTATTTAGGAAATGACAACAGTCAGAATACCGAGTTTCACATTGAATTCAGGCTATGAAATTCCTGTCTTTGGACTTGGGACTTGGAAGGTAACATTATTAGAGTAAAGACATTTGAGTCAACTCTTTTCTTTAAACGGTAATTCAAAATTAATTGATGATAAGAATAAATGAATTAAAGCATTGCGCTCTCATTCAATCCTTGTCCAGACCGAATAATATCAATTAATTTAGCTATTAATTTAAAATTAGAGTCTAATTATTGTCATTAATTTCAAAATATTCAGTCACATTAGCCGGACCAGAAGACCATGGACCATGGTCCAGACAGTAGTTTTTTTTGACAAAATGAATTGTCTGATTTCATGGGAGAGGTCATGGTTTATGACATTGAAAAGGTTATCATAGTATTTATTATGACAACATGGTTCTTTATTCCCTAATGCTAGTCCTTGAACAAAAAAAAAATATTGTTTTAATATCTTTTAGGCAACTGTAAATTAAAATGATGTTCTATCGATTAAAATTACTGTGAACCGTCACGAGAATCCAATATTGAGCTCGATGTTGGTGTTACACAATATTGATCTTTAGCGACACAATAGCACAAAATAAACTTAACACTGAATTCGTTTACTTATGAAGTTCATGGAGAGTAAACTTTGATATTAGAACAATGGTTACTTGTTGTTTATCATTTTATTTAGCTTGTAAATTTATTTGAATTCGAAATCTATGATTTATGTCAATGATTTAGTAGAGTGCAGAATCAATGTTATAAAAAATTATCCTTACGCTTCCCAGCTTAATTGGTTGTTTTGTGTTTTGATAATTTGGAATTTTAATGGGAGTAAAAAAATTAATTATTAACTTGTTTCTATTATAGTCGTCCCCAGGTGTGGTTCATCAAACAGTGAAGGATGCAATTGACGTTGGCTATAGACATATCGATTGTGCACTTGTGTATGGAAACGAACATGAAGTAGGAGCTGGTATTCAAGAAAAAATCAAAGAAGGACTTGTGAAACGTGAAGATTTGTTCCTCACAAGCAAGGTAATATCATTTTTTTAATAATTTAATAATTTCATAATTTTTGGCAAAAATTCAAAATATTTATTTTGTAAGCTTAAACCTTGCTTTGCAGGTTTGGAACACGTTCCACTCAAAAGATAAAGTTCCTATTTGCTTGAAGAAGTCATTGGAAGCACTAGGTGTGAACTATCTGGATCTGTACCTGATGCATTGGCCGTTTGGTTACCAAGAAGACGGTGAACTTTTTCCTAAGAATGACAAAGGAGAAACGGCACTCAGTAACGTGGACTTCATAGAGACTTGGAAGGCAATGGAGGAATGTGTAAAACTAGGTCTTGCGAAGTCTATTGGTTTGTCCNATGGAGGAATGTGTAAAACTAGGTCTTGCGAAGTCTATTGGTTTGTCCAATTTCAACAGCCAACAGATTGAAAGGATTTGGGAAATCTGTACCGTCAAACCTTCATTGGTCCAGGTGCAGTGGATATAACCAACATTGATTCAGTACTCAAATATACCAATAATTATTTTTTCTGTCGGATAATTACAGTGTGGCGAAGAAAAAAAAACATTTGTTTAAAACAGTGTTTAAAACATGTTTAAAACAACTTGTTTTTTTNTGTGGCGAAGAAAAAAAAACATTTGTTTAAAACAGTGTTTAAAACATGTTTAAAACAACTTGTTTTTTTTTTTTAAAAAAACAGTGTTTTAAACAAACTGAACCATAAAATCCCTATTTGCATTTTTTTATTAATATTGCACTACGCATTAATCGATGTCCTGACGACTACACGTCTAGCAGGTTCTTTTATCGCTGATTTTACAATTCAATTTTTTTACATATAGAAAACTTCCTTAACAATTAAATACTAATTTCAGTTGTTTCTTACGTTAATCTAGGTCGTGTGTGTTGTATTTCATTCTGAACTGGGATTTTCATGGTTAAAAACAAAACTTAAAAAAACGGTTAAAGAACATAAAAAACATAAAAAACATAAAAAACAGTTTTAAACAATAAAAACGTTTTTTATGTTTTTTAAATAAAAAACAAAAAAAACAGCAACACTGGATAATTATAGGTCGAGTGTCATCCTTACTTGAATCAGAAAAAATTGAGCGATTTTTGTAAATCAAAAGACATTCGGTTTACTGCATATTCTCCTCTGGGTTCACAGGACAGGTAAGAAACTCAATTACATGCGTCTTGTTATCGTTTATGAAAAATCTTTTATTTTTTTTTTAATTTAATATGAAGGCCATGGGCAAAACCTGATGATCCTAAACTTCTCGATGATCCAAAATTAGTTGAATTGGGAAAGAAATATGGAAAATCTCCGGCCCAAATTGTTCTCCGTTGGCTTGTAAGCATCTGAATCTAATCTTAGATTGATAAATCTCATACGTACAAATTTATTAGTTCAAATGTCAAAATTCTTAAACTAGGTTCAACGGAATTTGATTGTCATTCCTAAAACCGTTCGTAAGGAACGTTTAGTTGAAAATATGAATATATTTGACTTCGCCTTGTCAGAAGAGGATATGGATTACATCTATTCATTAGATTGTAATGGACGACTCCTTGTACTTCAGTGGGCCAATGGCAGTCCGTATTATCCGTTCAACGTAGAATTTTAAGCTCTACTAAATCGGAATTTACGTTCACTTCAAAAGATAATATTTTCCGTACAGATTGCACAGTTATCTGGTACCAAAGAATTTGAATTAAATTCATGTCTCGAAATAACAGAAAGTGCGTGAACTTGGGGTTCTACTCGGGTGTTCTATAATCGAGGTCCCAAATAAATAAAAATTTACATATAATCAAATTTTTTTTTTCTAATTTCGCTTTGGGCATGAATTATAGGACACCCGATATTATAATCTCACTCAAGCCAATTTAAATTTTATTTTTTAAATGTATAAAGTAAATAAGTTTTTTTAATACAGAGATAGGCACTTGAAGAGTGCCCATTGAAGTGTCCGAAAATAAAAATAGTTTGATTTCGGACACTTGAATGGATATGCTGGAAGGTGCTTTCTCCAAGTAACCCAAGGTCAAGTGGTTTTAATGAAGTATTTGCTCAAGTACTGCTTGAAACTAAACTTCCCCTTGCTCAAGGTAAAATGAAGAGTAGCATCTGAAAGTCAAAAATGAAAATTAATTTTAATTGACTTGATTGATGTCCTCATCGGTGTTAGTCAAGAAAATTATCCCTGACATTCGGATTTAGGTATGTAAATATTTTAAAATTTACCATTAAGGATATTATAGTCAGCTAATGTGTACTTTTCCACAAGACAGTGTCCGTGAGCAGAGAGATTGTAGTGCTTCAACTCCTTGATATCACGAAGATGTCCAAATTTTTCTTTCACTCTTCGAATGGACCAATTAGCTTCAGCATACATTAGAAGCGACTTGTTCTCCTCATGGTCTGAATTTCTCTTCCGTTTCCCTTCAACTTTAGAATCCATATAAATGATTCGAAGTTCTACTGGATGGATGAATCGGTGAGCATGGCGATATGTCACATGAATCACTGAACCTAGTGTAGAAATCAAAATGCTGGAGGTAATTTAAAATAAAGAAATTTAAATAAAAAA
The DNA here is from genome assembly GCA_002738285.1 of Holacanthella duospinosa. Lineage (NCBI taxonomy): Eukaryota > Metazoa > Arthropoda > Collembola > Poduromorpha > Neanuridae > Holacanthella > Holacanthella duospinosa. The sequence continues at coordinate 1,142,504 of NIPM01000014.1, read as the reverse complement.
TAATCAAATTTTAACGGAAATGATCTCATGGTCTTACCATTCATTATATTATAGTATCCCAATAGTTGATGATGCTGAAGAAACTTCCCATTGAAATTCAAGTACCAATCGTTGCTACTCGTCTCCAACTCCTTTGCGTAATTAATCTCCAATTCCTCAACAGACCATGTCTCATCGACAAAAAATTTTATACTCCGTCCAAAAACATTAGTTAAAAAAATTTCCATCAAAAATTTAGAAACAAAAAAACTGGACCAGTTGAAAAAAGAAGTCGAACTGTTTTCGCTGAAAAACTGTTAGTTATCAATTGATCGTCAGTTTCAATAGTTTTTGCTGACTCCTTGCCAAATAATATTTACTCGCTATAATTCTCCAGAATTGGTTCTAACCAATGTTATTGAAGCGTCTAATAGTATGGATGATAAATTGAAATATCAATTATGTCTTACCCCTCCTTACTCTTTGCAATTAAACTCTTTCTCAGTGATCGTATTTTGTAAACAATTAAGAACTCAACAAATTCATTTTTATTTCATTTATTCAACCCTTCTCAAAATTGGTTCTGTTTTGGTTAGGATAATGTTACATCTGATTTACAATGGTCCATTTTTTTTTGTTTTGCCAATTGAATGACTAAATTTTCCAACGAACTTAGCTACAATGAGTAGTACGGTTGATTATAATAAACCAAAAGTTCTCGCACATTATTTACTTTACGAGAAGTGTCAAAAATGCTAACGAGTTACAATTATTATTGTAAATTCAATACCATAAATATTTCCTACCAGTGTTCTCCATGGCTCCTAAGATGGCTCTTGACTCGTGGTTTAGAGCCGGCTCTTTAAAATTTTGGAACCAGAGCCATCAAATGGCTATGGCTCATCAATCGGAAAGAGCCATTAGGCTCACATGAAAAAAACAAGCAAAAAATTGGTTGTCTCATATACGGAAATTTTAAACTTAAATATGCTTTGTTCCAATAATAAAGAAAAGTTGAAACGTCGTCGCAGCTACAACAATCAGATAAGAACGGTTCATAATAATTACGGTCAAACTACCACAAGTATCTCAGATACCGTCTTTTATTAGTCTACGGATGTTTTTGCCGTTACTATAATTTATTATGTGATCAGGAATTTAAATTAACAAAAAAAATAAAAATCAATTTTTTTTTCTAACAACTCAGAGCCAGAGCCAGAGCCAGAGCCAGAGCCAGATCCTTGGCTCAAAAGCCGAATGTGGAAATTAGAATATAGAATACATAAAGAATACATGGCTCCAGAGGTGGTTCTGTAAAATAAGAGATCCAGAGCCATGGCTCTGGGTAAGATAAAAACATGGGCCATGGAGAACACTACCAGAGTTTACGCAATCTGTATCAACTCTGTGATAGACAATTTATAATTTATGATCTAAAATAACTACTCTCAAGATAATAAAACGATGTCAATGGGAACAGAAATTTCCTTAGCTTCAATAGTATTTCCAATCAATGAATCATACATGTAAACACTTCTTTCTTTCTAACTCATGACTTTCTAAATGAAAATTGACAGATCAAAGTAAAGGAAAATGTTATTTGGGAAATTTATGAAATTAGTCATTTAGAGTGAGATGGAATAAGAAATGAAAATTGACAGACTTTGTATTATGATTCTTTAGGATGATGAGGTGAATGACATCAATCTTTGTTGGAAGTATTGGAAATATTTCAAGAACCAATATTATGGTTTGTTGACCTCTGGGTACACAAGTACATACTTGATTTTATTCCCGATGACACTCTTCTATGGACATATTTTAATGTATTATGAGGTGAGGTGAGTGATATTGAAGTTATGTCTGTATGTCAACAATAACTATGGCCTTCTAGTCATTACTCTCTTCATCCCTGTACAGAAAACAATAGAAATTAATGGAACAACGTCTATCAAAATAATCATGAGGTAATCAAATAACAAAAAAGAAAAGAAAAAAAAAAGGAATTGGTTTTTGGCAGAGAGGCGTACGTCGTTGTGATGTTCTTGTCTTTAGTCAATAACTGTGAATAATAAATGGTTTATTTAACGTATAATTGACTNAGAAAAGAAAAAAAAAAGGAATTGGTTTTTGGCAGAGAGGCATACGTCGTTGTGATGTTCTTGTCTTTAGTCAATAACTGTGAATAATAAATGGTTTATTTAACGTATAATTGACTTAAATTTTAATATTGATGTGAGATTGTAAGATTATTTCTGTGTATTGAGTGTTTTTTTTTGTTAATCACTTTTAGGTAGACAGAAAGCAAGAAGGATGATAAAAGTCCAAAAAGAAAGAAAGACAGATTGGAAGATGACGAAGAAGGTCAACGGAAGGCCACAAATCAAGAGAAAGGCTCTGGCAAGGAATGATATACCTCTGAAAATTAAAACATAAACAAACAAACACGGATGAATTTTAATAGGATTTTGCTAAATTAAATAAAGCATGGTTCAAATAATTAAACATTGAAATACATGCAAATTTCGAAGAAAGATGTGTAAAAAATTCTAAAATTTACAGGTTGTGGTAAGATGGGAGAAAGAAGGGGGANAAAAATTGTGCGTATTTTGGTGTTGAATAGCGATTTAAAAATAAATTTCATTTTATGAAAAATATTGTCAAAATAAAAATAAAAATAAAACACACTTACTCTGATTGGTCATCATCAGAAGAAGTTTCAGGAAGCAAAATATTATTATTTTTAGGTTCTACTACGAGTTCCGATGTTAATTTTTCAATTGATCCTTGTAATGAAGCAACTTCTTCTCTTAGATGATGAACATTAGTCTCATCATTTGATTTGTTGAAAATTGACAAATGAGGTGTTGTTATTGAAGAACTAGAGAGAAAATGTTCATCTTCTTTACTTACTGGACTTGTTATAATTGGTTCCTTTTGTTCTACATCTTCTGATTCATCTTCATCATCACTATCTCCGTCGTCACTGTCTTCCATTGACTCGTCGTCATCGTCCCCACATCCAGAGTCACTCTGATGAAAATTCAAAAAAAAAAAAAAAAAAAAATTTTTTTTGAAATTTTTAACAAATTCAAAAAAAAAAAATTTTTTTTTTTTTTTGAAATTTTTAAAAATTTGAAAAAAAAAAATTAATTTTTAATTGAAAATTTAAACGTTTACTTGGTTAACGGGACTCGACATTGATAAAGGGCCTCGTTTGATTTCAATTTCATTAGAGCAGGGTGTTGTTGAAGTGTTATTCAATTTTGCTTCAGTCTCTTGATACTCTTTCAATTTTACTTCTACTACATTAAGACGTCGCAGAATACCGTCGTAACGGGATTGGAGGGAATCTTAAATTTAGAAACGATAAATTTTTTTCAATTTCATAAATATTTAAAAAAAAAAAAAAAAAAAAAATTTATTTTAATTTTATTTTTTTCAAATTAAATTATGTTTATGTTACCAATTCCTTTTGCGTGTAGTTTCTCTCGTTTCTCCAGTTCTTCTTCATGGAAACTTTTCACTTTCTCCAGTTTTCTCCTTAATTCCCAAATTTCTTTATCTGCCAATGCCGTTATTTTTTCTACTTCTTGATGGGCCAAAGACTCCTTCTCACTAAATGTATCTTTTAGTTTAGAAATCTGTATAAATTATATCATAATTTATGAAAAAATAATAATAATAATAATCCTTGTCAAAATCTTAATAAAATTGAGTTTCTTCGTTTACATTTAATTGTAAATCTTGCTTTTGTTTATCCCAAAGTTGTTTTAGTGATGAAAGTTCTTGATCTTTTTGAAGTTTCATCGACTCAACTGCCAANTAGTTACATTTAATTGTAAATCTTGTTTTTGTTTATCCCAAAGTTGTTTTAGTGATGAAAGTTCTTGATCTTTTTGAAGTTTCATCGACTCAACTGCCAAGTGCTTCTCTTCAGCATGAAGTTTACATAAATCTTGTTTGAGTCTTGAACATTCAGCTCTCATTCTATCCTCCCACTGTAATCAATCATGAAATTTAGGTAAATCTTAAATTTAATGAATTACAAATCAAATCAATTATACTAGAATTAAAATAATATTAGACCTTAGAATTAAGTTCATTCTTCTGTTTATCTAATTTTGTATGAATACTTTCTTCTTGTGCTTCCAGTCTTCTCTGATTGGTAGATTGGATAAGTTGAATATTGCCTTTTTCTTTGTCTACAAGTATCCTTGAACTACGGATTTCATCATGAAGAAGCTTTTCATTAAATTTAAAATGTTCCAATTGTCGAGCAGCAGATCGCAGTGCGCGTTGTTGCTCATGCGTCAAGCCACGGAGTTGAATTAGTTCCGCTTCGTATGCTTTGTAATGACAGACCTTGAAGTATTAATAATCCATAAATTTAATAAATTTGGGGTAATTTTTTAAATTTAAAAAGAAAAAAAAATATATTAAATTTTTTTTTTTATTAAAAAAAAAAAAAACCAACTTGTCGCATCTGCTCATCCACATGGCGTCTCTCTTGAAGAAGTTTGTCTTTTTCAGCATTTACTTCATGTTCCACTACATTTCGCACTTCTTTTAGTTTTTCCTCTGCCTAGCAACGAGAAGAAGAGTTAAAAAAAAATTCTTTTTTTAATTAAAAATTACGAAAATTCTAAACTTAATAGAAAAACAAAAATAATAATAATAATAAAAATTCTAAAGAATAATTAGTTTGTGTCATTATTATAGTTTCAAAATCCGGATCTTGTCACATCCTATAACATACCTAGCTCAAAATAAAATTTGATTTTTTGGCAAAGCAAAAAGAATTTTTTTTTAAGAAGACAATTCAGGATCAAAATAGAAAGAAGCAGAGAAAAAAAAACGACAAAATGTGGGTTTTTCCCAAAAAATCTGAGATGATTTTATGTTCTTTTTTTTTTTCATCTCTCCAAATGTAGTGCAAAATTTGTGCCAAAATATCACTACCGTAATAATAAAAATATGTTTACATGAATTACTATTGGAAAAGTTGATTTCTAAATTTATTAGAATAAATATGAGTTTCATGTGGAATGAATATTAGCAGAAACCTTTCTGCATATTAAACTTTTTTTTTGGCAAATTTTCAAATGATAATGATTTAGCAAAGATGCCTAATAGCAAACAGTTCAAATAAATTTGCATACTAACTCTAACATATTACTTAGATTTAATAGTACTTGTGGGGGCAAAAAAAAAAAAAAAAAAAAAAATTTCCTACGAGTGACTAATCAGTAATCATCTTGAATAATATTGCGTGAACAGATGACGGCAATGCGGAACTTACTGAGTAATTTAAGTTTTTGCAATTTTAGTTCCGGTTTTCAAAAAAAAAAAAAAAAAAAAAAAACTATTAAAACTAAATATAATTTTTAGATTTAATTTAAAATTATTTACCTCTAAATCCTTCTCGATTAATTTTCCTTTACATGAGGATTCAATTTGTCTAAGTTTCCATTCAAAATCGTCCATTAATTGTTGTTCAGATGAGGAACAGGAGGCTCGGAGTACTTGAAAGTCATATTCATATTTATGTTGAATTTTGATTTTTTGTTCTAAGGCACTATCCAAAGCATTTTGAAGGGCTCGCATTTCTTCTTCACGCTCTACTTCAATAGCTTCGTGTTCGGTTACTAATTCTAGATTTTCTTTACGAACTTGTTTCAACTCATTTTCTAATTCTTTACCATGGTTTTCTGCCTCTTGACTCTGATTTTCAAACGAATTACATTCTCTTTGAAGTATTTTCAATGATTCTGAAAAATCAAAAAAAAAAAAAAAATTGTCGTCATCTATTATGAAATTACCATGAAGCGTATAGAATTGTAAAATATGAACAGTCTGTCACACAATATTATGTCAACCCAATTATTTTTATTATTATTATTATTATTATTATATTTATTATTATTAGAGTTCCAAAAATCTAAAAAAAAAATAACCTGTCAGAGAGGCTTTTACACTGAAAATGTTACATTTTACTACTGGTTATCGTTGAAGCGAAAATGTATCATAAGTTTGACAGACTTGACGCCGCAGTTTAAATATTGTTATTAGATTATTTTTGTCTAATAATACGCCGTACACAAAGTGTCTAGTTTTCTATGTTTTCTATGAATATTAGGTTAATTTATGTAAAATATTATGAGTAATTTTGAAAAATTGTTTAATTTTGTACAGGTTGTTCCATATAAAACTTAATTCTCTTCCTCTAATTTCCACAAAAATTTGTCATAGGAAAGCACACCAAATTCAAAATACTGAGAGAATAGAGTATAATTAAAACGAGAGACTCATTTGAATTTTAAACTTAACATTATTTTCTCAATTCATACACCTTTTTCCTTTCAGTATTTTGAAATTGGTTAACTTTGTTAAGTCCTCTGTAACAATTTCGGTAACAGTTAGAGAAAAATGGGTGCGGTTTATATAGAACAACCTGTATAAAAAAAATTTCCATTTTCACTTACCCGTTTTTTCCAAAAGTTCTTGAACCAATTGAGTATTTCTTAACAGTAAATCATCTAATTGGATTTCAATTTTTCTGACAGTAATGAGAGAAAGTTCATTTTCTTCTCGAAGAATTTTCACCTGTGTAGTGAGACCTATAAATTAAAAAAAAAATGAATAATAAGAACTTTTTTCGTTTCTTTTCCTTTTTTTAATTTTCACTATTCAAAAGTGCTGTTTAAAAAAAAATACAAATGCAGAGGACTTATTGAGTAAAAAGAATAATGACAAACCTTCGAGTTCAACAATTTTAGCATCTCGATTAGCAGAGAGCATGTTGATATTTGCCTGTAGTAGATTAATTTCCGTATCTTTTGTTAGTAATTTTGATCGAAAATCATCGACATGAACCATTGTTTTCTTTTCTATGTCGGTCAAATCCCGCCTGTAAACGAACAAAAAAAAAACTAAAAGTTAAAGTAAAGTATCAAAAATTAGGTTTTATTTTTCTAATTATTTTAATTTTTAGAATTTTCGTTTTTATCGTAAGGAATTGACGGGTTTGTGAGAAAACTGAAAATTTGTTTTTATTTAAGATAATTTAATTCGGTAGTATAATCGAGTTTTTGAGGTAATTTTGACTTTCTCCAAAGAAAAAGTGGTTAGTTTACATGACATTTTGTCATTTTGTTTCTGTTAACCTTATTGATACGCCCAACAAATGACATTTTGTCTCGTGCTATTTGTACATTACCTACTGACATTATGTAATCAACCTATTAGAAAGTCACTAAAACCGTAAAATAAAATAGAACAAATTTTGATGGAAAATTACAGAAAAAAAAAACTAAAAATTATATATAAATTATAATTATATATAAATTATATGTAAATTTATTACTCTGTGTGAATTTCATTTTCGATTCCAATGTCCAAATTATTTTTAGTCGATTTTGGACCATTTCTCTCCATATCACAATTCCTATCAATATCAACCTGTTGTGTCTCATCTATAAACTCAATGTCATCATCATTTAATTGACTGAAAGTACTTGTCGAACATTTCTCATCAGATGAATTTTTTGTAGTATTTGGAAGTGATTTTTGAAAAATTTCATCTCCACTTGAATTACTACTACTCACACTGTACCACTTGAGGTCATCGAACTGTAATGAATCTGTAAAATCTTCACTTTTTCTAACTGTTGTATATGATGAACTCGGACTGCTTTCTGAAGTTGATGAATCTCTAAAAATTGAAACTACTGAGCCAGTACAATCATTTTCATAATTTTGATTCTTTTTTGAAATATTTTCAATAGAATTTTTTCCTTTGTCCGAACTTTTTCTTCGGAAGAGAAAACCAAACATTTTTGACCCAAGAGGTCAAAATTCAACTTTCACTCTACCAAATTCAAACAAAAAAAAAAGAAAAAAAAAAAGAAAACATGAAAAAGTTTAATATTGTTAGACAGTTGAAACTATTTAAATCTTTAATTTTTTAACTCTCATCAGTTAAAGTGAGAAAACTATTGAAATTCATTATAATTTGATTTAGTTGTGGTATTCGTTGGTAAGGTCAAAGACCTTTCCCTGTCGAGGTTAAACTTGATGATTCTTATTGGTGTTTGAGGAGTGTTAAGTTTGAACTAATAATTTCTTCTTAAAATCCTCCAATCCTATACTGTTTTTTTTAACTCTGTCTCCACCGACTGTTGGTGGTGGTCGTAAGATACTCGTATGATTTTAAGAAGAAAAAAAAATAAGAAGAAGAAGCATCATTCGAATAAATGAACAACTCGTGTAGATTCACATCTGAAAGGAAAGGAGTGCCAAATTTTAATTTTTCTTTAGAAACGATACGATACAAGACTTTGTTACATGAAAATGGGATCATAGAAAAAAGAAAAAAAAATTATTTTTTTTTTAGGTTCTTAAGGAACCAAAATCCCTACTCAACTATATTTAGGTTCCTTCATTTTAACCTAAAAATTACCCCATTTCTTTCACCTTTCAATTTTTTATGACTTCCGTGAAAGTATTATAGTTTTAAAGTCAACGTACACTGTTATCCCGTGAGTCCTAAAAGTTATTTCATTTCTAATAAAAAATTTATATAAATTAATTTATATTAGAATTTATATATAGAATTATAGACACTAATATAAATGTAATATGTGTAAGTTACAAATCCTTAAAAAAAAAATTTTTTTTTGTAGCAACAAAAAAAAATTTTTTTTTAGAAATTTAAATTTCTTCTTACCATTGTTTCGTAAATTCACTAACCCAGGCGTCATTTTCCGACATACTTGACACATATACGAATTGAAAACTATTAAAAATTTGATCTATTTTACATAATACATGTTCAATTCTTTATTACATATAATCCGTAGTTTAAACAAAAAAATTTTTTTTTTTTTTTTTTTGCTTTCACTCTTGTTCTCTTTAAGCTTCTCGTAGATTCAACTTCTTTCTCCAAAGTTTCCTTCACTAATGAATGAGTAGTGATTTGATTACTGTAAACAGGCACCAAAAAAATAGTAGACTCCGACTCTACATATTTTAAAATCTTACGGTAAAATTCTTAAGAAAAAAAAAAAAGTCCTACTCGTTTTACTCTCCGTCATCATCACCATCTCTATCATTATAGCCGCTTTCTTTATTTACGAAAATAACCCTTTAATTTTTTTTTTTTGGCATTGTCTCACTCAAACAGATGCTTTCACACTTATGTTGTTGTTTTTTTAATTTATTTATTTATTCATTTTTGGTAAGGTACAAGGAGCAAATAACAGGAAATCTGTGGTGCGGTTTTTTGTAAATAATAAATAGGCAACCTTGCCATAAATTAACATAGAATTGACCTTTAATTTTAACCCAATTTCATAAGATTATCTTAACAAAAATACAAAAAAGAATTATATCTGAATTTACACTTTGATTTGTCATGTGTGATCTTAGATCACAAATCTAAATTAAAGCATTATTGTTATTACTCGTAGTTAGTTACTCGTAGGTATTAGTCGTTTGTTAGTGATAGGTTATTGTAATCGTAGTGTCTATCTGTCCATCGGTCCGTCCGCCTGTCCGCCCGTCCGTCCGCCTGTTCGTCCGCCCGTCCGTCCGTCCGGCTGTCCGTCCGTCCGTCCGTCCGGAATTACGCTGCTATTCATACATATAAACTGATACTGTTTATAGAAACTGATTATCGTGGTGCACTTGCGTGTTAAGATTTAGCCTATAACTGACTCTACTCTTGCTACTGATTAAATCTTATTTTTTTCTTCTAAAGTTTCAAATAGTTTATGAAGTCATACAGTGAATGAATGGACGAAATGAATGAATCTGTTTGAATAAGATGCAAGTTATTGTTATAATTCAACATTGTTGGAACGGTGTCAAAAATAATAACCTATCACAAAATCAGATGGAATGACTTCATAAAATTTTATTTTATTTATTATTATTACCTCTCAATTTCCCTCCGTGTTAATAGAAATTATTTAAATTCAATATTATATAAATGATAATATGCATAATTTTTTGTTATGATTATTATTATTTTCTTTTTGGAACTTTTCCCAAGACCAAGTCTGACATTCAGAGCCAAGAGAAATTGAATTGANTTATTTATTATTATTACCTCTCAATTTCCCTCCGTGTTAATAGAAATTATTTAAATTCAATATTATATAAATGATAATATGCATAATTTTTTGTTATTATTATTATTATTTTCTTTTTGGAACTTTTCCCAAGACCAAGTCTGACATTCAGAGCCAAGAGAAATTGAATTGACATTGATGTCATTTTAGCTTGTCTTTACGTTAACATTACAAAACCACTATTACTTCAACTTTTAGAACATACATGCATACATACATACATATGAGAAACTTTTGTCTCAATTTCAATATCACGGCTTTATTTATTACTAGGAAACAGTAGAAGTTCGAAGGGTTAATGGGATTGCTTTGTCCGTCTGTCTGTCACCCCTATGTTAATTTAACGTACTTGGTACTGGTTACTGTAAGAATGTATGAATTTATATTTAAAATGACGAAAGATGGTTTAATATTATATTTTTTGAAATGTATTTTGAGTCTTTGATACCTCATTGGGGATGATGTAATGAAATAGGTCAGGATTTTAAGATCTAAATTAATGGTATTAGTAAACAAAGTCTAACCTTGACATATCAGAACTGGTAAAAATACAAAGCTTACTAAATTACCCAACTATTTCGTCCAAGTAAGTAGGATGAATACGTTCGGTAAATTCGGGCTAGAGATTTTAGTACTCAATTTTCTATTTTTCTTTTCATGTAACTATCAACAGGAGCGGAAGTGAAGACTAAAAAAAAACAATATAGGAAATATTATTATTTCAGAAACATAAAATCCTTCGACTTGTGAATTTGTGCTAAGGTTAGAAAATGTTTAAGAGCAAGTATATATTATATTTTTTTTTTCGTTTCCCTCAAGTATTATTTTTAGCACTACTACGTTACGAAAAATGAAATGAGTTTGTGGATCTTAGGATTTAGAAATAATTATTTCAACTACTACTGATTCAAAATAGTGTAAAAAACATTAGAGTTAGAGTAGTAGATTGGAATCCATAGTAAGGATTCTTAACGTAGTAGGAATAATTGGTTTCAATAATTAGATGTTACAGAAAGAAAAAAAAAGTTGGTTCTCATCAAAGATGAATTTGGGATAATTTAATAGTGATTTATATGAGAAGTTTCATTGTTCGTGAGTGATTGACTTATCATAGGTACTATCAGTGGTAGATTGTTGAACTGGAATTTTTCCAGATTTGTCTCGTACTTCCTGATGTAGATTCATAATGGAACTACTGATTTGTAGATCATTGGATAGAGAGAGTGTTAAAGCGCGAGATGATTCTTGATCCATTTCAATAGTACTTGGTGTAGGTAAAGCAGGATAATCCGTCTTCATGTATTTCCGATAGGCATAAACAACCCAAGGATTAATATATTTTTCTAAATCTTTTGTTAATACTGTTGGTCCTATAAATAAAAATTTATTAGTTGTATTTTAAAATAATTTGAATGACAAGTCTAAGCTCACCTGTGAGGAGACTCACGGTACAGGCAACAAAGAGTGTCACCAAGAGTCCAATTAGAGGATAGAGTGTGTAAGAAATTGTATGAATCTTCAATGCCCATCCACTATGTAATAATTGTAAATAAAATTTAAATTTAATTAAATATAATAATATACAGTGAGATTAAAGAAAGTAGTAAAATTCTCATGATTTTTACAATTAAGACGAAGGAGTCTCAGAAATATCCTTCAAGATTAGAAAAAAGGCTAATTTTAGTTTCTTCTTTGATCTCACTGTAGATTTTCATAAATTTTTTTTTTATAAATTTCTTAATTGTAATTTACACATCTGGTGGTGGGGTTGAGAATGCTTTTTGTCTAATTAGAGCTTCTGTTCGGTTGATATTAGTCCAAATATCATCACTACATCCATCAACTCGGAATGGAAGTGTTGGATTTCGTTTAGCAATTATCAAACTACCAACACTGATGTATAAAGTTATGAAATGTCCAACAGCCATTCCTGCCAATGCTCCCTGTTCATGAAAAATAGTAACCAAAAAATTTTCAATTCATTTAAAAATAATAGAAAATTAGATAAGTAAACTTACCTTTTTATTTGTGAATGGAATCAGGATTCCAAGTACAAATACTACAAGGATTCAATTAAAAATTATTTAAATTTAGTCAAATAAAGAATTACAAATAATTGTGGAAAGTATTCCCTCCACTACTTTGTTAATTAATTATCAAAAAATCAGCCGATAACCATGAGTTTTTTTTCGTTGTTTGGAGGTCATTTCTATAGTAACGTTGAATTCAAAAAAAAAAAAAAAAAAAAAAAAAACAAAAAGCTTGAACGAATGAGAAAGGTTNTCACTCATTCAGTTCTTAATAGCCTCGCACACTAAAACCAATCTTATAATAAAATATACATAAAACAATTATTTCAATAAACTTACCCTTGTCGAATTTAGAACTAAGAAATTAGAAAATACTGAATAAAAATTTTAAAATAATTAAAAATCAACAATACACCCTGTGACTTCAGAGATTGACAGCCAACAAAACCAGCAAAAATTATGTTGGCACTGGATTAGTGTTCTCCATTATTCTCACTCCCGAGTCATAGCTCTGACTCTGACTCCGTGTTTGGGAGTCAGAGTCATGACTCGTTTCCAACATGTGCAAATGAACATATCTGTCTTTTTTTTTCTAATTTTTTCTTATCTACTTTCACTATTTAAAAAAAAATTTTTTTTTCATTAATTTTCATTTTAGATTCTCCTACTCGATTATTAAATACTCTCATTGTTAACGTATTATGGTAAGTTATTAAGTTAGTAGTAAGTTAACTACTTACGTAACTTTTACGTGTAATGGGGAACCTGAGATGAGGCGGATGAATTTGAGGGAATAACCTCCTTCTCATTGAATGAGTTAAAGCGGTTACTATAACGGGTGCAGCGGAAAAAAAAGGGACTGACGTAAATTGAGAATTTACTATTACTAATCGCGCGAATTTCATATTAGTAGTATTTTTTTTGGATTAAGCGGGATTTTGTATTGTGGAAAACGGGTTTCCTAATTTCCCTAGTAATACCACTGAGGAAATGACAGCATCACAACAAGAAGTTCTTAGAATTCGTTTCGGACGACTGATTGAATCCAACCCGGGTGTTACGAAATTGGAGGTTGTTAAACATTTTCAACTGGAAAATATTCGTAAGCAAACAATTTATAGGATAACCAAAAGGGTTGAAAATGGAATCCCAATGGAAAAAAAAAGTTGGTTCCGGCAAAAAGCCCAAAATTACGACGAAAGAGAAAGTCCGTAAACTGGAAAAGCTTTTTGAAGAAAGCGACAAGATTAGTCAACGGGACGCAGCAAAAAAAACAAAACGGACACTACAAGACAAGACCAACATCAATGTTTCCAAGACCAACATCAAATGTTTCAGAAAAGTCGATCCCCGGAGTACACGGAAGAGCAAATTCTCAAAGTGAAAACTCAGTGCCGAAGATTATGCAGAAATTCTCAAAAAAAAAGTTCATCATTGACGACGAACATTACTTCCCCTTAAGCAAAGCTCTTATTCCTGGAAACAGTAAATATTACTCCACAGACAGGCAGAGTACTAGTCCAGAGGTAAAACTAAAATTTAGACACAAGTTTGAAAAAAAAATTATGATTTGGATTGCACTTTCACCGGATGGAATCAGTACTCCTTACTTCATCCCATCAGGCCTCGCCATTAATCAGAATATTTATAAAACTCAGTGTCTTGCAAAGAGACTCATCCCATTCATCGAAAAATATCATTCGGACGGCAATTACATCTTCTGGCCAGACAAAGCATCTTCTCATTACGCGAAATCCGTGATTGACTTTCTCCAAGAGAAAGTCGTTCATTTTGTACCAAAGGAAGAAAATCCAACCAACTTACCCCAAGCCCGTCCAATAGAAGATTTTTTTGGTTATTTAGATCAACTAGTGTACAGAGGTGGTTGGAAAGCCACTGACACTACTGCTTTAATGAAAAGAGTGAAGTAATTGCTTGAAACAAGTGGACATATCAGTCGTCCGAAGGAGTATGGAGAAAGTTCGCAAACTATTGCGCGCCTGTGCCGAAAATGGACCATACTCTATCAACCATTAGTGGAACCGTAAGGCAAATATTATGCTTTATCGAATGGAATTACATTCGGAATTTTATATTTGCAGGAACTTGATCAAAATATGAAATTTACATCAGTCCCTTCTTTTCCGCTGCACCCTAGAAATCACTTTCAAACAACCGAAAAAAACTTTCATGATTATCGGCTTGATTTGGGCTGACGAAGTAATAGGTAGACAAAGTAACTATTTAACCTCCAAGTAAAGGGCCTGAGACGGAACCATTTAGAGCCAATGATGCTGGAAGTACTCCGCCTACAATTGATTAAGATAAATTGTTAATAAGAATTTTGAATTACTTGTAAGATTATGATTAGATTTACCTAACTTTCCGGATAAGAAACCCATAATGATTATGATGACTCCAAATATGAGTCCTAAAATTTTATATAAGATAATTTTTCGCAGTAAAGGGCTTAGGTCAATCATTTCGTACCTATAACTTTTGAAACGTGACCTTGGCCTTCTTCGGTCATATTTTTGAAGTATGAATAATCTTTCAAAAAATCTTCATATGTGACAGCGACGATTGAATTGATTGCAGATGAAAGTGTACTAAAAATCCAAGGAAAAAATTCATTAGATATTTAAATTTCATCAAATTCAAATAATATAACGTGTGTCAAAACTGTGACAATCATCTCGTCAGTGTCCAAGTTTAGTTCCATTACTTTTGTTTACCTCAAAGCTCCAGAAAATAGACAGGCAATGAAGAGTCCCATAAGTCCACTTATGGGTGCGAAATGTTCACTAACAAAATACGGAGCAATTTGATCTGGTCGTTTAATTAGACCAAGTGTCAATGGGTCACAGTCAGCATAATTGGCGAAAATGGCCATTCCTGCTAAAGCAGCTAAAACGACATTTGTGAAGACAATGGGTCCTGTGATGAGAAGAGCAATGGTTGCTTCACGTAACGTTTTCATTGCACAGTATCTTTGTACAGTCGTCTGTTGACAGCCATAAGCACTAAAAATGAATTAATTAATTAATTAACATTGTTAGTAAAAAATTTTTAATTTGAATAATCTAACCCCAGCCAATAAATCCCTTGACCAAAGAAGATATTAAATGTAGTGTGTCTGGTAAATGGTTCAAATTTGAAGCTAGAATAAATAAGACAATAATTAGAAGATAGAAATTAACTCGAAGTTGTACAACGAGTCTATTCAATTGAGTAGGACTTTACTTGAAAAATTCCATCCGTTGATGATTGCTTACAGTTTGTACAACATTGCCAAATCCTCCAACAATTATTGATCCTAAATTTAACCACACGACTTGCTCTAAATTCAAATAAAAAAATATTCCTTTTTTTTTAAATTACCTTGAATGATCATTGCCAATAAGCCTGCGAACATCATGATCACTTGGAAAACATCAGTCCAAACGACAGCCCGTAGTAAAAAAATTTGTTAATAAAGCGGCGGACATTTAATTAAACTAATGACAACTTGAACATTCGATGGGATTTAATTCAGACGAACAGGGTACTACGTATTGAGGCTCAATAAAACGCAATCAACGGATTCGACCAAGGGGGGAGGGGTGGGGGGTAGAGAAAATTTCAAAGTTTTTTAAGGTTTCTTCTTTCCTCTTAAGGGAAAAATTGACCTCTAAAAAAATTGTTCCAGACGAAAGAAGAAACCTTAAAAAAATTTTTTTGAGATAGGAAATTTAATTTTAAAAGACTAGGCATTTTCACTGCCCCCCTCCCCCTCCCCCTCGGTTTGATTGAATCCAATTTCGGCGGAAAATTTTGAATTTCTGCGGGTGTTCTTCGTATTGCTAATTAAATGTCCGCCGTGGCAGTGAGAAATAAATTTCTTGTACTTTTAAGCCACCCTATAAAGTAAAAAGAGAAAAATTTATTTACATAAGTGATAATTAAAAAAACGACTGAAGTCTGTCATAGAATTGATTATGAATCTTACAATTGATGTATAAACAGATGCACATCCGCCGACTATAATTAGCGACAACCAAATTGGAAAACTTGGAATGACTGCATTGAGTGCTAAACTTGGTGCAAATAAAACTACACCCATGTACATAACCATTTGTACAATAAAAGTTGCTGAGGCAAATAAGCGTACAGCTTTACTTTCAAATCTACGCTCCAAGTACTAAAACATTACAACAATGGAGTTGACATGAGACATGATTAATAAGTTTATTTGAACTAACGTCATAGGAACTGGTCAGCTGGAGTCTGTACAAAGTGGGCATAAACAGGAAGCCTCCAATTGGTATGAAAACTATCGTACCTGTTTAGTCACAATATAACTTAAAACATGTCAACTGAAACTTCTCACAAATTTATATCTATTACCTAAAGCCAAGAATGATATTATCGTACCATTGGCATATATTTCTCCAGCCAAACCTTGAAGTATGATAATGAAAAAATAATGATTAAAAAATATGTATCAAAATAGAATTTACTAAATAAATAGTCATTAATTTTTGATTTTTGGAAGTACAAGAAGAACCAAATTTTTGTATCCCCTCTTTCACCAACCTTCTTCTAAAAGTTGACTAAATAAAAATATTAATAAAGCGAATAGGCGTGAGTGAGAATGTGAAATTAAAAATACTAAAATCAGCACACTTCATTCCATTTCATAGGCACATATTAGATATTCGCCGTTGAGAAGCGCTTAGGGAAATTTTTATGGGCTATTATAAGATTAATTTAAAGTTTCCAACGTAAACTCATACCAATTAATTGTTAATTTGGAATGAGTCTATGTAAAAATTCTTACTCCTTCATTAGAAATTATAAAAGGTCATCCGCAAAGTGTTTTAGGACCTTTAAGGTCAATTTGTTTTGTATAGGCAAAGTTTATTTTTAGCCTTTTCCATCCGGTAATGTTGACTACAAACTCCTCTTCACGGTAACTCAGATGAACCTCACGACAGTATTTTTGGAATTCCTGTAGTGGAAGCTTAGCGCCGTTAACACGCATGCACCCACCACTGCCCCGTGACACTCACGTTGTCACACTGTGCACTGTCCTCGAACGCGTCTCCTCTCTCGAACCAACGTTTCGAAAGCTTATTCCGCTTTCATTATCAAGGAAGAAATTCGAAAAGCGCATTTTTCGGATAACTTTATGGCATGAAAAATATTTATAGTAGCGTAGAGGATATCGGATGAAATATTTCGGCAGTTTAGGCGCTCTCGCTCTTATAAAATATTTTGGGCCTAGCTCCGCTCCCGCTCCCTAAAAATATTTTGGCCTCGCTCCGCTCCCGCTCTCGTTCCCTAAAAATATTTCCATCTCGCTTCGCTCCCTAAAGTATTCCCGCTTAGCTCCGCTCTCACTCTCCCTCCCAAAATTTTATTGTCATCCCGCTCTTCTCCCGTTCTCGCTCCCAAATTTATCTAATATTCGCTCCGCTCACGCTCCAATAAGTTTCACCGCTCAGCTCTCTCTTTCAAAATATTTATCCACCATACGCTTCGCTCTCGAGGGTTTACATGAGAAGTAAAAATTGAATGTTTGGACCTATGCATCGGTAATATGAATTGTATATGCGTAATGGAAGTTATTATGACAGTACGAACTGAACATTCGTAGTGGAGATTTTAAAGCGACATATACAGCCTGTTCCAACAAAAAGATAACTGGAGACAACGGCTTTCACCAAAACTCATTTGAGACAGCAAGTGGACGCAGCGCAAATTTAAAAAGTGGAGGGAGAGAACTAATCTAACTAAATCACTTAATCTCATTTCAGAATAAGCTACATTAAACAAAAGATAATGCTAAATTCAATTAATTTTAATTAACATTCAACAATTGGTACTCTTTAATTTCTAAAACTTGTGACTGACCAAGAACTTATTGGGAAGAAGGGAGCAGTGAATGTCAAGTTCAGGCTTTAAGGTAAGTGATTCCAATTAATATTAGATTACCTATCTAACTTTATTCAACTTGACCATCACGGCTTAATAACCTTGTTTTCTAAACTCAGGAGACTAGCAAGGGAGTAAGGTAAATCAATCCGATTAATTTTAAGTTTAACTCTACTCCTGTTGACCTTCACCAAGACCTCTATAGTAACTTGTTAAGATAAAAAACATAACGAAGTTAGTGTTGAAGATCAAACTAGGTGTATGAAAGTTTGTAAAAAGATAATTGTATTCATTTAAGACTAAGCTCCGCTCCCGGCTTGACCTTCAGGATTAATTGATTATTCATTTTGTCAACAGGTCACTATCAAGAGAGCAGGAGAGGTGAAGGATGGAGTGGACGAGCAAAGATAAATAATTACAATCTTTTTAGCTTTGTCTTTCTCCTAACTTGACCTTCTTATTAACCTTGATTCCTGACTTATTAACCTTTATTTTGAACAGGTGAACTAGGAAGGTAAGGGAGATGGTAAAGCTCTGGGTAGACAAGGTAAATAAATCCAATTAATTTTAAGTTCAACTCCAGTCCTTGGTTGACCTCCACCTCGACCTTTAGTCATTTGTTAAGACAAAAAGAAAACGAAGTTAGTGTCGAAAGTCAGAAGTAGAAAAGTATGTAAAAATATTGTATTGACGTAGCTTAAACTCCTCAGCTCCTACCTTGACCTCCAAAACTAATTATTTTACAATTTCTCAACAGGTAACTATCAAAGGAGCGGTGAAGGTCAAGGAAGGATTGGATCAACAAAGGTAAATAAATACAATAATTTTATCTCCGAGCTTTGTTGGATCTACTGTCCCCTAAACTAATTCGTCAGGCCAAATCAGGTTTTTTACTATTCTCGTTGTTTACGGGAATTCAACTTTTGCACAAAACGTGGATACGTATAAAATTGAATATGAATATTTTGCAGAAATTTAGATTGACTGGAACCGTAGAAACAAAAAAAAATCGAAATCGTCACCCTAACCCAAAAGTCCTTTGTCGTCAGCTAGAGCGGAGAATGTAGTTCTGTAAATTATCGAAACTCCCAATCACTCAGTCAGAAAAATTGCTACGAGTATTATATTAAAAAATTATTCTTGACATTTTATAGTCTGCCGACTTGGCCTTCGATGTGTATTTGCTAACTTTAGCTCTTTATGGTAAAAGACGGAGAAAATCAGTTATCTTTTTGTTATACAGTGGTCAAAATATCATTAACCGAGGGGATGTTATTTGGGATAATTGCTGAAGTATGCAATCCATAAATGTGAAATTAACATGAGTTTTGGCACATGTTATGAGAAATAAGATATCAAATTTCAATTTTGTTGGTTGATTAGATTATGAAATTTTCGTGCGAACATAAAAAATTGGCGAGTGAAAGCGCAAAATATTAATAGCCGAGCTGGTGAAAATTTGGAATTACTAATCATCACGACGATAAATTTTACCAAACTGGTAAGTTAACTACTAAATTAGAATATAACTATGTAAATACATCTTTATTGGCGTCGTAAGTGTATTAATTGGTTAAATATTTAACCAGAATCGGTGGGGTGAAAGTACTCCGAATTCCAAAAAGATCAAATAAGTAATATGGCCAAGAATTGTAGTTTAAATGTGAAAATCCGTTAAATTATTGTTAAATCTTAGCAATCGGTAATAAATTAGCTTAAACATATGGTAAATACCGTGAAGAAGAGAAAGTACGAACCAAATTCTTAGCTTATCAATTCAGCGGAACGTCGAATTCTGAGAGAAGCTAGCAATTATTCGACAACAGCTGCCAAAATCAAGTACAAGTAGGATCTCAAGATCACTTCACACAATATGAAACGTTACCAATTCATCAAAAATCTTAAAGTGCAGAAAAAGGCTTAAGAAACCACTCCTGAACGCCCTACACAAACGGAAAACCTGGACTGAAAAAGAGAAAGCATATCCCGTGTAGATAAATGTATGATCTGGAGCGATGAAAGAATGTGGAATTTGGATTGCCCCAATGGATTTTCAGCATACTGGCATGATTTAGGAAAGTTTGAGCATATTTTTTCCATCCCGCATCCCGGCGGCGGATTGTTCATGAATTGGGTGCATTTAGCTTTCATGGACAAGCTCCGCTCCGTGTAGTAACACCGCGACAGGCCTCAAATAAGTATCAGGGATACCTGGGGAAACCTTTGTTGCTTTATTTTGATGCTTTAGGACAAGATAATGGCATCTATTTGCAGGACGGCGCAAGGTTTCACACTTTCAACTGTACTAACAACTTTCTCCAACACATTAATATCCCACTTATGATTTGGCCACCATGTTCTCGGGACCTGAACTCAATAAAGAACGCTTATGGAGTCATGGCTAGACAGCTGTATTTGAATAGAAAACAATATAACTCACTGGAAGAGCTTAGAACGGCGGATAAAGCAAACTGGGAAGGCATCCAAGAGTTTTTGCTTCAATCATTGTTTTTATCGCTACAAAATCGAGTTTTATAAGTTATTTCGGCTAAAGGATGATGTATTAATTATTAAGTAAAAAAACTGGTCTGATGCGTTGTTTAAATCCAACGTTATACGTGAATTAAAGCAACTCGGCTATTAATATTTTGCGCTTTCTCCACTTTCATTTCTACTTTCTCTTGTATATTTTGGATACGGATTGCCCGAAGTGTCTGCAATTTTGCGAGGTCATTTCTAACCTCATTATGCACCTCTGATGTTAATTTCACCAAGACAGATTGAATACTTCAGCAATTATCCCAAATAACATCCCTTCGGCTAATGATATTTTGACCACTGTATGAGAAGCACGCATTGTGCATGCGTCGTGGACGTTCAAATAAGCTATACCTAATGCACGCGCGCTATGGAACTACGCAACGGCGAAATTCAAAAGAGCCCGAGCAGAGCCAGATAGATGTGTTTCAAAAGTGTCCAAATTCAAAAGAGTTCTAATCCCTAATGCTTCGTCGCTCCGCTCTCTCTCTCCTACACACTTCTTGTAATCTCGCTCCCTGATTGTTTCCCCCCATCCGCTCCGCTCTCGCTCCTAAAAATTCCGCTCCTTGNTCCGCTTTTGTTCCGCTTTTGCTCCGCTTTTGTTCCGCTTTTGCTCCGCTTTTGCTCCGCTTTTGCTCCGCTTTTGCTCTGCTTTTGCTCTGCTTTCGCTCCACTTTTGCTCAGCTTTCGCTCCGCTTTTGCTCCGCTTTTGCTCTGCTTTCGCTCCGATTTTGTTCTGCTTTCGCTCCGCGTTTGCTCTGCTTTCGCTCCGCTTCGCTCTGTTTTCGCTCCGCTATCACTCCGCTTTCGCTCCGCTTTCTCTCCGCTTTTGCTCCGCTTTAGCTAAAACCAAAATTGAGTATTTCTAATTAGATGTCACTCACCCAATACTAAAATGGCGCTCATGTAAGTAGCCACCAAACTAAAAACGATTGGAAGAATAGTAATATTTCGTCCACCAACAAGGAGTTCATCATTTGTCGTTTGCTTCTTAAATACGGCATAGTAGACTCCAATTAATACAGAAATTGCTAGAGTTCCTAAAAAAATAAAGTAGTCAAATACACCGAATGAGCCCATGTCCCTACGAGATACTTGGGCACAAAGTTAAACTAATAAAAATGTAATAAATAGAGAAAGAATTAATTACAAGCTCAGCCACAAAAAAAAAAAGAGAATGAAAACAGAAATGTATCGAATTGAATTGAATTGAATTGAATGTAATTTATTTAGGTGTCACAAGAATCATTTTAGATACAAAAATGTTGACAATCCAGTCAACAAAGTGACTCGTTACCATATCATTTGAACTGTAATTTCTTACCAATTTTCTAATTTTTCATTGATACACGAACTGTGCTAAATGTTAGCCACTTCTAACATTATTGCGACAACAGTGTATTAAATTAACCGATTTCATCAAAATTAGTAATCAAATTTTAAACTTTAGACCTTTACATTTACCTTTTGGTAAATGTGTATTTTATTGTTTAAAAATTGCAGAAACGCTTGATTTTTAAATCTCTTGACGCCAGAATGTTGTAATTTATTCTGTAATGCCATTTCTTTATTATCTTACTTATTTAAGTGTCGATTACATCTTACTGCTGTATAACTTGGAAAATTGTTAAGACATAATGTAAATGTAAAATGAATTAAACATTGAACCATTGTTTATTCCAGATTCCAACAATGGAATGTAACGCTATTATGTTAATATATTTAAAATGCAAATACTACAATTTCTGGAAGTATTTCTGTATTCATTATCATTTTCACGTCGGATAAGAAAGTGAAATTACGTCAAGAACAATACAATAGATAAGAAATTACTATTTACCATATATAAACATCTTGTAAAAAAATTAAGTAAAGNTGTCAAGAACAATACAATAGATAAGAAATTACTATTTACCATATATAAACATCTTGTAAAAAAATTAAGTAAAGTTGATAATTATTTGTGATTAGAGATGATAATCATTAGTCCAGGAAATTTTATTGAGCAAGATTTGCAGAATTTCGATATTATGCGATAAGTTTTTTTTTAAGTTTTTTGTAAGTGTTATAGAAAAATTTGGACATACGATGCGTATATATGGAATAAAATAAATCAAGATTTTTAGGTTTGTAGTAAAGTAACCTAAAGCTGTGAGTCAGAGATGCATTTTTAATTAATACGAATTAAGGATTGATGTAATATGATTTAATAGTTTTACCATTCCCATGATGAGTCATGCCATAAGACATAAATAAAAATCTAGATGTAAGAACCAATTAACATAAAGTTCTTAATTTTTAATTTTGACAACTTAAATTGGATGTTTTGGTAGTAGGACTACTTGAGGATGAGTTTGAATATCCGAAAGCATCCAACATTCTAAAGTTTTGATTGAAAATCTTTTCTCATCAATTGGAATTTGAGAATCACCTGAATATTCTTCCATTTTCCCATTAGTTAGGTCTCCATTTAACCAGATTCCACATTTTGCACTTGAAATTATCACAAATTCATGATACATTGTTAATTAATTAGTTATTCAATAATGAAAAAAAATTTTTTTTTAAGGAAAAGTTATCTAATATTACTTCACTTACTTTACATCAACAATTGCTAATAACTCATGAGTTTTTCGTACAATCCATTTCTGCTCAGGAACAAGTCCATGAAAAAATGCAAATCCAAGAGGTCTACAATGGAAGAGAGCAGCTGAAGTTGTCTCTATTGTCAAAGGGTCAAAGGAATGTAGGAAGACTCCATGTACATTTTTCTCAGTATCTTTTATAATGATAACTAATGGAGATTGAGTGGCTGAGACATAGTCAAGTCGTTTATAGAACCCTTCAAGTGACTTTTCATGAATGGAGACAGAATATGCCAGTGACCAAGAGCAGGATGTACTGGAGAAATTAAAAGGAATATTCTAATATAAATACTTCATTCTTAATAATTTTGTTTTAAATTTTAATTGATTAAGCATACGCTCTGAGAACATGATGGACAATATTATCAACGTCGGCAATATCTAAGATTTCCGATTTCCCAACAATGAGCTCCGGTTTGCATTGTCGATCTAATGGAAAAACACGTTTCAACTCTTCACTCAAGGAAACATCCTGAAGTTATATAAAAACGGAATAGAATTAGTTGATTAAATTAGGGAATTGGCCAATTGTTGAAAAACTTACATAAGTAGAGACAGTTACGGAAACTCGTTTCTTTTGAGATCCAATGTCCATTTCAACAATAACAACTATTGAATTTGTTGAATCCTTAAACAAAATTTTGGTGATGTTCCACTTCCACAGGAAATGTCACTAACCAAGACCTAAATCAACACTATAGATTAACTCCAAATTGGTTTCCGTTTCAGATGGAAGCATTCAAAACAGGTAAACTCGGAAGCATTGTCTGTCCTGTGAAACTTATAACTAGAATTTTCGTCTAGAGAGCATAACTTCATGAGAGTTTGTGTTAAAATATTATAATTTTGAACAATACCCATTAGTAATTTGCATTATCGACAGACAAAACTTACTCATTAATACCTTACATTGTGTATTCAGATAGCCTCTATTACTTTTAACTTATAGAGAGTACATGAAAATCCGACCCCGGAAACTTAAAAACTCACCAAAAAAAAAAANTCTATTACTTTTAACTTATAGAGAGTACATGAAAATCCGACCCCGGAAACTTAAAAACTCACCAAAAAAAAAAAATTTTTTTTTAAACCTAAACTTTGTAAACTAGTACTTAAGATTAAAATCATCCAATGCAAGTTTTCAAATTAACTTAAATTTATAGTTTTAGAAGATATAAACGAGTTTCCAATAATGGTACTTTATTTCAAAATCGAATGGGAGATATATTAAAATGTGNTTTTAGAAGATATAAACGAGTTTCCAATAATGGTACTTTATTTCAAAATCGAATGGGAGATATATTAAAATGTGGAATATTGGGGCAAGTAGGAGTAATACTTATCAATCATTGATTGATGTATTAAGAGAGATGCCAATCAAGGTCACATGGATGTATGAAGAGAGTTCTCAATCAAGGTCACATGGATGTATTAGGAGAGTTGCCTCTCAAGGTCACATGCATAAAGAGTTGCCAATGAAGGTCACATGGATGTAATAAGAAGAGTTGCCAATGAAGGTCACATGGAAGAATAAAGAGGGTTGCTAATGAAGGTCACATTGAAGTATAAAGAAGTTGCCAATGAAGGTCACATAAAAGTATAAAGTGAGTTGCCAATCAAGGTCACATGGACGTGTAGAAGTACAATAAATTAATGGACATGACAAAAAAAAATTAAATTCTCAGCTTGACCATTGACCACTGTTGAAATATTTTTTTCTCTGTTTCATTCAATTTGGATGAAAATCTTAGCCTATGGCTTTGACGACTGTTGCTTCTCTCGATGGGTTGTACAAAGAAACATAAACGATTCGTAAGCTGCAAAAGCAATCCCATTGACTGGAAATGCTCTCAAAGTGATAGGTAGAATTCCGCGAGTAAAACCCATAAGACCTTGTTCCTTGTAAAGAGCTACAAAATGATAGCGAAGACTCGACACGCTTGTTTTCTTGAATGATGTAGCTTGGATGCGAGATTTGACAACATCAAATGGAATGGCTGACCATGATGAAATGATTCCTATAACAATACCAAGCACATCCTGTCCATTATCTCGTTTTAGAATTGTCATTTTGATTTCATTAAATACCTGCCGTTCCACCAGCAATAAACGGGACAAAAATTTTGTCGTACTTTTTTTTAGTCATATTGTAGAGCTTGCAACATTTCTTTAACCATACTGACAACTCTTGATACATAAACATGTAAATAATAGAAGATGGTATTTCACTAAATAATGAGTAGAATAAATCAAATTAAGATATAAATGATTAAATATTTTCTGATAGTAGTAAATTTACCGAAGCAGCATAATCCCAGAGCCTTGATACAGAGCTCTAATTCCGTACTTTTGGAAAAGAAGTTTCGCTAGAGAGAACGAACCTATGGATTGGATGATTCTACTAGGTTTTCTATAATCCCCTGTTTGTAGTTTGATTTTCAACAACTCTACTGGACATCCTACTAAAATTTGAGAAGTTCCAGCGATCGTACCTCCAATAAATATTGAAAGGGGAGAGTAATTCAACTAAAATTAAAAAAAAAAAATTAAAAAAATTGGAGAAATGAATTCTAGGAAAGAAAATTAATTGATTTGAAGAGAATAATTACTCGACTTATTGGAGGACGATTTTCGGATTCAGCTAGTTTTAACTCCATTTCTAGTCTCTCCTTGTAAAAGATCTTCTCAAAATACCTAGCTGTAATTTCATATGAGCCAAAAAACATGCCGTTCATAACACCACTGCTTCCTACGGGTAGACTAACGCCTCTGTACAATCCTAGGAATATATTGATTCAACTTTTCAAATTGTAAAGAATCAAAATGTGAAAAATTAATTTTGATTTTTACCTTTAAACCCTCTGATCTGCACAATATTTCTGACACAGGCGATCATACCAAGTTTTGGTTGCGTCTGTTGATACGTCTTGGCAGTATCAAACGGGTGACTAAACAAGGTTGACAAGACGCCTAAAATACAGCAAAAATTAATTGATTTCATTAAATACGAAATTAATATAGACGTTCAATTAAATACTTACCCCCCATCATACCTGCGGCAAAAGAGCAGGACATTCTGCTGAATAGAGAGACTGTTGGGTTTCACTTGAACTCGTCGATTATTACAAAATTATAGTTATATTTTTGTAATTAAGAGTTGAAAAAGTTTTGAGAAAAAAAAANGAACTCGTCGATTATTACAAAATTATAGTTATATTTTTGTAATTAAGAGTTGAAAAAGTTTTGAGAAAAAAAAAATCATACAAATAGGTAGAGAAAATTAATAAATCTTGAATGTTTTTAATTTGTGGTGATAAACAATNAAAAAAAAAATCATACAAATAGGTAGAGAAAATTAATAAATCTTGAATGTTTTTAATTTGTGGTGATAAACAATAGTTTTGGGTTGAACCATGGCGTCTTAGCAATATCGATTTTTAGTTGGGTTTAAAGGACACTATTTTTCGATACAAAATAATTCAAATTCGACAAAGTGAACTTTAGAGTTATCAAAGTATAAACTTTGCAGAATTACTCGAATATCGTGCAATGAAATAACTGTAATAATTTAAACAAATGTGCTACGTATTTGTCTTTACAGTGTAGACTTATTTGTAAAAATTATATACGTCCCACAACAATACGAATCATAATAAAATAAATTAAGCGTTCGTTTGATTCAGTTTTCGATACACGTTTCTTCTCAATTAGCACTTTTCTTGTCGATGATGCGACGGATGGTGTCGAGAATTTTGACATATATAAATGATTTTCTACTTTTAGGTTTACAAATATTGAGATGGTCAACTCTTAATCCGAAATATTCTCCATAACCTGGATCTGTGTAAAAAAAAAATGTTGAAAGGCACATAAAGTTACCAACTNTTAATCCGAAATATTCTCCATAACCTGGATCTGTGTAAAAAAAAAATGTTGAAAGGCACATAAAGTTACCAACTCTTAAAACAAGGGACTCGTTTTTAATTGGTTAATTGGTACTTATAGTACAAAGTAGTGTTGCCGCGATGCATCGGTACCCCGATGCATCGACCGTCGATTCGGCTACAAAGGCCGAATCGACNTTAATCCGAAATATTCTCCATAACCTGGATCTGTGTAAAAAAAAAATGTTGAAAGGCACATAAAGTTACCAACTGTTAAAACAAGGGACTCGTTTTTAATTGGTTAATTGGTACTTANAAAGTTACCAACTGTTAAAACAAGGGACTCGTTTTTAATTGGTTAATTGGTACTTATAGTACAAAGTTTACCTGATGAGTCTTCTGTGACAAGGTTTTTGGAAATTCCTACTGACGCAAGCGTTGGACAGAGTTCCCCGAAACTCACAACTTCATAAGAATACTTTTTGTAGAGACAATGAAACGCTTCATCAATTCGGCGTAACTCATTAGAACCTAGAAGAGTAAGAAAGCGATGAAAAAATTATACTAAATGAAACAAATTAATAATACGATGACTATTATTTTGCCTTTTGTTAGTTCCATAATTTCAATAGTGGGTAGCCAAATAGATTTTCCAGTTTTCCCCAAACCTATTATAAATGATCCAAAATGTGGAGTACTGCAGAATATGACACCGGTTGTGTTTTTTGCAACCATTTGCAATTCTTCCTTATGACTCATCTCGGCTTTTAGTGAACAAACAAAATGGAAAATAAATATGAAATCCAAAGATAAAAATCAAAAAATATTGTTTTGATCTTACCAAGATGAAGAACTTGTTTGACAATAATCCCTCCAGCAGAATGACAAACCCATACAATTGGACGACTTCCGATACCGCTTCTCATTAATTTCTCAATGAGTTCGTCACTTCGTTCAGCTATTGTTCTACCAGAAGTTTCTATTGGCATCACGGGATTCCAGTGTGATACAAACGTTTCGAAATCAGTACAAATTACTCTTATATTTTCTAGATCCAAGGGAACTGTAGAACCAAATTTACACTGATAAAGATGTAATCTTTATTAAATGAAGTTCAAAATGACTATGCTTACGCCAATCCCTCGGCCAGCATTTTGTTTGTGTAGTCACTGGGAGAATTTCCAATTCGACAGGCATTTCTTCATGTACTGGAAAATAAAACATCTTTCCATCTCGAATTTCTCGATTTCTTGCTTTTTGATTGTCTTCTGCTGCAAATACGTCCATTAATTAATTCTTCAATCATAAAAGAATAAAAATTCATTCAACCCACCGTGTAGACTTAGAAGTTTATTTGATATTGACTTTAAATCCTTAAGTCTCTCTCGGAATATGGATAGAGTCGAGGACGGAGAAGACGAATTCTCAACATCAACTTTTGGTGTTGATTGGTCCGGATTTAGAATTCTACGACGAATTGAATCAACAGTGGAGGACGAATGTCTATCACAAAGACCTTCTTTGCTGGATGTTTTTGGTTTTGTAAATCTCCAAACTATGTAAAAAAAAAATCAAATTATTCAATTTTTCTAATACAATTATATTGCATGAATGTTGATTCAAACCAGCATTTAAATCTTGAGATCTCCAAGTTCTGAACGCTCCACCCATTATTCCATGAACAAAAATAATATCCATTTTAATATGATCTTCGTTTGTTCTTGTGTCTGGATACACTTGGTATATTCCAGGTGGTAGAATATATTTAGAATTCTCACGGTCAAGATTGTGTAAAACTTTTCTTGCTGGAAAGCTAAGTCTCACGTCCGAGGATCCAGCTAGCTCAGCTAACCAACCTAAGATTCCTACGGAAGGAATACATGATTAGTCTATGTAGAAAATAATATAATAATTTTTCATTTCAATAGTTGTAACCACAAGAGTACCTGCTTCTTCAAATGCAACATCCGAACAAGGACTGCATGCAATACTGCTCAATATTTTAACAACAAGTGCCGTAATATCATAATCTGATTTGTACTTCGCAGAAATAACAAGTAGAAGATCCATTGCTCCATGTTTTAGCATAGCTATAACAACAATAAATTAATTTTGGCATTCTCATTCTTAAGATGGTGGTTGTTATTCTGAGTCCATATTAACTCTCCTAACAAAAATAAAGTTAGCGCATGAGTAAAATATTCCTATAAATTGCATAATACCTTTAAGAAGAAAAGAGCTTGTTTTGAGTTCATATTAGGCTTTAATAATTTAATAATTGAAAATGTATGCGCATAACTATTTTCTAAATTGGTAGTTTCTTACTAGGTACTTGTTCCAATATTCTAGAATGACTTAGCAGTGCCTGAAGACAAGGAATCAAAAAAGATTCTTCTGAAATATATCGGAGTGGTCTGAGCGTGTCAAATTCGGTATGAAATCCTGAGGCAGAATCCTTGAAGAAATAAAGAAATAAAAATGAATACTCACTACCCAATAGTATGCAAAGGAAATAATTTTCTATTTTCATATTACCAACTGTTTGTCAAGTTTCTCATCTTCCGTAGGACGATACGTCTTCAAAGCAGCAAAGCATGTGCTTAACATTACTTCATGAATAGACTCAGGTGGAAGAGCGTTTAGGATTTCACGAAACTTACTTGCCAAACACATCTGAAACCAAAATATTCTTTATATCAAACTTTACTTCACAAATTAAGTTTAAACATGGCCAATTGCATTACTTTTTTTTTCTCTGGATGTAATACAGCAGATCGAGAAACCATGGCAGGTTTGGCACCGGCATGTGCCAATGCTACTGCTGTCTTAAAGTCAATAGCTGACGCAATTGTACTGCATTCTGCATCTGTTCAAGAGTAAAAACAATTAATATAAACCTTCGTAATCTCAGAAGATTCCTTTTACCCGAGAGCCCTTTGAAGAAAACCAGTTTTTTAATAGCAGCATCTCTGAGAACTGGGTCATCACTCTTGGTCTGGATGATGTAGTGCCACACGGGAGCCTGACATGAAGAGATCCAGGAAAAGTAGCGATGATACCAAGGCGAGTCCTCGATCACTACATGATACATTGAAATAAATAGAAATAAAAGGAAGGAAGGAGTAGTTCGACAGGGTTAGTATTCTCAAATTTACAGGGTGAATTTCCATAAATGAATTTCGAAGGTATCTGTTCACCAACGACAGAAGCATCTTCAGGAACTGTCCCTTGAAACTGTCTTGTAATCCATTGAGTCTCATACATAAAAGATCTATTCAATTCCAAACAGGCTTTCATTCGGAATAAATCATTGACCAATAATAATATTTTTCTATATTACCCAAAACTTACTACAGCCAGAGATAAAAACACGTTGAGAATTCTTAATTTAAGACTTCGCCTTTGTCTGTCATCATCTGCAATTGAAATAATACACAAAAAGGTATGAAATTTCCAACCTCAGGGGTACAAAGGGTATCAGATTTGCCATCAGTAGGAATGACATTAGCAAAGATAAGTTAATCTATCCCATCTGCGGATGTTTTTGACTTGACCTCTTGCTCTCTATTCCAACAACAATGAATTTGTGAGAGTATAAAAGTGTGAGCGTTAGAGTGTTGTTGTATCTGTAACTATTGCAATGATTCATTGGATTTTGGCCTCAGTTTTAGTGGGTCTGGTAGTGTTAAGAGTGGTAAGATTTTTCGAGAATCATGCCTATCCACCAGGACCAGTCAGAATACCGATTTTCGGACTTATGTTCGTGTTAGCTATAAATCCACAAAAAGTTTTGAAATTGTTGGGTCAAATGTATGGAAGCGTTTATTCAATATTTCTAGGAAATTACAGGTACGTTATAATAGACCAAATCATTAAATTCTAACAAAATGATTGTTTCAAGCAGGGTAATAGTTCTCAACGATTTTACTGCCATAAAAGAAGCTTTTAGAGAGGATGTATTCTCTGGGCGACCTAATTTGAAAATGCTCGAAGTAAGAAATCGTTATATTCGAAAAGGACTAGTATGCAGTGAAGGGAAAGAATGGATTGAACAACGTAAATTCACAATGCGCCAGCTCAAGGATTTCGGTTTCGGGAGACAGAGTATGGAATGCTTAATACAGGATGAAGTTGACGAACTGGTCCAAGGAATAAGGTAATTCGATTCTGTTTGAAAGAATTACATTTTTTACATGAAATAATTTTACAGGAAAGATATTGGAACAGCGATTACACTTCAACATCGGTTCAACATGGCTGTTCTCAATTCATTGTGGAGAATTACGTCAGGAGAGCGCTACAAGCACGAAGATGCGAGTCTTCAGAAACTTATCCAGAACACTGGGGCGTAAGATGATTCCTAAATAAAAATTGAATAATCTTAGAAATTGATTCATATAGAGATTTAAGTGAGACACAATACACTGGACCTATTCTTTTTCTACCCTGGCTCATTCAATTTCTTCCTCGATTAACACGCTGGAATAAATTTCTGGAGTCTGTGCAATCTGTCCACAAGTTTCTCAGTGGAATTATTCAGTCTCATAAAGAAACTTTTGATTCCTCCAATATTCGAGACTTCATCGACTCATATTTACTCGAGATAAGCAGAACAACAGATCCTACATCCAGTTTCTACGAAAAAGTTGGAGGTAATTAAATTAAATACTCATTTCCTAACTTGGCTAAATATTTCAAAAAAATTATTTTCTACTATTACAGAGCATTCCTTATTAGTCGTTTTGTTGGATTTATTTATGGCTGGAGCCGACACCCAAAGCACAACACTCTCCTGGGCATTTCTTTATATGATTCTACACCGTGATATCCAACTCAAGGTTCAGAAGGAAATAGATTTAATAATTGGTCAAGAAAAACCCAATTTTGAACATAGGAAATGGTAATTTCATTCTTTTGATTTTTACAATACATAATGCACAATAATTGAATTTCGCATCTTCTAATAGCATGCCTTATACTGAAGCCACCATCATGGAAATTTTAAGAAAATCATCCCTTGTCCCGATGGGACTATTTCATTCAACCACAGCAGATACTAGTAAATCGATCAAATTGATGTAGACTTTAAAAACTAATAAGGATTAATGTAACTGAAGTAAAACTAAATTTATCACAGCATTCAGAGGTTATCACATCCCAAAGGAGACAGTGATACTAGCTAATTTACACAACGTACACAATGATAAGGTCTATTGGGGCGATCCTGACATTTTCCGTCCTGAGAGATTTCTAAACTCTAAGAAACAAATTATTAAACACGAAGCCTTCCTTCCTTTTTCTACAGGTAACTACTACTATGAATTATAATATCCTAAATCAGAGTAATAATAATTATTGAAATTATCTTTCTAGGCAAGCGATCATGTCCAGGGGAAAATTTAGCAAGAGACCAATTCTTTATATTCTTTGTTCGTCTGCTACAAAAATTCAGCTTTAACCCAATCTCAAACACAAGCCTACCAAGTGAGAAACCTCAGGTTGGTGTAATTTTAAGTCCACGTCCTTATCAGATCATGGCAGTAAGACGTAGTATTTCTGTATAAGAGCATAATTGTTAATGTTGGAGTAGTTTTAGCTTCATGCTCATATATTTTGACCTGCCACAGGATTCTACTACTTGAGTCTTTATACAATTAAGTAGTTCGCGAAAGCGTATAAATATTTGGTACTTGTAAAGGATTTAACTTTGGGCGATGGGAAGATCGAAAGAAGAAGTTATAATCGTTTCTTCAATAATATGATTATGACACACAGAAATAACCCGATTCGAAGAAATTTATAATAAACAACAAAATAGGTCTGCATGATTATAATTATGACTTTTTATAAACATCAATTTTTATAATTACTGGTACAGTACCCTTTGCCCTTGAAAATAAAATATACGTTACTGCTTGGTGTATCCAATTTTTATAATTTAACAACTTACCAACACTCTGTAGTGGTTGGAGTTGTGATCCTGATCCTGCTTGACTACTCCTACAGTAATGAATATTTTGTTTCCATAAGTTTTGTTTCAGTTGACAGGCTAGCTGCGTTTTGAGATTATTTTGTGAGGAATTGTGACATGAGTATGGCAAGAAGCTGAGTAGTCTTGAAATCACAATTTTGTCATACATCTGTTGCTCTGAAGGTACCAAAATCATTCTGTCCATAGAAAATATGGGAAGAAGATTCATCAATCTTCTACTTCTCCTAGTTACAGTTACAGAGTTTACAGAAGATGAAAACATGATTGCAGGACAATTTATAGGAAATCAATGTCAAGAATTTATAACCAAAAACAGTATAAAGAATTAATCGTGTACCAGTACAAATATCGTGTTTTAATAATAAAAATTACATTTTCAAATAAATGAAAAACAAAACCTAAAGAATTAACAAACAATATGAAATCGGTAATTCTAAAAAATATGACCCACACCTCGTACGGTATGGGCAAATACAAAAGTGTGGAAAATCCACAAATTGAGAAAATCTTTTGTCTGAGTTGTGTGGGTACATTAAAAATTAAAATAAATTAAAATATTTTGCAATTCTGCAATATGGGCTTATTTGATACTATTTCGGCTTATATTTGAAGACTATTCACTTCTCTTTTAGTTATTTTTAGGTTCCTTAAGTACTTTCCTTCTTGGATTTCTAGTTTTTTCCCAAGAAATTTCTGGAAAAAACTCTCTGGAATGTTGTCAGCTTCTAAACACTATTGGTGCAGGTTTTCATTGTAGAATACGCATGATTTTCATAAAAGCGATGAGAAATTTGTCTGATTAAAGAGATTGTAAACGATTCAATTTGTTTTGTGTGATTATCAGGTGTATAGNCTCTCTGGAATGTTGTCAGCTTCTAAACACTATTGGTGCAGGTTTTCATTGTAGAATACGCATGATTTTCATAAATGCGATGAGAAATTTGTCTGATTAAAGAGATTGTAAACGATTCAATTTGTTTTGTGTGATTATCAGGTGTATAGTTTTCGGTTTTTGGTGGTAGAACCGTGAATGGCCTTTTCACCGTAGATACGTTAACACCACATGCTATAGCAGTGCCTGATTCACAATTCTAATTTCAATTTTTTCTAGAAATTTTTTGGGTGTCTCCCGCCCAATTCCTTGCATATACTCTCCTTCAACATAATTAGAAACTGTTTCACCTTTGGTACACTGTCTATTTAAATTTTTGGTGGCTAAAAGTAAATCAAAGAATAAAGACTTATCTGNTTGCATATACTCTCCTTCAACATAATTAGAAACTGTTTCACCTTTGGTACACTGTCTATTTAAATTTTTGGTGGCAAGCTAAAAGTATAAATCAAAGAATAAAGACTTATCTGAATCACAAATTTAACTAACTTCAACGCTTAAAAATTTAAATGAGAAGACGCGCACATCTCTAAATTAAAACCAAAAGATCTCGCGGCGAGAACTTCCTGAGCTCAATGCTATTTGGTTCGAGAGTACATTATGCTATTCCCACACCCTTAGAAAATTTTATTAAATGAAACTACACCATTACAAAATTTTAATAAATGAGGCGAAGCCTCTAAAAATTTACATTAAATGAGGCATAAGATGAGTATGTATCTTTATAAAAATGCATTAGCCCAACCAAATTCCATGAAATGAGGACACATTTGATTAATATTTACATAAAATCAGGATACACCAATGTAAATTTGTATTTAAATTTGGAAACATTTCAATTAAAATTGTATGAAGTGTATGAAATCTTGCATATTTTATTACATAATATTCGAATAATATTTAATTTCATTTTTAATGCATTCACAATTCAAACATGACGTTTTTGTTTGAGGGGTATCCCACACTCCTCCCTTTGTCCATACCTTCGGAGTGTGGGGTGTAGCAAGTGCGTTTTAGTATTACCCAGAAAACATCTCTGATTTGATTACTCAGGAGTAACTCCCGCGTCAAAATTCAATAGCAGTTTGATTGTAATTTGAAATGGGGTAAAATGACCTCAGATAACAAAAAATCACCATAAATTAATTAATAATAAACAATAAATAAAAACTAAAAACTTTCATACTTATTAAATCTAGTTAATAATGGAAGGATTTTAATTTGTTTCATAAAAATTCTAAGCTTATGACATCGTGTTGAACGTTGTAAAAGAACCTAGTTTTGCTATGGAATAATTGAAAAATATATAATAATTTCAATTTGTTTCTAGTTTTATTGTAAAATTATAAAAAGACAGATGTACAGTGTCTGTTCTACAGACTATTTTGTTAAATTATCTATGATTTTTATTAAGTGTAAAGAAGGAACGAACACAAGTATGCTTTAGTTAACCTAGTAAGCAATTAGGAATTATTTTCAACCATAGGGATTAAGTTTTTAAATCATTTTTGGTACTATCATCACAATTTTCGATTAAATTAAATAACTAACTAATCAACACAAAGCGTGTTGAGTCAAGGCATTCTGATAAAGAACAGATACATTCTGATACAGAAAGTCACAACCCTAGCTACACAATGAGAGCAGTGTAAATAAAACTCAACATCTTGGATTAGAGTTGACTAAAAATCGTTCAACGATTAAAGATAACTTATTCCACAAGTTAGAGTTGTTCATTTTAATTGTGATATTCCTCCGCGTTTCATTGGTAAACAGTAAATACGGCACAGTGATGTACTGATTTATAAAAATAGTAGTTTCCGTTGGCAAATGTTGTGTTAGAATGGTTTCTTATTCCGTCCTGGTAAAATCATTTCTTTACTAGATTTGAGAAAGCCCAAAAGGCCAAATTTCTTTCCACGTTTTCCAAAATAGTGGCTTGTAAAGTCATCTCCTTCGTCTCCAAGAAGAGGCCTCTGTTCTGTTTGAGTGGGAAGGATGTAATCATTAGCTGAGAGTGAGATAAAGAAAGCAAATGGGACAACCCATAGGCAGATGGTGAAATACGCCATAACCTTAACCATAAAAAAATTCATTATTGAATTATAAAAATATAAAAATCGGAGACATCACTACTTCAATCAAAACGTACCTCAATAAATGGGAAGTAGTGATTACTAAAATGTGTGAAGGCGAGATAGTGATTCAGGATCATGAAAAACATGGAAGACATAAATGGAATTGACGTGACTAAGAAATATGGAAACGTTCGCATCACATGGAGATAGCAAAAATGACCGGCGATTCCACATATCATCATGAGGATTGGCATGTCTTCAAACAGGATGAAACATATGTAAATTCCCATTTCAATCTATATAAGAACAATTAGGCATTAAACATATTTCAGCTTTAGGTTAAATGATGAATGACTCACTAGAATGATGTATCGAATAATTTTACAGGCCACTGAGGCATATTCCTCTACTAGCTCAGCCAAATAATAAAGTCCAGAGGCTAAAAATCGTAATCAGAAAATATCAAACTGGATTTTTAACTTGAATAGAATAATTGATAACTAGCTTACCAATTGCTAATGATGCGAAGCAAAACTGAGCAATAGTCGCCACCCAACTCAGAAGAACGAAAAACCACATGACGCTTCTTTTCTTATTTAGCTACACGACACGCCACTCCCGATCTTTCTGTAGAAATGAGTAATGTAATCTACTATTATTGTAATTGAAGTGTAATGATTAAAATTATGAGTGAGGATTTATTCAACGACAGCATTATGCTTCCTATGCCATGCTATGTAAATTAATTGGTTTAAAATAAGCGCCAGCCGCTAAGTTTTCTAGTATAATTTGATCACCCTCACTGACTAAATTATGTAGTATTTCGTTTTAAAATTCAATACCTTTATCAATTGCCAAGAAATTAAAGACTGCAGTGCATAAACAACACAGTATTGCTACAGTAATAGATCAGATTGATTTATCAAATTGCGATAGTTGTATAACCAAGAACCTTCCGAATCCTGATGTTAAGGTAAGGTTGCCCTAGGTAAGTTAGGCTTCTCTTCTCAAATTATTCAGTATTTCATAAAAATAATTATTGACCTGCGACCTGGCGGAGCCGAGACCACTTCAGGTGAGAGAACTGCTGATGAGATAGCTTAGTTTCACTTTGGTAAGTTTCATCAAAACTGAAATTGATAGAAAACTCGAGATGAAAGGCAATTGACCAGTGAATGGATGATGTGACTGATGAACTGATTGATTGCTGCCTAACTAAACTACTGATTTAAAATGTCAACAATATCTTTCACTAACATGACATGACCTGACTGGTGGACAATTAACGATAATTTAATTCAATTTTAATTAATTTTTTAATTCTAATGTAAAGTTGTTAGTTAAATGACAAATTTAAAGAATGACGAACTATTTTTTTTAATAAAACCTTTTGTTCCATCCAGTCCCAGCCACGGATTACCCGATTGAGTCGAGATGACCAACACTTGTGGGTAACTTAGTCTTGGGTCTCGGTTGAACACATGTATTGCAGTCTAAATTTTAGAATGGGATAACTTTATCTTTACTTTTACATTTATGAANTCTCGGTTGAACACATGTATTGCAGTCTAAATTTTAGAATGGGATAACTTTATCTTTACTTTTACATTTATGAACTATAATGTCCATAAAACGGTACAATTAAAAAATAAACGGATAGATAAATCTAATTTTAGAATAAGTTAAACCCCTACCTCACCAATTGATTCACATATGTCAACCGTGTGCATATAAAGACACATTGAGATTGACAAAAGTTAACATAAAAAGATTGAATTATTTTAATATTTGGATTTAGATTATTTTTTGAATGAATACCAACCTGGTATCGGTTGTAGGATAAGAAGTGGGAGCACTGGATTTTACATGTAGTGCTGCCACTTAATATTTNACCAACCTGGTATCGGTTGTAGGATAAGAAGTGGGAGCACTGGATTTTACATGTAGTGCTGCCACTTAATATTTTTTTACTTTGAGATGAAATCTGACATGTGACTTTAAATTCTGACACCCGCCTCGTCCGGATTGGGTAATCATGAATGAAACTGTCAGAAGACAACTGACAGAAATTTAAATTTAAATTTCGCGGTANCAGAAGACAACTGACAGAAATTTAAATTTAAATTTCGCGGTAAATTATAGAACATTGACCTTATTTTCCGTATAAGACACTCATACTTACCAGAATTTGGCTCCAAAACAATATTCTTTTGGATCTTAATTTGATGTTTGGCGTTGACGGAGGAGAAATTTTTATAACCAAAAGTGCACTGTACCAGAGTAACCAGAGTCAAAATAACCGACTCCCACATTTTAGTGATGATTTAGTCCTTAACGTCGCCCGATCTTGGAAATGCTTACTAAGCTTTTACTAAAAACTCTTAATCAAAATTAAAGAACTACTATCTAGTAAATCAAAGAAAATCTGTGAAGAATTAGTAAATCGAGGCTCGAACGTATTGACAAGTAACACCCAGGTTTTAACACTAATCCAGGTTGTCGTGGTCGGTCAATGTAATGCTCACGATATCGGATATAATTCGGTAATATTGACATTTATTGGTTCTTCTTGGTCATTGTTTTAGGGGTGTGCGCCGACGATATAATTTAGGGGCGACCCCACCCGCCAATCACGCAGTGTGTTGTCGGTGTCGACCTGAATCACAAAACATGCAGCAGCAACGGCGGCGTTCGCCTGCGTGCAGTAGTGGCAATACGAGACTTTCGAAATATCCCATTACAAAAAATATTTTTAATATTGAGACGGTGTTTCCTTTCTTCTGTCATTTCACTGTCAAACAGGGAGACATCAAGCGCCATCGAATCCTGCTTCCCAGATAACGGGACACAAAACCAGCTTCACCAGACACCACCAAAACAGACGGACCTGACACTTGGATAGACCTTTTGCAAGTCTCAACATAACATAAGCGAAGCTATGGTGAAAATGGAGAAAGAGGACATGAAAAAAAATTACACACCGTGTGCAACAACCAACCTGTCGTCGTTGCAAGATTAGTGTAGGTTACTACCTTCTTCTAAGTAGTTGCTTCATTTTATCATGTGAAAAGTCTCGACTTGTTAACATATTGTATGTGAAATGCATTTCCCTAAAGTATTCAGCTTTATTAAAACAAAACTCATGTAATATAACAACATAACAGGCAAGTCTGAGAGTTTGATTAAGTATTATTCAAATCAACAGTATGCTGAATATAATTTTAGACGGCGCATACCAAATGTTCTAATTTGGAGGCGGCGGCGAGCTGCCGGNAACATAAGCGAAGCTATGGTGAAAATGGAGAAAGAGGACATGAAAAAAAATTACACACCGTGTGCAACAACCAACCTGTCGTCGTTGCAAGATTAGTGTAGGTTACTACCTTCTTCTAAGTAGTTGCTTCATTTTATCATGTGAAAAGTCTCGACTTGTTAACATATTGTATGTGAAATGCATTTCCCTAAAGTATTCAGCTTTATTAAAACAAAACTCATGTAATATAACAACATAACAGGCAAGTCTGAGAGTTTGATTAAGTATTATTCAAATCAACAGTATGCTGAATATAATTTTAGACGGCGCATACCAATGTTCTAATTTGGAGGCGGCGGCGAGCTGCCGACGGAGCAAAGCTTTAAATTATTATTGAATACAGCACGAATTTCGTGGGACGAACAGTAAAGTAAACAATTTTTTGTTGAATTTTTTAATTAATTTAGTTTTAATAAATTTCTTCATTTTGTCAATCAATGTCGGTTTAGTCTCTTTCTGTGAACAAAAACAATAAAGGAGAAGACAGGTCGAGCTGTCGAAGTAGATAGATGGGTGGAAATGTAAGTTATAAATAATATTTATTTTATCTAATTAAAATTATTAAGGCAAGTTTTTTTTTTATTTGTCAGGATCACATCTTTGACGATGCAATGTCTTAGTAAGACATTGAGCGGCGTATTCCATAACGTTCTTTTCCCGAAATTTTTTTTGGCCTGATAAAGCCAGAACTTACAAGTTTCCATACCAGAAAAAGTATTAATTCAAAGCAATCGACACCGCTAAGATGAAGGATAAGGAAAATCGTTCAAACATTTTCTACAGCAAACACTAGATAGTATTTTCTTGAGAATTTGAAAAAGTTCGAACTTTTTAGATGCACAAAATCAAGAAAGAATAAATACCTGAGTTCCTGTCATTCAGTCTGGCTCTGTGGATCAGTAGCAGACTACCGCCACTAATCTTCAGTATCGAATCTCTATATGAATATAATTTTGTAATCATGTGCCACGCCAAATACACTTTAGGTCATAAAGAAACTAGTGTGCTGTCAAACACATCATTTTAATTAAGTAATATAATGGAGGAAGTGTCAGATACTGTTGAACCTGGCACGACTTGTGTAGACGCTGTTCATCCTCGAATAATTGCAATAACGTCGCCAAAGGATAAGTCAAGGGATGGAAGAGGGAGCAATGTCCCTGAAGATGTGCTTCCAATTGTTGAATCTTCTTCAGACTCTTCATCTACCAACAGTTGTTGTGCCACAATAGAATCTATAACAAATGCTCCTCCAACTTGCTTAAGTTGTAGAAATCCAAGTCATGTTGCTGCTAAGGAGGTGATAATTCACCGAAAGAAAAACGTAGTAATATTTAGAAAGTCTAACTGCGATGGAACCACCAACTTTAGATTTGTGTTTCCTGCGAAGTCACATTTGAGGTCATATTTACCGAAATCAAGAATTGAAGATCAACTTGGGATTTCGCAGGCACGGGTTGAAGTTTCGGAGTCAACGAACTCTTGCTGCCAACCGTAGTACAAAAAATGAAGCAATAAATGAAACCTCAATTTATGTTATTAGCTTTGCTAACTCAGAGTACGAAATCTTAACTTATTAACAATCTATTTAAGGTTGAAATAAATCATACAACGCTATCGAAAACAATAGTTGACTTCTCTTCAACATTTATATATTCTCCACGATGTGAACTCCACTCCTAAATAGTATCAGTGGTAAAATATACTTTAAAATTCCCATTTATTGGAAACATTTAGATGACCCAGTTGTTCCTCCATTCTTATACTTTTCTTTACCCGCTGAGCACCTTTTAGCAATTTCTTTTCATTCATCCAAGCCTCATGCTTGCCAAGTGCTAATGCATGCCCGGTCTCTTCAGCCTAAAAAAAAACGATCAAGATAATTAGTTTAACTTTTTAATCATTACTCCTTCACTTACAAGAGTAAGATATGGATGACGTAAGTAAAACATGTTTTGCTCTTCAATCTTCAAATATTTTACCATACGCTCAGTATTCCAAGGATGTGCTACCACTGGCAATTTATGTTTTCTATAAAAAAAAATAATATTAGTATAATTTGTCAGCGGTAATAAGGAAGAGCGAGTGCCTTTGTTCATAGTATTTACTAAAAGAGTTATTGGTACTTATAGGTTCCTCACTCGGGTTCTTCTGAAAGTAAGCGGTCATGGAGCAATTTTAGTCAGAATGAACGGACAACTTTTGAAAAAAAAAAGCCGGAGCCTGAGCAGAGCGCGATAAAAACTTTTGGAACAAGCCCGAGCCCAAGTGAGCAATTTCAAAAGTGCCCTTGTGCGAGAAGAGCCCTGCAGAGCCTAATGACAAGCATCGAGCGTTGGTAGATACCAGCGGACGCTGCCTTACTCCTACCCTCCATTTGGTTGATTCTAACTCGAACCCAATCATACAAACTTACCCAGTCCATTTGAACCCCGGTATTACGTTCCGCCTTTTAAAGAGTGACAATGTCAAACGCATACTGTCCGTATACCCTCTGAAAGGGTCACTTTTATTTTATTTACCAGCAGCGTCGTTCCTTTCTCCACTACCTTGAGTGCAACAGAATAATAGTTGGGCACATAAAATATTCTCATGTTCAAATTATTAGAACCATTTTATTTTACAAAGTCGCTTAGCATCTTTCCCGAACTTTCTAATTAACTTAATTTAATGTTTAAATGAAAGAAAACTGATTAAACTGGTAGTAAAAAGATATGTAGTCCAATATCATAAAAAGTGTGAAATCCTTCCTCCCACTCAGGAACTCGGTCAAAAGGAAATTGAATCGATCAGAAATTTGCTGTGAATAATTAATCTGACTTATCATTATTTGCGATCAAGTCTTTTTTTTAAATTACACAAAAAATCGTAGCTTAGAAAGCTTAGCTTGCCAAGATACTTGATCCATCTCATCAAATCAACGGCAATCTCTTACCGAAAATAATTTATTTTTTTCAAAAGCCTGACAATGGAAAGGAAGTGAACGATTAATTTGATTTAATATAATCTAGAAGACATCACCTTCCTCTAGGGCATCGTCTTCACTGATGTAGTCTTCCCCATTATTAAAATAATCATTGAGATAATCATTCCCTTCATCCATTTCTTCATCTACTTCATCTTCGTCGTCATCATCGTCAGATCCGGATTTTGCTGCATTCTCTAGCTCTTTATTCTCCTCTTTAGTTGTATCAACTTGATCCAATTTTCTCTTTCGTACTTCCTTTTGTTGTTCATCTTCAGCTTCGTCATCACTTCCCGAACTTGTACTCGAACTTGAGCTTGAACTCGACTCCGGTTGTTCTTTTACATTTGTTCCCGCTTCCTTCTTCACAAGTAATTCAGCCTTCTTACGGAATAATTTCATATTTTTCGTGTAGAGTTCTTTGGGAAGAAATCTTGTGTCAACTTTATAAAGAAGACGAGGATTGACACAAGATGGACTATCATAATTATCAGTAAATTTATCCACATTGAATGCTGACTTCTTAGTTAATTCATACTCAACAGAGTAGTTACTCCGACAATATTCTTTAAATCGAACATAATCTTTGACAAGGCCATTTATTCTTTTATCCAATCTGTCAATTTGAGCACCATCTTGAAAATCTGGATAA
Organism: Holacanthella duospinosa; assembly: GCA_002738285.1. NCBI lineage: Eukaryota > Metazoa > Arthropoda > Collembola > Poduromorpha > Neanuridae > Holacanthella > Holacanthella duospinosa. The sequence continues at coordinate 1,099,484 of NIPM01000014.1, read as the reverse complement.
TTTGGTGGTAGAACTGGACGGACTACGTCAAGAGGGGTTGAGTCTGGTGTCGTACTAGGACTAGAATATCTTCCTCCTGATCCTTGTGGTCTAGATGTATTACTTCCACCTCGACCTCTTCCTTTGTTAGCTAAACCTCTCCCACCACGACCTCGATTCATTATTTACGGAAACATTTAGGCGTAAATGACTTTCAATAAAAGCGAACAACTGGGGCATGTGGCGACGTCTTCCCCGTTAGCTAAATCCTCCTAAATAAATTTAAAAAATATTAGGTTTGTTATAGTTTCAGTTTACGATTAATCCAAGAGAGAAATTAAATCTCAACAATTAAGATATTGTTTACCTTCGTAATCTCAAAACGATCTCCACACGGACAAGGATAGTAGTACGTTCCGGTGTCCTCGTCAAAGTCAAAGTCCTCGATTTCGATTTCGTCGTAATATGATGTCATTCCCTACCCCTTCACTGTGGATTAACTTCTTTTATAATTTTCTTATACTTATTTGCTTGAATTATTCAAAGTGAAATTGATTCGTAATTTAACTTTAGTCAATTATGACTTAATGACGACTTATCTAATGAACCACGTGTAGGCTACACGTTCAGCTGAAGCCTCTTATCGGCGCTGTCCTTATTACCAATGGGAATTTTCGTTTTTTTTTTTTTTTTTTTTTTGATTTTCGCTATCTTGTGTTTTAAACCCGAATAATCCACCTATGCAAACCGCCTCTCTGATGCGACACAGATGGGCAAATTTGTAAAAAGATGAAATAATAATAAGAAATGGAATGTACATAATAAAAAGTAGTGTTCCGCATGGCTCTGGCTCAATGGCTCTGGCGCTGGCTCTGGCTCTGGCTCGAGCTGGCTCACAAAAATTTCTGAGCCAGAGTCAGTGCATGGCTCTGGCTCATGTAGTAATTTTGAGCCAGAGCCATGGCTCATGAACCAGCTCAACGAAACTTGTGAGCCATGGCTCAATGGCTCAACTTTTCTCCTAAATTCTTCCAATTTTTCCTTAATTTTTCATTTTTCTTTTTTCCAAATCATCACTTTTTTTTCATTTTCATAATTTTTGGTCACTGAAAGTCAATTTGCCTTTAGCAAGTTCATAATTATGATTTGTGTTGGCTTATTCTCACTATGTCATTCTCACTTTTAGCAAAATGTGCATATTCACGAGGTAAGAAATTTTTTTATGTAGAGCCATGGCTCTGGCTCATGAGCCAGCTCAACAAAAGTGCGGAGCCAGATCCATGGCTCATGAGCTGGCTCACCGGTCGGCTGAGCCATGAGCCATGGCTCATTGAGCCAGTGGCTTACGCCAAAAGCTGAGCCATGTGTAACACTAATAAAAAGAGAATGGGAATAGAAATGTGTGGGTTGAGATTTCCAGTAATAATAATGATGAATCTGAGTGAGTATGTTCGTTTTTTCCTCTTAAAATAGTGTAGTTCTATCCCGGGAAACCAGGGTGTCATTTTCCGTAATTTAAATTAACAATTCAAATATTAAAATCTTACTATTTGGACATACTCAACATGTTTTTTTTTTTTTTCAGAATCTAATTTTCAGTTCTCGCTCCAAGCAACAAATGCCACACATTATATCACCCGCAGTAGTAAATGGGTTAAAATGTCAAAGTTATTTTGAATTTTTCAGTATCAGTATCCGTACTACAAAGCAAGAATTATTTCGGTTATTACTAGTTTGCGTACTCTTTGAACCTTTGCGCACCCTCATTCATCGGCATTTTTTTAACCTAAAATAATTTAGTTCAACCACTTAACATTAGAGTTAGTTTAAAAATACCGATTTATGAGGGTACGCAGGGGTGCGAAAGGTGCACAAAGGTTCGGAATTTAGTAATACCCAAGAATTTCAATTACAAAATAATCTTTGGTTCAATTATAACCAAAAAATTAGTATAATTACCAATGTGTTGAGAATATAAATGGTTTGTCTTGATATTCCAACTTTAAATTCGCCGTATTTATAAAACCAAAGTTTTTTTAGGTATATTTGGTGTCGAAATATCTCAGGAATTTGAGAAATTTATAGATTCGGATCTAATATGTAGTCAAACATTTATGAATAGACTAGACATATAAGTCATAAATATGCATGGTTCGTCTGGATATCTCAAATAACTTAAATTCCTAAAATATTGTAGATTACTTTATATTCGGTTTCAAATTAATCTCGGCTATTTGGGAACTTAATGTATTCAGGTTTACGTCATAGTGAAGCATTTGAGAAGGCTAATTAGCTCAAATTCAAAATTACTTTTTTATTTTTGACCATTTACGGTGGGTGATTTGATGCACTCAAAGGTGCGCATTTGTTGCTGAGGAAGAAATGAAAAATTTAATTTTGAAAAAGAATCTTCAAACAGTAGATGTAAATTTAAAAGTTATAAAATAACCAAGTTATTATTAAAAAAAAACTAGACTAATAACAATTTAACAGCTGGTACTTACTTATTTAACATTTAAAATTTTATAAAAAAAATCCATTCAAGAAAATGGCGTCACCAAATAAGGTAAGTTACATTTACATTCTTGGAGTACTTTGACACTTTGATTATATTGCTCTTTCAAATAGGTTCAGTTTAGGGTACCTAAGCGATCCAGAATGAGAAAAAAATTTCTGTTAAGGGTCTCATTGTAGGAGTATTTGGTAAATAAATCAGATTAATTTTTAGTAAATTTAGATACCTGTCATGCAAATTAATATCAAATGGATGATTTTATAACTAGTTTTTTGTGTCTCCTGAAAAGTAAAGTTTTTTTAGTTTCGTGGTTTTGCTTTTGAGCCTGCAGTGCGTTACGAGCTTTTGCAGACTAGACTTTCTTCATATACGAGGTTTTGAACTGTCACCGACGATATGTATCTATTCTGGTCAAAAAATTTATCCTCTAAAGATTTTAGAACGCAAGTTGAGGGACAATTTTCTGATGCCTCATTTGGTAGTAATAACTAACTATATATTTATTATACAAGGTACCAGAGCACAGACGAAAATGGGACACTGAAGAATATGAAAAGATTGCTCGAAAGAGACAAGCCCGAGAACTCGAAGGAAGCGACAGCGATGAAGAGAAACCTAAGAAACGTGAACTTCTGCGTCAGCGTGACTATAGGGTTGACCTTGACTCTCGACTTGGCAAATCAATTGTGATTACTAAAAACACACCTGCATCACAATCTGGAGGGTGAGACACATCATGAGTTAATTGTTAGAAGTGTAAGCTTGTTTGGAATCATGAAAAGGGAAAGTGACAGTTGAGAATGTGTGGGAGTGGGAGTCTACCCTACGCGACGTATTGTGTATACTTAACTTTATTCTGCTAATAATAATGTTTATTTTATTTCTCAAGGTACTACTGTAATGTATGTGAATGCGTAGTTAAGGATTCGATAAACTTCCTTGACCACATCAACGGAAAAAAGCGTAAGCCTAATCAATTTCGAAATGAACGATTTAGTGAGGTTTTATTTTAATTCTAGATCAACGGAACATGGGAATGTCTATGAAAATAGAGAGGTCGAGTCTGGATCAAGTAAAGCAACGGTTTCAAACTCTGAAGAAAAAAAAGGAAGAAGAAAAGAAAACTTATGATTTTGAGCAACGGATCTGTGAACTGAAGGATGAGGTTTTCAAATCAATTAAATTAAATTTAGTTTAGTCTAAAAGGATTCTTGTAGGCTTTCTAACGCAATGACAACGCGGCTGAAATTCTTATTCGTTATTGAATTTACAGGAAGAAAAATCGCGAGAATATCGCAGAGAGAGACGATTTGAAAAGAAGGCAAAAAAACAAGCCGAAGCTGCTGCTGCTACAGCTCCTTTTGAAGCCGATCCAGATATTGCTGTAATGATGGGATTTTCTGGCTTTGGCTCATCAAAGAAGTAACAACTCACAGTGGACTGAAAAGAGATAATTTTGTTCAGAAAAGCGAGGAGACTCGTTCGATTTTTTTAACCTTGTTCTGTATGGGATATTTGATTGTTTTAACTATTACTCAAAGATCTCATCCTGGGGAAAGCTGGGGTTGTAGCTAAAGCTATCTTCCATTGATTCATCGCTAAGGTAACAGAGATTTTGTGAGTTTCGGCGTAATGATTTTAAACGGTCTTTTAACAAACGCAGTCAGGGCCCAGCTTATGAAAATGCGTAGTGCTGGTTCATAAGTTTTATAATAAAAATTATAAATAGTGTTATTTATGGATCGGTTAAGCAGAAATTTAGCTTGAGCATACGCAAGCGTGCTTCCCAATCGGAACTAGTTTTAAATATTGTGAAGGGAAAGGCACAAGTAACACACACCTTAACGACTTGTTAATTAAATATGGGACATGTCTTAGGTTGTAGGGAAAGTTACATAAAAAAACTTGGGCATTTTACCCTTGGCTTACATCTTACCACAACTTACCCTCTGAAAATTGACCTTTGACCTTTAGAGGTCACCAAAGTTTAAAGGAAGGTGCAGGAGGGTTTATGTAATTTAAAATAATCTTGACTCATTTTACTATGCCGGCTTCTCAACCCTGCATGGATCATTGGAAGTTGCTTCTGAGTTCACGTAATTAACTAAATTCTATTTCTTATAATCCCCTTACATTAATCTACTTAATTCTGTCAAAATAGTTAATCGAATCAATTGTAAATGTTTAATAAGGTAAACCCACATCTTTTATGTATAAGGGACAGTTAATATACACGACTGTCCCTGACTGCTTAGAAACACAAATTCAAGTGAGAGTTTAATATTTTTGGGAAAAACACCTGAATATTTTCTTTGTCAAACCATAGTGCAACTGTTAGAAAATAGGATTTGGATAATAACTAAATTATAACTTCTTTTTGGCTAACCTTTGTATATTTACAACTTAAGATGCGTATGTAGTAGTATGCGCTCTATTGGTAATTCACGAAGTTGAATAGCTTAAGTATGTCTATTAAGATTGAATCATATTCTACACTAGGTTTGAGTTTATTATACTGGCGAGTCAATAGAGAGTTAGGGCTGACGACCTTCCAGGGAAAACGCTATATATGTTAAGACTTTACTTTAGAATGGAAAATTAGGTCAAAAATATTTCGTCAGTACAGTTTTGGCATTCTGGTAGACCATATTTCCTTGACCTTATATGAATTTTTTTGTTGTCAGAAAAAGTGAGACGTCCAATTATCTTACATAAGGACAAATAAAGAGTATTTCTCAACATGACCTAAGTTCCAGGTTTCTAAAGCAAGAAGAAAAAGATGTCTATAGTAAACCTCGGTTACCACGGAGCCTCGCTTACACGAACCAGGAGGTCCGGTCCGAGTCCTGAGATAGTGAATGTATGTATAAATGGAACGGCTAAGTCGGACTGGATTAAGCCGAACCCTCGGCTACCACTAACTCCTTTTCGTGGACCCAGTCCATAAGGCACATGCTTTTTTTTATCTCGGTTAACACGAACACCAATCATCAATGTTTAAAGAAACTTCAACTTTTTTCTTACAAAATTTAATGAATAGCTTCTTTTGAATAACTTTTCAAACGTTGAAATACGATAGAAAATGAACCAATGGTATATTTTTAGTCATTTTTTGTTTCCACAACAACTTACTATTATAAAGTAATGGTAAATTAAAACTACCTCGGCTAAAACGAACATATTATTCCCCAAATTGTGTGTTCGGCTTACGCTTAAGCCGAACCTCGGCTACTACGAACCAAATACTTCGGCCCCTTGAAATTCGACTTATCCGAGGTTTACTGTATTGCGTTTTCACCTGTAGTTGAGTTATGCGTTTGGAAAGGGTTGTATTGGATTGGAGCTTCGTCTATATTTAGAAGAACCTCTTTAGAGTATACAGAGGAGTTATATAGTGGCCGCCTAGTGATCCTCACACTTCTACCCGCCACCCACGTACATGGGCATCGCAATTGATGAGTGAATTAATTATTTAGTAATATTTAATTTAGTAACTGAAACCCTGAGTTCTCGAAATTTTCAAATGCCATTTGGCCGATCAGTGGATTGGTAGAGGAGGGCTAAGGAAGTGGCCGACTCGGTCGCCTGATTTGAACCCACTTAATTTTTTTTTGGGGTTACATGAAGTCAACCATATTTAATTCCCTTCGTCCAGTCAGTATGCAGGACCTCAAAATTCGAATTGATACTTTCATTGCAACTGTGACTAATAACCCTCAAATGCTACAGAACGTGAGACAAGCGTTTTCCTCCCGTCTAGATCATTGTTTGGATATGGATGGCGGTAATTTTGAACAAATGATCCATTAGGACAGGTTGGTAAGTTATCAACTTTATAATTCATTGTGGACATTATTAATTTTCAGTTAATTCAGGCAAGAAATGTTTTTTAAACAGACTGAGAATCCATTAAGTGTCTACCACAGAAAAGAATTTATGATGCCCACCTGCGTGTTTTAAATTTTGGGTGATGAATAAAAGAGTGTGTGAAGTGAGGATCGCTAGGTAGCCACTATTTGACCCCTCTTTATACTCTAACAAAAAATAAGGTAGGGAGGGAGACGCTATTGCAAAATAGAATAAGCTTACAGACCAAAATAACGTCGCCTTAAAATAAATTCGACGCTTTGCGGAAGGTGGTTCTACATCATCTTCGCCCGGTATAATATCTTAAATTCTCGTTATCTATATAAGGCTGACGGACAATCTTCGTCCATTGCATAGCAGCAGTAAGCTGTTTTCACTGTGCGTCTGCAGGCAATTGACAATCTTCGACTCGTTCCTCGGACGGAATGTAGGTTTTGAAACGAAAATCTGATTTTACAAAAGAACCCTGCAAAAATAGAACGAATCTGTTAGGTAAATTGATTGTATTTCAAAAGTGCAGTATTACCGGATTCAGAAAATAGCAATCATACATGCGCGTGGTAAACGCGTCTCCTTTGTCCGCAATTACAACAACGCTTGGTAGTGGGTAAATGGACAATGCATGATCATAGCTCCAGTAAACAGGACAAATATGAAGGGGAAGCGGGCACAGATGACTCTGCGCTACCATAGTTTTGACAAACTGAAAGCATATTAATAAAGCATAGAAAATAAAACATTCTCTTCAGATTACTAGTTTGTGTAGCAATTTTTACATTCTCTGCCTTGGATCCAATTTTAGGTTGATATAGTGAATTTCGAGAAAGCTTCCCCATAACGTCCTCACGCAAAATCATGATCTCCTTCGTACAATATTTGATACGACATGGATTGGAAGCAAATACTGAGTTTGGTACTTTTTCTGTGAAATAACTCGTGATTACTTGAGCAAAAGCTGGGCTGAAAGATACAATTTAAAATATTATGAGAAATTGTTACAACTTTGCGTGCGATAGTTCAACGTCTTACCGCGGCAAAATATTAACAAAACCTGGATCCAATGGACCAGGAATCAACACAAACTTGAAATTTTCCAAAATTCTTGGGAAATCTACAATGATGTCTGCGAGATTCTTGAATGCGTCTCGAAGTGCTACTGGTTTCTGTGTTCCCGTTGGTTCAGATAAGAAATTCCCCATTAGGATGAACACTCCACCGGGAGCACCACTAAACCCTTCGAACAAAACTCTCAGTTTTTTCAATGACTACATAAAAGAAATCAATCAGATAAATTTGATCTCAATCACAACTCACAAATTATCATTGATGAGCAGCTTATGCTTAAGCTTACCGACAAATTGTCCAAATGTAAGTCCGAAATAATCGCAAAAAAGAAATCCTTATTTTTCAATTCAAATGACTCCAGTTGTTCTGCTTTAACGTGAGTTGATGGTCCTCCAAAGAAATTTGTCATTCCAAAATAACTTCTGTAAAGAAGTAATCTATGAAGAAACTTGACCTTATACCTCAGTAGACGCTACTTGTAAAAGCACATGTATGTAGTAGTCTTAATTAGTTTACTTACTTTATGTGAATAGTTAAGCATACCTTGAGACATCTGATGATTCAGGTATAGGAGGACCCACTGCCATGACATGAAATATCGAATCTTCATAGTGACCCTGTGCAAGTATGAAGCAATTCTCTGTATAATATCCTTCTTGGAATGTTGTTTCACTCAAATCCATTTCAACAAATCCGGTAGGATCTTCCAAGTAAAATTTTCCCTCCTTGAGTTGAGCAATCATTCCAAGCAAAATGACATCACCGATCTTGGAAGATGATCCGATGAGGTACTCAACAGACTTCAAATCGTACTGTTTTGTTTCATCAATGGATTGTATTCCTAAGTGTTTCTGAGTAAACGAAGAGTGATGAAGTGTTCGTTGATGAAGTAGGTAGTACCTGTACCAATAATAAACGAGTTTAATTTATTTAATATTTTCTCACATTTCAATAATAAATGTAAAAAATATAGACTGACCGAGTTCGATAAATCATTGACTTTTCCCCTGCTGTAGCAAGGAGACATCGTGGCGAAGTATCCGGAAGAAACTTCTTCCTATCGGGATCGTATTGTAGTTTAGGAACATCAAATGCATCAATGAAATGTAACACATCCTTCAGTGACATAATTCCTCCTCTACCGCATTCCTGTAAAATAGTTTTAAACTAAGAATTAAACAGGAGTTGTCAATGATCATTACTTCTAGAAAATGAGTACTCCTTTGTGGTAATACAATGTCACCTTCTTCTGATACAAACAACTATGACTCAGAAGTGACATAGAAGGATACTACAGCTAGTTGTAAAAATCTGTCAATGGTAATTCGTTTTCTTTCACATTAACAATATAATTACGTACCTCCACAACTTGCTCGAGAAGAGGCTTAGTAATAAGCGAACTGTTAAGTGTGTGGCTTAAGATTCGATCCAAAATTGTTTCCACCCAGAATACCTGTGAGCCTTCAACGTCTGACAGAACTTGAATAAGATAATTGGACGCCTCACTGCAATTAGGTAAAAAAAAACAACATATGAATTGTTACATTTCATTGTNTACCTGTGAGCCTTCAACGTCTGACAGAACTTGAATAAGATAATTGGACGCCTCACTGCAATTAGGTAAAAAAAACAACATATGAATTGTTACATTTCATTGTTAATGAAATAAACTTTGGTATTCTCCTCATCTACCTACCCATTCAAAAAGAGTCCATTGAGCTTAAAAATTGTTGTTGCAGTTTTACGTAATTTGCTAGAATCCATTTCAACAAAGAATCCAGCGGTTAGAAAATTACGGATCTCTGGGCTGTCTGTTTCTTCTCTTCTGAACAAAAGGAAGAAGGAAAAGGTTAAAAAAGTGTCAGAAAATAAATAAGAAAGGAAATAACAAATTAGTCAATGGCAGAGAGGTTTACGTTTACGGTGTCTGTCCTCCTCAATGAAGATGATGTCAAATAAATACTCAGTGTCTTTAGGAGTAAGAAATTGTCCACTGGCAGGCTAGCCTTAAACGGGATTTAAACTCCAAAAAAACTATTAATTAATAGTGGTAACGTACCATGGTTAATAACCCATTGTAGCGGATTAATAAAGCATGGTGGTGATGTCATACCAGGGTTTTAAATCCTGAACCATGTTAAAACATATGGTATTTCAGTGCATTTGCGCTCGTGACCTGGTCACCCTTGACCTCTGGGGAATGTTCCAAACGAAAATTTAAGCGTTTATCTTCAACTTTGTCGTTGTAAAACTTTAAAAAAACATCTCCGTTCCAGAGATATACGAGTTTGAAATAAATGCTCGTTTTTCCATAAGAAACAATGCATTGGAGAACGGAGCTACAGTATAATTACCGCGAACAAATTGTATGAGAAAAAATTACTTTTGTGGATGAAAAAAGTTTGAGGATTACAGTAATCCGAATTCGTGTTCATAAGTTTATTTTAAACATTTCTGAAAATGCGAAAAACTTGAATGCATATTTTGAAACAAACTAAAATTTAATCAACACAGAATTTCTTCACATATTGGATCATAACTAGTTGTTGTAGTAGGCTGTAGTTCTTAATTATTCAAAAAATATTTTTGAAATGGAGTAAATATTCCTCCAACCGCTATATATCTATATATTGTGGACCCCATATATTGTGACCATAGTTCGAAGCTTAAATTTTAAGCGCATCCATTTGATAAATTGGACAAAATAATTTTTCATACATTTATTATTGTAACAATTATGATATAGTTAATTTTAAAAGTACTTGCATAAATAATTTTGGATAGGTAGTTTCAATAACCAAAACAGACGGGCAGACGCACTTCATGGAAATATGACCTTTCATGGTATATTTTTTAAACTCGAATATCTCTGGAACGGAGATGTTTTTTAAAGTTTTACAACGACAAAGTTGAAGATAAACGCTTAAATTTTCGTTTGGAACATTCCACAGAGGTCAAGGGTGACCAGGTCACGAGCGCAAATGCACTGAAATACCATATGTTTTAACATATGGTTCAGGATTTAAAACCCTGGTATGACGTCACCACCATGCTTTATTAATCCGCTACAATGGGTTATTAACCATGGTACGTACCACTATTAATTAATAGTTTTTTGGGGTTTAAATCCCGTTTAAGGCTAGATTACTNTACAATGGGTTATTAACCATGGTACGTACCACTATTAATTAATAGTTTTTTGGGGTTTAAATCCCGTTTAAGGCTTCGGTCTTCTTAAGGATTCGGTCTTCATCATATCTTCCCGCTTCCGTCTTCCCGCTCAGACTGACACTGAAATAGGGAGTATCCATTAATGACGCCAACTCAACAGATTATTTTCTACTTGACCCAAATCTCATTTCAAAAAATTTGTATAATTTGTAAAAAAAAAGAAGTTTTTATTTTCTTTTCTTTGATACTAGTTGGGCATCGTTTAAAAAAAATAAGGGGAATATANAAAAAAAAAGAAGTTTTTATTTTCTTTTCTTTGATACTAGTTGGGCATCGTTTAAAAAAAATAAGGGGAATATAATTTACTGCACCACCGTTAAGTCGGTCAAGTATATTTTCTGTGTCCTTGCAGTTGGTGTCGGAAATTATATGAAATTGGAAGGGCTACTGTTAATACAGATGAGGCGTTCAATTATCGGGAGATGAAAATAGTTATTATTGATTGATTGATTGATTGATTTAATTTATTTAACAGTCTTTTTTCCGTCAACTATTACATAAGCTGTTCTTCCCGAGAAGTGAGACTGTGGACTAAAANGGAAATTATATGAAATTGGAAGGGCTACTGTTAATACAGATGAGGCGTTCAATTATCGGGAGATGAAAATAGTTATTATTGATTGATTGATTGATTGATTTAATTTATTTAACAGTCTTTTTTCCGTCAACTATTACATAAGCTGTTCTTCCCGAGAAGTGAGACTGTGGACTAAAACTATTATCTAATCTAAGAAAGAATGTAAATACATAAAAAAAGAAAAAAGAAAAAAAAAAATTTTTTTTTAATTTAAAAAAAAATAAAAAAAAAATATTAAAAAAAAAAAAATAAATAAATAAAAAATAAATAAATAAAATTATAATATTTTGCTTCCATCCATGTTTCCAACACAATAGTGTCCAAATGATTTTGCCGACAATATTCACTATACTGATGTAATCAAGGTTGAGCGGAGTTAAACACAAACCATTGAGAATAGGTATGCATTTTTAGAAAAAAATTAAAAAAAATTTTTTTTAATCCAGTATATTATGTTATGTTAAAAAAACTTTTTTTTTGTTTTCCACTTTACACATTTTTAGAAAATTCCACTTGCCTGCGAAGGGGTAAACTTATTCTATTTTCTTAATCTATTGTTTGGAGTGTGTATCCTACATTGCCATTTGTAGAGATTTTAANGGGTAAACTTATTCTATTTTCTTAATCTATTGTTTGGAGTGTGTATCCTACATTGCCATTTGTAGAGATTTTAATATCCACCGTAAACCTTATAGTAACAATCGACATCTCTAAACCATTCAAATTTTTAATCCATAAATTTTTAATCCATGTTTCAATCATATTTTTTTTGCATTGAATGGAAGAATTATTGAGCTTCTTAATGAAAACTTTCTTACCAATTCACTTATATAAAAAAATTCTTACATATTCTTCACTTAGCATTCAGAATTTGAAAACATTAAAAAAAGAAAGTTGACGTGAATTAAAAATATTGACCCATCTATTAAGGACTTCAAAATTACAANTGAAAACATTAAAAAAAGAAAGTTGACGTGAATTAAAAATATTGACCCATCTATTAAGGACTTCAAAATTACAACTCTAAATTGGAATGGCCCACCTACCAAAATGTCAACGTCATTTATGGATGCTCCGCTAGTCACTAATCCAATGTTTTCAATTTTGGAAAAAAATCTAAATTTATTCCTGAATTGTCTGAAATTCCAAAATTTCGAAATAAATGTTTCCAAATACCACTTACTACATTTTTCATTTTATTTTAACGCATTACACGCAGGGAATTATAATGTGATAAGTTGATTTTTATTCTCTGGTAAATTTAAAAAAATGAAAAAAACTTTATTTTAGATTACTCCACGTCCAAAAGTTAATAATAAATTAAATTTTATACATTTTTGATTTTTCAGTATCCTGTTTTTTTTATTAAACTAAACTTCCTTATGTCATCAAGATACCCAACTTAGGTAGTTTTATCTTCATTTGGAACAATGTCCTATTGTTTCGGTTGAGAGAAGTGATACACAGGAAAATCAATCATGTTCGTCATCAACAAACAACAAACGGCGACAAATTGTGAGCGCTACGTTGCATCCATTTATTCGACTGGCTGGCAGAGTCAACTACTAAAATCAACTACAGCTGCCCCGATTTACATTGAATTATTTTAAATTTCTTTGTTCTCCAGATGGTGAGTCAAACGAACCATCGAATACACTCAGTATTAGCGATGAAGTGTTTGTTTTTGGATTTGATATGTAGTTTTTTTCTAATGTTACAGCTACTTGCCGTCACATTACATGCTAGGGAAACTAAGATTTTATTTTTTTTATTTTGGAATTTTGGAAATCGAAACAATTTGGAAACAATTTGGAAAATTCGGAATTCGTACACTCAGAATCTCATCCACTTTTCAATCTCTCTGCTCCTCAAGAATATCCACAGATGGTAAACTCAATGACTAGTCACAGATGGGCAGAATTAAAAAATACAGTGAGTTGAGATATACTTGGGTGGCGTGCAGTCATCATTTTCGTTACTGTCTATGTTACTATATATATTTTTCATCTAATGAGCAAGTCGATTAAATAATTGGTTTCAATTGATTTAATTCAACAATTGGATTCAATTAGTTTTACAAGCAATTAGTTCACTTTTGCTTCTTGGATTTTGAAGTGTCTGACTTTTCTCTTGTATTCCACTCCGCTGCAGATGAAAAAAGCATAGCTCTAAACATGAAAAATGCGATGAAACAAACGAGGAGAATGACCTAGAATTAGATTTTGAAAATACAATATTAGAAACCATGACTATATGTGTTATAGTTTAGCAGTAATTCGTGAAAGACTTTATTCTAAATACCTGAATATACTCTGCTCGATTTCCAAAAGGAACTCCACAAATTGTGTACCATTCAGATAATTGCTTTGGTTCCTTTGGAAGGCACTTAAAATCAAAGTACTTTTCATCATAGTCACTCGAGCATAGATACTTCCTACGTTTATTTACCTAAGGTCAAAAAAATATGTGAGGATTTTGAAGCCTAAAATTGGTGATTAATGAGTTCTTACTTCGCCAGTGATCAGTGTGAAAATTGATCTTTGCTCTATCCATTCATCACAAGGGCCAATTCTTTCGTGTAATCCAACTGAAACTTCATTCTCTGGTTTACCGAATATTGCCATTCCCAAGTAGATTGAGTAATGAAGTAAAAGTGCAAAAACAATTTCGTTGATTCGGTATCCCTTTTTGTCACCTAAAATTAAAAATGGAGGTGTATAAAGTCAAAAATTCATGTATTATTAATTTCAGAGGAAAAAATTACGTTGACTTGGGCGTGATCCAACAACAGGATTTCGATCTGCTTTCCAAGCAATAACAAAATAAATTGCTACTAGAGCTATGACACAGTTTTCAGTATGAATCCCATAGTAATCGTGAAGAGGATGATAGAGAGGTAGAAATTGTAAAACTCCACCAGGCATTCCAGACAGAGCAGTCAAGACACAACATAAAAATTCTCGAAAAATACTACTGTCAGATACCCACTGATTCTGTGGATCATTCGTACAAATTCGTCGTCTCCAGAAATGAAACATGAATACAAATGTTGAAGCAAATGCGGCATGAAAGTAATAGGAATTGTATGGAACCCTATGTAGAAACAAATTAATTTTTTTTTTATAAACCAATCATAAAATCTTCCTCCTCTTACCAATAATGTCTGTCGTAGATATTTGGATCAGTATCGTGCCATGTCCAGTGTACAAATTTTACAGCCATGATATCATAAGGAAGATCAATGAGAACAACTACCAATCCTGTTGCAACAGCTTGTGCAAGTTTACTTAATCGAAGTCTAGAGACACAGGCAGTAGCAGTGTAAATAAATGTGGGATCTGAAATAATATAAAACATAATATAAATTCATGAATGCGTGAATTTGGTTGGATCCAATAGAAATAAAATATCTCACATAGAAACATGATGTGAAGTGGGAGACGTCGTCCAAAAAGCATAATGGTACTCTGTGAATGCCAATAATTTTCAATTTCAGGTGTCCAAAACATTACATTTTCAACTACCAATCCATGGAGAATACATGTAAACCAAAGCCATCGAAACCTCCCTCCAACACGTTGAGCTGAAAAAAAAAAAAAAAATAGAAAAATTATTATTAGACGCAGAATTTAATTAGTAGAAATTTCTTTCAATTGATATGATTCTGTACACTTACAGTGAATAAAGGTCAGTAAACCTATAATAATGAAACTCCATTCTGAAATCAAGAAGGTTGGTTGAGCTTTCCAAATATCGCGTGGATCGGTGAATTTAACCAACCAATCAAGAGACTAAAGATGAAAAATACTATTTATCACAAGTATAATTATTAATTAATATGGAAAAAGAAAATTCGTACGTCTTTGAATTTGTACTTAGAAAATTCTTCACCGAAGCCTACAATTCCTTTAGTGTCCATATTGAAGCTCCTGTTTCGAGAATCTGGTTCAAGAGGCTCTTCTGATCACTCGCTAAGTGAGATTTGGTAACTAGAACACTGTAAAATGGGTTACAGTTGGAGATGATTATCCAATCTAAACATACAGGTGAGGGCCTCCCTCTAATGAGGAGGTATCTCCATTCACTTTATTTTTCTTAAAATTGAAACTGCATAGTTACGGAAAAAGCCTGCAAAAGTGTTCGTTGCCTTGACATTTGACTTAAAACTCATTAGCAAAACCAATAATCAAAAATTAAAATTAAGCCAAAAGTTTCAACTTTTTGAACATTTTCGGTGTTCTTCGGGCGCTTTTTCTCGCTTATTTTCACAATGTAGATCATTATGTTATATTTCCTGCCGTCTATTTGTTTTTGCCATGGCATGAGATAATTGACCATGAGCAATATCTGTGACGATAAGTCAAGAAAGTCACAAAACAGAAGGTAAGAATATTTGCTATTTTGATTTTACCAATTCTTATAGTTTGTTTATGGTTTTTTTATAGTTTGTTTATAGTTTGTTATAATTTGTTGATTAACAACAGCAAAAAAATGTGAATGGAGATACCTCCTTATTAGAGGGAGGTCCTCAGGTGTTTTTCCAATATCATCTGATGACGGATGACCGTGAGTACTTGCAGAATATTGACACTAGCTGAAAAATAAACCAAAAGAAAAGCAAGATGGTTAGCTCCAAGTTGCATGAAGAGACTTTTCGTGAAATAATCAAACTAGTGGCTTATTTTGATTACCTAACAAAAGCGGCATTCACAGCTGCATGCAATACCTAATATCGCAAAGCAGCAAAAAAAAAAGTAAGAGGTAAGGTCAATTGAAAAAAAAAATCATATCTTATCCGGATGATTAATTTAAGTACTATGCACTTCTATGTATCCGAACTTACAAGTATTTTGTTAGTTTCATCTGTTGCTAAGTAGAGTGAATGAGACGTATACAGATTAATTTAACCTGACACTAATTTTTGAAAACTACTATCTTCAACTTACTGGAATTGCTACTCCATAGCAATATGAGTTTATTATATCCTTTGAGAGGATAGGCAATAATTTGACAATTATTGTCAAATTAGTCAGTACCTATGACGGATTGAACTAAGCCAAAGTTTTAAAGATATAAAGTAGGCTAAATTAATAGTTATCGAAGTGTTTGAGGCGAAATAGATACGCTTCACCACGGTCATTGCCAAATGAAAAATATCCACTGTTCGGAGAGAATGCCATTGTGTTTGGCCGTCCCCAGAAAGTATTGAGAAAAGGAAAATTGGAATAAACCGTCATTGAAGGGAAATGAGCCTAAATTTCATAAATATTTAAAATTAATCAAATTTGAATAACTACGTTCATTATTCAGAAGATCTTACCAATTTTATGACATCCCGCTTCTCATATGAAGCAAAGGCTAGGATTTCTCCAGAATGGTTGGATGTGAGTGACGTTACACGAGTTGTTAAGTTCATTAGACTTTTGATTGGTTTTGGAACAGAGGAATTCGACATGTTTTCTCTATCGTATACATTTACGATACCAGAGGATGAGCCAGTTGCTAAAAATTTTGGAGTCACTGCTATTGCTGATCCAACTATTGTCCCTTCGTCAGGAAATTTGGCAACACAAACCCGATTCTCCATGTCCCACTCGTATACTTCTCCAAAAGCTGGTCAGAGTTCAAACTCAATAAGATACCAAATTTCCTCTAATCATAGTTAATTAAAATTTTAAAACACTTACTTCCCGTAGAAAACATAACAGAACCCGAACTGTTAAATGCAACATCTTGCACTTCACCATTCATTTTTAAAGTTGCGATCATTTCCTTTGAATTTTTTGCATGAAGATAAATGTTTCCATGATGGCCCAGTGATACCAATATTTTGTTATCCGGACTCCGCACAATTCTCTATTCAAAAAATAAATAATAAATTTTAATGAAAAAATTGAACTTGAATTTTCACAACTTTGACAAACTCACCCTTATCGTTTCGTGTTGTCTAGAATAGGTTGGGGTTATCTTTGTAATTTTCCCTGACACCATATCATAAGTATAAAAATGACGCTGACTTGGTGAGCTAACATAAAATTCGAGTCCATCAGCAGCAAACGTTGCATTATGGAGAGAAAAGTTATCAAAGTTGACTGATTGAATCTGTGCATTCGTTGATCCGTCGACCTCAATAAGAAAAAGGTAATGATGAAAAATCCATTCTCGTCATAAATTTTTTTTAATTTTGTCCTTACTTGGTATAATGTAACAACGTCAGATGATCCAGCAACAAGTCCTACTTGTGATTTCGGATGAAACTCTATACTTCGTATGTATTCTTTCTTCTTGTGCCCTTCGTTATTGAGATTTTGCACTTTGATGATTTTGATTTGCCCAGGCCTCAAGTGATCATTTACATCTGACCTGCCAACATCCATAGAATCACTCTCTTCATCTTCACTTTGAGAGATCTTCTGTAATTTTCAGTTTGTAAATTATCAGTTTAAAATTGAACGTTTTCTCAATTTGTCAAAGTATAACGGCAGTCACTATCTACCACTACCACCGAGTGTCCAATAAAATTCAGAAGTTCAAATTCAACTAATTAGATTAGATTTGAACATTCAAATTTTACTCAAACCTGAATGGGAAAACTTTAATTTTTAAAATTTCTTGCCGCATCGTTTTTAGTACACAATGTATAATTAATTACATCATCTAGAAATACAGCAAGGTGTTATTACCCGTTTTTTAGCTTTTGGAAGAGACCATGCAGGAATGCCGTGAACCAATTGAAATCCTTCAATCAGTCGTTGCCTGTATTGTGTATTTAGTTTGCCCTCACGATTTGCGTAGCGAATTTGTATTCCTTGGACATCACTAAAAAAATTACATCACGAATCATTCCCATTCTTTTTTTAAATTAAAAAAGTGCAATACCTTATGTCATCGTCGGAATCATACCAAACTTGCTTTACTCTATCGGTTTCATGTAATGGGTCTTCCTGTTTTCGTTTAGAAGAATTTGATTTCATCACTGATTACAAAATTAAGTAGAGCTAAACTAAATAACCTGATACAGATAGTGATGGATAATAAATTAGAAAAGGTTAATTAATTTACTAAAAATAATTAATTAGACGACCACGACAGTAAGTGAAACAAAATTGACCCACACACGTGGCTGTTTAGTAAAACAGAATTTTGAAATTAAAAAAAAAAAGATTTTTTTTTCGTTGTATTACGGTGGTACTAAATGCCACCATCTACTGCACACAGCTATTTTAGTTGGGCATGCCACGTTTTATTTTCAATAGTGACAAATTAATTATAAATAACCCNTAAACTAAATAACCTGATACAGATAGTGATGGATAATAAATTAGAAAAGGTTAATTAATTTACTAAAAATAATTAGACGACCACGACAGTAAGTGAAACAAAATTGACCCACACACGTGGCTGTTTAGTAAAACAGAATTTTGAAATTAAAAAAAAAAGATTTTTTTTTCGTTGTATTACGGTAGTACTAAATGCCACCATCTACTGCACACAGCTATTTTAGTTGGGCATCCCACGTTTTATTTTCAATAGTGACAAATTAATTATAAATAACCACTGTCTTTAGCCTAATTAATTAAAAGTAAAAAATAATTTTTTTTTCACACTTTTTCGAATCAAATTAAGACCGCAATTGAAATCAAAAAATTAAAAAAAAAATTTTTTTTAGGGAGTGTTTGGTTGTTTGGTATGGTTCGTTTCGAAAACACTTATAATGTGTACGTGTACTTGTACGATGATTGTATTGAGAAAATACATCAATTCAGCATCTTCACACCAGTTTCTAAAAAAAAATTTTTTTTTTTTGTTTCATCCAATTTATAGAACTAATGGAAAATTTGATCTACAAATAAATTTNAAAAAATAATTTTTTTTTCACACTTTTTCGAATCAAATTAAGACCGCAATTGAAATCAAAAAATTAAAAAAAAAAATTTTTTTTTAGGGAGTGTTTGGTTGTTTGGTATGGTTCGTTTCGAAAACACTTATAATGTGTACGTGTACTTGTACAATGATTGTATTGAGAAAATACATCAATTCAGCATCTTCACACCAGTTTCTAAAAAAAAATTCATCCAATTTATAGAACTAATGGAAAATTTGATCTACAAATAAATTTGTAGTGAGATTCGTAATCTGCTAATAATTTCTATAAATTGATATATAACTTTTTAACCCAATTCCGGAGGTGAGTTTCCATTAATTAAGTATTTCAGTCATGTAATATATCTTATGCAAAAGCATTTTATCCTTAATTGAAAGTGGAAAGCATTCTTATTATGATGCTTTGCGAGGTGTCTTAACTGTTTTCTTTTTTAAATCTAAACATGACATGTAGCAGGTAGATAAATGAAATACTACCAAGTTTTCTAATAAGTATACCCAAGGAAGATTCAAATTTAGCCAATCCAATTTTAATAAGAATTGAATTTTTTAATCCGATTGGCTGAATTTTAATTTTTTTAGTTTTCTTCAGACATTCATGGAATGAAATTGTGTCATGGTGTCAGTCAGTGTGTCACGGTTCAGTGGACGTTCCGATGTCCAATTCTAAAAAGGGTGAGTGGTGATTTTTTACTAACCTCTGGGTTATATTTTTTTTATGATTTGGTGCACGTGCTCAAACAGAGTTTACCTAAATTTAGTCATTTAGTCGTGTCAAATAAATCATCAAATAAATCATCCGTACTTCATCAAATGAACATGAAGGGAAACCTGTATAAACGAAAACGTACGGAAGTACCAGCAAATAAACGAAGAATTTCTGGTGAAAGGACACGAATCTGGGACAGGGGACCCTCAATGGTAAATAACTACCGTATTTTATCTAATTTACGTCTTTACTCTAAGAAACGCTGGGTGAAAACGTAAAGCGGAAAAAATCTTTCTAAATTATTATTTCAACTTTTTGAGAAAAAAGTTTATGTAAATAATTAACTTTTTATTTACTTACAGAGACGTGATGGACTCCTTGCTCAGTTCATGCATAGGAATAAGACTAGTGTTGTCGTTGATAGTCGAATCGGCGAAAGTTCAGCTATTGAAGAGGAGCATAAGTATGCCAAACGTATGGCTGTTGAAAAGCACAAGCAATATAGCAAGGTTTGAGATATTAATTTTTATTTATTGAAATCTCATGGATTATGGGATTGATAAATCAATTGTTATAAGAAGCGTTTTTAAGCATTTTCCATAATTTTTTTGAAAATATGTTCCTCAAGTACAGAACAGACGGGTTTGAAGTTCCCTTTGTACCAGAGGACATATAACCTAATGCAAATATACTCCGCGTATTGTATTTGTTTCTTATAATCGTTTTTTTTTTTCAAATGTTAAGTACTTTCTACAAGCAAGTTTATTTACACTGACTGTATCCCGTGTTTAATTTAAATTTAGAAGGGAGTCTTTAACTTGAACGATGATGATGATGAAACGTTGACTCACAAAGGCCAATCAATAACCAATATCGAAAGATATGATGATCCCAGAGACAATTCTAGTTCTGAAGATGAACTACTGGACAGTAAGATTACAATAACACTCTGTGTGGACTAAGTTCACAACAGATGTTGGAAAATTTAAATAAATGAGTCGGAATTCTTTCTATATTTTGAATGTTCAATATCTCGCTTGTTTGACTTCGTCCTCACAGTTGTTCCAATTTAAATTACTAAAATTCAATCCGACTTTTATTTCAGAGGATTTCGTCGAGGAGGCTCACTTTGGTGGGTTTTTGAGAAAGAAGACATCTGATCCACATGCTAGCGACTTAGATGGAAGGGAAAAAACCAAGAAAGAAATTATTGAGGAATTAATCTTGAATACAAAGGCTAAAAAACTAGAAAAATCCAAACAAGGAGACGAGTATTTGTCCAAGGTCAGCAACTTGAACACCTTGTTCAAGGATGAGGGAATCATGAGTTTAGTCCAAAGTGTTTCCACAAAGAAAGAAGCATTTCAAGCCATTGTGACAGGAAAGTCATCTGATTCAGTGCAACGCCGTGACGCTGATGAAACACTGATGTCTTCCGAAGACTTGAATTTCAGTCGCATCGTCCGTGAATTGAGGTTTGAAGCTAAGCCGGCACGAGTTGAACCAACTCATCATTTACAAACATCTGAAGACTTGGGGGCTGAATTCTACATTGATGAATCAGGGACTATTCCACTTCCATTAGCCGTCCCAGACTCATATGATGACTATGTCAAGTTACTTAAGGTTTATGCCGAAGATCTCACTTCTCCTGTTCAGTATGATTTAGGAAAGTTCTCGTATATTCATGACAAGATGATCGATAATCATTTGGCTTCTCACCGTGGTAAACTCACTGACCTCTGCAAGTACTTAATCAAATTCATCATGAAGCTCGCCAACCAAATTGACATCTATGACTCCTCAGCTCCCTTCACATATTCTCCCTATATATTTCATAGAATTGCTGAAGTGAATCCAGTTGCTTGTGCTGATGTCTTTTCGGAAGTAATCAAAGTTCAACATCAACAGTTCACTGAATCTTCGCCAAGAAAATTGAGATCCGGAACAGTGAGAAACCTCTTTCAAATTTCAAACTAGTGTTGAGGGAAATATACATTTTTGATTTTTAATTTATTACAGATTGTACTGTTCGCCATTTGTAGCCACATTTTCGAGAATTTAGAAGTTCGCCACCGTGTTCTTACACCAATTCTTCTTTTTATCTTTCAAATTCTTTCAGAATTCAAGGTCACTAACTCAAAGACTGCTCGTAAAGTTACTCAGCTCTGCTACGATGGCTACACCGTAAGAAAATTTCTCCATTCAATTTTTCTTTCTCTTTTTCTAACTTTACTGGAACTAATTCTTCAATGTTTCTCCTCTTTCTAGCTTGTTCAAGAATCTCAACGATATGCACCAGAAATTTTGATGTGCTTATGCTCTCTGCTTAAATGCTTTGATAACCAACCTGCGCTCGACACAGCAATTTCTGGCTTCCACTTCTACCTGAAACGCAACGATGCATTGTATGAAATACTCGTTCCTGTTTTAACTCTGATCAAAAAATTTATAAAGTTGTATTCATCTTATACAACTGCAACAGACATGTTTAGACCCATTAGCGATGCTTTGAACGTTTTAAAAAATAGGGCTTGGATTGAATGTGAATGGCCAGTGGAGTATTCACCTGAAGTATTCAAGAAAAGCATAAATGAGGTCATTCTTTCCTTGGAGCATCTCTCTAAAACACGTGAGCCACCGCGTACTGCTACTGCTCTTCCTAAACCATTAAGACTGTATGAGCCAGAATTCCAAGAAGTGTAAGTAGAATATGTTATCAATTTTAATTTTCAATTTTTTTAATTAATATTCTTTTTTTGATAAAGTTTTACTGGCCGGAAGCAGCGTCATACAACGCGAGATCAACAGGATCATACACGTTTGCTTCATAAAATTAAACAAGAACAAAAAGGTGCAATTCGAGAATTGAAAAAGGACAGTGCCTTCCTAGCTAGAGCTCAGCAGCTTCAACAAGCTCAAATGTAAGAAAGTAGTATATAAAATATAAAAATAAAATAAATAATAATTTGATTTATTCATAGGGACATGACTCGAAAACGGAAGGTGAATATGATCATGGGTTCTCTTTCGAATCAAGAAGGTGATTTTAAAAAAATTCGACGTGGAAAGTAAAATGACTATGGGAAACACTACTTGAAAACTATTGACAGACTACTTGTGTACGTTAGCAATAGCTTTTAATATCATATTTCTTTATGACTCTACAGATATAAATATCAAATTAATTGAATATTATAATAGATTATAAAAAATTGTTGAAAATAATCTATTTCCAAATAATCATAGGTATCGAATCGATAGAGTCCTTAGATTTCTGACTCATTGCCGTGAAGCACAAATTTTTGACAAAAGTTTAATACATCATGATTGCTGAAGTGAGATGGTCGAGAGAAAGGATGTACGCTTAGATTTACATGGCGTGTCTAACTCTGTCCATCCTGTCATATCTATATTTATTTTTTTTTGAACTTTACATACTAAAATTTTATGAAAGGAAATTTGATTTCAAGGTACTTACTGTCGGACTATCATCCAGGCATGAACCTTGGACGGGCTTTTCATTTCAAAATTCAATGAAAGTGTACAAGAAATTATGCTAATGGAGGTCGAAAGATAATTAGTTTCTCGAAATCAAATTTTCACTTTTAAAGTACGATTCTACGCTATCGAAAAAAAAAAATTTTTTTTTATTGCATTGAATAGAAACTGTAAATAACGTAGAGTGATTGATGTAAAATTTAAATTCAAGTTAGTAACAAGTCAGGCGGTATAAAAATATCGTGACGAGTTCGCTTACGTCTATTTGATTGAGCAGTAACAATTTGTAATTGTTATTCTAAAGATTTAATTCGTTAAGGAAATATATATCCAATGTGTTTTCTGAAACATTTAACCATTCTGCTCAGTTTGAGTAGTAAAATGGTTCTAAACTCTATTTATAAAATGAAAATCTGTTGGTGTTGGTGGGTTAAAATTAGATAGGAATATATGAGATTTGACTTAAATTCTATCTCATCTTCTCCATACGTTCATGACTTTTCGAATACTATGTTAAACTCTTTGAAAAAATTTTTTGAAGATAGAAGGATATGGAAACATGTGCTTTTGAGGAGAAGTGGTATGAAGTGACCTTCAGTCTTAAATCTTTTCGGTCAAGGTTCATTATTCCNTTTGACTTAAATTCTATCTCATCTTCTCCATACGTTCATGACTTTTCGAATACTATGTTAAACTCTTTGAAAAATTTTTTTGAAGATAGAAGGATATGGAAGCATGTGCTTTTGAGGAGAAGTGGTATGAAGTGACCTTCAGTCTTAAATCTTTTCGGTCAAGGTTCATTATTCCAATTTCATATCTCCTAAAACTCATAGTCTCTTTTTCTGATGAGCCACAAGGATTATTATTACACAATTATTCTGGGTTTTTTTTTTTTATATTCAATTAATCTTTTCAATCGACCTCAAGCATTCATTAACTTAAAAGGTGATTGATAATAGTGAGAACCAGACCTCGGGATCTTCCTTTTAATGGACCATCATGGACCTCTTCTGGTAAAACATCTTCCATCAGCTATAAGGTTTAAATTCTTTATTAACCCTCAACTCTACAACTTGATATGTTTATATGAATATTATCTCCGTCTGTCTCTGTCTCTACGCTCTTATTTTTTATCTTCTAGTCTCAGATTATGGTATTTCCTTCAATATTATATCTAGAGTACTTATTTTAAATAAAATTTAAAGCTTTTTTTTTATAATCCCAAACCCAATACATCAATACCAATTATAGAATTTTTATAATAGTAATACCTTGTTTCATTGAATACTATTTTGGGATACCTTACAGCTATAGTAGCATAGGATAGATAGCTAAACANTATTATCTCCGTCTGTCTCTGTCTCTACGCTCTTATTTTTTATCTTCTAGTCTCAGATTATGGTATTTCCTTCATCAATATTATATCTAGAGTACTTATTTTAAATAAAATTTAAAGCTTTTTTTTTTTATAATCCCAAACCCAATACATCAATACCAATAATAGAATTTTTATAATAATAATACCTTGTTTCATTGAATACTATTTTGGGATACCTTACAGCTATAGTAGCATAGGATAGATAGCTAAACAATATAACATTAGCTAATATCTAATAGCATACATCTTAACATTTTCGAATACCTCATGAATTCAGTAGATATATAACCTAAATTTTATTAGTGTTCATATTCCGATTAGTAGTTAACTATTATGGCACAATGATTTTTCTAAAAAAAAATACTCATCGTAAGTAGTACTTATGGACTTTATCAAATGATTCTAAGAACCCCAAATCCACCTAGTTAGTCATATAATTTATGTGTATATTCGACACGTTTATAAAAATTTTAATACTTTAACTTTTTTTTTTTAAACCCTTAGAATCGATAGATATCTGTACTATGTATTATTTATTTTGAAATCATTATAATTCATTGAAAACGAGTCAGGGATGGAAAGTTATGAATGTAGCTTTAAAATAACTTTCTCCTCTGTTCGCGGTTTTCAATGGTTTGCTAACGTTTTTTTTTTTTCTCCTAGCAGTTCAAAAAGACACGGAGCTCGTCATCATCTGTCTGTGACTACTAAGTACTAAAAAATTAGTGTTAATAGTATTAGTAAAAATTAATTTGGTAAGAGAGATACTCCGGTTATCATCATTTGTGAATTGATTTGAAAAGACGCGCAAGGTTCATCATAAAAAAAAATTTTTTTTTTTGGTGGTAAAAATCTCCATCTTAAGTTGACGATTGTATCTTGGAGAGTAGTATAAATTCATATTGAGTTATATAGTTGGTTTAGTAGTAGTAAATATTCATTGGGTATAATTAAATTAAAAATTAGAACATCAACACTTCCTGAATTGAAGTTGTTGAACTCTAGTGTTTATTTTAGACGAGACAAAAGACGTAATCCATTCTCTCTATTCTCACTCTGCTCGTGTCATTTTAACACCGTGTCGTATTCCGGAAGAAGGGAAATATGGCTGACTCTATGAAATTATTAATTCATTCTGCCAAGCAAGTTGTACAAATAACAGACGGAAATGAAAAATTTCTTGCTGGAGCTCAAATGAAGAGTATGAAAGTCCTCAATGCCAAACCAGACGACGGCATTTCCATTGTTGTCTCCAGGTATTCATTGTGATACATTATTAACAAATTTTCTTCTAACTTTTTTTTTTTTTTTTTTTTTTTTTTTTTTTTTTTGTAATTCTGTANCTGTACCTTATATTACATTTTGTTATGTTTTTATTTTAGGGACGGGAAAATTGCAGGAGTTGGATATGACAGTGAGATCAAGGTACATTTTCGAAGTGTAACTTTCGATAGACGCGTAGATGCAACGGATTTAGTTGTATTTCCTGGATTTTTGGATGCACATACACATCCTGTATTTTCAGGTGATAGAGTCCATGAATTTCGAATGAAGGTAAATAATTTAATGATTTAGAAGAATTAATCATAAATGCTTTCAAATTAATAAAAAAAAAATTTATTTTGGTGGTAAATTTTAGTTGGCTGGGGCGACATATATGGATGTGCACAATGCCGGTGGTGGGATTCACTATACCGTGGATCATACAAAACGAGCTTCAGAAGATGAATTGTTCAGGTCACTTCGTGACCGCCTTTTACGAATGTTCCGATGTGGTGAGTAATAGTGATTTAGTCAGATTTATTTTGGAGTAATTTTTTTTTTTTTTTTTTTTTTAGGTACAACGGTCGTCGAATGTAAATCCGGCTACGGTTTGAATAAGGAGACTGAGCTCAAAATGCTCAGAGTTCTTGAAAGAGCTAAGAGAGAACTGAGCTTTGTTGATATTTCAATTACATACTGTGGAGCTCATGCTATTCCGAAGTATAATATTTTTATAAAAAATTATAACAATTTTATAATATTAATATTAATTAATTATTCATTTATGTAGAGATATGAGTGAAGAGTCAGCAACAAAGTCTATAATTGAGGATCAACTTCCAGCCATTGCTCGATCAATTCGTCTTGGTGAAATTTCTGTCGATAATATTGATGTCTTTTGTGAAAAAAATGTTTTTGAGTTGGATACGACAAAACGCATTTTAGAAGCTGGGCGTGCCATGGGATTTAGACTTAATTTTCATGCCGATGAACTCACGGCAATGGGTGCAGCAGAAGTAAGTCAAATAAATAATATTAATACAAGTTATGACAAAATTTTCAATTCTGTTTAAAGTAAAAAGGATTTGATATTCTTTGAGCATGCGTATGCTCTGATTACACTTTACAGTTAAACTTGAGGGTCAAAATGTCACAATAACTTGTATATTAATGATAAAGTGAAGGTCATTTTCTAATTAATCTAATACGAATACTCTGATTTAGATGGGTGCTTCAATCCATGCTGAGGTAGGAGAATTTGTAATATTTAACAAAAAGAAAAATTATTTTTTATATAACTGTTTTTTTTTTGTTCTTTCCATAGGCAATGAGCCATCTTGAGAAAATATCAGATAAAGCGATCACTGAAATGGCAAAGAATGGGTCAATTGGGGTCATTCTTCCTACTACTGCTTATATCTTAAGATTAGAACCTCCACCAGTCAGAAAAATGATTGATGCTGGAGTTCCAATTGCCTTGGGTTCTGATTTCAATCCAAATGCCTTCTGTCTTGCCATGGTATTTAAATATCTTATAATCAAATTTTTACCTCAATCAGAAATTCATAATAACTGATATGTTTCATTGACATTTTCTAGCCAATGGTGATGCACTTGGCTTGTATCCTATGTCATATGAGCTTAGAAGAAGCTGTGATTGCCAGTACACTTAATGCAGCAGCATCTCTTGGACTATCCTCTACCCATGGTTCCATTGAAGTAGGGAAGAAGGCTGACTTAGTCCTTGTCGATATTCCAGTGTAAGTCAACCAATTCAAGGGATAAAATTCACCAATTCATTTTCATAAATTATATAATTACAAAAAAAAAATTAATCCCTTTGACAGATGGGAACACTTAATTTACCAATTTGGAGAGCATGACCACCTTATTCAGATGATTGTCAAGAATGGGAATGTGGCCTATGACAAGTCCGAAACTTCAGATTGAGGATAATTTTTTAATTGAACATTTCCGAAGATTTCTATCTGAAAAAAAGAATAATAATAAAACTATTGATTAATAATAATTTTAAATAATCAATCTCAACTCTTGAAAGAGGTGTGTAATAGATTGATATTTCAATTCAAATCACCTTTTCGTTTGATGACTTTCTCGTCACGAAAATAAATGGTTTTCTCTCTGGAGGGAAAAAGTTTATTCATCTCAACAGTTTTTTGTCCGTTTTCTTAAATTCCAACTTACTTTAATTCAGAGAAAAGACATTTAAGATTCTTTAGCTCTTTCCTCTTTTATTTCCTTTCTTCTTCACTTTTCTTGGATATCTTGAGATTTCTCCTTTCATTAAGTCGTCGTCTAAGTAGTTGAGAAGGTGAGATTTATTAGCTGAAACTAGACTACATTCACTATCCGTAAGAGGTAAGACTCTCCTACTTTTTACACTCTTTATTACACCTTCTTCCAAACACAATACACCTCTCTTTCTTTACTTTCTCCAAACCTCCTATGGCAGACTTAGTGAACTCCGCCAATTTAAAAATAATGAGAACCTAGGAGTGAGCAGACTAACTTAATTAACTAAAAACTAAAACTGATTCTTGGAAATCAAAAATGAAAAAATTAAATAAAACCCCTCAGCATTTTCAACAAATTTAAATGCCGAGATAGTAAGTTTTGGTGGGAATTGAGCCCTATCAGTGATATGCTCATGGCTCATGGCTCATGGCTCATGGCTCAGTGAACTAGTGAACATGCTTAGGGTTTACACTTTTACCAACTCAATTCCTGCTAAAACCTTACTACAGTGGAACTGAAAATAGCTAAGGCATTGGAAGAGACTTTTGGCCCATGCCCTCTTGTTGGGGAAANCCTTACTACAGTGGAACTGAAAATAGCTAAGGCATTGGAAGAGACTTTTGGCCCATGCCCTCTTGTTGGGGAAAGCAGTGCCTTAGTAATTGATGGTCAACAGCATTTTGATTGGATTTTTTTTGTGGGAAAGTATAAGCAGTTTCAAAAAAACCATCCAAAAGTAGTGGAACACTGTAAAAAAATCAAGACTCTACGATCACTAAAACAANTGCAGTTTCAAAAAAACCATCCAAAAGTAGTGGAACACTGTAAAAAAATCAAGACTCTACGATCACTAAAACAAAAGTTATGATTTATTGAAAATTGAAATTATTGGATGTTATTTTGACACAATGTACTAAAGAGATGGATGGGTTTCAAAAGAACATCCAAAAATTTCAANAAAGAGATGGATGGGTTTCAAAAGAACATCCAAAAATTTCAATTTTCAAAAAATCATAACGTTTGTTTTAGTGATCATAGAGTCTTGATTTTTTTACCGTGTTCCACTACTTTTGGATGGTCTTTTTGAAACTGCTAATACTTTCCTCCCAAAAAAATCCAGTCAAAATGCTGTTGACCATCAATTACTA
Source organism: Holacanthella duospinosa (assembly GCA_002738285.1). Lineage (NCBI taxonomy): Eukaryota > Metazoa > Arthropoda > Collembola > Poduromorpha > Neanuridae > Holacanthella > Holacanthella duospinosa. The sequence goes on along the minus strand of NIPM01000014.1, from coordinate 1,070,111 downwards.
AGGCACTGCTTTCCTCAGCAAAAGGGCATGGGCCAAAAGTTTCTTCCAATGCCTTAGCTATTTGCAGTTCCACTGTATGTATTTCAAATTTTCTAATGAGTTGAGTTAGTGAAAGTGTTTAGGGTTTTTTCATTTTTGGGTCTTCTAACAATACCTCCTTCTTCGATAGTTAATTAAGTGAAGAGCTAACGTCTCCCAGTAGTCCGCCGACTACAGTTGGGTGCAAGATTTTAGGCGCATGATTTCTTTTTCAAATAATTCTTGAATCAAAGCATGGTATATCTGAGTATACTAATAGCAATGCTGCTTGAAGTGTCTCATAAATGTGCCGAAAGTTTCAAATTTTAATTCTTAAAGTTGGCGGAATTAGAGCAAAAAAATTAAATTTTGACTGGAGAAAGCGGGTGCAAATCTTTAGATGCAAGACAGGTTTGTTTATTGCTTTGCAGTAGAATAAAGTGATAAATTCCGAAGGGAAAAGGTACCTAACATTTACTTGAGCATCCCTTAGCAATAATTGCATAAAAAATTTCCACCGTAAGTGAAAGTGGCAATTTCTGAGATGACTTTCTCCAATTCGACTTTCACTCAGGTTTTGAGTTCCTTAATATTTTTATTTTGTTTGCTACTAACCCAAGCTGTCCGAGAAGTAGTTTTCGTTAGATTTCAAATCAGATTTAAGCCCAAATTGTTTAGTGGCCAAGTCATTGTAATTATATTTCGTTGGTAAACCTCTGTGGCATTTAAGGCAGCGTCCATTATCTTGCATAAAAATAATTTGTTTTTGTGAATACTTGACCAAATAAAAGACCAAATGTATGAAAAAATGTTTTTGGTCCACGGTATGGTTCTTATGTATTAATTAGGATGGTCCGAAAAATGTCTCTCGAAAAATCGTTTCCTCCAACCTCCTTAAGTCGTGTGTAATTAGCTAAAAATTCATCAAGATCATTTAGTTTTATTCTTATCACAACTGCAAATGGTTTGCATTGTATCTGCAAGACTTATGAAACGAGAAAACAAAAATTCCCAAGAGACATTCAAATGTTGCATTCCTTAAGATTTTGTCCACTTTCACTTGGTCTGTAAAGATTTCGTCAGCTTTCCCCAGTCATCGGCAGAACCTTACCGTGTACCAGAAACATTTTTTCAAACATTTGGTTTTCTATTTGGTAAAGTATACACAAAGGCAAGACATTTTCATTCAAGATAATAGACGCTGCCTTAAATACCACATAGGTTTACCAAAGAAACAATAATCAAGATGACTACTATCACTAAACATTTTGGGCTTAAATCCGATTGGAAATCTAGCTGGAACTGAATCTCGTGCAGGTTATCTTAGTAAGTAAACAAATTAAAAACATTAAGTACCTCAAAACCTGGGTGAAAGTTGAATTAGAAAAAGTTATCTCAGAAATTGCCATTTTTACTTACGGTGGAAATTTTCTAAGCAATTATTGCTAAGAAATGCTCAAGTAAATGTTAGACACCTTTTCCCTACAGAGTCTACCACTTTATTCTGCATGTAAAGTAATAAATCTGTCTTGCACCTAAAGATTTGCACCCGCTTTCTTCATTCAAAATTTACTTTTTTTTTTGCTCTAATTCCGCCAACTTTAAGAATTAAAATTTGAAACTTTTGGCATGTTTGCTAGACACTTCAAGCATCGTTGCTGTTAGTATACTAAGATATACCACGCTTTGATTCAATAATTATTTGAAAAAGAAATCATGCGCCTAAGATTTTGCACTCAACTACATGTATAAATGTAAGTAAGTATTAAAATATTGTAACCTGTAGCAGTTTTGAAAAAAGGAAAGAGAGAGATGGTGAGAATTTAGTTATGTAAGTTTGAAAGAATTTGTACAGGGCTAACCCTTTATCTAGTACCTACAAAAATTTGAATAATTTTTTTAAACTGAAGAAGACAGTATACTTCTCTTATAAAATTTCCTACCATAAATATAGAAGTTAAAGGTAAATAATTCTAAATTATGGTCAGAATGGAAACTGTATGGTTGGAGTTGTTTCTTAACTACCATTTTCGTTCTAAAAAAAAAATTGGTTGAGTGATGAAGTTGTAATTTTTGTCTATACATAATGTATTTGAAAGAGTTTATTTATGAGGAGTATTGATATGGAGAAAGTAGTCCAACTACACAAGACAATGGTTTGAGTTTTTTCTGCCCTTCCCATGACCTCTCTTTTCTTTGTCTTTTGAATAAATAAATAAAAATTTCTGGTTGGTGAAAGTAGTAAAGGAATTGAGTCACGTTTTTCTTACCTTTTGTCTATTAGTTGATGGTAATACACAACAGGGAGAAAATGTGTTTTTCTAGAACCAAAATGCATTTTATGAGTTTAAATTGGGAAGAAGGTTTTGGTTGGGGGAGTGGGGAAATAAAATATACAGGGTGTGTAAAATTTTTTTTTTTACACTTTTTTTCCTTGTAGAGTGAAAACATCGTATTTAAACAAAAAAAAAACCTACTTTCACTATACAAGTGAGTAAAGTATGAAAAAAAAAGTTGCTCACTCTGTATAACATCCGAAATAGAGAAAGTGGTTTTAGGGAGAAAGCAGAGGCGATAAACCTGAAAAACCACATACTATCAAGACTCTGAGGACTTAAGAATAGGATAGAAGATTTCTAATAATCCCGCTCTTTTATTCTATCCAATCAAATAACCAATATCATTTTTACACCAGGTGATCCCACTCTAATAATTTTACTTACCATCAGACTATCCACTGTCTCAATAAACTTTTTATCCAATGACTTCTCCTTTCTCCTACTTTCTCTTCATATTTTTCAAAACCAACCCTAACTTTTCATACCCAGATTCAAAAAAAAAAATAATAATAATTTTTTCTGACTTTTATATGATTTAAATTGAACATAAAGTTTTGGTTCCAATAAAATTCATTTTCCAATTTCAATTCACCTTCTGACTTTTCTACTATGAAAAAAAAAAAAAAAAAAAAAAAAAAAGTTAAAATAAAAGAAAAATAACAAACAACTTTCTCAAAGTTATGATAAATAATATTAGAAAGTTTTGATTTTGAGGTGAATTTATAAAGTTTATTTAGGCTAAATATTGATTTCTGAAATAAATCATTTATAAAAGAGAATTATGAAAATAATGTATATATTTCAATAATTCTCAAATTGATTTGATTGTAACAAAATATGTAGTACAGGCGTCAGGTTATGCAACTTTAGTTTTGTTAACCTCTGAGTTTATGTTACAAAGTGTCATACTCCAATGTCATTCTAGAAAGTCAATGAGACATTGTAATGTAACCAGAAAACAAAAAAAAAATGGTTTTAATTTCAATGAATTCGTATAAAAACACTTGAATAAATGAGACATTAAATAAAGTAGAAAGAATATATGAAATTTTATGCATTTAGTAATTAGCTGAGACTATTTTACACTGTCAAGTGTCAATTGTCATGAGTTGACCTATCATGTTAACCATAAAATGTCACTTTATCGAAAATAAATAATATTACAGTGAAAACCGATGAGAAATCATAATTTTTCTTTTTTTTTTCTCTGTCATTAGGTACTTTGAGTTGATAAAGGCCATGAAAGTTTATAAAACTTATAGGATTTTNCTTTTTTTTTTCTCTGTCATTAGGTACTTTGAGTTGATAAAGGCCATGAAAGTTTATAAAACTTATAGGATTTTAAACTTTGAAACTTTGTCACAAGTGGTAATCAGACGAGTTTGCGGTTTGATTCTCTAGAAAGTTATAAAATTTATGGAATTGAACATATTTCCTTGCACAAATGGGGAATTTTTGAAAAAATAATAAAAATTTAAATTTAAATCTTTTCCCACTCTTTATAAATGAGGCTTATAACTCGTCATAAACTTTACAATTTGACAACGTCACCATTCAGAGTGATGTCAATGATAATTATGTTTTAATTATACTTATAAGTAATCTTCACTAAATTTTATTTATAAACTTTGCTTGATACCACGTGAGAGTCAAAGTGAGATGTTAGCATTCACAATATTAAAATACATAATTTTTATCAACCTTGAAATTGATTATAAACGTGAAGTGCCTATTGCGGTATTGGGAGACTCCATTTTTCTAAGGTTGGAAAAAGCGCGAGAATCTCATTTTGTTATAAAAATCTCACTGTATTATTCATTCTCTTTTTACCATTTTCACAGAAATTTATGATTGGATAAATCAATTATTTAATTAAGCCTTGATTAACTAACTCACCATATTTATTCTAAAATAGAGAAAAATATTTTATTTTAATGTTAAGCTGAAATGTAGATAGTGTCGATGGGAAGGAATTGCGTGTTCAAATGATGTGTGTTTATTTGATAATAAATTTGCATCGTAAGAGAAATTAGAAATAATTCTCACTGGTATTGTATTTCTAAAAAAAATTTTAGTGAAATTATGGAATAATTTTGTAAAATTAACTTTATTTTAGTAATATTAGAAGCATTATTGGGTTTACTCACCCTTGCAAACTAACTAAGTGTCGGACATCTTACTCTTTGATTGACTTTGAGGGCTGTTAACTAATAAATTTCTAATAAATGAGTAAATACAAGTTAAGTGTAATAGGTTGCAGTAACATTCATTAATATTTACTTAAATCGGAAATAAAATGATTTTAACAAGGAGGTTAACCCAGTTGAGAAGAGAACTTAAATTATATACATACAAGGTGATCTTTAAGTAATTTTAGGCTTTTGAAAATACGTAGAGTTTTATTGAGTTGACACAGTAGTTTCATTGTTGACTCATTGGAAAGCTGAATATCTAGATTGATCTCAATTTCAAAGATCAGGGACCTGCGTTACTAAGGTCAATTCATGATAAAATAGAAAATTTAGCATGACGATTATTACCTGAAAGAAAATTTAGCATGACAATTAGGCTTCTATTGTCTCAAATTTAAACAATCAATTTCAATACTTTTCAAATCACCGAAATCGATGCCTATCAAGTAAATTCTGACTTTNCTCAAATTTAAACAATCAATTTCAATACTTTTCAAATCACCGAAATCGATGCCTATCAAGTAAATTCTGACTTTCTTTCAAAAATTTTTGCATGCCCATCGTAATGCTAATTTAAAAAAAAATTCCATTTGATCATGAATTATTCACATTAATAACGGTGACCGTTGTACTTACCGATTGTGGCCATTATTCCTTCCTAACAATCAAGTCTTCAATGTCCTTCCTGACAATCAACTGTTCAATAAGCCAAAAATAATACCTTTATGTCAACTCAATAAAGAGCTATGAGTTTTCAAATGCCTAAACTTATTGTACAGGGTGCGCCGTTAGCAATAAATAGCAATTTAGCATAACGCTATTTTACTGCTATTTAGCACTATAGTTGAGCCTTGCTGCTAANGTTAGCAATAAATAGCAATTTAGCATAACGCTATTTTACTGCTATTTAGCACTATAGTTGAGCCTTGCTGCTAAATAGCACTCTGCTAAATTTAAACTTTTTCAAAGATTTGGCGCGAAATTTGATTTAAAAAAAAAGGTAAACAAGAGTCGAGGGATTGATTGTAGACCGTGGGTTTTTAACGACTACCCAGGGGTACCCACACTACTCTATTATCACCCATCTACGTACGTCTGAACCAATGTTGAAATGGGCAAGTGACACATTACGTGAGTGGGTGATTTGTAGAGAAGTGTGGGTATCCCTTGGTAGTGGTTAAAAAAATACGCTAACTAATTAATTCTGAAGGATAGAGTAGCGAAGGAGCAATTCAGTAATAATTGGATATTTATTTGGAAGAAAAAAATATGGATCCAATTCATGTAATTAATTAAACGGATTATTTGAAAGAAAAAAATTGTTTTTAGCACTATTTAGCAATTTTTAGCAGTATTTAGCGCTATTTTCCCTAAAACTGCTATTTAGCGCTAGTTGAATTGGATTTAGCGCTAAAGGGCGAACCCTGACTGTACANCTATTTTCCCTAAAACTGCTATTTAGCGCTAGTTGAATTGGATTTAGCGCTAAAGGGCGAACCCTGACTGTACACAAACCAACCTGTACATAAATGACTTGAAAATTGATATCCAAAGTTTTACTCATCTCGACTGAACTCCAGTGTTGTGAAAGAAAATAACTTTTTACTTTTCTAATAGCCAGTATTAATGAATGTGAGTGTNCTATTTTCCCTAAAACTGCTATTTAGCGCTAGTTGAATTGGATTTAGCGCTAAAGGGCGAACCCTGACTGTACATAAACCAACCTGTACATAAATGACTTGAAAATTGATATCCAAAGTTTTACTCATCTGGACTGAACTCCAGTGTTGTGAAAGAAAATAACTTTTTACTTTTCTAATAGCCAGTATTAATGAATGTGAGTGTATATGTGCAATAATTACTGCATTTGTTTGATTTTCCAATAATTATCAATAAAGGTGTGAGAAGAAAAAAAATGTTTTTTTTTTGTTCATCAGTAACTGAAAAGATGTGAAAGAACACTCTTTGACAGTTGCTTTTCTAATAAAAAATTTGATTGTTGTGAAAATTTGGATGGTAGAAAGTGAAGAGAATAACCAGTGCAATAATTAATAGTGTTGATTTAGAAGAAATTGGTCGATTGGAAAAATTACAACCTTCTGCATCATCACAGGATTGGAGACAACCTTTGACATACCTGAAATCAAAAACAAAAAGAAAAAAAAGACTATTGGTTACCGTAAACTCCGTAGTACTAGCTATATATTTATATAGGTACAGTGATACAAAAATTCTTAACCCACTTCACAACTCTAGAAAAGTAGGGATAGAAAACCAATTTTTTTTTGACAAAATTCAACTTACCTGTCATCAAGCTCAAATCCACCACAATGTGACATGCGAATAATTTCCGTGTCCGTTGTTAGAGTATTCGAATCCAAAGCACATCCACGTACTACCACAGTATGTCCGTTGTCATCTTATAAGAAAAAAAAAAAAGTTAAAATATATATATATATGAAAAATGAGTTAGTTTTAAGTATAAAATGTCAGAAGTATGGGTATGACAGGAGAAAGTCAAAATCCTAATTACGCCTCGAAGCATAAATTCAAACTAAAGATTTCCCTTTNAGTTAAAATATATATATATGAAAAATGAGTTAGTTTTAAGTATAAAATGTCAGAAGTATGGGTATGACAGGAGAAAGTCAAAATCCTAATTACGCCTCGAAGCATAAATTCAAACTAAAGATTTCCCTTTGTTCATCTCAAAGTGAAAGTTCTCTCTAGAGAAAACTAACTTCCTCTTCAATGTTTTTCTTTGAGATCATCACTCAAAAGGTTACCTTGGACATGACATGACATCCTCTTAAGACTTATTTACTAAAAACTTTTTACTAATTTACTCAACTTAGTAGAATATTTGACTCATCACTAGTTTAAACTAAACCAGTCAAGCTAAACCAATAAGAATCACAATGGTTCAATGGAATTATCACTCTTAATTCGCTCAATTTCTTTGATTATTTATATACAGGGTGTTTAATCTTTTTTTGCAACCTCTTTCTCTAATTTTATCGAAACTCCTCCCACCCCATGCTGCTCCCAGCAAAAGAGTGTGAAAAAATGACGTCATGCTTTCTAGAGTGCAAAAAAATGTTAAACACCCTGTATATATAAAATTTATGATTCGACATAAATTATTAAATTAACATTGAAATTATAAAGTCTACAGAGAGAAGACAGACGGATACTACTTAAATTGTATAAACTCTTCCGGCTCCACTGTCTCCTCAGTTAATAATAATAAAAGTAATTAATCGAACCATATTTTTTCTAACCCAGTGGTTAAATTGAATAATTTCAAGTCAAAATTATTTTGTGGTTTAGTCAGAAGAATAAAAAATGAAGTAGTTATTTTTCATAATTCAATTTATAATTACATACTAAATAGAAAATTAATTGAAAATGGCAAAAAAAAAAAAGAAAAAACACAAGAGTCTTCGTTTAAAATTCTCTGCATGGAAGAAATATGTTTGAAGTAGGAAATGTCGATGGAAAGGAGCAATTAAGAGAAAGTAGAAAAGTATCTTACAAGAGTTGATGAACTCTTGCACGAAAAAAAAATATACAGTGTGTTCAAAGTTTTTTCTTTCTCCTCTCCTCGCTTGGAAAATGAAAAAACATCAAATTCAAAAAAATTTTTTTTTTTTTTTGACATTGGTTTTTTTTTGACAGTGTCACTTTACACGTTAGCAAAGTGAAAAAACTTTGAAATACTCTGTATTTCCTTTTGAGAATGAAAAAATCAGTGAAAGTGAATGAAGTGGAAAAGTAAAGTTTCTTTTTTGAATAATCCACACCCACGCACGTCTCGATTTTGGTTTCTCTTGGGATGATGGTGATGAATGATGTACTGTGGATTTCAGTAGAAAATATATCTACCGAAACCAAAATTTTATTAATTTTTAAACCCAAGGAGTTTATAAAAAAAAAAAAAAATTTTTTTTTTAAATTTTTTTCATAACTTTTTGAGTTCGAGTTCAATAAAAAATTTCATTCTTTTATTTGGCACAATATTGTTGGTTATTCAGGATTGAAGCCTTCTCATATAGAATTACTAGAGAGTAAGTTTATAAATAATTCAGAAAATAATTCAGAAAATAATTCACAAACTAATAACTCTGATTAGGTGATACTTATCAATCATTTTATCCTGACAGTTATTACGCCTATGCTATGACAATCTTCAAACTAACAACATATCTACCGGATATCAAGTACTCCTTACTTCAAATTCAACTATTACGAATAAGGGGAAAAAAATATATAAGAAAATTAGGTTTTTTTTTTATCCTTAACTTTCTTTTCTGCTTTTTCATTGAGAATGTTGAGCATTTCCTAAAATTGACCCTAAAAACTTGATAACCTAAACCTAAGGAAGTTGGTTTAATGTTAAGTTTTCTCATGTCCAGTTAGGTGGACACAACTAATCGAATTATCATCCTCACTGAATCTTGTCTCCAACTCCACGTGTACAAGAAAGAAAGAAGAAAAAAATTTTTTTTTTTTTTTTTTTCATCATATAATGCACGTGGTTATTATAGACTTTTTAGGAAAGCAACCGATAAGTTAAGAAATTCTACAGGGTTAGCAAAAGTTAAGTATCCTTTGTATCAAAAGTTACTTCATGGTATTGATTCAAGTAAACATGAAATGATAAGTCACATTTGGTATATAAAAAAATACTAAACTTTGGTTAACACTATAAGGATACCTACAGAAAANAAAAAAAAAATTTTTTTTTTTTTTTCATCATATAATGCACGTGGTTATTATAGACTTTTTAGGAAAGCAACCGATAAGTTAAGAAATTCTACAGGGTTAGCAAAAGTTAAGTATCCTTTGTATCAAAAGTTACTTCATGGTATTGATTCAAGTAAACATGAAATGATAAGTCACATTTGGTATATAAAAAAATACTAAACTTTGGTTAACACTATAAGGATACCTACAGAAAAAAAATCATTATTAACCGCGAACTGAAGAATTGAAGAAGTTTGTGCGAGTGACATGTCTGTCCGGTTATATTTAGAATTTATTGATTATAAAAATTAAGATATTTAGTAAAAATTAAAAGAAGATCAATCTTAAAAAAAAAAAAAAAAAAAAAAAATTTTTTAATTTTTTTTTTAAAAAAAAAAAATTAAAAAAAAAANAAAAAAAAAAAAAAAAAAAAAATTTTTTAAATTTTTTTTTAACAAAAAAAAATTAAAAAAAATTTTTTTTTTTTTTGTTAACTTACCGTATGTTCCAATTAATTTGATACAGGCTGTGGCCGGAAATAGCCCATTCCGTCCTTTCCTACCTCCCATGCATGGAGACTCCAAAATTGAAGCAGAATAATTATTGTGAAACGGATCTTCACAGGACGGATTGTTACCATTGAAACTGGCGCATTTGAAACAGTCAATAGATACTCCAACTGAAAGGTAAAAAAAATGACACCATCACATCACTTGTAGGTTCTTAGTCTCTGTCATCTCGACATACATCACGAGATACCATCCAACGACCTGACAAATGTGGCAGAAATCTCTTCCCTCTTTCAGTCATCTCAACTGGATTTTCATCAAAAATTATAGACTATAACTCAATCAATTTCTTATAACTTATGTCAAAATACATCTATCAATTAACCCACTCAGCACTCAAATAACTCACAACTATCGAAATAATTATTTTCAGCTTTTTAACTTAAACAAATAGCTTATCTTACTTTACCTAATTTGTTGACTACTACTTTTTGTTCCAATTCCAATTTCTAATGTCTAAATTCATACAAATTAGTAAAAATTTATAAATTATAGGTCTAGTCTCTTTGGCACTCCATCAAGTTCAGAGTGAGAGGCACGCAAAAAGAATTAATTTCAATATTGTTTTTCATCAATTCTAAATTCAATTATTTGAGACGACTCACTTATACAGGGTTAGCCCTGAAAACTAGTCACTGGATACAAAATATTTTTCATTATAAACTCTTATTGGTTAGACAGCCTTGTTTTTCAAAATTTTCCATGAAGATACTGTATTATTTAACATGTTTGAATAATAATTGATTATAAAACCAAATTAGATATAAAATTATGTACGTATTACTACAAAACCAAGTTATACGCATCAAAATGTTAATATTAGATGAGGTTTTAGTAAGTTTCAGGTTTTATGTTGAAGGTCTTATAACCATCGACTACTATCTACTAACAACTTATAAAGAAATTTATAAAAAATAAACTGAACCTCTGCCCATATCTTATGAATTATTAAATTTTGAAACAAATTTAGTTGCATTTGGAGTAAAATTCTTAATTTGTAAATAAAATTTATAAATTTATGGTACAATGTACAGAGGACGTAACAATTCGGGCCAACGTTTAAAAAAAAATGGGTAGAGTGGGGAGACACCGGGAGACTTAAACTCTCCACTTCACCATCGCATTGACGCTCATCTTAAGTTAGTCTCTCGTTTCACTTACTCTAAATATACTCTCATTATTTTGAAGTTGACGCGGTTGGCTAAGTCCCCTTTAGCAGTTTTTTAAGAAAAGCAAAGAAAGAGAAGTAGGATTATATTGGACCAACCTGTACCTATAGAAAACATAAGAGTTTCTTTCGTAGTAAGATGTTGCGGTTGACATTATTGATCGCCAACATCTCACCTGCGTAAATAAATGATTATAGAAATTTGGTTGAGGTGACGAAACAAATTCTCACAAAATGAATACATTGTCACCTGCTCAATCATGTTTGAGTAGCTAAAAAATGAAAACAAAATATCATGTAAAGAAGAGAGAAAGAGCATTCAAATCGTACTGAAAGGAACCTCAAAAAAAAAAAATAAAAAATTTTTTGTCACAATTATACAGTCTGAATCACCAAAACCAAGTCTCAGTTCCCAATAATGACTACCATGGCGATTATTTAAATCGATTATTGGAGAGGGAGGTGGGGGTAATGGAGAGGAACGGAGGGGGGTAAATCGAGCCAAGTTTCACTTGGATTTGCACAAGTGGGAAATTCGAATTTTTCATCTAAAGTGCAAAGTTGAATGACCTCTTCAGATATCACTTATTTCTTCTCCTTCAGATAATATTCTTTGACAGTTTTGATTTCTTTTAGTTTACTTTGTGTCAATTCATATAAACTATGTCCCAATACATAGGAATTTAAACACCACTTTTATTATTAATTTAGTAATAATGTACATTTTTTTTGTACAAAATAATTCTAGTAAATTATATCCTAACCCTAACCCTCTTATAACTGATTAGATTCATTTGTTTTTGATAAAACTAAACAAAAAAACGAAATTTTTTTAATTGAATAAATTTTAGTGAATCGGACGGACTGTACATTTTGCTTGACCCAATTCTAAAAAAAAAGAAATTTCATCAAACTAAATAACAATTAATACCAAATTATATTTTTGTACTACCAAATCCAATATCTCATAATAATTTTTCTTACTAACTGGTCGATTCTTGTTGAAAATGTTAAAAAATTTTACAAAATAAAAATCCAAACTAATGTTCCTTGTCTACTTATATATATCATTTTATTTATTTTTTACTTTTTTTTTCATTGTTCCTTCCATTGATCGTTTCCTTACGTTTACATTTCTCTATTGTAAAAGTTCTAAGATTCGCCTGACACATAAATAACCATTTAAGATAAATTTCATAACATTTGAGAATCAACATAGCGAAAAGAGGTTCCTTGAGATGCACTCAAGTTAGGAAAATGTTGTAAAAAAAAAAAAAGAAAAAAGAAACATTTCCACTAAGCTGTCTGAAGTCCTTGTTGTGGAGTCTCATTAGTTTAACATGTGTCAAAATCATAACCGGAAGAAAAATTGTTTGGAAAATACTTTGGTTAGAGAGTTGAAAAGGAATATTTGTGAGGTTGAAAGGAGGGCGTGGGAGGAGGGAGTCGTAGGAGAGGGTGGGGAGGATCTTCCGGTTATTAATGGTTACTTCCTCTTCTCCAACCAACTAATGGCCAACCGTGGACACAAGTCGAAAATGATTACTTGAGGATTAGTCAAATCTTATACTGCTTCAATGGATCCGCCTGTCAAAATATACTAATACTATATCAAATATGGATAATTTAGAACTAAACTTAGGACGGTCGGCTTTCAAAAAGAACCAAAGAGAGTCCAGCTCCAGATAGTACAAAAAAAAAACCTGAGAAGCAATTATTCATTTACACTATTCTACACTTTCAAAAAAAAAAGAGATATCTGATTTGAGCTTTTCATCTTTATTTTATTTTATTTTTTCTTATATAATTTTTATAGACGTTGATAAATTATGTGGTAAAGTACTTTCTCCTGCTTCACATCTTGTCTCATAATCCATCCAGGCATTTCCTTCTCTTCAAATTCACCGCGCTTCACAATCATTTTACCTTTCTTTGACTTTGAAAGCCTTCTGTCGTACCTAGTTAAGGTTTACTATGGAAGTAAGAACAAAGTTTTCAACACACAGAACAGAACCCAGAACCCTACTATACTGGTTGATGATGACGAATATAAACTTAAAGGTTTCTTCAACCTCATTCGGTTCGGTCGTAGTATATTATATATCTTGTGTTTCTTCATTCATCAAATCATTTCACTTCAAAATTATTCTCTTCATCTTAAAAATATGACCCATGCTAAAGTTGGAACTGACTCTTAAGGCTTAAATAGAAGAGGATATGAGTAAAAGTGATACCTTTGGGACAAAAAAATATTAACAGTGTGGACTCATCAACTCGTGAGAAATGAACCTGGGGCGACATTAGAGGAGGGGAGGGAGGGGAAGGGGAGAGGCGGTATCAAACTTGTGGGAAAGTGTATCAGTGAAAGTTGGTTTTAGACAAGTTTTCGAGTTAAGAATAACATGAGAAGAGAGCCTTAATAATAATAGTTTCATACTTTTTTTTTTGACATTTCCATAATGTCCCCTTGAAGATTTTAAATGAGATAGATGGATTAGTATAGTTAAGGACTCATTGGTAGTGATGAGAATTGTAATAAGGAATATATGACTTAAGGAATAGAAGAGAGTAATTATTATTANGGACTCATTGGTAGTGATGAGAATTGTAATAAGGAATATATGACTTAAGGAATAGAAGAGAGTAATTATTATTATTATTAAGTTGGAGGACAAGGGAACAGGAGAGGTTTATGTCATCGCCATGTCCGTCTGTTTTTTTTTTTTTTTCTTTTATTAGAATTTCTATCTATTTAGATATTCTAATATGTGGTAATTGTAGAAGTCGGCATTTATACTACTTTTTCTCAATGNTTTTTTTTTTTTTTTTCTTTTATTAGAATTTCTATCTATTTAGATATTCTAATATGTGGTAATTGTAGAAGTCGGCATTTATACTACTTTTTCTCAATGGTTCTCAGTGCATACAAATATAACTTTTTTTTTTCTATCATTATAACCTATCAAAGTTAGTCATGGAGACTCTGTCGTTGCCTCCAATGTACTAAACCTACTTTGAGTACACTTTTTTTTTTCTACAGAATTGAAGGAATCCTATATGTGCTAATGCTATTCTAAACATATTTTCTATAATGTCAATCAAATTTTGAATTGATGATTTGATGATAGAGACTCAATGTTTCCTCAATGTATCCATAAGTTTCACTTACGATTCCTCAGTATTTTTTTTAGTTAGCTCAGTAAATCCTCAATATTTTATTTTGTTTGCTCAACTTTTCCGTCAGTTTCCTCAATGTTTCCTCAATTTCCTGATTGTTTTCTCAATGTCTCCTCAGTTTATTCAATTTCAACTAAAATATTTCGTCAATGTCACTTGAAAATCCTCAATGTTTAGTAAATGCTACCTCATTGATTACTTCAATACTTGTATTCAATTTTATAGTATATTCTCAGTTTCTTAAATAATTCCTCAGTGATTTCTGAATGTTTAGACATTTTTGTTACATAAATGTTTCCTGAGTTACTACAATGTTTCCACAATGTAACCCCAATATTTTGTAATGTTGGTTTTCAATCAATGTGTTCTCAACCTCCTGTTTCATCTATTTTTCTCATCATGAAGTTACATTATAGAATCCCCCCTCATTCCGTATGTTCGCGGTTGACATAAGTTGGTCAGAAAATAATAATATTTTTATAAAATTAGATTAGGATTGGTTGTAAAGCTTACCTGGAGCGAGGATGACGAAGGNGGAAAATAATAATATTTTTATAAAATTAGATTAGGATTGGTTGTAAAGCTTACCTGGAGCGAGGATGACGAAGGTAATTAATACAGACCAGACGTAGAAGGTAAGAAGGACGGTTTGACGTCGTGGATTCCGTGGTGTGATTGACATGTAACTCAAAGAAAGTTGTGTAGCTGATGGTAACTGATCTATTCTATCATGTCGCTTTACTTCATACACATGGGATGAATGTTTTCTTTTCCCACCAAAGTCCATTCTTACTATCCGCTCCAGAATCTTTGGAAACTTCTGAGCGGAGATTGATGAAGAAACCTTAGATTCTCTCTTCATTTTCTCTACCTGAAATTCAATTAGTTAGACACTCTTGTACTTTCTCTCAAGGGACTCATTCTAATTAATGAATAACTTTACCCAATTATTCTTCATTTCTCAAACCCATACTTCATTTTCTTTCTCCTTTACTTTATTTTTTTTTAAACTAAAGAAAACATAATTTTCTTTAGTTTTTTTTTTACCACTTAGTAGTTACTATTAACTCTTTCATTAATTATGAAAACAACGGGAAGTTTGATCATCTCTTTCATGATACTGTATAAGTTTCAATTTTTTTTTTTGTTATTAGTAAGAGCCAAGTTGAAAGTCTTGTATTGTAAATTGAATCCATGTCTTTACCCTCACTTCGATGAAACAACAAAGTCTTCAAAAAAAAAATTTTTTTTTTTTGGCTGTCTTCAAAAAAAAAATTTTTTTTTTTTTTGGCTTACTTGTAATCATTAAAAACTAAGAGCAGGGAGATGATGAAGTCGAAACTCCATTAATCTCTACTAGTCTTCAACTTTACTGTTTATTGTCAAAAAAAAAATGAAACAGGAGGTAGTGAAAGGAAAATAAAAAGAAAACTTTCTTTTATAAAACTTACCTGAGATTTTCTTATGAAGAAAAAAAAGTATCTATAAAAACTAGAACCTTGAGCATATCGCTTGTGTAAATATTTACATAAGTCTAAGAATTTAGAAATCCAAGAAGAAAATCGGTTAAAAAGTTAGAAATTTTTTTTTAAACATTGGCAACCTCGAAGTTATGTTGGAGTAAGTTATTCATACTTTTAGAAGATATAACTTATTAACAATAAAATGTGAACATAACCAATGAAATCACAAAAACAATACACAACCAGTAACAATAATGGATCTTAAAGAAAGAAAAAATTATTTATAAATTTTCATAATAATAAATAATAATTTATTACCAACGGACAAAAAATCTGAAAGAGTTTATAAGATTTCTATTAGTCCGTCTGTCATTATTTTCTCTCAATTTCTAATATTTCATTCTACTTTACTACAAATAAGTAAATTAAATAATTTTACTTCCTCTCTCATTCTAGTAGTCTAGATTTAATATATTTTTCATTTTGAATTATTCTATGTCATTTTTTAAAATTAAATTAAGTTCATAGTTTTAATTATTTACTTCAAATATTTTTTCTTTTTCATTTTCTAAGAATTGTGAGACGTCTTGTCGTAAAATTAAGTAGTAAAGAGTAAAAGTCTATAGTAATTGATGGGTTCTTGTGATCTAAATTGCCTCTGTCTTATCCAATTTCTCTTGGGAAATTGAATTTTTTTTTCCTTCCTACCTGTCTCTAATGAGAATGGTCAACCAGAAGATTATATGTAGGGAGTATATAGTTAGCCTAAAGTGAAGTGGTCCATTGAATGTGAGACACAAGAAGTGGTAGTATTAGGTTAATTGGAATAAATTGCCAAGGACATAAAAAGTGATAGGTAAGGTAAGTAGAAGAATCATTCATCTTCTTTCTACTTTTTTTTTTTTTTTTTTTTTTTTTTTTTNTTTCTCTAGCTTTAGGACTCCCAAAAAAACTCACCAATTTCCGTTTCTCTTCCTATGTCTCTTACGTATGGGAAAAAGTCTTATTATTTCCTAAGGGAAAGTCCATTACAATATCATTTCAAGAGAAGAAGAAAAAAAAACCCTTCTTCTCAATTCCCAAATTGTAATAAAAAATACAATTATTCTTGGACGTTGAACTTTACAACGAGTCCAACTGATGAGTAAAAGTAAGTAATATAATAGAAGTAGTAGTGTTAAAGTTAGGATAACTCTTAGACAATTTTCCCTTCACAAAAAAAAAAAAAAAAACTTCTTAACTTTGACACGTAATTTTTAGAGTGTTCCTCATGAAAAGTTTGGATGCCGACTTTCGACTCAAGAGAATTAAAATTAAAAAATAAAATGAATAGGGTTAGAATAGAGGACGCGGTCTGATTAAGTAACTTCTGGTCTTTTTCTTAATAAATGTCGTGTAAATTTTTTTATTTTTTTTTCCCAAAAAAAAAAAAAAAAAAAAAAAAATNTAACACTAAAACCATATGGTCATTGGTTTTAAATCGAATCAAAATTTAATTCAAAGATATGGTATCTAATTTTTTTTTTACTTACAAGGAACTTGAATCCAATGGTGACCATTAAAGACAAAAAAAAAAAGGAATATTTTCTAAATTTTGAAATTTTTCTATGTGATTTTTTTTATAATTTGACACTGAGGAAGGACCAGTAGATTAAAAAGTGTTACCTTTGGAGACAATACCTAAAGGATTAAGGGAGTGAAAAGAAAAAAGTAAAGAGAAAGTTATTCCACGACGACGACACCAAAAAAAAAATAAATAAAAAATAGGACCTCACTCTTCCAATAATGAGGAACCAAATTGGAAACTAAAACTTTTTTTTTTCTTACTTTTATTTTTTTTTTTCTTACTTTTTCATTTTCTTCACTTTTCCTAACCAATTCTATTCATCAACTTCTCATCCTGCTTCTGTTTTCTTTCAACAACACTTCCGGTTCCAAAACTTTGAAATTTTACAACTAAAATGAATTAGGAATATTATAGATGGGAAGTTAATTTGAAAAAGTCAACTCAATAGATCAATATATGCCTAATCATTATTACTAAACTAATCTATCACTAACTTAGTAACTACTGAGTCATTTACTCAACTTTGAGTCATATATTATTAACTAAAAAGTTATGTTTTTTTTTCTAACCAAGACTTTTCTAAATCTTCTCTAACCAATGAAATAGCTTCTACTTATACATATAGAAGGGGTCCTACCAATAGCTTGGTTGGATTTGCGTGAGATTGTGTAAGGTTCCTCTTTTACAGAATCTCACTCAAGTGGGATGGGCTTAGTGACTCTAACCAATGAGAGGATACAATTTCCTAAAATCTCTCTCAGTTTTTACGCAAACACACAATTTCACGTAAAAAAGAGGAACTTTACACAATCTCACGCAAATCTACGCACGCTATTGGTAGATCCCTAGAGTAATTCAATGTNGAACTTTACACAATCTCACGCAAATCTACGCACGCTATTGGTAGATCCCTAGAGTAATTCAATGTTACAATGACTTTATGATACTCAATATTACCTTACTCCTACACCAACCTTAACTACTATAAAATCAGAGAGATGATTTCATTATTAGTAAAGAAAATTGGATTTCCAACATCCCTATCCTATTACACTACTACTTAATTTATAATCAAATTTTAATATCCTAATTTTATTTTATCTATTACTAAAAACCTTTATTGAATTCCCATATATTTTATATATAGACAAAATGGAATTGGAGATAAAATTACAGGCTTGATTAATTTAATTTATTAATATTTTATATTTTATTCTTATATATTCTTTTACTCTTTNGATAAAATTACAGGCTTGATTAATTTAATTTATTAATATTTTATATTTTATTCTTATATATTCTTTTACTCTTTTAACTCATATTTTCTTCTGATCTTATTATCATTTAAAGTAATTAATTTTTCTCAATTGGAATCAGAGATATTGGGAATATAATTCAGACTATTATTGATTTCTCATTTTCAGTTATAATGAAAGTATGGAAAAAAATATTCTTTTTTTTTCTCTTTACAAACTGAATTCTTTGCCAAAAATGAATACAATGTAAAGTTATATTTATTATTTAAAGTGCTAAAAATACCAATAACTAACTTCGAAACTTTTAGTTTCTACGCATGCGCATGGGTAGATGGATTTTTAATAATTGTTACTTAACTTCTTTATACAACCTATTTATTTATTTTTTTGTTGTTTTTTTTGTATATTAATCTAACCATCATCGCATCGTTGAGCTTACCGGTGGTGGTGGTAACAAAATATCTTTTAACCAATCTGTTCTGCTGGTTTAACTTTTGATTTTTTTTTTTTTTTTTTTGTTGCGAAAAAACATATGAGTTTTATGACTAAAAGAAAAGTAAAGTCTGAAAAGACTAACTATAAGGGATTGTGGTAGTGTTAATAATATACATGGAAGAGCAGTAAATCATGAGATTTAGAGCGTCTCTGGTTTTATTAAATACCACAGTAATGGTTATGGTTACCTAACCAAAAATTCCTTCTGGTTACAGAGAAAGTTGGTAATTTTGTAATAAGAAATTATTACAAAAACCGTTTGGTTATATTAAAAGACTGGATAACTAACAACCATAGAGCAGGTACAAGTGGATTCATAACTTTTTTTTTTTTTTTTTTTTTTTTTTTTTTNTGTTTTTTTTTTATCCTTTCACCACTTTGCTTCAAGTGAGAATGAACTTGTTGAGCTTCTCCCAACTACCTGTCACTTTCTCTTTTCTATTCATAATTATATCTAATTCTTTATAAATGTCAATTTTTTTATTCATTACATGAGGTCATCAAACCCAAACCTGTAGCACAGATGTGCTACAGTACTAAGTTCTCTTTTTTGAAATAACTAATATATTTACTTTTCAAAAGTTTAGAATAGAATTTGAAAGAATAAGGTTGAAGTGTGCTAGTGATAGAGTAGAGGATCTCATCCGAACTCTTTCTTTTCCATCGAATGAAACAACTTTGTAACCAAGTATGAAAACATTTGATTGAAACTACAGCCAAGGAAGAAGAAAGTTTAGAGTTCTGGCTCAAACATCATTAATTCTAGATCAACATAGCTAGCTGAACAAGTTGGAGAGAGTTTTCTAAACCGGATTTGAAATAGTCAAACTAAACTAACCAAAAGTTTTTTTCTTCTTCAAAACACGTCGAGTTTGAGAATAGGAGGTATTTTTTTTATTTTTGGCCTAAGAGGACAAGATTTTTCAATTCTCTGAGTATGGAATCTATAATAGACAGGTACATACTATTATTATTACTAACTACTAATAACTTACTAAAAAAACAAGGTATAAATGTTAAATATTTTAGACGTTAAGCATAATTTTACTAATGGTACAGGGTCCGCCAAGTTAATCTGGACCTTCTTTCTCCAACTTTCACCAAAAATGATTTAGTACAGGAGGTAGACAATTCGTAAATAATGAAAGTGAAGTTAATTTTATTATAACAATATAAAATATCCGTTTGGATTAAACATAGGCTAATGCAAAGGAATAGAGCAAAGCAGAGAGAGAGAGAGAGAGAGGGGTCGACAGGTTTTCTGTTGAGTGAAATGGAGTAAGATACCAAGGTATCGTACCCCATTCCTCGACTTGGTTATTTCTCTCAATTAACCACGTTTGTTTACAAAAAATTCCAAAACGCTAACTTCATTCACTCCAACTTTTGGATTTCGCGCTATTTATTTGCTGTCTCGAATTTTTTTTTTTTTGGTGAATGCGACTTTCTACTGCCCGGATTAACTTGGCGGACCCTGTACATGTTTCAAGGTAAATTTTAATAAAAGTATAGTAAGTTAATTCTATTTTACTTAGATATGAGTTAGTAATGAGGTGTTGTAAAATGTTTTTTATTATAACTTTTTTTGAATAATTATTACCCTCGAACAACCTAGCTGAAGAGATTAATGTGATTGCCATGTCCGTATGTCTGTTCGTCCATCACTCTATCCCGTCATACCTATACATATTTAGTTCCACAGAGTACTAATTGTAGAGTTAGACATTTTTCAAACATTTTTACTTGGTGTATAGTGTGAACTGGAGTATCGCATGATTCATTTTTACCCAAGAGACAGAGTCATTGATGCACTGAGTAGACTCCCTGACTCTTTATTTTTAGGGAGTCAGAGTAAGAATCAAAATTTGGCTCCTTCGAAATAGATGACTCGGAGAAATTTTTTGACTCCTGAGTCAAGAGTGGCCCATAACTTAAGAGTCGAATACACACAATTTTCTGAGTCGACTCCATGACTCTTCGGTTTCATTGTGTTTTCAAACACAAAAATTGTTTAAACTCCTGAGTCGACTCCTGAGTCAAAGTCATGTGATATTCTAGTGTAAACTAATGTTACTTCTTTTTAGTANTAAACTCCTGAGTCGACTCCTGAGTCAAAGTCATGTGATATTCTAGTGTAAACTAATGTTACTTCTTTTTAGTACTACATCTACAACCTTTCAAAGCTAGCCTTAGTGACCCTCTAATTCCCTCTATTCTATTACTAGTGCTGCTTTGCTTAAACATATTTTGAGTACTTTAAGATAAAATATAAGTAATCGAATATGTATCAATTCCAGTGATAGGTTGAAATTGGGAAAACGAAAGGTTCATGTTAGAACCACTCGAAAGGAGGTAATAGCACACAGAACTTCAATCCCATATTAGTACTATTGCCGCAGAATCAAAGGAGCACAGCTGCATAAGATCGATCATTCAAGCACTATTGGCACAGAGGGATTCTCATTAAATTTACTTCCTATCTCTGGCAACATCTAACCTATTCGTAGACAGCCAACTTTAGTGCATCATCTCCGTAAAGATTTTTTACACTTAATTTTCTGTCATAACTTATCTAACACTGTTGCCACAAAAATATTTTTTTTACATAGTTAAATTTACTTATACTCTACAACAAACTATGGCTTAATTAACCTTTAGATTGATTTGCTATAATTATAAGAATCAGGTATTTTAAATTATAACCTTTACTTTTACTTTACTTTTAGTGACTTTTGAATGCTGGTCTAATCTGATTCTCCTATGGTCCTAACGAAACTATGGGTTAATGCTATTAAGATAAGTTGGTTGTTGGTATATATGCTTTATTGTCTCCACTCAACGTTATAATACAAGTCTAAATAAATTTCCCTATAGTTGGAACCAAATTATGGATCGATCAATTCCGACCATGTGGATCAATGTCGAACAAAGCCAAACAATTACGAGAATTACCTCCAATCTCACTAATGTCGAAAAATAAGGAGAAATTGCATGGAGTCCAATAATTGTCCAATATTACCAACACCAATCAATATATCAATATCAGATGTCTCCAATGCTGAATAGCTGAATATCGAAGAATGCCAAGTAACTGTTGTTGTGTATTCTCTCCAATTTCAATGTCCAAGTTGTGGAGAAATATTGATAAATAGATTTGTGTTCGCGGTTAGTAAGATATTTCCTAATAATTTTTTCTACTACTTAAAGCGTGAGGAATATCTTTGATGAGGAAAGAAGATGGGATTTAATTATTATTTTAAGAAGTTCTATTCCAAAATGATCCATAGATAAAATAAAATTTAGTAAAATGTAATGAAAATTTAGTTTTTGAGGACTTAATGATAGAAATGGAATTGGTTGTAGTTGATGTAAGAATTTGTAGAGAAAGTAGTTGAGGACTAAATCAAATGTATCGATCCTGATGCCTAAAAACCCAGGTGGTTTGGAGAAAGTATGAGAACATGGACAATCCTGTTTTGTTGGTCAATCATTTTCTTACCAGTACCGCCACTCTCTCCAACACAAGTTTTTTTTTTTTTTTTTTTTTTTTTTTTTTTTTTTTTAAAAAAACTCTCGCTTTCACTCTTGCTTTGCCTTTTCTTTTGTCCACTTTCTCCACCAAAAGAGAGTTAGTTGAGTAGAGAAGATGCATAGAAAAACCGGAGTTTTTGTAACAAAGACTTTCTTCTTTTTTTTTTTTTCGTTTTTTTTTTTCCTTTTGAGACAGAAAACAAACCTTCATCGGTAGAACGGACAAATTATCAATGTTGTTCAGAAATCAACCAACTTGGACAAACGAATTACACGAGATGACAAAGACATAGACATAGAAACATTTTCTGTATACATGGTTCGTAAGTACAGAGAAGAAAAAGTTTAGAATATTCTAGGATCNAGAGTTAGTTGAGTAGAGAAGATGCATAGAAAAACCGGAGTTTTTGTAACAAAGACTTTCTTCTTTTTTTTTTTCGTTTTTTTTTTTTCCTTTTGAGACAGAAAACAAACCTTCATCGGTAGAACGGACAAATGATCAATGTTGTTCAGAAATCAACCAACTTGGACAAAAGAATTACACGAGATGACAAAGACTTAGACATAGAAACATTTTCTGTATACATGGTTCGTAAGTACAGAGAAGAAAAAGTTTAGAATATTCTAGGATCTGTTAGTAATATTAAATTATTGAAAGATATAATGAGAAATAAAGAGTTGGAGAAAGTAATTTGATTCTCAGATAGAGAAAAATATGGTTAAAAATATTTTTATTTACTTTTTTGACCATTTCATTTATGTATTTAAAAAAAATAGTGGGAGTGTAAAGTAAAATGAAATTATTTGTCGGTAGGTAATGTAGGTGAAAGTTTGTAGTGATAATGTCATATTTCCTTTCCCTGAGGCTATGATGATGATGATGAGTTTGAGTGAATGTGTAGTGTTAAAAAGAATGATCTATCGGTCTAGATACATTATTCAATGTAAACTCAAGTCTTTCAACATTATTTTATATATGAATTTTCGTTTTACCATTACGCTAAAATATTATTATATCTATGTATGTACAAGGGACGAAACACTATAGTGGGGATATAACAAAAAAAAAAAAAAAAAAAAAAAAAAANTCAACCAGATCGATACCAGGTAACTGTATTATTGCGTGCATGAAAAGTAAACTAAAGGCTTGACGTATCAGAATACATTCAAAATGCTGCCCAAAACGGAAACGGAATATAATAGGGAGTATGGAATATAGTTTTTTTTAAATATCTTCAATAAAATGCTGAATAGCAAGAACAAACGAAAACACTTTTTCCACTATTTTTCCACTTTCATTTTTTTTTACACCCATCGTTGTCTACCGTACAAACTGAATTTTTGACGAATCATTAGAAATGATGCCGAATGGCGCTATTTTATTTTGGAGTTTAAAGAAAAGAAAAAATGGAATATATTATTACATTAGAATCCCATTTTTTTTTTCATCCTACCTTTTACTCTCTCAAATTTACACTAAATTAGATTCAAATGTATTTTTCAGTTTTTGATCTTCCACATTTGAGAAATATCCTTCAATCAAGCAAAATCTGAGAATAATTAAAAGGAAACTTTAGAAAGAATTTTTTTTTTAATTTTTTTTTTTTGAAAAATCTCTTTCATAAATATCTTGAGACGTCTTTAGTTTGTTAATAATAAAAAAAAAGAAAACAGAAATATGTAAAAAAATAAAGTTGTAAGGAAAAGCTAAGAAACACAATATACCCCAATGACGCTGACTCTTGAGTCAGAGTCATAGGCTACACTACTGACTATGAAAACGAACCTGATTATGAGTCACTGGTTCCAATAGGACCTATTGCCTTAGTGTTAACTTATTATTTACAATAACTATTTTTACAGAAACAAAAGATTTAGTAAAAATATACTTTGCTATAAATACTTTGATCAATACTGTATTTTATTTGACTGAGCCACCATTCCCTGATTAATTCTAGACAGGGACCGGCAGTTTAGGTTTCATAGTCATAAGCCTTGGTTCCATTATTGTACCCCAAGTCATAATAATACACGAGGTCCATTGCATTGACATTCAAAAATTATTTTAACAATACAAAATTTTCATTATATTCATTCATACTCTTAGATCATTGTGTAAATCTAATTCGTTAGAGTATATAAATTAGTTGAGCATGAAAAAAAAAATACAGGGTTATCCAAACTCTTTTACCCATATGAAAATAACTTTCTCCAAAAGGAGCTTAAGGAAGTTAATAAAAAATTAAGCGCGCCTAATTTAAAATATACTTCAAATTGCATAAATAGTATAAAGTTAGTAGACATAAAACATCAGACTAATTTTCAAATCTCAAATAAAAGAAGAAACAATATGTTGACTGAATTTATTCCACCTCATGTTTTCTTATTTTCATATTTGTGTTATTGATTTACGTTTTTACTGTTGGAGAAAGGTGGTTAGAAAATAAAATAAAGGGTTTTGGATAAGCCTGTATAACTTCTGTTTTCTATCTACATCTACTACTAACTATATTATAGTCAAACTCAATCCCGAAAACAATATTCAATAAGTCTCGTACTGTATTTTACTCATATAATTTATTAGAAGGGTTTAATTGGATCATATTCTAATCATCTACCTTCCTTAACAGAAACTAAATTCAATTCAAATGATTTGATGAAAGACTTTTGACATTTTTCAAAACCTTAAATGAATTAAAGCAATTTTAGAAAAAAAAAAAAAAAAAAAAAAAAATTTAGTAGTGAAAGTGAAGTAATTGTGTTGTGAAAACGATTGAATTGGTTCTAAAATTACCAATGGTAATCCTACATAGTCGAATTTCTATTGAATTCTATAGTTTAGTTTAGTTTAGTTTAGTTGCGTGTGGGAGAGATGGATTTCCTTTCTTGTCTCCAGCATTAAATTAAATGAAACTAGAGAACAATCCAGAGAAAGTCTATGTAATAATATCCTAATCCCTACATTTTACTTATTATTGTAGAAACAACGTGTCGATTTCATGAACCAGAGCTTTACAAAAAAAAACTTTTTTTTTTCTACTCATCCTTACTTATTTCCGTACTTTGATTTTGATTGGTGAAAGGAGGAGTCAAAGTTGGAAACAATAGAATGACTATTACTATTACTTATGGAGAGATAATTGACAACTAATGTAATAAACGCCTGTCACTCTCATAAAGTCCATTTCTTGATTGACAGCATAAAAAGAGTTAACTTTCTTTTCATTCTTTATATGATTATTGAGGTAAAGGGTCATTTTTGATACTCAACTGACCCTGACTGTTAAAAAAAATATCAAAAGAGTTATATAAATAAAATTTATATCATATATGTATATAAATTTATTATAAATATGTATGGAAAGATAAAGTTTCTCCAACCTAATCATTCAGGTTTCAAATCCACTCATATCCCTTACAACACATTAATGGATATTCTCTGTTTTCTCAAAATTTGACTCATTCTCACTCCCTATAGGGTAATCTCTTATTGCCAAAAAAAAAAATAATAATAATAATAAATAATAAATAGGAGTGAAGAAATCTAAATCAGGTCATTCACCTCTCTCTCTCTCTCTCTCTCTTTCTCTTTCATCTAAGCTATATTTATTTTTTTTTGATTTTTTATCGCTTTTGTTATTATTATAATTTAAAAAAATGGAAATAATATGAAAATTGAACAATTATTTAAAACCTAAATGAATTTCCTATTTATTATATTATTTATTAATTAAAAAAAAAATATTTAGTTAACTCACTAATAAAGTTGGTCGTTAGGTAGGTTGTTCCCATATCCAAGTGAAAGCAATACGTAGTGCCCCCAGTTTGTTTCTTACACCATAATAGACTCTTCAAAGTTTAGAAAAGTATTCTTTTCCAATAATTATTTATTATTGGAGTTTTTTTTTTTATATAATGAAACAAAAAAAAATTGTCTGATTTATTAGCGAAGAAAGTGGTATGGTGAAAGGTGTAGAAATATTAGAAGTTATGTAATAATTAGTTATTGTTCACTAAAAAAAAAAATTTTTTTTCTTCTTCTTAAAAAATCCCTTCATTTGGGAAGTTATGTGAATTTCCGTATTATAGTATTTTGAGAACTTACTTTCACCAGTTCTCTAAAAGTACTAAGTTGAAGTAAGTTGAAAGTTGAGATCTTTCTTAGAACATAATCATCATTATTCAACGAGTTGAAAAGAAAGTGCACTTGATAAAGACTTGTGAGACGGCTTGATTGAGTCGAATATGACCTTTAAGTTGTCGTAGTAAAATTATTTGGATTGACTCAATGAGTCCACAAGGCAATATTGACTACTTCAAACTTTTCTTTTTCAATATTATTTCTTTAAAAAAGGAAAATAAATAATATATAAAAAAAATAAAAGTAAAAAATAGTTAAATTTGAACCTGTCTGAACAATAAGGAAGGAAAGTCACACTTTCTCTCTCTCTCTCTCTCGTT
Source organism: Holacanthella duospinosa (assembly GCA_002738285.1). Taxonomy (NCBI): domain Eukaryota; kingdom Metazoa; phylum Arthropoda; class Collembola; order Poduromorpha; family Neanuridae; genus Holacanthella; species Holacanthella duospinosa. The sequence continues at coordinate 1,043,129 of NIPM01000014.1, read as the reverse complement.
TTCACTCAACTATTTGTCAACCACTTTCTCTCGGAGTTTCCTCAGACTCTTCAAGTTTACTGAGAAGTTGGGTCATTTCACTCCTGCCCTTATACTCAAATCCAACTATGCTAAATCCAAAACTATAGACTTTATATCTTACCTACACACCTCAGAGTTATAAACTTATTATTAACCCACTCCTGTCTTTTTCATCTCATAATCTCTCTTCTAATAAATATTTTAATAAATACAGGCTTAGCATAACTTTTGAGTCGAAGGAGAAAATAACTTTTTCAAATCAAATGATTACATGAGGGAAGTTGATTAACAATTGAGTAAGACAGAATTAAAATATTATTATTATAACTCATTCTAAAGAAAATGAGTATCGAGAATGATCCAAAAATTATCATATCTCTGTACTTTTTCTCATTTGGTCAATAAATACCAAAAAAAAAAAAAACCCCCCCGACCACTCCTATTATGTTACATAAATTACCTAATTTAATAAAGTTTGGATAACTCGAACTCGAACACATTCCAGTTCTAAAAGTCTTTCAACTAAACCCACTTCATTACGGTGAAGGTAAGACGGTATCACGGTGTAAGTAATAAGTAAAAACTTAAGTTAAGCTCAAGTATTGCGTATGTATTTTTAAGAAGATAATTCATCCTTGCCACTCCTTGATTAGTTGATTAATTCATAAGATCCTCGACGTCATATGACGAATTAAGAACAAGGGTTTTTTTTTTTGAGGTATTTTCGAGTTTCAAAATTTGGTTTGTATATTGAGATTATCAAAATTTGTTGGGTCCAACCCCAAGAATGCTTGCTGCAGGTTCTCCATGTATGAATCTCATAGTATCATTCTTATTGGTTATAAACTAAATGGATATTTGAGCTTATCTAAAGTATGTTCATGAAAACCAATATTCAATTACTTATTACTTATATGTTATTAGATTATCAGGAAAATTCAACTGTACCGGAAAAGTTGTGTAGTGTTTCAGTAGGGCAGGGAAAAAAAGAAATTTTCTATTTCTTTCTTTTTTTTTTTTTTTTTTTTTTCGTGGTTCGGATATNGTTCGGATATCCTATTTTGGTTTTGATCATTAATTGGGAAATCCATTGTGTAAAAAATCCATTATCCTTTGGACGGTGTTGGGTTGAGTCTGTTCTGAGTTGGTTGGATCCATTGTTTCCATACCTCTTTGACTGTGATCACGTTGAGATTTAGTTCCCAAGGGGTAGGATAAAGTAAGTAGAGCCAAATCCTCTCCCGGGCGTCTTAGAATCACTCATGCCACTCTCCAGTCTCCACTTTCTTTGGATTTATAAATCATCTCTTCTTCACAAAAATCTCATCTCTGTATAATAAAAAAAAAACGTTTTCAATTTTTAATATAAATAATAGGAAAAATTTGGCATTAGAACCTTCAGACGTTATAAAATAATAATTCGAATTGAATTAACAATAAAATATTTAATTGTTGATTCCATCACAGTTGTCTACTCTTTTAGGTAAAACCTAATGTTCCATTTATAAACTTCCCAAGATTTTTATCATTTTATAAATATGTAATGATACATTTTTTTTTTTTNATAAACTTCCCAAGATTTTTATCATTTTATAAATATGTAATGATACATTTTTTTTTTTTTTTGTTCACAATGAGTAAATGATAATAATTTTGGGAAGTTAGTAGTATCACTTGGTAAAATGACAGTTATTAANTAACAATAAAATATTTAATTGTTGATTCCATCACAGTTGTCTACTCTTTTAGGTAAAACCTAATGTTCCATTTAACTTCCCAAGATTTTTATCATTTTATAAATATGTAATGATACAATTTTTTTTTTGTTTGTTCACAATGAGTAAATGATAATAATTTTGGGAAGTTAGTAGTATCACTTGGTAAAATGACAGTTATTAANGTTTGTTCACAATGAGTAAATGATAATAATTTTGGGAAGTTAGTAGTATCACTTGGTAAAATGACAGTTATTAAAATTAAAATTTTTTTGATTTAAATTTTCGATTTCAAATAATTTGAAAAGATGTTGCACGACTTGATTGGTTGACTGAAGTTTTAACTTGAGTAAAGAAAACCTCAGAAATTAAAAAAAAAATGTCATTCTATAGTAATAAAATGATTCGAATAGAACACAGATATTGGTTGTCACTTCAGTCGACTGATTCATAACGGTAGTAGGTCGAAAATTAGTTCGGACCAATTCAGTAAACTTGAAGTAAAAATTGAACTAGTTTCGATCATCGCAGGCAGTTAAGTAAATTTGATATCTTCATTTGTTCATGAGTGTCAGTAGTTTCGTCAATAAAAAAATTTCATTCTCTAAAATTAAAATAGAAATTATGTAATTAAATTTTGTAGTCAAAATTTATATAATTTTGTACACTGACCTATTATTATAGAGCGAGAGAAGTTGATGAAGGAGAGATGCGGATGAGTATTGTTTACAAGTATAATTTCCATGAATCAATGAATTACTTGTAGAATTTTGTCCAATTGCTTTTGAGAAAAAGAAAAAAAANCAAGTATAATTTCCATGAATCAATGAATTACTTGTAGAATTTTGTCCAATTGCTTTTGAGAAAAAGAAAAAAAAATAATTGTAAGGTAAAATAACGCTGAACTTCAAATTACAGTACTGCTTACCTAACCATTTCACGTANGAAAAAAAATAATTGTAAGGTAAAATAACGCTGAACTTCAAATTACAGTACTGCTTACCTAACCATTTCACGTAAGAATTTAATAGTGAAACTACTCCTCGCATATCCCAAACGTATGGATATAGTTCATGAAGTAATTCTCGGTTTGCCACAAGATTTAGTCTTACAACAAGTTTCGTTAGATTCTTATTGAGTTCCTCAAAATTTCGGGCTCTGGAGTGCCATTCAACAACCTAAAAATAAAACCTGCATTTCCAGTTACAGACGATAAGATAACAGACATGAAGACTTAGCAAAGAAGAAAATCTTTTACCTCTGGTTTTCTGTTATCTTCCGATAATAGGTCTACCACAATATTGGAATTAGTCTTGAGCCATTGGAACTCATTGAGAAGATGAATGCCTTGAGTACCATGGTCATATGGTAGATAGAAGAGATCACAGAGAAGAAGTAAGTCTTCCACGGTCAATGAATTTTCTTCTTCTGACAGGCCTTTGTCCGTAAAGTCATCTTCCTGCAAAAAAAAATAAATAAATTTTGTAACCAACCGATCATAAGTTGAGAAAATTTTAGAAAGAATTTAACTTTCACACCTGCATAGTGGAAGAATTTGCACTGTTTGATATATGCACTGATTGTGCTCCTACTTCAGCATCACTGTCCAAAGTCATAACAGAAGCTGGAGCTGACTCAATTGTACTCTCCTCATGTGCCTCCTTAAAAATCAGTCCTTTTAGGCTAGTACAGAATAATAAGTTTTAGGCAGTTTGTCATACCATGAGGACGTCTTCAGAAGAAGATTTATTTAATCCTTCAGACACAGTGTCATTCATTTTTTCTGGAAGTGAGGCAGGACTTGGAGGAATACTAACTGTATCCATAGGCTCGAGTCCAGTAATAGACTAGAATTGAAAAAAAAATAATACATTCAAATAGTCAGCAAGTATTAATTCGTTAGCATATACTTGGCAGGTAAAGGAATCGGAAACACCTACATTTCTTGGGGTTGATGCTAAACTAGGATTCAGATAACTTCCATTCGATGGCAGGATAGGATCAGGAGTGCACATTATCTATAGATTCATTTAAATGAATATTACGTCGAAGTCGAACTTATGCAGAATGAACATGGAAATCTTGACAAAGATAAACTTTTTTACCTTGCTATCCACAACTAAGCTGTTCATTACTGGAAAATGTGAAGCTTGAATAGATCCATTCTGAAAATCACACCCGAACCGAATCAAAATAAGGCAATGGAGCAATCAAATAAAAATTTTATACCTCCGATAACGGCAAAGATGGCACAATGCAGCTCATTGACGTGAACGTTTGCATGTCCGCAGGTGGACATAGACTCATAACTGAAGAGGTTGTTTGAGTGGTGAGTGTTAGAGTAGAACCGTTAGTCACTGGTGGTAAAAGAGAAAGCGCTGGGGCCATGATTGGTAGCTTAGCAACAGAAGCCTTTACTTCCTTTGGTTTCTTAAAATCCTCCAGCCATTCGTTCAGGGCAGCTTTCAGAGCAGTAGTCGGGTGATAGACATGCGCGCCTAGGTTTTCGGGAACGTCATTTCGATCATTGTTCTCCGTTTCTAGCTTTATATCCGCACTCATTGACTCTTCTAAATAAACATGTTCGAAAAGTCAGACTAAAGAACGCAATACTGTTGTATTGCGTTGTAGTAGTGATGGAATGTAAACTTACGTGTTTTACTTGGTGCATCCTCGGAACATTTGGCCCATTGGGCGAGAGTATGAATAGCAACAAAGTTTGACCCATACTCACAATTTGGATTCGTGAGGACTCCTCTAATCCTTTGGATTAGTTGAGGTGATCTACCAGCATATGGACCCAAGAAAATGCGTTTCTGATCATAGTCGTTTGCATGTAAATTATCCCACAGCACGGGAGGGCGACAGATGATGTCTGCAATTTCTTCGATGGACTCTAACGTAATATCCTTAGACACGACTTTCCCACCTTCGCAACAAAACATCCCATCGCTCTCCAGTTCCAGAAAAACTTACACAGCTACAAACATTGTGTCAAATTGTGAAGCGTGCCCTAGATTTTTACCATTATGGAAATAATAAGCTGCGTGTGTGCCTCTAATAGCTGCTAAGCGCGACTTTTTTTTAAAGAATTTGAACTGCATATTTGAATTAAAAATAAATCTTTACTGTTACATGCGTCTTATATCAATAAATTTTCCCTAATGATAAAATCGTGGGATACATGCTTCCAAAATTGAAACACTGTAATACCTGTCCAAAGAATATCGAATTGAAAATCAAGTTTGGTTCCAACGGTTTTCAAGTATTCCGACGACTTGACTGTTGGCATTGCACGAGCTGCACAATATTCAGTTGGGCAGAAGAGAAACTTCTCAGGAGTAATAAACTGATAAAGTTCATTCGCTACAGAAACTTGAGCGTGAGCAAATGATTTAAAAATTTCCTTATCTGGTTTCGACATTTCAGGTTCAATGTCGTCGAAGAGAATTGCAAAGTCTTTACAGTCAAGCTGCTTCACCTATTTTAAAGAAAGTAGAGAGAGAGAGAGAGAGAAAGAGAGACAGAGAGAGAGTGAGACCCTCACACAATTAATTCGATCTAACTAAATTTAAACCATTACCTGTTCTAATTTACGTTTCAGAGCCAAAATGTCCTTCGAGCTCGAATATGTTATATCCAGGCCAGGTGAAATGGCATAAATGAATCGTATATCATTGCCTTTGGCAGCTGCGATTAGACTACTCAAATGATCTGTTTCTTCAACTGTATACATGTCCCTCCAGAATGATCTATGTTTATAGTCATCTTTTGGTGCATACAAGTAGGAATCCATTCCCCACTTTTTCATTTTTTGAAACAAATCTTTTCGCTGTTCACTCGTCCATGGCTTCCCATAGAATCCTAGAGAAAGAGAAATTATCAGCACTACATAATGAAAGGTCTTATATTTATTGACTCTATTCGTTCGTAGTTAACAAATAATTTTACCTTCTACAACTCCACACATAAATTTCTGTCCAGCTGAAGCGATGCCGGAATTCCGTGTATCCAGATCCATTTCTTCGCCTTAATATTATTTTTTGTATTACTTTTCCATTGTCCGACACACAACACGAAAATATTACCTAGAATAAAATAGAATAGATTAGATATTTAGAATTTAGATTCTTGATTAATTTTTTTGGCTAGTTTCATGTGTCAATTTAATTCAGAGCAATATTTTGTCACGGTTCAATTTTTTATTAACCAGAGTCAAGCTACCCGATCTCGAACCATAGCAACTCCACGAAACGAAACGACACAGCCCAGACAGCAGTGCAGTTCACTTATAAGTGATTTTTACTCACCAAGTTCAACTATACTGAGTTTTTAGGTTTTGGACAAGTACCGGCCTCGGCAACCTATCTGATGCAAACACCTAACCCTAAACTAACAACCTAAATTTAACACTAACAACATAAACCTAACCTAACAATAGGCTGTTGTAATGGACTCTAGTAACTGCAGTCCATTGCTAGGTTAGCTTTAAGTTGTTAGAGGTTAGGTATAGGATTGTTAGGGGTTAGGTTAGCTTTAGGTTGTTCGGTTAGGTTAGCTTAGGTTTAGGGTTGTTAGATTAGGTTTAAGTTAGGTTAGGTTTAGGTTGTTACTGTTAATTTTGTTAGGTTAGTTTAGGTGTTTGAATTGAATAATTGCCGAGGCCGGCATTTGTGCAAAACCTAATAACTCAGTATAGTTAAATTTCATCAGAACATTTTATAAGCGAACTACACTGCTGTCTGGGTTGTGTCGTTTCGTTTCGTGGACGGTGCTGGGGTTCGAGATTGGGTATCTTCACTCTGGTTTTCCATTAAACTTTAAAGTAAATATACTACCGTACTCTCTCAACTAAAAGGCGCGTTATACAAGNCACTCTGGTTTTCCATTAAACTTTAAAGTAAATATACTACCGTACTCTCTCAACTAAAAGGCGCGTTATACAAGGTTACAAAAAGAGTCTCTAACCCTAAAACATCGTGTTATACCGGGTATCCTAAAGCCTAGAGTTGATTTTTCAAGAAAATTAAAAAATTCATATTCATCCAATCGGATTTGAAAATTCAATTTTCCACCGAATCTGCTTGAGTGAATTTGAATTTTCTTGGGACATCAACTCTAAGTCAGTCGGTACTTAAGGGTCAAAGAAAATCAACGCCCGCTGATTGTGTCAACCCTAAATATCTATCAGCCAATTTCATCCTAACAAAACAACCTAACAAAAAATTCTAACGCTGTGTTAGTGTGCTGGACTGATTACAATATGCGGACAGTGCTTTACTCCTAATCGTACTCAAAATTTAGATTTTGTTTATCCAAAATCTAAACCTTAATTTAAGAGGAGATTTTTCGTATTAATTTTTGACAAACCTTATTCTAAACTTCTTCACTTTTATTCACTGTGACTTTTTAAGTTTATCTCCATCTGTTACCTATTTTTTGTTAGTGGTGGAGGATTTTTACGGTCCATTTACTAACAAGATTGGAGTTAGACAGTAGCTGTGTCATCTCAAACTAAAGCTAAGTTTACATCTTAATTAAATCTAATAAGTACACCAATGCAATGTGGTGGTTGGTAACAGTCAAATGTGGTGCTAAACAATATGATGCTACAATGGGGTGAACCAATATGGTGGTTTACAATAAACGAATAAACACCCGCTGGCCAAAATTAATTGAATACATTTCTGGAAAAATTAAATTTTTTACATTACATTTACATAAATTATAACACGACGCTTGCTCTATACCGTTGGAGGGAAGACATCGAGAAATATGTCGATTTTATAACATTCATTCGCGTGGTTGAGAGTAAACGGTAACGATGTAGGAAGTGTTAGTGTTACTGTACGTAATGATACGTAAAATAAAAACATTCTGATGAGAGATTTTACTGATTTTACTTCTTTTTCAAAGAGGTTCAAAAATTAAAATTTTACTATAGCAGCAACATCTGAAAATCAGTAATATTTATTTTTATTTTTGTTTGCCTACACTCTACAAAGAAGCATAAACATTGACGTTCGACGACGGATGGGTAAAGAGAAGAGTGGGTGGGGTTGAGAGTGGGAAGATTTAATTTATTTGAAAAGACCGCCAAATCAGTAGCACCAGTTTGCTGTAAGTGGTCACTAGTTCAACCACAATTCGTTTTTTATAAGGCCTCTTTCCTGTTTCTCAACTCATCGTCGTCGTCGTAAGTTCCACTAATGTAACCATTGCGTGCGCTACACGTTAAAAGTCCGCCGTGCGGCGCACAGCAAACCCGCATATGAATTCGTATTCTTTCACGTAATGTATGGGTGCGGGTGCGGATACGCCAACTCGACTTATTCCTAAACTGTGCTCGCACGAGTACTGGCGAACCACGAAAATATTTTAAGAAACAACATGTTCTGCATCTGAAAAATATTTGTCAAATGCCGCTTAATTTTATAAATATTTGCAAAAGATGTTAGTCAAACTCAATATTAAAATTTTTGACTGCAATCAGTTACTTTTAAAGGTGCAGGGCGGGTGCGGGTGCGCTACTGATAGGTTACATCCGTGGTCAGCTTCTTGCTGCGCTGCTGATGCACTTTGTAACCAATAATAATAAACACAAGATAGGAAGAAGGAAGGGACTACAAACAGAAAAGGTAAGTTTTTAGTTAATATTCAATAATTAATTATCAATTACTAATGAACAACAACCGAAGAAAGTAAAAGTCGTTAAAGATATATTCTTTTATTCCATGAATAATCTGTTTAGGAGTTTTCCAAAGGCTCAATCAGGTTCAGTCCAAACTCACGAAATTGGCAGAGAGAAGGGACACCAAGTCTCTTCTTTGTCGTCCATAGCTCAGTTTTTTATTTCTCATCAAGCCTAATCACAACTGTTTGATTCAAAACAGAATTTGTTAACTTTTCTTTTGATTAACATGGCTCAATTCTAAACAAAGAATAATGAAGCTTCAATTACTACTTGAATCCCCCGTGGGGTATTTCTATGAGCACGAATATAGTATTAGAAGAGACGATGGACAAGAAATTGTTTTCTCCAAAGCCATGTGTAATACAAGGCGATGTTCCTAGACTTCGTCAAGGTTAGTCTAACAACTCCTTCCTCTTGATCATTTCAACTCATTTGAGGTCCCAGCTTGGCTTGATCTGGAGTAAACTGAACGAGGTCAATAACATTGAATGTTGCTATTGCTACTGATATAAGCTGATTGACAGTCTTATAACTTACATTCCTGTCACATTACCAAGGTCTTCTATTAGCTTATCTTAGTTGAAATCTTACAGATACTTTAGAAAAATGCATTTGTGTTGTTGCTTGTCTGTATAATCTTACTTTTGATTTAAAGCATCAAGTAGTAATAACTTCTACTGCCTCTCCTTTACTTCTTGCTTTGCAGTGACCTTGAGTTATCGATGTGCCTTCTTGCTTATTATCGGGGGTAGTACTTGCTGAAACATAGTTTAGCTTGAAACGCGTTGCATGGATCTATGCTGGTATGTCTGTTAGAAATTCAACTGAAAAAAATCGATGTCTAGGAGATGGAGCAAGCCTCGGAGTCAATCAATCATCTTCAAATCAATTCCCCAAATCTTCCAAATCTCAGAGTCGCCGTCGCGATTCTCCAGGAGTTTCAAATGCTAGTTTTCGTCCAGGGCCTTCCAGTCGAAAAACTTTTCCACCAAAAGGAAAAGGGAAAGGGAACCGAGTTGTGGAGAGCGTTGAACAGGTAACACAAACCATATAGCTCTTCAGTTCCAACCACTAAATAGTACTATCTGTATTTTGGCTTTCATAATTTTAACTACTTATCGGTTTAGATAGCGGAAAGTGACAGGGGCAGTGAATCTGCTGCTGAATTTGGAAGCTTGCAGCTACCAGGAGGCAAAAAGCAAAATTTGACTCATTTACTAAATTTTCACTTCGCTCCACGTGAAGCACAAGGTCGTGGATTTGTACCTTTCCATGGAACACGTACGAATCGCCCTAAACAGTTTAACGACAGCTTTATTCAAGCAAAGTAAGTAAATGAGCAAACAAGCGCACAATTTATTCATTGCATAGTCGGATAAAGCGTGACTAATAATTTTGCTCCGCTAGCTGTCAATTCATGGTGGCCGCGGACGAAGATCTGGAATATCAAGTGGATCTTCTCGTTAATTGGAAATTTGTCGAGCAAATTGTTAGTTATTAGAATACTTAAATGCATGCACTGTCTAAGTCACTGATTTTTTATTTCAGATCATTCGAACTTACGACGAAACTCCTGGTTGCCCCATTTGCTTAGCACATCCGAGTGCAGCAAAGATTACAAAGTGTGGACATATCTTCTGTTGGTCGTGTATCCTGCGGTACTTCTCGTACAGCGATGGACATTCGCAGTCTTGTCCAATTTGCTTCAACTCGATCACACCACAAGAACTCAAAAGGTATGACTTCAGAACATTCAAATTAAGCATTCTAATTTTTTTTTTTNACTCGATCACACCACAAGAACTCAAAAGGTATGACTTCAGAACATTCAAATTAAGCATTCTAATTTTTTTTTTTTGAAATAGTGTTGTAGCAAATGTTTTGAAAGAGTTTCATGTCGAGGACTATGTGAATATGCAATTGATGTGTAGAAAAAAGGATTCAACATCTGGTGAGATGCCTATTGCAAGCAAGCTGGGAGCTAATGTCGAAGATTGGGAGAAGCGCTTCAAAAAGTTGTTGCCTGTAGACTCAAGAGTGGTAAGTTTATCACAGAAATTTAGTTCCGAATAGTGCTTTTCCAATCAGTTGAGTACACTTAAATCGTATCATGAAATAAGTGAAATATTTTGTTTGGAATATTAAAAATCTCCATGTATAGAACTTTCTCGAAAGTAGTTAAAAAAAATTTCTAGAAATAGAGCAAGGCGGAAACAGATCAATCGAATTGAATTTTCTCATACTGCACGTAATCTAAAGCGATAATGAGTACTACTTTTGTCTTTAAATTATAGGTCCAAACCCAAATTATTGAACGTGAGTATTTTGAACTGACACAACAATTGGATGGGGCAATAGAGTCTTTGGAGACGGAATTTGTTGTAGCTGCCATGAATGCTTTAAATAAACGGAAGAAACTTCTAATGGAAAAAATTGACGAGACTAAGGGTAAGGCGAAAGAGATCTGTGACACAGTCAATTCGGATTATGTAAGTACATCTATCCTACTATCGACTTTCTTAGTCCAGAAGCCTTTCCTTNGTGACACAGTCAATTCGGATTATGTAAGTACATCTATCCTACTATCGACTTTCTTAGTCCAGAAGCCTTTCCTTGATTGTAGATTTTTTTGTTTTCAGGACGTCTCTGAAGGCGAACGCCATTCGGAATCATCTTCAGTTGGTGAATTAAATCATGAATTTGAAAGACTTATTGGAGCAGACGAAGATGTTANGTGACACAGTCAATTCGGATTATGTAAGTACATCTATCCTACTATCGACTTTCTTAGTCCAGAAGCCTTTCCTTAATTGTAGATTTTTTTGTTTTCAGGACGTCTCTGAAGGCGAACGTCATTCGGAATCATCTTCAGTTGGTGAATTAAATCATGAATTTGAAAGACTTATTGGAGCAGACGAAGATGTTAAAGTTGCCAGTGTCCAAAATTCATTTGCAAAAGATACTGTAGAGTCAGAGAATATCAATTGGGAAGCTTACTCTTGTTTCTATCAAGGTAAATTTTGGCTGGACTGTAAATTCGCTTATTACTGAACCAAGGAACTAGGTTAAATTGTTCTCTCATATCTTTCCTTCAGCTGCTGATGGGTCCAATGCCTTCATGAATCCACTTAACATGGCTATGTTGTGGAAAAACTTTGGAAAGAACCCATCTAATTGGCCACAAAATCTTGTCTTGCGTGTAATTGAAATTGAGTTGATGACGATTACACCAGATTTACGGAAAAGAATGAAGTTTCTTAAGCACCTCCCTGTCAACAGTCTCATTCAACTAATTGAGTTTGAGCTCATCACCATTGTCTCTAAAGAAATTTTGGCTGAATTTAACTATCAATTGAATGAACGGAAGAGACGTCGGTGTGACCGTTCCCGTCAAGAGAAACGAAGGGAAAGATTGCAAGAAGAAGCTGAGCGGCGAGCAATTCCACGAAAACCAAAGGTAGATTTAAACATGCTAATTTAAAATCAATTTTGGTCTACTTAAAACAAAAAAAAAAAAAAAATTTTTTTAGATTGAGTGTCGCTATGACTTTCCCGAATACGGAACTCCAGAAGAAGAAACCAAAATGTTAGAACGTGCATATCAGGAATCATTACTGATTCATACAGAGCGTAATACGCTTACTCAAGCGTCTCCTACTGCTGGTGCCCCTGATAATGTGGATCAAAGCTTTCCTGAATTGCCGACTTCACCATATTTGTCTTTCGCACAGGTAAAAATCAGGTTTTTGTTATTCTCTCAAAATTTGATGTGTAAAAGTTATTACTCATATTTTTACTTGCAACTTTGAATTGAACCGAATTTGTTTTTCCCAAAGAGTTGAGTACACTTAATATCACACTAGTTTAAGTGAAATAATTCTTTGGTATATTAAAATCGTCAAGTTAGACTTTTCTGAAAAATAATACATTTTCTTCAGAAGTATAACAGGTCTGAAACAATTAAAATAAAACAACTAATTTTTAACTTCCAACTGATATTTTGTCACCAGAATATTAAAAGTAAATTATATAATTTTTTTATCCAGGCTCTAAACACACCATGTGTTTGGAAACGTAGTCCAACATTTCCAGTTACAACAAAACATGAGGCAAGCTCTGGTGGACTTCGTCAGAGGGGTACTTCAGAGAACGAACTTGATCAAACTACTTCCAACACTGTTCCCAAACTTGGAACGAACATGTCCGATGTCATTGCTTCTGCTTTTGCGTCGTTCGCTTTGAATAACGAAGGAGCGGAGAGCGGAAGTAGCTCTATTGGACAAAAGAAGAAGGGACGAAAGAAAGGGAAAGTACTCTTTGCCACTGGCATGGGAATGGGAAATAATTGAATATTTCAATTCACTGGTGCAATTTCAAGCTGTCCAACCATCACTTCAATTTCGTAACTCTCTTACATTTTCAAAACCTCAGCCTTTTGTTGAGGTACCATTTTCAATACCTCCCTTCCTTCATACACTGCCCTCTCCGTCACCTTAAATTTTGTTTATAATTTCCTCCTTCAAATTAAATTAAACTCATGCAAGGTCCAAAATTCCTTTTAAATTTCTCCATGTTTAAACTTTTAATTGATAGGTCTTAGTATTTCGTTTTCTGCAATACAGACAAACGATAGCGGAGCAACAATATGGAATGCTCTTGGTATTTGTTACTTTGAATGTTTTCTTAGTTACATGAATTAGTTGAGGTAGTAACGTATTGTGCCGGTTTCAATGTTAGTCCTTAAAAAAAAAGAACAATAATTATTATTCTTTATTTATAATCTCATCGAATTCATCTTATGAAAGCATTTTGTTTTAGAATAAAGGTACGAACATGATTGAAAATATATTGAGGAATTAGTGAAATTTTAACAATTAGGCAGTTTCATTTCCAGGCAATATAATACCTGATGGAACAAATTATTATTAGAGTATTGGGTAAACTCTTTCAGAAGATATTATCAGATGTAGTTCCAGTGACATCCGGAATGATAAGGTGTGGTCCGATTAGGCAGGAATACGTTTGAAGAATCGTTTTGCTTGGACGCCTTTAGAGTGCTTCATTGTCTGAAAATGGTTAGTGTTTGGGAATCAATTTAGGTATAAGCAAGATTAACTCAACCAACAAGGAGGAATAAATTAAACTCACAATGACGAGATCCTCCTTTGAAAAATCAAAAATCCTTTCGAAATCTCCAATATTCTCGTTGGTACTCTTAGTGATGAAGCTACTTGGTCCAATTCGACTGGTGACACTCTTGTAAGAAAAATAATGAATTTATGTTTACATAAGTTATAATCAATGATTATTATAAGTATTTTAATTAATTTTAACCTCTAACACATCTCCACTTGGCATAGATTCAGGATAAGTTTCGTCTATTTTGAAGCTGAGAATGACCGTTCGAAAGAAAGTTACAGTTTTGAAACACCAGGTTTCATCAGCCTCTTCGTATGTCACAGTTAATGTAGGACTCGAGGCTAGCATCATTTTCCGAGCAAAGAATGGTACACCTTAACCAAGAAATGAAAAGACTTAAGATTAGTGATTTAGAAATCAAATTAATAAATATCTATTCAACTAAAGGAAATTAACGTACCAACAATTCTAAAATATTCTTCCAGATTTTCGTTCCGCTCCAATTTGTAAGTACCTTCAATTTTAACTTCATCATCCCCACCTTTACTACCATCACCATCACCACCATCTGCGTCCCCCATTACTTCCAAGTCCTTGTAGTAAGTAACCACTTAGAAATCAATAATCCGTCTATAACAATTCGATCAATTGTTCGATGTTCCCTGTCACAAATTTGAAAATAATTATTAAAGAATTTATTAAAAAAAAATAAAAATATTTTATGCGCTTCCACGTCGCCAATAATAGTCTGTATACTTTAGATTAAATGAGTAATGAGACTATTTGCTCTTCTTCCTTTGGAATTGGTAAGAAAACTGAAACTAATAAAATGGAAAAAAAATATCAAGCACTGTCTTAGCAAAGTAAAGTGATTACTAATTATAATTTGATAAATAAAAAAATGAACAACCTTCAACTAAAAGAAGAGTATTTGTCCATGATTCATATAATGCACAATATAAATTAAATTGATTAATCAGTCATCTCTGTTCTATTTCTCCAGACTGCAGATTTACCAACACCAACAAACAACATATTCGACGCAATACAACACAACAAATTTATAAAGTGGCTCTTGTAAAGAGATTATCTTTCAATCCAACTGTATAACCTTATCATCAGTCTTGAAACCTTGGCCAGTTAATCTAAGGGTGAATGAACTCTAAAATTTTTTACTTTATGTGGATTAGCATATGGAGTTGGAGTATGGACTGAAACAAAGTGAAACCAAATAATAGTTCAAATCCATTTGAATCTTCTTAAATGTAAGTACATTTTAACATGAAATCCAACAAATGGGGATAATAATAATACTTAAAAATTTCTTATTTTCTTACCTAAACAATTAGCAGGAAGTTTATGGGTGACGGAGTCGGAGTAGTAACTAATTGTAAAAACTTTTGGTTATTATTATTATTATTATTATTAGAAAGCGATGAATAGAGATGTAACAATGAAGAGTGGTTTTTAGTTTATAATTTTGGACAAAGGAATTGTTGGTCCATGCCTTAGGTTTGTCTATTCTCTGTTTCCGAACCCATCGGTAGAGTAGTGGGAGTTATGGGATGACGATTAGATAGTAAATATCTATTTTTGAGATTTTTTTTGTTAAGTAGAAGAGATGAAACATGATANATGGGATGACGATTAGATAGTAAATATCTATTTTTGAGATTTTTTTTGTTAAGTAGAAGAGATGAAACATGATACAGTCAAATTCGGCTATAAATTATNTATGGGATGACGATTAGATAGTAAATATCTATTTTTGAGATTTTTTTTGTTAAGTAGAAGAGATGAAACATGATAGTCAAATTCGGCTATAAATTATGTTTTACTTTCTACAGTAAAATCTGTAGTAAAAATTTATATATTTTAGATCATTACGAGTACGACTACGAGTAGTAAAGTTGACTCTGCTTCGTCTCAAGTTGACCCTTGACATGGTCATCAGAGTATTTTATACATTTTATATCTTAAGTAGTACATACACGGAATCATAATTTTCCATTTACTCTCTCAAGGTGTACTAAATTAAAAAAATTTTTTTTTAAAGAAAGAATAGTGAGTCAATGTCGAGCATTAATAATAGTAAGTCTATGGGAATGTAGTTATGTAAGTTAAAACAATAGAATATCAGCCAACGGTGAAATCCATGCAACTTTCCAAGAGAATTTTCCAAATCGTAACTCAAGTCATCTCTTCTTTTGCTGTGGAGAAGCACAAACGGTGAGTGGAGTTCGCTGCAATGGTTTTGGACTTTGTGTTACTTCTCTAACATCCGACTTTTGTAATGTGGCGCCACACGTTTCAATTGATTTCCCTTTGTATAGACGCCTTGCTTCATTTATTAAAGACACTGAAATGATAATGAGAAAAAAAAAAATTTTTTTTTTTAAAGATTTTTCACTCATTGACCTCGATTGATGACTATGACCTTATGATTTATGACTATTATATGTATGTAATGTATATTTACCATTTGGTTTTGTCTTGGTTTTGAAGGAGTCTTTACAATCTGGACTCACTGATTTGGAACTTGTTGTTGGTGTGATGGTACCTGATGCTCGGAATGGCAACTTTGAAATTTTGATCGTGGGATGTCGATGTAAAACAATAGATGGTGGATTTGAGACTGATGATGATTCAATGGTTTCAGTATTGTTAGTATGATTAATAATTTTTCTTGAAATAGGTGTAGATTTTTTTTTCTTTTCAACATTTCCATTAAATGGGATTGTCTGTGATTTTACCAATGAACTAATTCGTTGTGGTGGTTTTGGTGGTTTTGGTGGTGTCTTGGGTTTGTTTCCAATATTTCGATGATGTTCTTGTTCTTTAAAAATTTCGGGTTCTTCTGTTTGATTGGCACTTGTAGAAGTATGGAGGGGTTTACGAATTGGATTGTTTCCATTTTCCATTCCTCTCTGTGATCTATGATGTGTTGTTCTCAAAGTTGTTGGGTCAGTTGATGTAAGTTTTGATTCAGTATCAATTTTATTAATTCGTTGTGAATTAATCCGATGGGATGTGGTTTTATCAATTTCTTTTGAAATTAATGTCGTTTTTCGTGACTTGATCCTATCATCTGATACTAATGGATTTGAATTAAGTTCAATTTGATTAGGATTTATGAGAATACTATCATAGTCTCGATTGAGATCTACGATACTTTTGTTATTAGTTGCTGAAGTAGAGATAACAGAGAGAGATTTGTATTGTCGAGCTTTTTCATCGATAAGGTCAGGATGTTTTTGGGAAGATGATGAGGGTTTGGAAATGATACCAATTTCTAAAATTTTCTCATCTACTTCTACATTGTCCTTCTGCCATGGATAAATAATAGAAGATTTATGTAAATAGTTGAGTTCATCAACACCAGAACTCTGTCGATTTTTAATTCTAAGTTCAGAAATCCATGGAGGTTCGGATTCTCTATTAGATGAATACCGTTGACCAATCAGTGTCCAGTCTGTTCCCCATGACTCACGATTCTTTGCTTTTGCTCTAGCTTTTGAGACCCATTCGGGTTCTACACGATTTGTTTTGGGGAAAGTCATTGACCGAACAATTGATGTTCCTCTTGGTTGATGTGACACGACAGAGTTCAAAGGTGATGAGTCATTCCTTAAGGGTTCTTCAATTTCTATTGAATTCTCATCCTCATCATTCTTATCAAGAACGACTGATTTAAATCCAAAAACTGGTTTTATGATCTCTGTACCTCTCATACCATGTTCACTAGTATGTTGGTAACTAAATAAATCATCAATACTTGAATTCCCTTTCTTAGTTTTACAAGGACATTGAGAATTATTTGTTTTTGATAGAAATCTTTCACGTAGAGCTTCACCAGTTTTTTCAAAATTTGTAAATTGAATTGGTAAAATTGGAGTTGGGGGTTTGGAATTTTTGAATGATAAGTTGTCTCTATTGGATGGACTCGGCGTACGATTTGGACTTGATGAGAAGGAACGATGATGACCAGTTCGATACGGTGACATTGTGGTGAGGTCAATTGGTAAAAGTGGTGATGGAATTTGTGAATAATTCCTTCGTCTCTCATCGTAGTCATTATGAACACTATGTGACGTTTCTTGATCATTTTCCCTTTGTTTTTGATCATCCAATGAATATCGGAGTTCCACTGATGTAATCCTTGGTTTTGAACCATCCGTTGCCACAGTTGCCTGCATTACCGTGAGTGTAAGAGGTTTAGTATAATTTTCCCTCGAATTATCAGAATGAGGTAAAGAGTAATTACTAATTGTACTACTGTTGTCAGAAACATGAGAATTAGTTGTACAATTAGTTCGTTTCATTCTATTTCGATTATTCATTTCAATGAGACTTCGTCTTGTTGCCAGTGGGACGAAGGAACCATATCGAAAATGTACATCCTCATCATCATCCACTTGGTCGTTATCAACTCTTCGAACTTGATTCGTGATGTAGTCGTCGTCATCGTGGGTGTAATTGAGTTCATTGTTTATAGACTCCGACGATGAGATTGAACCGATTGAAGGCTTGAGTTGTTTTAAATATTTTTGAATTTTTAATTCTTCATAATTATTTTTTGATGTCGTTGGAATGATAACTGGTGGGAGGAATTGAGGTTCTTCTTCAAATTCCATATCACCAAGTTCGTTTAAAGAAAATCCTTTTTCATCACTTCCCGCCTCTTGTAAACCAATGAGCTCATTGAGTTCAGAGATTAAGAGGGATGGAGTGAGGAGAGGTGTTATAGGACTTTCTTCAGTTTGTTCATTCTGTTGATGTCGATGATCGATAGGTGATTCGAAAATACTATAATTACGTTCTTTTACATTGGAAAATCCTACTGAGTTTGAAATTTCTTGTAACAATGGATATTTATCCAGACTCTTGATATCATTACTCCTCCCAGGATCAACAGAGTCAAGTAATTCTGATTGTTGAAATTTAAATCCCTCCTCTATTTCTTCATATTCTTCGTCAATACTATTTTTACGTTTTCTTCTTCGAAATAAGTGAACAGTGGAAGGTTTATTTTCATCAGATTCAACAATATGAAAACGTCCTGGTTCAGGAGTAAAATGAACTTCAGTTTTACAAAATTCAACTTTTTTTAATGATTTCTTCATTGGATCACTTGTTGCAGAAATACTTGTACTCAAGTCTTGGTCTTGGGCGTGTCTACTTGGTTTTCTTATATCTATAGATGAAATCCAAGTTTGGGAGACTTGAGTTTGTTTAGAAGTATTACTATTAGTATTATTAGGATTCTCAATATCCAAGGGATTGGAATACTTTCCTAAGGATTCTGCAGAGTTACTGAAGATACTCATACCATTGAACTCTGACCTCTTCTGTTCTTCATCAAGATAACTCCGAGATGTGAAAGGATAAAAATTATTAGGTGTTTTCAATTTTGAAGATAGTAGTTGAGTCTTATTAGTTTCTAATTCTTCATCTAAAATTTTTTTATCACAACTATCAAGTGATTCGTTGAGAAGATCTAACTGATTCTTTGTTTTCTCCCACTCACTCTCCCAGTTACTTAGTTTACTTCCAATCAAAGTGTTGGGAAAGTTGTCTTCATTCTCATTATCAAATAGCTTCATCAATTTCCGAGATCTTTCAGACGGTGGAGAAGGATTCGGATCTACTAAGCTATGAATTGGTGGTGATATAATACGTCTTGATGTATCTTCAAAAGATTCTAAAACATAATCATTCAATGAAGACTCACCATAGTCGTCACCATACTCACTAATTCCTTTCAATTTGTTCAATTCAAACGGTTCATTGACATTATAGGTTGAAAGATCAATAACTCCTGTAGAGGATGGTAATAAGTTATGTTGTTTAGTAAAAGTAAATTGTTCATCGGTCACTGGCTTCTCTTCAGTTTCTAACCTTTCCATGAGATCCCATGATGACCGTGAGAGTGCCAACGGGCTCATAAAATTATCATTGTACAAAACGTTGTCCTTTTCTCCTAGAAATGTTTTTGTAGGTCCATAATTAGAATTTAGTAAGGTTGATGATGTTGAGGGTAGGAGGATTGAAGGAGTATGGGATACTGATGAGTTATTTAGTTGATGTGTACTAGGATCATCGAATAATTCTCTGTAGGATTTTAGTTTTGTATTTATAGTTTGATTTGTTTGAGAATAATCTGGAGATATCTGTTGATTGGAATGAATTCCTAGTTCGTCGGTAATGTATTCATGTAAAATGGGATCCATTAGATTGGTTGGTTTCAAAATGGTGGATGAGGTTAGTGAACCATAAGATTTTGAATCTACTCCATTAGCTATGTTCTCTACTTTTGTATCTCGCTCTACTTCTAAATCCTTCCCGCGTAACTTTGTTCGTAACTCTAGTTGTATTTCTGTTGGAAATCCAATACGAATTTTTGGTGAAATATTCTTATAACTAAGAATAGAGAGTTGTTCTTCGGACTCATTTCCGGTTTTTGTAGTCTCATCAGTTGACTCTGAACTAAGATGGCTCTCATCTTTTACAATTTCGAGATGACTCCCATGTTGTTTTCGTGTGGGCGGTCGTCTCACGCCCATTGTCCCACTTCGACTCATATTAATTCTTTCACGTTGTGTAGAAGTATCCAGAGGATGAAACGGAATCTGAAAAAAAAAATATATATGGATGAGAAAGTAAAAATTTGTATAAATTTAATTAACAACTTTTTGATTTCGAGTGAGCTATTACAAGCTTTTAAAATTGTCAAATTATTTACATGCCCATTCACTGTGACAACTCACGCTCGAGAATTTGTCATCAAAATAAACTCATCCCACGACGAATTCATAAGTTAAGCTAATTAGTTTCTTGTTCCACAAGAAAAAAATTGCAACAAGTTTTCTACACAATTGCAATGAATTGTTGAGCTTGTCGAGTAACAAGTTATATCTTATTGTTAAGCTAAGTAAGACTTTCGGTGATATGTTGTTGTCCACTAGAATTTGTCATATCTATATTTTGATTGGAAAGTCGAGCGCCTGCGCTTTAATGTCGCAGTAATAAGAAATTTTTATTGGGATTTCTAAAATTGATTAATTTTTCTACTATTTAGTCAACTTTCTCTTCAAAAAATATTTTTTTTTATTTTATTTTTTTTTTGTGATTATAACAAATAATGCAAATGTGATGATATTAGCATCTAAATGATTTCTACTTGTCTGGTTCTCACCGTAAGTGTGAAATTTTACAAGTTGACAGGTTGACAAGTAAATAAGTTTTTGAGAGAAAAAAATTTTTTTTTTCTTTCAACATGTATAGATCTCATAAACAATGTACGAAAATTTATTAATTTGAAGAAATTTTAGAGATACATAGTTTGAAGATTGGATAGTCAACGAGAGTCGAGAATTTAAACATTTCTAATTTCCAAATAAATTAATAAATCTTTAAGATGCTTTTTATTATTATTATTTTTTTTTTTTTGGTTTCAAAGTCAAGTTCAGCATGAGAATATTAAAAACCAAAAATTTCTAAAAGGCATGTAGGACTCTGCGTCCTTGGTGTTGCCACGCATGAGTGAATTGTTCCATTAGCCTCAAAGACATCATGGCGACTTACAATAATACTTGTTCTTCCACATGACATGAATACTACTTAAAAATTTCAACTTGAGGTTGGAGAATTGTGTGTTTTTTTTTTATCAATTTCTGAACCACTTAAGTCATGATTGTTGAGAAACGNTCCTTGGTGTTGCCACGCATGAGTGAATTGTTCCATTAGCCTCAAAGACATCATGGCGACTTACAATAATACTTGCTCTTCCACATGACATGAATACTACTTAAAAATTTCAACTTGAGGTTGGAGAATTGTGTTTTTTTTTTATCAATTTCTGAACCACTTAAGTCATGATTGTTGAGAAACCCAAGTACACTAAAGTCCTTCTTCATCCCATCCACCTCAAGAGATCATGAGTACTATAGAAAAACTTTTTGTCAAAAAAATACTGAAACTCACCTTCAAATTCTCAAAGTCATCTCCTAAGCGTTCCGTTCTACCGCTGACAGTGACGATCTTTGTGGAAGTTTTATTACTTGTTGTCTGTCAAAAAGAAAACTGAATGAGTGTCAATTTTATGAATTAAAAAAAAATCAAATTATCTTACAATGTAATCAAATTCAAAAAGGAAAATTTTAAAACGGTCAAAAAATTCTTTTAATTTTAACCAAAATTTAAAAAATGGTTGAAAATTTCATTTCATTTCATTACAATTTTTAATAAGGTTCATATGGGTGGGGTTTGAGGTAGACCATCTATAGACTATACAGTGCGTTCGAATAAGATAGCGAACTTCCCACGAAATACTTTCAGAAAAATATTATAAATTTACAAATGTTAGATTCGTGCACCTCAATTTGCCAAAAATTTACAAATACCGTTGGAAATTAATAAAAGAAATACGATACTAAATCAAACCTGGAAAAATTAACAAAATAGACTAACTTTAATTATTTTTTCAAATATAATTATGGATCATTGAAGTTATGAGTTGAAAGGCATACCAACGTAATGACCACACTTTTCTTCTGTTTCAGTTACATTTAGCTTAAGTTATTTTCATATGCAGAATTTAGTGTAATAACTACACTCAATTTTGATCGAAATAGTTTAATAAATTTCAATTAGAATTAAAATTCATTCAACTCTTACGATCAAATTTTAATAAAGAATGTAGTACGCAACAGCTCAATATCATAGCTGCTAAATAATTTTTTTATTTGATAATTAAATTAATTCAAATTTTGGTAACAATGCCCATCAATGTGAATTCNACTGCTAAATAATTTTTTTATTTGATAATTAAATTAATTCAAATTTTGGTAACAATGCCCATCAATGTGAATTCAGATTATGAGTAGAACGAGGTTAATTTTACGTGTCCAATTAGTTTTCACCTACTGATTGATTATCCATCGTCGTTTCGCTTTAGGTGTCATTTTCATTCTTAGTTTCTATTCCCCAAACAATTGAAATCAATTGTTTCAGAATAGTTTATACTTATTTCAACGGACAAACATCATCAATCTATCAAGTTTAGTTTCGGTTATTGCTAGATTTATGTAATAGAAAATTGAACATGTTATCTAGGCAAGTATTCATCAGTGGTAAATTTTGGTAAGTAGATCTAAATCACTACCCGCTGATTGCATCAGGTCTATATCTCAGCCCATTGTACTAGTGTTGTTAAAATTAATTGCTAAATTGATATTTAGGAAGCAATGAGCTGATGCAATCAGCGGACGTTGTTTTACTTTTACCTAATAATTCATCAGCGTTATGAAATTGTCAACCATCATGCGAAGAAATATTTGAAATTCGAACCGAAATACAAGAGTTATGACATTTTACCTGACTGAAGATGTTTTCGATAATTTTTTTTCCCTCACTTTCAAATAAAAGTAAACAATCAAATCAAAGATTTTCAGAATGATAAATTGTCCAGCAGCTGTGCAAATGTCTAACGGTTTATAAATTTTGAATTTTTTGTAATTTCTTATATTCGCTTTCTTATTCGAAGTAATAGTCATATTCATAATAATAAATTTTTTTTTNAATTTTTTGTAATTTCTTATATTCGCTTTCTTATTCGAAGTAATAGTCATATTCATAATAATAAATTTTTTTTTTCTTTTTGTCAAATTACTTATATATAATCATTAATTTCCCTTACTTAAATTTATCTTTAGCCATCNATTTTTTTTTCTTTTTGTCAAATTACTTATATATAATCATTAATTTCCCTTACTTAAATTTATCTTTAGCCATCTATAACACTCTGCTGAAAAGAAAATTGAACACTTAATTTTTCAAAAAAAAAAAAAAAAAAAAAAAATACAAAAACAAAATTATAAATTAGTAACAGTTACATTAGTTAAAATCTTGAAACAGATCCAACAAAAAAAATAAGAAAACGATTAAATTTGATACAAATTTAGATGTATCCCAAGGATTAATTTTTTTTTTATAAATAAAAATTTCTAATAATTACAAATCATATCCCACGTCAGTTCTGCTCTTCTTAGTTAACTAATGACGTCCTGAAATTAATCTAATCTTAAGTGTCATGACCCCTTCGCACTTAATATCCTTCCACTCCTTAGGTTTTAATTTTTATTTTCAAAGATTACTACATGAGCAATTCTCTACTCTTGGCTAAACGTCCAAAGGGAGAATATTCACCTGTCACATCCCATTAATTGGTTTTTATTTTTTCTCATTAAGAGATTACCAAAAGATTAAGAAATTCATGTTACAGACTGCATTTCAGGTTGAGTAAGGAACATAATAGTTATTCTTTTTATACCTATGGAAACTTTGGTGCAAAGTGCATTTTTATATTTTTGATGCTTTGTTAACTAACAAACAATGAAGGTAGTAGAGAGGAGGTTTATACAAAAACTCTCTCCGTCTGTCTCTAACTTATATATCCCTGTAGATGAGTCTATTTGGATACATTCTTCTATATTAAGCAATAGAATTACTTTATTTACATTTTCTAATACAATTTTTAATTATTAATTATTACAAACTACTTTTAAAGTAATCATTTTTGAAAAATAAAAAAAATAACGATCATTTTAAGTAATTTTTTATTTTCTAATTTTTCGATTCTCTCTTAGCGGTTACTACTATGGGTTGCTAACATATTTTTATAATTCTATCATTGGTAATGGTTCGTAGCATTTTAAATGGATCAACAAACTCCATTCATCAAAATACTACTAATAATTAAACTCTTCTTATATAGAGATTTAAGCTATATGTGGAACAGGTGGATTAATGTGTTTTTTTTTTTTTTCATTATTTACACCTTACAGGTAACCCATATTTGGGAAACCATGTTTAAGTGTGAATACAACAATGAAGGGGAAACATTGTATAGAAAATTAGAAACGGGATTCTAATTATCATATCAATTGAATCAAATGTAAACTAACAATTAGTAATTCAAATATCTACAGAGTCCTTTAATTTTTTTTTTTTTTTTTACTAACGTCATAGTCAAGGCCTGTCCAAATTATACAATTTCTCACACACCCAAATTATACATGTATATAAGTAAAAAAAAAATTTTTTTTTTAATTTTTACAACTGATTTTCAACAAGTCTATATCGAATCGTCTTAATTTTTAATGATCCGGTGGTACCTTGTATACAAGAGTTATAATCAAAGGGTGTGACCTAAAGGGTTATACCGATTATGTCATTTTATGGCATTTATGCATTTCTTTAACCTTGAATATAAATCTTTTCAACTAATAACTCTAATAAGTTAGAATAATCAAACTTGAATTTTAAGCATAAATTTTTAGTTAATATTTTTATTTTTTTTTTTGTATTTATTTGTAAAACTAGTTAAAAAAACTAGTTAATTGTATTGGCATTGAATTTAATATATCTTTATTAAAAGAAATGGTAAATATTGTTTGGTTGAGCAAAACTCAGAGCTCACCCCTGTGTTTCTAATGAGTAATGAATAGTGAATAATGAATATTATTAATGTAATATTAGTACATAAAAATAAAAATTCAATTAATCATTTTGACACATTCCCTTCTTATTTGCACAACTAGACAATTAATTAAATGAAGATTGATTATATACATTAAAGTTAATATAGTAATTTGATATAGACTAAATGAATACTTAATAATATAAGATATAGTTATAAAATATATATATAAATATAAATATATTTTTTTTTAATAAAAATTTTCAAAAAAATTAATTCAAAATTTTTGAATAATAGTTATTCAAGGAAGGTAAGTACTGGAATTGAAAAAAAAAACAATGTTATAAGCCTCTAGTCCAGAGTTCCTAATTTGGTATTCACAAGGACAGAGTGTCTTATTAATTGACAACTAATGTTTAAATATATTATTTACAAAATCATTAATTCTTATTAGAAAGACTAATGATGAGGAGGAAACGATAGGTAGTCTATTCAAAAGTCTCATTGAATCTCATCTAATGAAGGAATACCTAATAATTAATAGACATAAATATTACAAACAAAAACTTAGACATAACCTCGTCACTTTTTTTTTTGGTGGTAAATTTGGCAAATGTGATAATTTATGTCCAAGTAGGGAAATGAGGAAGCCTAAATGACACTATTGTTGTCATTATTTTTACTAAATTCTCACCTTAATAACTCACCTGGACTCAAAGTGAGGTAAATTTTTAGGAGTGGTTAGTGATGTAATTGTTGAGTAATAATATAGGAAAAAATTTTTAGTTTTAATTACCTTGGAAGTAGATCCAACAATTCCTCGTGTCGTACTCATTTGATAGGATGATGTAGACATGGATGAAATACGTGAACTCCTTAGGTCATCTTGACCACTCTCATTAAATTGACGCTCAGTTCTTACAATTTGAAATTTCGAGTCAGGGGCTGTCCCTTGGATAATTTCCGTTCTTTGATTATCTTCACCTTTTGAAAATTTCTTACTGTCTTCATGCTTCAATTGGGAAAAAATAAAAAAATAAATAAATAAATAATATTATTTGATTTAAATAAGATTCATCTTAAGCTAAGACCTAACTTTGACACCTCTCACCTTTCTACCAAGAGACAACCAATTCTGACAAAGTATCTCTAACTTTTTAACAATGAGTTCCTNGACACCTCTCACCTTTCTACCAAGAGACAACCAATTCTGACAAAGTATCTCTAACTTTTTAACAATGAGTTCCTATAACTTATTAAAGTTTGTAGTTATTTTAAAAGTATTCCAAATAAGAACGGTACTTTGCTAAAATCAACNCTCCTATAACTTATTAAAGTTTGTAGTTATTTTAAAAGTATTCCAAATAAGAACGGTACTTTGCTAAAATCAACAACCTACTTCCTACGCCAATGTTTCTATTGGGCCTTGTCATCTCCTGATGAGTCCTCGTCATCAGTAAGAAAAGAATACGAGTGGAGGCGGTGGTGTCAAGGTGTGACCAATCAAATCCATTTATTCCTAACGCCTTTCTTAGTTCCTTTCATACTTTATCAAAAATAGTAACTAAAAATCCTAATTCTTATTCTTATCCCTAACAATACTTATTAATTAATTACAAAAAAGAAAAAAAAAGTTTACTAAATCTCAAAAAATCTGAAAATTCCTTAAAAAACTTACTCTTTGAAACTGAATGTCAGCCTTTCTCTCTGAATCCACCCATTTCCCAATTTCTTTTCGTCCAAGATGTTTGAATGATGGGTCAGTGGAATCCGACCATTCTTCGACACTATGATCATCCAATTGGAAACTTCCAAACATTTCAGGGAGTCTTCCATCTCGAAACGGAAGGAGTGTTGTTGTTCGAGACACAGTCTCAACTCCTGTATTCATCTCCTTGTCTGATTCGTTACAAGAAATAGACAATAAGATTATTACAATTCTTTAGTTTCTTATTACTTAAACGCCTTTCAAATTTTCCTACACTTTCACTGGAAATAAAATATTCAACTCAGACTTTCATCGAAAATTTTTATCAAAATTTTAATTTTCTACTCATATGAAAATTATGAGTAGTAGTAGGGTGGGAACTTAACGTCTTGAAATAATTATTAGTAATTCAATAGTATCGGAAGAGTAATAATTGAAACTAGTTTTATTAAGTCCGTCTTTACCTCTACCTGTTTGCTAAATGAATTTGCAAAAATGAGTTTTTTTTTTTAGCTTGAGTCGTCGTTCCACGTGGTAAATTTTTACAAGTTTGGGATGACTCCATACCCCAAACGTAACGTTAACTAGAATTATTATAATTACTATGTTAGATTCATATGACTACTATAGTTTTAATTTGATGTGGTTTTCAATTTCCACAGGTATAATAATGATAACAACTGTATACCTAATGTCATTGCCACTGAAAACTACTATAGAATACTACAACAATGAACTGGTAAGNATGATAACAACTGTATACCTAATGTCATTGCCACTGAAAACTACTATAGAATACTACAACAATGAACTGGTAAGCAGTTGGTAATAATAGGAGTCTTCTACGAACATAGAAATATTTATTTAATACTGACAATAGCTACCTACAAGAATAGAAATTATAATTTATTATGTACAGTGCTGGACAAATTTTTTAACCAAAAAAAGAGTTAAAAATTGGACAAATTTGCTATAACGCAAAACTTTCTCCAGAAAAGAGTGGAAGGAAAAGAAAAAAAGAATACAAAAANATGATAACAACTGTATACCTAATGTCATTGCCACTGAAAACTACTATAGAATACTACAACAATGAACTGGTAAGTAGTTGGTAATAATAGGAGTCTTCTACGAACATAGAAATATTTATTTAATACCGACAATAGCTACCTACAAGGATAGAAATTATAATTTATTATGTACAGTGCTGGACAAATTTTTTAACCAAAAAAAGAGTTAAAAGNTGTACAGTGCTGGACAAATTTTTTAACCAAAAAAAGAGTTAAAAATTGGACAAATTTGCTATAACGCAAAACTTTCTCCAGAAAAGAGTGGAAGGAAAAGAAAAAAAGAATACAAAAAACATTAAGTTCTCATGAGTTTGTTAATTTGTTCAGTACTGTAGAATTGTTGAAAACAAGCCCTCAAGTAATTCCACGGCATTGAATACAAACTCTAGATGCTATGTATTTCTTTAGGAAGGTCCAAATGTATCTTTTGACTTCCTAAACCCCTAACCACCAATCACAGTCAAGTCTTTTAGGAACCAGAAGAAAATGAAAAAACCAACAACATTAGGACCATTGTAATATGGAAGATTTGTTATTTGATTTTCCCACCCCCAGGAAAATGAGTCATTATTGTGAGTTTACCTGGTGAAAGGGTTGGTTGGGGGGTGAGAAATTCAAGAATCCGAGAATAGCCTCTAAACTAATTAAAATGATAAAAATCTTTTTATAACTTGTAATCATTGGACCAATGTCAGAAATGGTCATGTCTTTGACAGTTTGACACTAAACAAATTTCCACTACGTTGATTTCTTTTCATTTTTATATTAAATATAAATAACAGTTGGATGGAATTTTTTCCGGCTACAAACGGGATCAACTTATTGTTTTCTAAATTACCATAAAAAAAAAGATTTTTTTTTTAGCCCCTTCATATTATTCAAATATACACTTTTGGAATACTCAGCTTCGTTAAGATGAATGCCGACGGTTACAAGAGTGTTAACAAAATGTATTTACTAATACCGTATTTATACTAATTTACCTCTCGGGTTTTATTTCATTTGACCATGATTTGATGAGGGTACAATTGGAGGTGTGGGTTATTATAATGGAGGGTGGGTTGTAATAGCAAAATGTTTTTTAGTAATTTCGATTCTGAATAGTTGTCAAATTGTTTGATTTAAAATTTACATAATTAATTTTTTTTTTAAATATTGTTTGTTTAGATAAATTCTTTCAATTGATTTTTTATCCCACAAGAAATTGCAAGCTATGATTTTTTTTTAGTTTATCATATTACTATGAAATATTAATATTAGATTGTGATTCGATAAAATATTTCGATAGTTGAATTTTTTTTTGTGGGGGTTAGGGTGGGGGAGGAGGTCATTATCCTATCCAAATGCCCGTTGTTTATTTGGCATGCTAATGTAATTATAGTTTTGTAAATAAAAATTTTGTAATTTCACTTCTGCCTTTTCGATAATGAAAGTTGAAATTTAGATCCGTAAATTACACCTTTCCTTCTCCTTCCTTTCGAATTAAAAAGTATGACTGTTGGAATTTTTTGACCAGATACTTCAACATAAAGTTAAATTGTTGCCGCATACGTTTTTTATTTCATTAACACCCGTCGGTTATATTTGATGGTGGATGGTGTTTCAAATTTTGAATAACCACTTCGGCTTGTATTGGAGATTGGATTTAATTAGAATAAATACAGTATTTCACGTTTGACAAACTCTACATAAAGCTTTAGTAATAAAATTTTAAAATTACAATCAATGCAAAATAGAAAATTATAAAATTAGAAAATTAGAAAATGTATTACCCACCTCAATCGACTAGAAATCCAAACATCCACCACGTCTTGAAGAATTAAAAAAAAAAAACTTTTGTTACCAGTTTTTTCTCCTCTTTTTCTAGATAGTATTGAATGGTCACTTTCTCCAATAATTTCCGTTTTCTACCCTTTTTCAATAAATTTAACTCAAATTTCNGACTAGAAATCCAAACATCCACCACGTCTTGAAGAATTAAAAAAAAAAAACTTTTGTTACCAGTTTTTTCTCCTCCTTTTCTAGATAGTATTGAATGGTCACTTTCTCCAATAATTTCCGTTTTCTACCCTTTTTCAATAAATTTAACTCAAATTTGAGTTCTCGAAGAACTGAAAGATGAACCGGTGAGTATAATAGTCCTAATTGTTGGATAGTTCCATAGTTGAGGATGATAAATTTGTAAAAGCAGTAGTATATTTGGTAGTGCTAAGACTGTCATTGATATAAATAATTAATAAAATGGATGATTGGATGTGTGAATAAGATATTGTTGCGTGGAGACATGAAGTAGGACTGAGATAGTTGTTTTGTAAGTCTTGTATTGTTGTAGGAGGTAGTTGATAATGATAATTGAAGAGAGTGGAGATAAGATGTGGAGATAATAGTGGGAGAAAGACAATGGCTTTTTCATACCTACGACACCAGAGATCTCCTCTACGAAAGACCAACTACGAATTACTAATCCCAAATACGGACATCCACCTTACTTCACTTACTCTATAACAACCATTTCTACTTTCCTATTTTCATTACAACTTACTCAAACAAAAAAGTGTAGGTAGATTCCAAACACCCACGCACTTTCAGTCCACTTTGTAACCTCCGGCAATTTTTTTTTTGGCAGGTGAGGAGGTGAGACTTATGGGACTCAAGAGGATCTACTTATCTATGTCAGGCCCACTTTTACTACACTTCAGACTAGAATTACAATTACAAATCAGATATTTATTCAACAACTTACAACTTTTCAGAGTTCAAGTCAAAATTATTTTATTTTATTTTAGAAATTCGAATCATTACTTATTAATTTCTTGACTCTCATTATGTCAGAGCAAATAAAATCATAAGAATAAGTAAAGTAAGAATAATACAGAGGGCATTAGGTTAGGTAAGGTTCAAGTCATGAGGATGA
This sequence comes from Holacanthella duospinosa, assembly GCA_002738285.1. Classification (NCBI taxonomy): domain Eukaryota; kingdom Metazoa; phylum Arthropoda; class Collembola; order Poduromorpha; family Neanuridae; genus Holacanthella; species Holacanthella duospinosa. The sequence goes on along the minus strand of NIPM01000014.1, from coordinate 1,012,389 downwards.
GACGCCATCTTTCCTTATACATATTACAGCGCACCTTTTCACTAAAAGTTTTATTACTTTTTTTTTATCTAACTTATTTTGAGTATAAAGACATACTTTGTGGATAAGACGCATCATTGTGTATCTTATTTATTTCGTAAATACTCTAAAATACATATATTTGTTAGAGTTGTTAATAAATTAATGTCTACTTCTGATGAGGTGGTTGAGCCATTTTTACCCTGATACCTGTGTCTCTTATAATTATCAGCAAGGACGCCGTTTCTATGGATTTGCATAATCGCAGCGAAGCAACAGTAATTGGTGATACTTAAGATCTTCACGATTTATGAAAAATGGAGTCGATTAACGCAATGTTAATTCCCATAATAACGCATAATATCAACGTAAACGCATAATTTATTTTGCGTCGCACTTTTACAGCTCTTAGTACATTTTGTAACATCGTAAGAGCACATTGTTGTTCGAATACCATTAATTTGACGATTTTTATTTATCGAACACATTTAACCAATTTTATTTAAAAATTTTTTGCTAAATCTAGCAATATCTGGTTGCATTTCTTTGTCGGGGATACTAGATTTTTGAAATTCATGCCTCTAATTCAACTTGTTTTTGATAAAGGAACACGTCCGTGGTACTCATATATATGCACACAATTCTTTTCAAGGTATTGATGTGCATAGAAGGTCAATATAAGCTTTTAAATCACCGCACATAATATGGGATAATTTTTTTTGTAAATGTCGCATAATATTTTTAAATCTTACGCATAAAATGGGCGTCTTTAATTATCAGTAATACTTGTTTTCNCAACTTGTTTTTGATAAAGGAACACGTCCGTGGTACTCATATATATGCACACAATTCTTTTCAAGGTATTGATGTTCATCAGAAGGTCAATATAAGCTTTTAAATCACCACACATAATATGGGATAATTTTTTTTGTAAATGCCGCATAATATTTTTAAATCTTACGCATAAAATGGGCGTCTTTAATTATCAGTAATAGTTGTTTTTAACCGCGAACAGCGTAGCTGCGAGTGGTTAAATCACTGTCTTTCACGCATGTCTCATTTTACGCACCAAAGAAGTTTATGCCCGATTAGTATTAACCAGCAGCTATCTGCAAATTTATTCTCAAAATTTGCACAAATATAGATATAACTTAAAAGTAAGTATGTATATTTATATTCTAGGTCATTGTTTCGTTGAGCGTTTATGGGTTACCACAGTGCAACTATTAAAATATAACAAACACTGGCTTGGGTGGCATCAATCGAAAGCTGTTGGTGTGAGTGAGACAAAAAAAAAGATTGGATGATATATATGATTCGATGCCTTTAATAATTATTGTTGATATTTTCTTCGAAAATTAAAAGAATTATCTGAATAAGAAGAAGAAGTGGTAAATATTCTTTAAAACTCTGTTCAATTGTGATGAGAATGGGAGCAAGGAATCTATGGAATTGTTGTTGAAAAAATTGTTTGTATAGTTCTATTAAACATAATTAGACAAAGTATTATTAAGTTTCACATTTAATTCCAAAAATATGGTGTGAAATTAATCGAAGATATAATAGAAGAAATGATTTATTGGTTAACTTTTACAAATAAAAGGATTCTTAACAGAATAATCCACGTACATGTTATCGAAATCGATATCGAATATGTGACTTGTATCGATAGTATTACCGTAAAACTATAATTTTTGTATTGGTTTTAAAGACAAACTTAGATATCCTGATACTTGTGGAAATTTAGATTGTGTGGAAATTATTTTTATTCTAAAAGACTACTCATAATTTTGAAGTGATATACATATAAGAGGATAAGAATTGTTCTGTCTAGTAAATTATTTAGAAAAGGCACTAAATTATTAGTATTAAGGAAGACGTTAGGATTAATGAGACAATTTTAGCTAGAATATTTAATTATGCTTAAATTCTAAATAATTAAGTATTTTTGCGCCATTACATAATTGGTTAGAACATGTGATTACTGAACGTTTCTACATAGAGGCCCGAATGAATAGTGAGCATTTGATGTATTATTTTGTATCCGATTTGACAATTCATACAGCCTAACAATTATATTATTGATTTGAATACTAATAATTATTCTCAGGTAATTCCTACTACAAATTGAACGATATTAATAAGTAATTTGAAAGGGAATTCAATTAGCATAGTGGACATGTTTGTTATTATTGGGGTCACGAACTGGTATGATGACACTTCCATCAGTTACTGTAAGCGGTCGAAAATCCGTTCTAAAATGAGCAGGTGAACTCACACGACTTCCATTTGGATACATTACTTCTGATTCTTTATATCGACTTTTTGTTCTTGTTGTTGTTTCTGATGATTCAACTTTTCCTGCTGGTTGTCCATCTACATTCCGTAAAGTTCTTCTAGAAAATTTAGAAGTTGTGTCTGTACTTATTCTTGGTTTAGATACATCATTGTCTGGAGTACTCGATGTCATTCTGTATGTCTCTTGATACTCATCTGATAATCCAGGTGAATTTGTTCTAGTTCCACTCATTGATTTGGGTGATTGAGTTCCAACTGCTCGACTAATTGGTGAGTAAGGACTTGTAGGGGTCATTGACCTCGCCGGTGAGCTTGCCTTTCCTCCAATTCCAAATGGTTCATAAAGTTCAGCAGAATTTTTTTTAACATTATCTAAAAATGTTCTCTTTGAACGTGAATAATTATTTCCCATATTGTTGGTGTCGTATCTGTTGGAATAGATGGTATCAGTACGAGCCTCAGTTCGATTATTTATATGATTTTGATGATTCCAATTTGAATTCGTTGTATTATTTATATCCCGAACACTCCGACTCATAATATTAATTAATCTTGGACTAAGAAGATCTGGAGAATCCAATAAATGAGGAGTTGATTTATGAATAAATTGATTCTTTTGATCTTGATTCATTGGTTCAACTATTTTGTTTGAAAATTTTGGTGGATTCTCTTTCATCGACGATGGTGTAAAACTCATACTACGATTAAGTGTCGGAATTTTACGATTTTCTCCTATATTATTATAATTATTAGAAATGGAGACATTGATATCATCTGTTCCACTCTGACGTACTAATTCATTGGGTTTAGCATAACCTACACTACGTCTAGATTCCAAAGGTGTATGTTTCTTAGTTCCAAGAGATCCTTCATCATCTCCAAAATAAAATCGACGTCTTGGAAGAGTCTGCGCATGACGACTGATGACATTTGTATTAGGATCTTCTTCAATCACAGCTCCAGTTCCTTCAATTCCTTTGAGTCGACCAACAGTCGATGAAGGAACACCCAAAATATATTTGGGATGAAATTGTTTTTGTGATGGTCCATTATATGTAAAATTTTGTTCTCGACGTTCCATTGTTTTCCGTTCTGTTACTTCTGCTTCACCATTTTCATAAAATGTATTTTGTTTTGGATTATTTGTTTCATTTGTTTTGTAGTAGTTGTTATGTTTTGTCATATAACCATCTCCAAAATTTCCTGATTCAATAGAATCACGACTAATTGGACGTTGTCCTAATCCAGTGTATCCAAAACTTTCTTCACGCCGTTCGAAACTTTTCCTTTCACCAATATCATCATTACTTTTCTAAAAAAAAATAAATAAAAAAAAAATATTAATTACAAACTCACCAAAAGTATCATTAAATCTTATACTAGTGGTCATTTGCAAACCTACCGTTTGCTAATTTTCTTCTCAAAAAACATAAATTAATTAACTATATATAATTCCTAATTCCCTCAACTTAACCTCCAATTGTATAGGAATAATGATAGTAATGTGCCAAGTATTATTTTAAAGAGTAATTTAAGATAATCAATTCCCTTTAATCATAGAATTTCTTGTTGTATTTTTTTTTAAATAATAATAAATCACCCTGATAGGTTGAGCGGTGAAGGAAAAGTAGAAAAACTTGTTTCATATTCACGACTTATAAGAATTTCAGTAGTTTCCATTTGAATCTACTATATAATTATTATCTCACCTGTATAAACAATTTAATAGTTTCCAAGTGTAAAAAATAAAAAATTAATAGTAAGAGCCGGAATAATAAAAAAGTTAAGTCAATATTATTTGAGTTAGTCAGGTATGTTGAGATCTGTCAAGTTGAATTAGTTATCCATACTAACTGTCAAATTAACTAGACTCATCAGACTCACGACAAGCCTTGATCACCGCTCGACCCTCCCATCTTATTCTATGAGTTACTTCAGAGAAATTCAATAGGGAAGAATTATGAAAACCTGATAGGAATGATAATAACCTAATAAATATAAAGGTAAATTACCTGAAGTTGGTAAGGTTGGGAGTCAAGTTTTCGTGAATGCATGGTGTTGGTGGTTAGGTTGGTTGATGAGTTCTGATCAGGCGTAGAAAGGAATTGTCTAACGTCGGGAGAATTACGGCGACGAGAACGTGGAGGTGGAGTTGGCGTGGGCGACTCATCCCACAAGCTTCCTCCTGATTTGGTCAGAGTGGCTCGCCCAAATTGAGAGTTCAGTGAACGCATGACATCCTCATGTCGATTCTTCAAATCCTTTAAATTAAATTAATCAAGAAACAACAATGAGTCAAGTATCTTTAGTCCTTCTATGGATCTTAATTATATTCTTGACTCAATCTTTTTATTATTATTCATACCAAATCATAAAAGCTTAGACAGGCTTTAATAATCAACTTCAACAATAAGTGAGTCAATCAAACCTCAACTTTGAATCAGAAGACAAGGATACACTGGACAAAAATAATACTGGGTCTTTCAATAAGGATATCTCAAGGGAATATTTAAAAATTCAAATTCCAACCAATCAGATTTTGATTAGCTTTCAAAGTTTATTATTTGAATTCTTTTTTTTCTGGAACTTTTGGGATCATCCTTATTAAAAAACTTGCTAAAGACTTGTAGGCACCACTGAAAGCTTTAGACTACGCTGGGTAAACCGTAAGAAAAAAATTATTTTTTTCCAATCACAAATCAAAAAAAAGCATGAAGGCATGGAAGCACTTTTGTTAGTTTTTCATCAAGCTGTACATCAAGCTGTACATCTATAGGTTGTTACTATGTATACTAATTATAAGTAATTTCTGCTTAGGCATCCATCAATCACTGCTAAGAATAAGGAAGGGACTAACTACTACTATATTGTTGAAAAATTCAGAATAATCGTAGCATCACACCAGTACAGAAAGAATAAGCTACCGAGTCAGACATTGGACATTTGGAGAAACTCAATTTCAATTTGAAAAGACAGCCTTTTTTTTTCTAATTAAATTACCCCCCAAAAAAATAAATAAATAAAATCAGTATCAAATTTCTACGTAAATAAACTAATTTCTACGACTGCCAGCAGTGTAGGTTGCATGCTCAATGGAATTGAAATTGATCCTTACAAATTTGACATCCTTCTGAATTGGACTTGGACGTTGTGGTGGTGATGGACTATCTTGGAAAGTGATACGTTTCCCAATTGGTGGATCACCGATTGATTTTGATGAAATGATACCTTGTCGAATTGGGATTGGTGGAGGAAGTGGTGGTGGTGGTGGAGGTGAGACATGGACAGGTGAAGTCCTTGAGGTCATAGTGACATGAATCCCTGTAGGTATAAGTTGAAGTGGTGATTTAGGAGATACTTCTGAATTAAGTGAACTACTCGAACTTCCAAAATGACTGTTGAGCCAACGGTTTGTCTCGTGTTTCCGTGTATGTTCTTCTTGACTAATGTCTAAGGGACGACTTGTTAAGGCATCTGATCTACTGGCACTTAATTTATTATTCCATTCTTGATTTTGTTTTTGTGATTTTCGTATTCGTTCTGACACCGAGTCCCACAAGTCCTCATCACCTTGTCGCCTTGAGCTGATATTTTCTGAAACCAGACGACCTCCTTCACCAATCTAAACAATGTGGGAATGCCAAGGCATAACTTTAGGTTAGTAGTTTTAGAAATTAAATTTTTTAAATTATTCTAGCTAGCTCTTAGCTCCAAACCTCACTCACTTTCGCTATCCATTTTAGGTAAACAGGTAAAAAAAAAAAACAATAGGGCAGGGCGCGTCTTGATCATTTGACTCTTAATTCCATCGAGACATGTTTTAACTACTGGCAAAAGAATTTCTACTCGTTTCTTGTACAACCTACGTAACACCTACTAATTTCCGACGACCTTGTCAACTTTCTCATCTTTTATTACAACTACGACGCTCGTCTTTTAGTCATCAAACAACTTTACATCCGAATTCGTCTCACTCTCCACCCTTGTTAGCAGTGTGCCCACTGGTTGTGTTTTTTTAGAAGGTTAGGAGTATGCTTTTGAAAAGAATAGAGTGAGAAATTAATTTTTGAAAAAAAATTATTATTGAATAATAATTGAAAATGTGTTAGAGTTTACTTATTCCTAAAGTTAATTGTTATTTTGGATGAGTTTACCTTTAGTCCCTGAGACAATGGTCCACCTTTTGGAATAGATAAGTATTCAACATAATTTTCATTTTTGGCGTGACTGTAGTCATGACTTCCTTCTTGATCTTCAATATGTTCAAATTCATCAGAGTCCGAGTCTGGTATATCTTCGTTATGGAAGTCTTCATGTTCATGTCGTTTTGTTATTTCTCTTACTAAATTACCATTTTCGTTGAATTTGCTCACCTGAACAAAAACAAATTAGTGTCATGATGAGCCCTTTTGGATCAATTAAGGATCCTTTAGCACACGAAAACATAAGGCTTCATTTGGATAATTTGTAAAAAAAAAAAAAAAAAAAAAAAAAAAGAAAGAAAAAGAAATTTGAGTAGAAAATTTAAAAAAAAAACTGTATAAACCTAAGTTAGTTTACCTCTTTTGTATCCTCAATGTCAGTGGTCCTATCATGACGTCTGGATTGGTTAATAACGCGTCTTTGAGCTGCGCAGTCTCTGTCATAAGGGGACAATGGGATAAGCTCGTTTCTATTTGGAGTTAGCAATGTTCTTCGTCTGTCCCCACTTCCTTCCCGAATTGCTCGTACTAATTTCTTTTAAAAAAAAAATTTTTTTTTTTAAATTTAAAATTTATCAAAATTTTGTACAAAATTTTATAATACAAAATTTATAAAAATTCTGATGATAATAATATTAACAAAGTAGAGATGAAACAGAGTAGGAAGAAGAGTCAAAAGTATACAAAAATTGATAATAGAAACTTCAGATGGAACAAATTGATGTTGACGACGACGACGACGACGCCTTTTACCTTGAACCTTTGAATTTGAAAATTGAAATTATAGGAGATAATTTAGTTCAGTATTGGCGTGAAAAGATATGGATTATATGAAAATCCCTTAATAATTATTCTAACAATGAGTTAAAACATTTTTATCAAAAAATAAAAAAATGAGAGCTATAAAATGAGTATTGTTGGAATTGGAATTACGGAGTCAACTGCTTAATATGAGTGAGATAGGATAATCCTTTTTCAAGTGGGTTCTCAAAAGTTGTGGTGAATATTGTGTGGAAATTCCAAAATAATATGACTCTCTCTCTCTTATATATAAAAGTCTTATAGTCTTAGTCTTAGTCTTAAGGAATAATAGGTTAATTTATAATATTATATTATTGAAAAGAAATTGTTTGTTTTTTATAATGTCTATCCATATAATCCGTGATAATAGGATATGATATCCAACATGGAAAAGACTTTTCAATTCTCTTCCTACGTCTAATGAAAATTGCAAGTTGATAAGTTGCGTGTGTGTCTGTGATTCATAAATTTTTAAACTATCCATTGTTAAACCATTGAGCAGTGGGTTAGTAGTTCTCACGTCCAAGGATAAACAATTCAAACCATTCTCATCCCATCCAACCATAGTTGGAGTTAGGCATACAGGTACACTCCATCTTAGCCATAATTAGGAAAAAAATTTTTTTTTTTTTTTTTGGTTCCATCATGTAGTACATGTTGAAGAGGTTATTTATATGACAACTTGCTTTTCAATAGTAATGATCATCTAAATAAGAGTAGTTGGTGGTAGGAAGGTGAAGGAAATTATTATAATTTTTATAATATTTATATAATGAGTTTCACAATTTATTATTAGAATTCACTTTTATTATTTTTATTTTATAAAAAAAAAAACTAAGGAAACTCATTTAGTTTTTATAAAAGTAAGACTTTATAAAGGTAAGACTTTATTTATAATTTTATAACTTATATTATATGACATAACATCAATAATCCCAAAGTCATCATCACTAGTTGTAGACTAGAAGGAGTAAATTAATTATAATTTTGACTAATTTCTTACAAAGTAACCTATTATTCTAACTACGTGAAAATTGAGAATAATTATATGTGTATATAAATCAATATATATATAATTAATTATATTTACTCTTTCCATTGTGTTTTTTTTTTTTTTTGCTCAAATATTATTGAATTTGATAAATTGAGGAAGAATCAAACCAGAAGTTAATTTTGTATCTATTAAAAATTATTATTTAGAATTGAGAAATAAAGTCATCCTATTTATATTATACAGTGTGTTCGAATAAGAAGGCGAAAATTCGACACTAGCGTTTTTAAAAATCTCACTAAANGTGAAAATTGAGAATAATTATATGTGTATATAAATCAATATATATATAATTAATTATATTTACTCTTTCCATTGTACGTTTTTTTTTTTTTTGCTCAAATATTATTGAATTTGATAAATTGAGGAAGAATCAAACCAGAAGTAATTTTGTATCTATTAAAAATTATTAATTTAGAATTGAGAAATAAGTCATCCTATTTATATTATACAGTGTGTTCGAATAAGAAGGCGAAAATTCGACACTAGCGTTTTTAAAAATCTCACTAATTAGAGTCTTGTGACACTTTTTAAGTTAAGAAGAGTTAACAAAACTTTGGTAGAAACGATTTTCAGGAACTTGAGCAGTTCATAATGTAATGTAAAATTTTGATATTATAGTCAATTTTTTATTTTTCGCAAAATCATTTTTCAAAAATTTCGCCTTTTTATTTGAACGCACTGTATATATATATATATATATTTATTATATAAATATGTATATGTAGCATATTAACGAAGATTAAAATTACAAATTTTTATTTATTTATTTTTTTACCACCGAACCCTTAACACTGTATATAATAATAAGAAATTACAACATGTGTGTTATAATAATATTTTTTGGTTTAATAAGTTGTAGCTATTTGGAAATTTTAAAATTGNTTTTTTAAAAAAAAAAAAAAAAATTTTTTTTTTTTTTTTTTTTTTTTTTTTTTTTTTTTTTGAAAAATTGATTATAAATGCGTGAGTGGATTGTATTGGATGGAATACGGTAACCATCCAGTCGACACCTGTAGCTTGAAGGTAAAATAAATTATATTGTTAATTAATTTCCGTTGAAAACAATATTCACTCTGTTTTTGCCATTAGAAAAATGATATAAAAAATGAGACTATAATATATTTTATTTTCCCCACATCCTTCAACCATTTCAAAGGTACGAACTTAATTACTTTCAAAGGAAATTAAGAATTAGCCCTACCTGAACAAAAACTTTTATTCCTCAATTTCAACACTATAACAAAGGACTAGAGAATAAAGTATTCAAAATTAAACACATTTTATATATAAGACAAGAAAGCTAAAGATTCCAGGGGATCCGGTAGTTACTTAATAATATGAATCTTAACTTTATTTTCCAATTCTTACAGANGAATCTTAACTTTATTTTCCAATTCTTACAGACACATTAGTTGTGTGAGGGATTCTAAGAAATTTTTGAATATGTATTCTTAGGTACCTTTCTTTTCTTTTTTTTATTCAGAAACTTTAAATTTGACATGCAATCAAGAAATTACTCATAGAAATTACTCCAGTTCTAACTAAAAAAAAAATNGACACATTAGTTGTGTGAGGGATTCTAAGAAATTTTTGAATATGTATTCTTAGGTACCTTTCTTTTCTTTTTTTTTATTCAGAAACTTTAAATTTGACATGCAATCAAGAAATTACTCATAGAAATTACTCCAGTTCTAACTAAAAAAAAAATTTTTTTTTTTTGTTCACATCTTAAAATCTTATATTAATATCAGATTGAGAGACTTTCTTAACTGTTAATAAGAAGATTATGTACGATCAAGATTTAAAATTCTCAGTAAATGTTACTATAATCGTTTATAATTTGAATCAAGTTGAGTTTGAATTTAAATAAGTATTGTATTTCAAAATTATCGCCCTTCCTAATAAATAATATTAGCAACCTTGANGATCAAGATTTAAAATTCTCAGTAAATGTTACTATAATCGTTTATAATTTGAATCAAGTTGAGTTTGAATTTAAAAAAGATTGTATTTCAAAATTATCGCCCTTCCTAATAAATAATATTAGCAACCTTGGTTACCTGGTAGATTAGCATGTGGTTTAAGGTTTCTCATCCCGGTAAAAAATACTTTAATGGGTAAAATGGGAGAAACTAATTCAACCAAACCCTACAAAAACTTTACTAAAATTTGAATTATTTTAATAAAATATTTTATTAAAATAATTCAAATTTTATGGAATATTCCATAAAGTATCTCTTTCTTTTTAAATTTCAACCAATCAGGATACACCGTTGCAAGATATCAAACATACCACAACTCTATACTTTTAAATTACCCTTGATTTAATATCAATATAAATTTTTAACCCATTATTTTTAACCCATTGAGTACAAATTTATGCTATCTAAAGTGTGGAACCCGGCTATAATAACTCCCAGATATAATGAAATTTTTAGTATAAAATGAACTCAAAAATATTTTTTATTAAACTTGNAAGTATCTCTTTCTTTTTAAATTTCAACCAATCAGGATACACCGTTGCAAGATATCAAACATACCACAACTCTATTACTTTTAAATTACCCTTGATTTAATATCAATATAATTTTTTAACACATTATTTTTAACCCATTGAGTACAAATTTATGCTATCTAAAGTGTGGAACCCTGCTATAATAACTCCCAGATATAATGAAATTTTTAGTATAAAATGAACTCAAAAATATTTTTTATTAAACTTAAGAAATAGGAAATTTAATGTTAAAAACTTCGTCTAAAGTGAACGTCGTTTAAAATGAACAAATTTCAAAAGCTCCTTCAAATTTATTATATCCAAGATTTACTATATGTTATTCACCACTTTGAACTCTCTGTATGGTGAACATATAGGTTCATTATCTTCAAATACTACTAATTTTGTAAGAGTNAACTTCGTCTAAAGTGAACGTCGTTTAAAATGAACAAATTTCAAAAGCTCCTTCAAATTTATTATATCCAAGATTCACTATATGTTATTCACCACTTTGAACTCTCTGTAAGGTGAACATATAGGTTCATTATCTTCAAATACTACTAATTTTGTAAGAGTTATATTGAAAATAGAGCCAAATTTGATTGAGTATGATAATAAAAATTAGGCAAAGAATATTGTAAGAAACTTCATTTAAGTTGATTTGTATCAGCTGACAAGATGTTAAATGTTATGTAACGATGTATGAGAGCTTGTTGTTGGTAGTCTTGACTCTAATATTTTGTAATGATTGTTAAGAGAGTAGAGCAAGTGAAAGTTGATATTATATAATGAATTATTGAAATGATTCATGTGAAAAGTATTGCTCTGCTCACTCTCATCATCGTCACTCTTCACTACCCTCTGATTTATGTCAGGAAGGTTCCCATCATTTAAAATTATTTACTAATTTAAATCACTTCCTTACCTCACTACTCACATCACCCAAATGCTTAATTTCTTCCGTTTCCAATACATCTTCTACTTCATCATGAGTAATAACTTTCCGTTCATTCATTTCTTTAACAACAGCATCTTCTGGCACTGTCTCAATGGCTACCCACCCTTCTCCAACATCCGGCTCACTCCCATGTTCTTTGTGCTGGAACAAGTTTTTAATAACAAAAAAATTAGTTTTTTTTTCTATCATTTTCATTTTCATTATTTAAATTTAAGTCACTTCAGGTTCACTTTCCAAAACTATTATTACTACACTCATATTACCTAATTACTAGGTTAAGAAAAAAAAAATATAATTTTTTTTTTCAGTTGAAATAATGCCAGTGAGAGAATTGGAATGAAAATTATTCTAAATTGACCATGACAGATAGTAAGGTAGGAAGATGAAGATTAATTGTAAGCCTTTAGGCCTTACTTCAGTTTGTTCAGATTCATTTTTGTCAGTATCTTCAGTGGTAGTCGTTGTGACCAACGGTCCAGAGTCTTCAACCACTTTCCCATCTTCTAAAATTACTTGTCGCTTCACGCGTGTCTCAATTTGCTTCGTTGTAACCAATTCTGTCTTTTTCTTAGTAACCCATTCTTCTGAAGAACAAAAAAAAATATAATATCAAAAGGGGAAAAAAAGATTAGCGTGTTGAATTATTTTTGCCAATAAATTCCAGTCTTAACAATTGTTGTAAGGAAAGTATTATCAATTTTATATCTATTCGTGTGTCAAATTGTGCAAATTGCGTAAATTTTTAGTCTGACCAATCATAGTATTAGTAATTCTTGATTTTTTTTTTGCTAATTTTTTTTTTTTTTTTTTTTTTTTTTTTTNCAATTTGCTTCGTTGTAACCAATTCTGTCTTTTTCTTAGTAACCCATTCTTCTGAAGAACAAAAAAAAATATAAATATCAAAAGGGGAAAAAAAGATTAGCGTGTTGAATTATTTTTGCCAATAAATTCCAGTCTTAAGAATTGTTGTAAGGAAAATATTATCAATTTTATATCTATTCGTGTGTCAAATTGTGCAAATTGCGTAAATTTTTAGTCTGACCAATCATAGTATTAGTAATTCTTGATTTTTTTTTGCTAATTTTTTTTTTAATTTTTTTTTTAAATTTTTTTTTTTTTTTTTTTTTGGAATTGAATAAACAAGGGTTGTTATTTGGGAAATATGGTATTATAATATTATTTTATATTAGTTGATATAAAATATTGAAAAAAAAATTAAAATTTAAAGAAAAAAATTTTCAAGAATACAAAAGGGATGGAAATAAAGTAAGACTCTTTGACCTTTATAATGTAGATAATGTATTGAAAATNAAAAAAAAATTAAAATTTAAAGAAAAAAATTTTCAAGAATACAAAAGGGATGGAAATAAAGTAAGACTCTTTGACCTTTATAATGTAGATAATGTATTGAAAATTTATAAAAATTATTATAAATTAAATTGACTATCAAAAAGTATAAAAATTATTTAGAAATATAATAAGGGTGGGGGATGATTGGAGGTACAGGGTTATCCAAAAAAAAATTTTTTTTTTACCCACTATTGCATTGTTGGAATTTGATTTTAATATAATGATTTCCAAATTTAAGACATTGTTTAATGCATTGATTATTCTTCCTTTTGGAAAATAAATTTTAAATAAAGTACTAATTAAAAATATTTAGTTGAGAAATCTTACAGTTTGTAAAAAAAATTACTGATTGAAACTCATTCGTCTACGACAAGAGAGTAAAAAAAAATTTGGATAACCCTGTAGATAAAAGGGGTGAATAAACATTTAAGAGTAATTGACAAGGAGTCTTGTCAATTGTAGACAGAATTTCAATCAACAAAATTCTGAAAGGTAATCTCTAAAAGTGAAATTCAATTCAATTGTCTGTCATAGTGCTCATGCTCACATCTGCCTGGAAGACATATTATACACCTACCTCCTCTCATGACACTTATCAAAATTACAACTTCCCTAAAATGTCAGTGACAACAAAAAAAAAAAAAAAAAAAAAAAAAAATTTTTAATTTACTCACAACAACCACCCTTTTCTAACTCATACAGGAAATATAATTCCTAAGACTTTCAAAATTATATTAATTATAATTTATAAGTTTATATAACAAGAACTTGATTTATCGACATAATGTTAAGTTTTAAAAACAAAAATTCTACTGATTCCCTTTCACATTATTACATATAGTTAGTTTATAATTTATTAGCATGTAGGATTCTTGTCATTTCTAAACAACCTTAGTTACAGAGTTAATTATTTTCGTCTTCTTTTTTCTCCAAAATACTCTTCATGTATTTCATTTACAAAGCGGCTTATAATTATATTGTTATATATATATATATATATATTCCCCATAATTATACGTTTTATTTTTGTTTTTTTTATTATATTTTTCAAAGATACAAGTTCGACCTGTGTATTTATGAAAATTGTAAGTCTATAGTTTAGAAAGACAAGTGGAAAATTTCTCTAGCGTTAGTGAGTCTATGAAACCGGATATGGAGATCAATAGACATAAGAGCTATAGAAGCAGTTTGTCATAAAATCAACAATCAAGAGTAAATATCAATGTCAAAAAAAAAAACATAATGATGAGGATAGAGATCACTTCCTATCACTCAAACTTCCTCCAATTCATTTAACCAATTACAACAATTGACATGACAAGTTGAGAAGATAAAACAATCATATAACTCACAAAACCTTCATTTCATTTATGACCCATAAACTTCTACAAGGTTTTAGTATTAGGTTACTTGTTCCCAATTTTTAAATGAATTTCACGTTCATTTCTATTTACTTTATAGAAAATAGAAAAAAAAAAAAAAAATACTCAGAAAAAGAAAATTCATAACATAAGGTGAGCTAAATCATGAAAAATTTCTATTAGACTTTGTATGAATGATAGTAATTTTGTGATAATTTAAGATACATAATCTGAGTACAGACAGACAGACAGACCGACATAAAGATTACAATACCCTTCTACCTGTTAGTANTTTCACGTTCATTTCTATTTACTTTATAGAAAATAGAAAAAAAAAAAAAAATACTCAGAAAAAGAAAATTCATACCATAAGGTGAGCTAAATCATGAAAAATTTCTATTAGACTTTGTATGAATGATAGTAATTTTGTGATAATTGNAAAATTTCTATTAGACTTTGTATGAATGATAGTAATTTTGTGATAATTTAAGATACATAATCTGAGTACAGACAGACAGACAGACCGACATAAAGATTACAATACCCTTCTACCTGTTAGTATACTCAATGAGTAAATACATAAATAATAATTAAATTCCAAGTTAAATAATTTAAATCAAAATATGATGATTTGGAAATCAATTTTTTAAATACACTTGGTAAAAAAAAGTATAACTTCTCTTGCATAACATTAGTCTNTGATGATTTGGAAATCAATTTTTTAAATACACTTGGTAAAAAAAAGTATAACTTCTCTTGCATAACATTAGTCTACATTTTTACAAAAGTTAATTTATTAGTTTAACACTTTAGTGTAAGTTGGAAAGGTTAAAATTGTAATAGCAGATTTACTACATAAATAATAAACTCTAGCAACGGTAAAATTACCCGTAGACTAAATCATAACTTTAAACCGTATAATACTTCTCTTATAAATTATAATGTAGGTTGTTACTGTTGGTAACTAAAAGTTAGTAATCAAATTATTTTATAAGACTGCTAATATTTACCGCTACACTAGTCGACCATGTTAGCTATAGATAGTAATATCCGTCTCTTTATAGCTAATAAGTTCTAGAAAGTTAATTTTTCAATAATTGAAACTGATTTTAATCTTAAAATTTATTAGTTAGATCTTAAAGTTAGTTTAATAAAAATTTATTGACAGATAGACCCATGTCAAGGGAAATTCTTATACTCTCTGCTCATATCCCAACTACGGTACCATATAATATGGACGATAAATTTTGAAAGTGGATTAATTCATATAAGGTGATCTTGACATGTTTCCATCAACAATGGTTCTGAATGACAGATTAATTTCTTTTTAGAAACTCATATATAAGTTAATTTATATTCTAGGAAGAACAACAGTACAGACAACAAACCAGTCATACTCTTTCATGATTTAACTTGGAACTAACTAAACGTAACTAATTGGTTGAGAGAATACGGTTAGTACAGTGAAGAAAAAAAATTTTTTTTTTATTTTTTTTTTATTTTTCTGAATTTTCAACTTGCTACTTATTTTATAACTGAGAAAAACTTCACTTCCGAATTTTTTTTTTTTAACCAACCCTATTACTCCAAAAAAAAAAACGGGAACAGGAATAGCTGCCGTTATGTAATAATCATAATAATGTAACCTAATATAAAAGATGTCTTTTACATAATAATTTACACGAAATACACGTTTCACATTAGTTTTGTAAAAAGTGTGAAATTTTGATATTTTGGAATGATTTCAATTATTTCTTAATGCTTGAAGAAACTTATACACAATACACTCCTCTTCTTCCTGTTTGTTCCGCTATGTTCAGTAGATGAAAAGGTAAAAAATAAAAATAAAATTTTTTTTTTTTTTTCAATTGACAGGAACTTTTTGACACTGTTGTAATTTAAGAAATGACCTTTGTGACAGGGTGTGGATGTGGAATGATGACAAGATGAAAAATTTATAATTTTGTAATTTCTTATTTATTATACTGTACTGTACAAACGAACCAATATGTACAAACCAACTGATGGGAATGAAGAAATATTAATTGAAAAAAACAAAAAAACAATAACCTTAAGTCAACCTTGAAATTGAGATGAGAATAATTATAATTATTTTGATGATNACTGTACTGTACAAACGAACCAATATGTACAAACCAACTGATGGGAATGAAGAAATATTAATTGAAAAAAAAACAAAAAAACAATAACCTTAAGTCAACCTTGAAATTGAGATGAGAATAATTATAATTATTTTGATGATGGTGTGTATGTTGAAAATAATTAAGAAATGACAAGTAAGTCATTGTTAGTAGTGAGTAGTAGTATATCATGCTCTATTTGAGCTTGAATTTTAAATTACAATTGGTAAATTTATTTTCTATTGTTACTCCATATGGACCATCAATTATTAATTTAACATTCATTTATTTCAAGTTCATCTCTAAAAAATTATGATTTTCAAGATTGGAATTATGATTTTTAATTTTGATTTATATCATCATCTTATATAAAATTGAGAAGATTATGAATAGATTCAAAAATTTAAGACTTAAGTAGTAGTGGTGACAGGTTGATGGGTGTGGTGGGCTAAAAGGAATTTTATATAAATTTTTACACCTCAATGACACTAGGAAATAAATTTCAATTCAGAATCTTAAATTATCTTTAAAAAAAAAATAAAAAATAATTCCAACCATGCGTCATCCTTGTTTCTTGGGATTACCCTATTTATTGGGATTATTGAGAATTCGTTACAATAATGGTTTTTACTCATTTTTTAAATATCAGTAACCCTTCCAAAGTTCCAAGTTTAAAAAAAAACTTGATTTTAATATTACTAAATTTTTATAAAAAAAATTATATATATTTTTAATCCTTACCTTGTTTACTGGTTGTAAGAAGATCTCCATTGGCTGATACCTGTAAGAGAGAAGGTAGGTAGGGTTNAATTGATTTTAATATACTAAATTTTTATATAAAAAATTATATATATTTTTGATCCTTACCTTGTTTACTGGTTGTAAGAAGATCTCCATTGGCTGATACCTGTAAGAGAGAAGGTAGGTAGGGTTCAGAACTTGTGTCAGTGAGTGTAGGACTGACGGAAATGGACGAGGTCACGGAATGATTAAAATCTGAACGTTGATTCTGTAACCGGTGACTCGGGTCTTGGTGGGAGTAGGAGATTGTAATCACTACCATTATTTTTATTTTATTTTTTATTTTATTTTATTTTTTAACCAAAATGATTCATTTTGGTTAATTTTTTATAAAGAAAAAAATAATATTATATTAAAATTCGTCATTTTATTCTCACAACTATTGTTTTCTCAATAACAATACAATTGAGACTCCACAACAATCAAAATAATCCTTTCAACTTTTGACCACTTGTAAACAATTGTGTAATATAAGAATTGAATCTAACAGATTTTTATAACTCTGTGTAGAGATCCACACGCAACCAGTTTCCGTCCACTTGTGAAAGAATTTTTCAATCACTTTTACTCTCTGTCTCTCTCTCTCTCTNTTTATAACTCTGTGTAGAGATCCACACGCAACCAGTTTCCGTCCACTTGTGAAAGAATTTTTCAATCACTTTTACTCTCTGTCTCTGTCTCTCTCTCTCTCTCTCTCTCTCTCTATCTGATTCATTTACAGGTGTATAAGAGCCAAAAAAAAATAACTTTTTGTAAATCTGGACATCAATTGTTTTCCTATGTCACTCCAGCCAGGATTTCCCTCAATTGACACACTATGACTAATTTGGAAAATCCGTCATGTATGAAACGCTAAGATGAGGAGACAAGCGGAAAATGCCGATTTGTAGTTCACAGGAACCAAAGAGTAAGAGAGAGCCCTCAATACCCTTTGAGTGACCTTCCTATCATATACACCTCACCTTCACTTTTTTTTTCTTTAATTTTTTTAAATTACTGTTATAAAAGTTTTAGTCTCTGTCTGTAGTACATAGTCATTTGTTGATGTTACTTAAGAACCAAGTTAAACCAACCAATAAGAATATTACCAACACTTTGCAGGAACGGTAATGGAATACAGTGACGCCAAATATTGTACAGTGAAGAGAAAAAAAAATCACTTAAACTGTCAAGTGTGTTTCTGTACACAAAGAGTCGGTAAATTTTTATTGATGAACTTTTCAAAATCAAATGACTGTCAAAAGACGGAAGTAAATCCTCCTCTCATTGAATTTTATCTAAACTTGTATATGTTTTTGAATTTTTGGAGACAAAAAGTATGAGAGCGTGGGCGATCGGAGTTGTTTTGACTATCTAAATTGAGTAGAACTGGATGGTAAGAAGAAAAGATGAAGAAAAAAAAAGAAGTTTGAGAAGACAAAAAGCGGCTTCATCTGAGCTTATCCTTCTACCTGTCCGAGCACTCCCTCTTAACTTCAATTTACTTGCATTTGATTTACATTTTATGTACTGAAATTCCCAATGGAATAGAATTTAGACTTCAGTCGAGGACTCCTTCTTCATGACTTGAAGCAACAGAGACTTCATTTTTAACTACGAATATCATAACTACAGAGGTTTATGCAATTAATCTCTCGTCTTTCTGTCTCTGTCATTTTTCTTATTTTAACAATTAGTTTGAACTTATTATACATAATCAATTTGATTTGATTTTAAGAATTTTTTCCTTATATTTCCTTCCAATTTGTTAACTGGAAGAATCTATTTCCCATAAGGTATTAAATGCAAGAAGGCTCATAAAACTTTTACAGTAATCAAACAAGGCTCTAGTTCCATAAGATGTATTTAGTAGAACTAATAAACCCGAATGAGAACCAAGGAGACCATGGTCCGTTGTAGATAGTACACTACCTGCTCTATTGTTTATTTCACAGAAGATTGTGAGCACGTCTCCGGTTCGAGTCTCATCATCTCCAATACTTTTTCAAGGTCTTTCGATGATCTCAATCCGTGAAGGGTGTCTATCGGCAGATAAAAAACAAACATTTGACTCAAACATGGAATATTCAGTATGTGTACACACCCTTTTTATTTTCCGACGGAGTTAAAAGATACAGTGTACGCCTGATAGTAAATTATATCTAGTCTAGTTTTATTATTTATCATCAGAGAAATGTATCTACAGTAAACATCGCCTAAGTCGAACTTGGTTAAACCCAAACCACAGTTAAGATTGAATGAGTTCCATTACATTCTACATGTGTTTTACCTCAGATAAGCTGAGCCTCGGCTACCACAAACTAAATATACCAACCCCTTGGTGTTCGACTTATCCGAGGTTTATTGTATTTAACACTTTTGAGCCGATTTTCTCAATGTTCGAGGTTACTATATGTTGCTAGACAATTTTCAACTCNGTTAAGCTGAGCCTCGGCTACCACAAACTAAATATACCAACAACCCCTTGGTGTTCGACTTATCCGAGGTTTATTGTATTTAACACTTTTGAGCCGATTTTCTCAATGTTCGAGGTTACTATATGTTGCTAGACAATTTTCAACTCATGGCTCAGGGCAGGGCAAGAGACCAACAACATAACAATCAAAACTACTTATCACCTCCTCATTTTTATAAACTATGAAATAACTCTTTGTATCTCTATAAGGACTATTACTTAAACTTATCAATGCTATATACTTAAGCTTAACAGACGTTATTACGTCTAATCAAAAACCTTATAAATCCCTATTATTTTACTTTAATTTCTTTCAAAAAAAAAATAATTTTTAAATATTTTTCTATTGTGGTGATTAATTCTCTTCTCCAATGGTTATAAGGCTCTCTGGAACCGGTGTAATTTAAAAAGGAAATTAAGACATCATTCACAAACCAAAAAATTACCAACAAGTTGTCATTCCAATCATAAAAACAGGTAATAGAAAACTTACTCATATGAAATAGTTTATTATGTATTACAAAAATTTTCTTATAAGTTTAGCTACTTATGACCTGACGTAATGTGTTATTTTTGGTACCCTGTGTAATGATCATTTCTAAATAATTCATTGGCAAAGATCATTATTAGGAAAAAGTGTATATATAGAAGTAGTATGTAATAATTTACTATTAATAACTCATAGTAGTACTTAATAAGGCTAAATTAAAATTGACCTTTCCGCCCACTACTTCTAACANTGTTATTTTTCGTACCCTATGTAATGATCATTTCTAAATAATTCATTGGCATAGATCATTATTAGGAAAAAGTGTATATATAGAAGTAGTATGTAATAATTACTATTAATAACTCATAGTAGTACTTAATAAGGCTAAATTAAAATTGACCTTTCCGCCCACTACTTCTAACACTACCACATAGGTGCTAAACAAAAAATTTTTTTTTTGAAGTAGTAGTAGAGGGCTCTTCATAAATTATAAAATATGAAACTTATTGAAATTTAAGAAGTACCAGTAGGCTAATTGGCTATTAATTGGAAGTAGTATACTCAACTTCTTATGTATAGCTCTTTCATTTGAAGTATATGTTGTCATAGACAGTTTTTGAACACCATGGATGACAAGTGTGTGTCAGGCCATTGTTATATAATAAAAAAAAAATTTACTTATTCGGTAGAGAAAACAAAGGAATATGCTCTGTCACTCTAATCTTAACTCGTTGAGTGGTAATATTACCTTTTTCACTTAAATTTTTACATAATAAGTCGTATATGGTTGAATCAAAAAAAATAATTTTTTTTTTAAAGAAATCCGTGAGTATCATCAAAGTTTAAATCTCTATGACTAGACTGTATCCCTCTAGTTAGTATATTAAGGAATGAAAAATCATGCATAGTTTCATTTTTATCTGATTTTAAATATAAATTTCAACATAACGGTAGATTTACGGAGGATTTATAAAATGACTGAAAAACATATACTTTTAATAAATTATATACTCTATGCAAATAGCTCTCAAATTAATAAGTTACTCTTCACTTGTTTCTTTTGATTTCTATTTATTAATATTATTCCTATTCATGCTATATAACGCATTTTTTTTTTTTTTTTTTTTGAAAAGTTTTGTGTCACACTTTGACCATATCCATCTGAATCGATCTAAAGAGTCAATGGAATACGGGCTTAAAGGCGTGGTTGAAATTTCATAGATTCATTATTCTAGGTTAATTATGTAATTTACCATCTCTTGTAATAAAACATTACCAATGTGTCAAATATGATGCCCCAAAAAAAAAGTTTTCAGAAAAACATATGTTTTAATCCTATAATCACACGAGACAGAGAGTATAATGAATACTCATTATGTCTCATAATGTCATAAATTTTGAATCATCAAAATTTATTAAAGATTTATGAAAAAAATTATCATAAAATAATCAATGGTTTGTA
Organism: Holacanthella duospinosa; assembly: GCA_002738285.1. Taxonomy (NCBI): domain Eukaryota; kingdom Metazoa; phylum Arthropoda; class Collembola; order Poduromorpha; family Neanuridae; genus Holacanthella; species Holacanthella duospinosa. The sequence continues at coordinate 990,504 of NIPM01000014.1, read as the reverse complement.
AAAAAAAAAAAAATTTCGTGAAGCTTAAATTTTTTTTTTTTTTTGTTATTTTTGATAACTAGACACGAAAACGTAAGTTACTATTACTTTCAGAATCTGTAGGTAAAAAAAAAATTGGTATACATGACCAATATGAAATTAATGAAATTTCTTATTATTTTTTAAGTGTAGGATACTCTAATAACTTGATCATAACACCTTTTCATCCAAGAATATAATGTAAAATTTATCAGTTCACTGTATGTGGGAATAAAAAGTGAGTTTTATTAAAGCTAAAATATAAAAAATATATAAATATAGTAAATCCTTTGGGAAATTTACAGTAGACGAAAAAAATATATACAGGGAGATACAAAATTCATCATACAATGGAAAGGTATCAGAGAAAGTGCTTTTTTTTTTTTGCTTTTCTATTTGCTTTCTCAACTACACTTTCTTTATAGTATGGTAAATTCTGTCACACCCTGTATACAGGGTTTTCCAAATTTAAAACCTCAGTAGAAAGTGGACTTTCTCTAGTTATCAAATTTACATGTCGTAGTTTCATAATTTTTGAAAAAAATGAAACAAATCCTAAAATTACATAAAAAAAAAAATTAGAAGAAAAAAAAATTTAGAAAAAAAAAAATAAAAAAAAAAAAAAAGAATTTAGAAAAAAAAAATTAGAAAAAAAAATGCGTATAAACAGCTTTGGCGTAGATTTTCACAGATTCGGTTTGTGAATCGTATTTTGTGAATCGTCCTTGATCAATCAGAAATCCTGATTAAGACTTATTTCGACTTGTATCCGAACAAAAAACAAAAATAATTATTGAAGGAAGGAAGAAAAGATGGAAGATTGCGTGGGAAAGTATCTCATTTAGTAACTCTTTATCACACCCTCCACTGACTGAATTTAAAAAAAATAAGATTTTTGAAATTTTTTTGATTTCGCGCCTTCGAATCCCACTTTATTCCAAGCTTAAAAATAACATGTGCGGAGCTATGGTGAAATCGGAGAAAGACTGAGGTAATTAAATTTGTAAAACCCTGTATATAATAAATTGTTAAAAGTTTAAGATGAAAATTGGAATTAAAAATTACTTTTTCATATCTAATTTAAAACTTTTTTCTTATTCTAATTTTCATTTACATTACTAAAAATTTCAAAAAAAAATTTTAACCACCGTGACCTCGTTTTAAATTTTTTTTCCTATAAATTATAATCTTGTAATGTCATGGTGAGTCTAATGAGTAATTGACTTACCAATTGATCNACTTTTTCATATCTAATTTAAAACTTTTTTCTTATTCTAATTTTCATTTACATTACTAAAAATTTCAAAAAAAAATTTTAACCACCGTGACCTCGTTTTTAATTTTTTTTCCTATAAATTATAATCTTGTAATGTCATGGTGAGTCTAATGAGTAATTGACTTACCAATTGATNTAATTTTTTTTCCTATAAATTATAATCTTGTAATGTCATGGTGAGTCTAATGAGTAATTGACTTACCAATTGATCATCTTTTGATGAAGTTGAAGCAACAGGTGGTCCAGATTCAAATTTTTGGTCCGACAGAACGATCGTGGGCCGATCACCATCCGTCACCATAATTGACGTCTTTTGGATTTTAGTAAATCTGTAGTTATAAAATTAATTGTAAGGCTAATTGTATTACATAATTTGATTACATAAATGGATAATCAAGGTCTATATATTTTAACCTATATAAAAACAACCCTTAATTCTTTCTTAATATCAACTTTATTTTTATTCTGATAAAAAAAAATTCACTTTAAAAATTAAAAAAATTTCTTTTTACAAAAAAATAAAATATAAAAAAAAAACGGAAAATTTTATTTAATTTTTAACGCCTTCTATTGTTAAATTGTAAGAAACTTAAGGATTTGGTCTTAAGCATGACTTTCATCTAAAGCTTTTGTGACATTTATTATGTAATCAAGTATTGTGTCGGTATGCAGGCCAAGGACATGATTTCTATGATTCTTATTTAATTTCAAACATAAGGACTCTTCAAAGATTGATTTACTATTTTATTTTTAAACATCATTCTTTTAACAAAAAGATAACCCTTCTATTGAATCTTTTTCAAAATTTCTTACTATGTTATTTACTTATTTTTTACTTTAATAATAACAACAATATAAATGACCTCTTAATTAGCATTCTGTTCTATTAGGTCAAAATTATGATCATAGTCAGATTAAGCTTGGGAACTTAAGTAGTAACGTCAAAACTCGAAATTTACAAATTTTATTTCTACGCTTTCATAATAATTTGAAAATGAGTCATGAGTCAGANTTTTTCAAAATTTCTTACTATGTTATTTACTTATTTTTTACTTTAATAATAACAACAATATAAATGACCTCTTATTAGCATTCTGTTCTATTAGGTCAAAATTATGATCATAGTCAGATTAAGCTTGGGAACTTAAGTAGTACGTCAAAACTCGAAATTTACAAATTTTATTTCTACGCTTTCATAATAATTTGAAAATGAGTCATGAGTCAGAGTATTTATTTTTCACATAGAGGATTATTTTTTCTTTTCTAATCTCCATAGATACACAACAGTAGTTTCATATTTTTCTACAAATATGAAACGATACAAGATAGAAACTAGTATAAAAAAAGTAAATTTTAATTTTAATTCCTACTTTCCCATTTTTAAATGTAAATTTATAGATCCTTTTCGTTATGGAAATAATTTTTTCACACAACTCCCAAAAACGGAAACTAGAAAGAAGTGAAACTCAATTTCCGCTTGAGTAGGTTTATTTTTTTTTTTTTTTGAAGAGTTTCTTTAAATAAAATAATAAAATGGAAGGAGTTTGTCGGAGAGTAGAAGTATAATGGCTACCAGACTTTATGAAGAAACCATTTGTTATTTTAAAACAAAACTACGCAGCTGCCGGAAGTCGTAAGGATCCAATTATAGCGCACACAACATATTTACAAGCCTTATTTCGACAATTTTAGTACCCACAGACTGATGAAAGTTATAACAGAGTATTCAAATATTTTTGTCTGTCTGTCCGTATGTCGAGAGTCATATGCTATTACGAGCTAATGCTATTCATGGGATTTATAAAGTATCTTTATCCTATCACTCTATATGAGCTAATCATTTTAAGGAATATTTTTGGTTTCTTAGGGTTTATTTAACGTTACTATCGTAATTTTAACGTTTATTTTACGTTTCATTTATTTGAAGGTTGTAATAATTAGTCAAATTTTTTTTTATTTTTTGGGTGGTGGATATTGGGTATAACCGTATGGACAAACCCTGAAGGTCCCCAGGGAGGGTCAAACTCAAGGGTGCACTGGGGGTGGTCCGGCGAGCGCCTTAGGCACTCGCCGATGGGTTTTTCTCGATCTGTAATCTCATGACGGAAGAAAAAATTCCGTTATGATAGTTCTCGTTTAAAATGTACAGGGACAGGCAATAACAACTGACAGGGGATACCTCACACTCCTATCAAGCACCCTCTCAATCTTACACAAATGTGCAAACAATTTATTAATTTTCTTTGGAATTTAGAGTTAATTTTAAAGATAGGCCTGTACACTAAATTAGTTTATCATATGCTCGAAATGTCGGTAGTGGTACTTGATTACTATGAGTCGCAGATTTGGTGGTATTCGCATGACGGATAAACAATAAACGAATGTCCAGAAAAACGAAACACCAAATTGTTAATATTGCGAATAGTTTTAACTCAATTATCTTTTACAACATCGATTATTCCGATGTCACACTCATCACACTTCCGNTATTACAACATCGATTATTCCGATGTCACATTCATCACACTTCCGCCAACCATTAATGTGCTTAAGTTATTCACAAACTCTTTTTTACACTAAAACCCAATCAATATGAAATATTAATTGATATTAAATTATCTATGAAGTGGGATATTTCTTGCCCATTTATGGTTGAGGATAGGAGTAGGAGTGTGGGGTATTCCCTGTCAGTTGTTATTGCCTATCCCTGTATTTAGAATTTTTAAATCAATTAAAAAAATTAAAACCATATAACAATTTTTGAAAAGTGAAAATTTATAAATAAATTTTGTCCAGACCACCGAAGGCCTTCCGAGGGTGNACAACATCGATTATTCCGATGTCACACTCATCACACTTCCGCCAACCATTAATGTGCTTAAGTTATTCACAAACTCTTTTTTACACTAAAACTCAATCAATATGAAATGTTAATTGATATTAAATTATCTATGAAGTGGGATATTTCTTGCCCATTTATGGTTGAGGATAGGAGTAGGAGTGTGGGGTATCCCCTGTCAGTTGTTATTGCCTATCCCTGTATTTAGAATTTTTAAATCAATTAAAAAAATTAAAATCATATAACAATTTTTGAAAAGTGAAAATTTATAAATAAATTTTGTCCAGACCACCGAAGGCCTTCCGAGGGTGGTCTGGAAAAAATTTTGTCATAGGGGGTCCCCGAGTATTGGTGGGAATCAGGGTTTGTCTCTATGGGTACAACTCATATTAATTTGGCGCGTATTAAAGTGGATCCGTCTTTATATGATTCTATGGTGGTATTTCTAGATAATTTGTACAGAGCGCTCAATAATAACAAAGATGCTTCTTCATTATTGCTACTACTTTTTGCCACTATTGCTAATATTCTTTGGCACTATTGCTACTAACTTTTTGCTTTCTTTAGCGGGGGTATTTATTGTACGCTCTGTATTAGGCAAATTTTCCAGACAGTAGAGAAATTATAGTTGAAAATACACATACTAAAAATAAGCTTCTATTCCCATAACCTCATCCCACTCCTGCTCTATCATTGTTTGCTAAATTCTGCCTAATCCTGTATATTGTTTCCACTGATAGCGCCACGATTGTATTACCGTTGATATCATAGCTACTTACAGTTAATACCTCAGTTACTAATTATTGATACCTTTCATCTACATACACCTTAATTCCACTTGATACCTCATCTACTGACTATGTCATCAACATTCATACAATAGCTACGAAAAGTTTTATCAAACATTCATACTCTGTATCTCTTTATGGTTTTAGTCTACATGTGACTTTACCATTTCTTTGATTTATCGGAGATTGAAATTTAGGCTTGAAATTGTAAATCCTTAGATAGATTCTAACCTTTCTCTTGCGTTGATTCTGGAACCAAAACTGTCAAAGGAAGTTGCGAATAATGTAAAAAAAATTACAAAATTGGGAAGCACTTAATGGATTTGTTGAAAGCTCCACTTAATGTAAATTCCGGACTTTGTCGTTTATGTCCTGGATTCAGAAATCCAATTTTCAATTAAGAAACTATAGACTTTCACAAAATCTACATAATATTTACACTCTTAAGTTGTCCATGTTGTAGAGTCAGAGAAGAATATATTAACAATAGAATTTCCTCGATAGCTAACATTTGAAGAGATTGAGAAGGATTTGACTGAATGCCGTTAGGAATTAGGCAAGACTGGTCAAATTCTTTTTCACAGTGTATATTGTAAGAATAACAATAATATTAATCAATAAATTCGCAAACACGAGTTCTTGTGTGCGAAAAGGTGGTGGTCGTTGAAATGGCACAAGTGAAGTCGTTTCTAACCTTTCTTCAACAGTACAGCCTACGCGACTTTTACCTTGCCAAATCCTTAAATGGTCAAGTCAAGAGAAATGAACATGGTGCAAATTTTTTTCTTACTTGATGAATAATTTTTGCTAATAGGTTTTTATTTCTTATAATGAGAAAGACTCACCTTTTCAAGGTAGAGAGTAGAAGCTCAAAATTACATTTATGACTGATTTTAACCAACTTGACTATTATGTAATTTTAACCCCTCAGCCTCTAACATCAAAAAAAAAATTTTTTTTTTGACCTTCCTCATTAAAATTTTTGCTAATTCCATTCTTTTGAATTTGACCGATTCTGCTTAAATTGTATTTTGTCAATTCAGTTCCGTTGATACTCATCTTGACGATTGAGTCATGGAATAGGATGACGAATGGACCATACGAGGTGTGACTTTTTTTTCTCTCCTTCTCAACTTGTCCTGTAATAATCGAGCATTACCACGAAACAATAGATTTATGGACTCTGTGTGGTGCCTCATTTCAATTCATATTGCGTCAGGAGCTTTTTTTGTAGATAATAGGAACCATTGACCTATGCTATAAGAAAAAAAATTTTTTGTTTTTTTTGTCTATCTTCGTTAGAAACTTGATGTCAAGGGTCAATTCATCATTTATTTGCTTAACTGGGCCAACTCGTTAAAATGTTATTATAGCCCCAACAACCAATGATATTTGGAAATTGAAGCAAGTAAAAATGTTTGTTTGTACTATAAGGCAAAAGGTTGATTAAATTATTCCACGTAACAATTGGAAAAAGACTTATTAGATATAAGGATAATAGAAATTGGGAACAAAAAATTGTTTTTTGATGAAATTGTCCAGACTTTTCATAATGAAACTAAAATATAGATTCTCAACTAAAAAAGGAGTTATGAGTTTGCCAATAATTTAGCAGTGCTGGAATTCGATTAAGTCAAGGAGTGTCTAGTTTCAAATAGCTTCTAATTCACATTCTAATATGTCAAATGGGACTAAATTCAATTCATCCAGGTTTATATGAAAAGAACTAAAACGCTAATAGCAGTAAAAAATGAGATAATGACTAAAACACCAATCAATAATTGGTCAATTTTAGAATAATTTATGTTGGACTTCAGATCCTTTTCTACCCATTATTCTCATAATCATGTAGCCAGTAGCTAACTATAGCTAGTAGCTAACTACAGCTTGTGGGTAGCTATATAGCTAGTAGCTAGTAGCTAGTAGCTAGCTATAACTACTAGCTGGCCAAACCAAGTAGCCAGCTCTAGCTAGTAGTCAGCTCTAACTAGTAGCTAGCTCTAGCTAATAGCCAGCTCTAGCTAGCAGTTATCTTTAGCTAGTAGCTATAGCTATAGCTAGTAGTTAGAACTGAAGGCTAGTCATAGTTAATAGCTAGGTAAAGCTTAGTAACTAGATATAATTAGTAACCAATTTTAGCAAGCAGTTAGCTATGGCTAAGTAGCTGGTTGTTACCTATTTTTTTTCTTTTCATTTCATTTCTTTTTTTTTTTTGCCAAATTCATTATTAGCATGTTTGAAACGATAGTATTATAAGTGTTACGGTGATATTGTATAGGCTAGACTGTTTAAGAGAAGCGGACGTACTGGATTGGTGGACATGCGTTCTTGTCTACTTGGCTTATGTTTTCCAGATAATTTCTCTGGTTGGACTAGGTTTTTGACTTTCTAAACCTTTCCTACCACTCGACTTCACAAGACTTGACACTTTTTCCAGTTAGCAAAAAACTACAGCGTCCTATTCTGCAAAGTCTCTTGAGCTAATCATATCAAACTCAACAGTTCTTAGGAATCTTGAAAGTGATAGAACTTGAAAAGACTTGTTGTGATAAAGAGTAGTTTCAAGAATTATTCTGGTCAATGGTAAATAAGTCAAATTAAGTTATTCATTACAGACTCCCAGTTCATAATTTTAATAAACTAATAATTCAACTCTGAATTAAGTAGGGAAGGGGAGAGTAGCAGATATCTCTTAAATATCTTCTCAATTCAGTGGCATTAGTATTTAGGTCCAGAATAAAATTCAATGTCAGAGTGATTGAGTCAATTAGAATCAATGTTAAAATTTTATACACGGATTAGCTCTAACAGAGTTAAGATAAGGATCTAAAATATAAAAAACTTAACCCTCGCGAGATGAGCTAACATAAGTAAGTCTTTCTTCAGAAGGCTAGTAAAAAAAAATGAAAAAATTTTTTAGCAATAATTTTGCACTAATACATTCATCAAATCATATCCGACTCCTAACCTCACCTTAACCTAAAATATTACATAATTGTTACACGTAAAGTGGAAATGAGTCTATTTCTGAGTACATAAAAATGAAAATTTAATTCAAAAATTTTTTTTTTTTTTTTTTTTTTGACAACCCACACAGGTTAAAAAAAAGGTACCGAGCGAGGCAGAAGCAAAGTCAGTCAAAGATTCAACTTCCTGTCTCAAATAAAACAAGAAAATAGTAAATTCTGAGTAAAAATTCACAGTTGGTTAACCTCTATTGGTGTATTAAAGAATACACAACATGATCAACGACGCCAGTTCGCAGTCAACCACAAGTTACTAAACATCACTCGGCGGAGAAAGGACAAAATTCAGAAATAACTAAAAAAAAAAAATTTTTTTTTTAAGTGATACAATTGGTTTTTTTTTTTATAAGTCGAAGGAAACAATAAAGAATTGAAAGTGATATAAGGTTATACATATATTAATATAATAAGTGAATCATTTGACACTTTTTGGAGACATTATATTTACCAAATTCAAGTTTAGTCTTTTGTGGGTTAAAAATGAGTCTGTGAAAGAAAAGATATTCCCTATTAACCCTCTCGAGTAACAAAAATTTTATGGAATAAGAGAATTGATATAAAATTTATGACTTGTAATAATATAAATTGATACATACATATAAGGACTATTCTTTATTTATAAGGTTTTTTTCTAGAGGTGTGAAAGTTGGAATTGAATTACTCAATTCTATTGGTTTGTAGAGAATTATTATAAAAGTGAAGTGGAGCATGGAGAAAGTTAATGGTGAAGATGGAGTTTGACTATCATTTTAATTCTTATTGTTAATCTCATGAGACAATAATTACTAACCTGATATGTTGAAAACAACAATGTCTGATAGAAGGTCATTATCCGATGACATGCTATTGGTCAACTACCTCAATACTACTTCTACAATTCCTGATGACTACAAGACAATGCTTACTACAGAATTGTACACAGGGACACCATCCTCAAGTTTCGATGAAGTAAGTTGGTTACATTCATTTAAAATCTTTTATTTTTATAACAATATCATCATGGTCAAAAAATTTTTAGTCTTCCTATATGACTGTCATAATGTCATAAAGTCCTTTACAGATGAATTACACTGTTGGCGGAAGTTAAAAAAAATCATCTATTAATATTCTCTACATATAGTTCTCANTTGGTCAACTACCTCAATACTACTTCTACAATTCCTGATGACTACAAGACAATGCTTACTACAGAATTGTACACGGGGACACCATCCTCAAGTTTCGATGAAGTAAGTTGGTTACATTCATTTAAAATTTTTTATTTTTATAACAATATCATCATGGTCAAAAAATTTTTAGTCTTCCTATATGACTGTCATAATGTCATAAAGTCTNTTTTTATAACAATATCATCATGGTCAAAAAATTTTTAGTCTTCCTATATGACTGTCATAATGTCATAAAGTCCTTTACAGATGAATTACACTGTTGGCGGAAGTTAAAAAAAATCATCTATTAATATTCTCTACATATAGTTCTCAAAAAAATAAAAATAAAATTTTTTTACTACTTAATATAACTTTCTCCTATGAATTTTGAATAACTGTAAGACAATGAGACTTGGTTATATTTTACTTATTGTTATTCATCCCAAAGAATAAAAAAAAAATAATACAATGTTGCCAGCTTATATGAGACGGAAAATATAATCCATTGGATTATACCTAGAGATCGGTAAAAACAAAAGAATTACTTTTTCTCTACCGATTGTTAAGGGATTGTGAAATGTATTGTTCAATTTGAAAACAATATAAAAGGTCAAACTTAATGATTATAAATCATTCCCTACCATATGTTTAGTTTTTATCTTTCTAAGTATATTCATGTCTATGGTTTGACTTACTCATCAAGTGTCTTTCACTGTTCCCTGCTCAATTATCATAAAGATAAATCAATTTTTGCTATTTAGTGACAAGTTTACCCAGAGAAAGTAAATATGACTGATTCAGAAATTTATTATTTAATAAAAAAAAATTATAATAACTGATATAACTTGCGGCAACTTTTTATTTCTTGGACATAAAAGCAAACTATCCAGGATGATGCACTACAAATGCGCGTCTTTAGGGTAATTGAAATATAATAAAACTCAATTTATTTTATTTTTAATATGAAAATTACAAAAGTTAGCTTATTAGAAATTATATCAAATCAAATCCCTGGTTTATCTTTTTAGTATCTAAATAAAGTTTAATTTAATAATAATTAAAGTAATAAACTAAAAAAGTTTAAAGATGAAGAAGGGTTAATTTAAGTTTTTTTTTTTTTTTTTTTTTTTTTAATTCATAAAATTTGATTTACTAAAGTGGACCTAATCTCATTTTCTTTGATGTTACATAAGGAGTTTGATTTCTTAGAAACTGTCCTTTAGTAAGGAGTTTATATGGAAGAGATAAATTGTAGAGTTTGGTTTTGTTGGTGTTATGTGAGTGTTAATACAGACATCCTGTTTGGATTTATGGAAAGATACTCTCAACTTTGCAAAAATGAAAAGACAAAAAATAAATTGTCAAGTGAACCAAAAAACCCAAATGTTTAATGATAAAAGTTTGGATTCTGAGGATACTTTTTACAAAAATTCTTTCATTGTTTCTAAACAATACTATCCATTCTTTTTTTTTTTTTTAGATATTCACATCTAACATTTTGCAAAATGAAAGATTAGTTTTTGTAAAGTTTTTCCTAACTTTTACATTTAATTTTAAGAAACACTTAAAAAAAGATCCTTTTTTCTTAAATCCTTTGAATTCCGTGTTGTAAATCAAAAAAAGATTTTTCATTTCCTTATTTTCTATTAAATAAACTAACAATTTGTACAGGATGTTAGTCTAATAATTATTAGATAGTTAGAGTTGGAAATTAATTCTAACGATTAAGTTTTTCAAAAATTTTTTCTTATCATCAGTAAGAAAAACCGTATAACTTCATAAATTACAAAAAAAAAAATTATATACTCACAGTAAAAACGTAACCTAGTGTAACCTAATTCTGCTGATTTCTATTAAAATTATAAAAAATTTTATAAAATTTTATAAAATTCATGAAGATTATTTAAAAAGTTTATAAAATATTATGAACACAAAGTATCTATTGTCATTATCTCTTTTCATATTTAATTAACCCTGTAAATTCCCCATAGATTATTACCAAAAAAAAAAAAAATAGAAAAACCTAAAGTCTAAAGTTTGATGATAACTACTAATTATATTTACATAAAATATTATAGAGTAGACATCTTACTAGTCGGAAAAACTTTTATACTCTATTTTATATCCTCTTAACGAGACTATTTTTAATAGTCTCTTAGAAATATTGATATTTTTATTATTATTTCTGAGAAGTCTCATTCAAAAGTTATGTTATAGTCAACTAATAATTATTATTAGACTCTAATTCAAAAACTTTTATGATTGTTTTTTTTTTTCTTTTAACAATTCAACAAGGCATCAGTCAATCATAAGTTATTTATAAATATCAGGTTTCTTAACTTTTTCGTACTAAAACTACTCTTATTAATTACAAATGTTTACTTCCACACAATTAATTTCACTTCCGATTATTGAATGGACATGGGAAAAGCTTTTTAGCCAGAATTTTATTATATATTATTTACTTATGAATGTCTCAGAATTGGCCATTTTAGTGTAGAAAATAAAGAAAAAGTGTGCAAAAGTTCACATTTTCTGTATTATCTAATCAATAGTAAGTCAAGACAAAAGAAACGGTGTCTTTTGAATAGTAAATACATACTATCCACTACATGGAGAAGAGACTCAAGGGACCTTTCATATGTCTAGAGTTAATACTTGTTACTAATTCGAGTACCATTGTTATATATATATATATTTTTTTTTTGCAGATGCCAAGTTTGAGCGTAGTTTACACCGCTAGTGAAGCTTTCGTGGCATTTCTTGCCATTGTGGGTAACCTCTTGGTAGTCTACGTCTTCTGTACAAACCGTGCTCTGCGAAGATATCGAAATTACTACATCGTTGGATTGGCTATTGCGGATTTTCTTGTGGGACTTTTAGGAATTCCATTGGCTATTTTAGCCAGTGTAGGTCTACCTCGGAACAATCTTTACGGATGTCTATTTTCAGTATCAATTCTGATGGTACTTTGTACTATTTCTATACTTTGTTTGGTCGCCGTCTCCATTGATAGATACTGGGCAACCACCAATCCTTTTGCATACTACCGGAATATGACCACTTCCACATCAGTCGGTATGGTCAAAACCACAAATATTTCTATTTTATTTTATTTTACTATTAATTTTTTTGATTCTTATCCATATACACTCAGGTCATCGAATCCATTCACACACACAAAAAAAAAAAGCTTTCCAATATCCCTTAATACATTCGCTTTCATCGAAAAACTCAAAAAAAAATTTTAAATCCCCCAGTATTATATCTAAATGGTTCTAAATCCTAAGGATTTGACTCCTGTCACAATGGATTTTCTAGTTGTATTATGAAACTTTAGAAATGAAACTTTACGTTTTCATTTTGAAGGACTTAAATCCCATTTCATTTAAAGAGAAGATAAAAAAAAATAAGGGATTGAAAGCCTCAAGTTTCAGAAACCGTTTATGTACAGNAATCCCCCAGTATTATATCTAAATGGTTCTAAATCCTAAGGATTTGACTCCTGTCACAATGGATTTTCTAGTTGTATTATGAAACTTTAGAAATGAAACTTTACGTTTTCATTTTGAAGGACTTAAATCCCATTTCATTTAAAGAGAAGATAAAAAAAATAAGGGATTGAAAGCCTGAAGTTTCAGAAACCGTTTATGTACAGAGTATCAAAATTTTTTTAGAAATTGAATTTCTACGCCTACATAGTAGCTCCTCCCAGTTTATGTCTATATGTGACTAAGAAGAAGCTTTCTAAAAACTTTGGACACCTTGTATAATAAGATCTGTGATGAAAGTGAACTTTCTGGGAACTTTCATTCATTAAAGAATTATTCTGAAGCTCTCTCTACATATGTCGTAGTTTTGTCAAGTTCATCGACTCGATAAAACTATACTGATTTGAATGAAAAGCGGGAAAAGTTTTTGAAAAAGAAATTAAAAAATGGATAGTTGTAGTAAGTTAAGAGAAAAAAAAAACTTAAATCAACGGATTTTCAAACTTTCACTACTTTCACTACTTTCTCCAATTTTTTTGTACCAACTGTTTCCAAAATTCTCCTTAGTTACGCTTTTCCAACAGATAAAAAGTAAAAAAGTCACTTTGAACCATTTTTCTCTGAACCACATGGTCCAGAAGAATAGTCATCATATTCTCTGTGTAGATATTATCTCAGAAGTTACGCCACTGAATTTTCCAGTATGAAAGATATCTTCTTCTTCTTTTTTCAACATTTTGGTTCAACTCTTGGTTCCGGTAAAAGAAATTTCATTTCCTGTTGAATTCAGTTCAAATTGAGTAACCAAACTTTGATTTTCACATCTCTTCTTTTCGTATTCATGACATTTAATAGAGTTAGTAAACATGTCTGTCAGGAAGAACTATTCACACAGTCATACTATGTTTATTCCGTTTCCTGACAAGCCTTTACTTTGACTTTAACTAACAATTTTGTAGCTAAAATAAGCAAAATATTCTTTTTTTTTTTGTAAAAAGTTAGTTTGGAATCGTAGAAACTTATTGTATCATCAGATGACAGTATGGCAAATTTCAAAATGTTATTCGTACAGAGCTAGCTAAAGGAAGCGGTGTTTAGCTAAGACGAAACGAAGGCGCTTAGCGATAGACGTTGATTAATTACTGCAGTAAAATCAGTTTCTAAACCACAAAGTCTCTCATTGGAGGATTACACTCTAGTCTAATAACGTAACAATGTCAGACTTAATTTATTTTGGAAGAAAATTACTAAACTTCAATTTATCAATTATAATAGTAATCCTGATTTTTTTTTTTAATTTGAATCAAAATTTAAAAAAAAAAAAAAAAAAAACTTGTTGAAAGTTTCATTCTGTTGATTGTATGACTTTCCCGTTTTATTGAAAAGTGGAATGACGTAAGAAACTTTCACTTTGATAGACGTCATTCTAACTATTCATAAATATGGCGGTGAGAGGTGAACTTTAGACCTGAAATATTACAATATTTTTTTGGTAATATTAAAAAATTTCCTTAGTGGTTTTAATAATTGGAAAAAGACTGGAAGTGGATTTTATTTCAGTAGGTTATTCACTATGCTCAAAATAAGAAAATAAGTATTGATTGTTAAGTATAATTTTGAGAACCGTGTATGGTACCTAAATAATCTCTTTTTCTCATTTATTAGGTGGAAATTATGGCAATGAACTCGAGTACAGAGTGTCCTAACCATTTTTTTTTTAATATAATATACTACACTAACTTGTGAAATGTAAGATAAATTTTTATTTTAAAAGTTTCACTTTCAGGTTATATGGTTAATAAGATCTAAAAATAAAGTTGGAACATTCTGTACTTTTACAGTTGAATACACAAATCTAGTGTTTTTAGTAAGTATAGATTATTATGATAAATCTAAAATACAAAAACCCGGGAAAGTCAAAAGTATTCGCGTGACTCCGTGTTCTGATATTCATTCTCTTGTCTCATAGGGCCAAATGTATTTTGGCAGTTCAAAAAAAAAAAAAAATTTTTTTTCTCTCCTTAAACCGTGGTTCTGGAAAACACTTAAAATTTAATCACTCTCGCGTCAACTTTGGTCACGCTTAATACAACAATATAGTACTATAACATTAATACATGTAGTGAAGTTATTTTAGATTTTTTTTTTAAACCTTAGGTCAAATAATGGCGATAAACGGTAACGGTAACGGTAACGGTAACGGTAACGGTATCAAAATCAGGGACTCAATTTAACTTAAAATAAATTTAAATTCAAAATGAAATATTTTTTGAGTTGAGTTATTCATATCATTTATTGAAATTGAGTGTAAATTTGTAAAAATTAATCAAAAATTTTTTAATTTTATTACAAATTCTACCATATCCATATTCTTATTAGTAAAATTTCAATTAAAATGATTTCTATTTATGAGTATCATGTCCAAGAGTTGGAAGTTAATAAATATCATTAAATAATAAGTTGTTTTTCTGAAAGTTCTCTATAAATGTAAATTAACTCTCTAACTCCTTTGTAAATGAATTATATAATACTTTGTAAATTAGTTTGTTTAGGTTTTTCTGTCATTGATATTTATAATTTCTTAATTTTCTTTCAAAATGGATCATAAAAAATAGGGAAATTAGTTTTCCGGTTTTCTCATTTCCAAAGTAATCAAGCTTTTTTTTCTCTTACCTGTTCTCTTGTCATATAGCACGTCGACCTAATTACAAACTTTTTTTTTTCTAGGCGTTTCAGACAAATAAAAAAAACAGAATAAAAAGGAAAACAATTATTCCCAAATGAAAAAAGAAATCGATCTATGGCTTTTTTTTTTCAATACTTAACGATTTTCTTTTAATCAGTGTCCAACTCAGTAATTGGTTGGCGAGAGTATAGAATTTTCTTTAAGTTTTTAATTAATCTTGTGTTGAAGTCAAAATTAATTAAATGTAAAAAGTTTAAAACTTTTTTTAATTTTTAGAATTTTGTATCACAAAGTTTTGTTATTTTAGCTACATTTTATCAAATCTTGAATTTTTGTGATAATAAATCCNAATGTAAAAAGTTTAAAACTTTTTTTAATTTTTAGAATTTTGTATCACAAAGTTTTGTTATTTTAGCTACATTTTTATCAAATCTTGAATTTTTGTGATAATAAATCGTATATAGTATAATTCATACTGAAAGTATAAAAATAAAATAATAAAATAAAAGAGAAATAAAAAAGAGAAGAGATGAGCCGTAATTTTAGAAGTTTCAAAATTTTAAAATCAGACACAAAATGNGAAAGTATAAAAATAAAATAATAAAATAAAAGAGAAATAAAAAAGAGAAGAGATGAGCCGTAATTTTAGAAGTTTCAAAATTTTAAAATCAGACACACTTTCATATTATAAATATCATTGTAATGATTCCTGTGTCAGAGTTTATGAACAGTTTCAAAAAATGATATAATTTGTATTATAAAAATTTACATAATTTTATTTACCTAGATTCAAAGTCTATACGTACCGTTTTCATCATTTAATAATTATATATTTTTTTTAATCCGAATTTGGAAACCCTAAATCGATTAATTGGACCAGCAGGGTTAACTCGTTAACTTTTTCACTATAAAAAAAAAGAAGGTTATCTTGCTTTACATAATAACATGAAAGATGCATCTGATAAAATACCTTAATGAGTGACTTATAAGTGTAAATTTCACCTATTAAGATTAATAACTTGTTTCATTTAATCACTTTTATCTATTTTCATTCAATTAACCCTCTTTTCACTCATTTTGTATATTTTCAAATGAATTATTTAATACTAACATAAAATTTAATTTTTATTACTATTCGAGTTGCGCATAGCGTATAAATTAGTTATTCTTTTGCCATAAAAAAAAAAAAATTATTTTTCTACAATAATTCCCTACAGACTACTACGTAGTGTTAATTAGCACGTGTCATTCGAAATTCCGTGTTTGAGAGTCTTTGTATTTTTATTTTTTATTATTACAAAAATCCCATTGAAAATCCCTTATTTGGCTTAAACCTTCTTATACTAATCACTTAAGATCTTGTAGAGACAAGGACAAAGGCTATAAAAATAATATTTTAATAAAAAAAAAAGAAAAAAAAAANCACTTAAGATCTTGTAGAGACAAGGACAAAGGCTATAAAAATAATATTTTAATAAAAAAAAAAGAAAAAAAAAATTTTTTTTTTCAATATTTTAACCATGAAATAGGAAACGTAAGAAAGTTTCTCATGATTCTCTACCAGTAAATTGGATTTATGAGATAGTTAAATTGATCTGAAAAATGTAATCCATATTATGATCTCAGACTTACATAGCTCCTTTGATATTTCTTATGACAACTTTTTTTTGTCCAAAATCTCAAATTTTATTTTTCATTATTCATAGTAANAGCTCCTTTGATATTTCTTATGACAACTTTTTTTTGTCCAAAATCTCAAATTTTATTTTTCATTATTCATAGTAAAAAATTTTTTGGAAAAGTCAAATTACAGTGTGGTAAAAAATAGAGTGGTTAAAATTCATTTTGATTTTGAAATATATTCATACTGAAGGAAACTGACTAAAACGAATGAACTTAATCATATTTTTTTTTAAGATAAAAAATGGAAAATGTAAGATGAATATAGGGTATTTTTTTTTGTATATAGCTCATGATAGTAGGTGTTATACTTCATAAAATATTTGACCCTTGAGACTTAGAAAATGGATCTTCGAGACTCCACTTAAATTTAAACTCGTCCGCTTGAGTCTCGATTTCGGATTGGCCAATATGAGCAGATGGTCTAGAATTTACCAAAAAGTTTTCCACTGGGATTACTCCCTACTAAACCATAAAATATTAATGAACATGTTTTAACGCCTTTTGAGCCGCTTCATGTTTACAACATATTAGAGTAGAAAGTAGCTCTTACTTGAGAATCTGGACGTCCTATCAACCAATGATTGATAATTTGATACATTTTATACTTTCTAGAAAATATAGATATAGCTATACAATTTATTCACTGTAGCATCATTATTCATTACGTTTCATACAAAGAAAAATCCTATTCATAGAGAATTAACTTACTTGAGTTATATAACTTTTTTTCTATTATTGAACATTTTTAACATTTTGTTTAACATTTTTTTTTTTGCACCCTAGAAAGCATGACATCATTTTTTCACACTCTTTTGCTCGTAACAGCATGGGGTGGGAGGAGCTACGATTAAATTGGAGAAAAAAAGTGCAAAAAAAAAAATTAAACACCCTGTATAGTAGTATATGTTGACATTTTTTAGGTAAAGAATTTTTTTTTAACCCATATACTACTGATATAAAAATTTGAGATTAGCACTCTCATAACTGGGAATTTTGGGAAGACAGACGGACAACAATTGAATCATATAAATTCTATTAATCTTCTCTGTTTGTCTTGTTATTTAATTGTTGGAAATTAATATATATTATGTAGTTGGCACAGTAGCACAGTTTTAAATTTTTTCTCATCATTCTCATTAAATATCCCTAGGTTTAGAGGAAGTGAAAAAAAAAATTTGTTTGTCAAAAATGTAATCTGTTTCTCATCATATTCATAGCCCATGTTAGAAACGGATATGACAGTTTCATTTTTATAACTTTTTTACGCTATAGTCTATACTAAAAATTTACATTTGAGTTCCACAATGTTGAGTCTATTTAAACTTAAAAATTTTTTATTTTTATTTTTATTTTTATTGAAATTGTTGGGTGTAAGATGATTTACAAGCTGTCAGAGTACATTTATTCATAAATTAACTAAGAATATTCATTTTCATTCTCTTTCATATATTATATAATCATTTAGTAATACTGGGTGGTAATTTTTTTTTTAACTAAGAATTTAACCCACTCAAATAATTCCCACGCTCTTTTTTATTTTTGAAGATTTAATAAACTTTGTTGCAATTTTTTTCAGTAAGTTGTTGATAGGTTGGTAATGATTTTGAATCTAAAGTTAGATACTCAAAGTTCTAAAAAATTTTTTTTTTTTTTTTGATTTAATTTATTAGGAATAATTTTGTCTTGCTGGTTTGTTGGTGCAATAATTGGATTTCTACCACTTTTCGGATGGTACAATCAAGAAGGATGGTACAACCAAGGGCATTGTTACTTTACAAAAGTGATGTCTTATAACTACATTGTTTTTATATACTTTTCAACTATTATCTTCCCAGCTATATTACTTTTATGTTTCTATGGATATATATACCACATCGTCCTCATCAAAGTAAATACTCTATGATTAGCTCAAAAAAAATTTTTTTATATAAAAATTAATATATAATATATATATTTTTTAATTCCTTTACTAATATAAATAGATTAGACAAAAGGGTACTCTANTGTTTCTATGGATATATATACCACATCGTCCTCATCAAAGTAAATACTCTATGATTAGCTCAAAAAAAATTTTTTATATAAAAATTAATATATAATATATATATTTTTTAATTCCTTTACTAATATAAATAGATTAGACAAAAGGGTACTCTAGCTCCAACAGGACGACGACAATCAGAAG
The DNA here is from genome assembly GCA_002738285.1 of Holacanthella duospinosa. Classification (NCBI taxonomy): domain Eukaryota; kingdom Metazoa; phylum Arthropoda; class Collembola; order Poduromorpha; family Neanuridae; genus Holacanthella; species Holacanthella duospinosa. The sequence continues at coordinate 971,364 of NIPM01000014.1, read as the reverse complement.
CATCCAGATCTGGCTCACTAAATTCAGATCTTCGGGATTCGACGCAGATGATGAGAGTGATGGTATCTGAGAAACGACGTGAGGGCAAAGCAGCAAAAAAATTAAGTATAATTGTTCTCTTCTTTATGATCTGTTGGATGCCCCTTTATACAATTAATTGTATTGAGGTAATCAAATTAATTTAAATTTATCCCTACTTTAATCAACAATTTTATAATAACTTTACTAAATTTTTGAAAAAAAAAAATTGTTTTTTTTTTCAGGCATTTTGCTCCAGTTGTAAAGCTCCTTCAGTAGTGTTAAACTTTACAATAATTTTAAGTCATGGAAACTCAGCTATGAATCCATTCTTGTAAGGCATTAAGTAAATTATTGAATTTATTTAGTAGTTTGAACTCATTTTAACAAGTTATTAAGTAACAATGCTGTATTGTTGTATATTTTGTAGATATGCATACCATCTGAAAGAGTTCAGACTAGCTATGAAGAATGCATTGTATTCATTAGGAAATCATATAACTTGTGGTTGGATCCATGAACCGATTCAAAAAGAAGTATCAGTTTCAGTGAGTAGAACTCTAACAATGCCTTCAATTGCTGCAAATGCTTCACTTGGAACAAAATCATCAACAAAATTTCGTAAAATTGGTTATTCTGGAGAAAATCGTACAGAGATCTCACCAAATGGACATCATCCAATGATATCAACTCTACGACCAGTCATCTCCGATAAGTCATTGTCCTCTATCTCAGTCAAAAGTAAAGAATCAATTACTTATCGAATGCAAGAGTATCAACTACCAAATGAATATCAAATTCATTCCGAAAGAATACTCTCATCATCCTCACCGGAAGAGCCGGAGAGTGTTCGTTTTCAAAGTGTAATTATACAAGAATATACTAATCCAACTTCAGAGAATGAAGAAATTGACCCAGATGATATTATTTTGAAATGGGATCCAACTACGGAAGACTAGAAATAGTACTCTTGGCAACTACTTTATTCAATTTCCACAGTTACATGTTATATTTTCAGTACAATTATTGTTGAATTATTAATAATACAGGGTGATGTTGTTTAAATTTTAAGCTTTTCGTCACTTTCAATGAAATGAAGAAGAATGAGTTTAAAAATGCATGACGAAACCATGAGATTGTATTGGTGAATTTAGTCTCTGGAAGAATTTTAAAATGATTAAATTTTAAATTATATAATTTGGCGATTATTATATAAATTGGCGGGATAATTAAAAAAAAAAAATTTTTTTTAAATAAAAAAAAAATGTGAATTTAGTTGGCTAACGTCACCAGTACAACATTAGGACTTGTGTGCATTAAGTCACTTTTGGTTATTTAAGTGAAAATGGTGAAAGCATGGAAAAATTTTACCCTGATCGATCACTCTGTTATAAAGTTCATTAGTTTTGCTCACTATCTGCTAATAAGTCAGCACAAATTTTTTATTAAATTTAATAATTATTATTGAACCTCTTTAGTCCATGTCAACACATTTTGAGTCAATTTTTACTACTAGCTTTAACTTTTTAATTTATTTGTAATATTTTAAACTAACTTTTAGTAAAAAAAAAAAACCTAAGTATAGTTATCAATCTTGCGTGGTTATAAAATTGTTTGTGAAGAGCAAAGTTAATATTTTGAATTAGACAAATTTCCATTTACTAAAAATGAAAAGGTTTTGACTTGGAGTAAGTGTTTACATAAAGAAATAATTTTTTTTTGTACAAGTAATCTAAACTACGATTCAACTGATATGATTTTAAAAATTACTCAAGGTAAGGGTATAGGGGTAATTTTTTTGGAACTTTTACTTTTTTCTTTTTTCGAACCCTTACGTCTACTAGTTTTTCTTTTTTGAAATCACCTATTACATAAGTACTAATAATAGATGTATTAATCAACTTTTTTAGAATCACATCCTTTGAAGTTTGTCGACACTTTTGGAAAAAAAATTCTCCAATAAAAGTTAAGAAAGAAAGTGTGAGTCCTAAAACAAGAAGATACACAGCACCCTAAAAAAATACACACAAAAAAAAATGTTTTAAACTTTCACAATAAATCAATTTGGTACAATACCATTTTTTTTTTTTACAATTTTAGCATGCTCTATTGTGTCAAGAAGGAGTTGTATACATTTTTTAAAATCATTTTGGGGATGAAATACAACATTATTAATACATTTCCCTCTATTCTTTAAAAAAAAAATCATTTTCACCCAATTTGACCAAATTTCACCCATTTCATCCAAAGTAATAAATTTCACCAGCAAAGTGATAATACAATACTACCGTAATTCTTTAATCTTACTTGTAAATCCTGAATTCTAAGTACTCTCTGTTTTCTTGATTTATTGNAAGGAGTTGTATACATTTTTTAAAATCATTTTGGGGATGAAATACAACATTATTAATACATTTCCCTCTATTCTTAAAAAAAAAAATCATTTTCACCCAATTTGACCAAATTTCACCCATTTCATCCAAAGTAATAAATTTCACCAGGAAAGTGATAATACAATACTACCGTAAAACAAAAAGTTTTACTACTAATTCTTTAATCTTACTTGTAAATCCTGAATTCGAAGTACTCTCTGTTTTCTTGATTTATTGGTGTCTGGAATTGAATCATCGATACCACCGTCAGAAATAGAATTTTCATTGTTATCCGGATTCTCCCTATTGCGTTCTTTTGTCAACACAATGAGTCCTTGAGCCCAACGATTTGTAAGTCCTGACTCTTGGAATGATCTGATGTACCTAATTATATAAAATATGACCAATTAATAATTAAAATATAACAATTCCAAACAAATTTTAACTAAAATTGAAGTAACAAATTCATAAAAAAAAAAACATTCAAAATAAAGTGGCTTGTGTAGAAATATCTCATTTTTGACCTGACTCTGACCCACCTATTTATAGTCCATGTTATCGGTGATAATTTTTGATAAGCAAATCCAATTTGGACAGGTACAATACATTGTTTCATAAGACGCATCTGAGGGTATCCTGATTTACTCAAATTCCTTGTCATTCGAGTATATTTTAAAAATCGGGTATTTTCATAAAGTGCAAAATTCCCTGCTGCAACTCTTCCTATACCTTCATTCAAGTCAGTTAAAACCTAAAATGACATATATATTTTTTCTTCTCATTTGACATTAATTAATCTAAATAAATTAAAATAATACTTCATATCGTTGAGAGAGTGTTGTTCTGATGTAGAGATCAGGATTAACTTCTAGATGTTGTAGAAAAATTCGTTGGAGTTCTTCACCGTATCCACCAATTCCAAAATTTGATTCTACCAATTCCTTTGTATTATCTATGACTCTTCCATAGAGTGGTATTGTTAGAAATGAAACCATAGCACCACGATATCCAGAAGTAATACAAAACCAAAAAAACCAATAGAAAGCAATGTAGATCCGTATTGGCCAAAATTTTGGCCAAAAATGAAGTGCAACTTGTGTCATGATTCGACAGGAAGTGAGTAAAATTTGATTTTTGAAAACACCATGTTCAGTTTTGTAATAATTTGGTCTCGTATAAATATAAAGAAAAAAAGGACCAATGAGAATTGAAAGTATCATGAGAAGGATCCAAAGTTCAAAACGAAATGGTAGTAAAAGTGCCAAATATCTTGGTCTTGGTAATGGATTTGGAGTAAGGAATGAAGTACAAGCCACTTCTAAAGGAATACTCATGTCAATATAACTCAAGTAATGTTTGAGAATAAAAAATGAACCAATTGCCATATCTGCTTCACCATAAATCAACTGCGCAATCGCACCATAAAATTCACGACTATTAGAAGAAGATACATTCCGTCCACCCCATTTTGTTACTGGATCCGCATCATAAAATTCATATGAAAATTTCATTATTTTTGATAAACTCTTAACAATTTCAATTTCAGTTCCAGCATATTCAACCTATTCATCAAAATTTTAATAAATTAAATTAATTAAAAAAAAAAATCAAATAAATCTTTCTCACCATTCCGTTAGAATCTGTGTATTTGACAACACCTGGTGGATGGTCGACGACAACAATTTTTAAAGTTAGATTTTTGAGATCAATTGTTTTATCATAAAACCATATTTGTTTCTTCTCACTGTCAGTATGATTATGACCCCAAAATTCGATAACACGAACACGACCTTCTGTAGGAGTAATATTGATTGGCCATTTTAGCTCACGAACAGTGAAAAGAAGACCGCTGAAATTTGAATTTTAAATTAATAGAAAATTTATCAAAATTATTAACTTTCCTTCACTCTAACTCACTCTTTGAGTATGTATTGTTCTAAAATGATGCTAATCATTATAAGTATGGACATTGTTAGTCTTATTAGAGAGAAAGCAATAATCTAAGAATTATGAAAAGAATGATTTACGACTGTCGTTTCTTCTGCTTCGAATGAAAGAAAATTACATTCGGAATCTTTCCCCAAATCTCATCTTTTTCAAACTTTTTGTCATTGGCTCCATACCAAATCAAAAACCTGAAAAAAAAAAAAAGTTTAAACCGGATGTCAAAAATATAAGAGAAAGCATTTTCGATAATAACGAGAGAAAAAAAATGAATTGATCCTCCTTCCTACGTAATAAAGAGTGAAAGTGAAGAAGAAGGAGAAAGCCGAGTAAGTGGTAGTGGTGTGTGTGTGGGAGGGGGTGGTATGCGGGCCAATCAAATTACAGAATTAAAGTTGAAAAATACTACCTACTTAATTTTTTACAAAAAAAAAAAAAAAGTTTGCACAAAACTGTGTAATTATAATTTGAAGATGTACTTTGCTCGTGTATTAAGAATTTGAAAAATGTATCCCAAATGTAAAAGTTGAAGTATTGTGTTCGTTTGTTGAAGAAGTATTACATATCCACCACATCTTCGTTTGTAACCTGTCTCCAACGTTTTACTGACCATTGTACTTATATTTCCACCTATGATTCATTTACAGAAAACAATTAGGTTAGTTTTACATCTTGTTTTTTAGTAAACTTTTTGAAAAAATTACAAAAAAAAAGTAACTTTTCTTCCTATTATTTTGTACTTTGAACATAAGCCGGAACTTTAGAAAGAAATATGACNGTAACCTGTCTCCAACGTTTTACTGACCATTGTACTTATATTTCCACCTATGATTCATTTACAGAAAACAATTAAGGTTAGTTTTATATCTTGTTTTTTAGTAAACTTTTTGAAAAAATTAAAAAAAAAAAAGTAACTTTTCTTCCTATTATTTTGTACTTTGAACATAAGCCGGAACTTTAGAAAGAAATATGACNCAAAAAAAAAGTAACTTTTCTTCCTATTATTTTGTACTTTGAACATAAGCCGGAACTTTAGAAAGAAATATGACGGATTACATTTGTAATACTTTTAAGTTATTATAATACTTTATAAGTTATATAAAGTTACGTGAAAACATTAATAAGGATTTATTGATTTTTATCATCGACAGATAATATAAATGTGAGTGACTTACCTTTGTAATGAATTTCATAGTTGTAAGCACTACACAAACCGACTTGAAATAATGAACATGTTGTCAGAGATCCAACCATATGTGATAGGTAATCGTCGGAAATAATTGTGACACATCTGAACAATTATTTGTTACATCAATTTATTAATCTAATATGTATTTACTTTTTAGGTAGTCAGTGTGGAATGAACAAAAAAAAATGAACCCAAAGTCACAAAGACCCAAATTTTGGGTGACAGAAGTACAAAATTTGATCTTACTTGGTTTCAAATTTTTCATAGGCATAGGTCATAAATCGAATCGTTTCTTCCCTTGCTGCAACTTCCGGTGAAATTAGAATCCTAAAATAAAATAAATTAATAAATCTCATGGGATTTTCTGGTGATTCTGTGGTAACCTGTGGTTCCTAAACATGAATTCGTGTTGTGGGAAAACCTCACCCCGTCTACTTTTCTATTTTCGTGTTGATGATTTCGGAAGATTTGAGTCATCTTTACCACTTTTATAAAAAAGTGGGAAAATACTTTTACCTATTCTTCTTTGCTNTTTCGGAAGATTTGAGTCATCTTTACCACTTTTATAAAAAAGTGGGAAAATACTTTTACCTATTCTTCTTTGCTCGGGAAAGTAGCCTTCTTAAGAAGTTAAAGCATTATCTTGAGAAGAATTTTTTTTTTATTGGGGAAAGTCTTAACAGTTTCAGAAATAGCATTGGAAAATAGTGTTTGAAGTCAAAAAAAATTAAGTTACTAAATCAACTCTATCAGAAGTTATGATTTTATGAAAATAAAAAAAAAATTTTTTTTTGGAAACGTTCATCTCTTAAAACATCATCTCTAATAAATATTAAAAAAATTTTAATTTTCAAAAAAATATCATAATTTCTGAAACAGTGACCGTAGATTTAATTTTTTTTTTATTTGAACACTTACTACTACTAAGGTTTTACTGAAAAAAAAAANTTTATGAAAATAAAAAAAAAATTTTTTTTTGGAAACGTTCATCTCTTAAAACATCATCTCTAATAAATATTAAAATTTTTTTAATTTTCAAAAAAATATCATAATTTCTGAAACAGTGACCGTAGATTTAATTTTTTTTTATTTCAACACTTACTACTACTAAGGTTTTACTGAAAAAAAAAATTTTTTTTCTAACACTGTTGATTTAAATTCGTAAGAAGGCTGCTTTCCCTAGCAAAAGTAGTTTCCAGTGTTCCTAATAATCTAAGGAATACTGTTATATAATTTAGTACATAATGTATAGTAATATGATTACGAGTTTTCTCTTCTCGCATTTATTGGATCAACTTTTTCCACTAAATTCATGGAATTTGACAACTAGACACAACAGTAAGGCTCATTAGACTGTAAGCGTAAGGAATGATGTAAATCGGAAGTTAGATGACAGAGAATGAGTAATTAGGTAAATTAATATGTGCCCAATATTTCAAACCTGCGGATGAATTCTACTTCCTACAAACTCTTTCTAACTCTACCGGAAACCTTGGGACAGTGAAAGCACATCAGGTAGCAATTAGTCTAACATGTCAAATTTCCTATGGATTTCCCTAAATGTAACGAGTTATCAAGAGTAACCATGAAAAAATAGTAATAAAAGTTTCAAATTTCTACTACAGTGTGTTCAAATAACAAGTCGAAATTTTTGTGAAATGATTTTGTGGAAAATCAAAAATTGATTCTTATGTCACACTTTTCCATACTGCTCAAGCTACTGAAAACCGTTACTTACGAAAGTTGAGTTAAATTTTATTAAATTAAAAAGAGAAAGAAGAGCCTAATTTGTAAAAGTTTTGAAAACTCTAGTCCTGAATTTTCGCCTTCTTATTTCAACACCTTGTATAGTTTGACCTAGTTAATGTGGTTTTTTATACAAATTATAAAATAATTTTTAGAGCCTTCCATTAGATCCGTTCCTAAGTTGGACGACTATTGATTTCTACAAAAATCGAACTAGACACTCCCAACAACAAACAAAGATTTAAAATACATAATAATCTTCTATGAATAAAAGAAAATCTAATTTGAACTCACCGATACTGAAGGGTTTGAGCAAATATTAGGCGAGTAGAACGGAGAATAGAGAATAAAAGTATAAAATTATGAATACTTGGTGATAGTACCATTACAATTTGGATTACAAACTAGTTGTAACTTTTAGATTTAAAATCAATTTGGAATAGTATGGATTGAAATTAGAAAATTCAATTTGACTAGATAAGTTATCGCGTGTATGTTTTCTCTCACACTACTTAATGATTCTTAATTTAAGATTTATAGTTAATTAGTTTCCCACACTCAATTGAAAACAAAAACCGTATCACAAAATAATGTCCTTAGACATATCTAGTTTAGCGACTAAGGAAAATTTCATTTCTAAGTAGTTAATAGATTATCTACTTTAATATCACAACTCAATTTGATGATAGACTCAAATAAAATTGTAATCAAAAGTTAAAGTTTTCTGCTATTTTTCTTCTGTTTTCATTTGCTTGACTCAAAGCCAAATCCTAAATTATTCCAACATAACAAGTTTCTATTTCAAATTGAACTCGTACCATGACAAACTTATTGAGGCGACGAATTAGAACAGGACTGAATTATTTTTGATAACTTGGTTTTCCAGGTGTATAAAGAATGATGATTTACAGATCATCGAATTCGATGAGTTTATGCTTCTTCGGTAGTTTCGGTACTTCTGATGAGGTGGAGGCATAGATTTGAACCCCATGTGATGCTCCGAATACAATTTGTCTATCTTCATCTACTACAACGATATTTGTTGAAAGAGAACGTGGAGTAATGGTGTCTCTAACAACAGAGAATGAGCTGAGATCTACCGTCGCCAACATACGCTTGTGAGGAATAAAGGCGCAATCATTTGTAAGTGCAAACTCTCGAATGGTTAATTTTGGTACAGCATCATGAAAATCTTTGATATAAATGGAATTGAGAAATTTTCCTTCTTCAGTAGAGTATTTTGACAGTTCCGAGTTCTTGTATGAGTACAGATGTAGACCATCGCAACTATATTTCAAACTACAATTCGTAATGATGACTTCACCATCATTGTCTATAAACAAAAAAGAAAGGAAATCAATGAAATCAATCGTCATTAAAATTTTTATCAACTTACAAAATTGAGTAACTTCATATGGAAATAATGGCCAGGCTGGACTCCGAATATCCCATTCAACAATTTCCAAAGTATTTCTTTCCATTCCCTTCCCTGCATTTACAAAAGCGGTGGCAATTCTCTCACAAATTGCTGGATTCCAAATGAGTTCTTCGACAGGTTTCCCGTGGATCATCATGCTCTTTTGTTGTTGATGAGATACGAAAAGTGCCGGTTTGTTAACCCCAATGCGCAAGTCAATTATGTTAAACAATGAGCAGCCAATTGATGGAGACGCTGCAAAAATAAAAAAATAAATATTAAGAATAGCTAAATAAATTTTTGGAAATTCATAATATGACGAGAACCTGCAATAAGGCTTGGTCTAATCGGATTCATGTTATGTTTGTAATAACTATTTTGGGTATGTGAACATTTTTCGACTGGTTCATCGAGGTAAGACGCATCCCAAATTTGCAGTGTTGTTTGTCCTCCGCTTGTAGTAAACATCTTTGAATCAGCAGGATGCCAGCGACAACGTAGACCAGGAAACGCTGAAATTGCAGGATTATCTACTGATTCCACGTTTCCTCCACCGACATTTTTTAACGTAGGAATCCCAATTTTATCCTCTTTTGTTGAAATTATTGTGAACTCTAGACTCGCTGATGCAGTGAGTAACCTTTGTTCAAAAGAAATTGAATTCATTCTTTACAATTTAAACAACTTCAACTTGTAATATTTTACATTTGATTATCTGCACTGATATCCATAGAATGAAATACATCAGAGATACCAATTGTCCCAACGTCTCGGGAACTATGTACCAATGATAGATTGACAAAGCGTTTCAACGTTTCTGCTTTCATGACCATTCTCGGGTCGACGGAACCTATTTCCGCTAACATTCGGGATTTATGCATCTAAAATTATTATTAAAAAAAAATAGATTCAAATTTTCAATATTATTAAGACCATGGTACGTTAACGAAGGAAACATTCATCTTATTAGATATGGAGATTTATACATTGACATTTATAAAATAATTACTCACAGCTCCACACCACCGTAGGTTCTCCGTCAGTGAGTTTTTACAAAATGAGAACACAGACTGAAGTTATACTATTAATTTTTTAATCTGATCCGTAAGTTGGGATAAAACTACTTCCTATTTGTTGAGGTCAGAGTTGACAGTTGATAATTAAGAAAATCTTTCTTAATCACATCCACATCTCTCTCACTAATCATTTAATTTTTATCTCCCTAAACAAAATTTCGGTTTAACTATATTTTACTACCAGGACAAAAATTAGTTTGAGATACATTCACCAGATGTGGGCATCAAACATTCTCACAAATCCCTTCCATCCGTTGTTGGACATTTTAGGTTATAAAGGTACGACTTTATTTCTGAAATCTTCCATCCCCTCCCCTTGTGAATTCGGCTAAGTTATGTGTCAATCCATCGAAAATTTACTTTAAGTTATAATTTGACGGACTTTTCTCGTAGTTAAATTAAACTTTTCAAAAAGTAATCTAGTTACTAAAATTACTAAAATGCTTTAGTAGCAATCTCGCAATAGTACAGGTTATACGTCATTTAAACATCGGTATTTAGCTCGCAGCACAGATGAAACATGGAAAAAATTTCGAACCCGATCCAAAAGGAAAAAAGAAATCGAACCCGATCCACGAACCGATCCAAGAATAAAAAAATTAATCGAACCCGAACCGCGAACCGATCCAACATTCTAAAAATCTTTCGATCCCGAACCGCGAACCGATCCACGAATGAAAAAAATTATCGAACCCGAACCACGAACCGATCTAACAATGAAAAAAATTATCGAACCCGAACCGCGAACCGATCCAACAATGAAAAATATTTTAAAACCCGATCCAAAATTTCAAAAATAAATCGAACCCGATCCACGAACCGATCCAAGAATGAAAAAAAATTTCGAACCCGATCCACGAACCGATCCAACATTAAAAAAAAAATTTCGAACCCGAGCCACGAACCGATCCAATTATCCAAAAATTAATCGAACCGATCCAATGTTGTAACACCCTCCCCCATAAATTTAGGAGTAAGCGATCCACGAATCGAGCCAACAAACAAATCGATCCGAACCAACAAATCGAACCAGGACCACGATTCGAACCAGGAGACAAAAACAAATTGAACCAATCCACCATTTAAAAAATCTTTCGAACCCAATACACGAACCGATCCAACATTCCAAAAAAATTTCGAACCCGAACCGCTAACCGATCCAAGAATGAAAAAAAAATTCGAACCCGATCCACGAACCGATCCAACATTATAAAAACCTTTCGAACCCGAACCACGAACCGATCCAATAAGTAAAAAAATTTTCGAACCCGATCCACGAACCGACCCAACATTTAAAAAATTNCACGAACCGATCCAATAAGTAAAAAAATTATCGAACCCGATCCACGAACCGACCCAACATTTAAAAAATCTTTCGAACCCGAACCACGATTCGAACCAACATTTTAATATTCTTTCGAACCCGATCCACGAACCAATCCAGCTATATTTCTATCGATACCGATCCGATCTGAACCGTGGTTCGATTCCTGGATCGAGTTTCATCTGTGGCTCGCAGTAACTCGACAGAGGAATAAAAAATATACAAGATATAAAACTTCTTTCCAAGAGATTCCTTTTCCTTTTATTTTAAAGATTACTCTATCTGCGTTCTTGCAAATAAACCTTAATGTTAATTTACACTCAAACGACAGCATTCTGTCACGGTCACATCAAAAAATACTTCCATCCCAACAATTATTGTGTTTTTACAGAAGGATGATAGACGGAGAGACGCTTTAGTAAGACAATTTGACAGATGCTAATTTAATCAAAAAATTTTGCGCTAATTTTAAATATTTGAATAGACACAAATTAGATTATAATTCCATAGCATGAGTGCCCATGTAGTAAGTATTTGTGGATACGGATGATGCCCACCACATACGGGTGAAGTCCACACTAGGCGACTATGCTATGAAATATTTTAACTGTCAAAAAATAACGGCTAAATTTTCAGCTAATTTGAAAATATCCCGCTTTGTTTGGAAATCAACTTACATAATTTGTCTCACATTCTTATTACTATGACATTAAAAAAAAACAGGTAACTTTCGCCTCATCAAATTATTAATCTCAAATACGAAAATATTTTATTTATTAGTTGTATTAAATTAAAAAAATTTTCTTGAATTACTACTAATTTGTCTAAATATTATGCCTTATGACACTGAAGATGTTAAAAAATTTTATTACAAAATGAATTCTAATTCATACAAGTTATTGGAGTTTGAAAAGCAAAACTTCTATCCTAGGCCTCATATCCTTAGAAATGAAATGAAATGAGAAAGTGAAAGGATCCCGTCATTTATTTTCATAATTAATTAACTCGAGTATGAATGTTACGTGACCACTGCACTTACATAGATTTCCTTTTGAAATACCTTGTGGAAATTAAATTAAAAAATAAATTTAGTAGATCCATAATCTCTGACTGATAAATCAGTGATTATAAATCTGTTTATTATTGATGCTCATTCATTATTAATCACCATCAACTTCAACAAAGCAATCATCCAAAACGTTCATATTATTTCAATGAAATCAATCAGGATTTGGTGAATTGAACCAGTTTCCAGGTATCCTTCTCACCTAAACACCAAATTATTGAGAAATGATACTAATTTATTTCGTGACGGAGAAAGTGTGGTTGTGAAAAAGTAACAAGAACTTGTTACAAAAAAAAAACCCTACAGTGGATATCGACTACAAAAATTCAAGATGTAGGATGTCATACTGTAGTCAATCTTTGGTATATATTATACAACCGACTCTTTCTTATTTCCCAGGTATAATGAAGTTTTTTTTTTAGTTACACAAGATCTCAATATAAATCTTTTAGTATTCTACTCAAGTTCCACTGTATAGTAAAACCCTGAACTTTCTCTGAAACAAGAAACCTGGGTTGAAGAAAATCAATAGAAAGTCTCTGAACAAGTCCAAAGGATACGGAAACCGTGAATAATACAGCTGGTATTAGATACTTAATTCCAATTTAACTTACTATTTAAACACAATTAATTACAATTATTCAACAACAATGTGAATGAAGATTTAATTATATTATAATATTTCTTATTGTTCCTCTCATAAAAGGTTTAGTTAGTTAATTTAAGTACCATTTTCACCTATCTAATTAATAACTAAGATATGGCGGAGAGAAAATTCAAAGAATTTCGTCAATATTTTGATAAGCGTCCGCAATATATTCAAGCAAATCCAATGTGCTACACGTAAGTCGTCGAAAGAGTAACTGATAATTATTAAATTTTTGAAGTTGTTTTTTTTTTTGATGTAAAAGTGTTTCTCAATATTTATGTTACTAAGGTTAATTCCAAATATTGATTTACTGGAAGATGAGTGTATTAGTCAACCGATAGTGGACAGAATTGACAGTAAGTCCATGAGGGATGAGAGTGAAGGCTTGAGTTCATTGGATTCAATTCGTGAACCATTTTCTGGAGATCTACAGCTCATTCACACTGACAAAGACAGTCCTCAAGTAACTCGGAAACGGAGAAAGTTACCTGAAATTCCAAAAAATTTACACAATCAATGTAATGTCTTTCACTTTCTTATCACTTTTGATCAGAATTAATTACTAATTTAATTACTATTATAATTTAGTAGAATGATTATGTACATTTGTTTTTGTACCACAGGGAACAGGGATTCTAAAGAAGTGTCCCTGGCACAAGAACTTTCTGACGCTGATTTTGATAATGGTAGTGGTGGGAAATTGTTTTCTGAAATTCCTGGAAATTCATTTAATCGATACTTGAATTGTAAATCTGACCAAACGATTTCAACTTTTACAACGTTGAATCGACCGATATTTCTTCTCAAGTTCAGCAGTAGTGTTGGTGGGAGATGTAAGGAAATTTCATTACATAAACTTCTGACTGTTAGATTTAAAAAAAAATCCAGGTGATGATTATTCTTGACTAAGTTAATTGTTAATTCTTGATTTGGTTGTTCCATTAGGTTATGACATTAGTCCAGAGTCTGACCAATCAAGTCTGGATTCTGATTCTGGAAATTCTACAATTCATTCAGATGGGAGTAAACTCTACTCACCTCAAATCACTTCAATTAATGGTAAAAATCTAAATCAAAAAAAAAAAATATTATTAAAACTAATTAATTTCTTTGAAAACATATGATTTTAGAATCTCTTTCACCGTCTGGAGTGCCACTTACACATTTGGAAATGTTGGAAGCAACACATCGTGGACTAAATAAATTCATTCCAAGACACCGAGATGAGATGATGTTGGATATTGGTGACCCAATTTACATTCAAAATGAATCTGATGATCTTTGGTGTGAAGGTAAGTGACAAATAACTTAATTAAAATTAAAAGATCACAGTTAGAGTAGTTAGTAGTAGATTTATATAAAATATTAGTTAAAATAAAACAAGGACGAAAGAATTCAAAGGACTTTTCTTTCATGCGTAGGTGTCAATTTACGAACAGGAAAGGCTGGAATCTTTCCATCGGCATATGTTGTTGACGTCGAGTATAACGACTTTGATCCTTCGGCAAACAAAGTGAAGAAGGAAAGATACTTTAGCAATTATATTGGATCAATTGAGTCTCTCTATCATAAAGGGAACCAAGTTTTGTGTGAAGCTGTCAAGAAAATAACTAGGCAAGAGAATTACGTTACCTCCAACAAGCTCCCATGTATTCTGGAAATTTCTGACAACGGTATCCGGATGCTCCTTGGCAGAGGAAAAGTTCTCGTAATCTTTTAACTTTTTTTTCTTCTTCTTCTTCTTCTTTTCAAATAAATGAGTATCAGGTTTTATGAAAAGTGTCTCAAGTCTTACTTCTTTTTACACAGGTCAAGCACGTTTCGTGTCATGATTACTTCTACTCTCTTGAAAACATTTCCTGGATTTCATCCACAAGTGATTATTTTGGATTTGTCACCAAGCATCCTACTTTGAACAGATTCGCTTGTCATGTCTTCATCTCCGACGCATCAACGGCTCAAGCTGTTGAGTAAGTGAGAGAGCTCTAGTTATCAACTAATTATTATTATTATTTTTTTTTGAGTAAGAGATAATTGATTAATTCTCTAATTCATTACCAGGAGGGCTTTTCAACGGTTTTACCAAAAATTTATAGAAACTGCTTACGCTATTGAAGATATTTACTTGGAATGAGACATTTCTTGGCTGACATGATTTTGTTTATAATGCCGTCAAATTGTTACCACAAAAATGGATTTGTTGGTAGAACTGAAAATATGTCTGATGGAGCTGGAACTCCTTATCCAGTGAGGACGAATGGTGGGAGGAGCTAAATAATTTTAAAAACAATTCAATTTGTTTGTTTGAAATATGGTGCTTCCTCATTTGTCGGCATAGATGAATACAATATACCCACCACCAACAGTTTCATCGATGGTCCTCACTGTATATTCGATAAATACTACAGAAAGGGTTGCCGGATATATTATCTAACTTCCAAATAATCTCACAGCTTCTCGCCATTTTTCTGTATTATATGATTATATTCTGGTTTGCATTTTAAAGGGAACTGGGATTATATTTTTTGGAGATGTAAATTTTAGAGAAAATTAGATAATTTATTGGACAATGATTTATAATCCTTTGTCACTAACTCTAGACAATGAAGAAGTGACACGCTTACTTCACTCACTGCGACAAACTTCCTATTATAATAAAATACTCATCTTCGTCAAAATCATTTTATAATTACGTATAAAATGATTTTGGTTTTGCAAAAAAAAATAAAAATAAAAATTGCTCAGCAAATGCAATTTTGTGCTAAAGTAAGAAAAAATTAGTTAACGTTGACGGGAAGTTACACTATTTTTGAGTCTTTTCAATTTCAAATACAGTATGGCAAGTAGGGTTCCATCCAATTTCTGCCAAAAATTATAAGGTTGCACCCAATATGCGCCACAAAATAAAACAGGAAATTTTTTACTAAGATACTTAAACCAATCTTAAAATGAAATGTGAAAAAAAAAACATAAAATAAACTTAAAGATTATAATAAACTTTATAAAGGTAAAAAGATTCCTTCAAATGTTTAGCGCATATTGGGTGCTACAGGCTAGTAGTGAACTGTATATACAGGCACATATTCATACAGTTATAAATCTAAAGGAATTTAGAATTAATTAGGATATATTAAACTAAATAATTAACTATTAATAAAATAAAATTAAGGAATCTTGTAAATCTTAAGTGTAAGGTCTTTCACTCAATTGGAGTGTAATTAATTGATATCTGTAATACATTAAGTTTCTCTGGTGAAGAGGTACGCGTTGTGGAATAAAAGGGTAAGATTTGTTAAATTAGTTAATTAAATTAGGATTTAACAAACATAATTTTCAGATGAATGAGTAAAAAATTTAAATTTTTACTTAGAAAAACTGATTAGCTTATGAGAATGCTAAGGAAGAAAAACTGAAGATTATAAGGCTAATCATTATAATATTATAATTTCGAATACTACTGAAAAGTCTCTTTAAAATGAGTAGCGGGAGTTAATTAAAGTGCGCATAATTTCAAATGTGAAGTTGTCTCATAACATTAAATTCTTTTTATTCTCNTAGCGGGAGTTAATTAAAGTGCGCATAATTTCAAATGTGAAGTTGTCTCATAACATTAAATTCTTTTTATTCTCAAATGAGCAAGTTAACGAAATTTATGAGTATGCTTGCTAATTTGAGAGTCATTTTCAAATGAAAAGGTGGCAAATTAAAAAAAAAAATTTTTGTGCAACTTTTGCACCGGAGTTGTATGGATTGACCTCTGATATGACACGGCAGGTTGATTTTAACAACAGTCAAAAATTTACTATCAATTTGGGATATTGACTAACTCTAAAAGTATGTAGAGTAGAGTAAGAGCACAACTCTAATTTTTTTTTTTAATTCTTAAACTTATGAACAGGAGTTGTATGGATTGGCGGCGAATCCATAAGGGGCCATTGGCCCCTTAAATGTACAAAGTACACAACTATTGACCAATTCAAGTAGAATGAAAAATGTATACATTTTGAGTATTCGTTAACACTATTAGAAGGAACTAGATAAGGAAAAAAGTAAAAAAAAATTGAGAAAAAGTGGTGAATGGTGGGATGGAAAAGTGTGGTTATGATTGTAAAAACATTGAAAGTTATTGTAATAATATTGGATTGAAAGTGATTTGATTTGGGCTAGATGAAGAAAAGGAAAAAATTGAAAAAGCAACTCGCTTCATGTGTGGAAGACATAAATTGCATTGTCTTGTAAAGGAAGAGAAAGTCTAAATTTATACAAGACTTTAAGTAAAAAATTGAAGGGATAGGAATATCAGAAATTGTGAAAGCATGGTAAAGAAACTCCTTAGGAAAACTATCAATTCAATTTTCTTAAGCGACGGAGAAAATCCATTCCTTTCGAATTCAGGACATTAAAAGTGGAATAAGTGAGTAGCTGTGAAAGTGGTATCTTAGAAAATCGGACATCCCCAACTCAGTCCATCCATTTCAATTCTCAAGGGAATTCATCTAAACTAATAATAAAAGGGGCTATAGAGCCCTTTTTAGAAACCCAATATTAGGAAATGATAATGAAACACTTGAAATCAAGTACTTACTTATTATAGGATAACGAAAGTGGATCTAGTCAATAATGGAAACCGTTCATTCCAGACTCAACTTTTCTTATTCATTCTTTCATTGAGAAAAAATAAATAAACTTTCTCTACTTCATAGTTACAACAGGAAGTAACAACAGGAAGTTTGGCAACAATGAGAAAGTTATACGTTTTTCAATATGACAATGATTGATTATTATTAAAGTTAAGCAGCTAAAAATTACTTAAGAGGACCAAGATATGAGAATACGAATAGTAATATTAAGATTAAGAATCAAATTCTTATATGAAAAATTCAAAAATTGAAAACATTATTTAATAGTAAAAAATANAATATTAAGATTAAGAATCAAATTCTTATATGAAAAATTCAAAAATTGAAAACATTATTTAATAGTAAAAAATATAGTATGTATGAAAAAAAAAATTTTTTTTTTTTTGGTTTTAATTACAAAAAAAAAGGAAAAATAAAATTGGGGTCAATGACCTTCATTCAAAAGCGACTCAATGGATTCGTAAATAATTTGTTTAGAAAATATCCTCAAAATTTTAATGAAATTTTAATTAAATAGCTTTGAGGAGCGTCTCCTGTGGATATGTGAGTGTGATAAAAAATATCTTTTTCTTCTTTTGTAACATCTGTGAAAAAAAAAAAAAAAAAAAGTTTTCGTTCCTTTAAGAATCTCAAAATTATTTCTAAAAATACACCAATTAAAAATCATTGTACTGTAGAACCAATTGAACTAATTAATGACGGTGTGACTTGCAGGTTGTATCTGGATAGTGTAGTTAATGTNTTAATGACGGTGTGACTTGCAGGTTGTATCTGGATAGTGTAGTTAATGCAACCTCTCCCACTTATCCTAAATTGTCAAGCATGCATCTAATGTAGTGTTTCTGGTGTGTCAAAAATAATAAATCAAGAGATGAACAGAGTAGGCGGAGGTCAAAATGTATCCGAAATCAGAAGGATATTACCAAAAAAAAATTCTAGAAAGAAAAAAATCTACGCCATTGAGCACTATTTGTAACAAAAAAAATGGACACTACTGCGCTCCAAACTCTGCATCATACAACTCGAAAGTTTCTCTGGTTGATAATGCCANCAAAAAAAATGGACACTACTGCGCTCCAAACTCTGCATCATACAACTCGAAAGTTTCTCTGGTTGATAATGCCAGAAAGTGTCAAGAATTGGAGTCAAATGGTCTGAGCTAGGCTTGAGAGAAGCAAGTGAAGCAAGTACACTTTTTCAATTTACAATTACGTTTCATCAAAAGTATAAATAATTGCTTTATATAAACAGTGCTGCGACAACAGAAAAAAAAAAAAAAAATGAGTGGATCAGGGAAAGGGCTTTTGGGTCTTTGGCTCTATAAAATGGGAGACAGTACTGATTGGACACTTAAAGAAAGTATGAACCGGAAGAAGCAGGTTATAACCAAACTTTCACTTTTCAAAAATTAATTTTTTTAAAAAGAAATTTTAAGAAATGTTTTACTTTTGAATTAACCGATTTAGTCTGGAGATGCAGAGGAATCTTCACACAATTGTGTTGTATTTTCATTAAAAAATCAAGTTGGTGGATTGGCAAGAGCACTCAAAGTATTTGAAGATAATGGAGTCAATGTTATTCACATTGAATCAAGAAAATCTAAAAGGAAACCATCTGAATTTGAAATTATGGTTGATGTTGACTGTGAAAATCGATTAATGGATGAAATTATGAAAAATTTGGCTCAAGAAGTAGCTGCTATTAATTTAACTTCTTATGAAGAAGGGCAAAAGTTTCCAATTTCTACCCCCATGCTTTCTTCAGCAAGTAGCTTCGGTATTAATATTTTTTTTTTAAATTTCAATTTCAATAACATATACAAAATATAAAACAATAATTTTTTTAAATAGATTTTGGTGATATGCCATGGTTCCCAAGAAAAATTTCAGAACTTGATAAAAGTCAAAGAGTTCTCATGTATGGGTCTGAATTAGATGCAGATCATCCTGTAAGTTATTGAGAAAATTTATATAAATTTTTAAGACATGAAATTTTGGTGATTTTACAGGGATTCAAAGACCCTATTTACAGGAAAAGGAGAAAGTACTTTGCAGATTTGGCAATGTCATACAAATAGTAAGTGAATCAAATTGAGCAGGGTGTGATTAGTTACTAATTCTTACAAAATGGATAATTTCACAGTGGTCAACAAATTCCAAGGATTGAGTACACAAGGGAAGAAATTAAAACATGGTAAGCAAAAAATTTTAATTGAATAGTAAAATCCTAATTTATAAAATTGGAACAATAGAAACACACAGCAACATCCGGTGTATTATATTGTTCCAAAATGGCTGAGTTACAAAGCGTTAGATAAAGCTACTTACTTCCATATACTTTTCCAAGCTTTAATTAGCTAACTGAAGCCGGTTTCTTATTCACAAAAGTCAGTATTTATAAACCGGAAGTTAAGAATTTACTTCAAATCGAAAAAATTTCTGTATCAAAATATTAAAATATTCTATCAAAATCGATTAAATTAGTTTGTGCGTATTAGGGGGACAGTATTTCGTGAGCTCCATCGCCTTTACCCAAAGTATGCTTGCAAGGAGTACTTGGAAAATTGGCCACTTCTTGTTCAAGAATGTGGCTATCGTGAAGATAATCTCCCACAACTTCAAGATTTAAACATTTTTCTCAAAAGTAAGGAAAAATTGAAGAAAAATATTAAACATTTAGTTAAGGTTTTGATTGGATAACTAATGGATTCTTGAGTTTTTCCCAGAGAAAACTGGATTCCAGCTAAGACCTGTGGCAGGTTACTTGTCACCAAGAGATTTCCTGGCTGGTTTGGCATTCCGAGTATTTCACTGTACTCAGTACATTCGACACTCTTCAGATCCTTTCTATACACCAGAACCGTTCGTCTTGTTTTGTTAATTGTTAATTAGACTTATTAGAAACTTTTGGTCTGGTTATACTCCAAGGGATTGCTGTCATGAGTTATTGGGACATATGCCACTCCTTGCAAATCATTCTTTTGCACAATTCTCACAGGAAATTGGACTTGCATCTTTGGGAGCATCGGATGAAGAAGTCTCAAGAATTGCTACGGTACACCTTTCATAAAAAATAAAAATATGTGGATCAATTTTCTTCTTGTTTTTTAATAATAATTACAGTGCTATTTTTTTACTGTTGAATTTGGCCTCTGCAAAGAAGGAGACGAACTTCGAGTCTATGGTGCTGGACTTTTGTCATCAGTGTCAGAGTTGAAACATGCAATTGAAGCAGTTGAAAAAATTAGAGTATTCGATCCACCTGTAACTGCAAAAGAAGAATGTATTATTACTTCATACCAGAATGTCTACTTCTACACGGATACTTTCGAAGAAGCAAAGGAAAAAATGAGGTGACCTTAACTATAACGACCTCGACCTTACCTGAAGCTGATTGCTTCTTTGATTTATGATAATGAATATTATACAGAGCTTTCGCTGGAACCATTCAAAGGCCGTTTGGAATTCGTTACAATCCATATACACAGAGTGTGGATATTTTGAGCAATGCACAGAAGATTGCAGCCCTTGTCTCTGAACTTCGAGGTGATCTGTGTATTGTTCGAAATGCTCTGAAAAAAATACACGAACAGGATGAAACTGTAGACATACAAGGGATCACACATATGCTTGAAGATGGGATCCAGATACATTCTGAACCATATGCCCAAGATCCAGATGATTCTGATACAGAAACCGCTATTGAGTAATCCACTCTTCTGGAACTTCAATATAAATCATCTCTTTAATTCTTAGTGGTAAATTAATTGAAGCAGCCAAGAGTATGATATATAAAAATGTATAATTAATACAAAGTATTTGAAAATTTTGATTCAATTTTCAAAATTTCCAGGTTAGGAGGAATGGTACCTTAAACATCACACTTGGACTTAAAACTAGATATTCCACATTCATTGTACTTTGCTTTTGTGACCAGAAATTTGTCAAAATCGGGATCAAACACAAATCTGTTGCCACCGTGCCAAGAATAGGTCATCGGACTAAAAATCAAATAGAAATGGTATTGAAAAATTGTAATCAAATTTAGCACAATAATAAATAATAGAAGCATTTACTTTTGACCACAAGAAACAGCCACTTCATAAAACAACGAAGTCTCCCTTCGTATATCATCCTCGATACGATTGGCAAATCCAGACATTCTTGCATTTCCACCGACCAGAATAATGTTTTTATAAAAATGTGGGTGCATAGTTTCAGGAAAAGCGTTAATTACAGATACTATTGCCTCTGAAATACCCATTTGATCTATTCCAACGTCAGAAGGGTGAAATAAAAGTTCCGGTATTAAGAAACGCTCATTGTTCATCCTCAATATCTGTAGAGTACAGAAAGAATATTTTTTTAATTTCAATACGATTATATGAATTTCCGTTTATAATATCAACCTGCTCATTGTTCTGTGGCTTTATGCCAATTTCTCGTATGGGTCTAACATGTCCCTTCCGTATGTTGCTGTAATCGGGTAAAACATATTCGCGTATAATATGATTTTCTGGAAGACGACATTTTGCCGTTTCCAAATCTTGTTTTAGATCAGTTGAAACAAAGCAAAGATCTTCCTTCACTTGATTGATTAGATATGTTTCATCCAGAACATGCAACTGTCTGAAGTTGATAGAAAGAAGTTGTAGTAGGTACATAAACTGAATGAGTGTATTGCGAATATTAATTATTATTATTCACCTATAAGAAAGAACTTCTTTGAGATGATTCGTCAACACTTTTCCACCAACGTCGATCCTACGAATGCACTCCGTAACTTTCTGACCGTTAATAAATGGTATAATGTGAGTAAAACTGTAACCACTATCCACTACCAAAGTGCAAAGCACATCGGACTTAGTCTCAAGGCAATACTTATAATCTGCAAGATGGGATGCTGAAACGAGATAAAAATTTTTTAGTAAAGTAACATCCAATATTAAATAATTGACGAAACACACCTGTAGTTCTACACACACCAGAAAATTCATATTCTTCAAACAAGATCTCACAAACTATTTCTTGAGCTGATACAAAGTTAAAAATTGGTTCTGTTATGAGTATATTTGATTCAGCCGGAATAACTTGCATGCAATCTGGACCAAGCAAATAATCCCAGATTAGCTTCTGGGTGTCTGGTGCACATAAGTATCCCTGCAAGAATAATTAATATTCATCCAAATTCATTAGGATTAGTAATTTTGACATTCAAGCAAATAAAGTTAACAAAAACATAAATTCAAATGTAAAAATCAAAGTAAAAATACCCGATTCTACATCTCGCCCAATCCATTGAATAACTCGAGCACTCGTAAAATATTTCACTACTAAAAACCTCTAAGTATCTCCTTGTCAATAGGAGTGAGTGGTTTCTTACATTACATATACCCTTAGTTAGGTTTATTTAGTTCTGTAGGCTGAATTTAAGATTTTAGTAAAAGTTTAGTAACAAAGTTTCCGGATGCTCGTGCATCTAAAGCTCATGTATTGGACTGGGTGGAGACGTGGAGAGTCGTGTATTTTAACTCTGGTTATGTAAAAAACCTTTTGAAATGGCAAAACTAAATATAAACCGGACGTGTCCCTGCAGTCCTCAACCTGACTGCCAATAAAAGGACGTCTGCGTTCACTCTTCGATTTACTAACACAATTTGGCATAGTCCTGCAAAATAAAAAGGCAATGATCAATTACACAAAATACCTGGTTGGAGTAAGCCAGCGGGTCTTGACGCCTACCGCCCAGCAAAAAAAATCCCATGTCTACCGCCCATGCCTAAAGCCCATGCCTACCGCCCAGCAAAATATCCCATGCCTACCGCTCAGCAAAATATCCCATGCCTACCGCCCATGCCTACCGCCCAGTAAAAAATCCTATGCAAAAATTCATGCCTACCGCGTTACATCCCAGTGTAAAATCCCAATGCTACATCCCTGCTTAAGTTATAACGCTT
This sequence comes from Holacanthella duospinosa, assembly GCA_002738285.1. Taxonomy (NCBI): domain Eukaryota; kingdom Metazoa; phylum Arthropoda; class Collembola; order Poduromorpha; family Neanuridae; genus Holacanthella; species Holacanthella duospinosa. The sequence continues at coordinate 947,967 of NIPM01000014.1, read as the reverse complement.
TGGCAACCGCAGCCTAAATCTCACCTAGACATATTCAGGCAAACACGGATCGNACCGCGTTACATCCCAGTGTAAAATCCCAATGCTACATCCCTGCTTAAGTTATAACGCTTTGGCAACCGCAGCCTAAATCTCACCTAGACATATTCAGGCAAACACGGATCGGTAACATGCACAATCGTGATTGCATACCTGTAACGGATATCGCGTTCAGGTATTCAGACCATATTTCCCCGCGGCGTTTCACGAGTCGAAAGCTCGTTCAACAGCTATCTCCAGCGCGCTTCGCGCGCCTCCGAAGATTGTGCGCCGCCATTTCTTTCGCGTGATAACAAAATACTTGTGGGAGTTCTGTTTCGTCCAGGTGTGTAGATGTGAGGAGACTCGTAATCTCAGTAGCCAAGCGAGGCTCTAATACCCAGTGTAAATTGGTCCAGTGTAGAAGTACAGGGTGAGTAATCTTTTTTAGTACCCTCTTTCTCCACTTTCACCACAGCTCCTCCCAATTTATGTGGTTGCTTGGAATATTTGGGGATATCAAATCAAAAGAATTATTTTTTAGTAAAGGGGATTCTGTATTGGCGATGGCGAGAGGTGGTTAATTGAGAGAATCAAGGCAAAGAAAGTGGAGAATGGGGTATGCTACCTTGGGATGTACTCCACCTCGCTCAACAGAGAACCTGCCGATTCCTCACTCTGCTTCTCTGCTTTATTTTGTGGGGATACGCCATGCTGTAATTCTAATTGGTCTTTAACTGAGAGTGAAAACCAAGTCCAGGAATGACCCTGCTGCACTATGCTTCTTAACTAAGTCTTCACTTTTTGAACTCAATTGAGACAAAAAGTGGAGACTACTTACGAAGCATATGGCACACTCTCATTTCTTATTTCAATGTAAATCCCGCCCACTCGTAGCTTTTGGTTGTTTCTTCCAACATTCTGCCGTAGCCGACTGTCAATTTTCATATAAAACCCCCTCGCGTGACATGGAAAAATGACGTCATATGAAGGCATGATTTGTAGGGTACTAAAAAAGATTACTCACCCTGTACATATACTTTATATTGGCTACTTTACTTTTTGACTCATTTCACATTCTGATGAAATATTTTATTTATTAACAAACTGCACGTTACACCGGGATGTAGCATTTGATAACCCCTTTTTTAGGATTTTTAGGTTAGGTTCTTATGATCTTCAGGCATTGGATTTTTTGCTGGGCGGTAGGCATGGGAGTTTTTGCTGGGCGGTAGGCATGGGTTTTTTTGCTGGGCGGTAGGCATGGTTTTTTTCTGCTGGGCGGTAGGCATGGGATTTTTTGCTGGGAGGTAGGCATGGGCAGTAGGCATAGGATTTTATGCTGGGCGGTAGGCATGGGCAGTAGGCATGGGATTTTTTGCTGGGCGGTAGGCATGGGATTTTTTGCTGGGCGGTAGGCATGGGTTTTTTTGCTGGGCGGTAGGCATGGTTTTTTTCTGCTGGGCGGTAGGCATGGGATTTTTTGCTGGGAGGTAGGCATGGGCAGTAGGCATAGGATTTTATGCTGGGCGGTAGGCATGGGCAGTAGGCATGGGATTTTTTTCTGGGCGGTAGGCATGGGATTTTTTGCTGGGCGGTAGGCATGGGATTTTTTGCTGGGCGGTAGGCGTCAAGACCCGCTGCCTTACTTCAGCCAAATACCTTCATCTTGACCTAATGAACTCAACGGTCCACACAGAGAAAAGTGTCAAACTCAAAAAGAACTTTGACATGGGAAATCTAATGTTAAAAAATTTTCACTTCCACCTCCCTCGCCCCCTCCCAAAAAAAAAAAAAAAAAAAAAAACCAAAAAGTTTTCGCATGAATCCTAAAATTTTGTAATTGTTTAGTCTAGTAACTTGCTTATTTAATTTAGAATGGGTAATTCATTACCGGCGTTCGGTATTCTCTTCACTTGCATATCCATACTTTAAGTAACCCGCTCCATTGTCCAGAACAATTGTAGGCTTTCGACTTTTGCTGCTCGCCATATTACAAGTAAATAACTGTTGAAGACTTCGGTCGTANACCCCCGTGTTTGTTATTTTATTGATGTGTGCGAAAATTTACAGTTTGAAATCGGCCTCTTTAAGATTGATATGAGCTGTATGTAAGGTTAGACAAATTAATGATTTTTCAAAATTTGTATAAAACTTAGAATTTAACACTACCACACTTGTAACTTAGAGCAATCGAGATCGAAACCTAGTCTTATTTGTAGGATTGAATTCGACCCTTCCAGTACAAAATAATTTTTTCCAAGTATTTTATCGNGTAACTTAGAGCAATCGAGATCGAAACCTAGTCTTATTTGTAGGATTGAATTCGACCCTTCCAGTACAAAATAATTTTTTCCAAGTATTTTATCGTTAGATATGCAATTTGTCGAAGTATTTTTAAGTTTTTCGTCCACTCATAAACAATGAAATGACTTTATAAAAGTTGCTCCAATTATTTATCTGAGTAAATTTTCTCTGACTTTTTCCCTTGTGGTGATCTGTTCCTAACATACAATTTGATCTGTGCATAAGCAAGGTAAATATATACGTTTCCACACACTATGCCATGACCTAATGACCTCACTCACACAAGAGAGAAAATAATTTATCAGAAAAAGTTACACAAATTAACAATAATTATTGAAGCAACTTTGTAGTGGTTATTCTTATAACCATAATCCCTTCTGGGGGGAACGAAAAGCATCAAAAAACTTAAAAAACTGAAAAAATTACAAGATGTTAAAAAACTTGGAAAATAAAGTCAGTATCAGAAATCAGAATCTTGGAGAAACACTAATAAATCATGTTTATTTCATAACAGTAGAAATTACGGTTGGATTACACCAAAGGGGACCCAATATTTTCCCACTTAGAAAAATTTCACAATCATGTTATGTGTCCCTCTTGAGCGATGAAATGACCTCTACAAATGTTGTCTAGAATCATTCAGTGACCAACTATTCCTAATGACATTTTTCTCTGTGATGACCTCCTGAGGTAGCATGGAAGAATTTCACTGTGACTTGCTCATAGGAGAAAAAGTTTGTAAAAGTTACTCGAGTATTTGAGTAGATTAACTTTTGTAGAGGTCATTTTGCTGGTTATGAGGGAATATAAGTGGTCACCTTGACCTCTGACTTCTTGAGGTCACCGCAGAGAAAAAGTTTGTAACCAAAAGTTACTCGTGTCACTGGATTGAACAACTTTTGTGGAGGTCATTATATCGGTCATATAGGGCATGAAATAAATTTTGTACTTAGAAAAATTTCGAAATTGGGAATCTGTTACAAACTTAGAAATTTTCACGGCCCCCTTTAGGTCAAATCCAATCATTCTTGACCTCAGGAGGTCATCACAGAGAAAAATGTCATTAGGAATAGTTGGTCACTGAATGATTCTAGACAACATTTGTAAAGGTCATTTCATCGCTCAAGAGGGACACATAACATGATTGTGAAATTTTTCAGTTTTTTTAAATTTTCAAAATTTTCAAAAATTTGAACAAGTGATCACAGAGAAAAATTTTATTAGGAAAAGTTGGTCACTGAACTATTCTAAGCAACATTTGTAGAGGTCATTTCATCGCTCAAGAGGGACACATAACATGATTGTGAAATTTTTCAATGTTTTTTTAAATTTTCAAAATTTTCAAAAATTTGAACAAGTGATCACAGAGAAAAATTTTATTAGGAAAAGTTGGTCACTGAACTATTCTAAGCAACATTTGTAGGGGTCATTTCATCGCTCAAGAGGGACACATAACATGATTGTGAAATTTTTCTAAGTGGGAAAATATTGGGTCCCCTTTGGTGCAATCCAACCGAAATTACGATATGGGCAAAAGGTTGATACAGTTGCCCATCTATGTGAACGGTGTTGGTGATGTGTGAGTGACACGTGCTCCTGTGTACTGTTACACTGTTTAACTACTTTGTGTAGGAGAGTCAAAACAACTGACTCTTAACACAAGCATTGTGCATAGGACAGACCTACTTGGAAATAAGGAAAACTTTGATGAAAACTTGTCTTCACTATTGTTTATCTATATGATTTAGTAATATTTATTCGTTTATTATTTCTTTTGTTCTGATTCAGTATTTTTCGTGAAAGTTCACGTATTTCTGAGCAAATAGAAAGTTAACCAAGAAAATTGCTACCCAATGTGGAAATGCCAAAAGAATTGTTGGACGAACTGAGTGGTAAGTAAAATATAAATTTTGAAATATTTTTACCATACTTTTATAATATCATCTTGCTCTTACAAGCGTTGTAAGAACAAACGGTTATAAGATTAGGATTTCGAAGCGATATCTTCAATATCAGTTTTGCCTGTCTCTGATATGAATTTGTGCATTCGGGAAGGAAGTGTAAGAATTTCTGTAATTCGTCCAGTTTCCAACCTTTTTGGACCTATCAATAAGATTTCTGACATTTCTTCGAAAATTTCAATGCCTTCTTTATCGCCCACGGCATTCAAATTTCGAATAGATGTCAGATATCTTATAAGATAGCTCCAAAAACGTTGCAAACTGAACAAATTACAGAAACTCTCAGACTTCCTATCAGAATGCACAAAATCATATTAGAAACCGGCCAAACTTATGTTGAAGTGTGTTTTAGATATGCTCTCAACATTTTTTCTTCTTACCTCCGCCGCAACAACTGATTCCCATCCTAGATTGAGCCATATGTCATTTGAAAGTTTGAGAGTTATGTTGTGAGCATGTGTAAGTACAAAATGTCAAATCTCAAAATGCTATATTCCTCAACCTAGGAGATAAATCAATTCTTCCCGCGGAAGCAAAAAAATGAGCATATCTAAAATGCGCTTCAACATCAGTTGCGCCTGTCTATGATATGAATTTGTGCATTCGGGGAGGAAATGTGAGAATTTCTGTAATTCGTCAATTGCAACCTTTGATACTTATCTTATAAGATTTCTGACATCTCTTCGAAAATTTCAATGCTTGAGAGTTATATTGCGAGCATATCTAAAGTACAAAATGTCAAATCTCCAAATGTCATATGCATCAACCTTGGAGGTAAATCAATTGTTCCGGTGGCGGTAATAAAAGAATGTTGTGATTATGTCTAAAGTACGCTTCAACATCAATTGCCCCTGTCTCTGACATGAATTTGTGCATGCGCGGAGGAAGTGTTAGAATTTCTGTAATTCGTCGTTGCAACCTCTTTGTACTTATCTTATAAGATTTCTGACAACCCTTCGGAAATTTCAATGCCTTAGAGTTACGTTGTGAGCATGTCTAATATACCAAATGTCAAATATCCAAATGGCATTTGCCTGAACCTTGGAGGTAAATCAATTGTTCCGGAGAAGGTAAGAAAAACAAATGTTGTGAGCATGTCAAACGTATGCTTCAACATCAGTTTCGCCTGTNTTGTTCCGGAGAAGGTAAGAAAAACAAATGTTGTGAGCATGTCAAACGTATGCTTCAACATCAGTTTCGCCTGTCTCTTATATGAATTTATGCATACGGGCACGAATTGAAATTTTCTGTAATTCGTCCAGTTTGCAACCTTTTTGTACATAGCTTAAAAGATATGACTTCCCTTTGTAAATTTCAATGCCTTCTCTATCGCCCACGGCATTGAAATTTCAAAAGGATGTCAAATATAGTCATTAGATTTTTCAATTGTGTTGCCAATTATGAGTATTGACTATCCAGTTATTAAGTTTGGATCAGTTTATTCCTTTCTCATTTGTCGATAAACACTATCCTGTCGGCATCTTGTAGTTTCGGTAAATTTTCTGATAATAATTCGGCAAATATTGCCAAATTTTAATNTTGTTCCGGAGAAGGTAAGAAAAACAAATGTTGTGAGCATGTCAAACGTATGCTTCAACATCAGTTTCGCCTGTATCTTATATGAATTTATGCATTCGGGCACGAATTGAAATTTTCTGTAATTCGTCCAGTTTGCAACCTTTTTGTACATAGATTAAAAGATATGACTTCCCTTTGTAAATTTCAATGCCTTCTCTATCGCCCACGGCATTGAAATTTCAAAAGGATGTCAAATATAGTCATTATATTTTTCAATTGTGTTGCCAATTATGAGTATTGACTATCCAGTTATTAAGTTTGGATCAGTTTATTCCTTTCTCATTTGTCGATAAATNTCCAGTTATTAAGTTTGGATCAGTTTATTCCTTTCTCATTTGTCGATAAATACTATCCTGTCGGCATCTTGTAGTTTCGGTAAATTTTCTGATAATAATTCGGCAAATATTGCCAAATTTTAATTTAAACATATATTTACATCATAAATAGTAAAAGTTGATTAAAAACATGTTAAATTAACGAAAATGATGACTTTAGATGTGTAAGCGTGATGGGCGGTAAAAATTTTGCACCAACTTTCTCCCACCACAAAATCCATTATATGCGTTAACTCAATCAATTAATGCTCCAAGAGTTAGGGTGTTTTATCGGTAGAAATAGTTAAATGGTGTTGAAGAAATCTGTATGGCCGAGTTGAATTGTGTGGTAATATAATTGCTGTAGATAGATATTTACTATTGTTATCTATGAGAAAATGTGGGCTAACTTTTCCTCAAGACTTTTCGGGCCAACCTGTCCATGCGGTGTCTGAGGTCGCTACATGTAATGGATTAGTGACAGTAGTCGGTTATTTTGATTGTTACAACAACTACAGTTGTCTATAATTTTATTCTCGTTTAGAACTGCAATCAGGGAACCAGTAACGAACGTATTTTAGCTAAATGAATTAAATTAAATTATTGTGAAATATAAAGTTATTTTGGTTCAAAACTTGCCTTTACAGTAAAAACAGTTGAATCTAACATCAAGTCTTCAGGCGAGAAGATATGGATTTAAGCGGTAATTGAATTTATTGGGTAGGAGTAAGGCTGCATCCGCCGGTGATTTCTGACTTATTTTCTTTGTTTCTATCTTAGTTTGCCAATTTCCGTGTAATATTTACCAGTTGCCACATAGGTTTAAAAACTGTATCCATTGGAGTGGCCGAATTCTAACTCTTAGCACTTAGTTTTTTAGGTTATTTTATTCTTTGCCACTTCAATGGAAACCTTAAAAACAAGATCAGTGGACGGTGCTGCGATGCCTTACTTTGAATCAAGTCGCTTACATGTGACCACCTTGACAACTTTCTTTCCATTCCATCCATCCCCAGTACTGGGGATGGGTGGAATGGAAAGAAAGTTGGCCTGGAATGTCTCCAGTGGATACGTATCCACTAGAGACATTCCAGGCCACGCTCCCCACCGCATAGATAAGAGATAGTAAATAGATTCGAGAAACTTGTTTCTCTCTAGGATACCAAATAAATGGGTACCTTAGAACACCTCAAAATGAATGATTGGTCCTCGGAGTCCACTTGGACTACACGATAATTAGTTAATACTATCGGTATCGAGTGCACCAGAATTTGTAAGGTGTCTATCTTTTTTTATTTCTTAGTTTTCTCCTTTGCTGCGAGTAATGAATATTACTACACTTCATTTATCCATCATTCATCGCATAAAAAATTCTGACTCTGCTGCAATGCGTTGNAGACATTCCAGGCCACGCTCCCCACCGCATAGATAAGAGATAGTAAATAGATTCGAGAAACTTGTTTCTCTCTAGGATACCAAATAAATGGGTACCTTAGAACACCTCAAAATGAATGATTGGTCCTCGGAGTCCACTTGGACTACACGATAATTAGTTAATACTAGCGGTATCGAGTGCACCAGAATTTGTAAGGTGTCTATCTTTTTTTATTTCTTAGTTTTTTCCTTTGCTGCGAGTAATGAATATTACTACACTTCATTTATCCATCATTCATCGCATAAAAAATTCTGACTCTGCTGCAATGCGTTATAAAAGTGACGGGTGATTTCATGGTAGGCAAGGAGCTCTGTCAACAAAGGAAAAAATATGAATAAAAAAATACCCTACAACTTCTTACCTAGCCGATAGGGGCTGAGGTCAAAGTAAGGCAGTTGTGTCGTGTCTGATGCTCTTTTTAAGCCTACATGTGGCAAGTTTTTGAAATATCTAGCGAAATTTTTAAACCCTAGATAGAAACCTTAAAGGGAAAGAATCCAAAGTGCATTAACCACTGCCTTACTTACCACCAGAACTGGACAAAGTAAAACACATTTGGTTACATCGAAAGGAGAAATCATGTTTCAGCATTGTAAAGCCTCGTAATTATTTCATTCCAAATCTTATGATATGTAGATTCAATACCTGATTTGGAAAATTTGAGCTTGAAAGTGAAGCAGGAGAAGCAGAAAGTACTGAAAGTGAGCAAGAAGAGTAATAGCAATAAGTCGAATGGGAGTGGTGGGTTACCAGTAGGATCAAACAGAACTCAATCAACAGCAGGAAACAAGCGACGATGGGATGAAAATATTGGCAATTCTTCCAATTCTAAACGTGAGTCAATAATGCATGAGAGTATTTTCAAGTTAACACTTAAGCAAAACGTTTCTTAAATTAAAAAAAAAACAGGAATTCGAGAGCATGGTGAAAGTAATGAAAAGCCGAATTGGAAGGAGTACAAGCAGGAAAAAAAAGCAATTAAAGTTGAGAGAAAAAAGTCAGATAAAGGAGCAGAGGAATACGATATAGTCCAATCATCCAAAGAAATCTGGGAAGATTTGCGTAGAAAAGACTGTTCTGCAGAGAGAAAGTTGAATCTATCCGCCGCCTTGTATGAACTGATCAAAGGCAATCTTACAAAGGTAATTAATTCAGTAAGATTCTCTTGCCGGTACGCATTTCTAAAGATTCGTTTTAGTTTATGAATACTCATGATATGTCTCGTGTGATTGAGACTTTGATGGGCACAGGGACTGTTCAAATGAGAGAAGAAGTCCTTCAAACATTTAAGTAAGTAGTAAGCTTATTACACAGATTATCCCTGGATTCCCCGATCAATTTTTATTTTTATTTTAGTTTCACTTCACAAAATCTCGCATATTTTTACAGTGACAAAAGATTCACTATGCAAGAGAGGTTTTCTGGAGTTGGAATAAAAAAAATTAAAACTAGCCGATAAATCCTAAAATAATGTGTTACCATAATTCTACTCTTAATTTTTTTTGCTCAACTGAAGGTCGAATCCTGAAAAAATATATGAGAAATATTCACATTTTGTGGCCCTGAAGTTGTTAAGACATGCAAATACCTCTCAAAGAAAACAGTTTTGTGAAATTTACTATTCTTTAACATCTTCACTTGCTGCGAGGGAGTATTCTCGAGATGTTCTGGAAATTATGTTTGAGCAGGCTCAAAATGAACGACATCGCCTGAAACTGTTGCAACACATGTACGGAAATGCGTACTATGAAACATGGCTGAAAATTAACAACAATCCCTCAGACTTAACCTTAAAAGCACATATCCAGGCGAAACCAAGTGCCAGGAAGAAAATTATGGAGCATCTGGAAGCATTCATTGGGAAATTAGTCGACAAGTTAGTTAACCACAATATGTGAAGAACGAAGTCGAAAGATAAGATGCATTTAACTCATCTTAATTTTTTTTTTCAGAAATATGCCGATCGGCTATCATGCGTTCCACGGAATCATTCAACAATATCTGTCCGTTTCTACTCCAGAAGAATCTGAGAGAATTATTGAGCGTGCAAAGTTGCGTGAAGAATTGTATAACATATCACAGACTAAAGCTGGTGCGAATGTGGCAATGCAGGTTTTTTGGAATACGTCAGCGAAGGCAAGGATCAGGAAATTTTGCATAGTTGCATTTATGTCACGTGCTTTCTATTTTTTCTTTTCAGGACCGAAAGAGCATTCTCAAGAATTTTGGAAGTGTCAGCGAACTCGCCTGTAATCAGTACGGTCATGTCGTCCTGTTGGCAATAATTGATAGCCTGGATGACACGGTGTTGTTGAAAAAGGTTTCACTGTAGCTAAACTTTCTACTTCAATAACTAGATGATGTATATTTGTTCCTTTTTAGCAAGTGCTGTTGGATCTCATGCGTAACATTGTTCAGATGATGGGGAATACGTACGGACGTAAAGTAATTCGTTACTTGATAGATCCTCGAAATAAAATGGATTTAAGTCCCGAAATGATCACATGTTTAGAACAGGGTGATAACAATCCATTCAGGTTATTTTTACATATGATAATGAAATCAAAACAAGTATTTTAATTGATAATTTATAATTCTAGTAAGAAAGACATGGTAGTACGCCGGACGGAAGTGTTGGATCACGTTGAATCAACACTCCTCAACGCAGTCATTGAGCATATTGGTACATGGCTTAAAGACAACAAAAATATTGTAATTGTGACTTCCATTCTACTAAAATGCAAAGGTAAAATTTTTGTAAAAAATCTTATATAACTGATGTGAAGTGAATGACTTGATTGATTCAGGATCACGTCATGAAGATGCTTTGAAGGCAGTGGCTGAGTACTTAGCTACAAAACCCACTTGGGAATGTATTGGGAATGGAGGACCATTTCAAATGGCGAAGAAGCTCATTGGCTATAAAAGCAAAGAGGCCGCTGAAGTTGAATGCGATGATATATTTGAACGCGAAAAACAAAGTAAAATCTGGAATTTGTTTACTTTTAATTGAAATAATTAATTAATTGAATTTTTAGTCCACGAGCTGTTCACAAACTTACTCATTGCTTCTTTCGATAAGACTTCCATGACAAATTGGATCAAATGTTCACAAGGGATGAGCATTCTCAGTTAGTAAGTGACTAATTACTTTTATATTTTCACTGTGTTGCGCTCTCAAACATATTTTTTCTTGCTTCTAGTATCCGTCTGATGTACAAAGATAACAAAGAAATTTCAGTAGCCGTCCAAGCGGCAATTCAAAATTATGGTTTGAAAATTCAAAAAACGGGAGAAGTAGGTGGAAAGAGTTAACTAATGGTCATTGTGAAGCCATCATTTCCAGAAGCTAAGGGAGAGAAATGTCATTAGAGATATTTTTTTGTTATTTAGTATTGTTTATCTAAAATTTTGAAAATTATAAAAACCCGAAAGTTAGGTTTTTAAATTAAAATCAACAGTTCCTCGCTTCTAATGAATTTTGTTCATTTTATTACTTCTTGTGAACTGTGAGAATAAGAAGAATAACTGTTACGCGAGTAAGTCCATGGAATGAATACAGTCCTGAATAAGCAAAGGTGAGTTTTCTTTAAGAGATTGCTTAAATTATATTCAACTTGCAAATGGCAGAATATATACTGTAGTGGATGAGGATTCTCATTCACCATTTTTAAAGAAGACTTTACTTCCTTCCATCGTTGGTTTCATTGTCTTCTTCCCTGGTTGCCAATTAGCTGGACAAACTGTCAAACGACAAACATTGGTAATCAACTAATCACTGTTGAAGGAATATTCAGTTATAATAATAATGATGAATTTGGTTCACCTTCCCCGTTGGTGTCGGTAAACTGGAAAGCCTGAACAAGACGTAATGTTTCCTCCACACTACGCCCAACCGGTAAATCATTCACTGTGATTTGCCGAAGATTCTGGTTTCCGTCTGTAGAGAGGAACAGAAATTTTAATACAGGAAACATAAAGAGAATTGGGCTGATTAGTCATTTTCAATTATTTACCAATGATAAAGAGTCCACGGAAAGCAATTCCTTCGTCCTCCTATTAATTATGGATTGATTATTTCATAATTAAGAATATTACAAATAAATATTTCCTGAATATTTAATGTCAAGTTGTTACTTTGTAGATGCCATATTTCCTAGCTATTTCTCCATTTTTATCAGCAAGAAGTGGTATATCCATTTTCCCAAGTCCTCCAGCATTACGTGGAGTATTCACCCTGATGAAATTAATTACCAAATACTATTTTTAGTCTCTTAAAATCGATTGTCATACAATACGTATAATAGATACTCTTTCATCACTTACCATGCAAAGTGCGAGAAGTGAGAATCCGTTGATGCTGCAATAATTTCACAACCAATTTTACGAAAATCTTCTACGCGATCCGAGAAAGCAGTGATTTCCGTTGGGCAAACGAAGGTACTGGAATAATAAGAAAAAGTTAGTGAAATAAACAACTTTACTCTGACAATTTCTGTAAAGATTTATTAACTTACAAGTCCAAAGGATAGAAGAAGAGAACGACATATTTCCCTTTGTATTCATCCAATGAAATTTCTTTGAAAACACCGTCTACAACCGCAGTGCCTGGTCAAAACAAGAAAGGGAAATTCTATTCAATATAATTTTGGGAAATTGATGAATGCTAAATATTATAACAATAAATCAATTTACCCTTGAAAAACGGAGCTGGCTTTTGAAGCTTAACTTGTGGAGCTGCCATGTTGATTCCACCACCCTCACTAGTATCAGTAAATTCAGCAAATGTTGTAGTTTCTTCACCAAAATCTATGTCAGCGTGACTTTCGAATTCGTCAGTATGAGTTGATACTTCTTCAAGTTTTTTTTCAAGAGATACAGAGACAACAAGTCCTTTCCCGTTGAAAACTGTTGGTTGATCTTTTGAGAAAACAATGAAACTGAATCAATTAGAGTAAATAACCACCTTATTTTAGTTTTTGAATGTCAGGAATCTGTTTACAGAGTCGGAGAGAGACAAGGACGAATATGCTAGTAATATTTAATCAATTTATAATTGCATACACAGAACTGATATAAAAGAAGAGCATCGCAAGAAAATGAACCGAATAATCAATATCGATCACAAACTAAAAGCACTACTAATGCATAATGATGAGGAAAAGTGGAATTTTTACATAATATGTTGTTTCTTTCTAACTTTCTACTATTTAAGTTTTTACTACTAAATTCTTTTGTTATTTTGCAAAGAATATCACTGAATTTCACCTAATTTAGCTAACTATCTATCATTTTAAATCTTTTTCATCTGAAATAAAAAATATTGGGAATTAGAGAATTTAAAAAGTAATTTGGCTATGTCTTCATTAATAAACTTCTCTTAGACGAAAGTTTGGAAACTACTACAAACCTTTTCGAAATCGACACGTGTGGCAAAAAAAAATATATTTCCCAATGTAAGACAAATTAATGTTTTTTCCTCATGCATAATTGCTAAGATAAAAACTTAGACTAGGACCATAATTTGACACAATAGCAACATGAAGAACCAGGACGCCACTGGGGAAAAAAACAGAATCCACATTCAACTAGATACCTGCTGATGTCCTAATTCGAATTGTAAATGATACTTATACGACGATTTGTAAAATAGTAATGGATAAGTTATTAATTTGTAACAAATTAAGTAAAATGGAAAGTTGTATTTGAAATAAAGAAGACTTAAGTTTCTGGATCCTCAATTCCAGGTCCAAATAGTGTTACTGCCTGAGTTATTGCTATTGTCAGGTCCCCCAGTTGCTGTCACAGAACCTACTGGATTGACAATTGAGATTTTTGTTGTCTCAATTGGGTTGACTCGCTGCTGAGTCCGTTGCGTCAATGTGTCCATAAACATGGAAACTGAACCAATGTTTTTACTTGTATTTCGGCTACTCTCAGTCGTCGGAACTTGGGACTGTCCATAGTCCATGACAAAAAGACTACTGGTCACAGGAGGATTGGAAATTGGATCACTCGTAATATCACCCTTTCCTTTGGTTAGGCATCCCTGAACAGCACCCATTTCCTTTCACGCACCATCAAATACTAAATACTAGTTCCTAATGAAGGTTATAAATCCTACTGATGAATGTCACCCAAATATGTATAACCAACACAAGACTCCTAACTCAATTAATGTCACAGCTCATTGTCAGCACAGTAAAATAAAATTAGTAGAACTAATCAAGCAAACAAATTAGAGTGGCTCTGGCCAAATTCTTCCGTGACTTGTAGAAGTTCTCTATTCCGCCCAATGAACAGCCTAGTTGGAAATAGTGCTTTCACCGGTTTTAATGCTCTGTCTACACGTAAAAGAAGAAGCGAGAAGCTGACTCGGCATGACGATTATTTGAGAAATGAAAAGAAATATTACTGATAAAACTCCAACAGTCTCAATTCACAAATACCTCTTTTGGTGAGTAGTGATTAATTATTCACTAAACTAAAACTGACAGCGTATAGTGTCATTTAGTCGGATATCCATAGTGATTGGTTCGTCAGAATACCTTGTACAATTTGATCCACCTAACATGGGTAGGGAAAACTCCAACTCCAACAGACACAAAAAACAATCCTAACCAACCTGACCTATGGATTCGGTGCTTTAGGACTCTGAGTCGTAGCAATACAAAATGGATTTCTAGAATTTTCCAAAAGAAACAATTCTAGAGAATTATATTGTTTTTCGGTATTATTCATGCCCAAGTCAGAATATTTTATGAATGGAACTAATAAACAATGAATTTGAAGAATAATTACATGTTTTGTTTTGCTTTCTGGCTTCTAAAATTTGGTCTTTTCTTTGTATAGCTAAAATAGCATCGATTGATTGTCAATTATTGGTAATCACTCGATAAACGAACATTTTACCTACCTGCCTTTTTTTTCGCCCTTACATTTATCACACCGTTTTACTATGTAAATATTACATCGAATGACAATTAATTCAGAAAAACAGTCCTACTGCAATGAAAGAAAATTATCTAAGATACTGGGATGAACTTCATTCAGTTTTAAAATTTTCACATGTTCATTTCCTTGGAATGAATGGAAGCAAACATTCTAATAAAAAATTTAACCGGTATTATAAGTAAGTAAGTTCTTATGAGAATAGTAAAAAAAAACACGACTTCCCGAAAATTGTTTAAAAGAAATCAATAATAAGAAGTTAGCGCTTAGGCGTAGGCCTGACTTCTTTCTAATGCTCATCTCACTAGATATTTACTAACCTAAATAAGACCTTATGTTACCTCTACCTCCCAAAAATTAAGAAATAATTTCGGTTTGCTTGCTAAGGGCGATTATTGACAAGCAAGATATTTCGGAAAATAGATTATTTGACAGAAAGCAAAGTTTGGTTATTTAAATCGAAATTTATAAAAAAAAAATAATATTTGCTTTGCTTCCTTACGCAGTACTATTTTGTTGATTAGGGAAGTGTCGATTTCCTTATCGACGTTGAGCCGGAGACGCTTCTTTGGTACCATTTCCTCCATTGATGCTACGCGACAAAAGAGAGCTTTAATGAGTATAACTAAAGTGTTTCGCGATATTAGACCAGAATTCATAAGACTTAAATTTTCTAAAATATTACTTCCTAATATTATAAAGTTCCTACCTCGAATATTTTATGGGATTCCTTGAGGTTGAGGTTGACGTACCATGCGTTCGGAAGCGGTTTGGCTTCCGAACAACGTACACGGTATCTAAGAAAATCTAAGGTAAGTTCTTAATGAATACCTCTACAAATCATGCATATTCATTTATGACAATGAGTAAACCTTAAGTGTCTAATTATTATATACCCTAATCCATAAAATTTGAATTTTCTAACACTTCCTATCCCGAACATCTAATAAAATAATTTAGCTCGCGGACCTTCAAAGGTGGAGGGGGAGGGGGGATGGGGATACAAAAACAAAACATGTCTATTATTCTTCATTGGCATGTCATAGGTTATAACCTTACCTGACTCTAAAAACCGAATCCATAACTTGAAATCTCTGAAATACTTCCTACCCTGACACCTGAATTCTAATATTTAAATTTTATTCGAATTTTATTGATTGAATTCAAAATTAATCAAGTTAATCAAGTGAAACCAAGTTACCGTTAAGACAATCCCTGTGGTTTGGAATGTAATTGTTGAGTGTGACCAATTGTCAATGATTTCCTGAAGGTCAATGAGTGAAACGAGAGGACGACGACGCGTCCGAGTCCTAGTCCTGTGGGATGTTGTCTTGTTCAATTCTGAATGAGATGAAATGACAAAGAAAATGACTTTGTAGAGAAAACAGAATTTGGCTCTCTGTCAGTCTCAAAAAAGCTCAATGTCCAAGGATTCTAAATTTTGTTTTTTTGAGACAGACTTCAAGAAACACCTCTTCTAAGGTATACCGGAGAAAGCAAACCTCAAATTTTTACTCTCTTTCTCGTAAAATTCAGGTTGAAAAGTTGAAATTTTATACTTTTACGAGTGGAATCGGAGTGTTCGGGGATAGAGATGAGATTTCGTCCGTTTGGACTCAGAAGTCGGAATTTTTCGCTCACTTTCAACTCGTTCTCTCTTCCTAAAGAACTGTGTTGTAGAATCTACATACAGAGAGTCCAAGAAAAACAAGAGAAACGAAAGTGAAAGTTTTTTATCCAGCCTTAAAAATTATGCTAAATTTTCAAATTAAAAATAGAGTAATACACCGAATATCGAGCGTTTCTTTGTCTTGTTTTTAAAAGACTCAATGTATCTGAGCAGAGAACTGAAGTGGAAAATATAATATGGATCATTTGTTTGAGAAATCTTGAAAAAAATTTGATGAACAGGAAATCCAATATGAAAAACGTATGTATGTTGTATGTAATGACTTGTTGTGAGTGAACGAATGTGAAAAATTAAAAAAACTTAAAATAATGAGTGAATTCAAGATAGATAAGAGATTTGTCGCATTTGGCGCATCAGTTCTATGAATACCGAACGAGTTGAAAATGAGTGGAAAACGCCGACTTCTATATGTAATTGGTTGAACGGAACTTACTAAAAGTCATCTCTGGAACTCGTTGAATCTAGAAAATTTGGAAGGATCTGGAAACTCTGAGCAATCATAATCATCAAATTAGCCTTGATTAGTTCGAATAATTTTCATATTCGTGCCTGTAATTGCTCCAAAATTATGTAACCACACATTGAATTAATTCTAACTTGTCTTCAGTTTTCCCAGAGAAAGAAGAGGAAAAAAAGATGCGAAATTCAACCATATTTTGTGTAAAAATGGACAAAAGTGTTCTCATTTACATTTATTCATTAAACCAAATGGCTTTAACAAGATATACGCTTCGACAAAAATTTAGCCTGTGAGATACTACTTTACTTAAGAAAGTGTATCATAAACCTTCTCAAATTGCAAAATAGCTTTAGGAATTGAGATTTTCAAGGAACTTAAAAGTAATATCTGCTATTTTCATTGTCATCCTTTTAAAACATTTGGTGTAGAATATTTTTTTCGAGATGAAGCAGATTCGTCGAAATTGGGGACAATCCTCTGGTTTCTTTCTGCGTGACAAGTATACATAACCAAACTCTTCGACACTAACAGGATAATCAATGTACTTTGCTGCAAACTATAAATTACAAAATATTAGAATTAGAATTAGAAGTTGAAGGTTTTATTTCGAAACAAATCTTACCTTGACAATTATTTTTTCCTCAGAGTTGACATAACACAACTTTGTCTTACTTTCCCTCTTGTATAATTTCAAAATACAAATGATGAAGTCATTTGGACTATTTGAACCATCAAACTCCTCTCTATACAATTCACAAGCAAGTCAAGCAAGGCTTTCCAATGAAATGTTATGAAATAAATATCTCTTACGATTTCATACAATGCAGTAGAGATAATGCAGCTCTTGCAGGTAGGTTGACAAATCTCTCATTCACAACGAAATTACAAGTAGAAATTCCATCATCAACAAATAATTTCTTTACAAAATCATCAATCTCCTTACTTCCATTGTCCTTAATCTTTTGAAGTAAGAATTCAGTTAGTTCTTTCACTCCAGGTGGTTGCTAAGAGAAAATTAATTAGTAAAATGTGCCTGAGAATCACTAAAGTTTTTTAAATTAAACCAACTGGATTAGTTTTGAGATTGATGGATGCTGAAATTGCAAAAACTTCATTCTCTCCTTCATCTTCATCCTCTTTATCCTCTTCATCCTCTTCATCCTCTTTATCCTCTTCATCCTCTTCATCTTCTTCACTCCCTTCATCTTTCGGAACTTCGATCTAAATAGTATAACAATATCCAATTGGTTATTATGCGATAGCCAGGTTGGGTTTGACTAATCATTGCCCAACAAAATTTTCAAATCTCTGAGCAGCACAAGGTGTATGAACAAACTCAAGGCCTCTACTTTGAAATGGTTAAACCTAAAACTAGCCTATTATGTGATTTTAATTGACTTACAACGACTGTTCCAATACCATTTTCAATAATGAAATTGGTTATGCTTGATACATTAAATGAACTGTCTCGGAACAACTGGTTCAGTAATGGGATTATTCCTTGTTTATGTTTTTCTTCAGAAGTAAACCCTCCCATTTCTGTAGAAAGTGCCGTCTAAACAAGCAAAAATTCAGATCAACACACGCTACCTATCTAGTAAGCAATTTGGAAATTATTATTATTACTGTAGGTACCTCTTTCTCCATATTTTTACCAACTGTTCCTGCAGCTCCAACCTTTCGCCTTTTTCCCATATTTCCAGATTCCAGCACTAACTCCTGAATGAAGTAGATTGGAATACGATCAACAATCCCAACGTCTAAAAAATTAATCTTTTACCTTCAACTTACTTCAACTACTTTATTATTACTTTAGTATTATTGACTAACCATTAATATGCGATCGTACTGGATAACCAATCCCACCCTCCATAGCAATGGGCATTTCACCGCCCTTCCAAGTTTACAAAAAAATAGCGTTTTTTAGTGTTCCGCATGGCTCTGGCTCATGAGCCGGCTCAATGGCTCTGGCTCTGGCTCGAGCTGGCTCACGAAAATTTCTGAGCCAGAGCCAGTGCATGGCTCTGGCTCATGTAGTAATTTTGAGCCAGAGCCATGGCTCATGAGCCGGCTCAACGAAACTTGTGAGCCATGGCTCAATGGCTCAACTTTTTTTCTAAATTCTTCCACTTTTCCCCTAGTTTTTCATTTTTTCTCTTCCAAATTTAAATTTTTTTTTTAATTTTCGGAATTTTTGGTCACTGAAAGTCAATTTGCCTTTAGCCAGTTCATAATTATGATTTGTGTTGGCTTATTCTCACTAGGTCATTCTCACTTTTAGCCAAATGTGCATATTAACGAGGAAAAAAAATTTTTTTTATGTTGAGCCATGAGCTATGGCTCATTGAGCCATGGCTCTGGCTCATGAGCCAGCTCAACAAAAGTGAGGAGCCAGAGCCATGGCTCATGAGCTGGCTCACCGCTCGGGTGAGCCATGAGCCATGGCTCATTGAGCCAGTGGCTCTGGCTCACGCCAAAAGCTGAGCCATGCGGCACACTAGCGTTTTTATTGTAAAAGTACTCTAGAAAAGGGTATAACTCCCTTTTCTAGAGTGACTCATGACTCGAGAGTCGACTCCTGGAGTTCAGACTCAGAGTCAGTTACTCTGACTCAGGCCAAAGTGGGAGTAGGGTACCGAATGACTCCCAATTTCTTCAGAGTCAGAGTCAGGTGACTCAGAGTCATAACTCACTGACTCCCATTTTCACACTGAGTCAGAGTCATGAATTTTAATGACTCAGTGACTCTTATAGAATCACTCCTGAAGCTTGAGTCAGAGTCAGGTGACTCAGAGTCATGACTGTGACTCTGAGTCATGACTCAATGACTCAGTTTCACAGAAATTTTATGTTTTTCTTTTTACAGTAAAATGAGCATAATGCGTATTCAAAGTTCAAAATGAGTAATACAAAGATGCTAAGTTACCTGCTCTTTTCGGTTAAAGACTCTTAAATAAATTTTTGAAATTCTTTTTTATTTTTGATCCGATTTAAAATTAAATTACCATACCTGCAATATTTATCCTGATCTTTCGTATCAACTCTATCAAAATAATCGATGATTGGACACATCGGAATGTTTTGAGCTTTTTTTATTTTATTCAATTAACTTTTATTCAATTAAATATTTTTCAATTAACTCATTTTTTTACTGTCTAATTATCAAACAGTGCACTTCTAAACTAGCTTAAAATCTAAATTAAAAATTTCGAATGATTGAATAGTTTTGGGTTTCGATTTCGAATGATTAACGTTGAATTTCGATTTAGCTTACAGTTTGTACCGAGACTTAAACTTCGATTTCAATTTCGACTGAAAAGTTGAATTAAATTTGGATTTGGATCTTCATCGAATAACGGATTTCGAATTCGAGCAGCTTAGAATTATGAATTTTAATTTTTTTAAAGTATAAAACTTTGTCTATCTTAAGAAAACTCCGTTTTATTATACGTGCTTGAAACTTATTTCCACATCTTTTAGTATATTTCAATTTCGATGGCCTGAAATGTTATGGATTTCGATTTTGAGAAACTTAAAATCATAGATTTACATCTAAACTATTTAAAAATATGAATTATGCTTTAGATTTTGTGGTTCTTTAAAATAATCGATTTTGACTTACATTTCTATTTCAAATGGCTATTGTCTACTTCGATTCTGACTGTGAGTTGGAATTTTTAGAAGCGTTGAGTTTAAATTTTTATTAAAATCTGAGTTCGACTTCGATGTGTAGTGGTGTAGGTTACAAGTGTGCTTCAAACTAAACACGAGCCTCGCGGCAGTAAACTCACACTCTCAGATTTGTTGTGTTGCGGGAGTTGAAAAGAATTTTTTAGTACAAAAAAGGCAAAATGTAAGCAGTAACGCTTTGTTGCTTGGGAGTCATGACTCTTCCTAGTGAGTCACGACTCAGAGTCAGTTTGGAAAGGTACAGAGTCACGAGTCAGGTGACTCAGAGTCACGGCTCAGTGACTCCCATTTCTCTATTGAGTCAGAGTCACCCAAAACCATTGACTCCGAGAAACCGATGAGTCAGAGTCAAAGTCACATGACTCAGAGTCATGACTCAGAGTTACTGAGTCAGAGTCATTCGCAACCCTAAATGAGAGTCATGGATAACACTAATACGAATTAATTATGTCCTAATTTTATTGTTTTGTTCGAAATTGGGTAGTCTAGTCGGTGAGTGGAAGTAGTGTTTCGCATGGCTCAGCTTTTGGCGTGAGCCAGAGCCACTGGCTCAATGAGCCATGGCTCATGGCTCACACGAGCGGTGAGCCAGCTCATGAGCCATGGCTCTGGCTCCGCACTTTTGTTGAGCTGGCTCATGAGCCAGAGCCATGGCTCATGGCTCAACATAAAATTTTTTTTTTGCGCCGTTAATATGCACATTTTGCTAAAAGTGAGAATGACCTAGTGAGAATAAGCCAACACAAATCATAATTATGAAATGGCTAAAGGCAAATTGATTTTCAGTGACCAAATATTCCGAAAATTAAAAAAAAAAGTGATGATTTGGAAGAAAAATAAATAAAAAAATTAGGAGAAAAGTGGAAGAATTTAGGAGAAAAGTTGAGCCATTGAGCCATGTCTCACCAGTTTCGTTGAGCTGGCTTATGAGCCATGGCTCTGGCTCAAAATTACTAAATGAGCCAGAGCCATGCACTGGCTCTGGCTCAGAATTTTTTGTGAGCCAACTCGAACCAGAGCCAGAGCCAGAGCCATGCGAAACACTAAGTGGAAGAGAGTTTTGCCCAAGTGTGAAATGTGGGGATGAAGTACGGATATCACTGTTCACGCGTTATTTTTTCTCACAATAATTAAAATTTTGAATCAGAACAGAACCAATTTTGAATTTCATGACTTTATGCCAGTGTACGAATTCCGAAATTCCGAAATTGCTTCCAAAATGTTTCCAAATTCAAATTGTTTCCATTTTCCAAATTCCAGAAAAAAAATCCAGTCTAAGTTACCCCAAGCATGTGATGTAGCGGCAATTAGCTGTAGCATAAAAATTGAAAAAAAAACTACAACATATCACAATCGAATCAAACTTAATCGCTCATACTGAGTGTGTTCGATGCCTTGCTTGACTCACCATCTGGAGAGGATTGAGATTTAAAATAATTCACTGTAAAACTAGGTATCTGCAGTCTACGTTAGTAGTTGACACTGCCAGCCATTTGGATAAACAAAAGTATTTACTGCATAGAGATCAGCGCTTTTTGTTGTTTTTTTATTGATAACGACCATTATTGACTTTCCTGTGTCCCAGTTCCCTCAGTCAGAACAGTGCACATTGTTCCAAATGAAGGTCAAACTATCTAAATTGGTTATATTGATGATATTAAGAAGCTTAGCGTTTAGCTTAACAAAATAAATAACCAAAATTCAAAAATGTGTAAGACTGAATTTATTTTTAACTTTTGGATGTAAGAGTTTCTTTTTGTAATTTAACGTAGTGTTTCTTTTATTTTTGTAATTTACGAGATTAAAACTCAACTTATCACATTATATCTGACTGCGTCTAATACGTTAACGTGAAATTAAAAATGTGGCAAGTGGTATTTTGGAAACATTTATTTCGGAATTTTGGACAATTCCGGAATAAATTTCTATTTTTTTCGAAAATTGAGAACACTACTGCTTTATGCGCCAAGAAACGTATGTTGTGGCGGAAACCTAATTTGGCGTAAAATCCTTTCCGCCACAACACAACATAAGATTTCTGAAAAATGTGAAAGCTATCTTTCACCGCAACTAAAAAACTGTGGACACCCTGTATGTAAAGAACCTTTAGGTCCAATGAAGAAGTAAAAGCTGGATGTTTAGAAAAAGTTTCGAGTTTCCGGTTGCCCGGATTATTGCACGAACTTGTTGGTGTGTAGGAGTCGGTAATTTTTACTTTGGTTGAATTTGTTGAGTTATCTTCAAAAGATAAAATGTGGGAAATCTGTGGGTCATATCTAGTCAATTTTGTAAAGTGTTCCTGACGTGTGACTACTGTAACATGTGACATGACAATGATAAAACGTACCGAACGATCATGTTCNGTAAAGTGTTCCTGACGTGTGACTACTGTAACATGTGACATGACAATGATAAAACGTACCGAACGATCATGTTCCAGTAATTAGTCCGTTATTTACTTTAAGTCTAAATATTCATCAAAAAATTCGAAAAGCAACTTTAGTTCTAAAGTTTGCTAATTTGAATTCAGACCCTAAGTAATGTCGTCTTACTGGCGTACATCGTTCCCAGGTTTTAGTCATTCTATCTGGAAAGAATGGACTGTGCGGGTTATTATTATCACTAGTTTTGTGTAAGTATTTCAACTAAAAATTAAGTTAAGATGTTTATTTACTCATGATTACTTTTTGTTTAGGATTACAGAAGATGTTGCACCCTTTTGGAGAGAAATCAAACAGGAAGAAGTTTGGCTTTATCAATTCCCGACGACAACAGGATATGTCACAACACCAGCACTTTATGTAATTTAATCAATTCCTCATCAATCCTATCCTGAATAATTCCATGACTGACTGATTATGATTTTTAGGTAGTTGCTATAACCTTTACAATTGGAGTAATTATGCTATTTTTTCTGCTAAATCGTAATTACCGAGAAGCATACGAAGCTCTGCTGGTTCCAAGGTAAGAAACTGAGTAGCCAAACCTAAATATTTAAACAAAATTGACTTTTCTGTAAGGTATTAACTTGTCGTCCAAGGAAATTCAAAACCTTTAGGAACCTCAAGTTGCATTTGAATCTTATATCAGAACAATGAATTATTTGAATTCTTAAATATATTTTTAGGGTATCAATTAAAAATGGGATCTTAGTAGATAAATACTTTATAATGCATTGACTGTTTATCCAGTTTGGCGATTCCGCTGTGTGGATTACTTACTAACTTTATAAAGATCTCTGTCGGTAAGCTGAACATATAAAATTATTGAAGAACCACATTTCTAAATATTTTTGTATTGTACAGGCAGGCCAAGACCAGATTATTATGCAAGATGTTTACCAGGGGTCGTCACAATTGATGTGAATGCCAAATGTACTGGAGACATGGAAAAAGTTTTGGAAGGACGTAAAAGTTTCCCAAGTGGACATTCCTCAGGTATACTTTTAGTGGTTAAATTGAAATTTTTTTCAATATTTTAACTTTTAAATTATGTGAATTTTAGTTGCTTTTTGCGCAATGGGATTCATCTCACTTTATCTAGCTGGGAAATTGTGCACGTTTAATTCTCGTGGGCGTGGACAAAGTTGGCGACTTATTACTACTCTAATTCCTATTACATGCGCTCTTCTGATTTCAATTTCTAGAACAAGTGATTACCATCACCATTGGCAAGGTACTTGTAACGTGCTACTTAAATGTGAAGATATGATAACTTACAGTGAGTAATCTTTAAATTTGGTTTATAGATGTGACGGTTGGTGGAATAATTGGAACATTTATCATTATCCTTGTTTATCGACAATATTATCCTAGTCCCACCTCTACTTTAAGTCCATTTCCATATATCCTGTTGGAAAATGTGGATTTGGATGATTCAGATGTAACATCAATTCAGCATACTTCTCGAATTCAGTTGGTAAAGAACGTATAATTATTCAAACCTGAGTAATTAGTTTTTGTTAGGGAATGTTTGTAACTATTTTAATTCCCTACATTTTTTTTTGTAACATACAACAGTTGATGTTTTAGGTTTGAATTCGCATCAACCTTTGATTCTTATCCACTAGGAATCAAATCCAAATTGACTGATACATATCCGTTCCTTATCCTTTTTACTTCATCCCAATATCCACGCTGTCAAAATTCAATGCAAAATTATCCATTTTACTATCTTCTCTATTTACACTTAATTACAGTTCTTAAGTTATTATTATAATGCCGATAAAATGGATGGCTAAATTTGATTTTTAAAATAAATCCCTCTCACAAATATTTTACACAAGATTCATTTTAGGGTTTATTTTTTTTTTACTAAACAAGCTTACTGTACTTATAACTAAGTAACTATTTGATTGACGACTAACTTTTCATTGATTTGTATTGTAACGGAAATTATACCTATTTAACATTACTAAAAAGTTTGATTTATTAGTAACTAATAATTCTAGTATGCAGTTAGGAAGCGCTATCTCTGTAAAGAGTTTCTGACATTTTTGGTTCCGCAATGAATCATGAAATTTTTCTAGAATCTTTAAAATTTTCAATAGTTAGGAGCATCGGATAAGATCTAATCTTATTAGTAAAATTACGAACATAAAGTTTTGTTATAGATTTATTAATTTTATTAATTCTAATTTCTATTATTCTCCAGTCATACATCGTAAAACCATTGCTGACAAATCATTCCATGTTTTGATCAATTTTTGTGATCCATTTGATTACCCAAATTTTTCTTTAATACGAAAAATGTCTTCCAGTCATAAAATCCCATTACTCTAGAATTATACCGTAAATATTAAACAGATATAATTTATTTCGTAAATACTACTGTCTAAACATCAAACTAATCATTACACTACTTAAGTTTAACAAGACATGGACTATAAGTTTTGTGACCCATGCAGGTATACTTATCATTTCACAATTTCCCAATCCGAAAGAAACTACTAGAAAAAATNAGACATGGACTATAAGTTTTGTGACCCATGCAGGTATACTTATCATTTCACAATTTCCCAATCCGAAAGAAACTAACGAGAAAAAAATTTTTTTGTAAATTTATTATTATTATAAATCAAACGAAACTCACTTTTTACGAAGCTATTACATAGCTTCATTTNTTTTTTTGTAAATTTATTATTATTATAAATCAAACGAAACTCACTTTTTACGAAGCTATTACATAGCTTCATTTCAGTTCTTACAAATTTTAAATCAAAAAATCAACAGTTACTGTTACTAGATAGGTGTGAAGATGAAGCTACTGTATGTACTTCTTTATGATTCAGTTAATTTTTGTTTTAGTTTTAGTAACCGGTTGTGATGTCTCAACGGCTCGCTTTTGCCGTGGAAAGAATCCGGGTTGTCGCCTCTATCAAGGGTTAAAAACAAAATATCAAATTTTTAGTTAAAAAATGTTCTTGGTAGTTTGTATTACTTATCCCACTGTAATCCCAATTTAAGTTTGATTAGTTAACATGGTCGCTTACTACATCAGTAAGTAAAGGTGAGGTCACACCCACACATGCACATAAAAGTGTATAATACACGTCAGAGTCATGTTTTATTTCTGTAGATACATTTACCTAAATAAGGATAAAACTCCATTGAGATTAGAAAAGGAATAGAAAGAGAATTTTTATTCTGAAAACTCAAGTTTCAAGTCAAGTGTTTGATTTGGGTGTTTCTGTAAATTAGTAATTAATAATGAATTTCATAACTCTAATGTGTAGATAACATTAGGTAGTTTGTTCATCTACTAATATTATTGATATTGTAGTGAGAATCTGATTTTGTAAAGTGGTTGTAGAATGACGTACTTTTCATTTTTGTGCCCACATGTTAGTGTAGTGTGAGCCGACCTTTGTATACACTTTGTATACAATGTTAGAGGGAGGCCATGTTAACTAATAAATTTAGGTTGTGTGGATAATACAGGGTAGGGCATAAGTAAGGACACATCGAAGAAGTGAGTTAGATGTGAGTTAGCATGGAATGAGATCGGGGGTTTCAACTCCCTAATTTTTTATATATGCCTTTTGCAGTTAACANCATGGAATGAGATCGGGGGTTTCAACTCCCTAATTTTTTATATATGCCTTTTGCAGTTAACACTTTCTCCATGTCTACTTACTTTTGCCCTACCCTGTATATTAAGATTGTTGCTAAGAAACTTACGAAAGGAGATCGAATAGAAGTTCGCGCTTGGAGTGCTTCCCACAAACGAGCTTCTGCCAAAATGTCTCGAGCAATATCATCAACGGATCCATCATCCGACGTTTCTACAGCGGACTCATGTTCATATTCATAATCTTTAGAAGGAGGCATTGAGCCGTCACTTCGTTTCTTACCACAACCTGATTGGAGTAAAAATAATTTCAAACGAAAATAATAATAATTAAAACCAATGTCTTTGGTGTCGATGACTGTGGTTTCATGGGTTCTTGACATGTCAGAAAAACAACTACATCAAAACTCTGATTTTAGAACATTGGATTCCTTCCCTTGGTTCATTATACATTATATGTATAAGTATTTAAAGTCAAAATTAAGAAAAATTAAAAAAAAAAAAAATTTTTTTTTTTCAATTAATTTTATTTTAAAATACTAAAAAAATACCTGTAAAAGCGTTGCAAAATGTCCGTTTGATTCCTAGCCTCAACTTCTGCTGGGTTTGTTGATCTGACAAGGGTTCTTCACCATCTCCATTCCTCCCCACTACTACTAAACTCTAAAGAAATAAAAAAATTAATTTAATTAATAATATAATTAATTATTTATTAACATTTTCTAAATTTTTAAATCAATCAATTTTGGACAGGAAAGCCATAGTTACAAATTTAGATTGAGTCGAAATTTAAAAGAATTTACATCAATATTTGACGATTAGTCTCAATAATTNAAGAATTTAACATCAATATTTGACGATTAGTCTCAATAATTATTAATAGATTTAAAAAATGATTGAGTCAAAGTTAAAAGTGAAAGTAATGAAGCATTAGTAGTTGACAAAAAAAAAATTTTTTTTTTTTTCTTTTTTTTTTGAATTAATTGCTCTGGAGCATTTTCTAGAATGGGCTTCTCTAGAACCTATAATCCAGATAGTAATTTGTCCCTTTTAACTTTTGACCTTATGACCTTAGATCTAATATTTCGCATGCGTATTTACAAAATTCAATTTGTCATTGAGAGGATACTTATTAGTAACTTTTGTTGAGTCTAAAAATATTATTTGAGTCTAAAAATATTATTTGAGTCTAAAATATACACCGATATCAGAATTCATAACCAAGGAAGAAAAACTTTGATATCTAGATAGAAAGATTTTACTCAAAATAATTTCTCAATCCTGTCATATTAGATTACTTCCATGTTTTCAATTAGGCAACGAAGGACTTAAAGTGATATGACACTTTCTCAGAAAAAACCTACACATTTACTTACTAAATAATCTATTAATAGAAATTATTTAGAAAAAGAAGAAGAAAAAAGAAAAAAAGCCCTTATCTTAAGGCACAAAGAATACAGAAATGATTCATAATTTCACACCCATATATATTTCTTATACCGGAAATTAAAAAAAAAAATTTTTTTTTTTTNAATCCTGTCATATTAGATTACTTCCATGTTTTCAATTAGGCAACGAAGGACTTAAAGTGATATGACACTTTCTCAGAAAAAACCTACACATTTACTTACTAAATAATCTATTAATAGAAATTATTTAGAAAAAGAAGAAGAAAAAAGAAAAAAAGCCCTTATCTTAAGGCACAAAGAATAGAGAAATGATTCATAATTTCACACCCATATATATTTCTTATACCGGAAATTAAAAAAAAAATTTTTTTTTTTTAAATTTATCTTTTAGTTTTTCTAGAAAATAGTTGTAAGTTAAGTGAAATATTACTCAATCTGATAACTAACTGGTAGATAATTCTAAAATTATTGTTGATTTGAGTATAAAGTTTACATTACTAGAAAGCTCTGAGACTTATAAGTTAACACTTTGTAGATGAATTGGATATTATGAAGTGGATAGTTGTTATAATTCTTGACACTACTACTCTAGATAATTGAGTTAATATAATTTTGTATAAGTTCTTATTTTATAATATAATTCTATCTTTTGTTTGGATTTGGAATTGGATGGAAAAAAGAAAATAAGAAAAGACAAGTATTTTAAGAGAGTGAAAGCACTATATGTCCGTGTATAAGTACATTAAGTAAAAATAAATAAAATTTTCCAAGTAGTAAGGACTTACTCGTTTCTTCAAGGGGGTCGTGGCAGAAGTTACTATTGTAATACCTACTACTACAAAAACAGCAAGGACCCAGATACTTAAGTTTCTCGGACTTCTCATCGACATTATCATCATTTCCCAACTCAAATATTCGTCTAGAGACTTTCTCTTCAATTCCGTCAATTCCTGAAACATGAACAAAAAAAAAATATACATCAACTTTCCTCTTATCTTCCATCAAATTAATATTACATGAATTAAACCCTACCCACCAAACTAACAATACTTATGGAAGATAATTTGCTAAGGGAATAATACAATTTACTTATTTACATCAACACACACCGCCCACGTCCCTTAACAATTGAACTTTAAAAAAAAAAAAGTTCAAAAAGCTTTTTTTTTTTTTTTTTGGTTTTGAAAATTTCTAACTTTTGAACCAAGGACGAGAGAGCATTTGAACTAAATTGGTTTCAATTCAACTCATTAATAAGTTATTTTATTTTATTTTATTTTTTTATTTTATTTATTTTTTTTGTGTTTATATTGATCTTGTAATTAAATTGACACTATAGAAAACTATTAACTTCAAAGACCTGACAAGTTCAACTGAACTTTGACAGTGATTGGTCAGTTTCATAAAATTCAAATTGTTTACCAAGAGTGTCAACTTCAGACAAAAAAAACATAGTGAATTTAACTAGTTTGGGGTAATAAATAAATGAGAGAAAGTAGTTTGATCTGAGATGAGAGACTTTCACCGACTCTTGTCCAACTTTCCCCAATTCATCTAATCAACATCAACCACTACACCACGCTAATTAGTCAAGAGTTTTAGAAATCAGAGAGAAGAGAAAGTAAGAAAAATATGAAATGTGTCTACTGTAGTTGACATTTGAAGTAGGATATGGTGGATTGGTAGATTTAGTAAAAGTAGCAGCAGGGGTTTAGCCAATCAGTACAGAGACGCTGGTTCTGTCGAATCAAAGTGGACGTAATGAACCTTTCTGCTTTCACTTCGAGTCATCATTTACTCTAAATCCAAGGAAATTGTCCTTTTGTCTGTGTCAAATTGCCTGACAATTTGAACAAAAAAAAAAGTAAAACTATGTTCAAAAGCTAAGGAAAGACATGTCGGATTTCGAGAGGCTTTTTTCAAATTAAGTTTTTTTTCTTTCTTTCTTTTTTCTTTACTTGAATGATGTAATCTGAATTGTGGTGGTAATGATAGGTCAAGAAATAAAATTGAGAGGAGAAAGAAGAAAAGAGTTGAGGTGAAAGTGTGGACTTTTGAACCCATTCATCACCGCTTCTACTCTTACCCCCTTCATCCTTATTTTTTTATACCATTCCATACACATCCAACACCTGTGGATCAAGGAGAAAGACTTTACTTGAAGATTGTGTAGGTTGGACCCTTATTACTCTAGTTTATAACCAAACTCAAATACTTTCTTTCAAACTATTCAAAAAAACAACATAAATTCTCACTTTTACTTGTCTTCATCTCTCTAATGATGTCTGATCACTTAGTTAGTTGATAGTAAGTTCAAACCGATGGACATTTATTATATATCTACAATTATACGACCCTTCAAGTCTTTTGTAGAGTAATGACTCACTGTAAGGGATAATTTATAGTAAAAATGTTTTTTTTTTGTTTGTTTTTTTTTGGATAAAGTAATAATAGAAATTAGCAAAATTTACTTATGAAATTGAAAATTTTAAATTTTGNTTGAAAAATTTAAATTTTGAGTTTTGAGTTTGGTGCTGCTCAATACTCATCAAATGATTTGAAAGTTGTTTTGTTAGCTTATTTATAAAAAATAATATTAATATTAGATTTAAAAATACATATTTCATGGATGTTATAGTAAATTGTAAAATTGAATGAAATATACTTTTGGCAGGTACAAAATTCCTGTTTTGTAACTATGTCCAACTTTTTATATTAGTTCACTAGGATCAAAGGGTCAAGAGTTATGATTTATTCAAGATCAAATTTATCGAACTTAATTCTAATATTTCTAATAAGTTTTACTGCACTGTAAGCTTGGAAAGTTTCAGAATTAAGTTCGAAAAACTTAATTTTCAAAAAAAAAAATCATAAATTTTGACTTTTTGATCCTGATATAAATTTCTCTTTACTTTCCAATGTGATTTCATAAAGAAAGAAAAAATTATTTGGAGTGAAAAAACACTTTTTTTTACCTCNTAATAAGTTTTACTGCACTGTAAGCTTGGAAAGTTTCAGAATTAAGTTCGAAAAACTTAATTTTCAAAAAAAAAATCATAAATCTTGACTTTTTGATCCTGATATAAATTTCTCTTTACTTTCCAATGTGATTTCATCAAGAAAGAAAAAATTATTTGGAGTGAAAAAAAAAACACTTTTTTTACCTTCTGCAAAAAAGAAAGTGAGACATAATTTTAAAACAAAGTTTTTCTTGAAGAAATAGTCAAGACCAGANTTTTTTTACCTCCTGCAAAAAAGAAAGTGAGACATAATTTTAAAACAAAGTTTTTCTTGAAGAAATAGTCAAGACCAGAGGTAAGTTTTGGGTTTTATAAATTTGTCCAGCACTGTATATGTACAGGTTGTTTGAAATAAAAAACACCTCCTCTTTCTCTTGACGTTCATCGAAACTACCATAGGACTTAAGAACTACTCCAACTTCAAATTGATGAGAAAGTAGATGTTAATTTTTAAACTTTTAGTTTTTGGAAACCTTGTTCTGACGTTGGTATAGTTTGCTAGGTTTTCTGTGACAGTTTCAGTGAAAGTTGAAGAAAGAGGGGTGCGTTTTATTTAAAATTGTTAATTGGAACATGGAAATTATAAAGTAATGAGTCTTTTTCATGTCAACTATAATAAATTCAGATTGTAAAGCTTTTTTTTTTGTTAGACACTATTTTGGGACAGAGGGAAGAAATTTTTTTCCCCATGCCCTTGACTGGAGAATAGTAGTGGTCAATTAATTGAGATCATCTATTTTAGAAAATAAATCTTTTTAAATTTAGCAAATTATAACGAAAAGTGGGATATGACTATACTACAAATTCTTTTTTAAATATTGCTAACTTTCTTGTCTCGGATGTTATGAATCATCTGATTAAAAGATTTTAGATTTAGAAAAAAAAAAAGCCTTAGAAAAAATTTTTATAAAGACTTTTTCTTTTAGTGTTATGTTTCATAAAACTCTTAANCTTTTTCTTTTAGTGTTATGTTTCATAAAACTCTTAAAATTCCACTGAAAATATAGTTTAGAAAATTCCCAGAAGTAAGTATAAATCATATTAATGATTTTATGATGAAATATAATTCTATTATTAAAAAAAAATGTTTATTCAATGATTATTTCTTAATAATGTTTAAAAATTAAAATCTTTAGTAGCGTTTGAATTTTTTCGAAAAATTTTGTGCTATCTTTTTAGCAGGATTTTGATCAATTTTTGATACCAATAGTAAATGGTTTCTGGTTTTCAATTTTCTCTAAATTTTGATAAATCTTGGTAAGATTTTTCTCTTTTTTTTTTAGCAAGACTTTAGCCATTCTTTGGTAAGAATTTAAGAAAGAATTTCAACCTTTTTTAGAACGAAAGATTCCATAGTATAGATGCCACAAAAATAGTCTCTAATCAAAAGTAGAAAAGAAGTAAAAAATTTTTTTGAAAATTTAAATTTTTGGTTANTGCCACAAAAATAGTCTCTAATCAAAAGTAGAAAAGAAGTAAAAAATTTTTTTGAAAATTTAAATTTTTGGTTACTATTTGAAAGCATTGTTAAAAAGCTACAAAAAAAAAAGATATAAAAAAGAGACCACAAAAAATGAAACAGATTTCTTATGGAAAATTTATCCTTGACCTCTATGAAAATTCATCCTNAAAAAAGAGACCACAAAAAATGAAACAGATTTCTTATGGAAAATTTATCCTTGACCTCTATGAAAATTCATCCTTGACCTCTATAGGTCACCAAATTCAACATTCAATGTAGAGTCAATAGAGTCAATACAGTCTCAACTGTTCGATTTACTTGAAATTTGGCACAACAATAAATAGTGACCTTGAGGAATGTTTAAATGGGACTCAAGCTTTTAAAAATTCATCCCTTGATCTCTAGAGGTCAAAATTATTTCATCCCCCACGTTAACATTGACTTGAATTTATTTTTTCCGACTCTACTTTTCACTGGTCTTACTCAAATTCAAAGTATGAGTAAAGTCTTAAAAATTAATTTTTGATTAGATAAATAATCATAAATAATAAAGTCACTGCTTTCTCAAAAAAAAANTAAAGTCTTAAAAATTAATTTTTGATTAGATAAATAATCATAAATAATAAAGTCACTGCTTTCTCAAAAAAAAAAGTCTATGGATCAAAAGTCTCTTCTCTAGGTCTTAAGGAATAGAGTCGTACTGTATATTATTTTANCAAAAAAAAAGTCTATGGATCAAAAGTCTCTTCTCTAGGTCTTAAGGAATAGAGTCGTACTGTATATTATTTTACCCAAAGTTGTAAGTTTTATTAGTAATTTCTCATTTTTCCTCAAATAATTAAGCCTGTAATATGAAAATGAATCTTGTGGTAATTAAAAACTTACGTGAATGAGTTAGTTTGAATTGAGCAGTGGATAAGTTGAGTTGTACTAAGTGTCAATTCTTTTAGTTATGTCCAGAGGGTCAAGTAGTGAGTGGTTGAGTTGAGTGCACAAAGTAAGTTGCTGAACTGTTGGAAGTAATCGTCTCAGGACAAGTATGGAATTGAAGGGTGTTTTTATACAAGTAGGAGAATTTGTGATGACGCGGAGAAAGTGGTAGTTTGTCTATTGTTAAGAACGAAACTTTCTCTTTGGGAGGAAGGGGATGGAGTGGAGGAGATTCTCATAGGAATTCAACCACTATACTTACCAATACAACTTTACCACTTTATACAATGATCTCGATTAATGAAAATCAAAAAATCAATTCTCCTCACTTCTGTTTAGACAATTACACCCACTCCTTCTTCAACGAGTCGTCGTTAATGGGACATCGACACTTCAAATTCATCCACTTTCTCCACTTCCTCTCATTTCCAACAGCGGCGGCAACTATTTTCAATCAATTCCTGTAGTGAGGACGACGATTAAAATTCCAAACATCAAGATCATGCTTTCTCTGAATAAGTTAGTGTTATTTAGAGGCTCACTTGAGTTCAACTTCTTTAGTCTCAAGCTTTTCTTAACTATGCTAAAAATTGAGGGATGTTTAAATCATAGAGATAGGGATGATTAAGTCTTTAGAATGATGTGAAAAAATTTAGGTTACTTAAATTTTAAACAGAATTTACGAGGGAAGACGGGAGGGATTAATTAGTGAGGTTGATACAGTGCTCCACAAAACCAAAGGAATAACCTAAACTTTTCAATTTTAAGTAAGGTATTCAACAAAAATTTTTGTAAAATATTTTAAATTATTTACTATCTACGTCTTGTAAAATTTCACACATCTTTTTTCCACCCTTGTGGACTTTTGAATTAAATTGTAAAGTGAAAATGGAGAAAGTCGCCATAATGGTTATATAAAAGAATATAATAGTCATTCTCATTATTATAGAAAAACAGTGAATATCAAAGAAGATCAACGGATAAAAAATTTCCTGGTAACTTTCTCCACTTTCACTTTACATTTTAATGCATAATCCCAGAAGGGTAAAATGAGCAAAATTTTACAAACATATACTACTATTTAAGATATACACTGAAAATTTTTTTGTTTTTATTTTAAGAACGAACCAAAGAACCAAACTTGTTGAAAACTTTAAAGTTATGATGTTCTTTTAATTTTGTAAAACACTGCACTTTGGTTGATCAATAGATAAAACCGTCATCGATATATTTGATCTAAAAGATTGGAAACTACAGTGTGTTTAAATAAGAAGGCAAAAATTTGAAAGTATAGTTTTTAAAACTCTCACAAATTAGACTCTTGCGACATTTTTTTTTTAACTTAAGAAGAGTTAACTAAACTTTTGTAGCATCAATTTTCAGTAACTTGAGCAGTTCATAATGTGTGAAAAAGTGTCACATATAAAAAAAATTTTGATTTTCCGTAAAATGATNCAGTAACTTGAGCAGTTCATAATGTGTGAAAAAGTGTCACATATAAAAAAAATTTTGATTTTCCGTAAAATGATTTCTCAAAAATTTTGTCTTCTTATTTGGGCGCACTGTATATTGTATATTGTATATTGCTCAGTTTAACGTGAGGTGCACTTAAGCAACTGAAATCATCAAACTTTTAGTAATATCGTTGTTTGTTTACTATATGTAGATGTTTACTATAAGTAGTAATATCACTGTTTATTTATTTTAGCTTGTTCCAACAAAAAAAAAGTAACTGACTTTCTTTCAAAATGACTTAAGACAAGAAAATTCTTCAAAAGAATTTCAATGTAACTCTTACAACTATCTCAACTAACCCCATTTACTCTACAGGGTATGTGGAAACAATAAAAAACTCATAGTCATAAGCGAACCCACGCCATTCTATCATTGGATGAATTCAATCTCCTCCTTACTTNACAATAAAAAACTCATAGTCATAAGCGAACCCACGCCATTCTATCATTGGATGAATTCAATCTCCTCCTTACTTTTTCATGCGCATTGAGTCACATTCAATTTGGAAGAAAGTGACTTTCTCTATTTACCTTTTTGCTGAAATAAACCGTAAATTAAGAAACCTTAAAATTTTTCATTTCTAAATTCAAATAATCATAANTGACTTTCTTTCAAAATGACTTAAGACAAGAAAATTCTTCAAAAGAATTTCAATGTAACTCTTACAACTATCTCAACTAACCCCATTTACTCTACAGGGTATGTGGAAACAATAAAAAACTCATAGTCATAAGCGAACCCACGCCATTCTATCATTGGATGAATTCAATCTCCTCCTTACTTTTTCATGCGCATTGAGTCACATTCAATTTGGAAGAAAGTGACTTTCTCTATTTACCTTTTTGCTGAAATAAACTGTAAATTAAGAAACCTTAAAATTTTTCATTTCTAAATTCAAATAATCATACTAAATAATAAATAATAATAATAATGCTTTAAATTTAATTCAATTGTAATCACCCTTTAAAACTCATCATAAGATTGACCATGATGAAAAGTTAAATTTTCTGTAGCAAGTTCATCATAACAGAGTATGAAATTTTAAATCAACCAATCAGCGCCTCAAAATTCTTTCAATTGTTCCTCTTTAATAATTACATATTGTGGGAGGTTTCCAAACTACTCAATGTTAAAACCACTAATATTACATTGTACCGTGAATTTTTTTTTTTTTTTTCAAAAAATAGGAATCAAATTTACTGACATTGGCATAGAGTATGATTTCTTTAAAAAAATTTAAAATAATTACAAACTTTAAAGTAATACAGTCTGTACCATAAATTTTGAATTTTAGTCTCAACTTTTCCAATTCAAATATCAATATCNTTTTTCAAAAAATAGGAATCAAATTTACTGACATTGGCATAGAGTATGATTTCTTTAAAAAAATTTAAAATAATTTACAAACTTTAAAGTAATACAGTCTGTACCATAAATTTTGAATTTTAGTCTCAACTTTTCCAATTCAAATATCAATATCCAGAAAATCTCCTGTAGTGAATGAAATTAGTTTTTTTTTTCTAATCCTGTGGTTATCAATTGTATGTTTAATTATCAAAATTTTTGATTTCTAGTAAATTACGAGTCATGACTTCTACTTTATCACATAAGAGTCACTTTAGTAAAAGTTTTTTACGTCAGCTTCGTTAACAGAAAAACATGGGTTTAGACTGGAATAGTCAATTTGATTAGAAAGTAAAGGCAAACAAGAAGTTGGGAGAACATGATATTTTGGTTGATGTGAAGTGACAAGTGAAGGAGGTCTGACAGATGGTATACTCCAAGAGCTTAACTTTTTTTTTTAATTTAAATCATGAAAGGCGTAGAGTGAGTTAAGAACTCTTGGGCGATTGACCGACGGCGTGGGCTTCAAACATTAACATTACCTTGCCTCCTCAACAATACACAAATCAAGTTTGATGATAAGTTTGCTAGTATTGTTTAACTAAGAATTCAAATGAAGAGATGACAGAATACCAGAAGATGTTGGGCAGTAGAAAAAGTTTAACCGGATGTTGAAGAGTTCAACTGGCGTCATGCTCATCATCTCGTACTTAGTACTCATCACATCCACATCATCAACTCATAAATTATTCCACCACCGCAACTTTTTTGAAATTTTTCACTTTCTCCATTTAACCTATAATACATAAAAAAAAAATTTTTTTTTTGTTGTTTAAATGGCTAGGTGTTAATAATTCCAGAAAATTTATTGAAAAGTAAGGTATACGGTCTAAAAAAAATCAAGTCTCTACGGATCACTACAAGAAAAGTAAAATTATTTGAAAATTCAGATTTTCCGATGTATTGACACGATGATGTTACTTAGTAAAAAGGGATTGAATTTTGAAATTAATATGATAAAAGGATTTTTCAAAAAAAAATCATAACTTCTGATGTAGTAATCGTAGAAAGATGATATTTTGGATGTTATATCCTACTTTTCAATAAGATTTCTAGAAATCTTAGGAACTAATCCTTAAAAAACAATATTTTGTTTTTGTTTTTGACAAATTGTCATGTTTATGGGTACATGCTTTCTCCTTACAGACTATGGCTCAAACATGTATCTTCCACTGCGTCAAAGAATATCTTATGTGAGAGACTATAGTAAAACAAAAAGTAAGAAACAGTTGACCTTTCTCATCATAAATATGTTGAACTTTACCAATAGCAACAAGTTGGACTTGAGAACTCAGATAAAAAAAAAATAGTAATAAATACCGAATTTGGAAAAAAAAANCAATAGCAACAAGTTGGACTTGAGAACTCAGATAAAAAAAAAATAGTAATAAATACCGAATTTGGAAAAAAAAAAGAGCATATTATCCAGATGAGACTTTCTCTATATAATGTTTATTAAAAAGAGAAAGCGGAAGTCANGAAAAAAAAAGAGCATATTATCCAGATGAGACTTTCTCTATATAATGTTTATTAAAAAGAGAAAGCGGAAGTCAGAACTCATTTTTTTTTATATCCAAAAGTAGCGGTTTGAAATGTAAGCTGTGTAGTTAGTCTGTTATCATGAATCAGTTGTTGAGCCAACTGGGAGCTCAAAGAATTATATTTTCTCATGTCCATAATCCGTGAATTGGATCTGAAGTTGTGTAAATAACTGGATTAGACGATTCATGAAAGATAGATATAGAAGATATGATATTTTCCTAGAAAACCAAATCCTACTTCAACGTAGTAGAATTCATTTCTTATATTCTTACACCATGAGTAATCAAATCATACTTTTCTTTATCTTTAAGACATAATATATACAGGGATAACCAACCTTTTGGTTACCTTCTTTCACCAAAAAAATTTAATAAATTAATTAAAATTTAACAAAATGAAACCAATACACACTGATGGGTATGAAGAATTCAAAAATATTCAATTCAGTATAGAACTCTCAATTTTATTTTCATTAACATAACTTTTTCATTTATAGAATGACTGGAATGTAAATCTGTGAGACAAGTTTTACATTTGAAATTATGTGTGCTCAATTAACTACTCGTAGGTCGTTTTAAAGAAAATGACTTTCACTGAAATCCATAAGCTTTCTTACTTTATCCAAATATATACATATAATATCATCTCGAGAAATTATGCTTAAAAACCTTCATTGATTTAAATTTTAAGTGATGAAAATAACAAAAGGATTTATAAAAATTATTCTTTCAAACAGAACACGCTTTCTTGTTCTCTTTTTTTTTATTAAGTAGACTCAAGAACTTTAGGTTTTAAGTAATTAAAAATACGGTTTTAGGTAATTGAAATGTACTTAAAATTTGGCAAAAAATAGTTACTTTTACTGACAGATAAGAAAAGTGTTAGAAATTTGAATGAAAGTTTCTTACCTAGTGAAAAAGTTATTAAGAATTATTATTGTCTAAACTNGAAAAGTGTTAGAAATTTGAATGAAAGTTTCTTACCTAGTGAAAAAGTTATTAAGAATTATTATTGTCTAAACTGAATTCTAAATGCCTAAGTAATTTATATTCTAAATAAAGGTTTTTCTAAATTCAGCTTAACCTATGGTAAACTTAGAAAAAATAAACAAGTTTCGACTTGGAATTGGAATCAGAATCAAATATTTCGATCACTGCTCCATCTAGCGATCATCGAAAGTCTCGCTCTACTCTTCTCCATCTCTTAAGCTCTATCTAAAATTGAANCACTGCTCCATCTAGCGATCATCGAAAGTCTCGCTCTACTCTTCTCCATCTCTTAAGCTCTATCTAAAATTGAAAAACCCGAATTTCTGGATTAATATTTAACCATTCTTTATTCATTTATTTATTTTTTTTTAACAAATTTAACAAGAAGTTNCGAATTTCTGGATTAATATTTAACCATTCTTTATTCATTTATTTATTTTTTTTTAACAAATTTAACAAGAAGTTGTTACAGCCAAAGAAGTTATGAAAATTTCCAGAAACGCATGTTATGTGATCCCAAATAAAATTTCCGAAATTGAAATTACATAAATACATAATGTTCCGTATAAATTGTTCATGTCTTTACTGTGAATTCAAACATCAATCAAAGTTATGAATTGGACTCAAGAGTTGGAAAATTATAATATGTCGATANGAAAAGTGTTAGAAATTTGAATGAAAGTTTCTTACCTAGTGAAAAAGTTATTAAGAATTATTATTGTCTAAACTCAATTCTAAATGCCTAAGTAATTTATATTCTAAATAAAGGTTTTTCTAAATTCAGCTTAATCTATGGTAAACTTAGAAAAAATAAATAAGTTTCGACTTGGAATTGGAATCAGAATCAAATATTTCGATTACTGCTCCATCTAGCGATCATCGAAAGTCTCGCTCTACTCTTCTCCATCTCTTAAGCTCTATCTAAAATTGAAAAACCCGAATTTCTGGATTAATATTTAACCATTCTTTATTCATTTATTTATTTTTTTTTAACAAATTTAACAAGAAGTTACAGCCAAAGAAGTTATGAAAATTTCCAGAAACGCATGTTTATGTGATCCCAAATAAAATTTCCGAAATTGAAATTACATAAATACATAATGTTCCGTATAAATTGTTCATGTATTTACTGTGAATTCAAACATCAATCAAAGTTATGAATTGGACTCAAGAGTTGGAAAATTATAATATGTCGATANCTTTACTGTGAATTCAAACATCAATCAAAGTTATGAATTGGACTCAAGAGTTGGAAAATTATAATATGTCGATATTCATTTCGATGAATTTAGAAGTACTGCGAGAATTGATGAGATTCAGGTTCATTGTTGTTTAGCTATTAATAAGTAGAGACCAGGTAAGACATGAATGGAAAATTGAACTCATACGAGTGAATAAAGATGGTAGACTAATTATAATTTTTAATTGCTCATTCCATCATACTGCCGTACAGTAACCGTTGTCATCCCCTGTAATAATTATTAATTATAATTTCATTGTTATAAACTTTCCAGAATTTTATTTAATAATAATAGTCAGTGATTATGATTTTCAGGGTGATTGGAGATTGTTTGTTAGATTACCTAAACAATCTAAAATCACCCTGATGATTATACAAATTAAAAAAAATATATAAAAATATAAATTCTTTTCTCATAACAACTGTTTGTAATGAGCAATGTTTGGGTTGAATGATCGACAATATCTTCTACTAGGTAACTTTTCAGTCAGTCAGTTTCTGATTGTTGATGAAGCAGCAAGTCACGGAGTGAGCGGAGCGGTAGAATTTAAAAGATTATTTCAAGTCAGAGGTCATTGACATTTGGAGACGAATGGTTGACGGTGTTTCTCATTTCCTATTCCAGGATTCGTAGAAGACATCTCCACTCTTCGATTACATTTTTCTGTAAGTTTTAACAATATACTATTATAAAATGGTTATTCATGATGGACTGGGTGCTGTCCACGCACCGAGTACAATAATTAGGATACTCCAAGACACCTTAGTTTAAGTGATTCAAGTATTAAAAATTTCATTGAAATTTTGTTTTTGAATTAACTGTAATTATCAAAAGACTATCATTGATCTTGTCATTGATCTTTTTGACCATTGATTAATTTGATTATGATGTTCTGTTGCAGGGAACATCGTGTTACTCAACAATGGTCAATTTAATTAAAAAGTTCAAACCATTAAGCTGGATCTATAGTTGACTTTCCCCGATCGTGCCGATGCATGGGCACGATCGGGGAAAGTTGGGGAAAGATCTTTCCCCATGGCCATGGGGAAAGCGCGGTGTGATTAGAAAATTTTAATGACAGAATTAGTTTTTCCCAAGGCAACTGCATTCAAATAGGTCCTGAATGTTTACAATTGCACCGCACTTTTCTCGGAGCACTCGAGTTGTCTCGGGAAAGGAATCTCTAGCTCCAGCTTTACCAATCAAGATCAATGACCTGAGAAAAAAAAACTGAAATAATTTTCATTTTTATTTTATTTTTTTGAAACAGAAACAAATTACTCTGAAGTGAAAGTATCAGGATACAGTACAGAAACCTCTTGAGAAGAATTTAGAGTAAGTTGAATTGAATTCTCTAATAAGATGTTAGAATAATTTTGTTTGTTAATTCTTTTCGACACTTGGATAATCTTGATTTACCTGATTCGTTGACGATAACTGAAGAGATAAGATTAAGTCAAGTTAATTTGCATGTAAATATGGAAATACTGAGACTTTCTGAATTCCTATGTAATAGGTTAGATTTTTTTTAGAGGGCATTGAAAATTAACCAAAAACCAAAAACCAAAAACCAACCACTACCCATATTACATTAAGATTTAAGAATCGAAANTTAGATTTTTTTTAGAGGGCATTGAAAATTAACCAAAAACCAAAAACCAAAAACCAACCACTACCCATATTACATATTAAGATTTAAGAATCGAGCATTTGGGTTTCATTATTCTGAATTAGTCAATTAGACCTCTTCGATTAATGAATGACATGTAAAATAAGTAATTAAAGTAAAATTTTTTTAATTTGGAACAATAGAAAAACAAAGACAACACAACGTTTTTCTTCAAGTAATTATTATATTTTGTTCAGTGTATTAAAAGTCCTACAGGCCACACTAAAGTCCTACTCATAATCATCCATAGT
Source organism: Holacanthella duospinosa (assembly GCA_002738285.1). Lineage (NCBI taxonomy): Eukaryota > Metazoa > Arthropoda > Collembola > Poduromorpha > Neanuridae > Holacanthella > Holacanthella duospinosa. Next base: position 906,062 of record NIPM01000014.1, on the reverse strand, counting down.
AAAGTAAGATTTTCGTTATTTTTCGTAATATTTCAATAAAAAGCATTGTTATTGGAGGCCAGTTAAGGCACAAGCTTTGCGGATTTCAATATCAGCTGATCAAATTAGATATCGCATTACCATAAACGCAAAAGAAAAAATTCTATAATACTTTATTTCAATTTTTCACTTTTACCGCGGCATTCCTTTACCACCATTGTAAATTCAGAAGTCGTTACAATATCAGCTGTCGGCTATGTGTCGGTCTCATTCTTAATTTAAATGAATTAAGTTTACTTTGCCAAGTACTAGTATTAGTAAAAATGGCTTTCGATTATTAGCAAGGACGCCATTTCTATGCATTTGAATAATCGCAGCGAAGCAACACTAATTGGTGATTACTTAGAATCTTCACGAATTATGAAAAATGAAGCCGATTAACACTATGTTATTCTCACATAATAACGCATAATCACCACTGAAACGCATAATTTATTTTGCGTCTCACTTTTACAGCATTTACCACATTTTGTACCATCGTGAGAGCAAATTGTTGTTCGAATACCAACAAATAAACTATTTTTATTTATCAAACCCATTTTACAAATTTTATTTCGAAAATTTTGATAAATTTTGGCAATATCTGGGTCTGTTTCTTTGTCAGGAAAACTAAATTCTTAAAATTTATGACTCTAATTCAACTAATATTTGATATAAGGACGTCCGTCGTGCTCATGTAAAGGGACACAAATCCTTATAAACGTTTTGATGCTCATCAGGAAGCCAATATAAGCGTATAAATCACCACGCATAATATCGCATAATTTTTATTATTAATGCCAAACAATTTTTTTTTATTTCGCGCATAAAAAAAGCGTCCTTGAAGTGAAACCGATATAAAACCAAATCCATTATTAAGTACGATACTCAGCTAGCCATTCGGCAGCCGAATCGACCTAGCGGAAAAGAAATTCCGATTCTGCTCCCCTTTTCGCTCAACTAGTACTCACCTACCTAATTTTCAGCTGCGGAATTTCTGCCAGACGCATTCAGCAGCAGACAAAGACATTTTTCCTCTCCGCTCCAGGAAGGTCGAAGGACCTTCCTGAGCGGAATTTCTCGTGCGGAATTTGTTTTTGCGCATGGGCATTTGGGTAGTCTCATGTCACAATCTCAATCATCTTTACCTTGAGCGAGTGAACTTTTAAAATGTTGTTGTTATTATTTAAATTTAACTCAGCGGAAAAAAATTACCTGAATACTACCAAAGCGGAAAGTGGAGAAGAATCACGATTCTTCTCCCATTCTTTTCCGCTTTGCGTGGGAAGAAATTCTGCTTGGAAGAAAAATTCTAGTTCTATGAAAATATGGCGCAGGAAATTACGGCGCACAAAAATATGGCCCGGAAAATGCGCCGAAAATACGGCACCGAAATTACGTCGGCTGGAAAATACGGCGCATGGAAAATACGGTACCTGGAAAATACGGCTCATGAAACATGGATCATACATATGTCGAGCTAACATGAAAAACACACAAAATCAGTATTGATATGTTATTGTATTCCTCACTAACTATGTGGCGAAGGTTATGGTCTCGGGTCCTTCGGACCCGGTCGGTCCGCCGGGGGAAGATAACATACTCGTTGCTTGCGCAATCCCAAAAAACATTATGCTAAACGTTTTCGCTACGTTTTTGAATGATATATATACATATAACATATAACATCAACTCATTCAGTAGATAGGCAAGGAAAAATCTCTCAACTTTTTGACATTTCAAAAATCCGTAACTTTTTTTCTATATATTTCCGGTGAAAATTTTTTGATTATTCGTGATCAGCGACAACATATTAGTTTTCTAGGCGCCGTATTTTCCAGGCGCCGTATTTTCCAGGCGCCGTATTTTCCAGGCGCCGTATTTTCTAGGCGCCATATTTTCCAATCGCCATATTTTCGGTGTCGTAATTTCAGCACCGTATCTTTGGCACCGTATCTTCGGCACCGTAATTTCGGTGCCGTATTTTCGTGCGCCGTATCTTCGTGGAACGAAAAATTCTGCCGCAGAATTTATCCAGAAGAAAAAACAGCTGCGGACGGCCCATTTAGATCCCAATTTTTTAAATATTTGGTTTGTTCTAATTATAGTTGGAATGGGTAATAAACGTGCTATAAGAGTAACGGATACAAGACCGTAATTTTCGGCTTTATAGTTGTGTTTTTATATTGCTTATAAAATTTGATATGTTCATTAGATGAGTTAAATTAGGTAAAGTTTGGGAACGAAAAAGTAAATAAAATACGGTCGGTTTGAGTCAGCTGATAGTTTTTGAGGTCGAGTGAGGTTATGAAAGTGGTGTATGTGGTAGTGGTTTTTGTATAGTGCTGTTGCTATGCTGAAGTTGAGGGAATTGTGTTTTTGGTTAGTTTGGGGCTGATAGGGTTGCGTAGAGCAGGAGGTTGCTCCCCAGGGCGATCGGCTCATCTTTGTTTATTATAACATAATAACATACGGAGGAAAGGGAAAACTGAACAGAAGAGCCATCTTGGAATTTAAGAGAAAGAGAAAAGAGAGAAGGTCTCAAGATTCTCCGAATTGAACTGGATGCGATACATTTTATTGGTTTCAAAAATTATCTTTTTCTTTTTCTTTAGTTGTAGATAAATTTAACTACTCAGGGTCATTGGCTTGACCAGAGGAGAAGTATGGCAGCGAGTAGAAAACTTCAGGGTAAGTCAATTATTTTTAGAATTTACTAAAATTATATCTTTATTTTATTAATCAATCACCTGTCTGTAGTCACAACGGGAAAACAACTTAAATCCAATGAATCAAATTAGATTTTTCTATGTTCGTAGGCAAATCCAGCACTGAAATCACTATCTCTTTCAATATAACTTCTACGCAGTCAATTATTATTATTATGTTCAAATAGTTTACTAAAATTTAATTATGTTTACACCATGTGCGAATATTACATGACGATTATTGAGTGAAATTACAGATACTTTTTAAGTTTTTAACTTTCTCATCCTTGTTCATTTAGTTTTTATCTAAAGTTTCATGAATATAATAATGATTTGAGGTTTCTGGAAGTTTTTCAATTTGTTATATTTTACTTGAAATACTACTTTTTACCTTAATCTAATTTTTATTTATTTTAGGTTGAATTAGAATTTAATTGTATTTATTAACTGTAAACAGGGCAACTGGAGGGATTATAGTAAGAATTATAGAGAGAAATGTAGATTTTGTTTCTCTTTAGTATAATTTATGGTTGATCTAATTTCTATTTTGTCTAATTTCATAGCGGAGATAGATCGCTGCCTGAAGAAAGTTTCAGAAGGAGTGGAACTGTTTGAAGATATATGGCTAAAAGTTCATAATGCTACCAACCCTAATCAAAAAGAAAAGTACGAGTCTGATTTAAAGAAAGAAATTAAGAAGTTACAACGATTGAGAGACCAGATTAAGTCATGGATAGCCTCAGGCGAGATTAAAGACAAAACATCCCTTACAGATACTCGTAAACTTATTGAAACGGTTAGTTTGTTTAAAATTTAAAAAATCAGAAAATCATACGTGTGCTTAATTTTTTTATTTAGCAAATGGAACGTTTCAAAGTGGTTGAACGGGAAACTAAAACGAAAGCATATTCAAAGGAAGGTTTAGGACTTGTGATCAAATCGGACCCAACGACCCGAGAGCGTGAAGAACTGAACACTTGGCTCATCAACTCAATTGATCAATTACAAATTCAGATGGATGGTTTTGAATGTGAAATCGAATCACTCCTTGTTTCGAAGAAAAAAAAGTTGGACAAAGAAAAGCAAGAACGAATCGATCTTGTGAAGGGATTCATTGAGAAACATAAATTGCATCTGACCAAACTAGAAGTGATCCTCCGAGTGTTAGACAACATGGTGAATGAAGAAAAAGTAAGTTATATCAAAGTTTGTAATAGTGGAAATTGTTGCTTCGTAGTATGAAATTAAGTATTTCAATTTTTGTATGTGTTCTGACCAGTTACCTACATTTTTGTCTCAAGTGAAGAAAATCAAGGATGATATTGACTATTATTTGGAATCAGCGCAAGATCCTGAGTATGAGGATAATGAATTTTTGTACGATGATATTGAAGGTTTAGATGAACTTGGCGTGATAGGTAGTAATACATTATCACCCACTCCTACCCCAACCCATGACACTAATCCCACAACTCCCACCACATCCACAGGTATTATAACTCCAGTGAATCCGTCTCCGGTTGTTAATGATTACAATTTGGAACGGCGTAAATCGTGTACAGAAGAAAGTAGTGCTAAAATTGTCCGACCTACACCGATCAAGCTTCTAAGTGCAAGTGTTGGTGATGACGGTGGGAAAGGTGTTAGCCAAGTCGTGTATTCAGAATGCAGCGTAAGTACTCTAGTTCAAAATTCAATTAGTGTATCAGAACTGAGTGTGGAACCACCTAAAAGGGTGGTTCCAGAATCCAAAATCTCAAATGATACTCTATCCAATTTGGAGAGTAGTGATGATGTTGGTTCGCCTAACTATGTTTCTCTTCCGTCTGAACTCGAGTCACAGCGCCAGCCTTCTAGACCACCTTCACGGCCCTTGGTACATGAGATCAATTACAAGAAGTCGAATTCTTTTGGTCCAACTCCACCTCCGTACACGACGAAACCCTGTGTGCCACCGCCACAACAGTTGACTGAGCCGCATAACAGTGTGAGCGTGAATTATTCCTCCAACAATGGACTGACTTCCTACCAGCCCCCTCGGCCACCGAGTCAGACGTTCATTGAACCTCCCATTGAAAAACGTGACGAAGGTGTGATTGACTTGCCCATGGTGTTATCCAATACAATTACAAATACGAACTGTAATCATTTGAGCACTAGTTTTGGAATTTCAGTTATGAGTGCGACAGTGGTATTGGGGTTGGGAAAACCAACTGTGCGCAAAGAACTTGAACCGCTTGTCTACACACATCCAATGGTTCAGGAATCCGATCATGTAATCTCTCAACCACACAATCAAGAACCTCACGTAAGTTGTACAGCCAGCTACCCATTGTACCAGTCAAAAGTAACACGACGAATGGGAACTAGGCGTGTTGCGAATTTCCGGTTGCCGGATATTCGCAAAAAAACTGCCGGATAGATTATCCGTCGGATACCGGATACTTTTAGGTATCCGAGCGGATAATTTTTGAGACAATTTCCTCAGAAATAGAAGAAATGAATTAATAATTTTATTAGATTTAATATATTGGAGTATTATATTATAATGAATTAGAGTGTTTTAAAACTCGGCTCTTGCTCGTTCGCTTGAAATGAGTCAAAACGCTTCTTGTTTTGATAAAAATTATATGCAATACGGGTTTCATTTTCATTCATTCAATGACATTCGCGGTAACCTTCTTTCAATGTCAGTTTGTCGTCCAACGTCCATCTTCCTCGAAGAAGCAGTATTTAAGTGTATTATACGTCATTCGAAAGTAAATTTCAGCCTGTGTGCCATGCTACTTTACTTAGCCTAAACTTAAGTAACACTTTGCTAAGGAATTACTACTACGGCCCATATAAAAATAAAGGGCAGTTATATCTAAACATGTCTCTTGGCATCGTGTTACAAAGTTGGATTATATCTTAACATGTCACTTGGCGTGCGATTTATTGACTCAGTTTCCCCGCGAAAACACCCGTGGTAGACATTTGGGGAATTAATTTGAATAAAGTGCACTTAATGTGTAAGCTTTTTTAGATGAAAAACTCGAAGCAACTTGAGGGAATGAGTTTAGAGTTTCCGAGAGAAGCTTGGACGGTCAACCCAAATATTTCCCTCCATTTCGTCTTTGTTATGCACTCACGGTGCACTGGATTTTCATTTTTTTTATCTCAAAATTGACGTATACACGACTTTTGATTGTTTAATTTCAACATTTCTTTCGTGGCGTGGGTGAAGCAAAGTAAAGTTTCGTGGTGTGGGTTGGCAAGGTAAGTTGGAAGAGATTAAGTTATTTATTGTTTTGGTGAACTTCGGTGTCAATTATTTTTTACAAAGAAACAAGGTTTATAAATTGCTTCAGAAACTAGAAAGCCTCCAGAAATTAGAGTTATAACGTTGATCTACCTAATCAACAGATCAAACCCAGACTTCGTTACTCAGGTCGACAAAATGTTGTGATATTTCAGATTTCTCGTGATCCATAAACTTGAACTTTATACTTCTCATTTCGATTAATTATCTCCCTTTGTTCTTACAGATAGAGGAAATCCCACCACAGAACCAACAGCAGACAGTCAATAACACAGGACACATGAGAATCACCAGTTCTCATGAACAGATGATGATGGAGCAGTTTCCGATGGACAGTCAACTAACAACTCTTAAGTCAATGGCACAAGAAGTGATGACGCGAGCTGGGCTTAATTTTGCAACAGATCAACAACTGCGTAAGGAATGCTTTACCACACTTTTTCTATTCTAAATTCTGACAGCATCATTTTTTTTTTGTGATTCCATCAGGGAATGAAGCTACAACGTCAGCACACATTCCTCCGTTGTTGGGTGTTGCTCCTCTGGGTCCAGTTCCGCTTCTTCAGAAGCACGACTATCAGCTAAGCATGCTTGAAGCCACTCATTATCATATGCCTTGTCCAGCCGATTCTGAACCATTGCGACAATACTTGCCGAGAAACCCAATTCCTACGCCAAGCTACTATCCACAAGTACGGTGGAATTCGATAAAATCAAAGTCTCAACATAATTTAGGCATTAGTTGGTTATAAATGTTATTTTGTTCCAGACTCCGCTGATGAATTCCGATTCCTTGGATTTCTTCGGCCGATTGTCAATTGAAACACTATTTTTCATCTTTTACTACCTTGAAGGCACCCGTGCTCAATATATGGCAGCAAAGGTCTTGAAGAAACAAAGTTGGCGATTTCATACAAAGTTCATGATGTGGTTTCAACGTCATGAGGAACCAAAGTTCATCAACGAAGCATATGAGCAGGTTTGTGGAAATTTCAATCCAAATTGTAGACAATTAAATATTACAATTAGAAGGTGATTGATAGTGAGTTTAGCGAAAGTGATCGTACTCGTATGTTGCGCAAGTCTTAAGTAAATAATTAGGGTTTCTGGCTTTTTTGGTTTTTTCTATAAAAATCAAAAAAACCTGGTTTATTGGTTTAAACCGGGTTTATTTGGTTTAAACCATGGTTTTTACTAAAAAATTTTTTTAATTTTTCTAAATTTTATTTTGGTCAAATCAAATTTTATAACAACGCAAAAATATATAAATTTTTATTTAATATAATAAAAAGCATTCGACTTAATCCATCAACTCTTGATTTCACTGAATGATTGCCCTCAACAATACTTCAGCAATTGTAAGCAATTGATGGAATACAACCGGCAATTATAATTGCTGATGACAAACAATTTATTGCTGACTGTTGTCATAATCGCTGTAAGCAATAAAGAACCAGCAAATCGGTTTTTACTGCTGAGTTTAGCAATTATTGCTGAAGTTTCAGGTGGGAAAGAACAAAAGATTCACTTTTTAATTTTTTTCAAAAAGTTCTTGTATTACAAGTAGGGTTGGGACGATTCGCACTTTTCGAAAAATCGCGATTACGATTAATCGAATCGCCGAAAGACAGAAATCGCGATTAATCGCGCGATTAGCAAAGCTATGTACGTGGCATATCATTTGAATGAGAATTTTATAGGCTCCTTAATTTTATACTTTAAAACCCAGTGGCTGGGTCTTAGGAATTTGATACATGTAAAAGAGTCGCTCGCGAAATGACTTGAAGCCAAAACTTTATTTTTAAATTTTCTACTTTTAAATTTTTTTGAATTATTAAGTTACATATTATATTATTTTATATATTATATCAAGAAAGTTTTTGAAATTTGGTTCAGTCCATATTCTAACATAACAAGGCTCTCGCATGGAAATGGAAGATCAAGAAGTACTAGAAATTGGACTAGTTACAGGTGATGTTTCACTGAATTATTACGTTGCTACATATACTAAGACCATGTTCCAAATTCCCTCTTAAGCAAATGATTTTCCCATACATTTGTATCTCTGTTTTAGGTTATCTCATTAACTTAGGNTCCAAATTCCCTCTTAAGCAAATGATTTTCCCATACATTTGTATCTCTGTTTTAGGTTATCTCATTAACTTAGGATTGTTAAATTAACTCATTACTCCATACAACACCCTATTCACAATAAAATTGAAAGTTGCTTTCTTTAAAGTGTCAAAGTAATTCTACTTATGGAATCAGTTTAGAAACAGTTTTTATTCCACTAGTATGATAACTGGAAGTAAGTTACTGCTTTCCCAAAACCGCGCGAATAGCGATTTCTGTAAGCGATTAGCGATTCGATTCGATTAGCAAAAAAANTTACTGCTTTCCCAAAACCGCGCGAATAGCGATTTCTGTAAGCGATTAGCGATTCGATTCGATTAGCAAAAAAACTCGCGATTAATCGCTTTGGCGATTAATCGTCCCAACCCTAATTACAAGTTTAAAATGGTGTTAATTTCCATGTTACTGCTAGGCAATGGAATTACCCCAGATCAAAGCAATAGTTTATCAGCAATAATTCATAGATGATATCAATTGCTTTCAGCAATAATTGCCGAAGAATTACTGGGCGCAATCTCAGTGGAATTGCTATTTTAGGCAAACAGTACCAAAAAATCAATGGGTGTACCAAATATTGTAAAAATTACTTTACCAAAAAAAATGAATCACTACTAAATGGAAAACGTTATAAGCAATGATTCAATGCAAGTGAGCCTAAAAAAGAAATGAGTTAAAGACGCATCAAGTAAGTCAAGAATCAGAAAAGCGTTTAATTAAAAATATTTTACGGGCTTTTTTTTTTTGCAATAAAATTTGTTTTTTTTTTACTAAAGTTTCTTGAAAATTATATTTAAAAAAAAATATCATTCGGGGTTTATTTGGTTTTTATTATTTGGTTTAAATCACTTGGTTTTTTTTAAAAAACCAGGTGGTTTAAATCAACTATTGGTTTTTATAAGCCGGCGGTTATGGGGATAATAAAAACCACCACCTTAACTTCTTAAGTTCCGACCATTAAATAAACCATGGTTTATATCAAATGATTAAATCAAAAACACCCTGTAAATAATATTATTTATGTTCGCATCCCAAAGGAAAGTTTTAAATTCGAAAAAATCCGTAGATACTAATCGTAACTTAATTAAACATTAAACACAACTTAGAAATCATGTTGGATATTTTGTGTTTTTGTGTTGGAATAACTTGGAGTTTACTAATTGGCGAACTATGGAGGATATTTTATGTTATTCAGACAGTTTTCGGATGAATTCAGAATTTCTGCTTCCGAATTAAAGTGGTATACACACAAGTGTGTCTCCATATAAATCTAGAAATTTAAAACTATAATATTATTGCGTTACTCTGTTTTATTCGTTCATGATGTTTTTTGTTTTACGTACAAATCAACGTCTTATTGTTACACAAGACATTGATTCAATGCCTGAGTTTTCTTTATTTAATAATAGACTAAACATCATGGATTATGTAGTACACGTGTTTATCTCACAGCATATCACCCATCGACATTTACCTAAGCTTCTTATTTTCTCTATCCAGGGCACTTACATCTACTTCGATATCGAAAAGTGGGGTCAACGCAAGAAGGATGGCTTCGTTTTCGAGTACCAGTACTTGGAAGATCGTGAATTGAGTTAAGTCCATCAGCTCAAAACATCAAACGAATATATACAATAATACGTTATCAAACTAACCAACCTACGATCGACAGTGCGTCAAAAATTCCGTACATAAAATACTGTGACGACAAATTCCCCTGTTCAAGGAATAAATTTCGTGGGGATTCTAAAGTTTTTTGTATTTTTTCAGAATGGAATATTTCTCTTCTTTTTTCAGACCCTCCATCTTCGTACCCCGCTACCCTAAACAGAGAATGTAATAATATTCCTGTCGAAATTTATTTCCAAGTAATAAATACCTACAAAAGTATGAGGGTTTTGGTATTGGTTATTTAACAGAGATATTACTGGAGATATTACTGGCTTATCATTCATTCTAATAAGATAATCAGGCTTTACAGGAGGTCAGAATTCATTTAGTCGAAGAATATTGAAAAGTTGATGTATACAGAAAAACTGGGATGCCCAACTCTGACTAACTTGTGCCATAATTCTTTACATTTCAGCATTGGGTTATCTCAAAGGTAACCCAGTCTTGTAAAAAGTGAAAGCATTTATTTGGAGATTGAAGAAAAGTTTTATTGTTCTTTCAGATGGAGTCAACACCAACAACCTAGTTAAAGTACCAGACATCATACCAACAAAGCCAGCCAGAGGCACACCGTATCGTGTCAGCAACAGCGGTACTAAATTCAGAAAAAAAGATCGACTCTTCCACTTCCAATTACCAAAATCTTTTTCCAATAAAAACAAGCCGAAACTTGAGATCTCCATCAGGGGTTTTCTCTCTACTGAAATCGCCACATAAGGTCCATACAGATAATGCGTACAACAGACACAAACTAAATCACCCTTTCGTTTATGGTGGACCTCGCATATGATGACTTCGGTAAATGGAAACACAGTTAACAGAGGAACCTGAACCATTGGTTCCCAACTACAATTTTAATTTTATGAACCTAGGACAGTCGGCTGAAAATGTACAGAATCCTGTCTCGAAGGGTACAGAATCTTGTACCTCATAAGGTACAAGATCCTGTACCCTTCGAGACAGGATTCTGTAGACTTCGTCATGAGGGTTGGAGCTCTGTTACAGAATGGATTGGCTTGTATGGGGGGGGGGGGGNATAAAACGACGTTAGTGTCATTGCGCTTTTAACTTACTTGATATTTATAATATTTTTTAATGCTCTTTTACTTTTGACTTGTGGCATCGGTTTAAAGTAACCAATTTATGTCTTCTATTTGCAAAACGCATACGAAATGATGAGTTTGGGTTCAAATAAGAAATGTTGACATAAGAAATAATATTAATGTGTCCTGGGAATGAATGATCGTCAAGAAACTACTCATGTTTAATCACATATATATTTGATATTATGAACATAATATTTAATTAACACTTTGCACACAAGTAGCTTTAACTTACTTACACATTGTACAATTTATATCCCAGTGATTTTATGCATAAATGAGAAAAGTTAAACCCGTCGTTGGCGCCAATAATTAATGGAAAAAATCGAACAAACTAGCGCATAAAACCCCGATTGTATAACGAATAAATAAAATTGATACGTTTTGAGATTCAGAAGCATTTTAACGGTCAAAATATCGTTTTCAGTACTTTCAACCTCTTCATTGCGTCTGAAGAATTTTGCAGTTTTGTAGAAATTTTAAGGCAAACTTTGTTGATTGAAATTTTAAACCAACGTAAAAATCCTTTAAAACTTAACAATCTTGAATGAAATTATAAACTCAACGTGTTTATTGTTAGAAACCACTTTTTAATTCAAAGAATTGAAAACATTAAAGTTTTCCAAATATGTTTAAATTTTATCAATACTATGCCACAAATCCCCCCTCATTGTGAACTGAGTAGTTAGATTTCAATCTTTGGACCGTCACAGTAGAAAGTATACAGAATCCTGTCTCGAAGGGTACATGATCTTGTACCCTTCATGGGAAGTGTACAGAATCTTGTACCTTAGGATTCTGTACATTTTCAGCCGACATAATGTTAAAAGCTACGGTGAAAAGGAACAATTGATTGAAATACATCATGTCTCCCTATCCAATCATTCACTTTTCCATGTTGATAGATGAACTAAAACCAATTTTTTTTTAAATATGCCTTGCAATTAGAGGAATAAATATAGTTATGAACCATTGAAATGAACAACGTAGATATGTATTATTAACCACAAACAGCGAAACTGGATGAGTTTATACGATCGCCTTTTCCATCTGTTCGTCCCAATATCTTATGATTAGATGCATCATGTGCTAATTGTAAGAATTCTAGATTTTTGCAAACATTTCTATTTTATAATTTCATTGAATAAATTATAGTTGATTCAATTTCTAATTTTTGTAATAATTAATAAATAAGATTATCATACAGTGGTCAAAATTATTAGTAATAAACGAGATGAAAGTGAATTCATTATGAAATAATTGAAAATTTTGTAATTTAGCACTACAGTTAGCATAGGAAAGTTCTTGACAACAAAAATCTGAATTGTTTGATCAACATCAATCAACTTCATCAATTTGAAAAGTGTTGAAATCAATTATTTGAATAATTATTGAGAAGAAGACTAGTCAAACGAATCGGAACATTAATTTCAAAATTTTCCATTTAATCATAAATCTATTTGCATGGTAGTTGACAGCAAGGAGCAAGTAATTAAGGTTAGTAATAATGTTCAAAATGTTTAATTTGATTTGGTGGATTGTTGAGTACGTGGTTTTCGTATAGACCCGTAGTGGCCTGATAGTTAGGGGGTTGGGTGTTAATAAGGTGGTGGTGTTCATGGGTTGGTTGGTTGTTATCATACGCAGCAAAACAAAAATACTTGGAGTGTTTTTTCTCTCTAGTCTCGTCCGAAACTCGTCGTAGAAGGAATAAAGGATTCGGTTAGGAAGGTAAGGTCTAACATCTTTTTGCGTAGTTATCGAAGAGAGGGCCTTCGACGAAGGGAATCCCTTAGTAATTCGTTATCTAATCATACAGTTCATGCATAAATCGAGATAGAAATTACCTTTGAGTAGGTTTATTTGGATTGTGGCAACGGTGTTGTCGTCGTCTGTTGTCGAGACGTTGGATTGATTGATTGAGAAGTCGTTCTAATCAGAACCCAAGAGAGGAAGAGTCGACTCATTTTCGTCGGCTAGGTAGGTGTAGTCTTACGACCGGTCAAAGTTCAACTCATTCTAACAACCACCAACAGGACAACAAGGAACAGGTCAGTTCTATACCTTTCATTTTATGAAATAAAATTTAACTAATATGGAAAGCTCCGTTGTTAGACATGCCTATGATTGGATTCTTCCTTTCGTCATTAGTACTATTTTTATTAGGATTCTCGAATGTCTAGGTTAGTTGGAAATTAACGTTGAATTGAGTGAATGACGATAATCGGTAATATAAACTAGGTTATTAGTTGAAAAAGGACTCATAGAAAAGAAATAAGAAATTATTGTAATTTATTAGTGCCGGTAGAGACATTTCTGAATCTTTGTTAGTCTATTTCAATATGTAATAATAACACTGCTGGTAAAATTTGTGTACTTATGTGAATTCGGAATGCAATAAGCTTATGCTTACTTACTTGTAAACTATTGCGTCGCAGGCAGTATTCATAAGAGGATGCCAGTGGTGATGGTGAATGGGTTTTGTAAGACTTGGTAGTTTATTTTGTGGTGGACGTCTACTGGTACGTGCGAGTGAGTATGCATGGTCTTGTTTGTTATGTTCGAGCATATCATCCCACAAGAGTAGTTCGGGTTTGGATTTGGGAAGGATGAGTAGCAGTTAGTAAAAATCACCCACTAGTAGTCAACTATTATTATTAGGCTCTCTGTCTTCGTGCATTGCATAATTCCTGTCGGATAACCAAACCTCAACAACTTTTCAACTGTTTTTTATGACTTATTTTCTATATAATAGTTACTTGTGCCATGCGGTGTAATTATTTTTGATACTTCCATATATCCAAAAAAATCAAGTGACTATAATAGTTCAGCTCTGCGGTCAATCGTGTGGTACTACAATTAAATAATAATTTACTGAACATAAATACCGAATTAGTTCTTTTTTTCTTTTTTTTTTTCTTTTTTTTTTTTAAAGAAAAGTGGATTTGGTTTATGCAAGGAATTAATTCAGTACTTTCTTTCTTTTTTAATTTAGCATTCGTTGGATTTAATAATCCCTAAACCAAGTACCGATACAAAGAGGAAAAGGCTGATTTTACCTAACTGAGACGAAATGGAGAACGGTGTGATGAGTGTTGAGAATGGGTTTATGCACGGCCTTAGCAACGGAGATGTTGCCAATGATGAAACCAAAAATGGATTGCTCTTGGATGATGCAACTGCGTCGGGAAAACAAAATGCTCCAGAAAGTTATACTCCGGCGGCGGATCGTCTCAAGCGAAAGGCTAAACGTCTTACCAAGTTCCTCGCTAAGGAGTTGGTCAACGATCCGTCGACTATGATTTCACGTCATTTGAAAAACTCGCGAAAGTCTCGGAATGGGATTGGCCGTGGTCTTCCAAAAAAAGGTTAAAAAAAAATAACACTTATCTGTTTACAATTTAAATAGTGACTGATTAGATTCTCTCTACTTTAACATGAAATCACTTTACCTAAATTTTAATCATATCAACCAATGATTTCGTTTAAGCATCATTGGGTTGTCACATTCAAATTTTGATACTGATATGTAGGAATTTTTTAATTTTTTATTCCCAAGTGAATTGAATAGGATTGGGCCAATATTATTGAATCAGTTTCAGAAGATATATGAATATTCCATACATTTTTAGTCAGTTTTAAGTTTTAAGTTTTTCCTTTCCATAGATATAACAAACTCTTGTGTTCTTTTACGTCTTCATTTTGCATTAGTAAGAATGTAAGCTACAACTTTTAGGAAGAGCCCATTTTTGAGTTCTTACACGAAGGTTAGATGAAGTATGAAGTAAGTTGTTTTCATTTAAAGTCACCCATCATGAAGACTGCACCAATAGTACAACATCTTGTTAAATGTTACTTCTCATTTGCCCTTAATAATAACAATGCGTAAGGAGTGTCGTTGACCTCTGTGAAAAATACAAAGGATCTAGCTTTTATTACCATCAGTCATTCAGTAATGCAATACGCAATCCTGCCTATGGTCACCAATTACGACATCTCACTTATCTCAGGGCTCACTCAGCTTATATTTATGGGTTGACAGAGGAGTCGTGAAGGGTCTTAAGGTTTAAAGAGAAAGGAGGGCGACACGCAATTTTAGTAATCTAGCTCAAAAATCTTTTGAATATTTTCATCATGAATAAATTCGTTGGTAGTAGTTGTGTCTAGTTGACAATGTAATAAATTGTTCCGATTCCATCCAACCATACTGTCCATGATTGGTTAAGAAAGAAATGAATTTTGGGGCAAAAAAAAAACATTAGACATGAGCCATGGAGCTTTAAACCAGGATGTAACTATTATCAGTAACAAAGGGTTGAGTACAAATTTCATCAAAATTTTTGAAGTGTGTAATGGTAGTCAGGCATGTATTCTCGTTCTTTGTAAATGGAGAAACATGAATCGCTGCCTCAACTAGAAATGGTTCACCACCAACGCCGCTCCGCTACTGTTTGCCCTTGACTTTGAGAGAACATATTTTTTTTTGTGCATAGATACCAGTTGGAATAAATTTTGCATTCGGTGCAGACTGCAGAGAGAGGTAGACCAAGGTCACATGGTTGAGAAAATTTCCATGATTTTTGATAAAAATAATTTTCTTTCAGATTGCTCATGGAAATAGACTGGTTAAAAAAGAAAGTTAGGTTTTACAATAATTAAAAAAAGAAGTCTAGAGAACCATATGAACCGAAAGTTAGGAGGAAAGAGAGCTGGACATGGAAAGAAAGTGAGAGTGGGTGGAGCAGAAGCTTTAGGTTGTTGCTAACGTGAAGTTGTCCTTCATATTCTTCTTCTGACCTTCTCTCTAGTGCATATCGATTTGAGCCGAGAAATGACATTAGTCATTTTCTCCAATGCACTTCTTACTTTTCAGGAACAACAGAATTCGACTTAAGACCAACCCGTTCGCGTCGAATTCAACTTTCTTCTTAGTTTTCAAGGAAATTATTAGCATTAGTGGTAGCTTTTTATTTCATAAGGAGAAACAAATCAATCTCAGTCATCCCTGAGCATTGTGATAAACTGGATCACATGCATAAATAAATAAATGCAAACTTTAAGTTGACTCATCACCATCAAGTTTGTATTCTAAGCTTTTGTGGGTGTAAAATATAAAAAAACTAATCAATATACTACTAAAACTTTTTATGAACAATTGTTCTTGAATTAATTGGTATAATTTGTTTGAATTTGAAAAGGTGGTGCTGGGGGAAAAGGAACATGGGGCGCCTATGGATCCGAGCTTAGTACCGTTGCAGCATTGGATTATAAAGATCCCAATTACGACTCTGAATCTTTGGATAACGGAGATATTCACCTGGAGTCTATCATTCCAGAGATGACGGATGAGGAGTTACATGTAAAAATTTAATTATTATAATGCTATCCTAACTAAATTGAATTGACGAATGATGGATTTAAATTCAATTTTGTAGAAACATATTGAAGGAACGGTTTTGGAATTCTTTGAGAATGGCGATATTGGAGAAGTCATCGCTACACTTGGGGATCTGCCATTGGCTCGTCGCAAGCACAAGGTATTAGTCATCATTTGTAAAAAAAAACTGTCGAGATAAGAATTTCGAAGAAAACATGAAAGTATAAAAATATCATTTCGTTAGGTGCTTGTTGTTACAATTGAGGCTGCAATGGATCACAAGCCAAGCCATCGGGAATTGGCGTCACGATTGATCTCAGTGCTGGTGGAAGAAGAAATTCTTGCACCAGAAGATATGATTAAAGGTAATGTTTCGTTGAAAATATTCTAAATGGTTTTATCAAATTATGATAATTTATAGTATATGATTGACTTTTTTTTTTAGGGTTTGAAGCTATTTTGGATAATCTTCCCGAAACTATTTTGGATGTACCGGATGCCGCAGCGATTTTGGGGAACTTTATGGCTCGTTGTGTCGCAGATGATTGCCTGCTTGTTGGGACGATCCATGGCTTCAAGGAATCTATGTCCAATGAGCACGCCAAGTAAGTTTGAGACATTCTCTTGAATTTTTGGTGATTCTCATAGTGTGGAATTATATTATTAATTATGGAATGTTAATCATAATAAATAATTTTATTTTAATGTTTTAGAGCTGCAGTTCAAGCAGCAGAAGTTATGCTTGTGGACAAATTTGGAATCCTTCGCTTGAACAATGTCTGGGGCGTTGGTGGCGGTGCTCAGCCTGTCAAGGCCCTCTCTCGTCGTATATTTATGTTGTTGAAGGAGTTTTTAAGCTCAAATGATACTGTTGAGGCAGGACGTTGCTTGCGTGAACTGGAAGTTCCTCACTTCCATCATGAATTGGTCTACGAGGTAATCATTAAAACTTTAAACCCATTTACTGATAAAAATCTCAATTATTCCAATATTATAACTCATGACAAAAATAGGCCATTGTCATGGCTTTGGAAGCAATGCAAGAGACTACTGAAGACGCTATGTGCCGTATGCTCAAGGCTCTCTCGAACTCTTGCATCATCACTCCAGATCAGATGCAACGTGTAAGTTATTTTGAATTTTTAGTAATTAAATTATTAATTGTGAATATTCAAATTTTTTTAAATTGTAGGGCTTCTTCCGCGTCTTTGAGGATTTGCCAGATATTTGCATTGACGTTCCAGCTGCTTATTCCCTNTGAATATTCAAATTTTTTAAAATTGTAGGGCTTCTTCCGCGTCTTTGAGGATTTGCCAGATATTTGCATTGACGTTCCAGCTGCTTATTCCCTTTTGGATCGATTTGTTACGCGCGCCCAGCGCTTTGGTTTTGTTTCTGAGGAAGTGGTTCGCCAGGTTCCAGTTCGGTAAGTCTTTTACAACGTAAGTAGGAACTAAAAATTTTATTACTAATTTGTTTTACATCATATTAAAGCGGACGCAAACGTTTTGTCTCTGAGGGAGATGGTGGGAAAGTGAAGGAAGAGAAAGCCTAAAAAAAAAAAAAAAAAATCCCACAAAACAGTTGACCCCAGAAATCTAATTTCTAATTCGTCATTAATTCGAGTATATCACTATCAGTTTTCTCTAATCCAGCAGTTCTGAAACAACTGCCAACAAAAAAAAATAGATACGTTTGTCAAATCAGAGTAATGTTGCAACTATTATGGCTTGTTACCTTCAAATGAGATTTGTCACTTTAAAAATTAAAAAGAGAAATATTTGCCTTTTCTCCCTTCCTTTTAGTAACTAGTTAATTTAGTCTTAATTTTAAAAGAAAAAAAAAGAAGTTCTGAATGAATTACTATGTGTTACACTTACTAAACCTTTTCTTGATCATTACCCTGTGAATTAATTAAAATCACCCGTGTTATTACTGTTACTATAATTTGTAAATCTATCCAAACTATGTACATGGGAAAATTGCATGGAATATGAATGTAAGGGGAAAAAAAGAAAAAAAATTTTAATTGTAAATTCGACAGTGTCTTTGATCAATTATTGATAACTTATCAGATTTATTCCTTCTCAATTGTCGGAATTGAAATAATTGTCGAAGAGTTCAGATTCTGGAAGCTAATCACTAAACTCCCTCTATATTTCGATTATTATAAATCTAGTTTACTTAGGATTGTAAATTCTATAACCAAAGCAATAGGAGACATATTGTCTTCACTGATTTAGTTTAATTTAATAATATTATTATTTTTTTTTTTCCATATTGTTAGTTAGAACAACCCTTTGTTCCTTTCCCATCAAAAGTATTAATTATTTGGATACAAAATTCAACTTGTGATTATAATGTGCATTAGGTTAATTAATTTTGCAATTGGTTTCTTGTAATAGTCACTTTTTATTGAATCGGATTCGAATAAGGACTCAACTACCAATGATCAAGACTCATTTTCGTCACTCAAGACAGAGTTGTCATGGATTTTTTTTTTATTCCCCACCCAAGACAACTATTTATAATCTAATTACTTACCCTTTACCCACATTGGTCACATTTCCTACCACACTATAATGTAAAAAAAAAAAATTACTAAATTTATAAACTTTCAGAATCTGAAGTAACATTTTGAGTTGTAATTCTTCTTTTTACTATTTCTATTTTGTAATGTGATCAATGGCAATGGAACGATTGCAATCCGTAGGACAAGTAACTTTAGAAAAAATTTATCCCAAGAGAAAAAAAAAGAAAAAAAAAGAAGAATATTTTATTATTTAAGAAATTCATAGTTTTGATTTAAGTGGGAACGGAATTATATTAAATCCGTTAGCTTTTAACTGGATACAAAAGTGCGATGTTAGTCAGTCATCCAGTAGGCTTAGATAATGTTTGTAATTAATATAACTATGCTGAGTTGCGGGATACATAATTATTATGACCAGATAATTTAATTAGGAAATGTTAATCAAAATTTGGACTTGAGTTAAAAAAAAAATTGACCAGAAACTTTAAAAACTTACAAATATTAGAATTAATTATGGTTATATGAGATGAGGGAGGTATTTATGAAGCCATCGTGGGAACTTACGATACCTATACAACAAGACTTGACTCAATGTGTTAAGATTATAAAAAAAAAAAGTCCAATTATTAGAGCTAGGCTAAATAAGTTAGTTTTTAGTAACATTAGCTCTCAGGATCCTTCTCATTTGTCATCAACTTGATTTAGTCCGATTGAATTTAGTTGGTTCGAGTCAGCTCTAATTACTAATTGGTCTATATGTACGTAGTTATGCTCCACTTTTTTTTTTTTTTTTTTTTTTTTTTTTTTTNTCCCCTTACATTTTTGTTAATTGTCATATTTGGTTTCGTTAATAACAAGAGGATGGATAATGGCTTCAACTGTTTCAGTTTATTATTTTTCTATACTACCCAATTTATCCCTAATCCTTGAGTTCTTATCCTAATTTTTTTTTAGGTTGGTCCCCTACATCTGAGTAGTAACCTTAGTAATCACCTCGTTGTTCCAATAAGTAGAATGCATGCAGTAGGATGAGAAACAATGGAGGGAATTAAAAAAATGTTATATGGAGTTCTCTTATTAGTGGAATTGACTGATTAGTTGGAAGCCAAGGAACCGTAGGTACAAATAAAATTGGAGACGAAGGCTGATTTACAATTAAGTTACCTTTGTACTCCTTTACTAATTGTTTGTTATCGAGAGAGAGAGAGAGAGGGAAACTAGGACATCCAGTAGGAAAGTAACGAGGGAGACTGACAGGAGGACTACTTGCTNAAACGAAGGCTGATTTACAATTAAGTTACCTTTGTACTCCTTTACTAATTGTTTGTTATCGAGAGAGAGAGAGAGGGAAACTAGGACATCCAGTAGGAAAGTAACGAGGGAGACTGACAGGAGGACTACTTGCTGGACAACATTGACAATTATTCAAGAAAAGGAAACCTGATTGGCTATTTTTAGTATAGTTTAAAACATTTAGAATTTTGTATTAACTTTTATGATATTATTATTATTATTATTAATTATTAACTTTTGGAAAGAATGGAAACGAAATCACTGTTATTTCTCTTTAGTATCTCATGATCGGAGATTGTGAATTCAATGTAAAATATTAATAAAGAAATCGTTTCAATTGGACTTTTAGTTAGTTACTTTTGTACAGTGAAAATTTCATAAGAAAATTGAAGTCTTTTTTTATGAGTAGGGACTTTTTTGAATGAGACTCATTTCATAAGTCCTTCCTAAGGACAGAAAATTTGAAAACTTTGACTTTGATTTCTTATTTGATCTTACTGTTAGAATTTTGAATTTTGTAATTCTCAATGGAGGGGTACTGAATTGGATTTAATTACCTTCAATTTCACAACTTTTTACATTGGACTCTACAATGGAGCGGTATTGATTTGTATTTAAAGGAGTTGTTGTTAATTGTTCTCTTATCCCATGTTCCGTTCCTTCATTTCTTTTATTAACGTCGTTCCCATCTGAGCAGGGCTCTTAGTGACAATCACGCCAGCCTAGAATTGAATCAGTTAGTTCTTAGGATTTTTCTGTTTAGCTCTCAATCTTACCTTTTCTAAAGCTTGAATTTTATCCTGAGCTCCTCCTTTGCCACCAGATATAATTGCACCTGCGTGACCCATTCGTCTACCTGGTGGAGCTGTGAGTCCAGCAATGAATGAAACTACTGGTTTACTTTTTGGACCCTAGGAAGAAGAAAAAAAAATCAAAACATGTCATTTGTTGTGTATTATCAGAATTTAAATTTAAGATATTGAAGACTTAAGACTTACGGAATTATGCTTAGTTAGGTATTCTGCGGCTTGTTCTTCGGCACTACCTCCGATCTCCCCAATTAGAATAATCCCTTTGGTGTCTGGATCATTAAGAAATACTTCCAAACAATCAATAAAGTTGGTTCCATTGAATGGATCACCACCAATCCCTACGCATAGAGTTTGTCCTAATCCAACCTAATAATAAGAAGTAAAATTTGAATATGAGAATAAATAATTTCAAATTTCATAGCTCAAATTGAGCACTTACCATTGTAGTTTGATGTACGGCTTCATAAGTTAGAGTACCAGATCGTGATACAATTCCAATTGAACCTTTCTGGTGAATATGACCAGGCATAATTCCAATTTTGCACTAATAGAATTAAGAATAAATAATATTTGATTCTATGATTAAAGATTAATATTTAATTAGAAGAAGTCAAACCAAGTCAGGTGCAATGATTCCTGGACAATTAGGACCAATAAGTCTGGATTTACTCTGCCTCGTCAGACGATGTTTCACACGGACCATGTCATGTTGAGGAATACCTTCAGTAATACATACAATTAAAGGCATTTCAGCATCTATTGCTTCGAGAATAGCTGCAGCGGCACCAGGTGGTGGAACGTAAATTACAGTGGCATCAGCTCCTGTTTTATCTCGTGCCTATTGTAAAACAAAGTATTAAAAATCAATACCTGGATTGCTTTTTTTTTTAAATAAAAATTCAATTGAATTATTTCTATTTTCTCTATAAATGTACTACCTAGCTTGTTGACTTACTTCCTTTACTGAGTTAAAAATGGGAAGACCCAGGTGTTCCTTTCCACCTTTACCAGGAGAAACTCCACCAACCATAGTCGTTCCATACTCGATTGCTTGTTTGCTACACAAAATTAATTTGATTAACTTATAGATAAAAATGACTATGAATCGAGTTAACAACGACTCAACCAGAACGTACCTGTGGAAAGTACCTTGCTTCCCTGTAAAACCCTGACAGATGACCTTGGTTTGTTTTGTAAGTCTTAGGTTGGGTCTTGTTGCTGTGTAGCATGATCGAAAAAGAATTGAATTCACTGAACCTGTGAAAATGTGTCAATGACAAGAACTTTAGATAAAATATAAGTACATAGTTAAATAGACATTCCCAATTTGGAAAGGATTAATAAACTAACCCAATGAAGTCTTGGCGATAGCAATCCGAGGAATAAATGAAGCCATTGCCATACCGTAAGTCACTACCCAACGTCGGAAACCGTAGACAGTTACAATTTACAAACAAAATCTATCTTGATGGTTAATTTATTTCTAAATTGAATTTATCGATGTTGTTGAAATTTGAAAAAGAAATGGATTTCAATTTACTCCACTAACTAAAACCCCACTACTTAATGTCTCATCAATTGACGGCCGTCTGTTATAAAAAAAAATAAGGTACTTTAAAAATAAAATTGAGTCTAATTTTTACAATATTTTTTTTATTTTTTCGGATAGTTTAATCAAAATTAATTAATTAGGTATAAAAATGATTAATTATGTTGAATAAGTTAAAATTCTAACCAAAAGTGCTCGTCTTTGTGATTTGATTTATAACTACACTTCTCACTCCTTATGCCTAATCTTTTTACTCCTCCATCTCGTATACAAAATTCTAAACTTTAGTAAATATTTTGAATGAAATGGCGATGATGAGTGATTTGGATGGTGACCTCTGTTTGACCTCAATAATTATCCATTTTAGTCAGCAGAATATAAATTTTGGACTTCTACCTTTGAATAGCACTCTATTCCAATTTCAATTTAATTTATTAATTGACAAGAAAATTAAAACCTTACGAATATGGTCTCAGGTCAGTAAGTTCATCACTTCTTGATAATGAATTTAATTGTATCAAAAAAAATTCATTTTATTTTCGCTACATGGACAACTTACTATTGGAGTTTGTGAATCTGATGTCCTGATGATGACANAATTGTATCAAAAAAATTCATTTTATTTTCGCTACATGGACAACTTACTTGGAGTTTGTGAATCTGATGTCCTGATGATGACACCTTGGTTGTCTGTTACCACACTAGAAAATATAGGTAACGACCTCACCACGTCTTACCATAAATTTTTACTACAAAAAAAAATTTTTTTTTGTGAAAGTCTCTGAGAAAACTTTCACCTGGTTTACTGATGAAATCTTCTTGTGTCTAACAATCAAAAAAAAAACTTGAGAGAATATTTAAGTAATGTTAACCATTATTCTAAGTTTTAGTTAGCATAAACAGAAGCAAGGAGGCTGTTGGTTTTTAGTTCCATTTCTATATAACTCACTACCAANGAATATGGTCTCAGGTCAGTAAGTTCATCACTTCTTGATAATGAATTTAATTGTATCAAAAAAAATTCATTTTATTTTCGCTACATGGACAACTTACTATTGGAGTTTGTGAATCTGATGTCCTGATGATGACACCTTGGTTGTCTGTTACCACACTAGAAAATATAGGTAACGACCTCACCACGTCTTACCATAAATTTTTACTACAAAAAAAAAATTTTTTTTGTGAAAGTCTCTGAGAAAACTTTCACCTGGTTTACTGATGAAATCTTCTTGTGTCTAACAATCAAAAAAAAAACTTGAGAGAATATTTAAGTAATGTTAACCATTATTCTAAGTTTTAGTTAGCATAAACAGAAGCAAGGAGGCTGTTGGTTTTTAGTTCCATTTCTATATAACTCACTACCAAAGTCCATATAAGGTTTTGTTTGAGAAAGTGAAAGAAGAAGTAATTAAGAATTCTTTTGATAAATGCTTAGAAAATGTAATTTGATNACGTCCATAATACGGTTTTGTTTGAGAAAGTGAAAGAAGAAGTAATTAAGAATTCTTTTGATAAATGCTTAGAAAATGTAATTTGATTTAGTTCAAAATGAATGGAGACGTAAATTAGAAGATGGTGATGGTAGTCTGTATAAATTCAACACCACTTTCTCACAGTTCAAGTTAAAAAATATATTGAGCAGTGAGGCAATTCAAAATTAATCAAATTGGAAAAGGTGTTGGAGATAATTATTTTTTGGATGGTTCATTTTGACATCACTTTTTATTTGTAATAAGAGCCTTTTGCATACTTAGACTCCATGATTCTGACGTCATCTCTGTAAATAAATATCATAATATTTAGTTGTTTTTTTTGAGGATTAGATGTCCAATAGGATTTGGATGAGATATTAAAGATAATTAATTAATTTACATTATCCAATAACACAAAGCTTTATCCTTCTTCATAAGATGGTAAATTATATTCAATTATTTAAAAGAGAAAGTTTGCTTTCTCTCTAATACATTTTGAAAAGAAGATCATTTCCTATGAACAGTTTAGGAGAAGTTGATAAATAAATAACCACAGTCAGTGAAAACTCCGGTCCAGCCGTTCTATTTACCGACCGGAGGAATTTGTGTAATAATAAAACAAAAAAAAAAATTTTTTTAAAGGTAATTAATTATACAGTGTGTTCGAATAAGAAGGCGAAAATCTGGCACTTGTGTTTTTAAAACTCCCACAAATTAGAGTCTTGTGACACTTTTTAACTTAAGAAAAGTTAACAAAACGTTTGTAGAACCGATTTTCAGCAACTTGAGCAGTTCATAATGTGTATAAAATTTTGACATATAGTCAATTTTTTAGTTTTCCCAAAATCATTTTTCAAAAATTTCTCCTTCTTATTTGAACGCACTGTATATAGATAAAAACCAAAGGGTATTTAATTAAATAGGTAAGGCTCGTATCAGCCACACTACACCGCACTATTCACGGACTTGATAGTATCAGTTTATTCAATTTTGTCAGTAAAACTATTTAGTAATTATTTGGTCACAAACGATTAGTTACTAATTCCATCTAGCCGGATACATTTTGTGGCACAAGAAAAATGTGGACGTAATGAAAATATAATTTAAGAAACAAAAGAATTTTTTGTTCCTTTTCTATATGTAAAATAAATAAATTCTTTTTTTTTTTTCCAACTTTGACTTAAGTATCACTAACGGATGCTACACTGAGGCGCCTAAACAAGGGTACATGATGGTAATGAGAATGAAATGGGGAGTGTTCGGAGTGCAAATTGGCAAAATGGGCAAAATGTAGAGTAAAATTGGCAAAATGGCAATGAAGTAGAGATGGCAAAAACAATTAAAGCTTGGAGACTGATAAATTAAATTATAAAAATTATTTTGAAAGCCAGACAGACCTTTGCGCAGTAAGTCTCGTAGTCCGACCTTCTTAGTGGAAGAGAATTAAAATAAGATTTAAAATAAAATTTAATTTAAGACAGATCGAGACCAAGAGAGGTAAAGAAAAAAATTATAATAAAAGATGAAATTTGAATTACTGAAGATAAAGAACACCTGGTTTCTGATTTTGATTTTCCAACAACCGGCTCAGTCGATCCAAGTACCTTTTGAAATTGCTAAGGAATTGCGCTGTTTAAAAAATGTGTCAAGTTTATTTTCCCACTGCCAATTTTGCTTATTTTACCAATTTCACCAATTTTTCTACGATTTTTTTTTNATGGAATTGCGCTGTTTAAAAAATGTGTCAAGTTTATTTTCCCACTGCCAATTTTGCTTATTTTACCAATTTCACCAATTTTTCTACGATTTTTTTTTTGCCATTGGTTTTTCCAATGTACTTTCTTAAANAAAGAACACCTGGTTTCTGATTTTGATTTTCCAACAACCGGCTCAGTCGATCCAAGTACCTTTTGAAATTGCTAAGGAATTGCGCTGTTTAAAAAATGTGTCAAGTTTATTTTCCCACTGCCAATTTTGGTTATTTTACCAATTTCACCAATTTTTCTACGATTTTTTTTTTGCCATTGGTTTTTCCAATGTACTTTCTTAAANCTTATTTTACCAATTTCACCAATTTTTCTACGATTTTTTTTTTGCCATTGGTTTTTCCAATGTACTTTCTTAAAACTTTCTCCATGTACCTATGTTTATGCGCCTTAGTGTAGATTCTTACTTACAGATGCCAAATTTCTGATTTTTAGACACACAACGGCTTTGAATTTTTGACCATAGCGTAATATCATATGAGCCAGCTTATTTCTCAGCTTTCCCAAGACTGTCCGGAAGGATTTNGCTTATTTTACCAATTTCACCAATTTTTCTACGATTTTTTTTTTGCCATTGGTTTTTCCAATGTACTTTCTTAAAACTTTCTCCATGTACCTATGTTTATGCGCCTTAGTGTAGATTCTTACTTACAGATGCCAAATTTCTGATTTTTAGACACACAACGGCTTTGAATTTTTGACCATAGCGTAATATCATATGAGCCAGCTTATTTCTCAGCTTTCCCAAGACTGTCCGGAAGGATTTCTTTTTTACATAAAAGTTTATTTCGTAAGGTTAAATTTTTCTTCATTATTTTGTTCATTTTCTGAAATTTCTTACCTCTACTGCTGTTTCCGACCACTTTACCATTCCCTTTAAATATTTTCACTAACGACTTACCCNCAAATTTCTTACCTCTACTGCTGTTTCCGACCACTTTACCATTCCCTTTAAATATTTTCACTAACGACTTACCCAAAGACTTCTTTGTTGTTACGGACTTTTACATAGTAACCAAGTTTCTTCTGGTGAAAGTTTATCTATCACGTTTCTTCATCTCTATCATCTAAAGCATAAAGTATTCCGTTGGATTTCCATCATCACGTTTCATTTAATACAACACCGGATCTTAACATTTGCCTCTTCTTGACTCGAATCAATTCTAAACTAACTCTCCAAAATGGAAAAATATACTTTAGAAGACTTTTTCTAAACCCACAATCATGTAATAAGAATTAATTCTCCTCCTTTTGAATACGTACACACAAAAAAAAACCAAAAAAAAGCAACTACCTCAAACCTACCTGTAGTCTGGTTGAAGCAAAGAAACTTGTTGGTTTCACCACATGATTGGAGGAATATAAAATATTTGGGTTTCCTGTACAAATCTCTCTTGAGAAGAAAATTTATGAGGGAAAACACTATAAAATTATGTAACTGTTGGATGTTTGTTTGTAAATTCAATACATAGTTTACATTACTATTGTCATTATTTAACCGCGAACCAACAGAGCCAAAGGATTTTATTATTTCAAGCTACAAGTTGTAGAGTCTACAGTCTAGAGATGAGAGCGGTATGAGAAATTATTAATTTCAATTACAAAGAAATTTAAATTCTAAAACTATGTCCTGTTAGTAAGCAAACAGAACTCAAACTTTTAAAATCTTTCCAACAACCACAAGGACTGTCATCAGAATTAGCCACGAATCTCAAGACTCAATGGTTTTAGGAGACTATCAAGTCCGTCTGTCTCTATCTCTTTATTATTCAGATTATTTTGAAAAACATAACAATGAAATCATTATGGTCAGTTCTGATTACATTATGTAAAAGGTTAATAGATTTTTAATTAATTTTGAGTTCATAGACGGTTGTACTAATTTTGTTTGTTTTTTACCTTCTACTAAATCATTCATCCAATGAACTCTTGAGTGTTTATATGACTCAAAGTTCAGGAAATCAGAATTATAATGCCTTCTAGAAAATATAATGTTTATTTATCCTTTCAGAGAAGAAAAAAAANAGTTCAGGAAATCAGAATTATAATGCCTTCTAGAAAATATAATGTTTATTTATCCTTTCAGAGAAGAAAAAAAACATTTCAAATTTAAGCCACAATTTTCAAAATTTCAAAACCAGCAGGAGTTACTCTTGGAAATCTATGTAATGTATGGTGTGGTAACCTACATGAAACAGACCACATAATAATATATAAAAAAAAATAATCATGTCTNAGTTCAGGAAATCAGAATTATAATGCCTTCTAGAAAATATAATGTTTATTTATCCTTTCAGAGAAGAAAAAAAAACATTTCAAATTTAAGCCACAATTTTCAAAATTTCAAAACCAGCAGGAGTTACTCTTGGAAATCTATATGTAATGTATGGTGTGGTAACCTACATGAAACAGACCACATAATAATATATAAAAAAAAATAATCATGTCTCNTATGTAATGTATGGTGTGGTAACCTACATGAAACAGACCACATAATAATATATAAAAAAAAATAATCATGTCTCTGAACACATTTAGATTAATTGTATAAACCCTTCAATCATTCTCAAAATTCAGAAAGGATTCAAACTCTATTCATTTATATTTTTGGCCTCAAGTGTCATATTCCAAGGCTCCTGGCACTAACAGAACTATCAAAATCAAATCCTGAAAACCCTATGTACTCTCTCTCTCTCTCTCTCTCTCTTAAGTTTTAAAAGTAATCTTTCAAACTTTTGTCACATCAGTACAAAAACTCAAGTAGAGACACGAAAATGAAGCTATTCTATTCTGAAGTACAGTCTGATCATACTAAAAATAGGTCCTCTTTCTCCAGTTTTTTTTTTTCAAAAGTGATAGTTAAAAGTTAGAAGTGAGCCAAAATCTTGAGAAAAATCAAAAAAAAAAATAATTGTAAAGAGTGAAGTTTTCCCACCACATACCAACTGGTTGTACAGTTCTCAAATCACTTGATGTTATGGGAAAACTTTACACTCACCATATTCAAAATTTTTTTTTAATTTCAGGTTAAATTTTAAGTCTAAAAGTAAGTAAAAATAGTTTTAAATAGAGTAAATGAAATTTAAAAATGAACCAAAGGTAAACATTTTAAGAAAAAGTGAAAAAAAAAAAAACTGGACGCGGTTTTCTTCCGGATCATTACTGTATCAGAACTAAAGTTTATTTATTTAGTCAACTTTACTGTCATCACTGTGATTGTTAAACTATTTGTAGGTATTTGATTACTAACTGGGATACAAAGAAGACAAAAAGTTTTGTTGTTTGAGAATACTTTCACTTTCTCTGAATCTTTTTGGCTTTTCTTCAATGGAAAGCCAATGGAGTTCTTCTTTCACTCTCAATTCCCAACCAGTTGTTGTCTTAAGTCTGTTGGCTCAAGAACATAGAAATGNTCCCAACCAGTTGTTGTCTTAAGTCTGTTGGCTCAAGAACATAGAAATGGTTTTTCATTTGAATCTTTTTCATTCATTTTTACAAACTATTTACTCAATTCTTATGTCCAGATTTTACTCTTTTTATTTNACTTTCACTTTCTCTGAATCTTTTTGGCTTTTCTTCAATGGAAAGCCAATGGAGTTCTTCTTTCACTCTCAATTTCCAACCAGTTGTTGTCTTAAGTCTGTTGGCTCAAGAACATAGAAATGGTTTTTGATTTGAATCTTTTTCATTCATTTTTACAAACTATTTACTCAATTCTTATGTCCAGATTTTACTCTTTTTATTTNGATTTGAATCTTTTTCATTCATTTTTACAAACTATTTACTCAATTCTTATGTCCAGATTTTACTCTTTTTATTTATACCAAAGAGATCCGAGTGAATCTACTGAAGAGTAAAACCATTAGTAAGAATCATTTCCTTACTGTTGCTCTCAAAACTTTCTCCTCTTGCTCTTACCAATTTATTGTCAAAAAAAAAATTACGATTTTGAAATCCCTACTTATTTTTCTTCCACTTTCTCTTGCGAATGCGGTTGAGGAGAAAGTTTTTTTTTTTTTTTGTAGAGAGTGAAAGTAGGATTTGTAGAACATCCTTTCACTTCCTGTAAACTCTAGGACGGTCTCACACTTTGGAGAACTATTTCCTCTCATCCGTAGAAGTGAAAGTGATTTCCTCATCAATTATTGGTTCAAGGATTTTGAAATTTTATTCTAATCTCAAATCAAAAAACAGTACTGAACGTGTTAAAATTTCTAATGTTTGGATTTAAACTCTTCTTGTGGTTAATCAGGGTTTAGTAAAAATTATTATCTAAGAAATACTAACTTTGTGATGAAATCAACAATTTTATGAAAATTATTTTTCATTCAATTCTACAACTTATCTTCCCATGGTTAAAATCTACTGATTCTTTCTCACTCAACAAAATCACTATTGTCATTTTGTGAAAAAATTTTTTTTTTCCAAGTATTGTTTTTCATTAATTCATCAGAATGGAAATTCAAGTGAGTGAATGACATGATTTTTTTTTTTTTTATAATCATTATCTTATTGAATTAATAAAACAAAATGAAATGGAATCAATTTTTTGTATTTAAAAAAAAATCAACAGATAATGAAAACTTTCTCTTCAGTTATTAATTTTATTACTAATTTTTATATAAATTATTATTTAATGACAAAAGAGAAAGTAAATTATAAAGAATCGTTTATTTTTTTTTTATAAGTTATAAAACAAATGAGCGATTCCTTAAACTAACTTGTGAAATTTAGTTGTCTTTTTTTGGTCCAATAGACACATTTTTTTTTTTTTTTTTTTAATCTGTAAATCGTTGAGTGATTTTTTTTATTATATTATTATTGTATTTTGAACAAATTATCAACTTCTACATAGTGTCAAATTAACAATTGCTACATAGAATCACAAATTGTGTAGAAATAATTTAAACTTGTTTTGTTTTTTGTTACAAAGTGTTTACATTAGATAATTGAAGATGTAACGATGGAAACTTTGAGAAACTTTTGTAGAAAATAATATTCTTTTTCTTTAAAGAAACAAGTGCTAAATTTACAAAGACTCATGCAGAAAGTAGAGCAAAAAAAAAATATAATTAATTGAGAATTTTATCTGATGTTTCGTACTTTATCTTATAATTATTGTTTAATATTTTTTATTTATTTTTTTTTTGTTTAAAAATTTCAANATATAATTAATTGAGAATTTTATATGATGTTTCGTACTTTATCTTATAATTATTGTTTAATATTTTTTATTTATTTTTTTTTTGTTTAAAAATTTCAAAATAATATATATTCTCATAACTTTTCTTGAGACAAGTTATTAGTTAGTAGTTCTTTGAGTTCAGGTAGTTCAAATTATCAAATAAATTTTCTCTATGATATTTGGCACTGAATGAATGAATCATAATATACTTTCAGGTTGTTTATTTTTCTTTAAATATTTTTCAGAAATTTTATTTTTTATAAAATTTACTGGAAAAAAAGTTTTGTAGATTACATACATTTTCTCAAAGTTAAACTAACTCATTTACTTTCTCTGTATTAATTGGTTAGAGTTAAAATTTTTAAATGACTGAGTTAAATTTCAAAGGTAGAACAGTACTTTTGTAAATAAAATTGAAATATTAGATTTCAAATAAAAGACAAATGGTGTAGAAAGTTAATTAAAAGCCTGCTAATAGTATGCATTTTTTAGCATTGTCTAAAAACTTGTACATGAGTGTAAAATATATACATTGTTGAGCTCATTCATTAAACCCTTTTTAAACAAATGGAAAAGCAGAGTGAAAGTAATTAATTTGACAAAAAATAAAATAAAATAAAAAAAAATTCAAAAAGTCTCGATACTTGTCACTTGGAAACCATAGTTTTATAGGCTTCTTCGAACCAATTTAAAACTTTTAATTAAATTAAATTAAAAACTATAAATTTTTGAGTAAGAAAAAACCTTACAATTTGACTTTAGACGTGAGGGAGATTTTATGATAGAGATTTGATTATTGGTTCCAATTTATTTTAGATAATATCAAACTTTATCAACTTTAACAAAAGTAATGGAGAATAATTAACAAATATTAAAACAATTCAGACTTTGCTTAGTAACAAAAAAAAAATTTTTTTTTTGTAAGAAATTTCAAAATTTTAATAATAACAAAGTTTCAGAATACTACCATATTACTACTTATTTTCTACTCTTTAAATTGAATGATGAGAGATATTACATATAAAATTCTGTTACATATGTGTCTTCATTTTCTAATTTTCAAGTGAAAGCCGTAACTTTCACTTTCAAAAATTTGAACAGTAAACTCAACGTCTCAAGTAAGGTGAAATAGAATTAAATTGAAAAGTGTTTTCTTCTTTTTTAAGCCCCAAGGCATTTTCTTATTACTGTTATAAATAATACAGTCCAACACAATAACTTAAGATCAAGGGTTGCAAGAGGCCCAAAACTTTTGATCCATACTCATGATTACAAAAAAGTAGTGTCGTGTAAAATTGTAGTCAATTGTATCAGAAATTTATTATTATTTTTTAAAAGATAAAGTGTAACAGTTTAAACTTCAATAAGCCGCTCTTAGTAATAACGTTTCAAAAGAATATTCAAATATTTCAAATTTTTAATAAATCATAACTCACTGTTCTATATAGTGATCATAAGTGACTTAAGTTTTTTGTCATATTGTACTTTTCAATGTTATATTTCTGACACTAGCACACTGAGTCAGAGAAGAAAAAAGTGTCCACTTTATAAGAATTTATTTTCTCCAGGAAACGTTATGGATCAAAAATAAATAAATTTTTTTTTCACATGGTGCTAAGGTTCTATGTCGAACTGTACTCTAACTTTTTGTAGTACATATAACAAATAAGTAAAGTAAAAGATATATGCACTTTGGTGAAAAAGATTATGTTGAAGGATGAGAATAGATTTGGTTTTCTCAATGGATCTTCGTATTTAACCAAAAGTAAAGTCATACAATTGACATGAATGATGGTAATATAATTTTGGTAGTAAACTTTTTCATAAATTGATACGGAAAAGTTAGATTTCTTGGAAAGTGAAGTGAAAGAAGTATAAAATTTTACTTTCTCCTCTTTTTTTTTTCAATTCAGAAGAGACAAATGAAAGAAAGTTTGAGAAAGTCTAATAAGTCTAATGACACTTTCACACAAGTATAATGAAGATCCTCACTTCCTGCTCTTCCTAATGAGACAGTTTCTTATTAGGTAATTCAACTTAAAATTTTCAAGGTTGACAAAGTAAGGAGCTTCATGATGTAATAAACCTTCAAGTCTTAACTACTATGGATCAAAACTAAGTCTTATGGAATTGGATTCAGAACTTCAGACTTAAAATTCCATTCAAAAAGACTCTACGTTCAAATCCATAAGGTCATACTAGAGAAACTTATTTATTTTAAACTTTTTTTTACTCCAACGTTAAACTNTTACGTTCAAATCCATAAGGTCATACTAGAGAAACTTATTTATTTTAAACTTTTTTTTACTCCAACGTTAAACTTTAGAAAACCGGAAATCATCAACACACATCACGTTAAAGTACTTATGGTTCTTCTCATTTCTTTTTTTTTTTCAAAATTTTTTGAAATGTAGATCATCACCATTCACCCTCACCTTGACGTCATGTATGTCTGTTATGTAATTAACATTTCATTCAACCGCGCCTACAGATTTTGATGAACTTATGTATATTATATAACTGTACAGAGTGATTTATCTTTTCTTCTACTTACATTATCTACTTTTATGGTTATTTAGTTTCTTATACATTTCTTATTTCTTTATCTTGATGCTTCCAAAGAAGCAAGACCGAGAGGCGCGAAAAAAAATTTTTTTTTAATTAGTTTTTGAATTGAATGAGTGGAATATGCAAAAGCATTAGTATTATTTATGCCACGCTTTCCGCTTTCCCACATAACCTTAATTCTTAGAAAGTCAAGTGGCCAAGTCCCATTGATAACCATTCTTTCAATTCATCATTTTCTTCCTTTCTTTCTATTTTTGATGATATTAAAGTAGAAATATTTTCAATTAGTTTTTTTTCTTCATCAAGATAAGATAAATGACCCTGTACATAAGTATTATTATGTGTTGAAAACATAATAGATCTGTCTTGTCCGTCTGTCCGTCCATCCGACCGTCGGTGCTCTAACTCAAAAACTAATTGACGGATCGAGATGCGGTTTTCACTAATCGAAAGCTCATGCACTAGGAACGGACAAGTTCGAAAATGAGCCATATCCGTCAACTCTGACCTAGTTTTAATATTTTTATCCTGAAACTCAATTTTCGCCTTATGGGAATTTACATGTTAAATAATAACTGGAATATTTCGATAACCGATCGATATCGGGTTTTCACTACAGGATACACCATGCCTCAAACTCCACCCCGAACTTCCCAACTTAACACACTAACAACCTATCAACTTATCATTACCCGAGCCAGTGCATTACCCGACCCTAGGCATTACCCGACTCCTTGCATTATTCGACCTCGGGCATCAGCTGACCCGGACCTTACAATATGTCAGGCATTACCCAAGCCCGGGCATTCCCTTACCCCCAATATTACCCTGCCCCTGGCGTTACCCGACCCCGACCTCACAACACGCTAAACAATACCCGAGACCAGTCATTACTCTACCCCAGACATTACCCGACCCCAGGCATATCCCGACCATGACCTTACAATATGCTAGGGATTACCCTACGTCAGGCATTACCCAGACCTCTTTANTACCCAAGCCCGGGCATTCCCTTACCCCTAATATTACCCTGCCCCTGGCGTTACCCGACCCCGACCTCACAATACGCTAAACAATACCCGAGACCAGTCATTACTCTACCCCAGACATTACCCGACCCCAGGCATATCCCGACCATGACCTTACAATATGCTAGGGATTACCCTACGTCAGGCATTACCCAGACCTCTTTACCGCCAAAGCTCCCTTGATACCACCCAACTGCCCTCCCTATCGAACTACCGTTCACCTTCCTCCCTACTTTTTATACATTGCAACACATAATTATGCCCGTTCGCAACGGTTTATTCTGAATGAAGTGAAATACGTACAATGATATTTATCAAGAACGTAAAGTCCACGAGCTTTTTATCATTAGAGGTAATTCTCTTAATGAAAGAAAATGCGCGAAACTTTTATTCCTGATATAATATAGGGGTATAATTGATTGTTTTATGTAAATGTGTATTGACATTAGGCTAAAAACTTGCAGGGGAGTTTTGGGCCTGTTTGGGAGTTTTTTTTTAAATTTTTTTAATTTTTGGCATTTGATGAAGAAAATCTAAAAGTGTGAAATGGATTTTCAAATTCAAATTAAGGGTATTTAATATAAGTGATAATTTGTTAACACCTTAAAAGTGTATCATTAGTGAAAGGAGCAATGGAAATTCTGCTTTCACTTTCTCTTTTCACTAAACTTTTTTTACAAAACTAAATTTAGAAACTTAGAAATCACCTTTGCTTGGCACAGTTCTTCTAATTTATATAGAAAACTTTATTGAAATGTGTCATCTGAATTTTGTTCTTGAAAAAATTCAACAAAAGTTTTATATTCTTTCTAGAGGAACTACTAATCCTTACTGGTTGAACGGGGGAATGTTTTAATTGACCAGTCAGAATTATTTTGATAATGTTAAGATTTAATGTCGCCAATATAAAACCATCCAGTCCTCATGCGTCACCACACCTGTCAAAATTTTCTATTTAAACTAAATTGAAATTAGAATGAAGCAAGTGAAAGAAAGTTTTTAATTTCAAAGTTTAGTTTTTCTTTACTTTTCTCTACTATTTCACTCAGGAAGAAATACTGCATGTTTCAACAAAAATGTAACTAACTTTCTTTACATTTAATCCAAAATGATTAGGGTAAACTTGTACAATACAAGGGTGAACTTAGCATACAAAAATAAACCTAAGTTAAAGCCTTTCTCCAAATGTCCCAAGAGCATTTGAATCTTATACTCTTACAATTATCTCAACTTACTCCATTCAGTCTCAATAGCATGTGAAAAACAATAAAACTCATAGTCAAAAGTGAACGCACGCCACGCTACTGTTGGATATCTCATCTTTACTTTTCCACACGTCACCTCACCGCAGTTACCGCACTCAACTTGAGAAAAAATAATTTTATCAAGTTATCGTTTTCTTGGAACACACTGTACATCATGTCCAAGATGTTTAATGTCGGTGAAAGCACACTTTCACTCTTCATCAGAAATCTAATGTTGTAACGTAAAGCTATTTGGGTCAAATGGTTTTCCTCCACAAGATAGATTGAATTTACCGTCATCAAATAGTTCCGGACATGCTGTAAAAAGAAAGCACTTAACAAAAACCTTCATAAATTTTTTTATATTCGATTTTAATAAAAAAATATCTACTAAAACTTAAGGCTAAGGCTATGTAGTAGACTAAACTAACTCAGTAAATTGAAAATTCAAAATTTTTAAAGACTTTCTTCAAGGTATGGATGTGTCCTTGAGATACAGTCCGACTACTTCGCTTTGATTCTGGCGAAATTTTGTTAATAACTTCTTTATGACTAATTGTTTGAAAGCAAGACTTCTCACAGGTAATTAATTGTAAAACTATTAGAGTAATCTATGGCGACTTTCAACCCATTACGTAAATTAATAGTGTCATAGGGCGAGAAAATCTAAAGTGAAAGTAAAGAAAGTGACCAGGACCACTACCACTACTAAAGTTTGATAGTTCAATCAAACTATAGGCCAAGTTAAAAATACATATGGGCTAACATAAGGTATATTAAATAATTCAACTATTACACTCCTCTAAACTATATTTAAATTAATATTTAAATTATCGGAATTTTGAGACTCTATTAATTCATATATTGGGGTGAAACTCGGCAGATATTACTTGAACAACAATGGAATTACCTATAACAAAATATTTCCTTTCAAAGTATTAGTCATAGGGAAATTATTTAAAAAAATGTGTCTGGAACCAAAACTAAGTAGTCAAACTGTACATTTTTGTCTCACTAAAAGTCAGGTTTTTTTGTACTGTACTGTACTGACAAGACTCCAACCGGATTACAAATGAATCTAAAAGTAAGGAATAATTTTATTAAACACTGGGAATTGTTGAACACTTTTGACCTAATTTTGATAGAAATATTACACGAGTAGTTTGTTAACTTCATCGTGTTATTTGAAATGATGGGTGGTTATATTTGGTGTAATCCAATTGTACAACTGAAGTGGTTGGTTTCGAGTATACCCTTCACTACTATATTCTCTAATAAATCAAGTCATTGTGAATGACAGAAAATGAAACCTGTTTCAAATTTGAAGTGAGAATTAAATTTTTGAGTTATAATTTTTATCTCATACTTTCTCTTGTAAAAGTTCAGTCTTTTCTTCGTTGATGAGAATTAAGTAGACCTTGATGTGGTGCTTTGTGTAACCAATTTTCACAGTCACTTACTAATAAAGAAAGTCTCTTCGAACCATGTAATTATTCAAGACGAGAAGAAGTAAAAGAATCAAAAACTCAAATAACTTTCTCTTCCTACTTTCACTTTCCTTCCTAAGCCTCTTCGTTTGGGTTTGTTTCCACGACAAGAGAGAAAAAAAAAACTTTCCTGTCATACTCAGGAAAAATGTCAATCATGACGAGATAATTTAAAAATTTTTTGAAGAAAAAAAAAAGTACCTAGTGAGGTAGTACATACGTACGAAGTTCTATTATGATTTTTTTTGAGTCTCGAACAAAATAAAAAACTCAAGTTTCCAATCAACAGATGATAATATTCTGTTTTCACATTTGAGCTCTAATAAAAAAAAACGAACGTACATCTTCAGGTATTGTAAGAACCAAACTTTCTCCAAAATTATCAAAGTGAACCCATTACACACGAGTAAGATTGTACAATCCAAAGAAAAAAAAAAGAAAAAAAAACTTCAGACTTCAGCACACTCAATCCACCCTTTCTTAAAAAAAAATAATTTGAGATTGAATGATATAGGAGTGAAAACGAGCCGAATGAGATGGGATTTTCTTTGAGCCGACTAGACTCGGCCGAATANAAGAAAAAAAACTTCAGACTTCAGCACACTCAATCCACCCTTTCTTAAAAAAAAATAATTTGAAATTGAATGATATAGGAGTGAAAACGAGCCGAATGAGATGGGATTTTCTTTGAGCCGACTAGACTCGGCCGAATAAAATATCGGCTCACGGCTCATATGAATTTGAAAATGTCAGCTCAACTCGGCTCGTGTCTCAGTTAGCTCCAACAGCTAGCTAACTCGTTGACCATAGTTTTTTTTTAATAGATATACTCGTTTCTAGTAGTTTGACCTAAAACACACAGTATGCACGTAGAAGTATATTCTGAGTAATCTACAGTGATACCTGTGAATGAAATGTATCTTATGTATAAGACGTCCTACTTCCCATTTTGTGCGTATGCAAGAAAATCATGATTCCATCTTTGTGATAGCTTGAGCGTGTTGAGCTCAAGTATATTGTTTATCTTAACTTTATTTTTGTAAACAAAATTAAAAAATAATATAGAATTGAAAGTAATTATTAATGAGACTAGTGGCACGCAACCATAAATTATTAGAGCTAAGCCGAAAAAGTGAAATTCTGTAAAAGGTAATAAAAAGGAATGAATTTTTGGCCACTAAAAATTTTTTGTATTATCCTGTATCGGTAAACTTTAGTAGTTTACTTTGAATTTAAACCCAAAACATTTGGTGAGCTGGCTCACGAGTTGATACATCGAAAAGAGTGAGCCAATATCCCAAATCCCAACTCAGCTCGGCTCAAACTCGCGACCTAATTCAGCTCAATTACAAGCTTAGTGAAATGAAATGTGAGACAACATTCACATTTGAAATTATATGCGCTCAATTTAACTGTATTTAGTTGGTTTTTATAAAAAATGACATTCACTGAAATCCAAGAGTATTTTAAGGTTAAATTCGTTAAGTATTCTTTATGTTAAATTAATTAGATTTTACTTTTAGATAAATATTTTATACTCATTTTTGTTTTTTCTGTAGGTACATCTTGGAGAGAGGGGGAGGGAGTGGGGGGGGGGTTGTTTTTATCTGGGTCTGAGGTTTTGGAAAATTGTCTGAAATTCTTTGAGTTGAGAGGGTAAATGTATGGGGTTTTAGGGTAAGTTAATATGTTGAGATTCCGTTTAAATTTGTCCTTTCGAGTTTTCACTTTATTGAATCCGTCTTTGGAGATTTAGAGAAGGAAGAGACGGACAGAAGGACTTAAAAGAGAAAGTCAATAATATATCAAATTGCTTTTAGAATGAAAGGGACTTAGAATATTACCAGAGACTTTTCGACAAATCCATTCAGCATCAACAGTCACAATTACAGTTTGATAAAATACTTTAAAGGAATAGAAAAAAAACATACTAAAAAAAATCAAGGGTCACATAATTAATTATTTGAGTCTCAAGAGATTAGGTAATTTACTCTACAGAGTATAGTTTAAATTCTATTTGAAAGTGGAAGTAATCATTTCCAAAAATTTATAAAAAGCTTGTCTCATCTCTATTCATTTTGATAACATCTTCTGACATGGTATGGTGGTTATAAAGAATTTTTACCAAAGTGAAAATCCGTATGGATAAAAAAAAATTCTGATCACATTATTTTTTGTTGACAACTGAGCCTTAGGAAAACCTGTCAATGTTATAAAAGTTGAAATGATACTAGGATTTGAGATTGAAATATACAGAGAATCTTAGAAAAAACTAGACGAAAGTCTGTGATTGTACGAATTTGTGATTTTATATTGATTAAAACATAAAAAATATCACATGTGTGACTTTTTAAAAAAAGTCTTTTCTATGTATTACTACCACAATCAATGTCTCTGTTATTAATTTTTCAAATTTTGTAATAAAAAATGGTCTAAAGAGGGGAAATTTCGGAAGGATCAAATTATTGTCAGAGATATTCTAATGTCACTATCACTACTACGAAAATGAATTATATAATAATGTTTTTAGAAAACATTCAGTCATTGTTCTGACAACATCACTTCTTTAACCAGAAGCGTCTGAAACCAATTACTTTGTCATTGTCAACACATACCATTCATTATTCCTTCTGGATATATAGAATTAATTATGATTTTAAGTAATTAATCTTACAATTAATTCAACTTTCTCCTACAGTCAGTATAAACATGTCATGATTGAGAAGAAAAAAATTTTTGTTTCTGGGAACAGTGTATGTACAAGGCCCTCACCACACCCCCACATATCACTCTTATGTTATGAGAAAACTTCACTTTCTCCACTTTTTTTTTTACTTATTTTCTCGCTCGCTATAAACTTCACTAAGATTTATTTGGTTTAATTTAACCAATTTTGAAGTGTTTTTTTTTGATCATGCTGTATTATCCAATTTATTCAATATGCTCAGTTGTAACATACAGAGCTGTCAGACAGAAGTGGTGTTCATTACTTCTTTCAGTCCTGAAGGAATTTATGGCTTTGAGTATGAATCGTGTACAGCATCATCCAACAAAAAGTACCGATCCTTTCTTTCGCTTTCAGCAAATTCAGAAAAAGGCAGCCAACACACTATTGTGTAAGTAGGAGTGAAGTTAGCCGACTAAAATTATTTTAGACTGCAATTTTAAAATTAATGAAAAAGTCTTCATATTCTAAACATTTTATTACAATGATCTCAGGTTCAAAGGTAAAACAAAAAGCTATGTTGTGGCTAGCCGTCGGATCGCTTGTGAGTAACATTATGAGGCAAAGGCCAACAAGTAACTAATATTTATTAGTTTAAATAACAATGATTACCGATTCTGTTCAAGAAGGTGACTGGAAAGGCCACTCTGCTTCAATAGTACTCGGACTTTTTGTTTATAATTTATAATTTATAATTTATAATTTATAATTTATAATTTATAATTTATAATTTATAATTTATAATTTATATATTAAAATATTGGAATCATACTTAAAAAAAAAACATACTCTACAACACCCCATAAAAAAATTCCACATCCACCCACACCCTTCCTACTTGAGTACTAAAGTTAGGTTATAAAATTAGGTTAGTCATTTAGATTTAAAAAAAACTGTTATTCACCTGGGAAGAAGAAAAAGAGGTTTATTAAATTGTTAAATTTTTGTCAGATCATGTAAACCTATCTTTTATATTTTATGATGAAAGAACCTAAATAATAAATATTAAGATTGATTGGGTGTGGGTGTGTGTATCTAAAATTTTAAAAGGGTGCGTGGGATATGATTTTTTAATATGACAACTTGATAAAATTTGATTAAAATTTTGAAATTATGAAACTGGTGCACTTTTTGTTCGTATTATTGTATTAAAGCCAGGACAGAAAGTCAATGAAAACTAGAGTAAAAGGATTTATAAAGTATGAATACATGCAACCTGTACTAATTACACTTGTCTCTTGTTTTCTCATTTATTCAAGACTTTCTCTCATCCCGAATGGATTTTACTGTCTATTTAATTTCGGTTCTATTTTCTGAAATGGAATATAATATCAATTAATTTTCTAGTCCATGATTTCAATTCATTAATTAGTACTAGACGTGAGTACAGTTTCTACTAGCCTCTTTTTTGGTGTCGAGAATTAATGATTTTCAAAATCTCGTCTTGACTAATGATTCAGAGGGTCGTTAGGCTGTTTTTTTTTCGTTTTGTTTTTTTCAGAAGTGACTTAAGTCTACTTACTATAACTCCTCTTGTACAGTCTTCACATCATCATGAGTCCACAACTTTAGTCAAACGGTTTTGCCACGTGACCAAATTCTTTTTTAAATCGGCTAAAATTTCATAAAAAAAAATAGTGAAGTTGACCTTTTCCAAAAGCATTATTAAATGATATTTTAGTACCGACAATATCCAGTGACCTTTCTTTTGGATTGCAATTCAACATGATGAGTTTTCGTTAATTAATTCTTTTTAATTTTTTTTCTCTCTCTCCTAGGTACTGCTGAGTAATGAAACATTAACAAATGTGAGTTGTTCATGGAATGAGCAGTATGACCTGTCTCAAACTTGTGTCAACGACCCAATTCAGTTGACAATTGGTCTCTTAAAGGCATTGGCTCTTGGGATTATAATTCTCTTGACAATTGGTGGAAATGTTCTTGTACTCATGGCCGTTGCCTTGAGTCCAAACTTAAGAAGCTCAACCCATTACCTGATCGTCAATTTAGCGGTGGCAGATCTTGGTTTGGGAATGACAGTTCTGCCATTTTCAGCCGTATTTGAAATTACTGGAAAGTAAGTCATTTTTTTTTTACTAACAGAAAAATGTCCTTTTAAATTCCTTCAAATTTCATGAATTCATCATTGGTTGGATGACTTGACATGAGTAAAGAATGACTATAGATTAAGTGACTACAGATCAAACGTTTTAGACTTTTGATCATTTCTAGAGTCTCTTATTTAGATGAGAGTGAATATAAGAAATTTAATTAAATGTTAGGAATTATGGAACCATTTGTCTCCAAATCCAATATTTTAAGTTGATTTGAAATTGTCACTCACTCATGCGTTACCTGAATATTGAATAGAGTGAATTTATTGATTACTTTTTAGATTTCTGATACCCTCGTTCCTTTTGAGTGAGTAGTAATGAAACTAGTACTAAGTTTCACGAACAGACTAACTAAGGTCAAAGTTCCTGCTTAGTACATGGTGTTTAACCTTTTTTTGCACCCTCTTTCTCCAATTTCATCGTAGCTCCTCCCACCCAGCAAAAGACACCCAGAGGTGCTCCCAGCCAGACACCCAGAGGTGCTTTGCTGGGAGCACCCAAGGGTGTTCCCAACAAAAGAGTGTGAAAAAATGACGTCATGCTTTCAAGGGTGCAAAAAAAAATGTGAAACACCCTGTATAGTGGTATATGAAACAAAGTAAATATACTGTTATTACCTTTAGTTAATTCGAGAGTTATGAACCCTAAAGAGTTGTTTTACTTTAAGTCTATATTACAGTGTGTTGCATAAAACTTATCGAACTATAGTTTTTGGATGATTTAGCCCAAGTTTGATGTTTGAAATAACAATTTTTTTTTACAAGAAGTGGCAATTCCAATTAGAAATACAATGCAAAAAAAAAGAAATAAAAAATTTCATAAGATTTTCAAGAAATTGAGCAAAAGTTAATAAAAAAAAGCAGAGAAAATTATTGCAAAATTATAACGAACTTAACTTTTCAATGCGTTTTTACAATAAACTTAAGGAAACTTTTTCTGATTATTATTCTATTTGACTTTCTCAGATATTCTTATCAAATTTTGTATAAAAAAAATTAACAAGAAAATACTCAATTTCATATTTAGGACATGAAACGTCAAGTAAACAAAGTGACTAACTGCGAAAATTAAAAAAATCAAGATTTTGTTGAATTAAAATCGTCGATTCTACTATGACGCAAAAGTAGTCGGTGGCTCTGAGTTCTGCGTTAGATATTTAGCAAAAAAATTACCAAATATGTGTAAAAATAAAAAGCGAAAGAGGAAACTGGAACTTTCTCCACGAGTGAAAATGCCAATTCTTTGAAATTAGAGTAGTGTAACCTTTTCTATTGGTCAAATTTGTTACAAATTGACATCTGATTATCATCTTCTATTCTTTGAAGATGCGCCAAAGTAATTTTCGCAATTTTATTTCAGAACACTTCAAAATATTATCATTGAAATTGAGCATTTAGTGAACAATTTCTCCTTTGGTGTGCCGTTATGGAAACTTTAGCTCAAAATTTTTTAAAATTCATCCAAATAATAACGCAAACCATAAGGATGATCGAAATTCAGATTTTTGTGGTCACTGCAGAACACTGTCTTGCACTCATAGTTCCAAACTGAATTGCTTTCCCACGACTCAAACATGTAGTAGTTATGTGCTCTAGTTTCAATGATACTTTTCTCCTATATTTTTACAAATAGAATTTCTGAAACCGCTTTCAGACATTTTCAAATAATAGAAGATGATAATCAGATGTCAATTTGTAACAAATTGGATCAATAGACAAGGTTACAGTGCTCTAACCTCGAAGAATATACATTTTCACCTGTAGAGAAAGTTCAAGTTTCCTCCTCTTTCGCTTTATATTTTTGCACACATTTGGCAATTTCTTTACTAAATATCTAACGCTCAACTCAGAGCCACCGATAACCTTTGCATGATAGCACAATCAACGATTCAAATTCAACAAAATGTTGATTTTTTTTTCATTTTCGCAATCGTTCACTTCTTTTACTTGACGTTTTATTTCTAAAATATGAAATTGAGTATTTTCTGGTTAATTTTTTATACAAAATTTGATTACAATATCTGAAAAAGTCAAATTGATTAATATTCAAAAAAGTTTCCTTAAGTTTGTTGCAAAAACTCATTGAAAAATGAAGTTCGGCATAA
This sequence comes from Holacanthella duospinosa, assembly GCA_002738285.1. Taxonomy (NCBI): domain Eukaryota; kingdom Metazoa; phylum Arthropoda; class Collembola; order Poduromorpha; family Neanuridae; genus Holacanthella; species Holacanthella duospinosa. The sequence continues at coordinate 861,874 of NIPM01000014.1, read as the reverse complement.
TTTTGCAACAATTTTCACTGCTTTATTTTCACCTTTTACTGAATTTTTTGAGAATCTTATGGAATTTTTATTTCTGTTTTTTGGATTGTAATTTCTATTTAAAATTGCCACTTGTTGTAAAAAAAAATTGTTATTTTAAACATCAAACTTGGGCTAAATGATCCAAAAAATATAGTTCGATAAGTTTTATGCAACACACTGTAGTAAGGAAGAGGGTATTGAAATTGTCGTGTTTGTCCGTATTTTTTTTATGTAAACCTTGTAGAAAATAATGTTATTTCTAAAGAATAGAGACTCTATGTATTAAATTTATTTTGGGTTTTTATTATTAGGTACTAATAGTGTAATTGTCGATGTTGTTTCCCATGGTTTTGAACAGAGATTAATATCACTACATTACTATGAGAGTATTGACGTATTCTCACAATGTTTGTGGTTGCTATGGATTGATACCCATTTTTTAAAAATATGTGGTGTACCATTTACTGTCGCTTGTAGCAATAGTACTAACAATTATTTCCATAATTTCATATCTCATGTAGCTTCGCTTATACAGTCGGGTGCATAAATCTTACGAAGTGAAATTTCTTTTGTTCCGTTCTCTTTACTAAAAAGAAAACCAGTTCGTAAAAATTTTTTTACTACACAGCTTTATATAATAATTTTTTTTTTTGACTTTGAAACCTCTCGTCGAATGTTCAAAATTGAAAAGTAGTGGAACACAATAAAAAAAATCAGAATTTTAGGTTCAACGATTAAAAAGTTAGAGGTTTTTGAAATTTTTTAGTTTGATAAAAAATTGTGAGATAATACACATGAGGCACGGAATGTAGCAAAATTTCCCTTAAAAAAATAATTTTTTTTTCTAACAGCTGTAACTTTCTCACCAGTGAACCTAGAATTCTTATTTTATTTTTTGAACATGTCCTACTACTTTCAATTTGAAACACTCGACAAGTGGTTTGAAAGTAAGAAAGAAAATTATTATAGAAACCTGTTTGAGTAAAAAAACTTTACCACTTACTTTCTCTAGCAAAGAATATGGAATAAAAGTAAGTTTCACCTTGTGATGTGTAAGATTTATGCACCCGACTGTATATAATAGTGTATCACTCTTGGCACCTCAGTTACCTACGGGTTACCATAATATTCCAAACCTGTTATCCATTTTATCTTATGATTTAGTTTAAGGGTGGTTCTAACATTGCTAAGATTCTACGACTTACTATACAATAGTACCAAGTTATAAAAGAAAATAAATTTAGACAAATTTGAATTTAGGTTAAGTGTCTGATAAAATGTAAAACCAAAAGCTTCAATGACCTTTTACCAAGTAAGAATTTTCACAAACAAATTTTTACCACAACGCCATATCTTTTACAGGATTAATTGAAGTAGGTTTTGACTTTTGAAAAAACAAAGTTTAATATTTTCATAATTAATTTCTACACATATCTCAAAAGAATGAGTGGGTTTTGAAAACTTCAACAGAAAAGTCTTACGTACTGCTTTTCAATTTTATTATGAATTAAAATTTTTGACAATTTAATTTATACAGCACGACTCGGATGATACATTTTTATATTACTCCACCAAAAATTCTCTTCCAAGACTAAAAAAAATTTTTTTTTTGTTTTTTTCGTCGAAATGAATTTGAAAGTTTTTAGGTCACGACCATTTGAATTCATATAGTTCTTCAAATTAAGTTTAACTTTATTCATTGTCACTTCTGAATTAAAATTTCTTCTTGAAACAATTACATATTAGTCTCTACGCATGTTGTAACCTTTTAAATTTTATAAACAAAAACTTTCTATTGAATAGACTTGTTTTTCAATTTTGAAACGCCATAGTTGTTGTCAAAAGAGAAAGTTACTTTAAACATTTGATAAGTTGGTTACTTTCTCCTAAATAAAAATTTCAACTTTCCCTCACTCCCTTTGTCCTTTGGGTATGACTAGACATAAATAGTGTTGAAAGTTTTTTGCATATTACAACAATGTATTCAATTCGGGACATAATCCAACAATAAATAGCAAGGTTACAGAGGTTTTGGAAGGGTTAAAAAAAATTCTTTCCATAAACATTTCAAAATTTCTTGATTTACATCAACTTTTTAAAAGAATAGGAGGAATGTCTCTAACTTTGATTTCGATGTCAAGTTCTTTTTGAACTAAAGAGCTTTTTTTTTTTACTTACAAGTTAAATAAAAAAAAGAAAAGAAATGAACCATTTCATTCAAAATAATAGATATATGGTTTCATTTGAAATTGAACCATTTTGAGAAAAAAAAATTGGAGAAAGCTTTTCTTTTTTATAGGTATTATTATTTTATTTTTCTCTTTAAAGAGAAAGTTAATAAGTTATTCTATTGAAATTTTTAAACTCAAAGTATACTCTTTTTGTTAGTATTCATATCTTTTAGCTTCTCACCTCAACAATTAGATTAGTAAGTAGTAGTATATAATATAATATAAAGTGGATACATAATAATGGAATAATGTTGTTCACTTCAAGTAATGGTTAGTGCAGAGACTCATTGACATTCTACTTGATAACATAGCTATACTCTTAGCACTTTGAGATTTCTAGAAAGTCCAAAAGAGACATTTTGATTCGTATCAAATGAACCGAAAAAGAATAGAAATTATATCATTTCTCTTCTTTCCTTGGATACTCATGACCTTTCATTTGACCTCAACTTCAACCTTAGTCTTTGCATACAAATCATTATGTAACTAACTCAATTTTTTTTTTTATTCTTTACATAGGTGGTACTTTGGAGAAAATTTTTGTGGGATTTGGGCTGCAATTGACGTATTATATTGTACGGTAAGAAATTATTTTTATTGGAAAGGATATTACAGATTTATCATTCCCTACCAGTTACATCCCCTTTCCCGTCCCCTCTTCCTTCCCCAATCCCTCTTCCTGTTACTTAAATTTGAAATTTCCACACAAAAAAAAAATATTATTATTATAAAGAGTATACCGAGTAATAAAGTGTGTTGTTGAGTTTCAAATCTTTAGGTCAAGTGACTTAAATAATTATTAGAATTTAGGTTGAATTTAAATAAGTTTCGGTAAACAATAGAACTTTGTTGACCTGTTGAGGTTACATCTTTTGACCCAAGGATTTAAAATTTTGTAACTTTATTTAAACTTACAGATAGTAATTTTTAGTGAAAATTTGAGAGTATTTGAACGGAGAGTAAATAATAATAGTAATGGTTGAGTGTCCTTTTTAATAAATTGTAGAAATTTCTCTATAAAATTCATTCCTAAATAAATAAATAGTTGATGAATTGAGTTCTAATTCATTCTTTTATTATTTTTAAAGGCTTCCATATTCTCTCTGTGTGCTATTAGTGTTGATCGGTATATCGGTGTAAACTTTCCCCTCAGTTATTCAACAATAATGCTTGGAAGAAGAACATCAATTCTTATAATTTTAATATGGGCACTCTCTATTATCATCAGTATCGGTCCACTTTTTGGCTGGAAAGGTGAGAACTATTCATTAAACTCTACCCCTTTCTCTTTTGATTTATTCATTATTTTTTTATTTTTTTGAATTTAAAATTTTGGAAATTGAGAATTTTTTTTTATTTTTTTTTTTTTGACAATTTAGGACCACCTAGTATAGATCCATATGATTGCACGATTAACAAAGAGTTGGGTTATGTCCTCTTCTCTGCAACTGGTTCTTTCTATCTCCCAATGCTTGTGATCCTCATTGTATATTGGAAAATATATAAAGCTGCCATTCGTCAAACAAAATTTCTCGAATGTGGTACTAAAACCACAAAACAGGATGTGACACTTCGTATCCATCTTGGTGGAGGAAATGGACGTGCAAATTCAACACCAGATTTAGCTCACATCCGAGCATCACCTAAAAATGAATATCCAATTCAAGGAACAGGAAATGAACATCCAAATAGTGGAGGGAATTTACAAAAACATTTGGCACCATTGGCTCGACCTGAAATATCATCCTCATCATCACATGTCATTGATGACTATGGACATGAGACAGGGATTGTTCTAAGGGTACATAGGGGTGGGAAACAAACTATGAAAAATACATCAGATGTCAACTGGACTTGTCTCAATCCTCGACCACTTCGTCCCTGTCATAGATTCCGACCAGTTCTCAACCACCAACATCATCACAACCACCATCTCCATCATCATACAAATCAAAATAGTCTCAGGCGACAGAATCTTCCGGGATACGAACCTGCAATCAATGGAAGTCGTCCTAACTCTCTCACTCCTTCTCCTCCATCCTCTTCTCCAGAACGAAAACTCAACTCTGGCTTTGGAAAAATTGCTAAATTTAGGAGACAGAAGAAGGCTGCCAAAACGTTGGCAATTGTTGTTGGAGCTTTTCTTCTCTGTTGGTTCCCATTTTTCTTCATTCTTCCTCTAGGTGAGTAAAATTTAAAAAAAATTGAAGAAAAAAAAATAATAATTGTTTTTGGAACTATTAATGTGATTTCATCCAACATGCGCTAAACCAATATGAGCTATACCCAATATACGCCGCCCAAAAAATTTTTTTAGAAAAATTTGACTAATTAACCCTAACAAACCTAAAATATTCTCTTACAATGTTTAGACCTTATTCGGTATAGCGCATACATGTTATAAAGTTTTTTTTTTTTTTTTAATTTTCATTAATTACTAATTCTTCTTATTAATTAATTTGTGGCGGGGCTGACCCGCCACTTTGAGGTTGAGACAGGGATTGCCACAAAAATTTGGTCTCTGGTGGGGTATGATCCCACGTGTTGGGTATTCCGGACCCAAGGCACTAACCATTTGTGCTACAGAGCCTAGTTGGGCAATCCTGTTCTCAAACTCAATACAACTCTGAACTCTCCTTCCTGGTCATTCATTGCCAGGTAAGAAGTCTACTGTCTCATTTATGAGTACAGTAGTGGAGATTGAGTCTTATGCTCAAATCCCCACAAATTACTTGAAAATTACTTAACTTTACAATATCTTTCGTTCAAATATGAAGTAATCAAAAAATCTTCTTTGAGATTATGGATTTAAGAAATATGAAAGCAAATATTTTCTTAATATACTTCAAAATATTATCAAGTTTAAAAAAAAAAATTTTTTTTTAACATAGGATTTTTACTTCAATTAATTATGAAGAGCTTTATGACTTTTGGGATAAAAATGCTTTAATGTAAAATGTGGATGTGTAAACACTTTACTCGCTTCGTTGATTATTGAAATACATCAAATTCTAGTATATTTGATTAATACTTATTTCTAAACTAATAATTCTAATAATAATTAATCACAGTGAAACATTTTTCATGTTTCTTGAGGTAAGTTTTTAGGATTTTATAGATGAAAGTAGAAAAGTTTTTATTTTTTATTATAACTTTTATTTCTCCACTTGTGAATTATATCCTGGGAAATAAGTTTTCGTAATAATTTTTTTTATTTATCTTCTATTTTCTTAATATGTTTACCTTCATGGAGTCTAATAAAAAGTACGAATTCATCTTAAGACATAAGATGGATTCGTAAAAACAAAACTTATAAACGTAGGCGTTGGATTCAACAACTTAAATCCCACATAATGTGGAAGTATTTTTCTAATTTCAGAAGAAAAAAGAAAAAAATATCCAATTAATCTCAACTTCAATAAATACTCATTCATTTAGTCTTTTATTTATTCTCCTCATAGAAAAATAAATATCAGATGACTCGTGAAACTGTTGAAGATGTTGGAGAAAGTAAAAAAAAAATTTTTTTTTCTTTGATTGAATCAAAACCTTTTAAAAACTTAACGACTCTTTTGAATAACTATTCGGAAGTGTGGTACATAGAAAAGATTTTCTAACAACGTGTGTCTATTTTATGGGACAATAATGGTCTCCTGTCCCTCATAAACTCCACCTGATGAAGGAGATTTTCAGATTTAGATCAGAGAAAGTACTCAAGGAAAAGTAAATATTTTCTTACGAAAAAAAAAAAAAAAAGTCAAGAAATTTTATCATTAGTTGGACAACGTCGTGAATGGCGACGAGAATATGACGCCTAAAACGTAAAAGTAAAGGTCTGTTGACCAATTTCTTCAAGTGAATGTCCTCTTTAGTTGAGATTAGTATCAATTTTCAATAAAAAAACAAAAAGAGAAATGAAGCAATAGAAAAGTTTTGGAAAGTAGAAGTCTCCAAATATTTATTCAATATATTTACGGTTTCCATTGTGATGGTTTTATTTTGAAACTATAAAATAAAATACCATGAAAAGTTATTGTTTTATTTGTCTGTAAAGAATAGTAATATCTGAGGCTAAGATCAAAAGAAGTGAGGTATGAGAGATCATCTAGTTAAAAGAGCCCTTAAGTCATCCAATCCTAATATATTTAAAGGAATAGATTAAATTGTATTCAACAAAATGTTCATAAATTAAAAGGACCGGATGTAGCTATCCTTCATATGCCCTTAGGGAAATATATAATAATAATAATATCCAGAAAGAGTATGAAAACAAAGTAGAATTTTACTAATGCTTTCTCCATAAGAGAAAGTTTTTATCTACAACTTATCAAAAGTTTAGTTTGAACTTTTCACTCAATCAATTCACTTCCAACTTCAATTTATCTGATGGTCAAATTTTCAAACTTTTACAAGTGGTATTTTCTAAATCAAAAATTGGAACAACATTATAAATTTATTTTCAGTAGTTGTGTTGGGTATGTATGTACTGTTGGATATGTAGCCTTTAAAATTTAGTATAATGTACAGGGTTTTCTAACAAAATGGNGTAACAACATTATAAATTTCTTGTTTTCAGTAGTTGTATTGGGTATGTATGTACTGTTGGATATGTAGCCTTTAAAATTTAGTATAATGTACAGGGTTTTCTAACAAAATGGTAACTCACTAACCTAACCAAATCAATGACAACCGAAACTCCGTTCTCTATGAGAATTTCAATTTCATACTCTTATAACTACAGGGCCAGGCTTAATTCAGCATACAATGAAGAAAACATTTCTCGCTAAAAATGAGACTTGTGACATAAGTTTTAGATATCTATAAGTTTATGAATGACGTTTTTTTTTATACAAGTTTTTACATAAATACTTTCTCCATTGTATACTGAATTAAGCCTGGCTCTGTATATCTCANCTTCATTGAGAAAATATTCTTCAAGAAAAAATGAGACTTGTGACATAAGTTTTAGATATCTATAAGTTTATGAATGACGTTTTTTTTATACAAGTTTTTACATAAATACTTTCTCCATTGTATACTGAATTAAGCCTGGCTCTGTATATCTCANTTTTTTTTATACAAGTTTTTACATAAATACTTTCTCCATTGTATACTGAATTAAGCCTGGCTCTGTATATCTCAATCTCAATTAACCCCATTCACTCTCAATAGTATCTGAAAAACAAAAATTAAACTCATAGTCATAAGCCAACCCACGCAGTACTACTATTGGATAATTCTCTCACTTCCTTTACTTTTCCCTTCTTATTGAGTTATCCCAATTAATTTTAGAAAAAGTCATTTTCTCCAGTTACGTTTTTGTTGAAACACCCTGTACTATAGCAAAACTACCAGGGCCGAGTCACTAAGTTACAGGTTTTTTAAAATTTATAAACGCACCACTTTCTCTCTCTCTCTCTTTGCTAATTCTAAAAGTAGCAAACTGTAAATTTGGGAATTTCAAAATTATCATAAAGTAGAGTGAGAATACCGTTTAACTAAACCATCGGAACTAAAAGTTTGTGATCTATCACTCCGTTCATTACTTCTATAAAGTTTTGTAGAAAGTGATGAAAGAAGAAGAGAAAGAGTAGGTAGATTTAGGTAGGAACAACNATTACTTCTATAAAGTTTTGTAGAAAGTGATGAAAGAAGAAGAGAAAGAGTAGGTAGATTTAGGTAGGAACAACATGTATATACTATAATTTAATTTAATTCTCTCTATACACAAGGATTTCTTATACTTTTGTACTGAATTTCTACAGAATTTAATTTTGTTGAAGATTGACTTTACTTATGTATTTAAGTAGGTGTTAAGTGTGCATTGAAGTGTCTAGTTNAGTAGGTGTTAAGTGTGCATTGAAGTGTCTAGTTTCTTCTTATTTTTCATTACCTTATCGTCGTCAAAACAACTTTTATTCCCAAACAACAATAACACTTCTGTATGTATAAGTCTAGAATCTTCAAAAAAAAAATTCTATTTTTTATTCCATTCAAACATATTTATTCTCTTGCACTTTCTCTATAAGGTTTTAATTTCTTAGGATTTCATTTGTTGCAACCTAACGGGAGCCAATGAGATAATGATCCTAAGTACTATATTGAGGATCTTGAGGAGCGGAAANATTTGTTGCAACCTAACGGGAGCCAATGAGATAATGATCCTAAGTACTATATTGAGGATCTTGAGGAGCGGAAAGTGCCGCTGAATGAAAGTATAAAGTAAGTGGGGATGGGTACCTAAAAAGGTACCTGGAAGGATGTGATGATGGAGATGGTGGCTCCGAGGGATCCAATAGCCAGGTGGGGCAAACAATACACTAAGTCCCGTAAGGGACAAACAACCCAAAAAGTCCAATAAATGAAGTCCCTCCTGGGACTTCAAACAACACAAACACAACCAAATAAATAATAATAATTTACTATAGTGATTGGCAACAGCCAATCACTTTACTCCAACAAACAAACACAAACAAAAGAATACAAATAAATAAATAATTATATTTTAGGAAGAGAGAGGAGAACCAGCCAGTCCCAGATCCTGATCCAGTATGCTGCGACAACGCCCTTCCGCCACATGGCGCACTCCTTCCCCTGCCCATCAGGCATGGGCACTTTCTTTCCCACAATCTCCTATTGGTCAAAAACTTCAAAAAATAAAAGTCCTTTCATCACTCTTCAAAGGAGTGAAAGTTAGAAAAGTATTTTTTTCTAACTTTTCGTCGAAAGTTGTTTTTCTAACTTAATTGAATCCTTGAGGCCATCTATTCTTTGACCGTAATTATGAAAGAAACTCATGTCATAACCTAACTGTAGAGTGTGAAGACCATATCTAAGGCTTCTAAAAAATCACTTCTTCCGTATCATATTGATAAATTAGGTTTTGATAATCAATATTTGAGTCACATGTGGTAACCAGAAAGTCTCATTTTATGGTTTTTCTATTATGAACACATGGGGAGCTTAAGTGTCTCCTATCATGCATCTTATTTCTATTATATAACAATAGCTCTGAGGTTGGAACCGAATTTTTATATTACATATAACCTAAGCTCCTTTCAAAACGGATTTCATACCCTATCCTCGTCTTTCTATCCTCAATCTGTACATAAGAACAACCGGGTTCTCTCATTGGTGGGCCAACTATCTAACATGTCACTCACATCGAACCAACTAACTCCCACACCAAGGTGTATTAGGTACAGAAAAATTAATAACCAAATTTCTTTCACAAAAGTTTCAAGATCAATTTTTTTTTGTAAGAAGTAAACAAGAATAAGACTCTCATATAATTAGTTTGAAAAATTTAGCTTCTTGACTAAACCTAAAATACCTTAATTTATATACTCAAATCATGCTCCATTTAAATTAGTATTAGACTGTATTCAAAAAAAAAAGTTATTAAAAATATTTTATGGTTGTAACTGTTAAAAATACGCATGTGCATGACTGTCAGAGTTGTGGGATGGTCAGAAATTGTTGGATATACAGGGTATGGCTGAAGTAAGCAGACAATGGAGAAAGTATAATAATAATAATAAGGAAATGTGATACAGTGCGACTGCAAATAGCAAAAACTATGGGAAGAGACTTTTGGCCCATGGTTTTTTTATGGGGAAAGTAATGTCTATGTAACTTATGGTCAACAGAATACTGACTGGATTTTTTTTTCTGAGAAAGTATTAGCAGTTTCAGAAAAACTATCCAAAAATAGCGGAACACAGGAATAAAATCAAGGCTCTACGATCACTAGAACAAAAGTTATAATTTTTTTTTTGAAAATTGGACTTTTTGAATGTTCTTTTGAAACACCCATCTCTTAGTACATCGTCTCTAATTAACATTCAAAAAGTTCAATTTTCAAAAAATTATACCGTTTGTTCTAATAGTGATCGTAGAGCCTTGATTTTATTCCTGTGTTCCACTACTATTGGATGGTGTTTATGAAACTGCTAATACTTTCACCGAAAAAAATGCCAGTCAGTATGCTGTTGACTATTAATTACAAAGGCACCAGTAAATGGGCATGGGTCAAAAGTTTCTTCCATATGACTTTATTATTTGCAGTTACACTGTTTAAAGGTAGTAACATGCTTTAGTGAAGAGAATCATTATATTTTTTTACATGTTTCAAAAGTATGGTAACCTTCACATCTGTTGTATCCATGTCAACTTCAACTGAATGCTTTTATTAGAGCGAAAATTTAATTAATTACATTTAAGTTGATGCGGTTTATAAGTTTGAAATAAAACAAGAGAATCAAGATGCCAGAAACTATGAAAATGAAAATTGGAAGAAATGAGGTCAAAGTTCGTAAAATTTGGAACACGTTCTCAAACCTTAATTAGAAACATTTAGATTAAATGAAACACTCTCCTCCCATCTACACTAAATAAACCACCATAGAAAAACAAGTTAACTTTTCTTTAGGTGAAAGTTCCAGCGTACTTTCTCAAAAAAAAATTTGTTTTTTAATAACTAATTTATTCATTTACAATCAAACCACCTAGTTTTGATTCACTGGAAGTTACTTTTGGTCCGTGCTCTTTGCGGAAGAAAGTTTGAACCAAAGAATCATGTTCAATTTATTGAGAAATTAAATTTTTTTTTTTTGGAGGGAAAGTCTTTATTACGGCCTTTAGAAAGATCATGAGAAAGTAGAAAGGAAAAAAAAATTTTTTAAATCAAGTCTCTGCGACCACTAAAAAAACAGGTATGATTTTATGAAAATTACAATTTTGGAACATTCTTTTCAAACACCCGATCATCAGATACAACGTCAGAAATAAAGGTTCCAAATTTTTATTTTTATTTTTTAAATCCGAAGTTTTTGTTTTGTAGTGGTCGCAGAGACTTGATTTAAAAAATTTTCTTCTCTACTTCACTACTTTTCATGATCTTTCTGAAACTGTTAACACTTTCATCATAAATATTTTCCAAAATTCATGTAGTAAATATTTGTATGAGATGAGTGGAAGTTGTGTTTATTTTTCAAGTTATTATTTTATTATTATTATTATTTTATTTTTCTGTATTTTTTTTTTCAATGGTGAGTATGTTTTCATCTTAAAAATATATATTTTGTCATTACTTTTTCTTCTGGATGAGTATCCAGAGTTTCTCTTTTCACCCTCTACCTGGACTTTCTTCATCAATCAAATCAAAGAGACGTCTCTAAGCAACTCTAATTTATTATCCAATGATAATATTATTACTCCAGGATCTAACAGTTATGAATTTATGTGATTAGTACTAAAAATAAGAAATTATTGTAACATCATCCGTCTGGAACATCAAATGTACCACTTAGTTTTGACCCACTTTTTCAGATTATGAATCACAAGGACTTCATTTTCTTTTCTTTACAGTTCTTTTTTCCTTTCTTCTTCTTTGTCGCTTAGAAATAAGATTTTGATTTCGAAATTTATAAATGAGGGAAGAAAAATACAAACTTAACTTTTCTCCGTAATTTAAAATTTTAATAAAAATAAAAAAAAAAAAAATTATTTCCGAACTTCAGATGAGCTCAAGCGGTTTATACAATTTATTCCCGTCCGTCTGCAAGTATAATGTTTCTTTTGTTTTTTGTTAATACCCCAATCATACAAACTATATTTAACTTTATTAAATTGATTAATTAAACTTAATTGTGTTATCAAAGATCAACAAATAAAAATAAATAGAAGCAAAGAAAATATATTGTACCTGAAAAGTAATGTAATCAGAAGTTTAAAATTCAAACTAAACTGCTGACATTGTAGGCTAGTCCTTATAATTCATAAAAAACGAAATTTGATCTTTGGTATTCTGTTGTTGTTTTTTTTTTTTTTTTTTTTACTAGACAGCTGGTCAAAAATGAAAAATAGACCCCACCGTGTAGTTTCTTATTTCTTTTTTGATGACTTTGAAATAAAAGTAATAAAACATTACTCCCACCGATATGAGAGAAGTTTCAGAAATCCTTTTCATTTCAGAACAATTGTTTAAGACGAATTTTCTTCTTCATTGTAGTAGTAATACAAAGAAAAGGACTTTTTTGTGTCTTTTGTCATGACAAGTTGGCGGTATCAAGTATTAAACTATTACAGAGAAAGTTCTATGAGTTTTTCCTTATTTTCACAGATTTTTTTTTTTTTTACTAATCTTTAGAAAGTTTTTTTTTTTTTTTTTTTTTCAAAATTTTATTACAAGAATCTCTTTTCAACAGCTAAGCGTTGAAAAGAAACTGAAAAGTTGAAAGATAAAGACTAGATAGGATTTAAAATCAAAAAGTTTTTATTTTGTAATTCCCAAAAAAAAAAAAAAAAAAAAAAAAACATCTGTGGGAACAAAAATTTCGTCAGTTATGTATAAAATTATGGTCTAGCAGTTGTAAGAGACAGACGAAAGAAGTCTCATTTATTTTAAAATATAACTTGGAAGAAAAACCTTTTCATTACATTACATATAAAGTTTTTATGAAAAAGAAGAATATACTATACTATTATTAGTGAAAGCTGTAATTAAAAATTAACTTTATTATATAACTTTAGACTGAAATTTAATATTTTGTTAAAAATATATATTAAATTGTCGGTCTACAGGTTGATTTATAAATTTTGTTTGAAGTAACTAATGACGAGCGTGTAGTTTGATAGTAAATAATTTCAATATTAGTAGATGATGTAAGTAATCAAGAAATCTTTTCTTCTTCTTCTTCGCAACTTCAATAATTTCTCATTATGACTGAATTGAGTCTGACACCTTGGGTATAGGAAGTCTCTGAGGCATTAATAATGATGATGACTAAAATTCATTATATAATCCATGTCTCTTCAACAAAATCTCGGAGAGACTTAATTAATCATGACGTCCAAATAACAAGGACTTGACGACCTTAGAAATTAGAAATTAGAGACTCCAAAATCAAGTGAATCTCGTTTTATTTATAAGATAGGTTTTTACATTTGACATTTGTTATTAGTAGTATTAGGTTCATTGGTAAGTGTAACTCATCAGTTAGTATTGGATATAATCCAACGTTTTACGTAAATTAAAGCAACTCGGCTATTAATATTTTACGTTTTCTCCACTTTTATTTTTACTTTCTCTTTCATATTTTGGATACNTAAAGCAACTCGGCTATTAATATTTTACGTTTTCTCCACTTTTATTTTTACTTTCTCTTTCATATTTTGGATACAAATTCCCCCAGGTGCCTCACATTTTTAGAGGTTATTTCTCACCTTATTATGCACCTCTGACGTTAATTTCACCTTGACAGATTGAATACTTCAGCAATTATCCCAAAAAATATCCCCTCGGCTAATGATATTTTGACTACTGTATTATAAATTTATAATATAGTTTTGGTAAAACTAAGATTTTATTCTGACTTCTAGAGGCCACCTTTTTGGTGACCTCTAGACCTAGGTAAAAAGGTTTACCTAATCTTTTGACATAACTAAAGGTCAACTCGACCCATCACTTGTGGTTTGATAACTTGTAATAGAGGTCAAGGAAAATTAGAATTTCTTTATTATATTATATATTTATCATGATTTTATTACTTTTGGATAGATACATACTACAAGTTGTTGTCCTGGTTTATTTTATTTTAATTGTTGACCTCTTTAGGATACCTTTGTGTGACATCTTTAAGGGCACTTTTTAAAATAAAATTTAGGACTAATCTCATACCAAATATTTCTTTCATACTTTCTAGCATAAGTACCCAAGAAAATATTTTTTTAATCTGTATTTGAACTTTTTATATGGTTACTCCACTTTCTCTTTCTCAAATAAGTTGGAAACCTTGTCAACTTGTTATTACTTCGTCACCCTGACTCTATTTACTTTAAGCTATATAAATGAAACTCTTTTATCAATATAGCATAAAGTTTGGTGAGATTGATGTGTCTAAGAGCTATATTAGTTAGTAAAAAAAAATAAAATAAAAATAAAAAGTAGAAATATATTGATTGAATAGTGGTGGTTGGTAAGGATCAAAAATTACTAACTTAGAATTTGTAACCTTATGTAACCGTTCGATGTGTTAGAAAACCTTTTTATTTTTTACACTTGTTGAAACGGTTATTTGATTTTGTTAAAATACTCAAGATTGAGGCTCGTGCGGATTCACTCTGCCCACTCAACTTATAAATCCTATAATCTAAGATTCATAAATTCTTATATTTATACAATGTTATATTCTCTTGAGTAAAGATACTCAAACGGATTTGGTGAAAAGCTTCTGAATGAACCCTCCAAACCCCATTCATAACAAATAATTTCCTATTGTTTAGAGTAAATATTTGAAAAAAAAAAATATGTAGTAAATTTATGTTTGAGAATATTGCACTTCCAATAAAATTCTACTCTATTTTTTATTCTAAAGTACCTCGTGTCATGACTAAAAGGTTACAGAGAAAGTGGAAAGGAAAGAAGTGAAGGACCTAATTTATCAAAAAAAAAAGAAGAAAAAAAAAAGAAAAAAAAAAAAATTTCAATTTTATTTTATTTTTTTTTAGATGCTCTTTGCAAAAAGTGTAATGTCCCTGGAGAAGTTTTTGACTTGTTCTTTTGGTTGGGGTACTTGAATAGTTGTCTCAACCCTTTCATTTATGCGTAAGTCGTTGTAAAATAAAAAATAAAAAAAAAAAAAAATTTTTTTTTAAGTATGACCTATATAAAGTTACATTTTTTCAGATGTACTTCTAAAGAATTCCAACGGGCATTCCGACGTATTCTCTGTCGAAGAAAACCACCTCGTCCTCATATTTCCAGAGCTATTTACCGCACAAANTTTCAGCGGGCATTCCGACGTATTCTCTGTCGAAGAAAACCACCTCGTCCTCATATTTCCAGAGCTATTTACCGCACAAATATTCAAAATCGTTGCATGGATCGGACACATCAGAATGGAAATGGAAATGCCATACCCCTTCATCCAATTAATCAATGGAGTTAAAAAATATGAACAACCCTGTACAATCATTGGACTAAGAGGGTTAATTAGTTTCTTTTTAGATTTTTACATCATTTTTACCCTCATTACTCAATCAGAAGCACTTGAAATTATTTATTGGATAGAAAAAAATTAGTTTTTTTTTTGATTCAGTTCATATTGACAACCAGGTAGTGAACTATTTAAAGAAATATTAAACTACCCACTGCTAATGGTGTTAGAATACTCCAAGCTCAACCTAACTACATGGTAAGAACAATTATTTCTTTAATTTTTATTTTTATTTTTATTTTTATTATTATATGTATTTACTATAAGTGATGATGAGTCTACTATAATTTCAATTGCATTTATTAGAAACCTTACGGAAAGGTATGGAGAATAGATCTTTTGAAATTTTTAACGAAAAATAGTATAGTTTTTTTTTTTTTTTTTTTTTTTTTGAAATCATCAATTTAAATATAATGTACTATTTATTCCCTTAAGTAATATAAAAATTCTCATTTGTTAGTAAAATCATAAAAATTTACTAGTAGTATTATTCATGTTTGTATTTTAAGAAATCTTTGTATTAATTGTTCGAGGTATACTTTTAGTATTTGATAATTGAAAATATAATTTCAATAATATTTTTATTTAAATTTTTTTGTCGTTTTTAGAGTGATCTAAATTCAAAGTCACCGGATATAAGAAAGATAAGTGAAAAAAAGAGCGGAAGTGAGACTAAAGTGAAAGTTTAGTTTTACTTTCNAAAAGAGCGGAAGTGAGACTAAAGTGAAAGTTTAGTTTTACTTTCACTTTTTTTTATGATCTCGTGTTATACTAAATAAGTTAGAAACGAGTGAAAGAAAAATTTTTTTTTTTTTTTTTTTTTAATTCTATCATCGAGCTTGTTTCTAGTGCTTCTAGGAAGAAAAATGAAACTCTAATTCTAAAAAATAATAAGTGTTGAGTTGATAAATTAATTTAATTCGTAACGCAGGTGTTGAAGATGTATAAGCGGGATTATTTGAAAAAAAAATGTACTTTTGACTTTGTACCTGTGAATGGATAAGACAGGCGCTATAAATTACTATTAATCTCCACAATCTTTTTGATTAACTACATTTAATGAAAATTGCATTTATTGCAATTTCGAATTATTTTGTGGTAAGATTTTTGAAAGAAAAGAAAAAACTCTATTTAATTATAATATTCTGAGACGCCAAACGACCATACGAAATTCATCACAATTATTTTTTTTTTATAATTTTTAGTGTGTTTATAGGTTTTGTAAATTATATTATGAACTTAGTAAAGTTGTTTAGCTATTGATTTTCTTTCCTTCCACTAAATTATTTAGTTGTATTCTTTTATAGTGAGAATTAACTGTCTCAAATGATAGAAATAATGAGCTATTGTTGTTACTTGGCGGTGTAAACTAATTTAATTAATTTTGTTACAAATTTATTTGACATTTTTGTGCGTAATCAAAGAGTGGAAAATAAAAAAAAATTAAATGGATAAATTCTTATTGATTAAAAATATTAAACCATAGGAACGGTAGAAACATCCGTACTAAACCATAAACCATATTAGGGGTCTACCAAAATAGCTTGCGTGTATTTGCGTGAGATTATGTAAGGTTCCTCTTTTACAGAATCTCACTCAAGTGGGATGGGCTTAGTGACTCTAACCAATGAGAGAGGATACAATCTCGTAAAATCTCTCTCGGTTTTTACTCAAACCGGGAGTTGAGTATTTTCGTGCGTTTGAGTAAGTTGCTCTTTGTCTTCTTTCTTTTCCCTTGTCATTTCACTTTTCAAGTTTAAATTATTTTAATTTGTGGTGGTTTTGGTGATTAAAATGGACAAAGTGACAAGTCATAAGGTCAAAAGGCGAAGGCTACTTGATCAAAGTAGTGGAACAAAAAGATTAGGAAGTGGAGTCATATGGAGTATGTGAAGATTTTAGAATATCTTAAGCAAACGATTGACATGGGACTTGTCATTGAGGTGAGTTGCTTTAGTTAAAATTATAAATTCGATGTCTCAATTAACTACAAAATGATCCCTGATACAGATTACCTCTATAAGATTATCAAGTAACTCTTCATGTGTGGAATCTGAGTCTTCTGCACTGTCTAGTTGGGCTAGTTTAGTTGCGGCATTCAAGAAGAATCTGTCAATTATCTTCGATTATTTGCTTTTCTTAGGCATTTCAAAGAAGTGAACTTGATTTTTACATAAATTGTTATATTTAAAGTTACCGGGGCTTACCAATTGACCGCCGTTTACGCAACTGAATTTTACGAAAAGTTACGAGAAAATTTTTACCACCTCAACTCACGCAAGCTATTGGTAGACCCCTAGTAACTAATTATTATAGTAACTGTATCAATTTTTAAGAATTCAACTGCAAGCTAAAAATATAACAGTGAAACTATACAAATAGCAAAGGCATTGGAANTTAGTTACTAATTATTATCAATTTTTAAGAATTCAACTGCAAGCTAAAAATATAACAGTGAAACTATACAAATAGCAAAGGCATTGGAAGAGACTTTTGGCCTATGTCCTTTGCTGAGGAAAGCAGTGCCTTTNAAGAGACTTTTGGCCTATGTCCTTTGCTGAGGAAAGCAGTGCCTTTGTAATTGATGGTCAACAGCATTTTGACTGGATTTTTTTTTCGGGGAAAGTATTAGCCTTAGTTTCAAAAAGACCATCCAAAAATAGTGGAAGACGGTAAAAAAAATCAAGACTCTACAATCACTAAAACAAAAGTTATGATATTTTGATAATTAAAATTATTGAATGTTATTTTGAGACAATGTACTAAGAGATGGACGTTTCAAAAGAACATCCAAAAATTTCAATTTTCAAAAAATCATAACTTTTGATACATATTGATAGTAGTGACTTGATTTTTTTAACTTCGTATCTTACTTTTCAATTGACTTTCTGAAACTGTTTAGTGTTTCCACAGAAAAAAATTGAGAAACTCACAACTTTCTTTACTAACAAAAACCTAATCTCTTTTCTCCAGCAAAGGGCATGGGTAAAAAATATGTTCCCATAGCCTTTCCTATTTGTAGTTGTACTGTACATAGTAAAAAGTAAAAAAAATAATTTTGAAATTTTGTAAAATATTGCTAAAAACCACCAAAGTTTTCGTGAGTATAGACTAACAGACAGACAGAAAGACAGACAGACAAAATAATTCTAATATTTCCCTCCTACTAACAGATAATAATAGTTGAAGAGGAGTATCATACTTTACCTGAAAACTAGACTGAAAAGATATAATAATATTTGTGTTTAATTTTCTACAAAAATCATTACAGACATACATACTATAAAGTATAATTACTTATAAATATTTTTTTTTTAGGGGAGATACTAAAGTGATAATAAATAATAAATAGACAACCTAGGGTTAGTTTAGTATGAAAAAATTTAAAATTTTCAGGGTAATAAATCAGTGAAGGAATTTTAAGACATGAAGAGGATAAAATAGACAAAGATTGAGCTCTTCTCTAATTCATAAAAGACATCTGAGATGTGAATAAAGGAAATTACAAATGTTGAAAATTTTTAGCTGTCGATCAAATCCTGACAATAGGTAACATCAACATTATAAAAATGAATAAAGTATTGTTATAAACTGACAAGGCCTAGCATATTCTTCACCTATCACAGAAGCTCCACTTTAGATTTAACAATTTATGAAAAAAAAAAAAAAAACATACATACATACAACTTGTCTGTTTATACTACTCTGTATTAATGCTTCCACTTTCAAATTTATTTTTTGGCTTATATTTATAAAAAAAAATAAAAAATAAATAAAGCTTAGAATGATATTCATACTAACCAACAAATCTTATATTGTATAAATTNAAAAA
The DNA here is from genome assembly GCA_002738285.1 of Holacanthella duospinosa. Classification (NCBI taxonomy): domain Eukaryota; kingdom Metazoa; phylum Arthropoda; class Collembola; order Poduromorpha; family Neanuridae; genus Holacanthella; species Holacanthella duospinosa. Next base: position 842,792 of record NIPM01000014.1, on the reverse strand, counting down.
AAAAATAAAAAATAAATAAAGCTTAGAATGATATTCATACTAACCAACAAATCTTATATTGTATAAACTATCAAACTAACGGTGCTATTCATATAGTCAAATGGAAAAATAAAATATAGAGTATTGTAATATAAAAATGAAAATTTTAGACTACTATTATTTACTTTTTGATATAAAATTTGATAGATAGTAAAAAGTAAGTGAAAGGCTAAGTCCTAAAGCTCAATTTGATAAAATTCACTTCATGTTCATTTCCGCTTGATGTATTGGCGGATGCTTGATGGTAGTTGATTTTCAACAAATTTTGACTATTAGTTCCATCACACATAAAATCAATAATTCCACTCCATCTACACCAAATGACATATCCATAGGATACAATAAAAGAAATAACCTCAATCTATTGACATTCNATTCCACTCCATCTACACCAAATGACATATCCATAGGATACAATAAAAGAAATAACCTCAATCTATTGACATTCGTCAAAAATCATTACCTTCTTTTTAAAACTAATAAATCAAAAAAAAAAAATTTCTTTTTTTTTTCAATAAGGTTCAAATTTCATTCCGTTTCAATTATTATTTTTTTCAAACTACACTCCATCCATAGTAAATAGAGTCAATATGTATTTTTTTCCTTTTTTATAAATAACTAAAGCAGAAAGTATTCAAATTGATTGAAATATTACCATACAGGTGAGTCGAATCAACAAATATTGATATTTTAATATGAATAGTGTATAAGAAATGAAANATATTTTAATATGAATAGTGTATAAGAAATGAAAAGTTATGCTGGAAGGTAGTGGAGATATATTATATTATAAACAGAAGGCAAAATTATATAAGTCAAATAAGAAAGCAAAATTTTTGCGAAATGATATTGCAAAAAAAAAAATCAAAAATTGATTCTTATGTCACACATTTCTATTCATAAATTTTGAACTCCTCTAGCTACTGAAAACCCATTTAACTAAAAAAGTTTAGCTAAATTTTCTTAAGTTAAAAATTATGAGAAGAGCCCTAATTTGTGAAAGTTTTGAAAAGTCTAAGTCTTTTATTTTCTCCTTCTTATTTGAACACCATGTATTATATGTATAAAAGAGGGTCATACCTGTATCTATAAATCGATTCAAACTTTAATTTTTCAATTAATTTACATTCATAAGTAGAGTATACACAGACTCTCGTTTTGTTACCTGTCAGGACTCAAGGTCTACTGCGTCTGACAGAAGGATTATTTTATTTTATTTTACAGGTTATACAATTTTTGTACAATTTTTGTACAATTTGAATCATTTTGTCACTTTCTCAACATCATCATCATCATTACCCTTAAGTTGGATTATGCGAAACATAAAAATTTACATAAAACATATTACCTTTCTCTACTTTTTCCATATAACTTTAACTTTATGTAACGTTACCAACTTTCACCAAAGCCATCAATCAACTCAAAAAAAAAAAAAAATTTTTTTTNCTTTAACTTTATGTAACGTTACCAACTTTCACCAAAGCCATCAATCAACTCAAAAAAAAAAAAAAATTTTTTTTATTTTTTTTTTATTTGAGGTATGAAACAGATGGAAAGTGAATAAATGTATAGAATCTTCTAGTTGANTTTTTTTTATTTTTTTTTTATTTGAGGTATGAAACAGATGGAAAGTGAATAAATGTATAGAATCTTCTAGTTGAGAAGAGAGAAATTATTAAATTTGGATATGTGGGGGTGGTATTAGTTAAAATATAAATATGATTTTAGTTTTAGGTTTAAAGACTCATGTCCCCTTTGGCTATCAATTATATAAGGTCAGAAGTATTTTCATTATTATGCTTTATGAAAATCTAACTTTAAAACATTAGAATACATGTATATATATATATATATAATGGATCCTTTTCATCATCACCTCTTTATAACTCTAATCACCAAAAAGTTGTAAAAAGATCATCACCTTTCGAAATAACGAGATTTAATTTCACTTTCTCTTTTGAGATTATAGAGAATATTAAAAGAAGAGGTGAGGTTTTCATTAAGTCATATAAGAGTGAGAATCTCTGGGTCTTTTATTTACTCCCACAAATGTAACCTTAATGTCTCTTCTCTACATTCCCTGTGGTGCATAAATGTAAACTCTGTAAAGTACAGTGGATTATTTGATAATTGGTAATCGAGATCCTCATAAGGTGAATGACGCTGAGTTTTGTAATGTTGATCAGAGGAGGGAACTCTTAGCGTCATAGTCCTTATGACGATCTCGATTACCAATTACCAAATAATTCTCTGTATAAATAACACTCTCTACAATGTAGTGAAAATAAATGAGATTTACATGAACCTATCGGTAGAAATAAGAATATTGACATAAAGAGCTATCCATATCTATGAGATTTGTGTTGACTGATAAACCGACTTTCACCCCTGGTGAAAATTATCTAACTAGAGCTTTACAATGTTCCTAATAACAAATGAATCCAGTACAATTATAAATCATTAAAAANGTTCCTAATAACAAATGAATCCAGTACAATTATAAATCATTAAAAAATTTTTTTTTTTTTTTTTTGTTTCAATCATGACAGTATTTTCTCCGACTGTAATGTAAACTCAAAAAAAAATGTCAGTAACAGGATAATTTGTAATGGATACAAGGACATTGAGATACTTTCACTTCATCTCCTTACACATCCGATCCAGAATTTATTATTTTGAATCAGGAAAGTAGGATATTACAAAAAATAAGTCGTAGATTCTGTTTCGACGTTGACAGGTAGAAGAATAAAATTCCTAGTCTTCCATTTTCCAGGTAACTATTATTCTAAAAAGTTTTTTTTTTTTTATCTACCTTTTTAGGGCTAATCTAATCAATCACTTTTGTATATCCGTCGCAATCTACAAGATTCAGCTACTCCATCATCAAGAATTGTATCAGGATGTCCATGTCATTAATCACGCATGACGCTCTGGTTTTGCCAAATTCTTGCTTTTACAACCTACCAAAAAATTTTTCATTGTCTTTCATTAAATTAATAACATCGAGTTGTAACATTATGCCTTTCAAGCGAAAGACGAAAATACTCCTTACGAAAATACAGCCTATGAAAATACGCCCTGCGAAAATACGGCCGAGAAAACACGGTCTGGAAATTTCGGCTTTGAAAATACGGATTGGTAAATGCGGAATGGAAAATACGGCCTATGGAAAATATAACCTATTGAACATACGGCCTTAACAAAATACGCTCAATTGAAAATACTTTTCATTATTTCTTTTAGGTTTTATTTTAGATTTTATTTAAGGTGTTTAGGTTTCCTTTTAGATTTTCTTTAGGTTTAGGTTGGTAGGGTTAGGTTTTCTTTTTCAATTTTTTTGTTAGGTTTTAAGTATGACAAGAGCAGTTAAGAACCCCTTCTAACAACTATATTTAGGGAGTATTTTCTAAGGTCTGTATTTTTATAGGCCGTATTTTCTATAAGGTCATATTTTCCAGAAGCAGTGTTTTTATAGGCCTTATTTTCCATAGGCCGCATTTTCCAGACCGTATTTTCCAGGCCGTGTTTTCTCGGCCGTATTTTTCAGACCGTACTTTCCTGGCCGTATTTTCGCAGGCCGTAATTTCATAACAACCCCTCCATAGGATTTACCCTCTTCTTCAGTAGTTTCTAAATTTCTGATCGTCAAAACTAACCTGCTTGAATAAAATTCATAATAACATGCTCATGCAACGTATACTTTCAATTTTTAAAATATTCGAAAAGTTTGAAATTTTTCAAGTTAGTAGGCCAATGTGAAAATTGATGTTTTACTAAACTCAATATCCACTTCAATGTGATTTTTTTTTAAATCAATTTTTGGTGGTGATACAAAAAAAAATTACATAGGTAACTGTTATGTAGTCGGAACATCCATGATACATCATTGATGAGTTTACACAAGTGGATGCTTTTTTCTAGCCTTCAGTGATCTGACATACATGATTTATGAGCTTTTTTTTATCAGATTAGAATCATCAACGATCAGCAAACTGGACTCGGTTGTCGAGTGCACAGGAANGCAAACTGGACTCGGTTGTCGAGTGCACAGGAAAACAGCCATAGATGTACAGAGTGTCAAGAATGTACTTTTCAGTCACTCTATCACTTTCGCCAGTACAAGTAGAAAATTTTCTTGTAGGAAGGATATTCACCTCCCTTCACAAAGTTTCCACTGAATTAAAAANTTTCTAGCCTTCAGTGATCTGACATACATGATTTATGAGCTTTTTTTTATCAGATTAGAATCATCAACGATCAGAAAACTGGACTCGGTTGTCGAGTGCACAGGAAAACAGCCATAGATGTACAGAGTGTCAAGAATGTACTTTTCAGTCACTCTATCACTTTCTCCAGTACAAGTAGAAAATTTTCTTGTAGGAAGGATATTCACCTCCCTTCACAAAGTTTCCACTGAATTAAAAANTCCAGTACAAGTAGAAAATTTTCTTGTAGGAAGGATATTCACCTCCCTTCACAAAGTTTCCACTGAATTAAAAAAGATGGTCTTGTTTCCACTTTTTCCTACATTTTAAAAACTAAAAAAAATTTTTTTTTTTTTTTTCTTCCTAATAGCACTCTTAAACAATGGCCAGTGGAGATATTAAAATGGGAACATAGGACAAGAGCAAAGTAAAAAACTACGGACTAAATAGTCTTAAAAATCGTTTAAAAAAAAATGAGACCATTTTAGAAGAACAAAAGACTTGAATGAGTTCATATTGATAAACTCACGTTATCTTGAATTTTTGTAATTTTCAAAGGTACTTATCTCAGTTTTAATACTTCTTGACATAGCAGCGCTTGATGTCAAAAGATAAAGAAATCCCTTTATCCTCTGCTAATCTTTAAAGATCATAGGAAAAGAGAATTCGAAGCTCAACGCTACTACATTTACTATATATTAAAAAAAATATTTTTTACGTGAAAATTTAAACACTGGAAAATGTTCATTATAGCATCTTAAGCTATTTCGAATCCACAAGCACATGTTCAAAGACCTCATTTCATGGTAGACTGCTAGAGAAGATATAATAATTTCAAAGGAATGAAGATCCTAAGAAATGTGAACGTAGTAGNTTTCATGGTAGACTGCTAGAGAAGATATAATAATTTCAAAGGAATGAAGATCCTAAGAAATGTGAACGTAGTAGCTTTCTCCAAATTTCGAAAAAAAAAATTCTTTTTTTTTTTTTAAGAATTGAAACGCTATGAAACGCAACGAATGAGTAGATATTCTACTGCCAAAGGCAAATANTTTCATGGTAGACTGCTAGAGAAGATATAATAATTTCAAAGGAATGAAGATCCTAAGAAATGTGAACGTAGTAGTAGCTTTCTCCAAATTTCGAAAAAAAAAATTCNAGTAGCTTTCTCCAAATTTCGAAAAAAAAAATTCTTTTTTTTTTTTTAAGAATTGAAACGCTATGAAACGCAACGAATGAGTAGATATTCTACTGCCAAAGGCAAATACTGTCATGTTTACCACCAAACCTACCTCACAACGAAGACACGTTAATTAATTACTAACAATACATCAAAAAGTACATGACATTCTCTTTCATTTTTAATGATATCGTACTGCAATTCTACCTACAACCTTCTGAGTTTCTGCATGAATCAACAATGAATGTGGTAAATTAAACCACTCCGTTGTGCCAATCATTTGTTAACAGAAAATAATGAAATTACATCCAAAGAGCAGTAAAGCTTATATAGGTTAGCGAAAATTTAACTTATGTGTCTTACATTTGAATTCTGATTTCTCTCGAACTTTGTAAAAATGGCTCAGGTGGAAAAATAAATTATTATGTATTTAAAATATTATTTTATATTGTATAAAACCGCAAAAATATATTTATCGAATATATATAAATATTTAGTAGTAAATTAACCTTCAATTGTAATACTCTCTGGATTAAGATTGATTATTTGATTAGAGTTTTCTACCAAATCAACAATTGATACTCTGCCGCGCTGTTTGATAAATTTTGCAAATTTAGTTAATTCTTCCTCAGAGATGTATACAAATTTCCCACGATCGTCCATTACTCCTTTGAAAAAAAAAACTAGTATTAATTAAAAAAAAATTGAGATCAACAGTAGTAATAGACCTCATTCATACCGGTAAGTCTCCCACTCTGAACTAATCTGTTGAGACGATCAATAGCTTCTGGAACTTTGAGGCTGAACTTTGTAGCCAATTCTTCAAATAATATAACTTTTTTTTCCTATGGAAATACATCAATCAAAATTTTAATTCATCGGACTGAAAATTTTGTTGTAATAGTTTCTAACCTTGATGTGATTGACAAATTTTTCTAGTAAGTTTCCCTCTTCATCGTCATTCACGACGTCACAACCTTCTTCCTCCACAACAAAACCTTCTTTCATTTTTAAATATTCTTCTAATTCTTTTTGAGCAGCTTCTTCTTGACGACGGGTCTCTTCTTCTAATTTTTGTTTCTCTTCCTCCTCTTCCTCATGTTCTCGTCTAAGAATACAAAAAATAAAGTAAAATGATGTGTTCTACGTGATGCTGGTTCATCAAACCAATGAAGAAAGTCAAACATTACTTTTTCTTTTCTTCGTCATCTTTGGCATCACGTTTCTTCTTTTCTTCACGTTGCCTTTCATCGGCCTAACAGAGAGATAACATAATGGTTATTTAAAACTATAGTAACACATAATAGTAATAAACCAAAATACCTCTCGCTGAGCTCTCTTTTCAATTTTAGCTTCTAATTTTGCCCGTTTTTTAGCTCCTAACTTTGGATCATTCAGTATGGATTCTTCTGTATCCGATAGATCTCCTGCACCACCTCCTTGCTCTTGATCTCCTTCCGAATCAGAATCATCCACTACAAAAATTATGATTGACTTAATTATAAGCTAAAATATTGAGATAATTAATAATAATACAATCTACTTAAATCTCTTGACATTTTTTATACTCAACTCTTCAAGCTTATTCCCTATCTCTTCTTGTGACTCCAATAGTAGGAGTCCTTATTTATTCCAAAGTGGTATTTCATACACTAAATTTTTATTTCTTACCAACACGCCTGGCTCCTGGAGCCCGTCTGTTCCTCACTGCTGCAACTCTCCTGTTGACCGGTCCAGCTCGAGCATTCGGCCGAACTCGTTCATTCTGCACCACTCCTTCAACTTTGCTACTCTTATTACTATTCAGGAACTTTACTACAACTAAAATTAATCCCACTACTCCAGCTAATGAAAAGTAAATCATCCAATCATCCATCTTGCGACCTTTGACACTATAACCTATGAAACAAAAAAAAAGCGTTGCTACAATAAGATTAAGTAAAATGTATATAATTGAAAATAAATTAAATTAAATACCTATTAATTGTTTGGCTTTCTGGTTTATGTTACTGTCTGTCGTTCAAACACCGGCTTCAATTAATCTTCTTAACTGTTCAACTTCACTTCAACTTGAAATTAAAACTGGAAATTATTCTTAAATTTTGAAGTATTAAAATTTGAATAGTGGCGGCAGATTGATGGAGTTGTGGGAGAAGAGAAGAGTCAAATTTGTTCCACGTAAACTTTAAAATGAAAACTCTCAACATGGCAGTTGGACTAAAATACTTTTCACTCACGACTAACCAACTCACTCAAGTCGTCCTTAATTTTCTACTTGAGCAATGGCAAAACTATTTATTTATAATGAGTTGAGACATGACACATGACAAACAAGTCAATGACGGAATACAAACCATACAAATTCATGTCAAACCCATGACTCATCCCGGAGTTATGGATTTTTGCAAGTCGGGAGTCATTTGATGACTTTCGATTCCTTTGCGGTTTGGTGTCAGAGTCATGATTCTGGGACTAAATTCCCACACTTGGCAGTTATGACTCTTTTCCGACACATGTAAATGAGCATATCAGATTTATTTCTATATTTTTTCTTACCTACTTTCACTACTAAATAAATATATTTTTTTTAATTTTAGATTGTCAAGAACAATTTTTCATATTCTGTATTACGTGACTTCGAAATCAGAGTCATATCTCTGACTCAGAACCAACTCCCAAAAATCAAGGAGTAAGAGTCATGACTACGAGAGTTAACTTCCAAATTTTAGAGAGTCAGATTCATGACTCTCAGAGTGAGTGACTCTCACTTATAACAAAATGTGAGTCATAGAAAACACTATTGCAAAGGAAGGAACTTGTTAAATAAAATTATAGTTCTACAAACTTATTAGTTGTAGTGAAGTGCCCAACACTAAATTAAACTATAGAAATGAAGTGAGTAATCTTTGGTTGAACTCTGAATTTTGTGACCGTTAAACTGAACTTCACATCCACACATTCATCAATCCGGTTCTTGTCGTGGATGATTAATTAGTTAAGGTTGTCGCCATTATCTTGCTGTGGGTTGAGTAAGGACATTTCCTTAGCATAGGTTTCCCATCGTAGAACGAAATGGACAAGTCAAGTCAAATTATATTCGGTGTCTTCGTTCTCCTAGCTCTGACTACAATTTCATCTGTTCATTCCTTGTATTTCCATATAGCGGAAACAGAAAGGAAATGTTTTATGGAAGAAATACCTGATGATACGACCGTCATAGGTAAGTAAATTAAGCACCAATAGTCCATCCAAAGACAAGAGTCCACAATCTAACGCGCACTATGCCGGTCGATGATATGAAATTGACTAAAAGACAGAAAATTCTGTCTAGCCGTGCTATGTCGTGGAGTTTCTTTCCTTGGCCTTTGATGGTCTACTGAGCCTTGCTTTGCGGTTTATTGCCCTCGGCAAGTCATTCTACTCCACGGCAAGCCACTGCACTCTATGGTAACCCGGCACGGCAAGACATAATTTTCTGTCGTTTAGTCATGTACGACGACAATTGATGCATCTGTATTGTTTTTGACTAGGAAATTATAAAGTGGAGTTGTTTGATCCTCGAACTGGTGGATTCATGCCATCAAGTCCAGGCATAGGAATGCATGTGGATATTCGGGACCCTGAGGATAAGACAGTTTTATCAAAGGTTTACAGTTCTGAAGGTCGTTTTACATTTACCTCACACACTCCAGGAGAACACATCATTTGTCTCTATTCTAATTCTACTAAATGGTTTGCTGGATCACAATTGGTGAGTTCCTCTTTTAAATAAAACATTTTAAAGTAGTCTGTCGTTTATGTTGCACTATTCGATTTTTCTTTTTAAGTTCCCTAAAATAAATTTGATTGGTTTTTGTTGAAATTCAGTTGTATTGAATATTATATTTCCAGAGAGTTCATTTAGACATTCAAGTTGGTGAACACGCTGTGGATTACGCCAATGTTGCACAGAAGGAGAAATTAACTGAGTTACAGCTTCGTGTCCGTCAACTTTTGGATCAAGTAGATCAGATTACAAAAGAGCAGAACTATCAACGGGTAAGTCATACTCAACGAATTAGAACACACATTAAATTTGGGTCATTGTTCTAACTTTTATCTTATCTTTTGTAGTATCGTGAGGAACGTTTCCGACAAACTAGTGAAAGTACAAACCAACGAGTATTGTGGTGGTCACTGGCCCAAACAGCTGTTCTTCTCGTCATGGGATACTGGCAAATGCGTCATCTCAAGTCATTTTTTGAAGCCAAGAAATTAGTTTAGGAGAGTTACTTTTATTTTAGCTCGACAATGGTAAGGAAAGCGGACGTGCTTCGTAAGAGAATCTGAAAATTTAAATAATTTTGTACGAAGATTCAAATCTTTTACAATTAATGTGGTACTGCAAATCCCCTCGCACTTCAAATCACTTTCGAATAGGCTGATTTTGAAAGTGTGGAATTCAAAATTCAACACTTTCAAAATTAGGCTATTCGAAAGTGATATGGAGTGTACATAGGGACCCAATGAGCTCGGGCTCATATAGCAGGTTTCTTGTGATTCGAAGAATTAGGTCTCACTTTATCTTTCCCTGCTACACCTTTTCACTAAAATATTATTGTGAAATGTTTAAATGTGTTTGGATTCCCGTTCTTGTCTTGGACTAAAAAATCAGAATAACAATAAACGTCTATGGGAATTATTTATTGAATTCATATTTTGCCTCATATGAGTATCCAAGATTTTTAACCTCTTAGGTCAATAGTTATCAAAACAACTTTGTTATTATTATTTCTCAGTCCGTTTATTATCTTAGGAGTTAGTGAATGAGTTCTCAATGATTTATTTGTTTAAGACCTTAGTTGCACACATGTATATACTGAACGAAAGAGATTGTCAACCAGATTTTCCAACTCCATGGAATTTTGCTGACTTAACTTGCTAAGTTTTATGGAGTTTAGTTGACTAGTGATCTCATCGCCTACCAAGTATTTCCTTAGATCGAAAAAATACGAACCGGATAGAAGTGAGTGTCATGGAACCTTGATAAAGGATGGGAAGTTCATTGAAAGTGAACTCTACTTGTAGTGAATTACCAGAATCGCGAATTTTTGTGAAAGGTTTAACAGAAGCGGAGAATTTCCCTAGTGCTCAACCTAGATTCGCTCCTAAGTTTGCAACAATGACTAAAGTAGTATCATTCGGGGTTTTCTTCTCTCTCTTAGTTATAATTGTCTTAGTAATCATTGCTAACTTTGTAACCAATGGACAGAAACCCCGAACCAAAGTTTTGAAAACTAAAAAAACCATAACTACTACGACTACGACTACGACCACGTCTACTACAACTCCAACTCCAACTCCAACTCCAACTCCTGTCTTGGGCTACTATGAGACCATATTTGCTTCCTCTACATTCCCACCAACGATTAAAGAAAATGTATTTACTAACGAAAATCTAATGCATAGTACTCAGACCATTCTTGGTAGATCGTTCCAACCCTGTCCTTCAACATGTGAGCAAGAGAAGTGCGCTCCTATTGGTTCAGCTTGTCCACTGGGACTGGTAATTATGACCCACTCTAAGAATAGCAAATACATTTGTAGTATTATTTAATTTTTGACCCTTTTTTCTCTCATATTTTAGGTTTTGGACCACTGTTACTGTTGCTATGTATGTGGAGTTGGAGAAGGAAGTCGCTGCTACAATGCCAGTCAAAATCATCCAAAAAGTTCTGACGAAGGAATCTGTGGGCATGGACTTTTCTGTTTGATGCGATTGGATTTGGAAACGAATGTACGTGTGAGTCACTTCTCAAGTTTATGAATTTTTAGACCTTTTGGTATGATTTAGGAACCAGTGGAAGCCATCTGTGAATGTAGAAATAGTCGCAAAGTTTGTGGAAATGATAATGTCACTTACTCTTCGGAATGTCAACTCCGTGAAGCAAGTCATTTTAAACAAAATTTGAGCATAACCGCATGGAATCCTTGTGTTACAGGTATCGTACTGGTTTCATAAGCGTCAAACCCGCATGCGCACTCTCCCTCTGTCTGGAGAATAATTACTAAGATATCTATGGCTCTGTTACATATTCATAATCTGTAATTTAAATTTTAGCACCTTTGATTAAAACCGCAATGGAGAATGTTACAAGCGCCATAGGGACTGATGTGTCCCTTAATTGTGAATTTCGTTCCTTCCCTGCATCTATAATCCATTGGGAATTCGCACCTGAAGCATCTACTGAACGAATTGTTCTCCCAGGTAAACTAATATAATAATACTAATGTTTGAATCTGCTCATCAAATTTTCACTAAACCTCTTCAAAAATTTAGTTAAAAAATTTATCATCAGGCTATAATTGAACTGTGCTATCCGGATATTAAGGCTAGGATATGTGAAAAATTGTGCTAACCAAGGAGTAAACTTGCGCTTTGGCATTCATCAGTTTCATCGAAATTCAAACATATTAAGAAAAACTTTTCCAAACCTTTTACGAACGATTCTAACGATTTTAAAACCTAAAATCTAGGTTCTAGCCTATTTTTTGAGTTTTGTTGAATTTTGAAAAAAAAAAATTAATTATAAGAATTTTTCCTATTTCTAATACAAATCCAACAACCAAAAATGATTAATATTACTTGACAAATTCAGCTTGAATGAATAATACATTCCTTAGGCCGTTAAGCCAATGTAATAACTTGTTTCTTCTACAACAAATTTATACGCCGTGGTTGAAAATTTGAAAAAAATTTTTTAAATTTTTTTGTACTTTGACAAATTTAAGAAACCTTTAGTACTTTTAGTAACTTCCTTAGTACCTTTTCCTTGAATTTTTGAACCTTTTATTATGATACCTTTTTGTCCAATATTTTGGCACCTTTTAGATAACTTAAAAATCAAAGTTTTTAGAACCTAAGAATCCTTGGTAAGGTAATTGTTCTCATTCACTGTACATCGAACAATAGAACTAAAAACCGTTGTTCGATTCTCGTTTTCACATGTTTGTCTCATTCTCATTTAGGCATGACAGCAAGTGCCAAGGAAAGGGGGTCTTGGAGAACGGTTTTTACTACTCATCCACATTACAGATAGACCTAGGTTTACTCCAAAGTTTAATCTCATATGTCGAATGGAATCTCAATATTCCAAAAAGTATCTTAAAATCAGGCCCGTCAACCTCAAAAATTTTATAGTTGGTTACTTTTATGTTTCATAATTCTATAGTTTGGAAATCCCAAGAAATTTGAAGAAAACCGAATTTTTCTGACTTTGCTCGTCATACGTCATTTATACAACAATTTCCCGTCATTGTTGGGTTCAAGTACAGTCGTACTTAAGATTATCGGAATTTTTTTTTTTTTTTTTTTTTGTAATTAATGAGTAATTTGTTGGTTTATGCCACTTGAGCCATCCTATATCTATTGTTCAAAGCAGTACTAAGAGACAGGAGTGTTTTCCAATTGTTTCCCTTTCCTTAGGAATACTTGTTGAGTACAATTTTTCTCAGAAGCAAAAACTATTATGCATAATGTAATGACAAATACAAATCACTATCAGACTATCACCAATTACCTGGAAACAGACTAAAGAGGCTAGTTATGACTATGAGTCGGAATTAACGTGTTTTAGACATCAATGAAACTACGGAAATAATCTTAAAATATTGAATTACTATTATGATTTTTATTAGAAATCAAACAACCTTGTCCTTCACTTTTATTATTAATTTTATAACTTACTACTGTTCTGTTCAAATTATGAGCTGTAATAAGGACCGTCATTCTTATAGCTTTTATTCAAAATAAAGAAAACTCCGACAGTAAAATATTAAAATTCAGCGACATCATAGTGCGGTAATTTAGTTATAAAAAAAAAGGATGAACTCTTCCATTTGTGATATTGGAAGAAATAATTTTGAAAAANAATAAAGAAAACTCCGACAGTAAAATATTAAAATTCAGCGACATCATAGTGCGGTAATTTAGTTATAAAAAAAAAAGATGAACTCTTCCATTTGTGATATTGGAAGAAATAATTTTGAAAAAAACGCACTTGTGAGACGAATAATGAACGGATTTTCCGCTCCTTAAAATGATGCAAATCTGAAGTAATAATGTGCGGTCTTAAGATTAAAATTAAAAGGTGCAAAATGAAATTGCAAAGAGTATTTTGTATTAATTCATAATCCCATCCTCACAGTTATAATAAGAAAAGAATAATTTTTAATATTATGCCTCAAAATTGACTCAAATGGAACATGAAATTTTTAATTAGTAATGATTTCCATGTTCACTTTTCTTTATTACAAGAATTAAAATTATAATCCAATTTCTAGAGGTAGTCATTTCATTCTAATGATAATTTGAATCTAATTGACATCATTTTCTTCAATTACCTTACCTATTTTTATGTAAATGTTTTAAAACCTGTGGATCTATTGACGTAGTTAGAAATAATATTTATTATTATATCCAGGTGATGACTCTTCAATAATTCAAACAAATCGTGGTGGACCTGAGGATATGATGACAACTAGTTGGATACAAATTATATCTGTTGAACCCAGCCGTCAAGGGATTTATTACTGTTTAGCTAAAAATACTGAAGGTATGAACCAGAGTTTTGCTCATGTCTCTGTCTACCGAAAGTCAAATCATACTTTTCCAATAATTATGGGAAAAAAATAAATTTTCAATAATTATCAATTGTCCGCGGTTTTCATTGAGAAAATATATTGAAAATAGTTTGAATGTATTAAAGAAATTATTACTTATTGATTATAATATGAGTGACCTTCTGATAAATAATTCTATTACTGATCTATTCAATTTCAAATGATTATAATTATATTTTATTCTTTAATTGTTACATAAGACAATCGGAATTAGTAAGAACATCCATACCATAACCTTCCTTACGCACAGGAGTTTGAGGTGAATGAAAGTTTGTATAAAATTAATATTATTATTGAAATTGTGGAGATATATAGTCTCTGTTATCAGACTATCTCATATTCTATCTTGCTAATTAAAGTGCTAATCATAACTTTAATTAAACTTATTTTCTATTGAGAAATGTAACAAATTTCTTGTTGAGTAGGTTGTTAAGTCATGTGCAAAATTTTTTTTTTGCAAATGACTATCGTATCATTTTAATAATAATACTCTTAATCTTACCTTCTGTGTTATTCCAAACGCCTTATGTATTTTCAATATTTCAAGAATAATTATTATTCTTGTCTGTCTGTTTTTGTCTTGAGCTGTAATTATTTGCTGTAATGTTAATAAATTTTTGCTTTTTTTTTTTTTTTTTTTTCTGCAAAATTCTGTAAATTCTAGTAAATACAGGGTGAACCAACTTAATCCGGGCCTTCTTTCTTGGCCTTTCACCAAAAACGGGTTGGGGCAGGCGANTGTCTGTTTTTGTCTTGAGCTGTAATTATTTGCTGTAATGTTAATAAATTTTTGCTTTTTTTTTTTTTTTTTTTCTGCAAAATTCTGTAAATTCTAGTTTCTACAGGGTGAACCAACTTAATCCGGGCCTTCTTTCTTGGCCTTTCACCAAAAACGGGTTGGGGCAGGCGATANAAAATAAATTTTAAATAAAAGGATTAAATAAATAGGATTAATAAAAAAAATTTCAATGTTTACAGTGATAATTTACTAAAAGTTTTTCAATCTACAGTAATGTTAGGTAGCGAGGAATAATTTTTTTTTAACTTTTTCTTATTTTTCGGAGGGAGTGAGAAAAAAAAATTCTTCTTCGCTACTTAACATACTGTAGTAAAAGTGAAAGTAGGACATTTAAAAAAAAACGTATCAAATAGTTTCATCTTATAAATTAAGACGAAATAATCAAAGTAATTGTTATTAGAGTAATAATGATAATATGTAAATAAAATAATATAATTCATTAAATTAATGAGTTCATCCTTACATTTCTTATTAAATCAGTGTTGAAATTGAACCTTGTTGAACTCATCAACTGGAAATGACGCAGGAGTTGATGTGATGGATGATAATATGACTAATTTGAACTAAAAGTAGACCAGTTGATTATTTGACAATTGACAAAATATAATATCTAGTGCTAAGATTATTAAAATTTAAAATTATAATCAAACTAACTCTTCACTCTAGACTAACGTCTTTCATGATTATAATAAAGAAAACAATCATTTGACCTTGATTAGTGGAGAAAGTAAAAATGAAAAACTTATAACCTTATAGTTAGTGCATTCAGGAATTGATGTTACTATTTTAAGCTTAAGTTTTTAATAAGTTTTGAATATACTCTCATTGAATGTAGGGACAAAGGTCGGGTCAATGGTCAAAAAAAAAAATTTTTTTTTATCTCTAACGGTACATCAACCGGACAGAAAACCCTTTTTTTTCTCTTTCTAGTTTGGACGAGTTGTGACTATGGGACAAAAGTCAGTAGGTTATAAATATAAATTAATTTAAACTAAACCGCTTCTTTGATTGACACATCCACATTTCCATTTGTCATAACTTCCATTCAAAGTTCATCCTTTTTTTTATTAAAAACCAATGATAACTGTGTCAAATCATTTTCTTATAACTTAGACTTACGTCTTCATGTCCAGTCTATCAACAGCCTTCCGACGCTGTGTATTTAACCATATAACAATAGTTTTTAGACAAAAGTTTTTTTATAATCTTAAAAGTTAAACATTAAACTTTTATAGTCTCCAATTTTATTCTTATTATTTAATTTATTTAATTTATATTAGAGAATTCTAAAATTTAATTTCTAAAATGTATGGAAAGTTGGGAATATCCAGAGTGATTGGGATTGGGAATGGGAGGTGTTTAGGAGGAGCTAAATTTTCTGGAAAACTTTCTCTTCTGATGATTGGAAATGTAAGTCCACCTGCTCATTAATATATTACTTTTGATTAATTTTTAAAGAATATTAATTTTTGTTTGAATGATAGGTGAGTCGACGAGGAATTAGTGTGACTTCTCCATGCTATGACTATGTCATGTCAGTTGATGGAAAGAATAGTCAATTTAAACCACAATTTAATTCTCGAACTCAACTTCATAATGCTCGACGAATTGTCGTTAAAGTTGGAAGTGCTGTGTTAACTCGAGAAGATAATTGTGGTCTTGCATTGGGTAGAGTCGCTTCTCTAGTCGAACAGGTAAGGAAGTTTCAGAATTATTTATGTTGTTTTTAAATTTAATTGATTTATTCAAAATTGTTTTTTTTTCTTCTTTTTCAGATAGCAACATTACAGAATTCAGGGAGAGAATTGATTATGGTAACAAGTGGAGCCGTGGCTTTTGGAAAACAAAAATTAGCCCAAGAACTTGTTATGTCAATGTCAATGAGACAGACCCTTCATTCGAATAAAGACCAACAAGTCCATGTAAGTTAATTTTCAAGACTTGAATCATCAATTTTTAAATTCAAATTTTATTGTAAAAGTAAATGGAATTATATTTAACTTATAATTTTGGTTTTATTTTAAATCTAAACAATAGGGTATTAAAAAGAATCTATTAGAACCTAGAGCTGCAGCGGCTGTTGGTCAATCTGGTCTCATGTCACTTTACGAAGCCATGTTTGCACAATATGGTGTCAGAATAGCACAGGTAAGGGCACAATGTCAATACTTAAAAAAAAATGTAAGTTAACTTCAAACAACGGCATTAATAGTCTCACTCTAGATCAACCTTGTCTAAAGTTAAATGTAATTTTTGAAATTATCATTAATTTTCATATGTTCAAGGCTCTCTGCTTTCAGGTACTTGGATTCCTTTCTGTTCAAATTTATATTATTACCAAATTAGAAGTGATTTTAAATGATTTTAAATGCCAGACTAATTTATTAATTTACAAATGTTGAAAATCCAATTGGCTTAGAGATTCTAATAATTTATTTTCATCGGACTATGTATCCAGACATCTTTTCGCTATGTCAATTGATGCATAGAAATTTATGCAATTATTTGTCATTATTAAATGCTAAGTTATTATTAATTCCTTGTATGCATAATTTATCTGGATTAGGTCTTAGTCACTAAATCCGATTTCACAGATGACTATACAAGGAAGCATCTCTTTCAGACCATGTCAGAATTACTTGCATTGAATATCGTACCAATTGTTAATACAAATGATGCTGTCGCTGCTCCACCGCAAGTGTATGATGCATTGGAAGGGGTATGTCGTATAAATCATCACAAATTAATAATTAACAACGGATTTAGTAGAGAGTGACACCCCCCGTCCCCTAGAGATAGTTGAAAGAGTAACAAACCCGAAAAAAAAATTTTTTTTTTTTGCTGCTGGTGGGAGATGAAACCTTGTCTTGAATTTCCTAATCGAATGAACTCACCAATTACTCAACTTGAGCTTAAGTTTACATAATGTTAACCTAATTAGTAAATAAGAAGCTAATAAGACAAGCATAATTTTCTATTTTATTTTATTTAGGACATTACAGTAAATGACAATGACAGTCTAGCAGCTTTACTCTCTGCAGAAGTCAAAGCTGACCTTTTAGTACTGATGTCAGATGTTGATGGAGTTATGACAGGACCCCCTGGTCTCGATGGCTCACGTCTTATGCATACATATTGTCCAAATTCCAATAGTGGAGGTGTTCGTTTTGGTGCCTTGTCTCGTGTTGGCTCTGGAGGAATGCAATCAAAAGTAAATTTATTTCATTTATCAATGAACAATTATAACGATTTAGTTTCCCATTACTAAAATTTATATTTCTCCTTGTTTAAGAATTGAAGATATTAGCTTTGATCTTGGAGAATTTAAAGTGTAAATTTTTCAATTAATTTTCGATTCAAGTTCCCGTATGTTCAGGTCTCAGCGTCAACGTGGGCGCTTCAACAGGGAATTGCTGTAGTTATTTGCAATGGTGGGAGAGAAGGTGCACTTACAGATGTGATGGCAGGGCGTCGAATTGGAACACTCTTTACAAAATATGCAAATGGGATTAAACAACCTGAAGTTCTTGCTGAATTAGGTAAGATAGATAAAGTAGTAAATTTTAATATTTAATAGTTAGTATTAAATGTCATTTAAATTTTCACAGCCAAAGATGGAGGCCGACATCTTCTTAATCTCTCTGGAACTCAAAGATCTGAAATCATACTCCAAATTTCAGAACTTTTGATTTCACGGAAGAGGGATATCCTATTGGCGAATCAAATTGATTTAGAACATGCAGAAAAAGATAAATTACCATCAGCTATTATAGATAGATTGAAATTAGATGAAGTCAAACTAGATAGTTTGGCAGCAGGTAAGTTGGAAATAGAATTTATGCGTAGATATATAACTCATGCGCAGAACACCTGAAGACATAGAAAATTGTTCATGCTCTCGGCTTTCATAGGACTGAAACAAATGGCTACTCAATCAATCAACCTTGTTGGAAAAACTGTTCGAAGGACACTATTAGCTGATGGATTGGAGTTACAACAAATCACAGTCCCTATAGGGCTCCTCATGGTCATTTTTGAAGCAAGACCTGACTGTCTCCCACAGGTAATTCACAAAAATACTGGGTATTTAAAAAAAATTGTTTCTTTTTCCTCCGGGGGTATCCTGCTTATATGATCCAGTATATCCTTCTGCAAAATATTTAATACACATAATCATTCTTATGTTAAGAAATTTTCTTTAAAAAATTAAACAGATTGCTGCTCTGGCGATTGCGTCCTCTAACGGTCTTGTGTTGAAAGGAGGGAGTGAAGCGGTAAATACAAACAATGCTCTCATGTCACTCGTATCTGAAGCTCTCTTAACCCATGGGGTTCAAACTGCTGTTCAAATGGTAAAAATAAATTTATTCGATGAAACAATTAAATTAATTTGATTTATAACATGAAAAACACGATTTTTTTTTAAAGATTACTTCAAGGGAAGATGTAAGTGAAATTATTGGACTTGGAATTGTAGATTTAATCATTCCACGCGGATCTTCAGCATTGGTTCGTACAGTGACCAATCAAGCTCAAGGTGTACCTGTTCTAGGTCATGCTGAAGGGATTTGTCACATTTATATAGACTCTGACGCAGAGTTGGAAAAAGCTTTACAAATTGGTAAGTTATCGAAAGATATATGTAACTATATATAAATAACTTGTCTCAAGTTCAAATTTTGAAGAAAAAAAATTGCAATAACTTTTGATAAAAACTTTTATTTTCGGATACATTTTGTTTTTGGTAAATGCCTTCCACGTGAGTAAAAAAGAACCTTGAAAAAATTGCAACCAATAATGGACGTAAATGTGGTAATTAAGGAAACGTGTTCCTTATGAATAAATTTGGCATTGACATGATTAATTTCTCATTGTGTTTTGTAATGTACAGCACTTCCAGTGCTAATTTTTATTTATTATTATTATTTTTTTTTAAAGTTACTGATGCTAAATGTGGATATCCAGCTGCCTGTAATGCAGTCGAAACTATTCTCATTCATCGACAATTATTAAGCAAAGGGAACTTTTTCGGTAAACTCTGTGATACTCTCAAGGCCAATAGTGTACGTTTTTAGTTTATTATTACCTGTCGGCTTAACATAAATTATTTTATATCCCATTCTTATTTAAGTACTCTGTAAATTCCAGGTTGAAATTTATGCAGGGCCGACACTCTCAAGTGAACTTACTTTTGGTCCACCTCCAGCCAAATCCCTAAGAGTTGAATATGGTCGTTTGGCTGTAACTGTTGACATTGTATCCGATGTCTTAGGAGCTATTGAGCATATCAATACTTTTGGATCAGCTCATACAGATGTAATTGTTACAGAAAATGGTTAGTTTAACATAATATAAATATAATTACTTTTTATTTATTTATTTATTTTCTAAACAAATTTCATAACTTAAATTTCCTTTCAAAATTATGAATTATTTTATGAATTTTAGAAAAAGCTGCGAGAGAGTTTTTGAAACGTGTAGATTCAGCATGTGTCTTTCATAATGCTTCAACACGATTCGCTGATGGATATAGATTTGGACTTGGTGCAGAAGTTGGAATCAGTACTGGTAGAATTCATGCGCGTGGTCCAGTTGGTGTAGAAGGACTTTTAACAACAAAATGGATTCTCCATGGTTCTGGTGACTCAGTTTCAGATTTTGGAAATGATAAAAGAAAATTTCAACATATTGATTTACCGTTACACGGGATAGGAATAGAAAATGAACTCGAGAGGTCATCTGCCTTTGAATTTACTAAACATAATCAATTCTTGGAGAAGGAGAATTAATTAAGAAAAAAAAAATATTATCATTAATCCTATTATTCTAAATCAAAAAATNAAAAAAAAAAAAAAAAAAAAAAAAAAAAAAAAAAAAAAAAAAAAAAAAAAAAAAAAAAAAAAAAAAAAATCAAAAAAAAAAAAATCAAAAAAAAAAGAAAAAAAAAGTTAAAAAAAAATCAAAAAATTTTTTATATTAATTACTGCTTCATTATAACACCTAAAGAAAGATTCTCAATTTATAAATAATTATAAACCAGTAGATGAAAAATCAAAATGTTAAAAAAAAAAAATTATTACATTTCTTTTTTCTAAAAAATTTCTATTTTCTTTAGGTTTCTCTTTAGGTTTTTCTTTTATTTTAAAATTACAATTTAAAGTGTTATATGAACTTGCATAAAAAAAATGCTAGTTTCATTAGAAATAAATCATTAAAAATTTATAAAATTATAGTAAATAGTTAATATAAATATGTATCTAATATTAATATTATTATAAATTAATTAAAATATATATTAAAATAATTTCTAACTCCATAAGTGTCTCCAAATTTAGTAAAAAGAAAAAAAAAAGTGTAGGATGAGGCCCTCGATGGGATGTAAAATAGTTGAAGTGTGAGTGTGAGGGCCGTCAAGTTGAAAAGTGTTAGTTCGTCATCATCATCATCACTGTTTCATAAAAGAATGCCGGAAATAATGTTTCAATGTAATAATTTTATTGAAGGAAGTCCCCATGATAGATTCCTGTAATTTGGAACTCTAGTCCAATCCTACGGTTCATTTGACCTTATAGTTAGAATATGTCTCTTCCCATTTTACGCACGACCAAACCTTATGACTCATCAGAATCAGATCTAAAATACGGAATGATTGATTTACTGTAATCAAACTTGACCTTGATCGTTCCTAAGGTCAACAAGACACTCAAATAAACAAACTTGTAATTATAACTATTTACAAGAGTTCATTGGAATACATGCATAGGCTCTGTTCATTCCTTTCATTCTGCATTCACCTGGTTTCACTAAAGTTGACTGTCATTGCCATATATATTACCTAAGGACTTTATCACTTCTTCGAACTTATTTCTCAACTAATAATTATTACTAATCAGTAATCAGTAATCAGTAATCAGGGACAACACCATAGAGTAAGCTAACTTATTATTTTAACTAACTATTATAAATATCTACTAAAAATTTTATATCCATGTCTTCTTCATAGAGATTCTCCTTTTCTTAAGATGCGTCTCGCATCTTAAGATGATTATTATACATCCTATATTATCTATGATGCATCCTGAGAATATTCTTAGGATACATTATTCAATATCTGTTGGTATTTAAGAATGAAACTTAATAATAAGAGGTACATTCATATGGTATTTTGTTATATTTTTAACCTCTAGAACCTGACTAATCGAGTCTGAGTAGCACATCTTCATCATACCTTAACTGAGTCAGTGATAAAGTCAAACGGAATTTTATATCCACTACAATCTTATGTTACTATTATGACTATCTATGAGTTACCATGATTATCTGATTTTACTCTAATTTCAGACAGACGGATAGATAGACAGACAGACAGAATGATTACAATACCCTACTACTACTCAAGTTATATATGAATTCTAATGTACTAGTAGTATAATTTAGTCAAGTGGAATCTTCATCAAAAAAATTAAATAATCATGGTTTCTTCAATGTCGGTAATTATTTTAATTTTTTTTTTTTTTTGAACCTCTGAAGGATGATTTCTGAAGTCCTTTATTTATTTTCTATCATCAAGTGTGTTGATTCAGAATGAAAAGAGCCCTATCTATCTGTACAATTTCATCTGATGCATTTTACTGCATTAAGATGTCAAGTGCCATTTATTATTTATAAGACTATGTCAATAGTAAATAATAAGTTATTGTAATCGTCGTGTCTGTCTGTTCGTCATAAAAATTTGTGGTTTGTTTTGTTTCTTTATATTATTTTTTTATATCTATACAATTACACTGATCTTACATTGTTTCATAATAAAAAAATCGGAGAAAAAAATAAGAAACCCATCTTTGATTTAAGAATACATTTGATTTTGGTTCAGTTTATATAATGATTTTCTACAAATTTCACTCTTGATGGTTCTTATGATTACTGGTACATCTACTCCTCATACACCTAAGCCAATTTATAAATATAACTTAAATTTATTATATTATATAACTTAAATTATCATTTTGTATTAGAAATGATATCTTTGAGACTTGAATAAAATATAAATCAAATCAAATCAAATCAAATCAAAATCAAACCTCAATTACCTACTACTACTACTACTTCTATTAGTTTTAACCACCGCAAGTACATTATTAAATCTCATCATTCCTTTCTGATTAAGTCTACGGGTTCTTATACTGTTCCTAAGGTTCATTTATTTTTTTTAGCAAAGAATAGATTCAATCCTTGTCATTTCTCTTTTGTGTCTTGTCTCGTTGATACTAGACGAGACTAGATTAATAATTCCATCTAGAAAATTTTATATAATGAAATGCAATTTTATGATTATAAAATATACATCTTTGATTTATTACTCCAAGTCTCCAGTCCTAAGTAACCACCCTTATGAAGTCCAAGTGATGGATTTTCTAAAGAGTATTTCTACTTTCTTCCTTATATTACATTAATGATTGTCAATATTATATTATTCAGTCATCAGAGGCTTTTTAACAAAAAAAAAAATTCACATAATGATAATACCCTAAATAATATAAACTTTGTTATGAACGGCGCTTTCCAATTTCAAATGCTTTGTTGAGAGTGATGATGATGGATCACTTAACTAATAATAAATAATATAAATTAGTTAAAGTTAATGCTAAATTTGTATTAAAAACATTTTTTTTTTCTTTTTTTTTTTCAATTTCCGTATTTATTTTAATATAATACTCTTTTTGTATTGTATTCCATCAACAGTCGAATACATAAGTATAATAGTAATTTTAGTTTAGATATTTGAATTTTTAGAAAGACTTTGGCATGTCTTAACAATTACAAAAGCCTTGGATTTATTAGTCTCCTCATTTCTAAATTCTAATCTATTACAATTATTCTCAGTCAATTGAGTTGGTAAAGTAATTGCACATTTTAAACTTAAAGGATTACTAGTCAAGTTACTTAAGGGAAGGTGGAGGTAAGTTAACTCATAAGTTTAACAAAAATTATTATTAATTTATCATAATATACAACATTTTCAGTAGATAAAGCAAAACCAAAACAAATTGTTGCCATTTTGATTTTTTTTTTTTTAATAAAAGTAAAGTAAAGTAATGCTTTACCTTCAATTAATACAGATACCTAAACCCAAACAGTCCGACACAAATTAGAATTAGCAATAATTAAAAAAAATGTAACAATGCGCTATTCTAATTCCATTATTGGAAAGGAGCTTTCTAAATAAAATAATGTCTTACTTTTTAATCCCCGTCATAAAAAAAATTGACATAACGTTGCGTTTCAATTGTCATCTAAGTACTGCATTGTTAGATGGGAATAAATAAAATTTCAAGGAAAAATTAGACTCATGCACGGAATACCAATATTATTTTATCTATTCCAATGACATAAGGAGCTTAGCCTGCAGGAGTATATATTTCTGTTTCGATTATATATATGTATTTTTTTTTGTATACTTTTTAATTTATTATTATTATTATTATTATTATATATTTTTTTTTTGCTTTTTAAAAAGAATTTACGTAAGTATGAAAGTCATGAAGTATGTAACTTACTTAGTAAGTATTAAATAAAAATATTAGTAGATGACAGTTGGGACTAAGTTTAATAATTGATGCACCCATCAACCTTAAGAGTTCGTATTGCATTTAAATTTGACTTGAATTTGATGTAAAGTATATTTTTAAAGAGATGAGAAGAGCTCATCTTACCTGAGGGAAGTCCATTAGAAAAATGGACATGAGAAAAGATGATACTATTGGTAGAAACGCACTTTATATAGAGTTCTTAAGTTCTTAGAGTTCATTACAATGGTGTTTTGAGAAACTCGAAGGTATTCGTAATTGTTTCTGGTCTCATCTTGTACATTCTGGTATATTCATGAGTCGGAGTAAAAATCTTTACATTAGTTATTTACATTATTAGTTGAATAAGATTGGGGATTAAGTTAGGACAGAGGTTGAATTTAGGAAAACTCCCAACGTCTTTGCCCACAGTCAAAACATAATCTTGGTCACTTCATTCTTTCTCCACATCCGCTCAGTATTCCATACCTCCAATTACTACAACACTATATCTCTCATTTATCATCACTTCATTAAGTTTTTTTTTTAAATAACTACAGTGAGTTTTAGAAGAAAAAAATAAATAAAAATTTTTGGAGAATGTTGTAGTGAAAGGATAGAAATTGTTTAATTAATAAACTAATTCTCAATTAAATCATATAAAATCAGAAGGCTTGTTAATAGTTGTTAGATGCTATTCCAGTACTGTTATAAGAACAATAGGGAGTGACGTGAAGATTTGAACAAAGGAGGATTATGAAGACTTTCTTAATCAGTATAAACTGGATTGACTTAAATTTTTAGTTTTATAGTTTATTACTTTTACTTTAATTACTATTTCTTAGAGTTTTAAACAATTAGAAGTGATAAACTACCTGTTCTTCAATTGGAAAAAAGACAATTCAACAGTGTTATATTATTCTTTTAAAAAAGAAAAAGTAATGTTCATTGTTTATAACCTTAATCATTGTTCTCAAATGTTCATAATACAGAGGGTAGGTTTTGAAAGTACTTTCTTTTAAAGTTTCTTCCTGAGTGGGGTGTGTATCAATCATATTTGGAAAATACAATTTCAGTAAAGAAGTTTTTACAAGAGGAAGACGTCAATATTCGAACAATAATGGTTTCTGATAGTCCAAGAGTGAGGTAAAAACATTTATGCTAAACTAAATAATTTTATTAATTTTTAACCTTTTCCATCCGGTAATTATTGACTTCAAACTCCTCTTCACGGTAACTCGGATGATCCTCACGACAGAATTTCTGGAAATCCTGTATTTTCACAAACGACCGAAAAAGGTTTTGGAATATTTGGTCCAATATTAGATAAATTGGACCAAGTATTTCGTCCGGTTGCTCCTCTAACGTCATTTCAATTTTTCGCTAATATTTAATTTCATTTGGATAAGTAGATAGAATCTTTATCCATATTAATAAAAAGTAACATGTTTTATTTTGCACATAAATACAAATTCTAAGTTTCAAGTAAAATTTAAACATGTTATTGTTGTCAGGAAAACTTTACTAAGGATTTATTTAAGTTGTTTGATAACAATTTTTTGTTTTATTTTTTATTTTTACCTCCATTGAAAAATTCTATTTTTTCAATTGCGCGTAGAGGATATCGGATGAAATATTTTTCATGCCATAAAGTTGTCCGAAAAATGCGCTTTTCGAATTTCTACCTTGATAATGAAAGCGGAATAAGCTTTCGAAACGTCGGTTCGAGAGAGGAGACGCGTTCGGCGACAATGCAGAGTGTGACAACGCGAGCGTCACGGACAGTGGTGGGTGCATGCGCGTTAACGGCGCGAAGCTTCCACTACAGGATTTCCTGAAATTCTGTAGTGAGGATCATCCGAGTTACCGTGAAGAGGAGTTTGAAGTAAATAATTTTAATAAAATTTTAATTTAAAAAAATTATATTTCCTAAAAATCTTAACCACCTTGTACAGTATGTTTCAAAAAATTTGGCAACATTTATTTTTTTTTACTAACCCAATCAATTTCCAGTCCTGGCGCTCGGATGCTCGGAAAGACAGGAAAAAAAATTTTTTTTTTTTACTAAAAACCTGCATCATTGTCCAGACATTTGCTTAGTTAGGTTTATTAGTTTTTTAGTTTTAGTTTAGGGTTTTAATAAATTTTGTAAAAGTTTTTCTATACTGTGGCTTGGGTAAGAATTATACAGGGTAAGTTTTTAACGACTATCCAGGGATACCCGGACTACTCTACTATTATCACCCCTATGTGTCAGTTATCCACTTGATAAAATTTGAAAACAAAATGATGAATGGGTGATAGTAGGGTAGTGTGGGTATCTCTGGATAGTCGTTATAAATTCACTTTGTATAATTGAAATTATAATAATTTGATGAAATGTACACACCAATTGGTTCATATAAGCAGTTCTCGTTACTAATAATTTTGGTAAAAATAAAAAAGAATGTGTTGAGTTTGGAAGAACCTGTATGTATATGATGAGTCCACAATGGCCTCCTTAGATACGTAATACACTATTACAAATCATAAGAGACTCAAATTCCATTTTTGCAAAATGGATTTTACGTTGTATTGTAATGTAAATTTTGAAATCTTTAACTCGTCGTCATGATCCTATGAATTTTGGTAAGGTAGACAAAACTTCCCAAGATTTCATGTTTTCTATATAATAATTTTAGGTAGGGAAACCGTAAATCCATGTCAGTTTAAGAATGGGGCTTAAGTGGTGATATATTGACATTCCTAAGGGTATGGGAAGAATATGACCCTTCTGGTCACTCAACTCCTCCAGTATAACCTTACCACTTCTGACGTTGACCAGAAATATATTATTGTTCATCGAACTTTACATGAATATTTCTTTGAAAGGTTTAGCTTAAAAATTAAATACTATGACGTCAGAACGGCTTTATAAACTACGTTCCAGTACCTACAAGGTTTCAGTGTTTCCATTTCCTTCAACAATAATTCTTAAGTTGGGCAGTCTTGAAATTATTAATTTTCAATCCTCATAAAATTAAACTTAAACATTAGTAGTAGTGTTTAGTGTAATATTTCCAAAGGTGAAGATATTGAATAAGGATTTTTGAAAATTAAATCCACTGTAAAGAACACAGTACACGGTGAGTTAAAAAAAAAAATTTTTTTTTTTTATAATGAAATTATTACAGAAACATAATAGGTGTTTTGTCAAATTTTAAATTTTACCAAAAATTGTTGCTAATAAGAAAAAATAAAATTAATTAGTATCAATTTAAAAATTCACTACGACAACACTAAAATATGTTACTTCCACAATTCATTCAAATAGCTTTGATGACCATTGATAAGGTGACATCTCTTTAATTTTTTTTTTAATTTCCAGACATACTCTAACATAATTATTAAATGGCAGTAATTGGCTCGTATTTTTCCAGACAGGCGGCAATGTTTAAATCTATGGATTAAGTTTATAAAAATTTTTTTTTTGTTAACTTATTATTCTGAATCGCTAAGTATAACAAGTATTCGAATCAAGTAAATTTACTGATTCAATGTTATTAAAAAATTCAAATAATAGTGAGGAGGGTCTTTTTAGCATTTAGAAATTCATTGGTGTTAAAAATTTGTAATAAGAATTGTTCAACTTTACAATTATTAAGTGTCTTGTGTAACAATTGGGTAGTATATAAGGATTTATTTATCAATTCCTTTATGATATATCAATATTTTCTATTGATAAGTATGGCTGTGTAGGAAAATTTCTTTCCAATATTTACTCTATCTCAAAATATAATTTACAAAAATATTTAAAATTTATTATGTAATTTTTTTTTTCAATTTTTGTGTTTTGAATCCTCTTATACGTTTGAATGAACAAATGTACACCACTCATGTCCATGAAGTGTTAATTGATTGCTAAAAANATGAACAAATGTACACCACTCATGTCCATGAAGTGTTATTTAGAATCTCCTCCTCCTCCTCCTCACAATCCCAGTTACTCATGAATTAGACAAAGTGTAAGAAAAAATTTATTCCATTGGTTAGAGGAATTTTTTGAATTTGTATAATTTACATGAGTGAGGTGGAAAAGTAGGTTGGGTCAAGTGGCCAAGGTCAGTTGAAGATGAAGGCATATGAAGAGGGTCAGATATTTGACAAAAGACCCTTCAAAACCATTCAACAATACAGAGTAACACGGGCGTATTTATGTTATTTTTTTTTTAAGTAAAATCTTTTTGAAATATTATATGATGATTCCACAGGTAGCCTCTTTCTAACTGTTTCCAGTAGTCTGGGAACCTAGACACTTTACATACTGCATTTTGTCTCTCATTGATTATTATCTTTGCAAATTAACATCTCTAACACCATTAAATCCTGACTTGTATTGCTTTTTTCCAAATGACTTATGTTACATTTAATTCCAAAATTGAATGAGAAACAAGTTTTTATCAAGTTTTAGGACTTGGTTTTTGTATTATTCAACTTTTGTTTACAGTGTTTTTTTTTTTTTTCGTTAATACAAATCATTTCCGTCTAATTGTGAATTGGTCTGTCGTTAGTGTCGTTACATTCATGCAAAACAAGAGTCGCAAATTCTCAAGGTCATTTTATTCTCACGGTCATTAACTTCCACATGTGAGGAATTACTACTAAAAAAGTAGTTACTAAAAACAAAAAAAAATTAATTTTTTTTATAAACATGAGCTATGTTATTATACTCTCGCACCTTGTTATAAATCTTCAATTTCTTCAAACCAAATTTTTTGAAAAAGATGTTATGTAATAATTTTTTTTTTTTTTTTTTTTTTTGCAAACACTTATAATTTCATATAATAAATAATTAAAAAACGGTGCAAATAATATAAACTCATCCAATGCTATTATAAATTATAAATTGAAAAAGTTCACTCCGGTGGTGTATAGGTTTTGAATTAATTCCTAATCAATTTATTAACTAATTCTTGTGATATTTAGGTATTATACAATTAATTACATAATTAAAAAAAGTTAAGTTGATTACATTTGAGTATTCAAGTATCCTTACTCATTCCAATTGCATCCAGTATATAAAAAAAAAGAAACTAAAAATTATTGCAAAGACATTGGAGGGTGTCAAGGTTTCCAACTTCTACTTCCCAGTATACGGATAGGATTGGAATTATAATTTTTTTTTTCTTCAATTTTTATCAACAATTGAATGGACGTCGTCTGTTTGGGATCCTCTTTTGTCAAAGTAATAAGTCTTAATAGAATATATTTATGAAGTCCTGTTGTAAATAAATTGGACCATAACATACTCCAGGGTCAACGATTAGAGCATGCCAACGACTTCCTGCACCTTATCCCCCTCATCTCAATTGACATGTGCGAGTTCTTATGTAATTTGTGGTGGGAAGTAGAAGAGGATCTTGACAGAAAGTAGTCTACCTTGCTTCTTTTGATAGACCCGGTCAAATTATGACCTTTGAGTCCGAACTCTCGAGGATTTTCCTATTCTTTTAAAAGTATTATTTAAGTCCTTGGACTCGGTGGGGAGGAGATATAGAGGTGCCCTTTGGAGATACTAATCATTTGGATTTCAAAATGACGTATACAAACCTCCAACAATATACCTTATGGTAGTAGACTATGAAAAACCGTTTCCGAACCATAAAATCGTTTCATATTATTCTCAGGCTTCAAACAATTAACAACACCAGTAGCTCATCTTTTCTTATTATTTTTTATTTGATTTTTCTCAACATTTATCTCAATTTACCTTTCTTCTTCTCTATCGAGATGGAAAATTCTCATAAAATTTTGGATTTAGTTTCTACTTTTAGTCTAATTTGTTAATTCAATCAAGTGATATCCAGCGTAGTTTTGTTTAGTTTATTTGAAACAAATTTGAAGCAAAAAAAAAAANTTAAAAAAAAAAAAAAAAAAAAAAAAAAAAAAAAAATATCCAAAATTCGCTACTGAAGAAGCAGAGAAAATAGTTAAGGTAAATAAATTTGAGCCAGAGGGCTTATCTGTAGGAGTACTAGAAATGGAAAGCCAAGTGAGTGGCTGGCTATTGGAGTTGAACGAAGTGGATGGTGTCACTGATTTCAAAATGATCCAAGACCTTTAAGTTTTCTGATTGAGTAAGGTTGTTGGACTTAATCGGATCTTTGTGTTCTTACTCAATGTCATCCCTTGTCATCATCATAATTTCCAAAGGAATCTCATCATTTGGTCCTTATCACTGACCCGGAAGGATATCCCCCAACCAGTCACTTTTCTCTTATACAAAAACAAACCATCGTTCCCTTAAACACTGTTTCATTATCAATCAGTTATAACATGGATCTCTGTTCTCAGAACTAACAATATTCCCCCCTCCTTAATAATATCCCTTCATACCTCAAAATTTATCTTTCAAGTGTCCACCTTTCTCTTCAACAGGTTCTGTGATTGTGATAGAAGGGACAACGAAGGAAAGAATTTAAGTCCAGCTACTTTTGCTCAGCTAGAAAGATTTTGTAAAAAAAAAAAAAAAAAAGTCCCTTAAATCCATTGAAATTGTTTCCTTAGAAATAAAAACTGGGTTTAGGTTAAAAGTCTACTACTAGTAAGGGTATATATGTACTAAGGTTTCGTTGGAAAAAGGTATCCTTATTAGATTGTAGTTTTATATTTTCCATTAAAAGTTACAAGAGCTCAGTCACCCGGAGACACTTGAAGTGGTCGTCGAGTCTCATTTCAGAGATTATTTTTCTCTTTTTTTTTATATATAACAAAAGACAATTAAGGGTATACCTTGTCGTCGTAGCATTAGGTCCCTTTACTGTATCTGTTGTAAACTTTTAAGGTTTGAATAGAGACTAAGAGTACAGTATTACTCTTACAGTCAAAATAGTTTTCCATAGTGTACATCATTTTAAAAAAATATCATGTTCAATGGAGGTATTTCTTTACAATTGGTGGATTTTGCCCTAGCTGTCATGAATCGTACTATGACACCAAATCAATTGTAATTAGTTACCATAATTAAAATAATAAGTATTCATCAAATTATTATTTCTTACCTCAGTTTTGATTCTTTCTCCAATATATATATATATATATTTTTTTTTACAGATACGTTAATAATAATTTAGGAGAAGACAGTGAATCTCGTGCAGTAAGTCTTCCGCAATCAACAATGTCTCCACCATTGGCAAATACTGAAACAAAACCATCGAATACAGTTCCTGTTGTAGTACCACGACGAATTGCCGTTTCTGTCCAGGGTGCATGGAAACAGTATGGATCAGGACTCAAGGCGACACCGGTTCTTGAAAATTTGAATATGATCGTTCCAGAAGGCACAATGTAAGTGAGAACTACTGAGGAGCTTAATTTTACCTATGGATTCAGGTAGAAAAACTAATAAAACAAAAAAAATGAAATTAGACTGGAGACCAAGGTCATTCATATTCCTTCTAATCTAATAGGCTAAAAGCCTTTTAGACCCTTAAACGATATGGAAAGTGTTTAGAAAAAAAAAAAAATTACTGTTAGAAGTGAATATACCCTTTGATAAGAATAAGAATTAGTAAGATTCTGAAAATAGAATTAGAATAAAAACGAAAATGTACCTAAAACTCCTTGTCTATTTTTATAAATAATGTAATTATGTAGTACTGTAGGTTATACTTTTTACTTTCACCTTAAGTTCAAATGATTGAAAATCAAATAACAAGGGAACACACTCAAAAACTTAATTTTTTTTTCTCTCTCCCTGATAGAAAAGGACCCTTAGCTAACCCTTAATTTGAGTCTTTTAAACTTAAAAGTTTTGTCTAATATGGTGACAATGCAATCGTTTCGATTATGTAAATTTATATATGACATAGAAAATGAATTAAAAGTTAATTCCAAAACTTGAGTCACTGAAGGTGTATGAGTTACATCATAAAAGAATAATTATTAAGAATGAACAAGGGTTGTTAGTTAACCAAGTTCACTTAAATCTTGAGATTAATTTTAATACTAAACGTACTCATAATGCAATAATACTACCTGTTGTAATTACACAATGAAAATCTAACTCGTCAGTTCCATTAAAAGTATATGGAAGAGAATTATGGTGTTGGGGACGATAAGAATAGGAATCCATTTCTTAATTATTATTTTCATTAGAAATCCATTGTTTAATCCTACAAACAAATTATTTTTGAAAAAAAAAAAAAAAAATGGCCACTATAGAGGTTAATCATGGAAATTTTTGTGACTAATTACAGATACAGTCTATTGGGTGCTAGTGGATGTGGTAAAACGACACTTCTTGCCTGTTGTGTAGGCATGCGTCGATTGGATCGTGGAAATATTTTTATTTTCGGTGCAAGACCTGGAACGCTCGAAAGTGGTGTTCCAGGTAATCGTGTTGGATATATGCCACAGGTACTTATATTCTTATAATAATAAAAAAATTCAATTAATCAGTAATTATTGAAACTTATATGTCAATATTCAGGAAATAGCACTATATGGAGAATTTACAATTAAAGAAGCTATGGAATACTTTGGAAGGATATATGGCATGAAATTATCTGCAATACACGAGAAGATGATGTTTCTTGTCAAATTCTTAGATCTACCGGTTCATACACGGTATATTCATACTCTCAGGTAGAGGAAGTATATATTTTTTTTTCATAATTATAAGATTAAAATGACAAGTTCTAATTACTAAACTGTGAATTGTTGTTTGTTTAGTGGAGGACAACAAAGAAGAGTAAGATTCAATTCCAGGAAATAAATACATGAGGTAACCTTCTAAATGAAAGTATTAACGGTAAATCATTGTTTGGATTTAGGTATCTTTTGCCATTGCTCTTCTATCTGACCCTGAAATCCTCATCTTGGATGAACGTAAGATTTTTACATTTACTGTCACCACTGACATTGAATCTTTGTAAATAACAACTAATTTCTAATAATTACTTTGTATTTTCTTTTGTTAGCAACGGTTGGCGTGGATCCACTTTTACGTCAAAGGTAGTAATCTTATTCCTTGTCATACTTAATAATTATACCTTAAAAAGCATAAAGGTAATTTTAACTTTGTTATATCCTTTTGCTACAGTATCTGGAATCACTTGTGCAACTTGGTTTCAACAGGAAAAACAACGGTCATCATTACAACTCATTACATCGAAGAAGCAAAACAAGCGAATGCAGTAAGTCCTTGAAGAATTATGTTAGTTAACTTCAAGTTAACTTAATTTCAAATGATAAATCATTAGATTGGACTAATGAGGAATGGTCGTCTCTTAGCCGAAGATTCTCCAACAAATCTACTAAAAATTCATCAATGCCTCAACCTCGAAGATGTCTTTCTTAAGTTATGTATGAAGGATAAAACAACAAATAATTCAGCCGTAGTTGAAACACTGCCAAACAATACGACAAATCAGGATGCCACACTCAATATGGTTTCTGTGTACAATGAACGAAATCGTCATCATGTCGAACGTGGAGAAGTAGAAGAAGAAAATGGGATTGTAGGACTTACTTTCCATCAATCCAAAGACTACCTCGTCTCGTCTGAAGATACAAATTCTGAAACTAAAACCGATCCTATGCTCAATTGTGTTAACAAAGTTGCCGAAGACTGTTCGGATTGTTGCCGGAAACCCTGCTGCTCATTTGATCCTAGAGAATCTCTCAATCGACTTAGAGCCATGATTATTAAAAACTTTATTTGTATGTGGAGAAATATTGGGTAAGTATCTAAGAAAAGTGTTTTCTAGTAGTTTAATTTGAACTGAAATCTAATAATGATAAAGGGAATTAATTATTGTTTATATGGTTTTATAGATTCATGTTGTTCATTTTTGTGCTCCCAGCCTTCCAAGTCATATTATTTTGTCTAGCAATTGGTCGTGAACCATTGGATATGAAATTTGGTGTCATTAACAATGAATATCCCGGTCTTAGCTATTGCGATGCACCAATTGGCTGTACAACCACAAATCTGAGTTGTCGTTACATTAAAACTCTTCCATATACCTCAATCACACTGGTAAGACTTCCTTACAATTTAGATTCTATCCTTAAAAAAATATATGATTTTCATTCTTATTGAATACTTACATTCATTCAGGTGCCATATGAAACGGACGATGAAGCTTTGGCAGATGTTCACAAAGGAAGAATTTGGGGTTATATGGAGTTCCCTGCAAATTTTTCTATCTACATGATTGATCGTGGTGTTGCAGGAAATTTAGCTGACAATGATACAATCTATGGATCCAGAGTTCGTGTTCAGATGGATATGACAAATCAGCAAATTGCCTTTTCGATACAAAGAATTCTATTGGATACTTTCAGAATTTTTTCACGAAATCTTCTTGCTGACTGTGATTACGATCCAACGACAGGTGATCTTCCAATTTTCGTAAGTTCCTTGTTTATGAGTTGACAAAGCTTTCACAAATTGTATATAACTTCAATCCAATTTTTAGTTTGATATGCCAGTTTATGGTCTCGATCATCCAAGTTTTATGGAGTTTATGGCACCGGGAATTGTTCTGAGGTGAGATGAATGGTTTGATCTTAATTGCATATATGCATAGCTGTCAACTCTTCTTCAACTGTGTAATTATAAAATGTAGTTAACAGTAATAAGCTAAACTTTTCGTTTAGCATTATATTCTTTATGGCGGTTGCACTCACGGGTTCGGCTTTTATTACGGAGAGAAAAGAAGGGATGTTGGAGCGTTCTCTTGTGGCAGGTGTCACAACAGGAGAAGTCATTACTGCACATATGATTACGCAGTACGTCATCATGGTTGGTCAAACGACACTCGTCCTCATCTTCATGGTCGTCGTCTTCGAAGTCCCGGTCAGAGGTCCCTTGGGGTGGGCAGTGATATTGACACTCCTTCAAGGAACCTGTGGAATGGCATTTGGTAAGATTATTTTCCCTTAACTATTTAGAAGTAATTGTTTACTCTTGAACTCACTTTTCATTTGCAACTTCCAGGCTTCCTCATTTCAACGGTCTGCCATGAAGAAAGAAACTCTATTCAATTGGCCCTTGGAAGTTTTTACCCCAATCTCTTATTATCAGGTAAGATTTCACTGAATAATTTGAAAAAAAAAAAAATTTTTTAGAACGATAGTACACAGACATACGTTTGTTATCTATTTTAGGTGTTGTGTGGCCAATTGAGAGTATGCCAAGTATTCTCCGGAAAGTTAGCTATGTTCTACCAGAAACACTCGCTTGTGAAAGTATGCGATCCATCCTTACGCGTGGTTGGGGCATCACACACTCCGCTGTTTGGCCTGGATTTCTCTCATCCATTATATGGAGTATTATCTTCTGGATTTTAGCCATTCTTGTTGCTCGATTTAGTAGGTCCAAATGAGAACTCGACTAGGGACAAAAAATATAATAAATTACAAAGTTCAAGAATACAATGTTATGTAGGTCTTAACCATTTGCTAAGTAAGTTAATAATATCTTTGTCACAAAACACGGATACCCTTGCAGATATCCGTCAAAAATAATCAAAATTTCTTACATTTTCATTGTTCCGCTTTCAGATATTATTAATTTCTATTGTGCAAATAATTTAAAATTATTGTTATTATTAGTATTAGAATTATTTAACTCTGTTGACTGATTTTTTCACCACTTCATCCTTCTTCCTATGCAAGATTAACATGCAGAAGCAAGTAAATTTCTTATGTCCACAAACTTCCACGACGTCAAGGAATTATGGAGTTATCTAAAATCTAAGCTCAAAAGTTAAAAAAAAATATCTAATCTCCGTAATTGCCAGTAAATGCAACTACTAATAATTATTAGGGTCAATAATTATATTTTTATAAAATAGTTTTTGATCTTGCCTTAAGTTATTTAGAAAATGTAGAATGTACATACATTGTAACGTCCGACAGAGAACAGAGAAGAATTAACTTTTACGAAGCAAAACTTCTGCTCATCTCTTTCTAAGTTCAACTGTCAAAACAATCGTTTCTAAGTCTTTTAGTCTGGGAGAGAATCCACAGAAAGCTTCATAACGTAGAGCTAATGTGGTATACTCTCACTCTCTTATTTATTTGTCTTATTCCTTGTAATTATTCATCAAATAAAATGTAAATTTTTTTGGATTTCCGTTCACCAATGTGTAAGAATGAATTCCGGATCAACGAAATTATTGAACTAATGATTCAATCTGATGGAAGTACAATGCATCACACAAAAAGTTACCTGATCTTCACAAGTATCAAGAAAATTTTGAAAGAATTCCTCGTCATGATACGAGTACGACGACGATGATAAGATATGATAAAGGCAAGATCACAGACGGTACCGTTTCTGACTCAGAACTCATGTGATTGAGAATGCATTACTCTGCTGTATTAGTCGCTGAATATGAGAGTGACAAGCTTTGCGTTCATCCTCAGTGTGTATGGGGCCTGTACGAGTCACTTGGAATTTTATAGAAAGTTCCCCTATTCTTGACTCGGGAAAAGCGTCAGGAATCCATTCGATGAGAAATGGTGTCATATCCTTCACTTTGAGTGTGGTGCAATGAAGAACAGGGATAATTTGCTGCTTTCCCAATTTGTCTTGTTTCGATGGGATCCATTCACAGTAGACACCGTTTGACGTTTCAATGAAAAATTGACTTAATTTCAGAGGCACCTAGAGTAAGTTAGAAAATTTGATTGTCAATCAAGTTAATAGAAAAAATTATTAAAAAAAAAAATATATTATTTACTTGGGTTGATTGGAAAATATGAAGGAGATGGATTATGTTGACTATTTTGTAAATGTGTCTTGTAAACGTGCCCAACGGCGGCTTGTCGTTCCGTACAATCATCATTGTCTGTTTTGGAAATTTCTTCTTCTTGTATCCAGAAACTATACGACTCATGAGACAGTCAAATGTTTCCTGTGAAAAATTATAATCATATTCTAAGAGCAATCAAATAAAGAATTGGCAAGGTTGACAAATTTTACATGTGTAATGTAATCCATGAGTAATCCAGTTTCCTGAAATTGATAATTCATTGCGGAATTCATTCTCTCATTGACCCCGGCCAACCATCTTTCGAAATTAGCAAGAACCATTCTTCGTTCGAGATCAGTACTAATTCCAACTTGTTCAACCGCAATAGTAGGAAAAGAAGTGACCTTATCTTCAGATTTTTCCAATTCTTCATCAGATAAAATCTTCTGGACTGAAGTCGAATTTCCAATTTTCACTGGATGTTGGTGTGACTTTTTCATTTTCTTTATACTATTATGAGATTTGGCAGATGATTTATTGAGATTAGATGGTGAAGATCGAATAAATTGGATGACAGAATTATTATTAACCGGACACAATTCACTCGATGAGCTCTGATTAGCCAGTTGAATCTCTTGGGAAGTAAATATTTGACAAACCTAATGGAATCACAACAATCTTGATTTTGCTTGTTTCTATTAGTTAAATTGAATTGATGTTATGTATCAAAACGTACGACATGCTGACTTGGTATTGATTGACTAAGTATTTCTGAAATATGGGTGAGATGTGTGGTACAATTCGGATCAGTTTCATCCAATGAATCCAAAGTAGATGAGTCACCAAAACTAAGGGCATCATCTACATTTGTGACAATAATTTGATCTGCTAGTACCTCTAAATTCTGAGCCTATCGGGTTAAAGGAAATTGTTAGAGCGACAGGAACTGAACAAAATAAAATACAAACCTGCTGAAGCGAATGATCATCAACGGCAGCAATACTCTCAAGCAAGGAAAGATTTTCACGCATTATTTCTACTGAGACTTGATTCGGATGATCGGTGGTTTCTTCCTCCGTAGACAAATTATTCCTTGGATCTGTTACTGCATGAACTTGGCTCAGGATTATGGCTTTACACAATATCGGATATGTGAATAAAAGTGAGTGAATTAGTAGTAAAATTAAACTTACACGGATACACTGAGACTGCATAAGAAAGGACACACTTGAATTCAGATGCAAGAGATTCATTACTTGCAAAAGAACACACGCAGGCATAGAAGTGGACACAAAACTTGTTCGTTAGGTTAGAAAACCGTTTGGCAGTATTTTGACGCTTCTGAATAAAACAAAATTCAAACATTAAAATTCATTATTCAGCTAAATTAAATCCAACGAAGAAAATTGAAGCATATATAAGAACAAACCAATAACTTAATCGGCTGACAACTGCATAAAAATTTTTGTTCTGGATTTTCATCTTCCTTATTTATTTTAAAGAAGAGCATATGCAGATAACCAAGCGGATGACGAGAGGTAACATTGCATTTAACAATGAAAGAGTGTTTGGAGCATCGTTGCACGATTAAATCTGGCATTTGTTTGACCAATCCAATTAATATCTTCCAATTTGAGGATAAGAATTAAAAGCCTAGAAACATCGAAGATTAAAAACTTCTAATTTCACTTCCTCACCTGCTTAGCTTCCGTTGGAATACTTATAGTGGAAAGTACAGATTCCTTTATAGTAATAGGCTGAGAATTAGAAGAGCATTTTTCTGCAGCCTTGACGTGTGCACATGGAAACTGAAATAGGATACCTCGAGTAGAGACTCGTGTGACACATACAAATTGAAACTTTTATAGCCAGATGTGTCATACTGTGCTACTTCGAGTGCAGGCATCAACATAGCATCGAGACCCAAAACTGATAGACTTCGGTACATGCGACTTTGTGGAAGTAGTAATATTCGGCTGGTTTAGGGGAAGTTGAACAAAGCTTCGATAATCTAATGTACATTTGTCATATAAATAAATTTAACTAACTTTCATTCATAATTCATAACCAATCTCAAATTAAATTATAACCATACCTGGCCCCCTATCTCTAATTCTCACAGAAAAAGCCTGCAAAACCAAATCCCAAATTTAATTTTATATACTGGATCATCTGTAAAAGTCGTACAACGGAGATTAATCAAACACATGAAGCATACCCGACAATGAGGAAGGTTGATGGATATTCTACAAGCATCTTCATCCGCTGTTGTCTTCTTTTCACAATCATGAAAAACAACATCACAGGAAATATTTTTGCAGGATTTCCCTCTAGTTCCATTCATCGTTCCACATTTTGGACACTTTCGAACTCCACGACGCGTAGCTCTTCCTAGATCCGGAAACAGTTTCGATTCGGTATGACGCATGATGTTGAGTCTAGATGATGTAAAAAAAAAATAAAGTTTTGCAGTAATCAATCCTTAACGTTTACTTAAATTTTTATGAAGAAAAAACTAAAAATTAATCCAGAATTTATAACAATCATTTTTATAACAAATATCGCTTACCTTTATAAAATCATTATTACTAACTATTCAATAATAATTATTACCAATGTTCTAGAGATATGTTAGATGATTCAACGAGAATGACACGATTAACGATAAACTAAAGAATAACCATAACAAACATAAAATAAAGCTCGAGTTTTGATGATAATTTTGATTCAGTACTTAGTTAACATGTCACTGACTGTTCTCGGGGATCCATAGATGGGCATCCTTATATAAATTCTTCACGGTCTCGCCATTTTCTTACTGTACTCATCATGTACTTCCAAAATTTCAAAATGGACATGGGCATAAATCCACGAATGTTAAATCGGTTCTGTATCATACGGTAAAGTTCGACTATTTATGTTTTTGAAAGTAAAATTTCCCACTCAGTCCGCTAATCAATGACTTTCATTTAGAAGTCTACGCCGACATTACACATTACCAAAGAGTCCCCCAAAGTTGCTATAAGAAATTTACAAAAAACGTCTTTGATAAATTTCTCATAGGAACCTTGGAGTCGCCGATCTCACCATCACCTCCGACCGTGCAGGCATGCGCAGTTAACTTATTTCGTTTATGGTTCCGCTCTAAGTGTTTAAAACTTCAAATATTTATGCAAATGTTGCGCTCAACCTTACGGCAAATAGGCCGTTTATCAAATAATTAGCCCTCTTATCCGACAACTATACTTTCTAGCCGGTCACAGCAGACGGCTGTCTGCGCTTTGATTCTTCTGCTGTCGATTGAAATCTACTTCTTAGCTGACAATTGCTTTTTCTGATTCAGAAACCTGTAGAAGACCTTTAGGTTGTTAGGTTTCTTATGTTCTTAGGGTCTTAGATTAGGTTGCTTTAAGAATCTAGGCACCTAAGAATACCTCTGTCTGATATTGGCTAGGAAGTAGTTGCCCCTCTTTTTCCCTCACTTGGATACGGAACGGTTCACTCCACTCCCAAACTCATTGAGTTACACCTGTGGATTTGGATGTTGTACTCTTCTGTTTTTTACACTCTAATAAAGAAATTTTCATGACTGTTTTTGTTAGTTTTTTTTTACTCAAAAGTAAAGTTCATACAAAAAATTTGGTGACGGAGTAAGGGATTTTTGTTCCTTGGTTCAAGTTAGTAAGTAGAAGTGTCTGAATTTCAACATTTATCGGTTCGGTAAGTGAAATAATTAAAAAATTCAAAAAATTTTTAAGTTAATTACTTTATTTAATATTTGTCTTGACAATTATTGTGGAGAGGGAGTGCATTGTTTGATTTTCCGTGAGTGGGAGCGGTGAGCGGAAACTTACTCAAGTTACATTCGAGGAGGCAAGAGAAGAAGTTGAACGATGGACTGACCTCCCCCCTTACTTCACCAATTTAGTGTTTTCTAATTTGACAATTGGATTTATTTTAATTAAACTCTGAATCAGAAGTCAGAACTTCTGATTGTCTGACTTTCAATTCCTTCACCCATCTTTTCTGTGGAGTCAAAGAAAATATCCAACCAAGATTTTACAAATCAAAGTTTTTGGGTTAATTGGTAATTTCTGAATTCATATTCATGTTGTCATGATGATAATAAAACTTTTGTTTCTGCAGGTGTTAAAACTTTTTGCAACTCTCTTGTGGTTATTCTACATTTATTTATGAAGAAGAGTCCAATTCCAATCCTTGCAAGAGGCAACATGAAACAACCACAACCAACCAAATCAGTATTATCAGTGATTGAATTATAACTGAATTAATCCAACTGAAGGAATTCTTTAGGAGGGTAAGGATAAGGAACCACTCATGGAGTTACTTTCTACGGAATTTCATTTTATTCTCATACATGGGAATGACAGTCTGTGGATAAATCGACAAACTTGTCAGTTTACATGCAAGAAAGGTGATTCATTTGTTCTATTTACTGTTTATTGAGTACAAATTCAAAACTAGCAAGACTATTAATTGTTTGTAGATGTTCGCGTGGAAACAACTGGAGCTCATTGCCTAGGAATAGTTTTTGGATTTATTGGGAAAATACAGTTTGGTGAAAGTAATTCCAATTCAACCAGTATCTTATGTATATTTTCGACTAAAGTAAGGCAGTAATGGTGGGGGATGCTCGTTTTCATTCAATCAAAATATTAGAGGTTTTTTGACTAGATCTACACGTGAACCCTAACAAAATCAAACGTAACATTATTTTTCGTATCTCTCAAAATAATGATGTTTGTTTTCTTTAAATTTCTTTCATTTCGTTCGTAAAACAGTTTTCGAAAATCACTCCAAATATGATTCGTGGAGGAATTCAAAAATACGAAAAAAATTTTTTCGTTTCTAAAAATCTTAGGTCTAACCATCCCAGTTTGGTTTTTACTAGAGGTGTTTCGAAGCTTCGATTTTTGAATTTTCTTGGCAGTCTTCGGTCGAAGTTTCGAAGGTTAAATTTCTCAATTTGAGCGTGGACGACTTACACACGTTTTCATTCATTTTATAAAATGATATCACTCGTATCAGAAGAAGGAAATGTCTGTGAAACTAAACGAAATAAACTACTTCCAGTACACGGAGAAATACTTACCTTTCTCCATCATAACTTAAAACGACTGGTTACAATTACAAATACTAAAAACTAATTTGCGTTTAATTTTATGTCATATAGAAATTAAATTCTAATTTCTCAATTTACAACGTAATGGAACGTTAAAATGGCTTCCGCTTATCATTACTATTTGATAGACACCCCACATGCAAATCCTTCGAAACTTTAATCGAAGCTTCGATCTTCGATTTTTTTTTGTTTTCTTCGATGTTTGATCGAAGGGGAAAATGCGTTTCGCAACACCTCTAGTTTTTACCAATCCAATTGGTAAACGTGGTAAAAAACGTTAAAAATTGGTAAATAACAGAAAAATGATAAATTATTCTGTTGGAGCGTATATTTTGTACAGTGCACGACGGTTATAAGAGCTACCCTCCGTCGCCTGGAAATACTGCTCTTATAACCGTTTGTTCTTACAACGCTTATAAGAGCAGGATGTTCTTATAAAAAGTATATGGCAAAAAGAATTTTTTTTTCAAAATTTATAAAAAGAAACTCTATACTATAGTAAAAATCTTAAATAAAGTTATCGACTGTAATTATCGTCGACAATTTCGTCAAAAATTGCAATTGTTTAATTCCTATTCAAAGTTTTGTAAAGATTTTACAAGAACGACATTTCAACTGAAATGATTTCAAGTGGTACTTTTAGAAATTGAAGATGTAAAAAGATTATTTTTGTTTGAGATTTGACTTTTGCTCTTATATCCAACTCCCGCTTCAAAAATTACGCAGCAAAAGGTTGTTCTTAAAACCGTTTTGCTCTTATATAGGTTGTTCTTATAACGCGTTATTGTCCCATGCTAAATGCATTAGAGCAAACCAAACCCGCAAAACTCTTTTCGTATAACCCGAATGTTCTTATAAAGGATGCTCTTATAAACGTCGTGCACTGTAGTTATAAAACATTGTAATATATTTAGCTTTTCAGTTATTAAATATTACCTTCTGTACTCTCTTTCGTGACCTTTAGACCTCTCTTCAACAATTGAAGCTTTAAGTTGAGCACTTATAAATTCGCAATCATTGCGCAACAATAGCGATTTGGTATTTTTGCCATTTGAAACATAATTAACGAGTTGCATGTTGACAAACTTGAAGTTACGTAAACAGTTGCTCTCTGTTGTCAATCTGTTTTCATGCGTATTTTGTTATGAGAAAGTTTGCATAGTTCATACTTTCTCGTGTTTTCTAATGTCCTACATACTCCTGGGGAAACTTGGAATTGTTCATTTTTATTGTAGCTTTCAACTGATTTTTCAGTTTTGTACTTTGAACACTGATTCCAACTTAATAACATGTTTATGTATGTATGTAAATGAATAATAAAACTTTTTAATTGTCGCAGATACTGAGCCGAAGCTAATCTTCATACAAAAGAGGTCTCTAGTTGGGAAACTTAGAGGATCTGATATTTTTAAAATAACCTCAGTGCTCGCCGTTCCTTTAGTAAGCGATGGAGAACTTCTGATGGAACCTTGCCCTAAACATCATCTCAAAAATAGCAAGGAGAAGAATCCATCCCACTTCATAAATCCAATCTCAGTCCATGGTTCTGTTTCAGACGTCGGACCACGGGGTTTGATACGAGTCAAACCAATCATGTTTTCTCAACCGTCGCAACATAATGTTCAAAATTCTCCGAAGAAACACGAACGGTAAATCCTCCTCTTGCTAAATTAGAAGTAATGAAATTATTCTTCTCTTTAGTATTAATAAGGTGGAGAAAAGATTGTTGGATGAATTTTACAAAATGTTCACGGAGGCTGACTCATTTTATTACTCTCCTACATACGATTTGACAAACTCAGTTCAACGTCTGGCGCTTAGCTCGGAGAAATTTAATAACAAGGAAGGTAAATGCATTTGGTATGGAGCAGATTCACGATTCTTTTGGAATTACTATATGATGTCAGACTTGATTCAGGCAAATGTAATTATTTACTTCACTCTTTTAAATACTGGACGCCTGCCTAATTTATATTTTTGGCTTTCAGGATCGTAAGCTAGATTTCTGGATACTGTCAATCATGCAAGGGTTTGTTCAGTGTGAGCATGTTCGCTTGAATCATTTATTTGATCCTGTTGGTCCAGGTGTCATAGATGTAAGAGTTAAACAGTTTAGATTAGTAGTCCTCGACTATTGTGAATTGTAGAAAATTTTCTCACCGCAGCGGATGCTCATTATAAACAAGACAATTAGGAAAGGAGTTTCATTCTTTGGGTTTATAATAATAATAATAGCATAGATTTCACTTCCGTAGTCACTATGGTCGAGTTCCACTTTTTTATGCTTATGAAGTTAAAAAACATTAACTCTGAATAATTTCTTAAGATTCAAGGGGAAATTGATCTATGGCTTATCTCAAGACGGAGCCGATACAGAGCTGGAACTCGTTGTGTCCGTGGAATTGATGAAAGAGGAAACGTAGCAAACTTTATTGAGACCGAACAAATTATGGTTTACAAAAAACACACAACATCATTCATTCTCACTAGAGGTTCAGTTCCTATTTTTTGGAGTCAACCAGGTTTTCGGTATCGACCAGTACCCAGACTAGAACGAGGTAAGGTGCAATGGTACTTCGTGTTACAGCTTATTGTGATCTAGCGT
Source organism: Holacanthella duospinosa (assembly GCA_002738285.1). Taxonomy (NCBI): domain Eukaryota; kingdom Metazoa; phylum Arthropoda; class Collembola; order Poduromorpha; family Neanuridae; genus Holacanthella; species Holacanthella duospinosa. Next base: position 797,848 of record NIPM01000014.1, on the reverse strand, counting down.
CTTGGCTGTGGCTTTTGGACTCATGTAATTATCTCACCTCTGTTCTCAGGTCAGGAAGACAACTATGCAGCATTTCGGCAGCATATTGAAGAACAAATTTCTACATACGGGCCGTTAGTAATCATTACTCTTTTGGATAAAAGTGGAAAAGAAACTATACTGGGTGATGCGTTTTTGACGAATGTCCTCTTACACAATTCACCTCAATTATCATATTTTACTTTTGACTTCCATGAAAATTGGTAAGGAAAGGATTGATTTTAACATTTTCTTGAGAAACTACATTCTAACTACTTTTGTAAGCTGGTAAAGATGACCCTAGTATCATTGCTTGGAGCATCTTTATCTAGCACTACTGTTCCTGGCAACATCTGGTCAGCCACTTTTTTGTCTTAGGATATATCTGTTTACTTTTTTTTAGCCATATTCCATGGAAACACAATTTTTCACCCCCTGTTCCAACTCGCGGTTATGACGCTCCTGCCCGTCTGACATTAATATTATTCTTGCGTCGAATTTTGTTATTCGACGCTTTTGCGACTTGTTAACCTTTTTTTGTAAGATTTTTCAAATTAAACTTCAGAAAAGAAAGACAGATTTTGTAAAGCTAACAACAACAACCCAGACTCAACCCATCCCAACTTCCTAACCATCAGTATTTGAGTTCTGCGTGTACGTCATCAATCACCTACTCAATCAATCAATTATGATAAGCGCTTAACAGCCTAACGTTTCTTAATAATGTGCGAGTAGAATTAATACTCTTGCAAGAAATACTGTTGACTATTGGTCTTTCATGGAGAAAGTGCGCGCAAAAATTTCACCTTTTTCTGAGTTTGATACAGTGGACCAGGACCTCGCCTATTATGACTCCTGGTGTAACGGTTATAATGAACCTGAACCGCCGGTCCCTGCCTAGAAATAGGGAAATTAATAGGGCTGTTGCGGGTAGTCGTTTTTGCAAAACCGCGAGTACGGTTACTCGACCCGCCAAAACCTTCTAACCGAGGTTTTTACGCGGGTACCCGTTACTCTCTTCCCGCTTAATTTGCCGGTTAGTGATGCGGTGAAGAATTTTTATTGCGCCCAATCTGAACGTTTTACAATTGATAATAAAATCCAAACATGTTTAATCTTGTTTAACACTTGAGCAATCAAATCCCAATTTTTGCATAGTTACTTTGAGTACATTTTACTTTTACTCAGGCACAGATGCTTAGAAAATAAATTTGTTTCATGATTCCCTTTTTCCCGTGTATTAGTATTACAGTGCATAAATTTATGGAGTAAAATGCAGGAGCTAGTACCCGCGCGGGTACAAACAGAATAACCACGATAGGATAGCGAGTCGGGTACCTAAAAACAGCGCGGGTACCCGCCGTTACGGTTACCCGCAACAGCCCTTGAAATTAATATTAGAACCTCAGTCATCATGTACTCGGGTGTAATGAACCATAACTTGCGGTCTAGCCCTTCATTTCTCTAATCGTGAGAGATGAACCAGACCCTATTTTGTTGAAAAAGTCATCCAATTTAATAAAATGCGTTGTGAATGAATGAAGAATTGAAGTTTTGAATCACTGCACCAACGTTTTTCCTATTATTCAGTGGCGCAGTGAACAAAATAAGACAATTTGTCAATTTTTAATTATCTATTATTTTTTATCCACTATTACAGCATCTCTAAATCGTGAGTAAATAGTAGCATTGCAGAATTCTGAAGACATTCCACACAGTTAAANTATCCACTATTACAGCATCTCTAAATCGTGAGTAAATAGTAGCATTGCAGAATTCTGAAGACATTCCACACAGTTTTAACTGTTTTTTTTTCTGTTCAAGTAAATTCTTCGTTTATTTGGGTTGTGAGGCAGCAGACTATAGAAAAGGGAAATAATTGAACTAAGAAAACTCAAAAATATGTGATGTTATGAACATGACTTTAAATCTAATATTTGTTTATTATTCGGCTATAATAAACATCGGTTGTTATGAACCGAATTTCTTTGTCTCTAAAACTCCGTTATAGCCGAGGTCCACTGTATTTCTTAGTAACAATTGATTTTATTGCAACAATTCGATCTCCTCGTAACAACTACTCCCTGGAGGAAGTAGTTGTACGGAACCGTTTGTTTACTGATGAGCTTAGTTAGGTTTTGATTTTCTTTCATATTTATTGGAATAGTTTTGTTATTATTATTTGTTTTCTTTTAGAATTTTTTCTCGTGTCATGAGCATCATTCTTTACAGATGTTAATTTGAACAGACACGCCTGTTTTACATGGCCTAATTATTATATTAATACTAGTGTTAATTAATTTTAAAAAAGAAAGAAGAATGTTTTAGTGACATTTAGCATTAGATGTCTTTGGGCAGATTTTTGGACCCATTGAGAGTAAATTTGTTGAAAAAAAAATTATATAAGTAAAAATGGGAATTTTGTCTGGTAGAAGTGATCGGTTAATTAAAAGTTTTTCATAAAAATTCCCGTTTCCAATGGAAATGGCTCACAAAAAAAAGTAAAAAGATATACTCTAAGACAAAAAAGTGGCTGACCAGATGTTGCCAGGAACAGTACTTCCCAATGCATGGGAAATGTTAATATTTGAGAGAAAATACGGAATCCTGGTTATAGGGTATAAACTCAGAGAATAGTATTACATTAATAATTTTTATTCGGTTTAATTTTTTAAACTTCTCGGCGGCGTACTTGACAGCAGTTAAGCACATTAACTTTTGAGTACGAGAACTCAGCAATATGTCCGAGTCGATCCATTGAAAGATTCTGTCATTTGTCTGATTCCATTCTGTCATAGTTAATACCATGCAGAATATGTGAACGCNGGCGGCGTACTTGACAGCAGTTAAGCACATTAACTTTTGAGTACGAGAACTCAGCAATATGTCCGAGTCGATCCACTGAAAGATTCTGTCATTTGTCTGATTCCATTCTGTCATAGTTAATACCATGCAGAATATGTGAACGCTTTTTATCTTTTTGCTATGCAATCTGTATGTGAAAAAAAAATAAAAAGCGTTAACATATTCTGCATGGTATGGTAACAAGTTATTAGTTATAGTTTTTATTTTGAATAGCCGAGGGATGCACTTTGAAAATGTAGTCCAGTTGATTGATAAACTAGATGACAGTCTGAAAGCAATTAGCTATTGCTGGGTAGACTCATACGGTATTGTGCAAACTCAAGGAGGTGTCTGTAGAATCAACTGCGTGGATTGCTTGGACAGAACCAATGTCGTGCAGGTACTCAGACTTATAATTTAGCGTAATTGGTAGTTGATTCTTAATATTTATTGTCATTAGACATTTATCGCTGTACATGCCCTGACTGCACAGATGAGCAAGTTAGGTCTTGTGTAAGTTTATCTGAATTTTCCAGAAATAAAAATCACTAAGTTTTGAGTATTACATTTTTTTTTCCAGGTCACCTGAATTTGGAATTCCTGATACGTTGAAACGTACGCTGCAACTAATGTGGGCAAACAACGGAGATACAATTAGTAAGCAATATGCTGGAACAAGTGCTCTCAAGGTAATTCTTTGAAATATCTATTTTGGAAAAACGACAGATTATCATTTCTCATTACAGGGTGACTATAATAGAACTGGCGAAAGGAGAAGATTTACTGGTGCCCTGAAAGATGGAATGAACTCTGCAAACAGGTATGCGTATACTTTGAAAATTTAATTATAGGACATAAAGTTCGCAATTTATCTTGTACATAAATACTCTTCAGGTATTATCTGAATCGATTTCGTCAAGCAAATCGTCAGGCAGTCATTGACATTATTCTCGGTAATTAATTGGTCCGACTGTTTATTTTTTATCATTCGCTTCTTTAATCCTGATATATTTTACAGGAATAAAAACCAATATCGCAGAAGATGAATTGGATAATGAGAAATTAGTGGAAGAGCGAGAAAACACTGCAGAACAACTCAAATTGGTTATAGAAGATACGAAGAAATGCGTTATACCTAAGACCGATATTATATTGGGCGCATGGGGACTTGTAAACGCCAGGTAAGAGTTTGTATGGTACAATTTAGCGATGAAAACTGCAAGGTATCTAAACTATATCAGGGGATATGGTTAACCTTAGTATTATAAAGTTTTACAGTAAAACTTTATAATACTAAGGTTAAAAGTACAAAAGTAAAACTTTTACTTTTGTCAATTTTTAGAGACAATGATCCTATTGTAATCGACGTCGATGCCATCTTTATTCTCACTGAGAAATACTATTGTATTACTGGGTTCGTCAATGGCTTTATCTTCATTTTTATACTTGAACAATGTTAAATCTGACTACTGTGTCTGATATTTGCAGATATGACTGTTCTATGGACAGCATCACCGATACTGAAAAAGTCAATTTGTCCACAATTTCTTCTATTGAATTGGGATATGAAGTGTTAAGTCAATCTCTGGGATTTCTCGGTCTTTTTGCTAGTGGAAATCAGCCAAGTCGTGTTCCTACTGTAAGAATTAACTTCATCAATGCGGGGATCAGCCAGTTTCATCAATTCAGGTCTTCCAACATGAGGTTTTTTAATAACTTATGTGTGCCAATACATCAACCCGAAGAGATGCTAGGTTAGGTTTACTGAATGAAGCTATGTCCCTTGATTTGAATAATGTAAATTTTTTAATCTTACTGATTGAAAACTTTCAGATGCCCTGAAACTATTTGCTGAGACATTACAGATCAGTGCCATTGCTCAAGGGAATCCTTTGAACCTGACGCAAGCCGGACTTTTGATACCTACAACAGGTATTTCCAAATCATCTCCGTCTGGAAGCAGCTCATGGGCTCATCGTTATTTTAACTTTGGTCCAGTCAACGAACGACCTGCAGATTCGAATAATGATATGTCTCGAAGTAAGTGTTCTACTGCTAAATAATAAAACACTAATTGAGTATAGTGTTTTGTGTTACTCAGAATCACTAAGTAAATCTTTTGTACGATTCACACCAAAATACTTCCGACGCTCATCCGCAGCTGATTCGGTTGCTGAAGTTATAAGCGCAGGATGTGGTGCAAACGTAACTCACATAGAAATTTTGAAGGTAAAACGACCTTGTCCTTGTGAAATACTCTAGCAACCTGTTCCTCACGGCTTACACTTTGGCTACAAAAACCCAACCTGACTCATCCATTCGCTTCAATAAATGTTGCAATTTGAAAGATACCTGTGCTTTGATTCATAAGTTACCAGAAATCTTGACTTTTTTTTTTTACTAACCATAATTTTGCAGGAGTCTGGTGGACGATCGGAGAAGGAAAAAACTTCAGGATCAGTTATAGATGAATTCAATAGTTTTAGCTCAAAAGCTACTCTGTTGACTTGTGACATTTCTCAGATGGAAAGTAGGGATCTGGTTCTACCTAGTTGTGGTCTCATATCAGTTCCTAGTATAACACTACAGAGGCCAGACTTCCAGTTTCCAGCCCTCATTTCGAATTATCCAAAATGTACATCAGGCTTCGATATTGTAACTAAGACTACTTCTGACTCACCTATCTCAGGAGTAGGATCTCCTGAACATGACACCAATATCCAACTATTTGAGGATCACGAAATCATGTCTCGAATTACTCCTAATCTAAAACAACATCGATACTCTCTTCCCACACACTCATTAGTTGCAGGTGCTGGTCCTTCATTTACTTTCATTACACAGAGTCCACTTACTCCAGAAATTACAATTACGGGAGAGTATTTTTCTGAGAGTGGAACCGTAGCTCAGTCAGGGCTAGTGTTACCTCTTCGATTGAGTAAATCCAGTGAAGACGTGGTTAAATTGATAAATAGACCTTCATCCATTTCAACAATTGGTAGAAGTGAGTTGAAACCAATATGTTCAGAATCTACACGGTCTACCTCTGATCAAGACATTTCAGTCTCTTGTTTAATGAACAGTCTGAAGAGTTCACATAGTGAGAACTCAATTAAAGAAAATAATTCATTCCAACGGACTTCTCAACAGGCTGGGAATACTTGTAGCAGTCAAACACTTAAGAAAGAATTAGTTCTAGCACCGCTTGGTAAATTAGCACGTGGAATGCAGAGCCTTGGTGCAAACTACCTCCATCCAAAAAAATTGAAAGATACATTTAAGCCCCAATTACGACAAAATGTTGATGTAGTCAAACAAGAGGATTTGGAAGAACTGAGAATATTAGAAGAGAAAAAACGTAACTGTAAATCACTAATTATGGATATATGAATGATGGATGATGAAAGGGAAAAAGTATCATATCATATCCTTCACTGAGGGTTTAGAGTTACAAAGTAATAACATTCAGTCTCAATTCCACCGTTTCTTTTGAAATCCTTCAATGTGTTCNTATATGAATGATGGATGATGAAAGGGAAAAAGTATCATATCATATCCTTCACTGAGGGTTTAGAGTTACAAAGTATAACATTCAGTCTCAATTCCACCGTTTCTTTTGAAATCCTTCAATGTGTTCCTAATTATAAGGGAAAGACATTTTGATTTTTGAATATGAAAATGTTAGTTGAATTCTGTTTTTTAAGAATCTTATCAAATGTTACATGACCCACTCACAGTAGAGGAAGTCAGCTTAAATAATTTCTGTCTGCGTCAGTCAATCAATAGTTATGAAAAAGACAATAATTATATGATGAGGTCTTGCTTTGTGAATTGTAACGAATCCATCTTACTTAACTAATCTCATTTATGTTAGCTCTGAATTAATCAGATTTCCTTAGTTTTAGTGCCTTTCATCTGCCTAAACTCACTACTTCTCTACTCTACAGGGAGAGTGATTATGATTAGAAATTAGAAATTAGAAATGAACAATTCTATTAAGTCTTACCTATCAGGATGCTTCAGAGGCGTATAAATCCAATGGTCAGTATTCAATCATCCTAATCTTGAAAAAAAAAAGCAACTTAAGTATTTATTTGGAATTAATCTAGTCTTCTTACATTAAATACACAGGGTTAGTCAAACTTTTTGAATCCTCATTTTACTCTTAATTTTTATGTAATAATAAGATTAGAATTTAACACAAAAGTTTCAGAATTTCCAAATGAAAATTCTATATCTATAAATTAGATTTACTTTAATTAAATNGAATTTAACACAAAAGTTTCAGAATTTCCAAATGAAAATTCTATATCTATAAATTAGATTTACTTTAATTAAATCATGGAAAAAATTTTTAAACACATCAGTAACATGTTAACAGTCACAAATGAAAAGTTCAAATATACTTGTTATATTCCAACAAGATGGGGTTTCAATTTGTGACTAACCCTGTACTCTTCCTAACCCTATCAACTTTTTACGGTATTTTTTGTAAGCTTTCATTATTCTCAAGTAGAAATTGGCAGCAAGTTTACAGTAGCTAATTCCTTAGAAAATGGTCAATTTTTGTGAGTATTATTTACATATTCCTATTTATTAGTTATTCTTGTTTAAGGAAATCTGATACAACGAAAGTTTCAGGAAATCTCAATAATGTNGTATTCCTATTTATTAGTTATTCTTGTTTAAGGAAATCTGATACAACGAAAGTTTCAGGAAATCTCAATAATGTAATTAACGTAACTTCCCGTGTCTCAAAATATGCACAACTTTATCAATAGCTAAAGTAGTTGGTCGGTAATTTAGACAGAATCTCTTATAACTATTTTTAGTAAATCGTATTCAAACTGAGGTGTTTGGAAATAAAAACAAACATAAAGTCGTCAGTATATAAGGTAGAAAAGATAGAAAAGAGTGAAAACTTCAATGCAATAACTGGTTTAGTATGCAGGAACATTATTAAAATAAGAAACTCATGTATAAAATTTAGATTTTTAGATAACAAGAATAAAACATTTCAATTCTGAATGATGGTGGTTTTATTTTTGTAATATTTTATATTTTGTCAAACAATGGACTTGAGTATTAGTAAAAATACAGGGACCGGAATGTTTTGTAAACTATTCTGTGTCTTGAAATGCTAGTAACACACGAGCAAAAAACTACTGAGATTCATCTGTTTCTCAACCTCAATTTTTATCCAATAAGATAAACCTAAAAATGGCGGAATGATTCGAACTTTCTTAGTCTAAACTCTCCGTAACTTAACTACAGTTTGTTGCACAAAACATATCGAACTCCATTTTTTGGATGATTTCACCCAAGTTTGATGTTTAAAATAACAAATTTTTTACAAGAAGTGACAATTCCAATTAGAAATACAGTGCAAAAAAGAAGATAAATAAAAAATTCCAGAAGATGCCCAAGAAATTTAATGAAATGTTAAAAGAAAGGGGAGAAAGTTGTTGCAAAATTAAATAGAATTTCACGTTTTCGCGAGGTTTTGCAACAAACTTAAGGAAACTTTTTCTGAATATCAATCCATTTGACGTTTCATTATTCAGTCNTTCGCGAGGTTTTGCAACAAACTTAAGGAAACTTTTTCTGAATATCAATCCATTTGACGTTTCATTATTCAGTCTTACCTATAATTATTCATTCTAATCAAATTTTGTATAATAAAATTCACAAGAAAATAGTCATTTTCATAGTTAGGATNTTTGACGTTTCATTATTCAGTCCATTTTTCTAATCAAATTTTGTATAATAAAATTCACAAGAAAATAGTCAATTTCATAGTTAGGACATGAAACGTCAAATGAAAACATTGACCAATCACAATAATGAAAAAAATCATAATTTTGTTGAATTGGAAGCGTCGATTTTACTATGACGCAAAGGTAATCGGTGACTCTGAATTCTGCGTAAGATATTTAGTATAGAAACTGGAACTTTCTCTACGAGTAAAAATGGGAATTCTTCGATATTAGAGCGCTATAACCTTGTCTATTGGTCCAACTTAAATTTGAAGTCGATGAATTCGTCCTTGTAGTCATATGCAATGTACAACAATTTGAAATCTATAGACATGAGGCATTTCCTGGGGAACCTCTGTATCTAATGTCTTGTCTTCAGAATATAGTTTAGTCTACTACGTTCCTCACTCACATAAAAATCATATTGCCGCAAGTTATTTGAAAGACTTCTGCTTTCAAAACTCCTTTTTTTTTTTTAGAAAACTGTCTAAAAATTTCAATTCCAAAAAAAAAAAAATAAGAGAAAGTTTAAGTCCATTTTCTTAAGGTTTTACGAGTTTAAAATGCTGAAGAGAGGATAAAAGAACGGGTTTAGAATTTTTATTGTTCCACTTTAGTCCCATAGACGATTAGGGTTAGTAGTGGTTGGTTTCCGCAAAAAAAAAATAATTTTGTTCATTGTTTTAACAACCGGAAACTGAATTGGTTTTTATACGAATCAAATCCAAGTTTTCTCCAGATACGAGTGGTTCTTTAAGGTCCAATAAATTATTTTTATTACTCCAGACTAACCTAAAAAAGATTTTAAGTAATAGTATACACCAATAGGATTTATTTGACAAGTCTAATATTTCTATTCCATTCGGCTGCCTGCAACAGAGAAGACGTTCATCTAATTTGTTTGGTTCAGCAGGAGGATCGGTTTTTTTAGTGTTGACAACGAACAGAGTGAATCACACCCGATCCCATTGTTACGGATTCTGTAGTTCCAGTTTCACTCAATGTTGGACAACGAAGACTTGATGAACAGTAACACTTTCGATTCACCATGAAAGTCTCTGTTGTTTCACTAATAAACTTGCAGACGTCCATTGGTCCACAAGCTGGAAGCTGAAAGAGGAGAAAGAGAGAGAGAAAAAAAATAAGCTGGTCAACCAATCAAAATCATACTTTATCAACCCGTTGGTAAAACGGATCGTATTATATGTAGGTATCATTTTTTTTGCCAGTGATGAGGTTTTGACTAGTCAATGGTAGAATATGAAACTATAAAAATTCATTGGGAAAAAACATACTACGAAAATTAAAAAAAATTGGATAAATCAACAGGCAGAGAGCCTTTTGATGTAAGTGAAGTGAAAGTACTTTCTCTTGACTCATTCCGTAAAGGCCAAAGTCTTGATTCATAATTTTTTTTTTTTTTTTTTTTTTTTTTTTGTTGTTTATGAATACCAAAATCATCACCAAAACCATCCTTTCTGACACCTTATTTCACTAGATTTATTTTATGGAACACTTTAGTTTAAATTATAATGCTAAACCTTTCAATGGAATTAGACCAATCACGACCACACTATCGTTCCATTAGCACAACATCCCTTTGAATAGGTTCATAAAACCTAACGGTCCGACTCCAAATTTTAGAAAATGATTCAAGTCATAAATTATATTTTATCGACTCTATAATATAAAGTCCTGTCAGACTATATATTTTGTTTATATAATGTTATTAGATTGTTAATTAATTCATTAACTTACAGGAGAACAAATATAAGAGACATCAATCATTTCAGAGTCCTTATCCACATCACCAAAACGCGGTTGACCCGCGACATCATAGTTATGTGTCTCTGGACAGGTACAAAGAATGTGGTCCATTTGTGCCTTCTTCTGTTCCGTTGATTTAGAATATATTGTCCTACTACTGTAGGCAGTCATTAGTGGCTCACATGGAGCCAGTGTGGGTGCTTTCCCACAAAACTGTCAAAAAAATACAACCAGAACTTATCACTTATGTCAACAACTTCATAATTAATATTACTACGCACTCAATCAACTATTTTTTTATACTTCACCACTATTTTTAACCAATTGTTATTTTTCAATTGAAATTACAGGAAATTACAGGAATTTTCGATATATATATATATATATATATATTTTGTCAACAATCAAAAACCATGATGGTCTCTAGGAATTAATCTATTTAGGCAAAAATTACCCAAAAAAACTTTTGACTGTTTCCTATAAATGTCAACAGAAAATGTGAAAACAAAATCTAATGTCCTTTCATTTTTATCTCAATTTCATCCTTGTCTTATTCATTGACATTTTAAGAATCAACACATACCTCCACTTGTAAAAAAAGTTTAAGTAAAAAAGTAAACGTCACTAGTAAAAAATGTTTAAAAAAATATACAGTGTGTCCATGAAAAATTGGTTAATTCATATGAACTGTGATTCTAACTGTAATAAACTTTTAATCTAGGTTCTGATGTTAAAAACCGAAATTTTATGGACGTACTGTACATAATTTAAACGGAAGAGGAATATGATGATGTTACGGAAAATTCTACTAAATTTTCAGTTTTAAAATAGTCAGTCCATGAATATAAAAAAAAAATAATCAATTTTCTATTCTAATGGAAAAGTTTTAAGATTTGTAATTTTGAGCATAACTTTCTAATAAATTTTTAATATTCAATTAATCTGGTTAGATAATCTGAACCACAATTTAGTTGGGATATTGGATAATCGATTATTTCAGTTTTACACATTATTAAAAAAAAAACNAAAATAGTCAGTCCATGAATATAAAAAAAAAATAATCAATTTTCTATTCTAATGGAAAAGTTTTAAGATTTGTAATTTTGAGCATAACTTTCTAATAAATTTTTAATATTCAATTAATCTGGTTAGATTACCTGAACCACAATTTAGTTGGGATATTGGATAATCGATTATTTCAGTTTTACACATTATTAAAAAAAAAACGAATCATTAAGGTAAGAAAGGGAATAACCTGAAACTTGATTGGATACAATGGAACTTCAAAATCAGATAAGAAAATTAAATTAAGTTTTTACTAAAATAAATTTTTGAGGGATGAATTTGAATTAAAAATATATAACAATACACCGAAGACTGTTAACTATAGGGTGCGGAAACTTTTTGTCACCCTGGATAGCATGTAAAGTGAAAGTATCTATTGGTTTTTNAATCAGATAAGAAAATTAAATTAAGTTTTTACTAAAATAAATTTTTGAGGGATGAATTTGAATTAAAAATATATACAATACACCGAAGACTGTTAACTATAGGGTGCGGAAACTTTTTGTCACCCTGGATAGCATGTAAAGTGAAAGTATCTATTGGTTTTTCAAAAAAATCCTTTCGATTTTCAAATTAGCATCAAAAAATTTGGGTATCATGTTATAATAAAAATAAAAGTCTTGTAAGGTCCATATTTCTTAAATTTTTATAATTTTGTGAAATTGAGTAAAACTTGAGGACCGGTTTGAAATGTAAGGTTCTTACTTTGTACTGATCAGAGCCTTGAGTAATGGAATGACCGTCGTAAGGATCCCATGTCATTGGACAGTTTGATATCGGACAGGAACAAATTGGTTGATCATTTATTCCTTTCGAATTAGCTTGTAAATAACCACAGACTGAGTTTGTTCCACAATTTGGTAGCATTGGAAGAGATGACTATAAATAAAAAGTCAAAACAATCAATTTCATGTTAAGCCAGATTTATACTTTAGTATCACGTTCAAACTGAAAATATCAAAAATAAAAATAAATTTTTTCTTCAATATTTTCATTTCTTATTGAAATTATAATTTAAAATATTATTTAAAAAATTTACTTTGAGATCACTCTAGAACTCTCTTCTATCATTAAATAATCATTTCAGTTGAATAAATTTACATAATAGTAATAGTACTTTAGCCTTAGTGTATACATCATCTTAGAGATTTATGGGCATAAATTTCTTACATGTCACCAAAAAAAAACTCTCGGAAGCACAATAAGAGACTTAATACTTTAGAAGTTTTCTTCAAACTTTACACAACAAATGTAAAAATTGTAAACAAAATTCTAAACAAAAACAACTCTATCAGTTTTTTTTTATCCCTATATAAGCAATTTCGAATGACATTTTGATGACAAACTTGTTCCGTTTCTGAAATAATTTCGGAGAATTGAAAAAAAAAAAAAAAAAAAAAATTAAACAACAAATCTGCAATTAAGAGTTACAATTTCTTTGAAAATTTTTATTTTCAATATATAAATCAACCCTACATGGCAAGGAAGCAGCACAATTTTTATAAAAAAGAAAAAAAATTTATTTTTTTTTAAGATTATAAATTGTTAGAAGTCATTTCATAGAATTAAATTTTAAGATCTTTGACTTGTATAATTTTCTGATTCATGAAAAAATTTTAATAAGCAATTAGCCTCAAATGTTAAAAAAAAACTTGTATTATGCTAATTGTAAAATTGTAGTTCATTAGAAATATTACAAGAATGATTTCAAGTATGTCAACAAAACTAACAACTACATCAAAGAGTTTTAGACTTTTCCTTACAAATTTGTAATTAAAAATTAAAAATTAAAAATTAAAAATTAAAAATTAAAAATTAAAAATTAGATTTAATATTTATTAAGAAAACTTATAAGGTATATATGCTTTGTCGTCTTCTTAAATCTCATTGATGTAAGGAATAAGAATAAGAATAGGAATAAGATTCGTAACGCCGTAGGCACCCACAGGCAAAATCATGAAGATATACTAAGATAGTCGTTGATTGTTAAATTATAAGTTAGCTGAGGTATCTGTTGTCTGTAGTAGTTGGTAAAACGGTAACTGACTTAATTAGTGTGATTAAATTTTGTATAGTTCAAANAAATCAAAAAAAAAAAAAAAAAAAAAATTTTTATTTCACGACATACAGACAGACAGACACAACGATTCCAATACCCTCCTTCTACCAAAATATGACGAAAGTCTATTAGTTATATATGTAAATAATAACGTCAGTCTTTAAAACTTTTCTGAAACTTTCTGAAAATTTTGACTAGAACTGCAGCGAAGGAGAAAGTCTTAGATTATATAAACTTAATATTTAATTTTTTATTTGAAAGTTTCCGACAGACAATGATGTAAGGAAGACTCTGAGCCTGACTTACTCGTCCTTCAAGTTTGTTTATGACTTCATTTGTTTCTAAATACACCTGAGACCGTCCTTCCACTCGGTTCCACCCTGTCATGAAGCAGAAAATTGAAATTGAAGCCATGGCTTGCCAAATCCAAATTGTTGAGTTCATTTTGTCTCTTCAAGTTTCTTTTAAAGTCTCTGAGTTCTCAATGACGCGTAAGTCAAATCTAAAATAAATAAATAAATAAATAAAGAAAGAAGAATTCATTCTCAACAAGATGAAACAGTTTGGGTAATTAATTAAATTTAACGAGAGTCTTAAGCCGTTGAGACTCTTCCCTACGTTGTAGAAATAACTTAAAAACTTATGCATTCACTTACCCAAGTCAAAGTTTGTCAAGTGAAAATTCTATCAAAAAATCTCAATTCTTTGGTATCAATTTGAAATTTGAAACAAAAGAGAGGGCTTAATTTTCCCTACTTTTTGAGTGAAAAAGAATGGCTTTTTAGAATCTACTACTTAATTAAACTTCAATGGAAATTTAACTAGACAGAATATTCTAATCATTTATATAATAAATTAATTAAAAATTTCATTTTCAAAAACCAAAATTCTTTATTATAATTTGAGTTGTAAATCTTAAGGTGTTAGAAAGTCTTTTTTAGAAATTTCCTAACTTATGTTAAGAANTTATTATAATTTGAGTTGTAAATCTTAAGGTGTTAGAAAGTCTTTTTTAGAAATTTCCTAACTTATGTTAAGAATATGTTCTAAAATCTTAAAGAGCTTTTCTCTTTTAATTTTATTTTTACTTCTTACTTTTATCTTACTTATAGTCTCACTCAACTTCAATTAATAATTGACTCAAACTCATGTCATTTCTGCTTAAAGTTTACNTTATTATAATTTGAGTTGTAAATCTTAAGGTGTTAGAAAGTCTTTTTTAGAAATTTCCTAACTTATGTTAAGAAGATGTTCTAAAATCTTAAAGAGCTTTTCTCTTTTAATTTTATTTTTACTTCTTACTTTCATCTTACTTATAGTCTCACTCAACTTCAATTAATAATTGACTCAAACTCATGTCATTTCTGCTTAAAGTTTACTCGTGAAGATACAAAAGTTACTAAAAGGAAAAGCCTCTTAAGGAAACAAAAAAAAATTCAATTTTTAACCATTCAAATTCAAAGTGCTCTTTGGTTTTAAAAAAGAAAAAAAAAGAAAAAAAACTAACGATGATGGAGAAAGTTTGAAAAACATCAGTATACATAAAAAAAATTTTTTTTTTTTTTTACATACTCTGATCATAACCAATTTTTTCTTTTTAATCCTCCTAACAAATTGAGAATCCATTCATTTTCTAACAAATTTCCACCCCCACTCAAGATTTTATTAATTAAAACAAGTTTTTTTTTTGGTGGGAGGGGGAGAGAGGGGGGAGGNTCATTTTCTAACAAATTTCCACCCCCACTCAAGATTTTATTAATTAAAACAAGTTTTTTTTTGGTGGGAGGGGGAGAGAAGGGGGAGGGGAGGGAAGGATTGGAAGTTGAAGTAACTAAAATTATCAGAGAATTTTTTTAATTAAAAAAAAAATAATAATCAAAATCATGTGTGTGAATGGTTAAAGAATCAATGATTATAACAAGTGGGTTAAAGTTTGTGCAAACAATTTTGTGGTTAGTAAGTATTTATTTTGGAAAATTTAATTTATAAGTGAAAGGCAATGTTATTGAGAGGAAATAAGTGAGATTTACTTTCACTTTCTCTCATGCTGTGTCATGTTCTGTTGACTTGACATCTGGTAGGTTCTTAGGTTCTTAGGGTTCTAGAAATATCAAAATTGGACTCTTTACACCAATCATATCAGAGTATATTTGATAAGAGTTCGTTTGCTTTCCTAACAAGACAAAAGGGAATTACAACATTTCTATAATCTTTTGCTGTTTTTTTTCAATTTTTTTTTATATTATTTGATCATTTGGTTCATGTAACTCAAGTTTTAGACTCGTAAGTTTCTATAAATTAGAGCTAAGGGAGTAGTTGAAGGATTAAAAAAAAACATAATCATTTACATTTTAAGTAATGAACACTCAAGGTACTATACAGGGTGCTCAACATTTTTTTTTTGCACCCTAGAAAGCATAACGTCATTTTTTCACACTCTTTTGCTGGCAGGAGCATGGGGTGGGAGGAGTTACGATGAAATTAGAGAAAGAGGGTGCAAAAAAGATTAAACTCTCTGTATATGTGTACATACAGAAACAGAGAGCCTAAGAAAAACCTTATAAAAGAAACAAGTAAAAAAAAAAAAAAATTTTTTTTTCCCCTTTCCTTTGACTAATCTTAGAAAATTTTGCACTCTCAAATTTGAAAATGTTTGCTAAACTTATACTTAACGTCACTGTCAATGATTACTAATTCCAAAAAATTCACTACATCTACTTAATTTAATTACTAAGGTTCAAGATTCATTCTAATGAATCCATTAAGTTCATAATTCATTAGTTCACTATTTGAAATGATTTAGTCTTGAAAATCTTCAAAGTGACCATCTTCTACAGTTTTATACAGTTATATACAGTAATACCAAAAATAAAAAGTCTAATAAGATTCGTTACCAATTAATCATAATAAATAGCACAACATTTTAAAGGGAAATTGAAATTTTACTTAAACTCACTATAGATGGCAGTAGTATACATGTACTAGTGGAACTGNCATTTTAAAGGGAAATTGAAATTTTACTTAAACTCACTATAGATGGCAGTAGTATACATGTACTAGTGGAACTGAAAAATGGTTTCTTTTATGAAATTTTTTCTTTAATATTTATTTTTTTATACATATTTAGGTAGAAAGTGTTATCATGTGAGAAAATTTATAATAAACCTAATGTACCGCCTACTGAGAGAAAGTAATTTTGGTAAATATTTTTAATTACAGACAGACTGTAACTTAGTTTGTTTTGAAGGGACCTGTCGGTAGTTAGATATGAACCTAACGGTTGTAAATTAAATTTGAGTCTCTTGGTGTGGTTTTTGTAAGAAATCAAGCTGGTTTGAGAGAAATTATGTTGTAGTTATTGTTTTTGAACCACATCAGACAGGACTTTCCTTCTATTTCTCTCCATCTTTTCAATCTAATTAACTCTCTACATGGAGGGAAAATGTTTGAATTTCTGAATCTCTTCAATTTACCCTTCACTTCTTCCTAATTCTCAAGAGACTCATAAATTAGACCTTATTTCTCAGATTTTTATCAAACTTCATCATCTGATATAAAAGGAAATTTTCTCCTAAAATATGACTTTCTCTGTACAACACCTTCACACAACATGTCCATGTCAAGTCAACCATGTCAATGAGGCCCAACAAACTTAGAAATCTAGAAGTTCCAGCTTAGCTATCAAACACATACACTTTCTATCTCTCTCTCTCTCAAATCCCTTGGACAAATTTTTTATTTATTATGTCATTTCCTAACTAATTACTATTACAAGTTCTAAATCAGAACTTATTTCAAATAATAATTGCTTCAATTCTTAGAATTTCATGTCTTCACAGTTAAGCTGTCGGCTCCCTGAGTGTGGTCTTAGCTTTAGAGAGTCTCGCAGTTGTAATCCAATAACTTTTAGTAGAATTTTTACAAGTCCAATTAATTCATATAAAACTTGTTTTGTTATTTTAGGGGGGGATTTAACTTCTTAATGCAAAGCAAATATAGGAAAATAGTACATAAATTGTTAACAATCCTAGGACTCTGTATTATGTACCAAGGTGCAAGAGAGTAGAAATGAATACAACTCGTAAACAAATTATTATGAATATGAAAATATTTGATGTGTGTATGGTCCTATGTACAGGGTGTTTAATCTTTTTTTGTACCTTCTTTCTCCAATTTCATCGTAGCTCCTCCCACCCCATGCTGCTACCAGCATAAGAGTGTAACCAAATGACGCCATGCTTTCAAGGGTGCAAAAAAATGTTAAACACCTTGTATATAAGTCATAAAATGACATTAATCAGACACATTTGGAAAAAAAGAAATGACGTCTTCTTGAAGAAAAGAGGGATGGAAAGGTGTCTTTTCTTTTTACCAATGTCTCTCAGGAGTGTCATTTGAACATTAATAAAGATACGTAGGAGTAAAGGGGATGATAAAAATTTATGTTGTGAAAACATATTCAGATTATGGAATAAAAGAAAAACAATTTTAGAAATAAGGGTTGGGAAGTAATGGGAATTTAATGATGTTTTAGAAAAAGGCAAAATCTAGGGAGGTAGAAATAAAAAGGAAAATCTAAGGAATTAGAAAATAAAGGTAAATTAGTATATAAAAAGTAATTAAAAGTGAGGGAAATCAGTATAAAAATTAGGAAGAAAAGACAAATTAGTAAATAAATAAATACAGTGCGTTCAAATAAGAAGGCGAAATTTTTGAAAAATGATTTTGCGGAAAATGAAAAATTGAGTATAATGTCAAAATTTTACATAGATTATGAACTGCTCAAGTTCCTGAAAATCGTTTCTACCAAAGTTTTGTTAACTCTTCTTAACTTAAAAAGTGTCACAAGACTCTAATTTGTGGGATTTTTAAAAACGCTAGTGCTGAATTTTCGCCTTCTTATTCGAACACACTGTATATTTAGGAAGAAATGCATAATTGGAGGTTAACGAGGAAGGTTAAATGTGGGAGTGAAGGTTTTGTATAAAATAATTTAAATTTTATAATTTAATATTAATTTTAATGAAATGAAATAAATTTTTATAATTTTTTAACATTTTTTTTTATCCATCCCCATATCAGAATCATAAAATTGAGAATTCTGATTGAAAACACCACTTTCTAATTTATTAATTTGAAAATTTTTGTCTATAAAAAATATTGTAGTCTTTGTAAATTTCTTAAAAAATTTCGTTTTTTTTTATGCTCCACTTTCTAATAATTCTTGATACTTTTAGCATTTAGTTTTTATTAATCAATCCAAGTATAGGTCCATTTATCTTTTTTTCCACCCTCTAATGATAGCGTCCCATGAGTAATTCTTTCTCTCATTGTATTTATTAAATTAAAAAATAAAAACATAAATTTTTGTTTAGTTTCACACTTTTCTTTTTTACTTCATTGGAAACTGCCAAATAATAAATTGGAAAGAGCTATGGTAACATTTGATGAAAATGGGTAAAAAAAAAATGATAAATGACCGTGTAAAAAGTCCAAATAAATCTTAGACTCTTATAAGAAGAAACTGTTGTCCCCATAGTTTTTGATGGGAAAGAAAAGTCCCTTTATAATTAATGGTCAAACTATATATTTTACCTAGATTTTTTTTAATCAACAAAATCATTGAAAAGTAATAGAACAAACTTAAAAAATTAACCCTCTACAACTACAACAAAAATCAAAAATTTTAACCCTTCTTTCCAATTTCAATTTCAATTTTCAAAAAAAAAAAAAAAAAAAATCACAACTCTTCTAGTGATAAAGATCATAGAGGGTTGATTTTTTTTTTGATGTGATACCCTACTTTTAAATTCTATTTCTAAATCTTAATAATCTTTCACCGAAAAAAAAAAATTTAATTACTCTATAGAAATGATTTTTATTAATACAAATTATTCCAAATGACCTTTGCTTTCCTAAGTAAAAGCTAAGGGCCAAAACTCTCTNCACAACTATTCTAGTGATAAAGATCATAGAGGGTTGATTTTTTTTTGATGTGATACCCTCCTTTTAAATTCTATTTCTAAATCTTAATAATCTTTCACCGAAAAAAAAAATTTAATTACTCTATAGAAATGATTTTTATTAATACAAATTATTCCAAATGACCTTTGCTTTCCTAAGCAAAAGCTAAGGGCCAAAACTCTCTTCCCTTCTAAGATATGCTTGAGGACTTAATTATAATAAATAAAACTTAGAATTATAAAATAAGAAATTTCTCTCTATTATANGTAAAAGCTAAGGGCCAAAACTCTCTTCCCTTCTTTTTAAGATATGCTTGAGGACTTAATTATAATAAATAAAACTTAGAATTATAAAATAAGAAATTTCTCTCTATTATAATTCAGAAGTGAATAAATACATAATTTTTTATGAACTCTTCAAAATTATTAAATATGAATGTGTAAAAATGTACCAAAAAAGAAAAAAAATTGGAAGCTAATTGGAAGCTATCTAAAAAATTTAGGATTACTATGAGATGAAAAAAATTTTTAATANAGAAAAAAAAAAAAAAAAAAAAAAAAAAAATTGGAAGCTAATTGGAAGCTATCTAAAAAATTTAGGATTACTATGAGATGAAAAAAATTTTTAATAGAAAGTGATTTTACCTGTGAGTTGTTAAGGAGTTTTGTGAAGATAATAACCAAGAGGTTTAGTTTTGAGGTTGAAGTTGAATTGAGTTTAGTTTCTTATTGTCTGATGATGAGTTGATATTGTGGCTGAAGAAGGGTTGTTTGTGGACTTTCTCTTTTAAAATTTAGCTCTCTTGTCTCAATGACTTTCTCTGCTTTCTGTTTCCGAAATAAAAGTTCAATTGCAAGAACGGAAATCATTTTATACTCTTTCACTCTCTCTCCCCCTCCCCCACTCTTTCTTTCTTCTTTTTTACATTTTGCGTCACTCATTCAATCGTTCCTAGAAAATCTACCAATGGGGAAAGCAGTCTTCAAATAAAAATACTTTCACAATTTCCCAACTCCCTCCTCCTTGTCTTTATTACATTGAGTTGGCTTGACATGGGAGCCTTCAACTGGCTATCCTCAGTCTCAACTATCTAACCCCACCCCTACCCCCACTCCACCATCACTAATGAATCCACAGCCCATATCAACCTCTTTTCCTTCTTTTTTTTTATTAATACTCACAGTCATTACTTAAACTTACACTCTCTGTTTACTATCCATCACCAACATCATCCCAAAAGAACCAATATCCAATGTATTTTTCACTCTCAGCTTAACCTATTTACATACATCCAACAGAATTCAATTACATTTCAAAAAGAGTTCATTACAAAAAAATATTTTTCACAAGTCTCATGTGTCTCATGACTTATGACATAAAATTTTATTTCAATCATATTTTATTGGATGTCAAACTCAACGGATCACTGATTTTTCTCATTTTATACATAGAAAAAATACCTTGGATACTGACAAATACAAAAGAATTTTTCAATACAATTTATAAAACAATTTCAAATCAACAAATTTTCTAACGGAAGTCATATTGACAAGAGACCTTTATAACCCCCTACCACCTCTACTACACAATACTAAAGTAATTTTTTTTTATATAACAATTTTTGAGCGAAATAAATTAATTTTGAATTTATTTTCAGAGATGTTATTTTTTCATAAATTGTGTTATTCAAAATTCGATCACAATAGCCTCCTTATTAGTTATTATTACACCTTTTAGTATCTATTCTTCGTCAATGACTCAATATAACACTTGTGTCTAGCTATAAAATAAAACTAGCTATTAGTAATTTATGATTGAGAAAGGCGTCCTGAGCTCTATTTTATAAATTCAATGTCTTATGTCTATATATAAATAACTTATTAGAAAAATATATTTAAAAAAAAAAAATTAAAATAACATTATGTAATAATTTCACTACTAAAATCCTAAAGTAAAGATCGACCAGTGATAGAAATTAAATTTGAGCCCAAAGATTAACACCTTTGTCCAAGGAAAAATAAATAAAGTGTTATATTAGTAATTTCTTAAGACATTGAGATTCATCGTATGACTGGTTAGAAATGAAATAATTAATAAGTCAATCAGTGGTATGAAACTCTGAGATAACAAAGTCTCTGTTTAGTCAACTACTAAGCTAGAGTTAATAAAAACATTCATTTCTTAAAATATTTCCGGTGAAAATCTCTAGACTTCAGAGAGACAGACAGAGAGAGAGGGAAGAAAGTTTGTGTAATTATTAGGAATAATTACAAATAATTCATAGAAGTTAATTTTACCGGAAAAATCATTTTGTACTATGAGAACCAAAGGGAAGAGAGTTGAGAATAATTTGGGTAGAGACTTTGCGAACAAGAGTTTGATTGAAACTTATAGTAATGGAAATTATGATAAAATACATAAATGACACACGTGACATGGACGTAACTGTTCTGTTTAGAAATGACGACGACGGATTAATAAGTTAGCTTGCACAAGAAAGGAAGCAGAAGGTCGATTGGAAGCTGTTTGGATCCTCATGTAAGCTTCTCGAATGAAATCTGGGGTGAGAATAGCAACTGGATTCCGGTAATTTGGAGCATCTGGAATCATACCATCTTTCCTCGGTTCCTAAACAGAATGAAAATGGTTACAATTAATTTATAAACCAATTATATAATTCCACCATGTACAACACTTGCAAATTAACTTACAAATAGCTCTGTATTTTTTTTTAAAGCCGTAGCCGCTACATGCTAAGAACATACGGATACGTCCTGGCTTTCGCTAATTTACGAAACTACGAGCTGTCAGCAGTGGCTTAAAATTGTGCAATAGCATAAAAATGTAAATGAATCAAAATTCTCAATATGCAATGTAATCAGAAGATAAAAATAAAAAAATTTTATTTATTTTTCTTCATGTTGTTTTCTCCAAAAAATAAATAACGCAGTGAATGTGTCAATGATCTCGGGACTTGGGTATCGAAAATAAAGTCTCACTAATCTCCCAATAAACAAGAGATTATTTTAAGGTAACTACTGACTAATTACTAATTAGTACATGAATGTGACTCCTCCAAATACTGCAATTATTCAGTAAATTATAAGAAAGACATGTCACGAAATGTAGGTAGTTTTAAGTATAACTTAGGAATGGATTAAAGAGAATATTAAAAAGACCAATGAGTAACCAAATTACATTGTCTATCACATTTTCTTTAATAAAATCTACACCTTCTGAGAAAGAAACTTGAGCTAAAGCCTAATTATAAGGGAAGATGATCCTTAATAACGCTAAAAACTTNGGATTAAAGAGAATATTAAAAAGACCAATGAGTAACCAAATTACATTGTCTATCACATTTTCTTTAATAAAACCTAACACCTTCTGAGAAAGAAACTTGAGCTAAAGCCTAATTATAAGGGAAGATGATCCTTAATAACGCTAAAAACTTCAGATAAATTTGATTAACGGCGTAGCATTCNTGATCCTTAATAACGCTAAAAACTTCAGATAAATTTGATTAACGGCGTAGCATTCGGATCAGGTAATAATATAGTATTGAATAAGAGACCTTACCACATTCCCACAAGACAGGAACCAATCAAATTCGTAATATTTATTATGTAAGCCTTACATAATAATCCCCAGAAAAGTGAAAGCGTGGGGTAGACATTATTTTCCGATTGAAAACAACAGTACTCCGCAAATTACGTAGGACTCATTGGAAGGTATTTTTGGCCCATGCTCTTTGCTGGAGAAATCATGTATTCAAAAATATGTGGCAAAAATCATCACTTCTGTTCTGATTGACGCTTGATTTTATAGGGAGCAGGAGTATTTATTGAAAAGCAGGAACTTGCTATTCTGATTTTCAATAAAGTTTCTAAAATTGCTAAGACCTAAACCCCCCAAAAAAATTTTAGTTTATAGGACAAATTCCCCACATTATCTTTAATATGCTTTCTCCTCCAGCAAAAGAATGGATCAAAAGTAACCTTCCACTGCGTCCTAAAATATGTGGACAAATCTTCCCCCCATTCACGACAAGATAACCAATTTACTTCTATTCAAATCTTAAAAATCTTAACCTAAGTTTTTGTTAGTATTGAATCCAAAATTCCAAAAGGAAACTAATGAAGCCTTATTATTATTATTATGAGGAGTTTCATAAGGGATTACTACAAAGCCTACTTACTTAGGGAAAACCATTTCAGGGTCATTTCAAATCTATGGAGAAAGTTTGACACATTTTCAATGGAATAGCTTAATCCGTCTTTCATATCCTTCTCAGGAAAAACTTAAAAGGATTACGTCTAGTAATGTGTAGACTTTTATTCTTTAGAAATGATAAAGTGCAAGAATAGTAGAAAACTTAGATTTGAGTTGAAAATTATAACCAAACGTCATAATAACCAATTAAAATTTTAACATGAATGGATGAATTAACCAATTTCTGAACTCTCAGAAAAGAAAAACAAACAAACAATGCTTCTAATAAGTTAACATAGGCCATTGCGTTTCTAGACCGTGCGTTTTGCAAGATGTAAAGCATTAATTCCAAGAAACTAGACCAACATGATAATATGTTACAATGTGCAAAAAAAACTAAAAAAAAAAAAAAACTAAATAACTAGCTGCCGAGCAAAAATGAACAAGAGCAAACTAGCGGCGGCTTTGATGCATTGATGCAGCTGCACAAAGTGGGTTTTTTAGACAGAACGGAAACAAACCACTACCTAGTTTCTAAAGAGTAAAGTGCTCAATTTAAGAGAAGTGAAAGTACGTGCGAAGAAATAAACTAAAAGATAATCTGTGAAGAAAGTGCCCTAGTAGCTAACTTAGCTAAGTATGTGTAGCATCACGATCCAAACAAACCTTTTTTAAACGAATTGCTTCCATTTCACTGGCCTGGACTAAAATTTCAGAGAGTTGATTACAATGATCAGCCTTTCTTTTGTTCTGAAATAAAATACCATTAGAATAAAGTCCAACTGAGGAACGATTGAACACGCACATTGGATTAGCGGACGAAGACGAAGAATGGGTAGCTTATTCATCTTCTTATTAAACACCCAAAATCGTTATATCCGACTTTCATCTCTCTATACTTCCTTTCTCCGATGATTCAGAAAACTAATCAAACATCAAAACTAGAGGAAGGAATAAAGAATCTTATTTGTACATTATGCAACAAATATTTTAAATGATCCATCATAGATCTAAATCCCACACTCTACAAAATATGAAATCCTCAATCTCAGGCGTAATATTTTCAGACAAGCTTGAGTAAGTTAGAAATATTGTTAAAGTCTAAGCAAATTGAACATGTGAGATGAAATCAGTTCACGATCCTGAGACCTCTACATCCTAAAAAATTTATAATTTTTGATTCTTGATGTATTTGACTTACCATAAAATAAGGAGCAGTCATACAAGTGTCAGGATTTGCAACTCTCGTTTCACTATAGCCTTGTTGTAAGTTCTGTTGCCGGACGCTGAATGCTAAATCCACTATTCCTGCAACAATTTCTAGTGCGAGAAAGTCCAAGATATCAAGAAAAGTTTCTGAAGCCTTTGTTTGGATGTGGTAATTTTTTACGATCCACTTTCTGATATTGAGTGTAGATAATTTCCTAGCAAACGAAAGGGATCTGATTGTTGCATACTGGTAAAATTTGGAAATTTCAGGTTCCAATGTGAAAGCTTCTACTAATTTTGCATCATCAAATCCCATATTATACATTGAGGCTCCAATCTCATCCAATCCAATTCGGAGTAAGTGATGCAGGTCAAAAAGATCCAAATCCTTAATGATTCGTTGAAATTCCTTGATGTAGAAAGTCTTATTTGAAGGTACAGGAGGACCCATTATTTGTAGTGATTGAGGTTGAGACATGTGTCTTCGGTTGTGAACGTCTCTGCAACCTTCAAATGAAATATATTGCAAATATTAAAATTTACATTATAAATTCCACTTACCGAAGAGTTTATACAACCGATTAATTCGTGAAACGTCATTCATCAATGTAACAATGGCTTCTGTAAGTCCCAGTGTCTTGGATCCCCGCAATGATGCTTTGTACTCACAGATGTAAACGAATCCTCCCAACTCCTGTTTTAAAATACTTTCCATGAGTTGAGTTGATCCTAGGGAAGGCTCGGATGAGTCTCCAAACGCATAGAGAAGATTCTTAATTTCTAAAATATACAATTAAATCTACTTATGGTGACTTCCTTAAGATAAATTAGGAACAAACCCGTCATAATAGCTACATTATCTGGTTTATTTTGTTTTTTCTTGAGAGAAAGTACAGACTTCTTTGAAGGTGTAGCTAATTTCTTCGTTACTCCCGACTGTGTTGATTTTTTTAGTTTGTTTGTTGTAGTTGCTACCACCTTCTTTTTCGGCAATTTGATCGAAATCTTTTGGTGTCTAACTGATTCTACAATGAGTGGTCTTGGAAAAGCCTCCACCTCAGCACCGTCAGTTTTTCCATCGGTGACAACATCAGTGGTTTTATCATGTAACTTCGCTTCAACCTTCCGAATATTATTTGCCTTCGAGGGTTCTGCTTTTTTCTTCTTGCTACATTTGACAGGTGCTTGGCATATGTCTAGTTTTTCTGCAACTTTCTTCGGAACAGCTATTTTGATTGCTTGGGTTACTACTCTTGGATCAGTTTCTGGTGTATTTTGTACTTTCAATTTTGTTGTCATTTGTTTGAGTGACTTATGCTGAGGAGGAAGTCGAGTAATTGTGATGGATGGTCCTGGATTCAAATTTTTCGAAGCAGATTTTGTACTACTCCTAGCAAGAACGTTGGTAGATGCCACAAGATTTTTCATAGTTGAGGGATTCGAAGAAGTATGAACAGAAATTGGAATCGGAGCAGGAGAAGGTTTGTTCGGAACTCGAGGAATGCTGATAGATGAGGGTTGGCTGGATATTGTGGTCATTGTAGGCATTTGGTGTCTGTCGTTCCTGATGATAATATGGCTGTTGGTACCTTTTCGGGTGATACCCAAACTTGTTACTTTAACCTTCATTGTGTCAAACGTCTTCACTCTTCCTTTATTTACTGCTCCATTTCAGAATAGCCTTTTATTAAGAAAAAGTGACAATTTAGGTACTTATGAACCATTCAAGATAACCGATTCCTACCATGAATCCGACCGTAACATAATTTACAACTGCTGTAAAACCTGCTTCTCGTCGTCGAGATGAGTGTTTGATTCCACAAATAAGCTCATTATTCCCCCCCCCCCNACGGCAATCAATTGGGAATTTAGGTTAGATTACGAATCTGTCATCCATTGTTGACGGTCAAGTCAAATTCAAATTTTTTTTTAATTTACAAATTTGTACAAAAAATATTATTTTAGTAATGGCCTAACCAAGAAGTGCTGCTGGTCCGCATTTGACATCAATCAATCAAGAATCTTGTCTAGATTACCATTGCGTATCTGACATCCATTGTTGGCGCTAGGTTAAATTTTGCGAAAATTAAATAAATTTATATCAGGGTATTTTTTTAAATCTTCATGTATAATCAAATCATGGCAGGTAAGACACATGTCAATCCGTATAATACTTATTTCAGGTACGGCCGAATATTGATTAACATATTAATCCTCTAGTGCAACGCAAACCAGAGTCAAAATCAAAACTATGCTGTTAGCGATTAAAAATTTATAATTTTCACTATGTACTCTTCGTTCGAGTCCAACCGGATTCGATCTACAAAATAGCAGTTGAGATTTTGATAAGTACAACTTCTAACTGCTAAAAGCTATGATATCCTGGAAGCAGACAAACGAAACGATTGAAGTAGGACAACGACCACAAATACCTACTCCTAGGGAAAGTTAATTAACTGCATCACTGCAACGCAACCTTATCTGCTAAGTAGCCAAATTGTTATGCTCGGTTTGTTTAGGTTTAGTTTCAGAGTGGTCATTCATAGGTTAGAGTTACACCATTGGTGGACGCAGCCTTACTTCAACCAACTAATTCCGTACCTGACATTAAATGCAGTTTTTGGATCTGGATCTCCATAATTAAGTCTTCCTGAAGTTCAATACCTTATCACCTAATTAGTGCAATATTTGAATTAATTTTTATCCCAGACAATTTCAATTTTTTAAATAATTAACCGGACCAGAGTGAAGAGAGTCGACTTTTAGCACCCCGATCAGCACTACCCCCTGCCCTCTGCCAAACTTCATATAAGCTATAATCCAATCCTGTTAAAGTAATAAGATACCGTCCTGGCTTTTTAAAAATGACAAAAAATTTCTGTCTATTCTACAGCTGTTCTACTCTCCTGTCTTTTCCTCATCCCTCTCTCTACTCACCAAAAAAATTGTCATTGATGCTCTTTTTAAGCCTAAATGTGACAAATTTTGATATCGGCTAGCGGATCGGCATCAGATGATGTTTTAACTTTTGCCCCTTATCATGGATTGGTATCAAACAGTTTTCTGCCTGTTGGCTCGGAATGTGGATTAGCATCTTAAATTTTTTTAAATCTTGAATTGGATAGCAAATCGGTTTTCTCCCTGTAGGTTCGGATAGTGGATTGGTATGGAAAAAATATTTTTACTTTTGATCACGGATTGACATCGAACGGTTTTCTTTCTGTTGGATTAGGATAGTTTTTTCATCCGTGAACGGATGGATGAGTACATGGTAAGCGTTTAGGCGGGAGGCCATCATCAGTTTTTTTGTTGTGCGAGAGAGGTGGGAATGGGAACACGCATTTTTTTGATTGTGAAAGAGGATATGTTTAACTTTTACAAAATTCCTATCGTATTTGAACAGGTAGGTGAGTCAAAACACCCTAGTCCAACTACCAGTGCCGTCCACGAAACAGTCTAGCACTCTATTATAGAACCAACAATAGATTACAGTGTGTGTGAGTAAAATTTCTCGGACTCACTAAAAAAAAATACCGCGGCTTATCACTCACACCTGACCGCGAATATAAGATTACCAAGCCAATTTTCTCGGTCACGTGTGAGCGGTAAGTTGCGGTATTTTTTTTAGTGAGTCCGAGAAATTTTACGCACATGGACTGTAATCTATTGTTGGTTCTTATAATAGAATAAAAACTTTTTCTGAAAACCTGCATCTCCTTGTTCACACACTTTCTTAATTAGGTCTTATTAGTTCTTTGAATTTAGTAAAAGTTTTGTAAATTTTGTTTGCCGTTTCCTATTGGTTCCGTGTGTGGGGCTGTTTGTTGTGCGGCGTTGGTGTTAGGAGTCGGGTATTTTGACACGGTAAAACATTAATTGATCTGATTATAAACTGTTTTTGTTTACATTATGTACTAACTCAGTGAATTCTTAGGTGAAGATGGCAAATTCTGGTCGATACAATATTTTTGGAGCGAAAGTCGTCAAATTATTACCCTTATTATCTCGGTAACTGCCTACTTACTTTCGTTCAATTTTAGAAAGCTTCCAATTTATTGAACACTTTCATTGCAGAAGGATCTCAACATCACTTCTAAATAGAAGGAGCGAGTTGTCGGAAGGAAGGGTGCAGCATAAAAATGAGCGAGAAGTGTCCATAGTTCCTAAAATTGAACGTGGTCCAACGGATATTCTCAAAGTGAGTATTTCGGCTTCGGCAGTATGGATGAAGGCGTCGGTTGTGTTGTAGACCTCTTTCGTCTCTAGCCTAAATCTACCGTCTGTAGAAAATTTTGAATCTAAAACTAAGGAATCTTAAATCCTTGTTCAAAAAATCAACACAGGGTGCATTAGTAACAATTAGCTTAGTTTGCTCGCTTTTTCTGCCAAGGATTTTCTTAGGTGTTATTTTGCGCTCTTGCGCATCTTCATAAATGAGCATTTTTGAACCTTAGAACTTATTAGTAACTTAAAATTTTAATGCAACCGGTTAATCTTATAGTTAGGGTCAAAATGTCCATCTGTTAAGAGTCGCAATTTAGTAATACCCGAATTAACTGCAATGTGGGTCTATTCAATTCAAAGGAGTTAAAATTGTTTGGTTGTTAGGTGTTAGCAAGCACGGTGGGACGGGATTATACAGCTGCACATTACCGATATCATGATGATCCCTACCTTATTCCAATTTCAAATTTATCTAAACGAAGCTTTGCTCTCTCTAAAGAATCTGGAAGAAAATCAGCCAAATGGATTCGTCAACAGCATAGCAATTTATTTGAACACCATGTAGCAGAGCCTCCTATTCAAGTAAAACCTAATCAAATTTGAGTGATAAATTTTGAACTCATGCTATTTTGTGTAAAGGCATTCTATCCTACACCAGTGTTTACTGATGAAGTTGATTTCGATGAGTCCGTACTGAATACCCTAATTAATGACTCTCATCTCACAGATGCTATGAAAGTTTACGAGATGCTCCAAAATAAGGGCAAAGGTAAGTCAATTTTTTGGACAATAACTTTGCATTTTGTGTTGATGTCCAACCCTAACAAGTTATATCGTGAGTGATTTTTAGCTAACGATTATTATGGATGTGTTACCTATAATTTAGTAATACACCCTACCAAGTTGAGCTCGGCTCAGTTATTTATTCTAAAGATATTTTCTTGTAGAAATTACTCGCGAATCAAAACAAAGTTTGCTGGAACTTATTGCCTACTACAACGAAGTAGAACCGTTGGATGAAGAGTGGATTGAAGAACGATGGTACAAGACAGGGATTCTTGGAAAAGAAAGACAGAAAAATACTTGGAAGTAATTACGAAATATAAATTTTTCAGAACATACTATTTATTTTATATTTTTTTTTTTAGAGAAAACGGTCTAGCTGAAAAGATTTTTAAAGAACTTGACCCTGCGGATTCAAAGGCATATTGTGCAATAATTCGTGGAAGGGCAAAATATTATCAAGTAAGTTATATCGAGAGGAGAGCATCATAAAATTTATATTCTGTATTATTTCTAATAGGCTGAGAAAGCTTGGCATTTATTCAGAGAAGCTCAAGCAAAAAGTTTAACGATAGACATCGAAACTTACAACGCAATGATTCGGATTGTGAATTTCAGTCGAGAAAATAGTGAACTACGATGGCAGCTACTACAGGTAGCGAATAACGGAAATGCTCAGTGATGAAGAAATATATCTTGAACTTGAACTTTTATGTTTCAACAGGATTTGCTTTCTGAGATTGTGGAGTCCCGTCTTAAACCTAATCTGAACACACTAAATTCAATTCTTGAAACTGTGAGTATGATGGGGAATATTCGTCAATCGAAATCTTTATCATTGGCAACATTAGCTGAATTCAAGTCACTTGGAATAGAACCAAGTCTTGCATCCTACTACTATCTCCTAATTTCTCATTGCAAAGACCGTATGTACTCTTTCTTTCATTATTTTTCAACTTATTCCTATCCAATATTTAACTTTTTATATAATTATGCTTCTAGGAGGTCCAGTGAGTTCCATATTAGTCGACATTCTGAATGAAATTAAAGGGAAAAGTTTCACCATTCTTGATCCAAAAGACACCTTCTTTTTTGTGACGGCCATGGATATTTGTCGAAATCACTTACAGGATTTGGATTTGGCTCATATGGTTAATACTTTGTTGCACGTTGGAAACAACTACGATTTAATTGGAGATTCTTACAAGGAGTCGGTGTACTAGTGAGTTGAATTTATATTAATCGTGCGCATTTATGTTCAATGAATTTTAATTATGTGTTTTCTCTTGACAGTCGTCATTTTCTAGCTCTAAAGTGTAGTTTAGAGCCATTCGATACATTTATGGACTTCTATAATAAATTGGTTCCTAATATTTATACTCCAGAGCCGCAAATCATGGAGGTTAGTATTTTTTTCTTAAGTTTATATAACTTACTTTGTATTTCACTTCCACAATGCCGATTTCTATAGAAGATGCTCGAATACAAAGTTCTAATTTTCTGAATCTAAATAATTTTGGCTTCTTCAATCAAAAGACAAAAAAAGGAACGTTTTCACTTGTAATAAATTCTACACTCCACAAACTTAGTTGTATGATTACGATTTTGTGCGTCTTTAGTCTATGAGAGGGTGTACGTACATCTACTCGTACTGTCCACATTTATCTACTTAAGTATAATTGCGTGCTTAATTATTTTTAGGAAATTCTAAAATCTCTTGAACTCCATGAGGGCTACGAATATATTTCTCAACTCTGGTCGGATATGATTATTTTTGACCAGACTTACCGAGCAACTTTGGTCTCCTTACTATTGTCCATTATGTCAAATTATTCTCCAACTACTCAACCTTCAAAGTACCTTAAGAACTTTGCTGATATTGCCTGGAAAATATGGGATACCATAGAAACACAAAGTGAAGAAAAGGAGAAGAAAATTACTTGGACTGGTCAAATGCTTGGGAACATCATTATCATTTCTTTGAAAGCTGACCTTATTGACAAAGCATTTATGGTGATCAAAAAACTCCTTCAGTCTCCACTGGACATTCTTGGCGTCCCTGATATAAACGCCTTGAGGCTGTTTGTAGAGTATGCGATAAAAGAAGACAATGGTGTCATTTGCTTGGTAAGTAAACATTCCTCATCAGATAAATTTTAATTCTATACCCTATCTTTGATCTTTTACATTATCAGGCTTGTATTCAGTACATCAGTGATGCTGGGTTTCCAGAAACCGTTGAACTAGCCACAACAGTGTTCGAAAAGGTTAAATTAGACGTTATCCAAGTTGGACGATTAAGTAATATTGTAGGATTTAATGTGGCAGAGAAGAGTCCTAACTCAAAGTATGGAGAAAGTTTAAATACGACAACACAATAATATGGTCTAAAATTACTTAAATTCAACAGTTTTATACTCATTCTAACCAGAATAACCTGAATAAGATTTAAATTATTAAGTGATTTATTAACTAATTTTACTTTCCGATAAAAATATACAGTGCTGTAGTTTCAACTTTCTAACATAAGGTAAGTCATTAATTTTAAACTAAAAACCATGTTATAAAGAAAATTTGTCATGATTCTTAAATAATGTATGTACTACAGTTTTACAAATTTTCTTCTTGGATGACTCAAGTTCGTTCGTTGGCTAGATCATTCACCTTCCTCATGCTTACTTGGGAACAAATAATGAAAAAACCTTGAATTTCCATAACTCAACTGTCCAACTCAACTCCGTTTTGGACGTGGAAATCTCGAGAAATTGTAAATAATGATAGTTCAATACATTATTTTAAATTAATTAATTAACTTTTGGACTTTTAAGTTATTTAGTTTCACTTACTCACAACAAAATCCACGGAAGACTTCACAACAGTATTGACTTCTCATATGCTTTGTACAGTTGCAGTATCCAATAACTTGAGGTATTTTGACCAGAAGTTGAGAGAAGCAAACGAGAAAGAATAGGAAGAACTGTTGAAAGAAAGACAGTCTCATCTTTCTCCTTTCTCCAAAACTTTTTATACAGTGTGTCTACAATTTTTACATACCGATGAAAATAACCTGTGAAGCATTCCCTTTGCTCTTAGCTTTCTTATATTATCTTAAACACTCAAAATCTTAAACCTCTATTTGTAATACTTTTAGTTATTTACAAATTTTATATAAAAAAAAACAACAACTTTCTAATGACCCTAAAATTGTAAAAAGTGAAAGCAAGGTATTAGAAGCTGTAGACACCCTGTACTTCCTGATAATTTGATTTGATTTGATGGTTCGTTCTGGTGAATACTGTGACTGAGAACGATTCAGTATTCAGAAGTGGAATGACTTTGTTGATTTTGCTGATTCTAGAAAAAATCATAAAGTGATGAATGATGAGCACGGTGTGAATTGAATGAGTTCAACTGTTGCTTATTTTCATTCTCTGACCCCTGTATCTTATCATCGCACATAAAGACATTGTATATTTCTTTCTTACTGACCAATAGCTTGTCCTCATATTTCTAAACTAAAGGTCTGGAGTATGACAAGTTTGGTAACATCATTTATTACAACTAACTCTGATTTCTAATCACCCTAACCTTGACCCTTTTCTGAGAAAGAAAGCTCCATGACTTTATACAAAACATAATTTGAATAGCAGGCCAAGAAATGCGTAGATTTTACTTTCACCATAAAACTTTTTAACATTATAAATTACATAAATTCAAATAAGATGCCCAATTTTTGTGTTTCTATAATAAGAGTGTTTAATTATATGTGACTTGTCACAACGAGCTTTGACTGTGTAATTTTGATCTCTCGGAGTCTGCTTTTAACCAATAATTACTGGAAATAGTAGCCAAGCGGGAATATTCTGTGTACATTTCTTTCTCTCTTTGACTTGATAAATAAATTGTGTAATTTTTATAAATAATTAAAGAGTAGTAGTGGGGCTCCCTGGGGTGGATATTGACTTTGGAGTAGAATTATGATGGGTAATAGAATGGGTAATTTCATGAGACATCGTAAGAGACATAATTCTAGAAAGCTCAAAAGAACAGCTTAAGAAAAGAGTTTGTTAGAATATAAAGTTTTAGTGGTAAAAGTGGTGAAAGCATTTTGGAGAAAACAGGCGTTCTCGATTTCTTTTTTTTTATCCAGGTAGATATCCTTCGTCTCCGGTTCAACGCCATTGGTCCTTCATAACTTGTCAAAGGAGTTACAATTTTCAACATGAAATCCATTCTACTTGACAATAAATTGACAGGGTATCAGAATTTAAAAAAAAAAAAAAAAATACGGTTTAGTTTGTAGTAAGCTCTGGAGCTCTATGGACTTGATGTCCATTTGGTCAATTACGTTATAAGTGGACACAAAATTTACTCAACTTTCTTTTTAATTAGTAAAAATAACAACACTCAAGTCAATATCAATCCAAAATGCCAATACAATACGCATGTCGCTGATTCTGTCATTTCTTGCAAAGAATTAATGATTGTGTGCTTTCACCAGTAAAAGTTTTTTTTTTTTTTGTGTTTGGATAAAACAAAGTGACACTGAAGACCATGAGTCTTAGTTCTACACTTCTAGTGGTGGATCCAAGGTGGTGGTGTCAGAGTCGTCATTTTTATGGAAAGGATTCAATGTTGATTGTTGATACGTCAACAATTAATTTGGTCAATAATCAATTTAGTGGAAGTATTCAATTTCGGTACGGTAATTTCAATTATTTTTTCTTCTGTCCCATAGGATGATTTCTTATTTTAATAGGTAGAAAAATGAAAAGAAAAAGCATAAAAACGGGTGGATTGAATTATTAATCTCATTTCTATTTCATCTAATATACTTTCTCATTTTGAATAAATTAGAACCAATGTCCGGCTCCGGACTAAAATTGAAGGAGAGTAGTAATAGAAATGAAAACATTGAAGATTGTTCAGTAAGGGTCAATGACACTTTGGGTATAATCAAACCACCCAAGGGTATCACTACAAATATTTATCCTATTGATGAACCAGAACTCAATCAACAATTTGATACTTGTTCTTTAGTCAGTTTTGAAGAAGAATTAGCAAGATTGGAATTGGAAACTTTGGATGATTTTGTTGACAATGCCTTAGGTTCATTCCAATTAAATCCATTACTAGGTGACCAAGAATTTGAATCTGAACTAAATATTCCTGAAGATACGGTGATTGGTCCAAGAGGAAAGTACACAATACGAAGTGCAAAAGTTCGTCATTCAGCTGATCATCATCGTCATATTATAAGCTCAAGACGTCTTGTCAATGAAACTGATAAAAAAGATGATGAATCCAAAGATATTCAAAATTTAGGATCTGAAGTTGATATCCACAGTGTTATCTCTTCAGGAACTATTGAATACCCTACATCATCCAATCTATACGTTTTAGACAATTCTCTCGATACTTTTGAATCTAAAACTCTTACATCTGAAGAATACAAACAGAAGAAGGCTTTTGTTACTGTAGGTCGAAATAGTACTATTATTTCAGAATATGTCGATGAAGTGAAGTCAACAACGATTCCAAAAAGTAAAACATTAAAAGAAATCATGGACGAAAATCCTGTTAAAGTACAAGTGAATGGATCAGTTGGGGTATCATCAGAAGTGTCTGGTCCTTCTGGTGTTGGTCCCACGGCCATACG
Source organism: Holacanthella duospinosa (assembly GCA_002738285.1). NCBI lineage: Eukaryota > Metazoa > Arthropoda > Collembola > Poduromorpha > Neanuridae > Holacanthella > Holacanthella duospinosa. Next base: position 762,288 of record NIPM01000014.1, on the reverse strand, counting down.
TCGAAATCCTCTGAATTCAAAACAAAAAATTTTAACTTCAGAACCATCATTCTACGGTAGGAAAGGATTCCATTGTTGAAAATGACTTGAACAAATTGAATATCAATTTTTTTTTTTTTTTGCTCATTTAGCACAAACTGATGTTAATATTCTTCGTTCGGATCTTCTGTCAGCAGTTGAACAGAACAAATCAGATAAAGTCCGGAGGATTCTGAGTACGGGCGTTGATCCAAATTCTGTCTGTGATGAGAAAGGAAGATGGCCACTTCATATAGCTTGCTTATTAGGACATCTTACAGTCGTAATGTCACAGAAAATAATTATTTCTGTATGACATTGTCCATCAATTTGAGCTATTCTTATCAAAAGGCTAAACTACTTCTGGAACATGGTGCTCAAAAGGATCAACCGGATACAGCACTTGAAAGAACTCCTTTGATGTATGCTGCAGCAACATCTAAAGAAACTCTCCAACTCTTACTAGCACATCGAGCAGATATTCATGCAAAAAATAAATTTGGAGCAACTTGTCTCCACTATGCTGCTGGAGCTGGTAATGTTATATCATTCTCAATAAATAAACTTATATAAAATATGTTAAATAAACAAGTATAATCATAGGTCAAGCAGACTGTTGTCGTCTTCTTTGTCAATCAGGAAGTGATGTGAATGGTCGAGATCGTCAAAAGATGACACCTCTTCTTGTACTATATGGATTGATTTTTTCTAAAAAAAAAATTTTTTTTTTTAATATTAATTCCTTTCATTATTTAAATTACTTTCTCATTTTTTTTTAGATGGCTGCTCGTGTGGATGATATCTGGAGTATTGAAGTAAGTTAAAAGACTTTTAAATTGAACCTTATTTCACTTTTATTAATCATAAATCATAAATCATAGAACCACATATCATAAAATCAAAAAAAAAATTATTCGATTTTTATTCAAAAAAAGAAAAAAAAAAAAAAAAAATCTAACAAACTCAACGAATTATTCAATTTCTATCGAAAAAAAAAAATTATTGAAATATCATCTGAATTAAATACTTGTTAAAGTTGTAGTTGTAAGACTAGAAGTTGTAGTTTATAAAACGGAAGTGAATATAATATAAAATTTGAGTAGATGTTGACAAATGGATATATTCCAGTGGAGTCTAATAGGAAGGAATATTTGATTAAGTATTGATTTCAACGTCGTAGAAACCTTACACGGTCGTATCGTTTCAACTTCTTCTTGTAGCCTTTATTATAACTTTTACTAAAGTCAATTTTTTTTTTTTTTTTACTTATCCATTTCATAAAGCACAATGTTTTAAATTATTAACTTCAAAGACTCTACTTCATGTGAATTGACAAAAGGTCAATACACAGCTCTCGTCAACATAGTGGACATCATTCATAGTCAGTAACCTCCACGATAAAAAATTTATCCATACATTTATCCATAACTTTTAGTCTATTTCCTTTTATGATCTAAAAAAAAAAATTTAATTTGAAAATTTCAATTAATATCAATAATAATAGTTCACCTTTCGAAAAATTCATCTTTTAAGACTCCAACATGGGTATTATTGAGAGTTAAGATTTTCACAAGAAATATAATGCCATCCACTGGTTCTATCATAGATAGGTGTATCCATTAATTAAGTCAACACAAAAATTAAAAAAAAATTTTTTTTTACATCCATTCACTCACCCCTAAATCAACAAACTGACCGCAGCTTTTCATTGGTCCACTCACCCACGAAAAAGTATTATTTTTTTTTGTTAAAACATATAGATTCAAGTTTTTAACAAAAGTCTTACCTCATAGGTAGTAGGGATCGGTTATCTTGATTTCATATATATATATATATTTTTTTTCAAAAAAAAAAGTAGTTTTTAATTAAATCTAAGCATTAAAAATTCAAAATCAACCATTTCCAGGAGTAATATATGTTTCTAGATAATAAAAAAATAACTAAAGGAGATGATATTTACGAATAATTTGAAGTAATAAGTAGTTTTGAACTCAACTTCCAATACTAAACTAAAAAATTGTAATTTTTATGGACTAACCCAGCCACCAAAATGTTGGTGTCATTAATGTTATAACTCCTCTCATTGAAAAATCCGATTGGAAACATAGAGACTTAATTAACTTTCTTATTTAATATCTTAATCATCCCTTCCATAACATTGAGAAGTTGATAATTAAATATATCGAACGATTATATTATATTATAGGTTCTAGTGTTAACAAATTATTGATTCATTTCTAATAGCTATTGATCCAACCCTGCCACTAACCAATAAAAAAGCTCGATACATTGAAAAACATATGTGTTTTTTTTGTTTGCCATAAAGATGCGGAAGCTAAAATCAATTGATTTGTTTTTCGGATCTATTTTCTACAAAAGATTTAAAGAATAGGTTGTAAAATTGATTGAATGATTGAATTTCTTATATTTTTCTACTTGATCAGATTTTGCTTGAATATGGAGGAGACATTCATGGTACGGATATTCATCAAAAATCCTCTCTACACCATGCTGCCGAAACTTTTGAAGGAATGGACTCAGATTATGGAAAAATGGGTTCAACATTTAGAAAACTTGTTTCTGCTGGAATAACTGTCAATGCCATTGATCAAGACGGCAAAACTGCTCTTTTCTATGCAATTGCTGTAAATTTATTTTACATATTTCATCATGAACTTAATATTTTAAATTATTCAAATCATTATTTAACATATAATAATTTTCTACACGTAGTACTAACTTATTAGTAACTGTAGAAAATTTTTTAAGTGACGTGAAATGATCTGGTAGCTGTTATTACGTGGAAATTGTGCTGTAGAAAACTACAGAATTTAATTTTTAAACCGCAAGTTAAACAACATTTTGAATGATTGATTAGTCACTGAACAAATTAATAATTTCAGAAATCCTTCTTCTAATTCCTATACCATATGGAAGTAAACTAAATAATAATTTAATTAATTTAATGATAATTTTATTATATATTTAGACAGGGTCAGCAGAAGCTGTGATGATTCTATATGAATTAGGTGCAGAACTTATGGATGGAATAAGTCTATTGACAATGTCAAAAAAATTTCCAAATCTAATCCCACCATTTTTGGATAAATGTGTTAGTTCAAATATTGAGAGTTCTGATGTAGAGTCTAAACAATTTTATATACAATTTGACTACACCTGTCTCACTGTCTTTCCAAAAGACATTCCCAATGACAAGTTACTCAGTATGCAACATCGTGAAGAAACAGAGTCCATTTTGAGAGAAATGGGTGTACTTCATGGACTCACGCGTTGTAAGGATACAAGTATTCTCAGTCATCCCGTTTGTGAAAGTCTCCTCAGGCTCAAATGGAAAAAAGTCAAGTAAGTCTAGCTCTAATAACAACATAAGGCTTGAAGAGACTTAATGACCTAAATATCAATCTTTTAGACTAAAATTTAATTATAAAACTCAATAATTCAATATATTTCAATTGAATATTCATTAATTTCAATTTTGTAATTTAGTTTAAATCCTTTTGTCATTTGATAATTTTTCAGATGGTATTTGTATTTGGACATGCTCCTCTTTGCTGTTTTCCTTGCCTTCCTCACTGCAGTCATTTTTATGGAATACGAATCAGATAATCCAAGAAATGACTCTGCGGATAATTCAACAATAGACCAATCAGAAGACGCCGCTATGGAAGTTAGAATGACTCCTCCGCGTTCTATTGGTCATGAGAGATATTGCATGGATAGCTCAAGAAATATCGTAAGTTTTTCACTCTGGGGTTATTTATTTATTTTTTTTTTACAAGTTGTTCAATATTTCCTAATAAATCTCGACGTCATTTGCCATATGTCTACTCTACAGGTCGTTTGGTCTATCCTTTGGGTACTGACGGCTATATTAGGTATACGTGAAATGGTTCAACTCATCCAAGCTCCGCTACAGTATATTATTTCAGTTAAGAAAACCGAAATAGTTTTCATCGAATCTTTATTATTAAATAAACCCTAATGAGTAATGTTCTCTATGATATGACAGGTGGAAAATATGTTAGAACTCGTCCTTGTCTCAAGTGTTGCACTTTTGTCATTAGCAGAATGTGGAGTTCGAAGTTTTGTTGAAGCTAGGGATCATTTTGCTGCTGTTTGTCTCATTGTTGGATGGACAATACAAGTAACTTTACTGAAATTAGAATGAAAATTAAATTATTTGAACTCATCAATTTTAAAAAGTACAAACTATTCTAGGTGACTCTCTATGGGAAGATACCTGTCTTTGGTGTTTATATACGGTAATTATAATCCGGATATTAGACTTTCACTCACACATCAACTTATTAACTTGGAAATTTTGATAAATTTAGAATGTTTGCAGCCGTTGCCGTGAACATTTTGAAATGCATGTTCACTTATTTAGGTTTACTCTTCGCCTTTAGTCTTACCCTTCACTTCCTTTTTCGTACTCAAAAAGATTTCGACAGTGTCGGATTCACCTTTCTCAAGGTTAAAACTAAATTTTGAAATTTACAATCTTCGGAATTAGATTCATTGTTTAGAATACGGTTATTCTAGACTTTTGCTATGATGATTGGAGAAGTGGATTTAGCCCGGACGTTCATTGACTCCAAATCCACGAATGCTGTAATCGTACCATTTACGAGTCATCTAGGTATTTACCTTAACTAAAATATTGAATTTAGTACTAACTTAAACTAAAAGTAATTGGATACTTTAAATCCTTTAGTCGTTGCTCTTTTCATTATCTTCATTTCCATAATACTTTCAAGTCTCTTCATAGCACTGGCAGTATGTGACATCAGCAGTATGCAAAGGGAAGGTAAGTAGAAGATTCCGCCAATAATGGACTCTTAGTTGTCTGAAATAATCTAATATATCCAAGGTGAGTACATGCAGTTGGTCCAACAAGTCAAAGTTTCCAGTCAACTTGAAGATGCACTTCAGAAACGTAGCTTACTCTACCCTCAGTTTGGAATGAGAGACATTCGAGCCCTTCATCAAAGAAAAGGCGTTATCTTCCCAAATCTCAAGGATCATGGGAAGCTAAGCAAAGACGCACTGGAAATTGTAATGACTCAACATACAAAAAAACTTGATCCGAGTCGGAATGTAATTGCACAGCAAACTCAAATTGATCATAGCAGTGTATTGATGAAATCAAATAATGAAATGGCTGATGATCTTCTAGAAAAACTAAAAGACGGAATGGACAAGTAAGGAATATCGGTGTCATTTAAAGTAAACAATATTTAAATATTCATTAGTTTGGTGTTACTTAGATATTCTCAAGAAATGAAAAAGAAAGTAGTTCAAGATGCGAAAGTCCAAGACCGTGGGACGAGTCAGCTAGCCAGAGAAGTATTGCTAATTAAGAGCCAATTAGAAGACATGAACACATGTCTTCGCGAACTTTGTGGAGCGGTAAAAAGTATGGCAGATAGGACACTACTTACCCTACCTCCATCACCACAATTATATTCTAGGAAGAAAATCTTACATACGTCATCCATGGTTCAGAATATCCAACAACAAAGTGTTAGTCCTGTATATGATATAATTCCAACAATCACGCCTAGACAGGAATTAGAAGAGAGTCAACAAGTCACATCTCCAAACACAGCTACAATAACTCCTGGAAGTAGCAATGAAACTATTAGTCCAGTCAAAAGCGTAATAATTCCGCTCTCTCCTAATAAGATGATAGATCCAAATCCTTCGACTTCATCAGCAACAGAATTAATATCACGAGTAGTAAATGTAGAATCAAAGTTAAACTTAGAAAATCCATGAGTTGAATTTTAAAGTTTGAAAACTAAAAGTAGGACTCCATTGTCATTAAATTTAAGTAGAGTTTATAAATTAAATTCAATGACGATACGATTAGAAAATTGATTGCTTTACTTATTCTAACAAACCAATGGTGGATAGTTTTCTTTTTTCTGTAGGGTTGTCTCCATTATGTCGTCCAAAATAATAATTTCCTTGCTTGTCAATTGCAAAGTTGTGGTCTGTCATTGAATTTAGTGCTTTGTCAATTGCTTCATTTAGGGCATCGTCCCTAATTGCTGATTTTAACCTTTCCTGTACGCAAAGAAAAGTAAATAATTACTAATTGATCAATCAATTCCGACAAATCCAAGTTGAACTTAAAGACAAGTGTTAGTACCATGTTGAATTTTAATTCATGTTCTGTAGCTTCCTGTTTGAGAATCTCCGTCTCCTCTGCTAAGGTCCGCTGTTTGATGATATCTACTTCAATTTCCTTCCATTCTTTTATTAGCTCTGTTTCTCTAATGCTACGCACAATTGCATTATCTCTTTCAATTTCTTCCAAAATTTTTCCAATTTCACCATCTTCGGATATTTCTTTGGCATGTGCCATTGACTCTTCAACTGAGCGTTCATACATCTTTTGTTGGAATACACTGCATCATCAAAACACCTTATTTAAATATATAGACATACGAACTTTCATCAGTCATCTAGTCGGAGCAATCATAATCAGTTGGATTCGACCAAAGGGAGGGCGGTAAAAATTTCTAAGTTTATTCACAAAGATTTCCCGTCTCAAAATTTTTCTGTATTTTTTAGCTTTCTTCTTCTTTCATAAAGGACAAAATAACGTCTACAAAAGTTGTTCCAACTTTTCTCTATGACACTTTTCTCTGCGATATACCGTTCATGTCATAGGGTAAGCTAAAGTCTGGGAAAACGGAAGTGTTCACCCTCACTTGTGACATGTACAGAGAAAAGTGTCATAGGGAAAAGGTACCTGTATTTGGAATAACTTTTGTAAGAAGTCATTTTGTCCCTTATGGGGAAAAAGAATCCTTTAGAAAAAGTTTGCCATGGGATTTCTAATGTTGAGAAATTTGCAAATTTGCACTGCCCCTCATCTCCTTTGGTCTAATCCAACTATCGATTACCGAGATTCCAGACTTTTAATATGGGACCAATCCTTACCTTAGTGATTTCATGTAAGTGTAATAATGTTGTGTTAGTAAGTACATTTCCTCTGTTTCATTTTTAGGCCAATTTTTCGGAGGAGGAACACGAAATTCTTTTGTTTTAGCAAATCCTAACCAACTAGGCTTTCGTCCATATCGCACGGCCACTTTCTGAGAACATGCGAGCCTTGGGATACATAGCCCTATTCTCACTGTAGCGTCACAAATATTTTGCATCTCGCCAAATCCTTGGAAAAACAATTTCTACAAATAACAAAACAATTATTATTGCTAAACGGTAAAAATGAATAAATAAGATTTTGTAAACACAACAGAAAGCACTTTACTGTAATGTAAAAATTCAAATTTTTATAGAATCCCGCGAAAGATTGATTACAAGTCAGTCAGGAGTAGCAAGAGAAAGACGACGTACTGCTTCTACCCAAACGCAACCACACTCAGAAGCATTGACATTAAAAGGACCCACCAAAAAGGTGACAAACAAAAAAGAGCCACATCCAAAGAGCTACTGTTACCCCTATTCATCTGAAATCCGCATTGGCAAATTGCACCGATGCATGCAATAGCCGCATCGGCTTAGCCGATGCGTCGGCCGATTCAAGTCTACCAACTCCTCCACTCCGCGGTATAGAATGAGTGTATTCGCCAATCAAAAACGTTGGTTCTGGTTCACCACAATGTGGTATGCGTTTTGTATATTACGGTTAAAATTTTAATCTGTGTCAACGGCGCGCGATTCATATTGTACGTTTGTATTCCACTGCCATCTTTTATTTCTTATATACACTTGGCTGCATATAACACTATAAATATTTATCAGTTTTTGCGCATATATTACATATAATATTTTATACATGGCTGTCAGGTACAAATATTAAATAGTATTATGTTACCCTCAATTGGTACAGGGATAACCAAATTAAAGAAGTTTTTCATTTTCATTTTTACAGTTATTTTCTTTAAATTAATTAATAATGAAAAAAAGATTATCATCAACAAAAGAAAATTCTTGATGTAGTAATAAAATAAAACATTGATATCCGGTGCATTACTCCTACCCAGAAAACAATATTTGTTGTTTTTTATAATCCACCTGATGCAATTTGAGTTTTAAAATGACGTCCCGAGAAGACAATTATTACTATCCTATGCAATGACTGATGACAAATAAAATTTATAGTCAAACACACAGCTTTAGGCATTTCGCAGTAAAGGGNGACAAATAAAATTTATAGTCAAACACACAGCTTTACGCATTTCGCAGTAAAGGGTCCATGGATTTGGATTTTTAAGGTTACTACACTTCAAGTGCTCAAATTAAAATATGCTTACTTGTGTAAGGAATCACTATTCCTTGTAAGGTATTATTAAATTCCTTTAACAATTTCTTTGCAGTAGTCAAGTAGCATTCGATGGAAGGAGATCCAGGAGAGGAAGCAAAGTGTCTGATTACAATTCGATTGATTAGATCCTTTGAACATCGGAATTGGAAAGCGTTGATTCTTCGAGACGTTCGTCTTTCGTGGCTCACTGAAGATCTCATTGGAAAAATTCAAACTGAAGTTCAACTATCCAAAATTCCTGAAACGTTCAAAAAGTTCATGGGTTATGACACCCTAAAAATAGAGTATCAGCCACACGGTTTCAAAACAAACGATCCACTCATCAACACCTTTGATGAGCCTAGTCTGACACTTCAACTCGGACTCCAACTCAGAGCACAAGGAATTCAAGATGGAACAGAGATTTCATATTTTCATAAAGCTGATTATGTGAAATATGTTATCTCAAATGGAATGATTTAGTAATCTTTCACACAAAAATTTGATTAATACTTAATCCAACAAAAAAAATTTATGCAACCTGTTAACAAAAAATTCCTAACATCCCAAAAAAAAAATTTATTCAATTTTTCGCTTTATAAACTCTCGTGTATCAAAAAGTCATATTTTCTAGCCGATAGAAAATCTTAACTAAAAAAAATTTATTGGATGAAGGGTTTACGGGAAAAAGAAATTAGTCGTCACACTCATAATCCTGATAGGCCATTCCTCGAAGTCTTGCAAGCTGCAAACGCTTTGATTCCTTAGCTCTATTCTGTTCCTCCTCTTGTCGTTTCATTTTGAGCATCGTGGATGTCGACACCTGTTTCAACTGACTCTTGAATTGTGCTTCTTTCTCATCATCCTAAAATGTGATTGGAAAATGGAAAGCCTAATGGATCTTTTTATAGCAAAACCTAATCCTGTGTCCTGGACTTAACATACCACTTCTCCCACGAGAAGGACATTGTCACCACGGATGACAAATATCCCAACTGGAGTTTCCGAATAATCCTTGTCCATATGAGTCCGTTCAATGGAATTGTGTAGAACAAGATTATTGAACTGATCACAGGAACGAAGCATTCCAATAATATTTCGATTATCTCGTAATACAACCAATACTCTCTCTGTACGGACATAATTAAAGTTCAAGTTCAATTATCATCAATGATGATTTGAGCATAGATTAAGGTGCTGAGTCAAACTTTAGTTTTTATTCAAAATCCATACTTACTGTCAATCTGGTCCAACAATGAAGCAGTGCCTTCGAGATAACTCGGGTCGAGCGGTTGATTTGTAGTGTTTCTTGATTCAGCCATTCCTAATGTTCAAAAAAACCAAAAAAAAAAAAAAAATTTAGTTCACAACATATTCCAAAATCTCTGTTTATAAATAACAAACAGCAGAGAAAGATAGTATTTTACCAATAAATTATTCTGAAGATACCGCAACTCCAGGGACAGAAACGAGTTGAGGACAGAACAGAGTTATCAACACTTCATTCAAACTTGTTGTAAATTTGTAAGTATCCTTACTAATTATTTAACGATTAATTAAGTTAAAATCCCAAAGAAACTGAGACTTTTCATAAAGAAAACCGCGTGACCAGTTATCAGTTGGAGTGAGTTTTTGGCGGTGCCGGTTTTTGATTGGTTGTACAATAAGCCACACTTCACCTTTTACATCACTAGTATTTGGGCATATTATTGAAATTTTAAAAATTTCAAATTCATTTTTAGAATTTATAAATTTGGAGAAAATATGACTGCTGTAAATTAAAATAACTCAAATTTTAGTACAATTAACTGAAAATCATTTAACCAGATCCCTAACTAGGCCAATGTCGTCAAATTACGTGATGCTATTAAAACACATCGAATTTATGTTCCTATTCAGATGCTACTCCCATGGAATCATTATTACGTAGTTACATTCTATCCAACAACCTACTTTTTATGTATAAGAAATAAATTTTCCATAATTTATTATGTAATAATGTTTAACATCTTATTTTATTAGACTTTTTTCTCGTATGAAAAGTTCATTTAAAATTGTCACGCGCTTCTTAAGAAATATTTAAGAGATTGTTGACTTTGGTGGGTGGGTAGGAGGAGTAAAGGACTCATTCTTATAAAAACAGAAGACTTGTATCAAAATATTAAAAGGAGACTTCTCGTTAGAAAATGGTTAAGAAAATGCTTACTATGCTGATAAACTATACTTAAGAGTTGTGGATCAATCGGATCTTTATAAAATAGTTCAAAAATAATGGTAGAAAAATATAGTCTACCAAAATAATATAAGTCTTCTTTTCATTTACAGCACCTTGTTGCATGTTGTCTTCATTTTCTTTTTTTCTTTTTGTGTGTAGAAGGTGGCTCCTTACAACTTCCCGCTAGTATGGGGTTTGACGGAATTAGGAACTACATTCCCCAAATTCAGACTAGGGTAGTCATCGTCGACGTTCTCTCCCCATGCTCGTCTCATGGCAATTTTCAGTTTGTTGATTTTTGGAACAGGTGGTGGGGTTTTCATATAAGTGTCGGGTGGGCTACGGCTTACTGATCGGAACCAATTCTCTTTATTGGATGCTTGCTCAGGAGTTCTTGATCGATTACTAACGAATCCCACTGGTTGAGATTGACTGGCAAAGAACTCTCGTGGATTGATATGCTTGACCGTTTTAAGGTCATATTTGTGAGATGGTGGATTATTCTCTTGATCAGTGAGATCCAAAAGAATTTTTTCGTTTTGAATAGGATTAGCACCACCATGGAGCATTTTTAGAAGGACAGTTCCAATGTTCTTGGAATCATCGAGTCCATTGTGAAGAGTTCCGGTGAATCGTTCACCAATGAGCTCCATTGTCACTGCCAATTTGTACTGCAAAGATAAAAATTTTTTAATTAATTATTTTGTTTTCTTACAGGTACAGCCAAATTTAATTCTCAATTTCCTTACCCATCGAACTCCATAAAAATGAAAGAAGAGAATCCTAATGTCAACCCATTGAAGTGCAAAATAAGGATACTCAATTCCTGAGAGCTGTAATAAAATAAATTTATTATAAATATTGCTAAAAGATTCAAAGAATGTTATAAATTTGTAAATTTACCTTGCACTGCGTGTATAAGAATTTTCCCATATCGCAGAAACCATCAGCTACAAGGGAAAAGGTATATTTGGTTCCTAGACCATGTGAATCCAGCCAACGCTTGAATTCTTCGAGAACAACTGTGAAATCTGGTGCTTGGGTTACCGTTTCCTAAAGAAAATAAGAAAGAAATCGTCTTTATTGTGTTTTTGTTTTAAGAAAAGTAACAATAAATTAAAAAATTTCAAGTAAATACCTGTGTGATGCCAGTCAGTTCTGTGCAGAAACGTGAGAGTGTTGGACGGAGTTTAGGTTTACAGTAACTATTAAACTCATCAATAATTTTCTGACGGTGAACATCAATTAAGACAGCAGGAAATTGAATAATTTCATGCTGAAAATCTTCGGGATTTTCCTTTTCACAAGTTGCCTCAAAATCAACCACAACTAAATAATCGAAATGGTATTGATTTCGCATTCCCCGAAAGTTATTGTTGCGAAACTGTCGAGCCATTTTTGAGTCTTCGGAAAAAATTTTTTCACAAAGTTTATGATATTTTGGGATCAAATATTGTATAAGTAATTCCCTTCCTTGTTTCTTCTTTGGTTTTAATTGGAGCCAAAAAAGTCGTTTCCTAACTTCATGAACTTTAAGAGATTCCAGATACTCAGCAACTTTATTCCAATGCTGAATAAACTCTGGGTTTTTATTCGTGTTCTTTTTGTTTTGTGATCCCTTGATTTTTTTCTTCTTCTCTACCTTTCTCACGTTCTTCTGTAATTAAACAAACAAAATCATACCATCAAAATTACTCTTCTGTTGCCATGATACTTTTTAATATCGTCTTCTACATTTTACTACACTCTGACAAATTAAACAATATTCGAGACCAAAGTCCACGCCTCCTCAAATTCATCCAGAGAATAAAGTACTTACATTAATGTCTTTGTTGTCTTTTTAATCGCACTAGCAATAATTTCCTTTTCATTAAAATTTCCAAAGAAATGAGTAACACTTTCCACTGTGTCAAGTTTTTTTTTTTTTTTCTTTTCACTAGCTTTCAGACTTTACAATGGTTGAAAACTCATACACAGCAATAAAATTTCTTGCAAAAATTAAACACAACACACTATAGAACTCAAATACAAACGTGAGTCAACTATGCAAGAGAGCGTCCAGTTTTTGATCTATTAGAGAATTGTTGTAGCACAAGAGCAAGGAATACTTGTTTTCTATTTCGTTGAAGAGCTTGACTACGAAATGCATGACTTCGCAGAGACAACGAATTAATTGACTGATAACTACAGTAAGTGGAGTAAATGTTTTAAAGGAAGAAATCCTGGAAAAATCAGGGTCAATAGTCAAAATACAGTGAAATGAGAGGGGTTTCTACGTATTTTTTTTTTACGTCGTCAGAAACCCCGGGTTCTGAGTTACACCTGTGAATCGTAGTTAACACAGGTAATGATTCTATTAGTAAAAAAAAGAAGATTTATGAAGCGTCACTTGTAGGAGGTAAGTAGTAGTACAGTAAAACTCGAATTATTACCAACCAGTTCAACTTGTAAGAGACAACTAAACCAATACTGACGTGGGAATTATGGAATAACTAGGGGAAGGGGCTAGAGACAAATGCGCTATTAGTTCTCTTAAGTCTTTAAACGTAAATTTTACAATCACCAATCAAATCACACTGTTAAATGCTCAAGAGCTCTTAACGTAGTGTAGGAAAGAGTTAGATGATGCAGAGGATCCACATGTTTTCTGACTTAGAAATAAACAGAAACCCCCAAAACATAGGCCTTAGAACGCAAGTCCAAAGAAAACAAAAGGAAGACGAGTCATGGTATTACATGAGCCATCAAGGCAGCGTGTGACTCATGGAAAATGATGTGGCAGTGGCATGATTCTGATTTTCTACTAATCTCACTGTCTACTTACGTATAAACAGTGGGTTTGCTGACGCTTAGTTTCGGTACACTGTCGTCATGTACTTAGAAACAAAAATAATTTGAAAAAAAAAAACATGATAAAAACTGGGCCTCTTTAGATTCCTTATAATAAATTGGAGTTAGTCTTCAAATTATATAAAAAAAGAAAAGAATCTATTCATCTATTTGGATAATAATTTGGAAAGAGAAGATGAGGAGAGTTCTGATGGATTGACTTTGACAGTATACAACCATCTCAAAAAAAAAAAAAAACACATTTTCATTAGACATTGAAGAAACAATTAGTGACATCCTCACATCATAAATCACAACATTATTTAATAAGAAATAAGAATATAAGACTCAGAAAACTAAACTAAAGAGTTTAAAAATATTATATAAAATCTAAAATAGTGAGTCTCGAACAGACAGTTTCAAGCGTCCTTAAAACCATTAAAATCTAATTTTCTTTTCTTTCGTTCCTAACTTTCTGAGACTCATCCAAAACACATTGACACTTTCATTTAAAAAAAAATTATTTTTTTTTCCCTCGACCAAAATACATTTACTTTCGGTATTATTTTTGAATCACAGTAACAGGAACAGGTCGTTTTCCTTTTTTCCCTAACCATTGTCTTTCTCAATAACGTACATTCACCTGCACACCAAAAACCAAAAATCCCAGTTTCGTTGGGTCTTTGGTGGACATACAATTATCATCACCACTTACTCTAGCTATTCACACAACACGAGTAGTCTAAGAGCATTTGATAGATAAGTACAGTAGAAAAATTATAACAGCACAACTGATAAATAAGGGAGGAAATGAAATTCCCGTTACCTGAAATTCGTAAGCAAGTTTATAAGAAAGTTAATTCTGTTATTAGAGTTTTCCTACTAAAAAAAATGACAATTTTCCTGACAATTTCAAACTCTATTCCAAGATAAAGGAAATCTACTAAAATTCCGTTACCAATTTTCTTCGGACAATTATCAATTAAGAAGACTTTAATCAATCCTTACAATGAATTGATAATACCTCAACCTTAACTAAATGAAAAAAAAATTTTTTTTAATATCAAACAATACAATTTAGCTCTGATGAATAAAAATAAATTTTCATTGTTAATAACACGAGGATTCATTCCTTATTAAATTTCTGTATCTCATTATTCCATTTCCCTAAATTTTTTCCAAAAAAAAAAAATAATAATAAATAAATTGTTTTTGCTATTCTTACGCTAGCAATGTTGAAATGTATAGCCAAAAAGTAAATTATTGAATTTCGAATCATAAATTTGAATTAAAAAAAAAAAAAAAAAAACCCAATAATATAATAATTTCATTCAACCTGAACTAATCAACTTACTAAATTGTTTTGTTTTGGAACTCATCCAGTATTACGCCATGAATCAGGAAAATCACAAGGTCATCATGCCATGGAACTTAAGAAAGTTCATCAACCTACACTTTATTTGGACAGCCTCACTCACAATAATAATATTATTATTCAAGCTATCCATTCTCTATCAACCTCATGTAAAATGAACTTGGCTCTGTTTGTCGAGGATTAAAAATTCTATTTCTAAAGACTATATATTCCTACCAAGTAAAAAGCTGGCTCCTGAATGCTAAACTCTCTCCATTTTCATCAGTGAATGACCTTAGATCAAAACAGTCATTACTTCAAACCTTCGCCGGTTTCCTTTCATACAATTCTAAATTTAGTATGAAAAAAAAAGAAAAAGAAAAAAAAAAAAAAAAACTAAGCTAGTAAAATATAAACTACACTACAAACATCGTAATTTCAAAGATGAGATTTGAGCTATAGTTTAAACTTACTACAACAAATCTATGACTCCTAATACATACACTGTGGGCTAACTCCTTTCCTAAGTCATCACAGGTACACCTTAGCAACAACAAATACATGAAAACAACTGAAGAAGAGCTATTCTCAGATTAAGACAAATCTCTTATCCTTATCATGCAAACAAATAAGAAAACATGAAACTTTTAGCATTTTGAAGGTGTTTCTCAAGACTCAAATTTGAAAAAAAAAATATAATAGCTAATTATCAATATAAAACTACTAAAAGACTAGACACGTCTTCATTCTCCCTCTTTCTAGAAACACAAACACTATTATTATCAAAAAATAAAAATACATTTTTTTATGATCTTACAAAGATCTGCTTATTTCATTTTGCACATGCAACTGTTGGGTTCCTTTTTTTTTTGTTTCCAATTTCCAAATGTATATTGGAGGGAGAGTAAAACGAAGGGCTTCACGAGACCAAATAGAACCACGATTTTGAAGTAAGTCACTCAACACCATTAAATTGTAGAAACTCGAGTTTCGTCGTTTCCCTCTATAATAAAAACTATTAAAAAATTTTAAGTTTCTACGACAACGAGGATCTCCACAACCATCCTCAACGTTTAAGAATAAGAAAACGACCTTTCCGTCATGTAACAACTACCAACTCATATCAACAGCATCTTTTATCACCAAACAATCTCAAAATGTGAAAGTCTTCAGATTGCATCCATATGCCCTATGTTTGCAGTTTGAGAGTTTACAATTACAAAAAAAAAAAAAAAAAAAAATCGTACATGTTGAGGAATAGTTGGATTATTGTTGTTACATGTCACATTTACCCATTATGTCACCCACTCAACGCCATTAACGACATAGGCAAAGTTAATTATATTGGGATAGGGATACGCCTACTACTACTGCCCCATTATTTCCAAACACTGTAGTACAAACTTGATTTTAAGAAGTAAACTTTAATTCAAAATTTTTATCAAAATATTCAAGAATTCTCCTTAGCTTCTCTCACAAAAAAAAAAAAAAAAAAAAAAAATCTCTTTCAAGATCAGATGAGCAGGAGCAAGATACACGCACTCCTAAAATATAAGAAACATGCAAAGCCAAAGTGCAGTTATTGTTTATACCAAGTGTACCAAATCTTAATGCCGTTCATGCCAAATCTTTTGAGGCTCAGAGTGATGCATAAAAATAAAAATAATTTAAGAAGAGAAATTACATTTTAGTAGAAAATTACAAGGTCGGATCTTCTCTTCCTCAGTATTCATTACAACACAAACCTAGCCTCTTTTTTTTTTTTTAGTTTGAACAATGAAATCTTCAAATAATTAAATCCGATACTCTCAAGACACCTTCCGTAATAATAAACATCAACAAACTCATCATCACACAACATCAACCGCCTATGACCTATCATCTCGGACCTTCACATGCAATCCTCGTCTCCTCTCAAGATCTGGGCCATGGGAACTAATTTTCTAAGGTTTACAATTTGACAAATTTCTTAGAGAAAGTTTCAATTTATACTTTAGATTCAACTACAGTCTATTCAATCATCATAAATTCAATAAACTATTCAAATAAATTGCCTAGTTGAATGTTAGAAATGATAAAAAGATACAATTCTTTTTTTTTCCCTGAGTATTTTGCATCACATAACCCGTCACCTATTTTACATAAGTTTTTAGAATTCAGTAGACAATTGGAAACACCGTCTAAACATCTGGATATCGACGCGTGATCAATTGAATTAACATTTTTTTGCGTTGTACACTGACTTACAAAACAATCCCCCCACTGACACGTCATTCTAATAGCGCTGCAGAGGAGTGAGAAATTACTGAATTTAGATTGTTTTCAAAACATTTTGGAACAAACTAGAGAAATTAATTCCATCTCCTAATATTCAAGATTTACTTAAAATTTTTTGTCAAGTTCAACGTAAGAAACTTCTTCTTCTTCATTAAAAATCCAACAATTTGGAAACAAGTTCCAAAAGTTTTTTGATTCAACATCATTTCCTTCCAAAAAACAACCATCAAGTTTTACTTTTCCATTGCATCTTTCAAGGTATTATAATGATCTCGAGGAAAACCAGGTGACAATTTTCAAAGTAAACATACAAAATAATCCTGTTTCTCACAAGGCCTCCAAACTCCCCAACTATGTTCCAGTTACAACTGTTGGAAGATTCAAATTCAAGTTAAGAAAAATCTCAATCTCATCATTATTTCTTTTCTTCTCTTGAATTAAAAGAAATGACGTAATTCATTATTTAATTACAAGACAGGAGTGGTGCAATTTATAATTTTTAGCATAGAGCTCTCAAAACTTACTTATGTGATGTGTCGACTGGAGGTGAAGGGTCACAAACCAGTGATTAGACTTTGAAACTGAAATGTTTACAATTCTTTATTTCTCTTTGTCAGATCCTTTATCAACTCTTTGTTCCTATAATGGATGTCATCATAAAAAGCCTGTTGATTCAGTTATAAACGAGATCTACTATATATTCAATGCAAATAAAAGGGTAAATACTTAAACTATATAACATTTACTATATGAATTCTAAAGCTCTAATAAATATAATCTTTGGTTCATAAGAAAAATTTTGAGATTGATACTGACAGAATAATCCGTTCTGAAATTAAATGGTCATATTTCTTCGTAATTCTAATTGACAATCTCAATTACTCTCAAATTACGAAACAAATAATTCCATTATTTGAAATTATTTGAGGAAATATGAAATATCCATAGTCTAATATAAGTGATATTTTTAATCTAATAGGAATTGGAAATTATTATTCAAGCTCAAATAACTCAAATCTAACTCAAGCTGATGTTAATCTAAAAAAAAAAAAAAAAAGAGTAAGGATAATTCTGACAGGAAATCGCTAGGATATAATCCAAATTCAGGAAGTGAGTTGACAAAATTGATGAAAAAACCAGAACCAGAGAGATTCATTTTTCCTTTGTTTGGTGAAAACTAAAGCTGATATTGAAGTAAGAAGTAAACATCGAATGAACTCTAGAAAAACTAGAAAGATGAATAATTCAACAATGTCCAAACAAAGAGAAGTCTAATAAGAATTATATTTCATTCCCATCATCCTATTCTCATGAACCTCTCTCTCAAGTAAACACGCAAAAGACAATTACATCGTAGTCTAAATTGTTTTTGAGGTTTCAAATGTTTACATGTGCCTGAATATGTGCGTTCTTCCTCAAATGACTATGTTCCTAAGCTTATAAAACAAATGAGAAAAAATTATTTGTGGTGAGCTCTCGGCCAACGGCCCATGAGCCAATGTAAAACTCAACCAAATACAGAGGTCAAAAAATTTCTACTCAAACTCTTTGTTATGATTCAATATCTAGTAAGTAATTCCGTAGCAGTCTCTATTATATCAATCTAGTTTAAAATTCACAACTTAATAAGCCGAAAGCGGTTTCATTGTGGTTTATACAAATTAACCTTAATAGCCTTCTAGAAAATTTATGCATTGACATCCTATTATTTGATAATAATAATAATAAACATTTAAGGTCAATGTGGCAGAAATACTACTTTATGTACTGCATCTTTTGAAGAACAATAAATTATTATTATTACTATTATTATTATTATTAGATGATAGGGTCTCTCTATCTCTAGTACCGTCACGTCATCCAAAGAGTTAGAAATGTAAACAAATTAAGTAAAATGAAAACTTTTTCATCATCTTTTTCATCAAAAATTTTAAATTTGTGGAACCTTATCCCTGCGACGCACAAAATCAACAAATAAAGATAAATTATCGTTTTCCTCTCTATTGCATCATACGGAAAACCAAATTTTTTTTTACAGGTGATTGATCTGATTGAAAAACATTTGCTACTAACAATGGAAATTGACAAATCTCTACAGACAACAACGTAGATAATGACTATTAGTGATTAAATAATAGCAGAACTCTATTGATGCAAGAAAACATAATGCAGAGTATTATAATGATCTGGACAAACTTGTATAATTTCAAATCTAAACTTACTGGTTTCTAGCTTTCCTCTCCTTAGTTTATAATAATAATCATGTCTGATGCATCAGTTCATGAAACTGAATCCTCTCCTCACTTTATTTTTAACTTACTTCAACTAATTATTTTCATTTTGATATTACTTTGAATTTGATGACAAATGAGAAGAGAATAATAAGAATTGATGACTCTGATGCATAAATTATCAATCGGAGACGAACCTCAAGACTATTAGAAAAAAGAAATTAAGCTGGGTTGGATATTTCAATTTGAGAGTTACTACTTAAGAAGTTATAATAATGTCTGTCCACTTCTACAACAAGCGAATACAAAAGTCAGAAAGTCAGCAATTATAGAGAATCGCTAAAAATAGCATAAAGCAAACTAAGCAAATTATGTCCATTATTAGTTTTAAGTGCAACGAAATCAATTATATAATCTGTTTCTTAGAGTGTAGCAGTAAATTTTCTTAATACGACGCTGGTTCTAACAGAGTAGACTATCCAATTCAATAGCTAAAATTAATTCAGCCACTATGCTCTCTTCTTAATCAAAAACAAGAATATTTTCATTTCCTGGTTCTAATACTTCTTTTTTTTTGTATGAAATTCACTTTTCTTACCTCAATCTTTTTCATACTGATTTGTAAAATAGACGCAAGTTCAGATAAATATATTTCTACTAATTAATTATCCTGGAAATTGCAATAAAACCTTCTAACAATACTATCAACCGTACCACACAAGACAACCTCAAAGACGATGACGAACCTCAATGTCACTACATTGTACATGGTTCAAATAACATGATTCAGTTGAAGTAAGTTAGTTGATTCGATTTCCTTTTTAGAAAATTTCTGCACCTTTGCCCGGGTTTGAGGCGATGTATGTGTCAGAAATCATAAAACTAACCGAACAGACCTTCTGCCATAAAATTACATCTGTTGCAATAATATTTCAACATGAGTATTGATTAAAAATTCTTAGTCTAAGATCTCATTAAGCTCGTACGTTGTAAATTGATCTAGATTAATAGTTCAAATTCACGTAAATAACAAAAAACCATTGCCTTTCCTTTCCTTGCTAGTTGCTACCAAGACCAATGAATAACTTGTATATAGTGAAATCATCAATGCATTAATTAATCCGAAGGATCCATAAGCACAAGGTGAAATTATTTTAAAAATTTTCCTTGAAACAAACTACTGAATAAAAACTCGGTGCCGGAAAATGATCCTAAATTCTTCTTCCTGACTAACGAATTCAACGAGAAGAAAAAAGAAAAGTTATTCAATTTTCCAGAAGTTGCGACAGGCCTACTGAATATGCATTCACATGAATCCCAATAAACCCGGAGACCTTGGCTTTGGGTTTCCAGATGAGATTCACTGATTGTGAGGAGCAGAGAGCAATGTATGATTTGGCATATTGCTTAACAGTCAGGAAAATAAATTCAAAAGGTCATTGGAGAATTGAGCTACATCCCTCAATAGATTTCAGACAAATTCAGGGTTAAAGTTTCAATCCTCATCTTCTTCAAAATGAATGATGTTGCATTGGTTTATTCTACTTTAATCCAAAGTATGGACGTTACCTGCTCTAATATGCCAGATTCTTAANATGATGTTGCATTGGTTTATTCTACTTTAATCCAAAGTATGGACGTTACCTGCTCTAATATGCCAGATTCTTAACTCTGAAGTCAAAGAAAATACACAATTTAAATAAATTCCTACGATTACTAGCTCTCATAATACTCTCTTCATCTAATCAATCTGCTGTTCAAAACAATTAACTAAACAGTGTACAAATAAATAAAAAATAAAAAAAAAAAAGCCAAAATAAAATATCCTATATACAGTTTCAGTGTCAATAAAAAGATCCTTTTTGCCAAAGGTTTTTTTTTGTTGTTGAGATTTTCCATTACGTATTGTATCCCCGCTAGTATNGTTGAGATTTTCCATTACGTATTGTATCCCCGCTAGTATATACGTATTCGAGTAAGTATATAATTACGTTTATTCACATGCATTCAGCCAAATTTATCAAATAAGTAGTGTTTAAAGCTAACGTACCTCATCCGGTGTATCAGATTCACTATCATGATCATTTGCTCCATCCGATTCCTCAACTTCGTCGAAAATGGCAAATCTGTTCTTGGTATCCATTTTGCTAAAGATGAAGTATGATCTAGAAAAGTCCCATGTTGATATTAATTCGATTTTGAATGACTCAGTCAATTGGGTGGTACGATCAGCTGTGACATTAATTTATCAATTTAAAAGCTGATTGTCCCAGACTCAGTGATAGAGNAATTGGGTGGTACGATCAGCTGTGACATTAATTTATCAATTTAAAAGCTGATTGTCCCAGACTCAGTGATAGAGGCTCTTAAATTTGATTTATAGTTTATATCTAACCTTTCTTCTGTGATGTTTTAACCTCTGACGAACTTAGCAGCNGCTCTTAAATTTGATTTATAGTTTATATCTAACCTTTCTTCTGTGATGTTTTAACCTCTGACGAACTTAGCAGCAGAATATCAATAAAGTGAATGTTCTGTTAACCTTGAGTTAGTTTTGATTACGAATGGAATTTATACACGGCAAATTCTAATGAGTCGGACATACCAAAACGCGTAGACAGGTGAGTAGAGAGTAGAGACTTAGATTAAAATGTAGTCACTCTAACTTACCTTCATTGATGATTATGATTCTCTTGTTTTAACGACGTTCTTTTCTTCTTATTGGATTTTTACTTTTTCGTTTCGATTTCTAAGCAAGATAAAACACCATCGTCAAAATACCCGACTCCTAACCTCAACGTTGCCCAATACCAACCCGAGCACTCAGGAACAAATTTTTACAAAACTCGTAAAAGTAAGGCAGTGAATGTGATTTGTAAGAGCTCATGGTAAAAGTCCGTGGTAGCAGCCTAAGAAAAGAGCCAAAACCAATAGTGATAAATTTAAAATTTTAAAATTTAAAATTTAATTTTAATTTTAAAATTAGTTAAATTTTAAACACTTACTGACAAAATTCAACTTGACTAATGTTATATAAGTTCGCCGCCGGTTCTGCAGCGCGCTGAAACTTAGCTCACAGAGGCCGACAAGTGGAATATTGATTTTTTACTAGATAGTGGTTAAATATATTTATATATTTATATTGTATGTATTCATTATGTAAAATATAAATATAAAATTATATGTTCAATCTAATATACTGTTGCTCAAGAAAAAAAAATCATAATATTGAATAATTATACTAAAAGTCAAATATGGAATTGGCGGCCTCGGAGCGCTTCTCTTTCTTGTGCTTTGTACGCTCCAAAACCGACGAACTTATACAACATTAATCTAGTTGAATTTTGTCACTGTAAAGGTATTTAAGTCACTATTGCGTCTGAACCAGGTGATCAATGTATATCACTATTGTTGTTCCGTAAATTGATACCATTTACACCCGGCTGCCTTACTCCCACTAAAAATTTTACTAAAACCCTGCAATTAAAACTAAAGGACTAATAGGCCTGAGGGGATGTTTATAGCAGAAGATGCAAATTTTTATAAATAATTATTTTTGTTACCGAGTATTAGGGTTGATCTTGGACTGTGGTGAGGTTACCAATCGGGTATTTTGACTTTGGTAGTTAAAACATTACAAGAAATCAATTTACAAATTTAATGCATGCGAATCACATTAAAATATTCGCTCTATAAATGGGCATCCCATTGCCCATCGATTTCTCACTCAATTGGAAGTAAAAAATTACTCCTCAACACTGATACTTCGTTAAGTAAGTCTATTGTTTTAGGAGAACTCGATATTTGAGTGGGAAAGCACAATTCAAATGTAACGTGGGAATTTTGAAAGTACTGAATTACTCTCCCGCCAGCTTTATGTTGTGTCAAAATCTGTTTTTTCAGGGCAATCCAGACTTAAGATTCTGTAATAGATGGGCATAGCTTTATAAAAATATTGTACATAAATAACACACTCATTTGGTTTACTTTTGGTTTTTAACTCAAAGTGGAATGACATAGAGTGCTAGTGTGTAAAGTGACTCTTACTCTGCCTCTGACTCTCATGACTCTGACTCTATGAATTATTTGGGAGTCAGAGTCATTATATGACTCTGACTCACTCCCTGTTTGAGAGTCAGAGTCATGACTCTCAGAGTCAACTCATCAGTATCAGAGTCATGACTCTTGTACATTTCCTGTCCAGAAGCCGATTTTTGGTATTCATTCATGTTCAAACACGTTTCATTCATCTTATCCATTGCATTCATTTTACTTAAGAATGTTTACTCTTTCTGACATAAATCATCTGTTTGTACTTTGTGTTCGTCCCATTCTTGCGGACTTTTAATTAAGAATGGAGGATGATTGTATTGTGTTAAATGTGGAAAATTCTCCAGTTAATGAAAGTCAAAGTTCATCAACATCGATTCAAGATAATCTAAATTTACAAAAGGAAAGAAAAAAGCAATGTGACGTCTACAATTTATAGAAATTTTATACAGTCTTTAAAGTTTTTCTCAATATTTAAAAGAATTTATTAAACATTTTTTAATGACTCAGAGTCAGAGTCAGAGTCAGAGTCATGACTCAAGAGTCAGCTCGCGAGAAAATGGGGAGTCAGAGTCATGACTCCTGAGTCAACTCCTGAACTACAGTAAGTCAGAGTCAGTGACTCGGGAGTCAATGACTCTGACTCAAGAGGAAATAGTCACGAGTTGATACTCAATTTTTTTTCGAATTTCGGCTTTTCATTTATAGAATACTCCAGTTAAGAACGATATAATTTCAAAATGGCCGCTTGGGCCCTCCTGGGACGACAGGAGGGTTCGAAAAGTTATTAAAAATTTATAAGACAAAATAACTTCAAAATAATGAATAATAATAGGCTGCTATTTTTAGTATCAAACCATGTGAGCTGTTTGGTTAGGTGGTGTGGAGGTTGCAATGCAACCCACTGGTCTCGGGTTCAAGTCTCACAGGTAGCTTGAATTTTTTTTTCCACTAGTAATTTTAAAACAAATCTTTAACTCGGTATTGACTACCAAACCAGGTACTACTTCAAACCATGCGATAGGACTCAGGTCTTATCGATTATTTCCACATCTGTATAGAAACTAAAAGTAAATAGACGGGAGGGATGCGTGAATTGACTGCTATATTGGCTGCGGGATTGTGCCGAAATGGAAGAAAGTGATGCGGGAATGGGCGGGTAGTGTGGGAATGGACGGGAGATATGTGGGATAGTACGGGAATGGATGGTAGGAAACGGGATAGTGTGGGAGGGTTGTGGGAATGGACTGGAAGAATGCGGAAATGGGCGGGAGACATGCGGGAATGGACGAGACGGAAGCGGGGGAGTGCGGGAATGGACTGGAGGAAGGCGGGTATGAACGGGAGACATGCGGGAGAGTACAGAAATGGACGAAATGCATGCGAGACAGTGTGAAAGGGATATGGGAATGGACGGCATGGATTCGGGTGGAATGTAGACAGACAAGGGAGGAATGCGGGAAGACAAAGGAGGGATGCGGGAAGGCAAGGGAGGGATGCGGAAATATATGAGAGGGATGTAGCAAGATAAGGGAGGAGTTCCTGCATCCCTCTCATATCTTCTTGCATTTCCTCCATATCTTCCCGCATTCCTTCCATATCTTCTCGCATTTCTTCCATGTCTTCNTTCCTCCATATCTTCCCGCATTCCTTCCATATCTTCTCGCATTTCTTCCATGTCTTCCCGTACCCTTCCCTTGTTTTCCTACATTTCTTTAATATCTTTCGGCATCAACTCCTCGTCTTCCCACATCCCTACCTTTGTTCTAACATCTTTCCCTTGTCTTCCCACATCACTTTAATGTCTTTCGGCATCCCTTTCTCGTCTTTCCACATCACTACCTTGCTTCTAACATCCCACCCTTTGCTTCCCGCATCCCTCCCAAGTATGCCTGTATCCCTCCTTTTTATCCCAGCATCCATTTCGTCCATTCGTGCACTATCCCGCATGTCTCCCGTTCATTCCCGCATACCTTGTGTCCATTTTTGCAACACTCCCGCACTATCCCGCCTTCTTCCACTCCATTTACGCACTCCCCCGCTTCCGTCCCGTCCATTCCCGCATGTCTCCCGCCCATTTCTGCATTCCTCCAGTCCATTCCCACAATCCTCCCACACTATCCCGCTTCCTACCATCCATTCCCGTGCTATCCCACATGTCTCCCGTCCATTCCCGCACTACCCGCCCATTCCCGCATCCTTTACACACTATCCCGCATCNGCTATCCCACATGTCTCCCGTCCATTCCCGCACTACCCGCCCATTCCCGCATCCTTTACACACTATCCCGCATCACTTTCTTTCATTTCTGCACAATCCCGCAGCCAATATAGCAGTTAATTCACGCATGTCCCCCCGTTCATTTACTTTTAGTTTCTATGCAGACATGGAAATAATCGATAAGACCTGAGTCCTATCGCATGGTTTGAAGTACCTGGTTTGGTAGTCAATACCGAGTTAAAGATTTGTTTTAAAATTACTAGTGGAAAAAAAATTCAANTTGAAGTACCTGGTTTGGTAGTCAATACCGAGTTAAAGATTTGTTTTAAAATTACTAGTGGAAAAAAAATTCAATCTACCTGTGTGTCTTGAACCCGAGACCACTGGGTTGCATTGCAACCTCCACACCACCTAACTAAACCAGCTCACATGGTTTGATACTAAAAATAGCAGCCTATTATTATTCATTATTTTGAAGTTATTTTGTTTTATAAATTTTTAATAACTTTTCGAACCCTCCTGTCATCCCAGGAAGGCCCAAGCGGCCATTTTGAAATTATATCGTTCTTAACTGGAGTATTCTATAAATGAAAAGCCGAAATTGGAAAAAAAATTGAGTATCAACTCGCGACTATTCCCTCTTCAGTGAGATTTGGGAGTCACTTTACACACTATAGAGTGCTATGGAATGAAACCTTGATCACATTCTTCATTTTTAATATTTGAAGTTGTTTCAAATATTGAAATTTTGATATTGAAATGTTGATTATATATAAAAACATTAAGCTCGAATTTACAACAAAAATAAACTGCAATAATTTTTTTCTGAAGCATTAATATGTGAACATATGTGAACATATCATGTGAACTGCCGTCCACTTCATTATTTAACTTAATGGAATAAAATCAATTAAAAATCTTTTTTTTTAATAAAAAAAAGAACCAATTTTACTTAAAATATGGTTATTTTTGTTATTGAAATGTGCGTAGACAACATCAATATTTCAATATCGAGAAAATTATATGCTTTATCTTATCTCGATTATTTTTTCTTTATCTCTTGTACATAACAATTTTCATCAAACTTTTCCAAATCATTTTCCAGTCCAACTTAACATTATTTTATTCATTTTTAAACGGATTCAAATAAACAAATTACATCAATAGTGTTTCTAAAATTTTGATTACCTTTTATTTAGTAAAATAATTCCTTAGTGATCTATGAAAAAGAACTTTCTTAAGTCCTGAATAACCTACTGAGGACTCACTGTGCTAAATGCCCAATATTGTCGAGGTAATCACCGAAAAAGTGTAAGCATGGTGAGTTTTTGGTCATTCCCTAAAAATTATAAAGTTTATCAAAATTTCAGTGAACAAAGAGATAAAAAGTAAAATTTTTTGGTGTTGACTTTTGAAGTTGACTTCTATAATTTTAATTTCAATTCATCAGACGTCTTCGTCTCATCGTCGCCACCTTTGTTGTGAAACGTATTACTCTTAGTAGATGAAATTGTACAGAAACAAAGTCACCGCTTTTAATGGTACGTAATGAAATTGAAATTAGGAGTAAACCACCGTCCCATGACCATGAGTGTATCAGTCCTTTCAAATAGTATTAAGATTTTTTGTTAGGTTGTTAGGTTAGGTTGATTTGTTAGTAAGTAATGGGCTGATGCTGATACATTCAGCGGACGGTGCTTTACTTCGTCCTTTGGTTATAACCGGTACTAAAAACCACAACTCTTTCCATTCCATCACACAACTATAGAATGAAGGGTTGGATTGCATGAAAGGGGAGTCAATATTCTCCCTTTAAATCCTACCAGGAAAAAAACTTAGAAAAATTTCTTATCTGTGTTATGCATTCCTCTTGAGCGACCAATTGACCTCTGGCGACAAATGTTCCTTAGAATGATTCAGTGACCAACTTGGTTGGATTCGGCGATACGGTGGCCACGAAAATTTTCTAAGTTTTTTAACGTTGTATTCCCCATCTCGAAATTTTTCTAAGTTTTTCTGCATAAGGTTATGTACAAAAAAATTTTCAAAGTACACAAAATTTTTTCATGCACTATATGACCGATAATATGACTCTTACAACAGTTGTTAAACTTGTTAAACTGAGTAACTTTTCCCTGTGACAATTTTTTCTGTGATGACCCCTTGAGGTCAGAGGGCAAGGTCAGCCCCGGGGGTCTCCCGTAAGCGACGAAATGACCCATACAAAAGTTGTTCAGCATGTTAAACTAAGTAACTTTCTCCAGGAAAATGTTTTCCCGTGATGACATGTTGAGGTCATAGGTCAAGGTCAAACCTCTGGTCTCTATTAATCAATAAAATGACCAATACAAAAGTTGTTCAGCATGTTAAACTGAGTTAGTTTTCTCTGTGAAATTATTTTCTGTTATGACCCCTTGAGGTCATAGGTCAAGGTCAAACATCTTGTCTTCCTTAATCGATGAAATTACCTTTACAAAAGTTGTTCAGCATGTTAAACTGAGTTAGTTTTCTCTGACATCTGTCATGACCCTTTGAGGTCATAGGTCAAGGTCAGACCCCACGAGTCTCCCGTAAGCGACGAAATGAGCCATGAACAACTGTTGTATAGGTCATTTCATCGATTAGGGGAAACAAGGGGTTTGACCTTGACCTATGACTTCAAGGGGTCATAACAGAAAATAATTTCACAGAGAAAACTAACTCAGTTTAACATGCTGAACAACTTTTGTATGGGTCATTTTATTGATTAATAGAGACCAGAGGTTTGACCTTGACCTATGACCTCAACATGTCATCACGGAAAAAAATTTTCCTGGAGAAAGTTACTTAGTTTAACATGCTGAACAACTTTTGTATGGGTCATTTCATCGCTTACGGGAGACCCCCGGGGTCTGACCTTGCCCTCTGACCTCAAGGGGTCATCACAGAAAAAATTGTCACAGGGAAAAGTTACTCAGTTGAACAAGTTTAACAACTTTTGTAAGAGTCATATTATCGGTCATATAGTGCATGAAAAAATTTTGTGTACTTTGAAAATTTTTTTGTACATAACCTTATGGAGAAAAACTTAGAAAAATTCCGAGATGGAGAATACAACGTTAAAAAACTTAGAAAATTTTCGTGGCCACCGTATCGCCGAATCCAACCGACCAACTTTTCCTAATGACTTTTTTCTGGTGACCTTGAGGTCAAAGGTCAGGTCACTTGTGAAAACGTGTAAAATGATCTCTACAATTTGTTGTTTGGCATCAGTAGGTGAACAACATTTCTTTGTGCAATTTTTCTCTCCGGTGACCTTAAGTGGTCGTTACGCCTTGGGACATGTACTTTGAAAAAATTTTTGTATCGATATAGTAACATATCTTGAGCTACCAAATGACCTCTACAAATCTTGCTTAGAATGTTTCAGTGACCAACTTTTCCTAATGACATTTTTCTCTGTGGTGTCCTCTTGAGGTCAAAGATGGTTAGATTCAACCTAAGGGGGGGGGGGAGCTGTAAAAATTTCTAATAGGTTAAAGATTGGTTACTATATCGATACAAGAAATTTTTCAAAGTACATGTCACAAGACGTAGTGACCACTGAAGGTCAACGGAGAGACAAATTGTGCTAAGAAATGTTGTTCACCTGCTGATGCCAAAAAAACATAACCTGAGGTCACCATTGACCTCAAGAGGTCACCACAGAGAAAAATGTCATTAGGAAAAGTTGATCACTGAATCATTCTAAGCAACATTTTACAACTTAGAAAAATTTCGAGATGGGGAATACAACGTTAAAAAACTTAGAAAATTTTCGTGGCCACCGTATCGCCGAATCCAACCAAGTTGGTCACTGAATCATTCTAAGGAACATTGTCGCCAGAGGTCAATTGGTCGCTCAAGAGGAATGCATAACACAGATACGAAATTTTTCTTTTTTTTTTTTCCTGGGAGGATCTAAAAGGAGAATATTGGTTCCCCTTTCATGCAATCCAACTCCTAATGTAGTGTAACTGGTGAGTAATAATGTCCAAATGTTTGAACTTTAGAAATATCTTGAAGAAATGGAATGATAATGAACGGTGAATGACGACTAACTGTAAATTCAAACCTTATTTATTTCATTAGAAAAGAAATGGCAGTACAGAACTATCAAACATTGAAACGCTATATTATCTATGACGACTGTTATTGGCTGAAAGATTCTCCAAAATTGACTTTGGTGTGTTTGTTGAAATCGGTGCATGATTTGTCAGATGCTACTCTGCATCTGAAAGATTTATGGTTTGTATTACGTTTTTCTCCGAAATAGTAGATAGGGACTAGGCAAATTATAATGTTACTTTTGTGATTTGTCTTAGGGCTGATGAAGAATTTGTACAAAAAGGATTACATATTGGAATTATTGGAGTAGAATTGAATGAAGAAAACATTTTCATTATAGATAAAGATGTTGGTTTTCTAGTCATTGAGCCCGATGTGCTGATATCCGTAACAACAATTGTTTCTTCAATGTTTTGTGAAAGAAAAACTGTGTTCAACGAACGAATGCGCCAGGGGTTTGACAATTTAGCTACTCTCGAGGGGATTATTGGGCATGAGATGCTTGGCAGAGTAAGTATCGTAATTCAATGTTTGTTTTAGGACTAAATAAAATTTAGAATCATTCTGATAGGGAATGTGTCTCAAGCCTGAGATGCGCACCCGTAGGAGCTTACAATCCATCGCTTGGAACGTGATTCATAATTCATCAATTATGACAAAGGCATATGGCCTCGGAATAAACGCTCAAGAATTGGCAAGGGTTGCAAACAGCCTCATCGTTTACGTATTGACATTTCTTCATGATCGATGTGATGGATCACTGGGTCGGCGTCAGGCGTGGAAAATTACCAGGGTTGTTGACATTGAAGACAGTATTTGGAATCCAACTTATGGCTTGAAGGGGAAGTTGGATGCTACAGTAGAGATTGAGTCCTCTGCGGGTGAAAAATTTGTAAGACTCAATTATTGTTTTAATGCTCATTGTCTTTCCATAAAACACGAGCGATTAGTATGTTGTTAAAATTTAATATTTTCTAAGGTCGCTCCATTAGAATTTAAGGTTGGAAAGATGGATCCAACCAATCATGTCGGTAAACCAGATCATGTCGCACAAGTACAACTCTATTTTTTGTTAATGAGTGAACGTTATAAGAGTAATATTACGAATGGATTACTCTACTATCTCAAGTAAATTTAGAATCAAATTGTGCAGTATTAAGATTTAATATTGATGGAATACAAATTTTATTTATTTTTGGTTCTATAGGCCTGACACACTTGTTGAGAGCAAGTATGAACGAAAATTTTTACAGCCTTTAATAGTTGCTAGGAATCGTATCGTGACTTCACAGAAAATTTTAAACGGAGAGTTTATAAATCTTCCTAGAGCTATTATGAATCCACGAATTTGCGAAAATTGTGAACATCGACTTACTTGTTCTTTGCTAATAAGGTAAACTTGTTTCATTAATTACATTTCGGAATAGTACGAATATTTGTGTGGCGTCTAGAGTATGAATATTATAAGCTACCTTCTGTTTCAACGATTTTTTTTCCCATTAGGAAGATGACTCGCTTAGAAATTTTCAAGTTTAGTATTCTGATTAGTAGAAATTTCTGTTGCTGATTACTGAGGTTAATCAGTAACACCAAATCATTCCCATAAAGGTGAATGGGTTTGGCGTCTTATTAAAGTTTTGGTCGTCGATTGGTAGCGAATATTCGTATTCAACCCATCCCAAATTCCATTAAAATTCATGTTTTTTTTTGTTAATATCACGCTTTATGAAATAGAACAAGGCTGGTGGAATCTCTGGATGAGTACAGGAATACTACCGAAGAATATTTGAAAAAGGGTTTAAATCATTTGAGCAAGAAGGAACTTGAATTTCTCAAGGCATGGTTCGTTGTAATTACATTGGAAACAGAGTTATTAGAAAAGAAAAGTAATGTGAAGACCTTGTGGACCGTGCCAGAACATGAAAGGTGAATTTTACTACAAGTGCTTGACTGTTTTTCATTTAAAATTTCACATAGAGAGAAGACTGGACGTTGTATTACGAATATGGGATTTAACTCTGCCATGGACTATCACACACATGGATACGAAGGAGTTTTAGTGTCTTTTTCCAGAGTTTCATTGGCTCCTGAAATTGACTTCGACAAACTGGAAATTCAACCTCAAGATTTTGTTGTCGTGAGCACTGCCAAAGACATTTGTCTCACCTATGCATTTGTAGAAAGTATATGCCAACCATCAATTATTCTAAGAATGGAAAGGTTAGTAATATTATACTATATTATAGTATTGCTACAAATCGCATCTTGGTTTACAAAAAAATATTGAATACATTCAGAGTCAATAGTCAATTCACAGCCAATCCTGACTCACGGACAATTCCTCTCATGACAATTGATAAAGTCCAAAGCTCTTCTGCAACTAATGCACATTTTGGATACTTACAAGCTCTCATGGCAGATAATCACTCTGCTTCCCGTTTGAGAAAATACATAATCCTGAGGTATCTTGCATCTAATTTTTTGCGTCCTTCAGCAGTCATTTTTTTTATTTTTTATTTTTCCAGAGAAGCGCCTCTCTACCCTTCAATTTCAGCAGATTCTGTTCTTGCCCATGGTCCATTGAAGAAGTATAGACGAAAGCAACGAGAAGTGATTGTGATGGCTATTCGAACTGACAGTTATCTTTTTGTACAAGGAATGACGGAAGATGGTAAGAAAACAAAACCGTGTATCTTTCGAATTTTTAGTTTGATTTTATGGGACGGAATAATATACATTTCATTTTTTACAGTAAAATTAAACACAATCGTTGGCCTTATAAGCTTCTTGATGAGTATGAAGAAGACCGTTCTTTTAGCAACATATTCAGGAACTGCATTAGACAATATACTCATGGCATGCTTCAATGAAAATCTCAGTAATTTTATAAGAATTGGCGAACCTAAAATTCGTAAGTTATTAATTTAAACTGTTAAGAAAGTAAATATATATTTATTATTATTTATAGGTAATTTTGCTCTGTTACAAAGATCTGATAAAACCAAAGTTAGTACTGTTGAGAATGTGGACCAACTGACAACACTGTTCGACGAAACGGTAAATGAATTTTATATTCTAACAGACAAGAAATGAGTTGGAAAAAATGAAATCATTTCTGACTATGTTTAGCCCATTATTGGAACTACCCTTATGAGTTTGAAACATGAAGTATTCCGAGTACGAAAATTTGATTATTTAATTGCCGATGAAGCTTCTCAAGTACTTACAACTGCCATGTTTGGGGCTATGCTGATTACTCAAAAACATGTCATCATTGGGAACCCAGAACAACATCCATTTCATTCAATGTCAACAACAAAGTATGAAACTATTTTCAATTTTATCTAGAATCTAGATTTTATTATTATTTTGTTTAGGGCGATGAATGTAGACGACAACATTTTCACCATGTTGGCAACAGAAAAAAATACTGTCATCTTTCCATCCGAGCCGAGTGGGAAAATTTAATTTGGTTAGAATTTATTGAAATGTCAAAATGATTTTCTTAGATATCTTGATGGTGACTTACTTACTAAGGGACTTACTTAGTCCTCACTTGCGCAAGAACTACCTATTGTATACAAAATAAGTGATTGAATCACAGATAAGATTTGAAGTATTATTATAAAAAGTGAACTGATTCAGTACATAATTTTTAAGCATAAAATTTCAAAATCCATTTTGTTATGCTACGTAGAAAGGATTTATTATTTGTTGGCTATGGTTACTGATTTCATAAAATTTTGTATTTTTAGTAATAAACCTGTAGTTCTGAGTGAAAGAACCAGAATTTGAGAAAATCTCGGAAAGAAATTTGGAATGAAATTTTGTGGTTAAAATTGAAAGTAGTTAATCTATTTTCTAATCTTAGATATTTCTAAAGTTTAATTTGTTTGATTTTTTATATTTTATGTTGATTACTTGAGGGAAAACCCGTTTCGGTGATTACCCTAAAAGCCCATGTATTATAATACTTGATAGAAATTCA
The DNA here is from genome assembly GCA_002738285.1 of Holacanthella duospinosa. NCBI lineage: Eukaryota > Metazoa > Arthropoda > Collembola > Poduromorpha > Neanuridae > Holacanthella > Holacanthella duospinosa. The sequence goes on along the minus strand of NIPM01000014.1, from coordinate 728,720 downwards.
GCTATCTTTTAACTCAAGAGCAGCAAGTCCTTGTTATCTCAAAACCCTTTGAACCCCGTGACCTTCAAATTGAAAAGTTTCTTAATTCTTGTTTCACTCTCTTTCTTTTCTGACATTACTTCTATTGTTATTTAAGTAAGAATCTCTCATAAACTTACTACTGGTACTTTCATTTTCATTTTATAAAAGAAAAGGTGAACATTATAAGAACGTGTCCCAGCAGAGTAACCCAAATTGTTTGTGAATAACAATGACCACTACATCCAGTATTTCATTGGCAAAATCATCACTCAGAAAGGAACTCATTCATCGACTTCGCTCTCTATCATGTGAAGACAGAATAAAGCAATCACAAATTGTTACAGATATGGTAACTTTCAATTAACCGTGATTAAAATATACGTTTCATTTAATAACAATTACTTATATTCGAGTAGATTCTCTAGATTCATTCGAAATGATCTGGTAATAATACATTACTCTTTATATACTTTAGTTCTTGAAGTAATCAAAAATTCAAATTTTTTAAATAACTTTTGTTCTAATGAGAGAGTTAAAGTTTTTCTTTTAGGAACTAAAAAACGTATTAATGGTCGAATCATATTTGACCATGAATCCATGATCTTACCCATCACTTGTGAATCTTTTTCATATTCCAGGTGATCAAGAGTCCTGAATACCAACAAAGCCAGCGAATCAGTATCTACCTGAGTATGAATGAAGAAGTGTCAACAAAGGAGCTATTAGATCATATTTTAAAGACAGGACGCCAGTGTTTTGTTCCCAGGTGAAGTTAATTATTATACTTTTTGATTTACTAAAAATATGAAGAATATAGTTAATTATTTTTTTAATATTATTAACAGGTATACGAAGTGTAATATGGAAATGCTGGAACTGTATTCATTGGAAGATTATGAAAATTTACCATTCACAAAGTGGAACATTCGACAACCGGAAACTGGAGAAATTCAACGAAACGAGGCTTTGGAATCTGGTTATTACATAATCAATTTAGTTAACATTTTTATTAATATTAATATTAATAATTGGAAATTAATTTCTGATTAATTTATAAGTACAGATTCTAATTCTAAGTATTATTGTTTACACAGGTGGTCTTGATTTGATTATTCTTCCTGGTCTTGGTTTTAGTTTCAGTAGTAATAGAAACGAATGGACACGGCTAGGCCGTGGGAAAGGTAAGGAATATTATATAATATAATTAAAGATAACAGTCTGAATTAGGAGTCTCAATTAATTGATTTTGTATTACTCCATAGGATACTATGACACTTATTTAGAGAAATGTCTGAAACAGAACTCACCGCCAGTTACAATTGCACTTGCATTCAAAGAACAAATAGTAGATTCCATTCCTAGTGCTGGACATGACAAAGGGGTCAATCAAGTCTTCTACAGTTGATATCTTTCGATGAATTGTAAAAGATAAATAATTAACATTCGTCACTCAAAAACTTAAGTTTTAGTATCATAATTTAAAATTAGAAACGCATATAACTTAAAGTTTTTATTTAATTTCGGATATCTTCATTCGCTTCATATGATTTCATCCGCTTGATGGCAATCATTGCATTCACAGCTTTCATCCAACGTCGTTTTACAACATAATTTTTCAATTTCTTTGTATCAATTTGTATTTTGTGACAATTCTGCATCCATGAATGTTTGAAGCAATTGATTGCTGAATTTCGATTGCTGATTACAAAAAAAGAAGTTATTTTTTTTTTTGTCAGTTTTTCCAAGCGCTTGAAAATTACATTACTAAAAAATTAAGTATAAGTATACTTTTTTTTTTCGGGAGTATCATAAAAATGTCAAAATTATAACATCTGCATATTCGTCGGTGTTATTTATAAATAAATTGTTACAACATAGACTGAAAATTATTCCCTCTATTTTTTGAGTACATAATAACTTTCAGTGAAAAAAAAAAGATTTTTTTTTTGTTTAGTTTAGAAATTAGTTAATATCGGATATACTCAATATCGAGAAAATTTCCGATATTTCATTCAATATGAAAATTGTATAGTAAAAAAAATTATGTATGAAACCTTGGCTTGATTTGTCATGACCAAATGTTGGCCCAAACCCACTAAAAATAATTAGATTTGTTATTCGTACACCTTGGAGTATAAATGTTAGGTTGAAGTTCACTGTCAGTCGTGTAATCCATTGTTCTGTCAAGTGAACTTACATTTAAAGGAGGTAGATGCCCAAACCGTTAAAAAAAAACTCGAGAACAGCTCTAATAGCTTTCATAATCTTGCCAAAAAATAATTTCTCTTACCGGAAAATGAGTTACCCGGACCTTCTACGTTCCATCGAAACTTTTGACATTCACCTTGAATTAGTAAAATGATGTAAGACTCTCCCACACTATTAGTCATTTCATTACGTCAAAGAACACATCAATCTAAATCATAAAACTACGCAAAAACTACATGGATTTCTAAAAATATATTTAATGGGTAAATGAACGGAGAACAATTTCAAAGATCCCAAAGCAACCAGAAATCAGCTTTAACCATATTTAATATACATATATATATATTTTTTTTAATTAAAAGCATGTGTAGTTATCCTTATTAATGCATCTAAACAAAATTATTAGATTAATGAAAATTTGTAATCTTAAATCTTAAGCATATAACCCGCTCCGATCCGAAGTATTCCATTGGATATACTTTTACAACAACCCGGAGGTTTAAGCGATACTAAACTATCGCTTAACTTACACAATTGTACAAAAAAAAACGACTTAAACATTCATCTAAAAATCTAATTCGTTATTTGAGAGAGACTAAAGATTAAAATTCACTAAATTTTTAGTGACGAAAAGTGTGAAACGAAATGGTTTCTGTCATGTGTAAAATTGTGAATAACAATCATTCAAAGATTTGCAAAATAATTTTCGAACTAATAATTAACTATTTACAAATCGTTGTGTTATTCATATAGAGAACGTGGGAGGGGGTTGAGTTTTGGTTCCTACTGTGCGTTGACTTCACCCCACGAGCATTTCCTCAATGATGTGTTACATTTATGTTGATGATGATGATTAGATTTCATAATTTCAAGTTCTTCATGAAGTTGATAAGAAAATCTTCGAATTTGACTAACAATATTCATTCCACATTTGATAGAACCTGTCCCAGGGTCATTGAGACATTGGTTACTAAGACTAACATTATTCGAACTTCCAGATGAATTACAACAAATCCCATGATTTTGAGGATTTTTTTTTAGAATTGAAGTTTCTGAAGGGGATCCATAAAGATGTGTAATAATCCCACGCCTATCAAACAAATATGGATTATCCGTCCATCGAGAAACAAAATTTTTGAGATGATCCTTAGTGAGATCCAAACTTCCACGTTTTCGATTGAATCGTTCTGAAGACATATATTGTCCAATCGGTGAAGGGGATGAAGAAGGAGTGAGACCAAGGGATGAAGAACTTCCAGATAAAGTCTCACTTCGAGGATCATCAGGATATGATAGAATTTGTTGATTCTGATTGGTAGTTGAATCTGTTCCTGTTAAGATCTCATTGTTATTAGTAGTAGTAGTAGTGGTGACTGGGAACTTTGGGTCAGAGTCACTCTCTTCATCTTCTAACAATGATACTCTCAAATGAAGGTCAGAGTCAATACTGCTACTAAGCTCACGATCAGTGTCTGAATCTACATCTTCTCCAGGAGATTCAATACTGATAGAGATTGGTTGGATTGGTGTCCATGGGTCTTTCTGAGGATCCAAAGGTGGTCGTGGTAGTACTATCAACCAAGGATGCTTAAGGCATTCAGTTGCTGACAGTCTTTCACTAAAACACAAACACAAAAGAAGAAGAAAAAAACATATCAGTATTATTAATTTCATTCCAAAAGACTTAAAAAAATAATTTATTAAGTTAAATTAAATTAAAATGTGTTAAACGGTAATTCGTTCAACTTGACCGTAGATTATCGAAATAAAAATTGAGTAGAAAAATTACAACTAGATTACTAAATAAATAACTACTAGCTAATTTATAAATACAACCCAGCATAAAAACTCAAACCATGGAGCAGTATTTATATTACACGGCTGAAATTTAAAAAATTATTACAAAAATTTGGGAACATGCTTCAAAAATAATCATGAATTATCCAGCCAAGACTCATACAGTATGGAAAATGTTGGATTTTTTTTTTCTTTTTTTTTTAAGACGTAGGATCTGATCTTAGCTGACAAAAATTTTGATTTGGTAGTGCAAAAAATAGAACCATGTCATTTGAGAAAGCCTAAAATCTCTTTGGTTGGCACCTATTCAGACTTGAGTGGATGCAAGCGGCTGTCGCTTTGGATGAGGATCTCGTCGCTGAAACTGATCCAGGTTCAGTCAAATTTCATTACTTCTCCACACTTTGTTTTACATAATCTGACCAATAACAGTTAGAGCGTTTCATCGTATAATTAAACCTGACATTACAAAAAAAAATAAAACTTTTGCCAATTTCGTGGTAGTATTTAGAGAGTATCATAATATCAACTTAATAAGCTCACTCCATTAGAATTCCAATGTTTTTTTCACTTTTCAAATGTGGAAAAATAATATAAAATATATAAATAAATAAACTCTTATGAAATAAATCTCTTGTTTTTAGTCTTTTGCACTCCATTGCAATTAATTATTATCGCTGAATAATCTTTATTTGAGCAGACGCCAGGCACGACGACAAAAAAAAAAAAGAAAAAAAAAAAAAAAAAAAAAAAAAAAAAAGTTTACTGAAAAGCTCCTTTCGGTTGAATTTTGGATTATTTGTCGAGCAAAAACTTTTAAATAGCTTAAATTGAATCACCTTGCAGTTGTCAACCAATTATTAATCATAGGATACTACTAGAAGAAAAAAAAATAAACGTAATATAGCTTTCAAGATTTCCAAATAATTATATTACCGTCACATTCCCTTTCCCATGCTTGCAATTTTTTTATGTCAGATTATAATTTCTTTAAATCACATTTCTATTCTTTTGAGACTACTATAGAATTTGGCAATTGGCTTGACATAATATAGTAAAAAAAAAAAAAAAAAAAAAAAAAATCTGCTCAAACCAAGTCGTGTCGTAAAAGTTTATTTTATTTTATTCGGTCCTAATTCTCCTAACCTTGGTATGAAATCCTCAATTAGTAATCACGAACAAAATCCTCTCTAAACAGTCCTTAGACTAAAAGACCCTCTTGTCTCAGTTCATTGTCATCCAGTTTATGTCTCCAATTACTTTTGAGTAGACTTAAGTGATGGTATTATGAGTAGATGAGAACAATACATACTTTTGTTAGGAACTAGAAACAAAAAAAAACGAAAAGTCTCCCTTACCGCTTGTCTTTTGTGAGAAGTTTGGAGATAAAATCTTTGGCATCATCCGAGATCTCATCAAAGGACTCATCTTCAAAGTCATATTTTGCAATTGTGACATTGGCCATTGTTTCCACGTCTGTCTCACCCATGAATGGAGAGAGTCCGGACAGGAGGACATAAGTAATCACACCAACTGACCACATATCTGTCGCATAAGTGATTTCTTCAAAATTTACAACTTCTGGAGCCACAAATTCCGGTGTTCTGAAAAAATACAATTACAAACAACTACATAACCTCACAAAAAAAAATTTTTTTTTTCTTTTTTAGAAATTTTGTTTTGAAAAACAATATATTCAAATATTTCTCACTGTCTTAATCATTTCCTTACTATTATCTTGTAAATGTAGAGTATTTTTGTATTTTCATGGCATAGTGGCCACGGTGGTGTGGTGGTAGTGCCAAATGTTACAACATATTTATAATATTTTGGTTCTAAACTGCCGTTGATTTGAAAGTTTATATTTGATGAACGTTACATATTACTTATTAAATTAAATTATTATAATATTAGGTACTATTACTTAAAGTTCAAAAGTATCATCCAGGTTTAATTAGTTTAACCCATTTAACCCGTCGTCAAGTCATTTTAATCAGAGGGTAGAGAAACCTTAAAATACACCCTACTAATATAACCCGATTGTCCATTAGTTTTATAAGGTGAAAATGATAATAATAATCCANACAACCCGATTGTCTATTAGTTTTATAAGGTGAAAATGATAATAATAATCCAAATTTTGACCCATATACCCATGGTCATCGATTTTTTTTGATCTTGTATGTCAATTTATCATTAAATTTTGAAAACTAAAATATATATTATATATATTATATTATATATATTATTGTTTTCTAAATTCAAACCATCATCTTCATCATCCAACGATAGACTTACCCAAATAGGACCTAGAAAGATAATAAAATATTTTAGAGTTATGCTCATTCTCAGATTATAATTTCTTTAATAGTTAAAATTAAAATTAAAATTCAATGTCAAACCTGTAGTTTTTTAGTTGGATCATAAAGTCGTGCTAATCCAAAATCAATGATTTTAACACGATTTCCATTCTTAGAGAGACACATAACATTTTCAGGTTTCATGTCAAGATGTATAATACTTTTGGAATGGATGTATTCAACGGCTTCACAAATTTGACGTACAAAAACAACACAGGCTCTTTCTGTAAGTATAAACTCATCCTGGATGACCCGGTCAAATAACTCACCACCACCAACCCTATTCAAATAAAATTAATTATTATATTCATTTTATTTTTATATTAAATAATTAATTTTAATTTCTAACTTACATTTCAAGTACTAGACATGTTTCTGAACGTTGAACATCTTCAATAGCATCAAACAATTGAATAAGACGGGGATGTTGGAGTCTGCGCATAATTTCAATTTCTCTATCAACATTTCGTTTCTCTTCTTTTCGTTTCGTTGTAACAACTTTTGCGGCTAGTATAAGCCCTGTCACTTTGTCACGACATCGATAAACTCGTCCAAATTTACCTCTAATAAAACCAGTAGACATACTACATTCAGATGATAATTTATCATTATTTCAATGAAGTGTGAACATCAAAAAAAAAAATTTTTTTTTTTTGGCAGGTCGACATTTTTTTTTTTTGAAGTAAGTTAGTAGTAAGTAGGTGTCACTCTGACCTTCCAATTTCATCTAAGACATCATAAGCATCTCGAATTGAGGTATCTCGTCGTATTGTCACATCACGATACGGAAATGCAGGCTCAATCTCTAAACCAACATAATCAAAACCATCATACTATCACTAACTTAACTAATATCCACCGTGAGAATCCAACGCCTCGTCGCCATTTTTTTTTACACTCTACAATTGATAAATACGAAAAAAAAAAAAAGTTTGGATAAAAATGTTCCATTGTTTTACTTTATACTTTGTCGTGTTTCAATCCCGGAAATTCCATATACTCAGCAGAAGTCAGAACCATGTAAATGTTAATAGTAAATTATTATAAAAATCTAAAGAGCCACTTCATTTTTTTACGCCTACCTCATCATGATAAGTAAAAAAAAAAATTACGTTAACTGTACTATTGACAAAGGGAGATGACAGAAAGATTGTCAACTAGTAGTCATCAATTGAAAAATGGAATTAGGAAAAATTATTTTTACTGAGGGAGTATAGGGATATAAGAGGGAGTCAAGTTTTGATTAGACTCCCACGCTCCAAAAGGACCTCCACGGTGTCAAGTATTTTTAAGATTTTTATATTTACAATTTACAAATAAATATATTATACCTCACGATCTAACCAGAAAGTTATTAATTAATTATGAGTCAGTGACCGGATAATTCCTTTCATTTCTCTTCAATCTAAAAGAATTTTAAATTTTCGGATCTCTTGTTAGAGTCGTTGGATGAAAACGGGTCCTTTATCCAAATATTTCTACTCTTTTTTTTATTTATTATTACTATTATTTATTTTTTTTTTTTTTTTTGATTTTTGGCAAAATTTTTTGGTATAGCAGTAGATATATTACTTCCGGGAGGTACATATTATAATAATAATACTTTAAACATCAAAATGAATGTAAAAAAAAAATCGTATTTTATATATATATATATTTATTTGCAAATTATCACTCACCATCAATTGGATCCGATTCGTCAACGATAATCATGATTAAAACCAATCAAAATTGAGTAATTGACAAGTGAAGTTTGCTTTCTGTAAAAAAAGAAATTACAAAATTCAATATCAATATCAATATCATCAATATCAATATCAATTAAAATCATAACTAATTGTAAATACTACTGAATTAAAATCATATAGTAGAAAAGTATACTAAAAGTTTTCAATTATAATTTACTCTATCCTTATGTAATATGTAATAAGTCCTTATGCGTGTTTACTTTTCCATCAACATCTAGTAGCTACTCATAGAGGACAAATTTATAAAAAAAAATGATGGAGTTGCTTGAACTCGGTCTATGAGGTAAAGTTGTCGGTGAACCTTGTCGAGTAAAAATCAAGTATTTGATATATTGGCCAAGGAAATTGTTCCAGATGTTCATGGTTCATGTCGTCTAATAAGAGGTAAACTAAATCCGATGTCAAGGGAAAACCCTGAAATCGATATGCTCCGATGACTCTTTTTTTTTCTTCTTCTTTACTAATAATAAATTTTTATAAAATGAAATCTGGGCCAGAACACGGCATAAATTGTTTTTAGAAACCTTAGAAATTTCCAGACTTTTTCTTGTTAATAAGGTTTCTTTCAACAGAAGAAGAAAAAAAAATGTAATATTATGCTAAATAGCAATCAGCGACAAGTAACCACGCAGTTGTTCAAAGTAAATTATTATTATTATTATTATTATTATTATTATTATTATTATTATTATTATTATTATTATTATTATTATTTATTATTACTATTATTCAGTCTAGAAGGTAAACTGATGAGAAAAGTTGTTCTAAATTACAGTTGGATAAGATAATTTACAAAAGATTCATCCTTGTTATGTCAGATAAATTTTACCTGGTGAGAAAACAACTTTCTGTCTCATGGTTTCTTATATAATAAGAAAGTTTAGTCATAATGTAATACAGTCGATTGAACTTAATTTTCTATCCAAAAATTTTTTGGTGTAATTAGGAAGTTATCATTCGACTCACGTTTCATCACCGGCGGAAATCGCTTTTTACTTGACCTTTATCGAATGGTAATCATGTTTGGATGAGTCGAGGAACTGGTGACGACGACGGATGATGACTACTACACGGTGGTGCTCAAACGGTGAGGGTTTAGGGAATTTTATGACTTACATTTCAAAATTCTAATTTTTTAATCCACCTCACCAACGGTATTAGTAAAAAGAGAGGAAGAGGGGTTTGTAATAATTTATTATTAAAACAATGGGAATCAAAATGTATAAAAATTTTACGTTTGGAAGGTAGTTTTACGTGTGTGATGATGAATATTATTAGTAACTGGAAATACATCCCGTTTTAACTAAATTTATACTTCTTATTGTTAAGAATGAACTAATTTTTTTGTTTTTGTTTTTTTTTTCTATTCGGATACAGCTTGACAGACGACATTGTTAAAGAGAATTGTTGAAGAACAGTAACAATTAGTCTTATCCCGAAATCCAATCATTTCCCAACAACCGGAATAAATTATAAATTATAAATTATAAATTATAAATTATAAATTATATTATATTATTCTCAATTATTGTAGATTATATCAGTCGTACTACTACTGTAAGGATTTACTATATGTAATTAATCTATACGGTTGCTTTCCTATTATTTCAATTAGAGTTTCCGTTTTCGTTCAACAGCCCACTTAACAGTTACAAACTGGCTAAATAATTTTAACTTTGTTAGCCAACCGGATAATAATAATATTAATATTTTTACTAGTCCTGGATGCTACTACGCTCGTCATTATCCGCATAATGATTATTAATTTTTTTGTTACAAAAAATTTTATAACTCAATGTCATTTATACTATTCACATAACAACAAAATACATAAAAAAGAAATGATGGAAATGGAGACTTTATGGCGTTATATTAGGCGGGGCAAAATTGTTTGACTTGAGTGACTTTATGATTTCAATGCTCCCTGTAATAATGATGATAATAATAATAATAATAATAATAATAATAACATTATAAATAAAAATTCCCATAGTGTAATTCAATATAGTTAATAGCCATTTCTTATCAGATTTTGTATAAATTTTTATAAAACATTTTATGCATTGGTTTAGTTATGTTTCTTTTTACTACAACAAATTTATAAAATTTTCATTAACAAAAAAGATAAATCAAAATGACTTTACCGAAAAAAAAAATAATTTTTTTTTAGTCTCTGTTAAACTAAAAAGTATAAATCTAGCATAAAAATATAATGATTACTTTATAACCATTGAATAATAAATAATAATTACTATTGTGTTTATAAATTTATAATCTCTATCGATTGAGCAAGAAATTTTATTGAAATTTTCAATAAATATTTAAACTTTGAAAGCACAACAACTCTCATTTTTTTTCAACTTATATAAACTTAAAAAAAAAAAAAATTTTTTTTAATATATTTTTTGAAATTATCTTAAATTTTTTTTTTTTATATCTAGTATAACTTTCTAATAACTTTTAATAACTTTTCAAAAAATACGTAATAATATGTAATGAGAAGCTGAAAGAACTTGACGATGTATAAAACTTTATGTCAGAGTCTGAAACTAATTTATGTAACTTAAAGTAGTTATATATAGCATTGTTCTTTTGAATAATGAAGCCGTTTTAGGCTAAAGAAAGACTAAGAATATTGGATATATGAAGTGTAACTGGAATGAATTTACCTGAGATTTGATTAATACTCAAACATTTATGACTCTTTGTATAAAAAAAAAAAAAAAAAGAAAAAAAAAAATGAAAAAAACTTCAGGAAAACTATCCAAAGTACCTGGCTTTATAAGGGAATAGATAAATACCCTCAAGTAATTTCTTCCCTTAGTATAATACCTAACAATTATTTCTAAACTTCAAACTCTTCTCTTGTATAATTCATTCTACGATTTTAGCAAAAAAAAAAAAAAAAAAAAAAAAAAAATCCTTACTTTACTACTTCCGTTTTAGAAATATTAAGAGTTGCTAAATAATATAGCAGACTATATAATACCTCTCTCCCTCGGAAACTGAGGGTCTAAGAATAGAAATTCAAGATCAGACCTAAATACTTTTTCAAGGTTTAGAACAACCTAGAAAGACTACTAACTAACAAAATAGTTCCTAAATCCCAAATCCCTATCATATCAACCTATTAGAGAAACATAACTCTCAGACTCTTAAATATTAAATAGTCTTTCAAATAATTAGTTCAGGTATCATCCATCACCTAACGGAAATAAAAAAAATTATTACTTCTACTTAACAACTTTTGCAATGATTTCATATTTATCTTCTCGTCATAAATTATAAACTTTAAAAAAAAAAAATTTTTTTCCTCCTACAAAATTTCCCATCCAAATATAGTAATAGTCGTACTACACTTTTAGTACTTGTAAACTACAACAATGTATAATAGTCAGATGGTACTTTCAAGTTTCAACCATTGTTGTAAAAAAAAAATACTTATTCAAAAGAAATAAAAAATTGACAAAAAAAAAAAAAAAAAAAAAAAATAATAATAATAATAATAATATACAACCTCTCAACTTAATCTAAATTGTCCAGATTCAGGCATTGAAAATTATAAATTAGCTACTTTACAAACTTGGACAAATGAAATTTTTCAATCTATTTAGTCTCATAGTATAATATAAAGTACTAAATAGTAGAAATAATATATAAAGTATACTGTACTATTATATTATAATATGTATGACAGTAATATTATACTAATTTTTGGATAAGTCAAATTAATAATATTAAGAAATGGAAAAAAGAAATTGGAATAAATTAATAATCAAATTGACCATAGTTCCACCAGAAAAAAAAATTTTTTTTTTTTTTTTATGCAGACGTATTAAATGGAGTAATATTTCTTAAGCACTTGGATACACTATGTTATGTTACCACCACCGTGTTAAAAAATTAATAAAACAAAATAACAAAAGCTGAATTGATGAAGTGCGTAAGTGATTCAAATGAAAAGAACAAAAGAACTTTAGTCAGAAGGGGGTAAAAAAAAAAAAAAAAAAGTCAAAGGGTTTTCGTGTTCCTGCAAACATTATAATTAATTTGATAAATTTTAAATTGATTAGTTTTGCTTCAGTTACTTCATCAACATTACCTCCAATTACCACAATNTTGATTAGTTTTGCTTCAGTTACTTCATCAACATTACCTCCAATTACCACAATTTCAAAATTCTATTCAATAGTACACTTTTTTTTTTTAATACAAATTACATCTGTAAGAAACCTATCGTCTCTAAAAACCAGTGCAATTATAATAATAATAATGAATGACAAGAAGAAAAAAAAAAAAAAAGTCCTTTTGATAAATTATGTACGAAAATGAAATTATATAATAGAAATGGCAAGGGTTGAGTCTACTCTCTGAAAGGATCATTCCTTGAGTCTTGATTCTTGATTCTTAAGAATGATGAGTTGATTTTTTTTAAAAAAAAAAAAAAAAAAAAAAAATCTAATAAGAGAATTGTTGAGTAAAGAACTTTAAGTAGTTAAGTTTTGATTGTAAGTGTTAGTAAATTGTAAATGAAAAATTAACCTTGTCTTCTATTCCCAGCATCCTACCCGTTTTAATTATGTGTTCTTGACCGTAATACCAATTACTTTGTTTCTTAGACAGGTGCTTTCTTAACGATATAACTCCTTCACTACAGACTCCAACTCTAGGTAGACTCTTTATAATACTATACCTTCAACGTGTAAATCAAAATCATTGACATAACAATTATCACAGGTGATAGAGGATAGAGATAGAGATAGCTTTTTTTTTTCTTTTTTTTTTTAATAAATACCTTTTCAACCACTCTACCTCTTCCTAATGAACGCCAATGTTAATTAGTAAAGAACATTCAAAGCCTGTCAATTAACAAATAATACACATCTCAAAAACTTCCCTTCTAATTCTATCAACTTCTCAACTACTAAATATTATTTGATTAAATTTTAATAAGACTCTCGAAGGACATCAAAATTCTCACTTAAAATCCATACAAAAGGAACAAAATATACTATTGGACAGTGATAAGAGAGTACTTACAGGTAGAAAGAATAATTCTATAAGCAGTGAAAGTGAAAGGATTAAGGGTCTTTTTTAATTTAAATTTAATTTAATTTTTTTTTTTTTTTTTTTTGTGTTATATTTAGTTTAATTCAATCAGCATGTTCCTTTTGTCATAATTTGTTGATTTAGTACTTGAAAGTATTACCTTTTGGTAAAACTTTAGATTTTGAGACTCTATTGTTAAGTTATGGAACAAGAGAAAGCGGAGTTATTACAATAAGTAACAACTAATGTAAGGTATTACTACAACTACAACTACAAAACAATCAGTTAGTTTAATAAATTTACATAAGAATAAAATAATTAANAGTCTATTGTTAAGTTATGGAACAAGAGAAAGCGGAGTTATTACAATAAGTAACAACTATTTAAGGTATTACTACAACTACAACTACAAAACAATCAGTTAGTTTAATAAATTTACATAAGAATAAAATAATTAAATTCTAATTTATAGTTTAAAAATATTATGTAAGTTTAAGAAATAAAAAAATTAAATGAAAAAAAGAAGAAATTCTTACCTTTCACTAATGAATTTCCAAAGAAAAAAAAAAATTTTTTTTTTCACGTTCCACACACTTGATGTCAAACTTTTGAGTGATTTGAATTTGAAAAAGGTTCCGTTCCGACTTGAGTTAATAATTTTTAACAATTCAGTTGAATCCAACAATAATAATTGTTAAAAAATTGTAAATAATAATGTATTGTTGTAAAGATGTATTGAAAAGAAATTAAGTGATAAAAACCTATTGTTAGAGTAAGTTCGTTTCCTTAAATCCTTCCGTGTGATAATATAGCAGCGAATTTACGAACGGTCCGCTCCAACGAACCTAACACACCCTATTGTCTTGACTTAAAAAAAATTTTTTTTTTTTTTTAAATCTCTTCCATTGTTTCCTACCACTTAGTATTTACTTATTAGTAAGTCCACCTGTTCCTTGACTCACTCAAATGAATCTTATCTTTGAAGTAATTAATCTATTGAAATGAACTTAGTTTAGTTGTGATTACGTACTTGGACGATGGCTCAATTCTTTCTAAAAAACTTTTAATTCATCCACGACTCACAACCTCCCCCATCTTCCCTAGGTTTTCTTTTTTTTTTTTTTTTTTTTTTTTTTGGTGATAGACTAAAAATAAATGTAGAACGATGTGGCGCCTCACTAAATCTTCTGTTTGATTCCAGCAGAGATCCAGAATGTATGAAATCTACATCGACGAATTTGGCATTCAGTTTGGCAAAAATTGATCACTCGTGTTGTCAAGGAATGTCTGTTGGCAACCCTAAGAGTAATGAGAATTTGATGTCGTCGTTGTGTTTATAAGACCAAGGAGCGACACTCGCTCTCCGTCACTGTCACACGACCACTACTGTCAAGCCTCTCTGGCTTTGGCTTTGTTGAAACATTCACAATTCCATATGACTATTTACTAAAAAAAAATATTTATTTAGGTATCTATTTATTATTATATATATATATATTTTTTTTTTGCAAATTCTAAATTTCTTACCACCTCCAACAACCTTTGCTAATTTTTTTACTACTAAACTCACACACTTTACTGCCAGGAGGGTATTAATACCTTCCGCGCAAAAAAAAAAAATTTTTTTTTACTCTGTTTCTGTTCCGTCAAAAAATTCTTTTACCTTAGCCCACGTTCATGGCCATAGATTTAGCCGAAAGACTATTATAGAATTCCTAAGCTATTTAGCTATTCTGTCATATCTAATACATACTTGACTATTTTTACAAATTTTATTTTGTAATTAAGGTTATTTATTTATTTATTTATTTATTTAAAAAATGAAAAAAGAAAGACGTAAGGTTTTTGAAATCTAAAATTAGAAATAAGGAATTCTATGACTATTTTTATGATTTATAATTATAAATATGACTCCTGTTCTACCTGATTCCTGTTATAAGACTGTCTGCAAAGAAAAAAATTATTATTATTATTGGTGAAGAGTTATTGTACTCTGAGTCTTATAAGACTGTAAATACTTTTTGCAAAACCTGATTAAATTACACCACCCACACCTCACTCACAATGCTCCTTTAATCCGATGGTAATTGCTCAGATCCGTATCTTTAATGATCGTATCGTCGATATGCAAAATCAAAAAAAAAAGAAAAAAAAAAAAATTTAACCAATCCTGTTCTTGCCTTTTTATTCTCCCCCTCTCTGCCTCTGGAGAGATGCAGGCGAGTTTAAAAAAAAAGCCTCTACATAAAAAAAAAAAAAAAAAAGATTTGTAAAATTAAATTGTAAAAGATTTGAATAAGATTCGCACTTTGTGATATTTTTATTTGCTCAAAGGGTTGATTTTTTTTGGCAACGGTATTATAAGAGTACATCAACAATTTATTAGACTTACTTACTACCGTCTGTATGTCTGAGTTTAAAATTAAATGACCTGAGTTAAGATAGGTCAAGCTACACTACTACACGCTCGATTCCACTTCCTTTTTGTTTCGTTTAGTATTAGCTAAATGAAAACATGTAAGAATATAGTACTAAACATCTTATTTTGAAAACAGTAGGGAAAAATTCTAATGTTTTAGTGTATTTTTTTAATTTATTTTGATTTATTTTTAATAATTTTGATTTAGGATTAATAGAATCTCAATGTACAGGGATGCCGTGAAGAATTAAATGTTTTAGAACTCAAGTACCAGGTTTTTTTTTGAATAAGGGTTGGTCCATTAAAATAGAAAAATTCAAATTTAGCCAATCACCGTTTGAATATTAAAATGAGTTCAGTACATCTTCTGCTCCTAACATTTGAGAATTTAAATATGAAAATAATATTATTCGGTAGGTGTTGTATGTCTTACCGACTTTCAAGTCCGTGGGGTAAAAGACATGACCTCTACAGGTCATCAAAGAAATCTTTAATTTCTCAAACAACCTATTGAGTTGATAAGTACAAAAAAAAAATCTATTCATTTGCCTCTTGTATATATTTTTTATGTCATTGTGGTCTGGTATAAGAAATTTTTTAGCAAATCAATTTTGTATTATTGAAAATTTGTTGAAATCTGATTGACTAAATTTGTGTTTTGTATTCTCATTGATAGACTCGATACAATACAGGTTATGTATTTATACAGTGCTGTACAAAATGTGCCCAAAAAGCCCAAAGAAAAAAAAATTTTTTTTTTTTTTTTGGCTCGACATAATGAATCACGTGACGTGGGGATCGTGAGATCATGATATTTGGCTCGTGTAGTTTGTCTAGCCTCAGTGATGACGACGACAATATCCATGGATACAGACGTATCGTAGCGTAACGTCGGTCACCAATCAATCACCATAGTTATTTAGGTATGACCAAAACTAAAAATTTTATCAACTATTTCTGTCAATTAGTGATACATAACACGGTACGTCTGGTAGACAGAATTTTCTGTCGTTTAGTCACTCTTTTAATTCTCTATTATTTTAATAAGTACAAAAGTGAAAGGAACCGATTCCTATTTAAACTTTTCATAATGACATAGCCCGACCTCAGATACATAGAAAAGTTTCGCTCAAAATCGGAACCTTTTCATTTATAATAGGGAACTCTACTTTATTATTATTTACATATTTTCTTAGATAAATTTGATTATTTTAGTTTTAATTTAGAATTTTTAGTTGAAGTAACATTAAAAGTTTCTGAATTTGTCCGATGTCGGGCGATGATATAAAGTTGGGTTGGGGTTAGAAAGGGTTATTTTGAATCTTGTATATTTCATTAGATTTCGGCAATTGGGGTGGGATAGGAAAAAAGGGATTAGACATTTTCATTTGTCAATCAATTCTAAATCTAAATCATTCTCCCACCCACCTGAATTTATACTCTTGATACCCTAACTTCTTCCAATCAGTAGAATCATACTGAAAAACTTTTTACATTAGACAAATCAAGAATATTTACTCAAACGGTGCATTAAACACTGTGCCTTGAATTCTAGGATTAGCGTAGGACAATGGTGAGTAATGATTATGTATTCTTTCAGATTATATTAAAACTATATTATATATTCCTAATTCGTATTACTTACTGTAACCAATTCTAAGTTAGCTACCTTCACCTTCTGCCACCATAATTTTCTAAACTAATAAGAATCTTATAATATAAACACCTACTAATTTATGTCGTTATTATTTATCTCAGTTATACTTCATAGACGGCTGATGCGGTTTGCATTGAACCCGAGAAGGTTAGCTGTAACTCAAGGAACTAATGTTTGGTTTTTGTTTGAATTTTTTTTTAGAATTTTTTTGGTTTTGGACCAAGTGCAGAAGTAGACATTGTCCTTGACGGCCAAGATGTAAGAAAGACTGGAGAATTAAAAAATGAAGATGGAAAAAAGGAACGGTATCTAATTTATTATGATGGTGAAACTGTTTCTGGCAAGGTTTGTTTCAAATATTTTAATGCTGTTGTTACGTGATATTTCGAATTAGAAAGTTCTGAAAAAAAAAACCTTGAAAGCAAATCCTTTCATATTGTTGCGCTTATTATCTTTGTTTTTGTCCATTACATAATCAATCAGTATTTATATGAAGTAATGTTAGATTACGCGACATTTCTTAAATACAAATGTTTGAATTATTTATTAAATTTTATAGGTGAATATACAATTAAGGAAGCCCGGCTCTCGTTTAGATCATTACGGAATTAAAATTGAGTTAATTGGACAAATCGAGCTTTACTACGACCGTGGGAATCACCATGACTTTCTCTCTCTTGTCAAAGAGCTNAACCTTGAAAGCAAATCCTTTCATATTGTTGCGCTTATTATCTTTGTTTTTGTCCATTAAATAATCAATCAGTATTTATATGAAGTAATGTTAGATTACGCGACATTTCTTAAATACAAATGTTTGAATTATTTATTAAATTTTATAGGTGAATATACAATTAAGGAAGCCCGGCTCTCGTTTAGATCATTACGGAATTAAAATTGAGTTAATTGGACAAATCGAGCTTTACTACGACCGTGGGAATCACCATGACTTTCTCTCTCTTGTCAAAGAGCTAGCTCGGCCAGGAGACCTTTTCCAACACACAACTTACAATTTTGAATTTGTTAACGTGGAGAAACCATACGAAAGCTACACTGGATCCAATGTGAAACTTCGGTCTGTTTCATTTCGCTTAATCTGGAGTTAGGATTTGATTTAGAACCAGTGTTGCTGTTTTTTTTGTTTTTTATTTAAAAAACATAAAAAACGTTTTTATTGTTTAAAACTGTCTTTTATGTTTTTTATGTTTTTTATATTTTTTAACCGTTTTTTTTTAAGTTTTGTTTTTAACCATGAAAATCCTAGTTCAGAATTAAATACAACACACACGACCTAGATTAACGTAAGAAGCAACTGAACTTGGTATTTAATTGTTACATGTAAAAAAATTGAATTGTAACATCAGCGATAAATGAACCTGCTAGACAGGTGGTTGGATTCGGGCCTTAGGTGCGCAGTGAAATTTTCTAAGTTTTTTAACATTGTATCCCCTATCTCGAGTTTATTCAAAGTTTTTTGACGATTCCGGTTACCTTATAACAGAAAATTTGACCTCTACAATGTTTTTGCAAACATAGTCACAAGCAACTTTTGTGGGGAACATTTGTCTCTGTGGTGACCTGATAAGGTCAGAGGTCAAGGTGACCTCTGAGATACATTATAGTAGAAAATTTGATCTCTACAAAAGTTTTTGCAAACATCGTCACCAGCAACTTTTGGGGGGAACGTTTTTCTCTGCAGTGACCTCATGAGGTCAGAGGTCAAGGTGACCTCAGAGATAATATAAGATAAAATTTGACCTCTACAGAAGTTTTTGTAAACATCGCCACAAGCATCCTTCGTGTGAAAGATTTCTCTGCGGTGACCTCGAGGTTCAGAGGTCAAGGTAACCTCTGAGATACATTATAACAGCAAGTGTTAGTGTGTTAGTGTTAGGGTGTTAGTGTGTTATTTTGTTAGTGTTAGTGTGTTAGTGTAGTAAAAGTTTGCTCAAACTTTTACTAGCACTAACACACTAACACTAGCACAATATCACACTAACACTTGTTATAATGTATCTCAGAGGTCACCTTGACCTCTGACCTCGAGGTCACCGCAGAGAAAAATCATTCACAAAAGATGCTTGTGGCGATGTTTACTAAAACTGCTGTAGAGGTCAAATTTTATCTTATCATATTATCTCTGAGGTCACCTTGACCTCTGAGTTCATGAGGTCACCGCAGAGGAAAATTTTCCCCACAAAAGTTGCTGGTAACGATGTTTCCAAAAACTTTTGTAGAGGTCAAATTTTCTGTTATAATATATCTCACAGGTCACCTTGACCTGACTTCATCAGGTCACCGCAGAGAAAAATCTTCCCCACAAAAGTTGCTTGTGGCGATGTTTACAAAAACTTTTGTAGAGGTCAAATTTTATCTTATCATGTTGTCTCAGAGGTCACCTTGACCTCTGACCTAATGAGGTCACCGCAGAGAAAAATGTTCCCCACAAAAGTTGTTTGTGACTATGTTTGCAAAACTTTTGTAGATGTCAAATTTTCTGTTATAAGGTAACCGAAATCGTCAAAAAACTTTGAAAAAACTCGAGATAGGGGATACAATGTTAAAAAACTTAGAAAATTTCACTGCGCACCTAAGGCCCGAATCCAACCTAGACGGGTAGCCGTCAGGACATCAATTAATGCGTAGTGCAATATGAATAAAAAAATTGCAAATAGGGATTTTATCGTCCATTTGTCGTGTGTGTTGCAGCTACGGTTTAGTTTGTTTAAACACTGTTTTTTAAAAAAAAAACAAGTTGTTTTAAACATGTTTTAAACACTGTTTTAAACAAATGTTTTTTTTCTTCGCCACACTGTTTAGAACTAATGAGTTTTACTTTAAATATTTTAAAGATATTTTTTAAGAGTGACAATTGTTCGGCGCCTCTCAGATATTATGAAGGAAAAAGAGGTCATCGTACACACCCTCTCATCCTATCCTGAAATGAACTCCAGTATAAAAATGGAAGTAGGAATTGAGGATTGTCTTCATATTGAATTCGAGTACAACAAGTCAAAGTATCATTTGAAAGATGTCATCGTTGGGAAAATTTATTTTCTTCTTGTTCGAATCAAAATAAAGCACATGGAGATTGCCATTATCAAACGAGAAACGACTGGTTCTGGTATGAAATCACTCAATTTAATAATTCTTAACTTTTTTTTTTTCTTAAGATGTGGAACTAGCAAACTTTAATAAGTTATTTTGGTGGTATTGTCCAAACAGGGCCTAATACATTCAATGAAAATGAGACAATTGCAAAGTACGAGATTATGGATGGGGCTCCAGTACGGGGCGAAAGCATTCCGATACGTGTCTTTCTGGCAGGTTATGAGCTCATGCCGACGATGAAGGACGTAAACAAAAAGTTCTCTGTCAGGTACTACTTGAATCTGGTTTTGGTGGATGAGGAGGATCGTCGCTACTTCAAGCAACAGGTAGCTATAATAAGACATACCATAACAAAAATTTAATCTTTAAACCTTCAACGAAATCCTCAGTAACTGAAATCCGTAGTTGTCTGAAATAAAATCAACTTTTTCCAATAGGAAATCATATTATGGAGGAAGGGTGATAAAACTAGGAAGCCATTTCAAACTTCACTTCAGCAACAATACAAGCAGATGCAGAATCCAAATGTGACTCTATCAAACAGTAACAGTTCTCTAAAGCCTTCTGACTCTCAAGACGAGAGTGGTGACGGTGATGGGAAGGCCGAATCAGTTTTGGATAATGACCAGGCAAGTCCTGATAAACAGTTCCAATCAGTCATCAATAGCACAGAGACCGGACCGACGGAATTTAGTCAGCCTACGTCTCCAACAGAAGAGGAAAAAGAAAATCTTGGTAAGCCTTCCCATGCCTCTGTGACCAAAGAATCTGAAACTGAAACTCGACCCACTTCAGCTGACTAGAAGTTTTTATAACGCTGCTTATTAGGATCAAGTGAAAGGAAGCTAGTGATCAAGTTAAGTTTAAAATAATGTATATTATATTATTTACTTCTCTCACATCCACTTACAAGCAGTAGTGTAAGCTCGAGTTCTTTGTATTAAAATATTTCAAAGCTCTTTTGCTTGTCCAGAAATGTCTTTCACTCTGAGTCATTTGGATGGTTTGTAATCAGGATTCAGGATCGATCTGTAGGTAGTTCGTAATAATTTATTGTTTACATGTTAATTTGTTTCATGGGTTGGCGAAGTACACGAACTGTACTTTGTTATTAAAAAATTAAATAGGAATATAGATAGCTTATCATACATTAGATCGGGACGTGTCGCCAGCTATACGATCCACATACTAAAAAAAATACAATGATTACTAGCGTTTCAGAACGGCACTATGTAACAGAAAATACCATAACAAGAGAGTACTTACTTTACTGATACCGGGTAAATTGAGAACGGAACCAATTATAGGCAGTCTTCTAATGAAACTGATTACGAATGGGAAAAAACCCGAGAAGAGAAGAACAAATCCATAGATTTCAATGATCATTCCGATAATTGGCCATCCAAACAGTACCACTAGAATTCCTCCGAAGAAAGAAGCAGTTGCCCGTAATTTATGCCATTGAAAGAAGAATCGGAATGTTCGGTTGAGTCCAATTACAAAAGCAAGACCACTGAGAAATAAAATCTGAAATTCAAAACAGTAATCAATTGGTAATTTCACAAAATTTTTAGTTTTTAAAATAAATTCCATTTCTTACATTGCCAATAGCCAGAAGACCCTTGTCGAAGAGGAGGATGACACCAAGTACCAAGAATGCTGCACCAAATCCCACCAAAGCAATCCCTATTTCTGTAAACGAGAAGCACTTGTATTAAGAGGTAACAAGGACAGGACAATCGTGTCATATGTGGACAAGAAAGCACTTCTTACCAAACAGATTCATAATCACAGGAGAATAAAAATACTAATTATTATTGTAGATAAAATACAACAAATTATCTCAACAAGGGTTTACCAAATTATTTGATTTGCTCACAGATTTAAAAAAAGTTCATTGCATCACTTCATGAGTTTATGATTTCTAAACCATACTTGTACTTTAAAACAACTAAACATTATAAGTGTTGAACGATATCCATGGTGATTTTTTGTTATTTGACAATAGACATCAGGGACATTTTAGACAATCAAGTCTCCATGAACCCTGTGACAAATAATGAATGAGGCATGCTTTTACCAAGAGCACAGTCCTTTATTAAACAATGACGATTTATGAACTGAAACCTCGATGCCCTCCACAATACCAGGAGCCTAGCGTCCTTCTGTTCTGTGCCATCTAGGCAGTGGCGGTTGGTTGTAAAATCTCATTGTAACATCCACTATTAAGTTTGATTTAGTTTGAGATGCTGCAACTTGTAAACACGCAATAATGGGTATATTTCATTACAATCAACAACATCTGCCTGTATCCAGCCCGCCCTTCCCTATTGCAAACCTAAGTACCCAGTCTCACCTTCAAATCTAACGACTTAGAATCTATATTAGTTAAATAACATCCACTTACTCTGGGAATCCGTTGTCTGGAACATAACTGATAAGATGGGTTGTTTTGACGCAGCCTTCCTTCAGCTTAGGCTCAAAAAAACGATACTCTACCGTTGCTTCACCACTTCGTCCCAGCTGTCACGCTTAATAAATGGAAACAAATTTTTGACACATGAACGTGACGACGACGAGAAGATACGGGTGACATCGACAGAACTGCCTGACAGTAACAGGCACAAGTCGAGTGTATCTAAACAACAGACAACCGAACAGGTACGATATGGCTGACCGGCGTGGCGATTCTACCTGAAATGGTTTTCAACCAAAATATTCAAATTCCACCCATCCCAACTGAATTTTTTCATTATTCCTGGAGTTATTCCCTCGGGAATTCAAGTAAGAAATATGTCAATCCATCCGAAACTTAGCATAAACTATGAATCTGGCGTCCGATGTTGGTAGTTATTTTTTCAAAAATTTTTAACAATTATTGAGCGAAANTATTGTAGAATTCCCTCGGGAATTCAAGTAAGAAATATGTCAATCCATCCGAAACTTAGCATAAACTATGAATCTGGCGTCCGATGTTGGTAGTTATTTTTTCAAAAATTTTTAACAATTATTGAGCGAAAAATTATTTTCCCAAGGTACTTTCATATAATTTAAAAAAAAATTATTTTTGTAATTCACTATGGATTTAATTAACAAGGTATAGTTCAAATCTGACAGTTTCGTCAAGCTCATCTCAGGCGAGATGATTTTTTATACACCACTTTTCCACTTAAATTCACCATAGATGGTATGATGAATTTTGTTAGACCCTTTACAATTAAAGTCCTATTCCTTATTAGAGATTTTAACTAAGATTTTTAAAGCTATTTATGTAAAACCAATTATCAAAAAATTAAAATTTTACACTCCACAAAAATATATTATCAAAGAAAACTCTTCCCATGGCCATTTCAAAGCATCTGAAATTCTAGAACTATTCACATTGTATCTATAATTTGCATAACGCATTTACCCAAACTATGTAGTACACTTATATCAATAAAAATATCTTCTACATTTGTGCATACAAATAGTGAAAATCTGTAGATCAAAATATAGAGAAATTGGTCTGCTGTTTAGTGATATACCGAGAGACTGACCACGTATAAACTCAAATTTTTTTTTAAATTAGTGAATAATGATGACTAGTCAGGTCATTTGAATTTACCGCCATTTTATTTTATCATCAAANCTTCTACATTTGTGCATACAAATAGTGAAAATCTGTAGATCAAAATATAGAGAAATCGGTCTGCTGTTTAGTGACATACCGAGAGACTGACCACGTATAAACTCAAATATTTTTTTTAAATTAGTGAATAATGATGACTAGTCAGGTCATTTGAATTTACCGCCATTTTATTTTATCATCAANATTTTTTTTAAATTAGTGAATAATGATGACTAGTCAGGTCATTTGAATTTACCGCCATTTTATTTTATCATCAAATACCAAATATCATTAGAAGATTTACACATCTGCATTGTCATTTTGTGATTTGACCTCAAGCTTTGGTAAGAGGTGTTAATGCCGAAAATTTAACTTTTGAAACCGACTGGTACACTCCGGGTTAACTTGACCTTTCTCAAAATTCTCAAGAATGTAGCTTCTCACTTCTCATTTTGTATNACTGGTACACTCCGGGTTAACTTGACCTTTCTCAAAATTCTCAAGAATGTAGCTTCTCACTTCTCATTTTGTATAAGTACAACTGTAGCAACTGCTAACATGAAAACATATCATTGTAAGTTCTAGTTCTATTTTATTTTGATTTNTATAAGTACAACTGTAGCAACTGCTAACATGAAAACATATCATTGTAAGTTCTAGTTCTATTTTATTTTGATTTTGATTGATTCTTAAAATGAGTAATAATAATAATTATTGTTAGTATTTGTCTTGAAATTGATACAGTCTTGTTTGAGTTCAATGTCTATAGTCTATCAGTCGAATTTCAAATGAAACGATTTGATAAGTTAAAAGTAAATAAGTTGTTCATTTCCTNTGTCTATAGTCTATCAGTCGAATTTCAAATGAAACGATTTGATAAGTTAAAAGTAAATAAGTTGTTCATTTCCTTGTTAGTCATCTTCGTCAGTTTTCAAACAATGGGAATTAGAGATTGAGTTTTAAGATTGAAACCCTTAGCTTTTATTTCCATTTGTCTTGTAAACTAATCTGAGCCTACGGAAGCTAAACACATGGGACATGGACGTAAAAGTGATGATGATGATCATAGAACTTAAGTGACTAAACGGTAAGGGTCAATATCAAGGCATTGACCAAGGACTCATGAACCTTGGAAATACTCAAACAATAATTATATTGAAAAATGGAATTTATTATTTTTGCTTTCTCCTTTTCCTGGAACTGATGAGGTAATTAGTGATGCTCATNATATTGAAAAATGGAATTTATTATTTTTGCTTTCTCCTTTTCCTGGAACTGATGAGGTAATTAGTGATGCTCATCAACTCTCTTAAGTACCGAAAATTTTTTTTATTTTTGGTACTCAGGATACTCAGGAAGTATATTTTTGTTCTGATTTGATATCCCTCAGAGACTTGAGGATAAATAATGAGTCTAGCAGGACTCAACACTCAAAAGACCCTTTAATTCCTCATTTTCTTATTTATTTTTGACATACGGAACAACAACACATGTATAACCCGCCTGACTCCAACAATGAAAAGCGAAAAGTCAAAAATCATAAATTAACTATCTCCCTCATGTATCTAACAACGTAGTAGTTCCATTTTGGTTTTTAAATCTAGAAACTTTACATCCCTACTACCTAACTTACTCCATCCCTTCATTAACTTCCTTTTATCATTTCCAAACGCTCTTAAATCTTTTGACAGCTAAAAGACACTAAACCCAAGAACTAGGGAAATGTTTTGACTCGTTAACAAATTTTTGTGGTTTTTCAACCATTGTTACTTTTACATTTTATTTAAAAGTATCAGAAATTGACGAAAGAAGATATTCTATAGTAAATTTAATTTCAAACTTTTAAATTTCTGCATACTATTTAATTTGTATAATTTTTTTTTTAATAACTTTTTTTTCTTCCCAGGAGCCATTTGGCTTTTATCTCTCAATGGAAGCGTAATAAGTGTTTGAAAAACTCTTTGTAAATAATAGGCCTAAATTATGTTTACGTAGATTAATAAAAAATACTATCAAATTAGCATCTTTGGAGTTTTGTATAACAGACCGACAGACAGACAGACGGACACATCAATCTTATAAACCCCTCCTCCTCTCCTCTAGAGTATCACTGTCATACTAACATTAAACGGGATTTAAATCTATGGTAGACGATTTATAATTTATGGTACGTACCATGGATTTAAATCCAATGTTGGCTATTTATAATCTATGGTGATGACGTCGTGCTATAGATTATAATCCCAAACCATGTATTATAATATATGGTATTTCTGCGCAATTGCACTAGTGACCCAGCGACCCCTGACTTCCGGAAAATGTTTTAAATGAAACTTTGAGCATTTATCTACAATTTAGTCTTTGCAAAATTGAAATAAAATAAACCCTTCCGTACTCGAGATATTCGAGTTTAAAAAACACACCATGATGTCTAACCTTTACCTCAAGTCTGTCTACATCATGAATTATCTACGTAAAAAATTAAATACAAAAATTTCCGGGCCTGATTTTCCTAATTCATTACTTCGAATTTCTTCAACTCATTATTTATTGTTATATATTAAGAGGCTATGGGTTAATTTTAAGAACTAATTTATTATATCGCAGCAACGTATATTACAAAAAAACGATCCTTGCGTTATAAATAATTAACGCTATTTTAATGATAATTAACTAATGTTTTCATTTCACTTGAACAGTGTCAACTTCCATTTGACCATGTAGTTTTCAACAGTAACAGAACTATCAAGCCTGCGAACCCAGAAATGACAATTAATTGGTAAAATTGATATTGTATCATTGTCTTCACGATACAGCAGAGCAGGTAGTCATGGAATGGTTTTCATTGTTTCAATCGGTTTTCCCTATATATGTTTCCATCCATCGAACACTTGTCGAGAAGTTTTAAAAAAATCCATCGTGGTCTCTAACAGGAACACTATGATCCATTATGTGACGATATTATTTGTAAATGAGTTAACTGAATTCGTCATTGGAATAAAAATGTTGAGTATGTATTTAAGAATTCTCATTTCATCTTTATCAAGGATTGGTTCTTACGATTGATTCGTATTTAGCAATCATTTGATGTATATTCATTTGATGTATTCAAAAATAAATTAACACACTCATTAAAAAACTATCAGCTAAACCAGTCAATTTTTTCGTCAAAATTGCTACAAAGTCGATAATACTCTACATAATTTTATCACTACTAGCAATAAATGAGATTGGATTCCTTATTTTCATGTACACCGACATATACGCGGTTATCAAACTGTTGCTTCATGCTCTGATACATTGTTTCTTATGGAGAAAAGAGGATTTACTTTTAAACTCGAATATCTCGAGAATGGAAGGGTTTATTTCAATTCTGCAAAGACTAAATTGTAGATAAATGCTCAAAGTTTTATTTAAAACATTTTCCGAAGGTCAGGGGTCACTAGCGCAATTGCGTAGAAATACCATATATTATAATACATGGTTTGGGATTATAATCTATGATACGACGTCATCACCATAGATTATAAATCGCCAACAATGGATTTAAATCCATGGTACGTACCATAGATTATAATCATCTACCATATATTTAAATCCCGTTTAAGGCTTGTATGTCTGTAGTATTTTCATGTTTCTTAAGTTATAATAGAAAATTTTTGAAAATTTACTATTGATAAAAAGTAAAAAGTTTGTAATAATTTCACGAACCCTGATTACACGTGGATAATTACTTCTTTTCAATCTCAAATTTCCAATCCCACCTGTCTAAGTCACCTTAGGGAATTCTGTTAAGTTTTTCTTCAAGATGGAAGGGTTGTTAAGGGAGTAATTNCGTAGATTATAAATCGCCAACAATGGATTTAAATCCATGGTACGTACCATAGATTATAATCATCTACCATATATTTAAATCCCGTTTAAGGCTAGTCTGTCTGTAGTATTTTCATGTTTCTTAAGTTATAATAGAAATTTTTTGAAAATTTACTATTGATAAAAAGTAAAAAGTTTGTAATAATTTCACGAACCCTGATTACACGTGGATAATTACTTCTTTTCAATCTCAAATTTCAAATCCCACCTGTCTAAGTCACCTTAGGGAATTCTGTTAAGTTTTTCTTCAAGATGGAAGGGTTGTTAAGGGAGTAATTTCATTCCAGTTTGTTCTACTACCTTATGTAAAGTTCTTTAGTTGAAAAAACCTTCTGTACTGTCTCTTATTAAGTTATGTGCATATGAAGAGACTAGATGTTTGAAAGATATAGTAACAAAATGTTAAGTGGAGGTAGTTTGAATGTTTTTATCATACAGAGGTTAGTTAGAAATTGAAAAGACAAGATTATTGAGGACGAGGTTAGGTTTGATCTGATGGTAGAATTTGAGGCAAAAGGGTTTTTTTTTACCCCCTTCTCACCGCCGCCGTTTCTAAAGACATTGAACATTGAGAAATGTTTTATAAAGATTATTACTATGAATTGTATTAAATAGTCGTGGTAAAGATCCCTTGGTTTCGTGGTCTGGGATATCCAATTTTCTACTTTTTATAACCAACTGGCTCTCTATACTACAGAATGATGATTGTCTTGATGTTAAAATGTGAGAGCTAAGGATATGAAGTGGTTTTTGTTATTTTTCTACAGTAGTCAGTCACCAGTATCCACTCACCAAATAAACAAGGAATTCTGCTATTTCTGTCAACGTCCAAATCAAATATACCTTATTGGTTCTTCCTTGTCCAAATATAACTCATTTTTTTTCTGATAAATTTTGATTCAGGAAGTTTGGAAACATTTAAACCAGTTCAATTCATGAAGTGAGTTGAGTGTAGTACAGTTAGTTTCCATAGTAACAACCATTACTGGATCAAAAACTGTTCGAGTTGAGTTTGTGTACAAACAAGTTTCGAGTCCGAGTCAGTAGTAATAATTATTAGGAGTTAATACAAAATTATTTTTATTTTTCAAAAAAAAAATTTAATTTTTGCTCACAAATTTAGGAATCATTTCTTGATTGAGCAAAAAAAANTTTTTATTTTTCAAAAAAAAAATTTAATTTTTGCTCACAAATTTAGGAATCATTTCTTGATTGAGCAAAAAAAATCAAATCCTTCTAAATCTGTGAGAATAATTATAAAAAGAAAATATAAAGTATAAAAAAGTCATTGNCAAAAAAAATCAAATCCTTCTAAATCTGTGAGAATAATTATAAAAAGAAAATATAAAGTATAAAAAAGTCATTGTAGATAAAGTATCGAATCGGAGTATTAGCATCTGGTTTGAGATTGTCCCTTACTTGATCATAAGCCATATCCAGAGTCTTGACATGGAGGAATTGAAAAAGTTGTACTAAATGGACCCTTCTTGTCTTCAACAATAGAAACTTACTCTGAGGTAATGGTGTAGTTAGTAATATAATGTCTAAAGACGAAACTAGAAAAGTTATTCTTAGTCAAAAAGGAAATGGTAGTGAGGAGAAACAGGGTTCGTTGTAGCCTTTAGCGTTCATCTTACTCATTTCCCTACAAAGTCCCTTGTCTTCCTTTCAGTTTCACAAGACGCTCCTAAGGATAAAGAAGGCCTCCTTTCGTTTTCTCACTTTTTTTTATTCATTTTTTAAATTTTAAATTTAGTTTTCTTATCCTCTTTGACAACAATGGATTTATTGATTTAGACTTAAGAGTTTAGTTGAAAGAAGAAAAAATATTTATTTTATTACATTGTTCTGTTCTAAATTCAGGAAGGAACCCTTTGAGTCCAGAGGGTACTTTGGTATATGCAGACGGACAACGTACATTTATCAACATGCTCAAACGTCCAATACTCACTTGTAAGTTTAATTCAACTTTCATTTTTTATTATTAGTTATTATTTTATTTTATTTTTTACATTTATCAGAAAAATATTGAATCATATTCATCAGTCTAAAGTGTGTAAAAATATTAGGAAGTTATACCTAATGTTTTTGCTTCTTGAAGTAATTTAGACCATATTATTACATTTTTAAATGACAAATCTAACCAAGTTAACTCTCAAGTATTTAAAAAATAAGTTATATCTTTTCTTAAATCTTTACCTCTGATTTGAGTATAGCTAACTAAACGATTACGTATTCTAATTTAATTGTTCTCAACTCTTTCATTTTATTTTATCTTTACGGATACATGAGCATTGAGACTAAAATTTTTTATTTATTTTAAATTAATATAACTAAAGATGAGGAAATATGCAAGAAAGGTTATAAATTAAAAATTTTTTAAATAAAATTAATTCTTTAAAAGTTAATCATAGTAGGGTATATTGGAATGAAGTCATATCAGATTTATAAACTTTTAACATACTCTCGAACCAAATAGCATTGAGCCCACGAAGTTCTCGCCGAAAGTTGTTCTGGTTTTAATTTAGAGATGTGCGCGTCTTCTCATTACAATTTTTAGACTGAAGTTAAAAAGTTTAATTTGTGATTCAGATAATTCTTTATTCTTTGATTTACTTTTAGCNAAAATTAATTCTTTAAAAGTTAATCATAGTAGGGTATATTGGAATGAAGTCATATCAGATTTATAAACTTTTAACATACTCTCGAACCAAATAGCATTGAGCCCACGAAGTTCTCGCCGAAAGTTGTTCTGGTTTTAATTTAGAGATGTGCGCGTCTTCTCATTTCTATTTTTAGGCTTTGAAGTTAAAAAGTTTAATTTGTGATTCAGATAATTCTTTATTCTTTGATTTACTTTTAGCTTGCCACCAAAAATTCAAATAGACAGAACCAAAGGTGAAAAAGTTTCTAATTATGTTGAAGGAGAGTGTATACAAGGAATTAGGCGGGAGACACTCAAGAAATTTCTGGAAAAAAACTG
Source organism: Holacanthella duospinosa (assembly GCA_002738285.1). Taxonomy (NCBI): domain Eukaryota; kingdom Metazoa; phylum Arthropoda; class Collembola; order Poduromorpha; family Neanuridae; genus Holacanthella; species Holacanthella duospinosa. The sequence goes on along the minus strand of NIPM01000014.1, from coordinate 697,887 downwards.
GAATGTTGTCACCTTCTAAACACAAGACTTTCATAAAAGCGATGAGAGATTTGTCTGATTACAGTGATTGTAAACGATTCAATTTGTTTTGTCTGATTATCAGGTGTATAGTTTTCGGCTTTTGGTGGTAGAACTGTGAATGACCTTTTTACCGTAGATACGTTAACATCACATGCTATAGCAGTGCCTGATTCACAATTCTAATTTCAATTTTTTCCAGAAATTTCTTGGGTGTCTCCCGCCTAATTCCTTGTATACACTCCTTCAACATAATTAGAAACTGTTTCACCTTTGGTTCTGTCTATTTGAATTTTTGGTGGCTAGCTAAAAGTAAATCAAAGAATAAAGACTTATCTGAATCACAAATTAAACTTTTTAACTTCAAAGCATAAAAATTGAAATAAGAAGACGCGCACATCTCTAAATTAAAAACAGAACAAGTTTCGGCGAGAATTTCGTGGGCTCAATGCTATTTGGTTCGAGAATACAAATTGTATAGGAAATAATCTATTATTACCATTTTCCGACATCAATTTAAGTTTCAATTTTTATATAAACTATTTNAGAATTTCGTGGGCTCAATGCTATTTGGTTCGAGAATACAAATTGTATAGGAAATAATCTATTATTACCATTTTCCGACATCAATTTAAGTTTCAATTTTTATATAAACTATTTTATATTTACGAGATTTATCTACAAGGGTTAATTAATTATTTTACTGTTCTACATCGATATTTAAACTCCCAAATAATAATAATAATAATAATAATACTAGATAGGTCCAGGTCTCAAATGAAATTATGACACCATAGAGATTATCAAACTAACTCATTGTTGGTATAAAAAAAAAATTTATACCTCTTCTGCTCTGATTATTACAAATTGAAAATGGTTCACATTTTTATTTTATTCTATTCTTTACTTATGTACATAAATCTAATAAGTAGTAAGAGTTCCTTATTCTGATTTCCAAATATTGACAAGTTTCTATTGAATTTAGTTTTAACAATTGGTACTTTTGGTTACATGATGTATACATCCTAACATTATTTATTACATTTAACATCCAACTTTGCCAAAAGCAAATAAAAGACGTATTGTTGATGGTGTGGATGTTTAAAATATTTTCTCATCATAAAGAGTTTACTCACTTGTCTAAAGAATTTTTATTCTCATATTATAAATTTATGTGTAGACTATAATTGAAATTGTAACCGGAGACATGGACTATCATTATTTTTGTGGTGACATTTCTCTGGTCAATTTCGCAAAAAGAATAAACGGCATGGCAGGAGAGTATGAAGCTCAAGGAGTAAGGCATATGGGTTAATAATTATTACCACAAGTCTCAATACCACACTACTTTACTCATTATTTCACCTTCTTGTCTTCTAATAATTCCTATTGAATTAAAACTTAATTAAAATATTTATATAATAATTAACTATCCTAAATATAACCTATTCTGCAATAACACTTTTTTTTTTCTTTTTTTTTTTTGGCATTGTATTTTTTCATTTATTCCATATAATAGATGGTTATATTCTATTCCATTGTTAGTTATAAAATGAGTTTTATTAATAGTAATAATAATGTACCATATTGTTCCTATTCTTAGAGATTAGATACATAATAAAAAAAAAAATAGCTCATAGTTCAATTAGCTCATGATGGAAATAGCTGATAGAATTGAGAGATAAAGTTATCTAAAAAATGAATAAGAATGATATTATAAATTGTTCTGAGATTATAAATTAACAAGTTCATATGCAAATCCATTGTCTCCTAATTTTATTTGACGAAGGTGATATCGATATTGAAAAGTAGAAAAATTGTCAGGGGTTGAGGAACCATTATCCTTAACATAACACTATCTTCTCTTGATTAACTTTATTAAGTACATACTACACTTCTCTTTATTACGTAAACAAAAAAAAAAAAAATTTTTTTTTTTTTTTTTTTTTTTTGTACAAAAAAAAAATCTAAAAAAATTCTTTGTTTCTGGGTTACGTAGAGGTATAATAAGAGTGAAGTATGTAAGCTATCAAGGTCATATTATTGCATCATTTCATATGGAATTTTCTTCCTTAATGAATACAATGAAGTGAAGTATAATTCCTAAGGAAATTATTATGTTTGTGGGAATTACCTTAGGAGAATTGTAGAAAACAATGAAAGATCAACATGCGTCATTGAGAGAGAGAGAAGATGAGTCCTTATGTCATAATAATTAAGAAAGATTTTTGAATCATTTCTAATTTCAATGTTAATTCTTCACCTCTAATAATTTACAAACTCTTTCATTTTAACATAACCTCCCATGACATACTTGCATGATCATTCTTACATCTTACATAGTAGTTCAATTTTTATTTTTATTTTTATTCCAGTCTTTATTAGGACTATGATTGAAATTATCAAAAGTAGTTTGTATAACAGGAAGGAAATTATATGAATTTAAAATTATCAAAATATAAAAATTATTATTGTTGTTAGCTATTATTGATTGAAGATGGGAAATTGATGATTTGTAATCAGTAGTTTATACATATTGTGAAGTGGTTGTAGTGTTATGATGAGTTAGACTGTACTTTAATAATATGACTTTCTCCTGGAAATATCCAATGCAAGAGTAACTTTATTTTATTATCAACAAAGTTTGCATGCACTATGTATCCATCAAATTGGACCTTGATGTTTGTTAGTTATATTATTGGCATATCCTATGAAATCACTATGGCACACGCTGCGTCAGCACCAACACAATAATAATAATTATCAAATTTAATGAATTCACCAGATGCAGTAGAAATATGAGTACAAAGTATTAACTTATGACAAGATTTAAGAAACATCGGTTATAGTAAAATTTTCAGGGATATTTTATTGACTGTAGTTGATGTTAACTAAAAGTGTGAGTTTTGATATTCTACTCTTTTCTATCTTCCAGGCATAGACAGGGTTAATAAGCTCCAACGTTTGAGTTTACTAATAACAGAGATTTATCAATATCANTGTTAACTAAAAGTGTGAGTTTTGATATTCTACTCTTTTCTATCTTCCAGGCATAGACAGGGTTAATAAGCTCCAGCGTTTGAGTTTACTAATAACAGAGATTTATCAATATCAAAGTTTCTTATAACAGATTTTTACTGTATTAGGAAAGTTACGAATATTCATATTATTATGATGCAGTACAGTANAAAGTTTCTTATAACAGATTTTTACTGTATTAGGAAAGTTACGAATATTCATATTATTATGATGCAGTACAGTACTAAAATTGGGAATAATTCTTTAGTTAATGCGTAGTAAGTTGGGTAATAGAAGTCAAGTACAGTAGATATTATTTTCAAAGTTTAAAAATTTTTGGTAGGAAGTTGATACAGAATAAGTATGAATTCATAGTGATAGAAAGTGACGAAGGAAACATTATTATGCGTAGAGTATTATAATAAAGGCTATGTTGTTATGTCACGTTACTTCCTAAAAATTACTTCAAATTTGGGTCAACTTCATTTTTTAATTCTTGTTAGCCTCAAACTTTATAGGATTATTCATTGTAAAATCCACCTTGCATGATGGGTAGTTTGAATCATCATCATCAATAGATAGATTTGTTTTGAGTATTATTGAGATAGGGAATATTCTTTAGCAATATAAGACAATGCGTTGATTAGTCTTAATAGTTTGAACAATTATAAATTTTAACACCTGTTGTGGTGACCTCCTCTTCGTTACTGAGCATGAGCAATGAGCAATGATGTAAATGTTGAGTATTGGATAGGGAAAGTGATTTGGGTCGTTTCGGTCACTTAGGTCAATCAAGTGACCTATACACTTTCATTTTCATATTGATATTAGTTAGAATTCAATGAATTTATGTGAGAAATTAAACCAGAGGTCAATTAGTATGACCCCTATGGTTTATAGAATGGACCTCTGGTTCTTGAATCCTCAATGGATATTCCATTGTAAATTTCTGCAATTTCTAGTTACATTACCATATACACAGAGTTGATTAAAATTAGCACATGTCTCTAAATTTTTTTTTGAGACTTTTCATGATAAGCTTCAACTTATATGAAGGACAAAAATAACAGAAAATGATTTGATTAGTTCTCATCTCGACAGAGACAAAATGTGAATTAAAGTAATCATCTACTTGCCGTCAATTAAACTTTAATCGTTTAAATAGAATAAATTATTAATATCTTTTACTAATATTTATATTATTATATTATATGTTATAATNCTTTAATCGTTTAAATAGAATAAATTATTAATATCTTTTACTAATATTTATATTATTATATTATATGTTATAATGTTTATATCTCAACCAGTTTGGTTTAGAATCATGCATTATGATGATTCTATGAATATAATCTTACTGCTATAATAATAATGATTCGAAAGATAAATTTTCAGGTGATGGAAGTATGCAAGTTCTTTTCTAAGATAGTAAAATATAAAAGAATTAGATGAAATTGGGATAGATGATGTTGCTTTTGTAAGCATTGTTGTCATTTGGAGAAAGTTTATTTTTTTCTTTTATTTTTTTTTCTATTTCATTCTAATTTTAGGGTCGTTCCTTAAAAATGATAAGGTAATCTATATGTCTGTTAATTGAAAACATGCACGCATTGCTTGATGTCTCTTAGTGTTATTTCTCTTCCTTTGATTTTTTTTTAGACAATGAGATTTCACTGTTTTGTCTAAAGTAAACCAAGTATCCGTCAGTCAACAGTTTTTTTTATCATTAGGCTAAGGCTATGAGTAAAGATTAAAGATGATCAAGTTTAAGAAAAGGAAAACGATTGACCTAATTCTCACCGACCATCAGTCTAAATTGAATACTTTTCTATTTCTATGCAAAAATTAATATATTTAGAATTGAGTACTACTAACAAGGTAAAATACCTTGGAGGTTACCTGTCATAAAGTACTCAAAATTTTATAAACATTTTCAAAAATATAATAATTTTTTTTTGATAATTCAAAACTATGACATAATATGTACTAACTAGTACTGGTCATAGTTGTTCATGTGTTGGAATTCATTGAATTGAGTAGACTTGGTGAAGGACGTTATCAAAGGAAGTGATGGGAAAGGACCCTCGATGGACCCACCATTTTCTAAACCAAAGATTTCATTGTTGGAAGTTTTTTTTTTTTTTTTTTTTTTTTGGTGGAAACTTTCCGTTGATACATCCATCACCATCGACCATGAAATCTGGCACTTTTTGAGTATTGTTGTAAGACGATACTCCACCTGTAAAAGAGTATCGAAAGATACGAACGAGTCCCTTGAAGGGAAGGGATAAAATACCGTAAGACAGGAGTTTTTCCCCTACTATTCTTTCAATACTTACCACTACCCTTCATTTCTTGAAACTTGAACATCCCTTCTCAATTGAAAACCTTCAACGGTCAAAATTTGAGGAAGCATGGGGTCCTTTTTTTTCTTTTTGAGGAGGCGGAGGATTCAGAAAAATCTTAATTGACTATATACCCATTTCTTGCATTAATCATACCTAATTCAAATATTCAAATTGAAACAATTCCATTCCAAGAACATTCAAATCGGATTGGNCTTGCATTAATCATACCTAATTCAAATATTCAAATTGAAACAATTCCATTCCAAGAACATTCAAATCGGATTGGTTGCATTTTTTTTTTAATTTTTCTCAAAGCGTCCATATTGAATATGACAAGATGTTCTAAGTTGAAAAAATTTTTTTTTAGCCGTGGCGATTACATTTGGAGTGATTCTTATTTTGTCGGGAGTCATCTGTCTTCTATTCTTCCAGTCACTTGTGGACTTCATTATAGCTTCCGTAAGTAACATTTAACAAAATCTAACCACCGACAACAAATTCTTCAAATCAAGCATGTATTTTTTTTTATATAATCTTAAAAACAATTTAGCACAATAATGGGAAAGAAACTTTGGATTTCAAAAAAGAATTTTACATAATGACGTTGAATTTGTGAAAAAAAAAATCCAGATGGAATATTGTGTGATGATGAAATGATTCATCATAATCTCATTGTTGATCCTTTAGGAGTTAGGTACAGAATGAATTTCCAGAAATATTTAACTAATAAACGGATATTATTTTTTTTTGTAACTTTNGATGAAATGATTCATCATAATCTCATTGTTGATCCTTTAGGAGTTAGGTACAGAATGAATTTCCAGAAATATTTACTAATAAACGGATATTATTTTTCAACTAGGAGACATTGTCAGTGTTAAATTATAATCAAAACATTATACTTAATGATGGTCTCAGAATTAATCTTTAGCAAGTCCTAATACATAATTTCTGACTTTCAATAGAATAATGTGGGACGTGAGGGATCTATTTGTCAAAGTGACTGTTCCTCACGACGTTCTATTATTGAAAGTGGAATATCGAGATACGTCAGGAGGAACCATTATAATGTGCAAAAAAAATTTTTTTTTTTTTTTTTTTTGCAAAATTAATAATGAAATGACTAAAAGGGTTATTGTACAACAGACGAAGGGAAATGTCCAAATAATAACCAAGCATGAGCCGTCTCTCGTCTTGTGCCAATTTTCGTTTGGCGTAAGCAGAACCGGATTTGCCATCTTTTTATTTTGAAATCCATTGGTTTAAGAACTCATTGATGGAAAACGAAATGAGTCTATGCATAATAATAATAATAATATAAATCTCTTTCACCATTGCAAAATTCAAAACTTGATTATTTTTTTTTTCAAAATTTATTTCTCAGGTATTATTCACTTATTCATAATAAAGTTGCAAGTGCAACTACAGTGAGTGAATTGTAGTTCGAAACTTCAGTTTATATTTTGTTTATCCTAGGATGTAAGAATATGAGGTTACAATATTAATAATAAGATGGAATAATATGCTTCTGATTAACAATAATATATTTTTGTCGATGAATAATTTCAGAGACTTCCACTAAAAAAAGATACTGAAACGTTTGAACTATGGAGAAAACCTCCTGCAACACCAATTCTACGAGTATATTTCTTTAACGTTACTAATGCTGATGAATTCATCAAGAATAATGGAACTATTAAATTAGTCTTACAAGAATTTGGGCCTTACACTTACAGGTAACTTTAACCAATTTCTTATTTAGTCTATTGATACTTTCATCTGACGACATTTTGATTAAATTTACTTAATTTTTGTTGTTGTTATTTATTATTTTTTTTTAGTGAAAAATGGGAGAAGGTGAATGTCACGTGGCATCCAAATGGGACGCTCTCATATCGTCAGAAAAAACTTTTTTACTTCGAGCGTGACCTGTCACAGGGTCCTCAAGACGACACTTATGTGCTTCCCAACATTCCGCTTCTCGTAAGTGATAAAAATAGATTAAGTTTGATCCTCAACTGAACTGAAAAGGATTTATGAATACTGGTAGTTAGTTTGAATTTCAAAGACAAACTTTGTCTCCTAGAATATAAAATATTTGACTAGAAGAGTTTTTGTTTTACAGTGAGAGTATAAGATTCTATTACATCGATTGATAATTTTTTAAAGCTCAAAGGTCAACTAGGGACGGGTCCCTTATCTTCTATCTAAATACAACCTATTGAGTAATAACTCGTCACTTTGAGAATTTCAATATTACTAAAGATTCAATTTCCTAAAAAAAATTTGTGCTTCATGGTTGACCTAAAGTCTTGACANTATTTTTTTTTTTTTTTTTTTTTTTTTTTTTTGTAAAATTTCAGAGTGCACTTAGTTCCTTAAAATATTCTACTGGGGTTGCCAAGAAGGCCGTTGCGACCATTTTGGATATTCTCAAACTCCAACCTTTTCATGAGAGAAGCGTGAGGGAGATGATGTGGGGTTACGATGATCCTTTACTTCGTTTAGGAAAGTCAATTCTTCCAGAAGGGAAACGCGTACCATTTGATAAATTTGGATTGTTTTATGGAAAAAATGACACAGCTGGACAAGTATATACAGTATTCACAGGACAAGAGAAATTATCCGATTTTGCTCGGATTAATGTCTGGAATGGAAAACAACGATTGGATATTTGGAAGAATCCTTATGATGATGGACAAGGTGGTAATTGTACAAAATTAGAAATTGATGAAGAAGAGGATGAAGATGAAGTACCAAAGTGTGTTCGACCAGCTCGAGATGACGATTACTGTAATATGATTAATGGAACGGATGCTACAGGATTCCCTTCAATGCTCAATGAAAACTCAACACTCTATATTTTTCAACCAGATTTATGTCGATCTCTCCATCTTACGTACAAAGAGTCGGTTCAACAGCAGGAACTTCCTGTTTTTAGGTATTAATCTCCCGTCTCTAAAAATTAATCATAAATGTTGACAAAATGCGTTCGTTTTTTTTTTGTATAGATTCGTTCCATCTGAGGCAACTTTTGGTGATGTTGAAACATATCCAGAGAATAAATGTTACTGCTTGAGCGGTCCTCCATGTTCACGACGAGGAACATTCAACATTTCTGTTTGCCAATTTGGTATGTAAAAAAAATTTTTTTTTTAATTCTTAAAATATGATCAAGTCTTAAATAAAAATATAATTTTCACCTCAGATTCTCCTATATTCATCTCTTGGCCACATTTTCTTCATGGTGATCCAAGTCTCCGTTCAGCCGTCGATGGTCTTCATCCTGATCCTGCTCGGCATCAATTTTATATTGACATCCAGCCAGTAAGTTTACAAAAGTTGACAGTCTTGAACCTTGAAAGATTTCTCGACATTCTAATTAATCTTGATAATTATTTTAATTTAGAAATTAGGCATTCCTATGCAAGCCAAAGGTCGAGTTCAGATCAACATTCAAATGAATCGTATTCCAGAAATCGCTCAAGCTGCCAGATTGGACAATGTTTTGATCCCTGTTATTTGGTTTGAAGACGTAAGTACTTGAACAATTATTATTATTCCTTAGACATTTACAATTAATAATAATCTAACCATTTAATCATAGGGTATTGAGAAGCTACCAGAGTCATTGACTTCATTGATTCGTCAAGCTGTATTCGTCCCTGACATTGCAGAATTAGCTATTTCTGTTGCTTGTCTTGGATTTGGACTTGTGTTATGCATTTGTGGAATTATTGTCCTTGGGAAGTCATACATGAATAAACGAGGTCAAGCAACGGCTCGTGTTAATCCTGAAATTCCGGTAAGTTTTAAATTATTATTATTAAATTTGATGAACTTTAACAACAAGTATAGATTCAACCCCAACCCTAGCCCAAACCCAAACGAAAATATCAATTGAGAGTCCGTCCTGTCGAATTCTTATGCTTCATGGTCATTTTCACTATCATGGAGATTCTATTTCAATTGAAACACCTTCTAAATACCGAACTTCTGATGTTATTTATGACACTTGGATACATGGAACTTCTAATGATTCTAGAAGTTTATGGAGTCGTGCTTCTTTCTCCACGATTTGTATCTTATACTCTCATTCTCATACGTATTACTACTCTTCTTGTAGTCTATTTTATTAATTAACACATTCCCTTTACATAAATATTAACAAAATTAAGTACGTAAATTAATTCCCACTAAATCTACTAACTTTTATAATCTTTCATTTCAAGCGTCAAGCGGAAGAAAGGCTATTAGCAAAATATCACTCACAAGCTCACAGCTAACAAAGCCTCACTTTCTCTCTTCGGAATCTTTTTCTAATCGGGATTTAGGACGAACGGTATTTTTGGAATTAACCGAATTAATTTGCTTTGCTTAAAATATTGGCTTTGTAATGAGCTTTCTATTATTTATGCGCATTCAGGCCATAGTCAGAGTTTTTCAATTTACTAGCTTGAGTCGAGTGGTCACTTTTTGACGGATTTGAACTCATGTTCTATGTGTTTACATTATGGATGTTATTTCTCTGTTTACAATATGGATGTCATTTCTCTGTGTTTAGAATATGGATGCCATTTCTATTTGTACGGAATAGAGGTCCTTATTTCTTAAGTGTAAAGACTAATTGTATTTTTAGGAAGGTGAAAAAACTGAAAAAACATCAAATGGAATTAGAAATGGAATGACTATTCCTTACATAAATGGCGGTATGGAAATGGACGAGAAAAAAGTCGATAAAACGAGTGGTCATGGGTCCAATGGTGTAGAAAATTCAGGAGCTGAAACGATGACATAAGAGAATAATAGAAAAAAAAATTCTCTATCATCCTACACTAATCAAATAAGACTCACCGTCTTCAGTTTTACTCATTCATCTTTAATTTACTAATTTTTTTATTATTAAGTTCTTCGCTCATTAGATTTTGAATATGTAAAAACAGAATAACTGATCAACATTTTTAATTGATTTGTGTTGTACCGCCTTGTCCAAGGAATCTAACCTCCATTGTAATTACATGTACAGTCTGTTTCATTATTACATCAATCATTTTTTCTTCACTTTTCCATACTTGGCTTTGAGAAGTGGTCAAAAGTGCTCGAAACATTAGATGGTTCTGAAGTGAGATGATATGCAATTAGTTAAAATCCTTAATTTGGATAATAAATTTTTGTATTCAACTTCACTTCAGACTTTTTCATGAACAATTTTCTGTAACTAAAGTTGTCAAAGTCAGTTGGAAAGAAAGTGGAGAAAGAATGAACTGATTATAATATACAGGGTATTTCAAACTAAACAAACCATACTTTCGTTGCTTTATCCAAAATAAGTAGGATGTAAGGGTGACTTAGCAAACTGCTCCAAGTTCAAAATAATAAGTGAGTAGACTGGACGAACCGAGAGACTAACTTTTGACAACCATCCCCAAATTTAAAAATTACGATCTCCCGATCCGTTCACTCTACTCTCTGGTTATTATTTTGAAATTGGCGCGGTTGGTTTTAAATCCTCTCCTACTAGTTTTGGAGAAACCAAAGGAAGGGAGTGTTGTTTGTTTCAAACAATCTGTAAAACACTTTGTATTCTTGACATTCATTGGTGACGAAGAACATGACGAGTAGAAACCTTTTTTACGATTTTTTTTCCTCTTCATTTACTCAATTAAATTATTCCTATAGTTTTCAATGATAAGGTTACAAGGGTCATGTTGTTTGTGTGTAAATGAGCTACTGCTTTCTAACCTTACCAAGAAATTGAGAAAGTGCCAAATTAATTCATTGACAAAACACAAAGCAGCTTAAACTCTTTTAGAAACAAGTGAAAGAAACTCATTTAACCTAATTAGTAAGCAAAGAAATTGAGTTTGAAATCACAAAAAAATGATCATATTATGTTGATTGATTATGAAAAATTTAGCACATTTGTTAAATGTCTGTCTCTTAAGAAATATTATTTCCTCAGAGAGTAGCACAATGGGAATTCTTTGTAACCAAAATACCTTGATATATTTTTTANACCTAATTAGTAAGCAAAGAAATTGAGTTTGAAATCACAAAAAAATGATCATATTATGTTGATTGATTATGAAAAGTTTAGCACATTTGTTAAATGTTTGTCTCTTAAGAAATATTATTTCCTCAGAGAGTAGCACAATGGGAATTCTTTGTAACCAAAATACCTTGATATATTTTTTAGTCTTTTACATTACTAGTACTCTTTCTTTAGCTTGTACTAAAATTACAAATTGAAAAAAAAAAAGTTATCGTTTGACATTTCTTAAATTATAATCGAATATTTCTCCTTCCGTACATTTGGTGCGAATCTTATAACGAATTTCGGTAACTTTTTTTTTGTTAACTTAATACTTAATTTTAACTGTATAAAAAATCATTTGAATTGAATCAATTCTCAAATACTGACGTTCCCTCGTATTTACATAAGGAGACTGCTTTATAATGATTCCACCCTTAAGAAAATACTGGAGTGAAACTGCTCAAATAATTTTATGAGTCTTTTAAAAGATCATCCAATTGCTCAAAGAACAAGACGATTGGTCACAAAAACCAATACTATATCACGTCAGCCATTTACATTGACAGGAATTAAATGCCAGGCGTTACTTCCAGTACCAAAACCCAATTATGAAGAATCAAAACTGACTATTAAAAAAAAAAAAAAGAAAAAAAAAGTCACTGAAATTGCAATATCGTAAATTTTTTCAATGCATGTGAAGGTGTGATATAGGTATAGTTTATTTCATAATTTTTATTTAATTTCTGAATATTTGGAGTTATGCACTTAAAGAGTAATGCTTGTTTGTATGTATTTTTTAATTATTGTATTTTATTAGACTCTTTTTAATTATTATTTTATCAAAATTTTTATGGTTTTCAGAAATCATATTAGGGTTATGGAAAATTTTTGGTTGTCAATTTAAATAAATTTTTATATGCCATATGTATGGGACCAAGAAATAGACAAAAATATTGTGGATTAATAAAATAAGTATGTAATTGTCAATAAAATTTAAGAGACATAACTTGTCTTATTAAATCCTTAATGGATTTATTAAATTCACATAAATTAACATATANTTAAATAAATTTTTATATGCCATATGTATGGGACCAAGAAATAGACAAAAATATTGTGGATTAATAAAATAAGTAATGTAATTGTCAATAAGAGACATAACTTGTCTTATTAAATCCTTAATGGATTTATTAAATTCACATAAATTAACATATAAGTTGAACAATTGAAATCAATTTTTCAAGGAAAAGAAAAATTCTTTCTGCAAGCGCGTGATTCAGTCGAATGTTTATAAAGTGTTTGTTTTAGAAGGTAGATTTAGTGAGTAAGACGGAATGCGGTTGCCGAATTATAGTGGGGTGTGCTTTATCCGGTATACAGGGTATCCAATGTTTTTAGATACACACTAAAAAGTAAGGTTCTTCTTTCAACTTAATTTTTTTAAAACGTCGATAGTCAATATTCTAAATTTTGCAAAATTTCACTTAAAGGAAATTTAGCAAACTTGATAAAGTATATAAAACTAAAGATTTGTGGCAGGATTATTATATATACCTGATTTTATAGACTTACTTGATTTTCAACTTAAAAATTAGTTTACTAGATTCGTTTAAATAAATTTTAATAAGTTTTTAACAGTTTTATTTAATTTTAACTTATTCCTTTGAAATATTAAACTCGACAGTTGTTCTCAAGTTTTTTTGGTTTGGTTTTTGGCTGAATTGCTCACATGAACCATTTACATCCATGTACGGTTCAAATTGACAAACAAGGCTAATAAACCCTCGAGAACGTTATAATTAATCAGAAAGAAAATTTGTCAAATTTCTTATAACAGGAGCTTATAATGAAAGAGAAGAAAGTGGGGTCTAAAAACTTTGAGCACCCTGTATGACAGTCAGTTCAAGTCCAGCTGATGAGAACTTAACAATATTTTGTCGATTAGTTCCGTCGCAGCGCTTCCTTTACCGCTCCAAATTTCTTAACAAAATTGGAGTAGGTAGTCCAGACGTCATAGTCGAATGGGTTGTAGTTGCTGGATAAAATTTGCAAAATGCTGGAATATTTGCTTCCTAAGGTAAGGAAAAATATATATATAATTTACTGTTTCTTCTGTTGTAAATAACTTACTCAATATTATACTTTACTATGTTCTAGGTGGAGAGCATGGATAAGACCGTTCGTAATTCTGGTATATTTGGTTGTTTTGCTCATTCTGCTTCCATTACTTGTGCTCAATTGTGCCAAAGGACAATGTTCTAGGAAGGATCAGAGTGAATTGATAGGTGGTGTATTTACGTTGCTCGCTATACCGATTTCATTTTGGGAAATTACTCAACATTTAGTACATTATAACAAACCTTATTTACAGCAGCATGTTATCCGGTAAAGATTTTTTTTTTAATTATGCTACACTGGTGAGGTCAGGCCTGATTAAAGACTAATAAATCTTTTTTATTTTAGAATATTATGGATGGTTCCAATTTATGCACTGGATTCGGTAAGTTCAGTCTTTGATAGAAATTAACTGAGCTGATTTAGGTTAAGTTGATGGCGAATTAATTAAGAATCAATCATACATGTCATGTGACGAGTATTTTTTTTTTCAGTGGTTGGGTCTGATGGCTCCACGTGTTTCAATTTATATGAACAGTATGAGAGAATGCTTTGAAGCCTACGTCATTTATAATTTTATGAAATTTTTGTTGAATTACTTGAATGCCGAGATGAATCTGGAAGAGAATTTGGAACTGAAGCCTCAAGTTCATCATCTTTTTCCATTATCATTGTGCTTCCGAGATTGGGAGATGGGACGAGAGATTGTTCACAAATGTAAACATGGCATTCTTCAGTACACTCTAATTCGGCCAATTATGGCGGCAATCGCATTGTGAGTAACTGACTGATTGATTTACTGTTTGACAACTTTAGAATATTTTTTTTTTCATTTAGCCTTTGCGAGATGGGTGGAGTGTATGGAGAAGATGAGTACAAACCAGGTGTCGCGTATCCGTACATAATTGCAGTCAACAATGTGTCTCAGTTTATAGCAATGTATTGTCTGGTGCTGTTCTACAAAACCAATAAGACAGAATTAGCTGATATGAAACCTATCGGGAAGTTCTTATGCATCAAATCAGTAGTCTTTTTCTCATTTTTGTAAGTCAATTTGCCTAAGGATGAAGATAATAAGAATTTCTGTACTTCTATCAATTTATATATTTTCCATTATAGTCAAGAATTCACAATCTCTATTCTTGTCAACTTCAACGTCATTTCCGACGTATTTGGGACAACTGATAGTGGAGACATTAAAGTCATATCCTCAAGTCTTCAGAACTTTTTGATATGTATCGAAATGTTCCTTGCAGCAATCGCTCACCATTACTGCTTCAGTTACAAGGACTACGTAGATATGGCAGCTTCAACTCCAAACTGTTGCGAATCCTTCGTCCACATGTGGGATATTTCTGATGTTAAGTCAGATGTGGCGGAACATGTCAATGTTGTTCGTAAGTGGTATAGAGCGTTCCTCCATTTGAATCATTTGTTCATGAAATATGTTTTTTTTTAGGGAACACAGTGAGAAATGTAATACCTTCTACGGTTTATCGACATGCAGGAGGCAAAGGAGAAGAGAGAGCTCGATTACTCTCGATCTCAGATGGGGTCGACTACCAAAGCGGAAATGAAAGTGGACCTGGGCGCTCGTCATCCATCCTACATGGACCATTTCAATCCGCCAGGTAGGGAAAGTATAAGAGTAATAAATACTTAAGAATGTAACGACGGAAAAAATAAACTTTTTCTCCTCTACAGACCAGGAAGTCTACATACGGTAGAAGTAGATTTTTCTGGACAAAGGATTGTTGGACGTCATGAAGATGGATTTACAGAGCTGTCTGACTATGAGAATGAAGACCAAAATCGACATTAGTTTTGTTAAGTAACTTCTCAGCATTTCGCTAAACTGATTCTTATCGAATATATAGGCTCAAGAATTTAGTTATCACGTTAAAAGACAAGTGCACAAGATTCTACCCATTAATAAGTATTACTCTTCCTAAATTCTAGTAGAAACCCAGATGACTTCAATAATTGTTTCTGTTATAATTTTTACTGTTAATTCGAAATCTACTGTCCAAATGGTGTCCTTTGTAAACCAGTCTCATGCCACTTGGCTTGTTTTTCTGCGTTTTGGTGCAACTTTAGCCTAGTCTGTCGTAAGACATAATTAGTACTTTTTGGGTTACCAAATCTGTTTGTGATATACATCCTAATGATATTTTTCATACAATGGTAATAACCATTTATTCTCCACTATGACTAACTTCAATAATTGTGGCAAATGCTTTAGAATGTTAATATATTGACATTTATTTAATTTCGTTATCAAAAGTGGAATTAAGATTCATTTTGTGTGAACAGGATGTCGATGTATGCCTCACTAACCAAATCTTCATCACTGATCCTCAATTTATCCATCAAATACCTCGCAAATTTAGACGCTCCTACTTCTTGAGCTTCATGTTGCATAAGTACCTATTTAAAAAAAAAAACAAGTCTACCTCATACGTTCATGGGTTAGAAATTTTGAGTTAATTGATACCTCAAGCTCAAGAAACAAACCCAATCCTTCGACTGTGTCGATGTGTACACGAGAGACCAGTCCCGCACCATCACTCTCTTCCATACCTGACACAAGGTAAAGTTTTCTTGTCTTCTTCACTACTCCTCTAATTCCTAGAGTATTTCCCAAAATTTCCTTCAATTTCTCTGGCTCATTGATTTCTGTCTTTGTAAAGTCACTTCGTGTGGGGCCAGTTGCGTTTGTCCGATGATACCCAATTAGATAGTTTTGAATGAAACCGTTAGAAATTTCTTCCCTCAGTTTCAGTCGTCCATTCTTCGAATTGAAAAATGTATCTGTCTGATTCATCTCTTCAACGACTGCACCAAGGAAGTCGACAGATTTCTTCAGGCGCTCCTCATCATAATGAGCCTTTATCTCTACATTAGCCGGCATCTTTATCTTACGGTAGTAATCAAGCTGCAATGAAAATTTTTGTAAAACGTCTTTGATAAGGTTAGTTCATAATTCTACTCATTTTCAAATTTTGATTTTTTNCAATGAAAATTTTTGTAAAACGTCTTTGATAAGGTTAGTTCATAATTCTACTCATTTTCAAATTTTGATTTTTTTGAAGCTGGATGTCGGACCGAAATCTAAACTCCCTTGCCAAGGTTATATTTTAACATACTACGAATTCGACAAATTGGAAAATTTTAATTTTTTGAAATAGGAGTGTTATCGACTAACCCAGAGTCAATGGAGAGCGCTTGTTGTCGCTTCGCTTTAGAACTACGCTAACAACAACCGGTATCAATGGACTCTGGGACTAACCAAGGTTCCTAATGAGAAATTAACGTAAATAGCTAACACTACCATCCAGGCATCCAGATGTAAAATTATATTGTTTTACTCTACTATCAGCATTAGAAAACAAAAAATCTTACATAATGGATGGTGGTGTAAACTTTTGCAATGTTTTTTGTAATATTTCTCATGAGAAACCTTGATTAAGTAAATAAAGTACCTATTGCCAACAGTTTATACAGAGACTTTAATTTTGTTCCGGCGTAGAAAACTTTGAGAGCTGAGATTGAAAGTCTTCAAAAGATTACTTAATGAGGAATTTTGAAAAACATCCTAGACGTTTCATCACAGATCACTCACTTTTTTATCAGACGGTTTTTGAAAATTTCTCATAAAACTTGAACCTCCACTTTGAAATTTGAAAAAAAACCGNTCTTTTTTATCAGACGGTTTTTGAAAATTTCTCATAAAACTTGAACCTCCACTTTGAAATTTGAAAAAAAACCGCCCACTTTCCCTCTCAACTCTCTCTATGGTTTCCCGTCTAAATTCTCATTAGTACTCAATGTACTCCATTGATACCCTCCAATACTTTAGGTACATGTAACCCTCGGTTCATGAATTCAGTGAATTCTAAGCAAAAATTTTTTTGACCAAATGTGGAGTTGTTAGTTCTTAAACTACTAAAGTTAGGTATTCAGGTCNCAATGAAAATTTTTGTAAAACGTCTTTGATAAGGTTAGTTCATAATTCTACTCATTTTCAAATTTTGATTTTTTGAAGCTGGATGTCGGACCGAAATCTAAACTCCCTTGCCAAGGTTATATAAATTGTATGATGCTTAAGGACAAATTGGAAAATTTTAATTTTTTGAAATAGGAGTGTTATCGACTAACCCAGGGTCAATGGAGAGCGGTTGTTGTCGCTTCGCTTTAGAACTACGCTAACAACAACCGGACCGGTATCAATGGACTCTGGGACTAACCAAGGTTCCTAATGAGAAATCAACGTAAATAGCTAACACTACCATCCAGGCATCGAGATGTAAAATAATATTGTTTTATTGTACTATCAGCATTAGAAAACAAAAAATCTTACATAATGGATGGTGGTGTAAACTTTTGCAGATGTTTTTTGTAATATTTCTCATGAGAAACCTTGATTAAGTAAATAAAGTAGATACCTATTGCCAACAGTTTATACAGAGACTTTAATTTTGTTCCGGCGTAGAAAACTTTGAGAGCTGAGATTACTTAATGAGGAATTTTGAAAAACATCCCAGACGTTTCATCACAGATCACTCTTTTTTATCAGACGGTTTTTGAAAATTTCTCATAAAACTTGAACCTCCACTTTGAAATTTGAAAAAAAACCGCCCACTTTCCCTCTCAACTCTCTCTATGGTTTCCCGTCTAAATTCTCATTAGTACTCAATGTACTCCATTGATACCCTCCAATACTTTAGGTACATGTAACCCTCGGTTCATGAATTCAGTGAATTCTAAGCAAAAATTTTTTTGACCAAATGTGGAGTTGTTAGTTCTTAAACTACTAAAGTTAGGTATTCAGGTCCAGCAGAAAAAAAAAAGTGTACTTTTTGAACATTTTTCTCTACAGCTACGATTCTAAAGGACAGGAAAGTNAATTCTAAGCAAAAATTTTTTTGACCAAATGTGGAGTTGTTAGTTCTTAAACTACTAAAGTTAGGTATTCAGGTCAAGCAGAAAAAAAAAGTGTACTTTTTGAACATTTTTCTCTACAGCTACGATTCTAAAGGACAGGAAAGTCCGAAAACAGGTTTTCACGAGCTCTATTATGTGCTATTAAGTAGATCAATTTGCCGAAAATGAGACATGAACTTCATTCCTTCGCCAAACTGAAATTTGTGCACATTTGGTTTGTATAGAAAACATCAATTGTCACTTCCAGAGACATTTATTAAAAATAATGGACTTATCGTTCATAAGTAACTGATGGTAATACCTTTGTAGTTATAATAAGTCTATGTTCGCAAAAGAAAACAAGATACAAGTAATTTCCCGTGGCTTACTTTGGCGTAGTCGAACTCAATTACTCAAGATCAACCTTAACTGGAAGAGATAATTCGACGTTTCTTAAATCATAGGAAGACAAAACAATGACAGGCTTATAGAATCAATTTGACTAAACTCCAGAGTAGAAAATGCGCCAGACATTATAAGGACATGACCTAATTAAGTCTTAATTTGATGTCTCAGACTACTTCCATTGGATTGGAGGAATCCTATTGCAAATTGAGGTTAGGCGAAAGCCTACTAGACTCAAAAAAAAAAAAAAAAAAAAAAACTCCGATACCAACCGCACAATTGTCCGTTAATCATAATTATAAACTTAGCTTTTTAAAAATAATAACAATAAGTTACTGAAATGATATTAATGGTAAGGTAAATTAATGGATCATTTAGGTATCTGACTCGAGGCTCGAGTGTGAACTGGTAGTGGTGGGGAACGAGTGGTGGCTCAGGTTCCCACCGCCACTGCTTCGTACGGACATGGATAATGGCTCATTGGATGAACCAGTCGCCTCGCTTGATTCACCATAAAATCGTCGTTGTTCCATCAATTGAGCAATGAAATCGGACTCCAATTTCTGGAAACATCAGAAACCATGGTGCAAGCTTTATTCCATAAATACGTTTAATTTTGATTTACCTCGAATTTTGGTGGAATTGACGATTTGTGAATTCGCAAAATCCTTGTACATTCCTCTTCTTGTTCTTTAAGCTTCATCTCCTCATGTTGAGTTAATAAAGTTCCTGCTCAAGCATACGAACTCACTTTGAAAAATAAATTACTAGTTAGTTATGTATAATTAAGACATTACGCTTTTCATTTTGGAGTTGCTCCAACTCTCGTTTTGCAGCTTCAGCTCCGCCACGAGTTTCTTCAAGCTGGCGAATGTGCTTGTCATCTAATCGCTGCTGCTCAGCTTTGTACTTTTTCTTCTCTTGTTCTTGGAACTAATTAAAATTAGAAAAACATTAGGTTTAGAAAATTCTTCACTTTCTTCGTTTCGGAGTATACCCGCCGCAATCGCTCCTTCTCATCGTCTGGTCCTGTGGCAGGGGTAGATCCAGGAGCATGAATTCGGAGAGATTCTCTGAACATGGCCTCTCGAACTCTCATCTCGTTTCTAATTCGCTTTGGCAAAGCCCGCTTCTCCGCTGACTGTCGTTTTAACAATTCTTCTTCACGTCTTGTGCTGACGCGACGATGATGCTCCAGTTCTTTTTCATGCCGAATCAACATCTATAAAGAAATTCAAATAATTTTCGAATTCGTAACATCAAAAGTTCTCTCTACTCCTAACTTGTTGTCGTTGAAGATTAAAGATTTCCTTGACTTGTCTTTTCTTCAGTTGATGCCTCTCCTTCATATGAGACTCCTCCATATCCCACAAAGTTGTATGATGACGACGGATTCGCTAAATGACCAACAAACCCTAAGTTATTGTTTTCCATTTATCTCAATTGAAGCCGGTTAATTAATTCAAACTCCAAGGCACCTCATGACGTTGTTCTAAGTATTGTTTTTCCATAGTAGCGATACGTGAACGGTGCATCTCATTTTGCCTCTTCATGCAGGAGTCGTGGGTTTCATTTAATTTGTCACGAAACTGTTGCTCCTGTGAGGATCTTACTGTTGTTATAATTTCACAGCACAAGTACTTAAAAATCTTACCCGGTCATCTTGGTCTCGGTCTAAATGCTGCTTCCTTGCTCTCATGGATAACTTTCTTTGATCTTTCGGCAAATCATCCATGTCTTGTTTGAGTGATTTCAATTCTTGCTTCAGACCTTCTCGAAATATCTTGAGCTCTTTCTCCTACACACAGAAAAGACAGAAAAATATATAAATCAGCACTGTAAATGATTATTCTTGTAAGAAAATTGGAAACAACCACAAATGGTCTGATGTTGGGGTTGCTCTTGGCGAACCATAAAAAGAAACAACGTTTTGTTGTTACCTGTTCTGATCGAATCTTTTTAGACAATTGACGCAGCTCATTCTCTTGCATTTGTTCAGTCTTTTCAACTTGTTGTTTTTGCAACCTGGCTTTGCTCTCCATATCAGTCTCAAAGCAGCGAACTAGATTGAACTTTTCTTGCTCAAACTTCTTTTCCTGTAAAAGCATCCGAATTAAGAATTAACTTACAGTAGAAAAATTGTAGAATTGAAAGAGTATAATTTGAGTTAAAATCCTCAGGTCAATAAAATATGAAGTATTTGAAATATAGAGATAAACCAAGTGTATTCTTCTTAATATATGGGTGGTGTTGCTAATAGATTTAGAAAAAAAATTTTAAACAAATTTCAATTCCGAGGTGGCTTATACTTCGTCAGTAATTATACTCTTTCATTCATGCTCATTTCACATGCAACTTTAATAAAGCTTACCTGAGCTTCCGCAGCGACATGAGCTTTGAATGTCAAGTCTTGAAACTGCTTCTGCTCTTGTTTCTGGAGCATCTTGAATTCACGTAGTTCTTGTTTACGATTCATGTGGTAGTTATTGACCGATGACTCGTCATCATCGCCATAGACTACTTTGGAAGTTGTCGTGGTCACCATCACTCCGTCGACTTCGAATCGACGTGTTCTCTTACGAGTTTTCTTCTTGAAAGCTGTCTCTTCCCTCTGTCGCGCACGTTCCTGATATTTCGCCCAAAACCAGCAAAAAAGTATTTTTCAAATACTAGAACTGCTAAGCTTGGATTAGTGATTATGTTATTCTAGCGTACCTTCGAGTCTTTGTTCCTTCGCACAACCACGTCTTCGTCTGTTACCGCTAAATTCGGCGGAGAGAGGTTAGAATGATTTTCCTTATTACTATCTTGACTAACAGAGGTAGAAACTGACTCCGCATCAGAACTAATGAATAGAATTAAAATTTTGTTGTTAGTAGGAAGGTCATTTAATGCTGTTTGTTGTCGATTTGCTTTAAAGATCGACATTTGATTCAGCATTTAGTAATTTTTAAGTCCATTGTCGGAGTCAAACTATCGTCTACGTCTACGTTTAAGGAGTCAAAAATTGACTCTGATAAATCTAAAGTAAAATTAAATTGACTCGACTCAGTAAGCCAATGGCTAACAATAAAACTAGAACTGCAGGGTACACTATCAAGAGTCCTGTGTATCGGTACAAGTACTACAAGAAGTACTACAAGAAGACATTATTAATGTGATAAAATTGACTCACCGATTTCTCGTATGAGACGGTTTGACCAATCCCGATCGCTGAACTTGGCCATTTTGTTTCTTCTGTAATTCCGCTCTATCTAGACTTGTAGAGTTATGAGTATTTTCATCATCTTCAAGTTTAGTTGGGATATCACGGAGAGATATTGAAATCTGGCCATTTCCCGCAGATTTTTCCTTCTTGGTCATATTCTTTAGAACAAAAATATTAAACTAGTTTGAACATTTAAGGCGTAAATGATTTTTATAAATGAACAATAAACCTTAAGCAAAATGACTTGATGACCACCGAGGACATGCCCATCTGAACAAGGTCTTGACTTAGATTTGCCACTTTCCCCAGGGTGCCGACGAGCGACACCTCCATGCTCTTCAAGAGAAGATTCCCTTATTTTCCAATGACGATGACCAACTTTATCTAAATCCGTCACTGTATCTACGTCAGTTGATTCCACAGTGGTACCTTCGACTACAATAGATATAGGGGCTTCTCCTGTGATTTTTTAATAAAGAAATTAGGCTTCTCTGCTCTAATTCCTTCATAAGAGTACTAACACATAGTAAGGATTATTTAGAGAAAAAAACACTTCTTTCCTGACGAACAACACTGCTTACAATAAAAATTGAGAAATTTTCGACGAATCGATTTCTCATCCAAATTAGGTTGAGTAGCATTATTTTTTTGTACAATTAGCATTCGAACGCAATTTTTGAAAAGTGTGGAAGAAGTNTCGATTTCTCATCCAAATTAGGTTGAGTAGCATTATTTTTTTGTACAATTAGCATTCGAACGCAATTTTTGAAAATAGATCAATAGACTTATAACCTATCACTTACAAGTGTGTTGAACTTGATTATGACTTTTGAGTTATCAGATAACTCAAAATCAGATAACTTCTACAGGTTATATAAAGTTCAATTCGAAACTACTTTTGTCTGAGTGAATTTACATCTAGACTTAATTTGTTGAAAAAGTTTGAAGTAAGCAACATCTTTACATTCTACAGTGTTCAGAAAATGTATGGGTAAATTTGTCCAAGGATTAAACGATTAAAAAATTGGTAAAATTATTGCAATGTTTTGACTTCTAGACTTTACCTGAATCTTGCTGGAGTAAGACAGCACTAACATTACTCCTCGGAGATTTCCATGAATCCTCTTCTCCGATAGGCACAACAGAGATATGACTAATATTCAAATCTGAAATATGGACCGTCTCAAAAATTAAGTCTGTTGATAGTAATAGTGTTTAAACTACTTGCTCACTTTGTTCGTATGTGTTGTCACTGTCCTCAGTAGAGCCATGCGCAGTGAGGCGACTAAACACAATGACTTCACTGTTGTCTAACTTTCTACCTTGTGGTCGTCTCTCCAGAGTACTAGGTGTAGAAGGATTGTCACAACTGTCTACTCCATTTCCATATGAAGACACCGAGACATCATCCTCAAGATCATTTGAGCTCAACCATGTCTTATTCGTGCTATTAGCAACTACCACAACCTGAAACAAAGAACTATCAGTAATCGTAATTTTTCAAAAAAATATGTTGATCACCCAATGTGATTACCTGATCTGGATTAGTGGGAATTCCCGACTCAGGTCGAAAATGCCTCTCCTCCAATATTTCAAAAGGAGAATTTGCATTGACTGTCACAATCGTTGGAGTTGAAGTTTCCGCTCTAAGTGAATTTAGATCATCACTGTTCACACTCACAACGCTCACAGTCTCAAGGTGTTCAGTGTTCGAGATAGGCACCACGGTAACGGACTCCGTTACCCTGCTTCCTTTCGAGTTTTCGGAATCATTTGCCCATGTAGACTCAAGACTTATGCTGATGGAGTCACTTTTAGTCACTGGAGGTATATTGGAATGAATTTCTTCCACAAACTCTTCTTTACATCTTTCCTGTTCGCCTGCTGTTTCCTTGCTGTACCCTTCGTCTTCAACTTTCACTTTCGGACTATGATTAACGTTAACATTGGAGAGCTCCAATGGGAAGTCACTGTTGCTATTTGCCTTATCTATGCTCAATTTTCTGTCTTTGATCGACTCTTCTTTTTCCTTCTCTATATCCTTACCACTGCTATTTCTTTGATTATCTTTGAGACCATTCTGATTTACAACAGGAGGAATGATTTTCTGTTCCATCGAAGGGGATGAGGATATACTCCGAGAACATGGTATTCCACTCACACTACTCGACGAACTCGAGCTTCGAGAGTCTTTTGTTTGAGTTTCAGGAAAATGAGAATTTCTGGGAATTAAATTTGGCACTGTTGAAGGCATATTTATTTCTCTGTCGACTGACTTCCGGTCAGAATCAATGTCTGATGGTGGGCGAGGTGCAGGACGCTTCTCGCGCTTTTCTTTCCCAGCAAGAGAATCCCTCTTTGAGACGTCATTAATTTCGATTGGAGTGGAATCTTGCTTCGGTCGTTTAACACTCTCTTCCAACTCCGATTCGGGTCTTCGTTTAGGAAGTTTTGCTAATGGAGGAGGCTCTGGAATATGAAATGATTTCGGTTCCAATGGAGTGACTGGCACTGCTGGAGAATCAAATCATCAGACAAATCTACACGAAATGGGTGTAATAAAAAAAATCTATTAAAACCTACCTGTATCCGATGTGTCTGCGTGAATTTCCAAATTCAGTTGGGAGGAACGCTGTAAACAAAAAGAATATGAATGTTTGATTATGGAATGCTTGTTCACAACTACAGTGAATTTTCTGTACAACTGGCTTTGGAAGTGCAAAGGAATCAAAACACGTTATGTTATAATGCAGTTTCATAAAAGATTTCCTATTTATATCAGCGATATCCAACCAGTGGGACACATACATAGTCGTTAGAAGAAACGTCTTGAAAATCAGAATTTGATGTCACTTCCTTTCCTTGCAGATTCAGTGTCAAGTTCAGCCAATATCCAAATATCAATCAGTAAGAGAAAAGCATGCAGAAATTAATTCGATGATAAGTTAACATAGTTAATTTTTGTTTCAATGTACGCCTTCTCTGATTCACAATCATGATGAACGTTTAACAATAAACCGTTATACGCCGTAAATTTACAATAAATTTTTATGTGGTACGACCTTGACTTTAAAATTCGAAACTATTTAAGCTCATGATTGTGATACGGGTTGGTAATGATTAGATCATCATGCCGTCCCATTACATCATCATAACATCTATTGCCTCATATTCTCCCAAAATAAATATAAATGTAAGACTATTCGTCACCTCAGAATCATCGTCCACAGTAACTTCTTCCTCAACGTCTGCCTTAAATTCAAGTACTAAATCTCGAACCGGCTTAGAGTCCATTGCTTTAGTCACAAAGGGATGCTGAATAACATAAAACAACAGTCAGATAACAACAAAATTCAAATATGACATGTAAAAAGTTTACATGCATCAACTCGTGTGCTGTGGGTCGATTATTCGGATCTTTGACAAGACACTTTGCCAAAAAAGAGTTGAAGTCAGAAGAATAGGCCGAGGGTTTGGTTAATTTTGGTGGATCACCACGCTGGATTTTTAAGACGACTCTCATCGGACTGAGCTCATGATGGGGTGGTTCCATTTCAGCACATTCAATTAGAGTGATACCCAGAGACCAAACGTCAACCTAAAACCATATATCATAAGACAAAACCCAGTTAATTCCTAGTCAATGAAATAATGAGAATAAATGCAGTAACTTTAAGTATTGTTCACCTTGTAATCGTACGGATTATCCTTGAACGTCTCACACATCACTAGTTCCGGTGCCTGTAAGGTAAACAATCGTTTCTATTATAAAGAACATAACGAATTGAATGAGAGAGAAAGGTTACGGAGACCCACCATCCAATATGGAGTCCTAGAAGTATAAGAAAAAGAAAATCGTGAGAGACTTAGTGAATAAGCACTTTTAGCTAAATGGTCTAATCCCTTACCCAATGAAAGTATCGTGCTTTTGTAGAGTGTATTTGTTTTTGGCTGACACTCCGAAATCCGCTGTTTGATATAATAACCATTAATTCAACGTTGTTACGTTACTTACTTACTTATGGTTAATTACACCATAGGCTCCTTACCCAATTTAACTCCACCTTCTGTTGTCACGAGCACATTCCCAGCTTTCAAGTCTCGATGAATGACTTTATTGTCATGGAGGTAACTAAGTGCAGTGCATAATTTGGCAGTGATATGAGCGATTTGTGGTTCGGACAAAGGATGCTCCAGTTCAATCATAATTGAGTCTAAGGCGCCACCATCACAATATTCAAGTAATAACTGACACACAAATCCATTATATTAGATTCTAATCCTATGCCAATAAATTAGAGAGAAAGTAATACCCAAAGTTTACTATCCATACAAAAGGCATCAAATAGCTGAACAATATTTGGATGTTTCACTTCGGCTAAGATATCAATTTCCACACGAAAGTCATCCAAGTCTTCTTCTCCTTCAAGTCGACACATCTTTGCTGCTGCAAAAAGTCCATTCTCCTTGTGCTTCGCCTGAAATAAGAAATCAAAGTCCTTTGAATGCATTGCATCCAGTCTAGATTTTACAATAATAAAATAACAGCAGATCAAAAAAGAAATAATTGGATTTTAGAAAGTGTGGAGTAGGGATGTATAAAATCTTGAAATTCAATTTGGGCAGTAGGATTATGAAAATGCCGTCTATTATTAGTCATGAGGTTCATAGGGAAGTCCTGCAGAGTTCAATTTCTCTCATGATACTACAACATCCTCTCAAGATTCAACGGCTTCATTCTATANATCCAGTCTAGATTTTACAATAATAAAATAACAGCAGATCAAAAAAGAAATAATTGGATTTTAGAAAGTGTGGAATAGGGATGTATAAAATCTTGAAATTCAATTTGGGCAGTAGGATTATGAAAATGCCGTCTATTATTAGTCATGAGGTTCATAAGGAAGTCCTGCAGAGTTCAATTTCTCTCATGATACTACAACATCCTCTCAAGATTCAACGGCTTCATTCTATAAAGTTCTTATGAGAAACGTGCCGATTCAATCCCAATATATATCCCATCCCCTCTCATGCCTAATTATGCACAGTCTTGAAAAGGACCTCAAAATCCCAAGAAGCCTTCAGTCCCGCATAATTTAACCTCGTGTACTTCTAAACAGTTGCATCGCCATTCGCTATATTAATCATCCTCGTACTATGCCGCGAATCTAATCACCAAAACTAATCTCAAGGAAATCAAAATAATTGCGAATAGGATTTAAAAGAATAATCCTAAAATTGTCGGGCAATAAATAAATTGTTAAAATGTTAAAATAGTTAATTCTCTCGTAGATTTTCTCGACTTTTGTTAAAATTAATGTAACGTTCATATGATCATGACTCTATCTCTACGCCATCATCCAAAAGTAAATAATCAATAAAATGATTAACTATCCTCTAATTCCTACCTCGTATGTTTCAAGCAATCTGGAAGAAAAATAAATAAAAATGTCCGCTAGATTCCAATAAACATAAAATATTATGGTGTCAAAATGACCACACGTTTTAATTTGTTAAAACATTTATGAATCAAGATGAATACATAATATGGATTATGTCTATATTTTGGTAAAATTTCAATTCAACGTCAACCTAATTTATAAAATGGACATAGTCTTCATTTTTCATGCTACACAGTAGAAAAAGTCAGGAGTCGAAGGTCGGAAGTTTATCGATCAACAAGAATCAAAGAGTTACACATTGGAAAACTTCGAATCTTACTTTAATCATTGGTTCTTGTCTCTTTTCTTCATTTATATTTCTTTACTACTTTCGAATTTATACGATAATTGCAGGAATTTTTAATAAAGTTAATAATAATTCGACAATTATTTAGAAATAATATACTAAATCGAGGTAAGTAAGGTGGATATGATATCCGTATGACCATACGGACAAGAACAAAAATGACACCATCAATCTATACAACCATAGTCTAAACTTTAGAAATGTTGCGAATATGAGCAACGGAAGTGTTTGCAGAAGCCTACACCTAGCAGATATTTCATGATTCTTCACTGTGTAAAATAGTACCATAATTTTTAATTAAATTGAAAAAAAAATTTGAAATTTTTGAAATATACCTTGTAAACTTTACCAAAGGCACCGTCCCCCAATTCTCCAATAAAATCCCAATGATTGTTAGGATCTTGTTCCATTTTAAGACAGAGGGGTAATTTCTTATAGCGATTCCCATGTCCAATCCCATCCCCACCTCGTCCACTTGCACTCCCCAAATTTAACACTTTTTTAAGTCCACTAAAGAACGACATGATTAGTTCGTTCGGTAAAATTTGAACACAATTGTGACACAGGTAGCACTCAATAATGTTTTTTTTTACGAATCGGGTTTAAATCCTCATAAATGATTCACTGACTTGATAGGTGTGTCAACTATCCCAATCCATTGTATCAGAAGCACATCAATTGAATCTATGAACAATACAAACAAATAATTATCAGAATGGCCAACTCACTTTTACCAAGCGGTACTGCAGTCACTGGCAAATTTATATTGAAAAAAACATGAGTACTGTATTTTTTAAGTAGGTAGGTGGTGATAATGATTTAATAATCCGACGTTAAATTTCAATGACTCAACTAAATAGTTCCTTCAGCTCGGAATAATCAGACCCAAGAAGGAAATGGATTAAAATCCAGCAGTTTCAGAGTCAGAAGACTATAAAACTGCTAAACTCTCTATAGACTTTGTGCTTGACTCCTTTCTACTCCTACACTACTTACTATTTATTCCTTCTTATACCCTCTATTGAAAAATCCTTTATTACTTGATTAACTGTATTTTCACATGCACACGTAGGAGAGCGGCGACAGAGGTTCTGTCACAGAGCAAATTACCACTGATACACTTTTCCCTTTCTACAACTCTCTTCACATCACCAGAGCCCTAATAAAAGTTTGAGTTAAACTAGTTAATCGGTATCTGTGTCATTATCTCCTCTTACATTGCATAAACAAAGAAACGCCTTCCGTTTTCTTATCCACACTTTCCTTTCCTCATTGACACTTTTTGTTGAAAAAAAGTAATCAAAGGAGATGCGAAAACTTGAAAAGGAATCTGTCTAATCTTCCTAAGCAATAATAGAGTACTGACCATGAGTAGGAGATATTTACTCATGTGGTCATTGAAAGGGAAATCATCATTATCATTACCAGATTGTTGACAACCAGCTGCATCAACAAAGAGGAAGATTTTGCAAAAAAAAAATATTCAACAGCGAATTCAAAAGGAGAGATCTTTCAGTTATCCATATTGACGACAATGAATTCTGTATTAAACGAAACTCGAAATGAGAACCCTGTGAGACCTATCTTGGATACTTGAGAATGAGTATGAGAAAATTCGGAAAAATCCGTATCGAATAATGAAGGAGACTTTTAGCAAATAAGAAATTATATTAAAAAGAGAGTTGAATTTCAACAAATGTCATCAAACCAAGACTATAAGACAGAAGTTTCTCAGATTAAAATTTATATATATTTTTTTTTACTTTTCAAGACAGTAAAAACTAGAAAGTGAATAAGAGGCCAAAGAAATGATAGATATATATTATATATATTCGTAATATGACGCTAATAAATTAACAGGAAACTATACCAGAAGAAATGTCAGTTTATACCACTTTGTCGCCACAGGACCAACTGTGAAATTAAAAATAGTTTAATATTAATTTATTACAAATGCATGGGTTTATTACAGAGTTCATATTTAAAAACGTGAATTTGATTCCAAAAAGTTTATATATTTAAAATAAAATATAGAATGCATAGGCAGGGATGATGATGTGAAGATCTAAACAAAGAAAATTCAAAGGCGCGTTTGCAATAATTTCTTTAAAAAATAAGTGACTTAGCACTGTATGAAACATGAATATTCATATTTCATACAGGGCGAATTATAAATTTTTCATCATCAACAATTATCTTATCAAGTCATGACACGGCAGACGACGCCCTTTACACTATACTCGGTATCTCAATTCGTCAACTAAAATGACTCAAGAGTCAAGAAGTTCAACAATGGAAATTACCCTGTCAAATAGAATTCCCAAATTTTAGAATACGAAGAAGACAAAAGCTATAGATTTAGGTAAGGCGTTATTATTCACATGAAGTAATATATCATAAATTTACAGATTCTAAAAAAAAATATTCCGTTATTTCTAATACTCATTAATTTTACCCACAGTCTTTTTCTTTTTCGGAAAGATAATATAAAAAATATAAAATAAAATTTTCGCGGTGTCAAAGAAAACCACAGTGACTTTGAAGACAATGTCGAGTATCATCGCCAGTCAGCAATATATTCCTATTAATTCTCACCAGCCTCATTGTAATATAAATGTAGAAAATATTCAATNAAGCGTTATTATTCACATGAAGTAATATATCATAAATTTACAGATTCTAAAAAAAAAATATTCCGTTATTTCTAATACTCATTAATTTTACCCACAGTCTTTTTTTTTTTCGGAAAGATAATATAAAAAATATAAAATAAAATTTTCGCGGTGTCAAAGAAAACCACAGTGACTTTGAAGACAATGTCGAGTATCATCGCCAGTCAGCAATATATTCCTATTAATTCTCACCAGCCTCATTGTAATATAAATGTAGAAAATATTCAATAGACCCCTCACTACAAGTTATAAGCAGACGAATAAAGAAAAAATGAATTTCATGCCCAATTCACGAACCCTTTATAATACTTGTCCTTATACACTTAAGCAACACTTACTATGAGATTAAATTAGTCGATACAATAATTGGAATTTGCTGAGACGTTCACTCAACTCATGTTAATTAAAACCTCCAAAAAAAAAATGACCCATTTATAATAAGTTGCGACCAAGACGGATACTGAATATTAAAGAACAATTTTAAATGAGAATTGATTGGAGAGCATAAATAAGGTAGAATGTAATTAAACTTGTATTGTGGTTACCAGAATGCAATGAAAGCCCAACCATTGCCAAACTTATCAACGGAACAACTTCCACGTGTTGTTATAAATATAATTACCCTCGACGGAAACCTGAATTCACTTCAACAATCCTGACGCTGATGTGACTGGTGCGACCTTAATTTCTATATTGCTATGAATTCCTATTCCAACTTCTATTCAGACATGCACTTCTCTACTACGAAACCTTAGAGGAAATAACTTTCCAGATATAAACAGATTCATAGTAATTTTAAGCAAAAAACAATACTGATTCGAATTAATATCTAATCTTATATTCCATACTATTCCATCCATACATTGTATTG
Source organism: Holacanthella duospinosa (assembly GCA_002738285.1). Lineage (NCBI taxonomy): Eukaryota > Metazoa > Arthropoda > Collembola > Poduromorpha > Neanuridae > Holacanthella > Holacanthella duospinosa. Next base: position 666,524 of record NIPM01000014.1, on the reverse strand, counting down.
TAAGTAGTTGAAAACAAGTCAACAGATTCAATTTAAATTGACATTCGGAATTAACTCATCAATTAAAACTTTCATCAAAATCGGAGGTGATAAGTCTACTATTCGAAGTACCCCGATCAAAATAAGAATTCATTTCCAATGACAACAATAGAACAACAAATTCTCGCATACAACACTGATTTCATTTCTTTTTGAATTTACAATTATGATCAAAGTGTCTAAGTTATTCAACTGAAAGCTGTCCTCCACTATAGCATTGGTTATATCATCACACAACTACGTGAAGTCATCAGTTTGGTATCAAATCATAGAACAAGAAATTCAGAGATACATCATCGCCGACTTTATACAAGGCGACTCGCTAAAAAAAACACAGATGATCTAATTGTGTATTTTCAAATCACCGAACCCATGATCCTAATCCTAAATCCGTAAGAGAGGAGTAAGAAAGTAGCAGTTTTTATCGTTGTCCCGAATTTTACTAAACTAACTTTCCGTCATTTCAGAGTTCTGCTGTATGAGAGACGACGAAGCAGTTGCAGGTTGTACAACATCCACTATATTACAGAAATTTACTGATGAGTAAGTAAAGTACTGTATGGGTTGGTTTACTATTCGAATCCTTTTCGTGCAAAACTGCAAAGGCTTACAAATTTACAACCCCATGCCCACACGTTACAAATTTGGCAATACAAATTTCAATTCTAACATGTAAATTAAGTATTAATGGGTCAGCATATTTCATGAGCATCTACTAATTACTCAGTACCTAAAATTAACACAAGCTTGATAATTTTTAGCTCATTGTAAAGCTTAAAGAAAGATGTACAACAATTTTAGCTAACTTAGTTTGAGGTAGAAGTTTTTACTTGGAAGAGGAAATTTGGCAAGAAAACCAACCTAAACGCATAATGATGTTTCGTAATCACAATCAACTATTAATAACAAAAATTACTAATAATTGAGCAGAATACATCAAATCGACATTGTACCTCACGATGAAAGAGTTAATCGACAAGATCACGCTTAAGAAATAAAAAAAATTCTGCCTCTGTATTGATTGAGACACGAAAACTTACAGTAGTGGCTATCCTTGTGCCTTTAATTATATCAAGTTAAAAAAAAAACAATTTAGCACAACCATCTGACGTGAGAATAAGAATCCAAAAATGAACCTATAGAAAGACGAGGTAGAAATTAGAATAGTACTTACTTCCACTGTATTAATGTCACTGACATGCAACAGAAATGTAATNAACAATTTAGCACAACCATCTGACGTGAGAATAAGAATCCAAAAATGAACCTATACAAAGACGAGGTAGAAATTAGAATAGTACTTACTTCCACTGTATTAATGTCACTGACATGCAACAGAAATGTAATGTAGAAAAATGTTTACTCTGTGAATCCCAAGTTTTTCTGTAACAGAGAGGTCGACAAATCTCTCACTTTGTAAATAAAAGATTTGCAACACTAATCAATTTACATTTGAACTAATTTAAATACACATGCCATCTGGTCCTATTGGTTCACCCCATATCCTGTACACTAGAACTAGAACTTACGAATAACACGTTCACTATTTATTCATCGTTTTTCAGGTCCTAAGGTTTGCAACTTGAATCTTAACTGAAGGAGTGACGAACCATGTAATCAGCAAGAGATTAAACCAACACAACACCGTGGCTACGAAGTAATAACCAATTTGATCAAACGAATGATTTAGTCTGGCAGAACACAGCCATATTCATTTTTCTGTAAATCAGTTAATTGGATACTATCTCAATGTTGTCTTTACCATTACGACCAGCAGAACAAACTGCAAAGATCTGCAGAAGAAGATGATACTTCATTCATCACCTTCATCCACCCTCAATTCCCCCCGCTTGAGTCTTGCAAGTAAAGACACTTTCATGTCTCGATTTCTAAACCTTGGTTCTCAAGAAAGAGTCAAGCTCAAGCAATGTATTCGTTATCTTACACAAAAGATACTTTATACTTATGGGTACAGCTAAAAGTTATTGAGAGAAATTTTTTACCTGTGGCCAATAAGCTCCCGTCGTCTTTTGAAGGTTAAGAGTATCCTTTCTGCGAAGAAGAAAATTCATCTCCTCTCTTCTTCATTCTCAAAATCTAGGCTCCATCATCATGGTGTCCATGTTCAACAATTTCATCGACACTTTCTTTCAATTTACGAGGAAGCAACCAGGCAGAATTGTGTGACACACCTTGTTTGTTCTCATGTCAAGAGTAATAAGAGTCAGAATCAGCAAATTAAAAACCAAGGCACAACTTCAATAATAGTAGTAGATTATGATCTAAATTGGGCAAGACCATATGATTCACTCACACATGGACAGCAGGAATACTTTATTTTTTATCGTGAATGAAACAGCTTTTTGAATTTGATAATGAGATGAGAAATGGGAAATGAGTGAAAGTGGTAAGACAAGGGAAATAGGGAACGAATCGAACTTGGGTTGAGTATGCCAGAAGAGGTTACCACAATCAATACGATGATTAACAAATTGACAATAATAATTGATTTATAAACAAATCTTTTCGTAAGATAAGGATGATGGAGGTAGGCACAATACAGTTGAGCACACTTTTGTCTAGATAGAAGTTCACGAACCAACTAAATCAACCCAAGTAAACCGACGAGCAAGGTTTTTACTCAAAAGTTTTTCAATAGACATTTTAAATTTGTAGCGCGAAAGTTGGTGACTATAAAACTCACAAACGCTGACAAAAAAATCTAAAAGCAGTAGTGGGCATACACCTGTTGCAGTACAGCCGCATAACTCGTACTGTCGTTGACATCGGATATTGGTTTGGTGGTCAAATCAGATTACTTATATTTATGCTAAAAGCCTTTTTTAATCAACTATTATATGTTCGTCTTATGCCAGATGGAAATAGTGACTACATCCTTTCATCCCTTGTGGTTCGGTTTCGAAACCGATTGCTCACAATTAAATTCGTCCTAAAGCGCGCAAAGAGGAAGTACACGTACAAAAGAAGAGCGCAGAGCCTTGCAGTTTCTAATCTGTGTCTTAATTCACATCTATAAAACTTTTTTTTTGTTATAATGATAATTTTCAAAAAATCATAAATTTTTTTTTTCAGTTTTGAAAAAATTGTTTAACCTATACCAAACTTTGTCACGTTGGCGAAAACATCTATCCCACAGAAAAGAGGGTGTCGTGCGACACTGTAGAGAAATTCTCCTTCTATTCTTCCTTTATGGGAGAATCACGTCGACTTTTTTTTGATTGATTTGAATTTTTCCATAGGATCGAGACTCGTCTATACTCAATTATAGTAAAAACTTTAAAAAAATTATTTTTCATACAAATTTGAAACTTTTTTTTGAAAAAAATTGTGTTGATCGCCAATAATGGATATTGGAATTATATTCTAAATGAAATTTATGATCGCTTGATGTATTAATTAGCTTCCAAACGCGAGGAGTATTTTTTCGTTAATTATACGAGAAATAGTGCCCATTTGTGGAAAGGGTTCGCGGGCGGTGAGATATAACCCAGATGGATTCTTAGATGGGTGGAAACAATTTCTTACAGTTCTTAAGTTTCAGGTTATGGAGAATGATGGTTAGTTCACCCTGAATTTATTACATAAGTACATAATTTTTAAATGTATCCATTTAATTCGTGATAGAGTAAAAGCAAGCTAAGCCTTAGAAAGTGAATTAATCATGGAAAGAAACACTGATTTGTCGGCAAAGCAGTTTACATGTGGTGTCTGTGGATCCGAAGATTTCAATTCTGAAGCAGGTTTCTACTACTGTACCGTTTGCAACACACAGTCACAGGTAAAGGACAAACGTAGACCAAACATCTCGGTAGGATTTAGGCACTGGTCTGGTCTTATTATATGGATGCTCTTTCTGTTATTATTACCACTCAAGTATCAAGTTAAGTTTTTTTTTTAAATTCCGAGTCGGTCAAACTCGCGTGAAAATTGTCCATTATAAATAATTGAATCGTAGATAAGACCCAAGCCTAAATACATCCAATCAATGTCTTCGCAAATTTTAATCAACATTAATTTATTCTGACAAACAACAGCTTACCGTTGAGTTCGTTGAAGATGTAGAGCAACAAGTTGCAAGAAGCGGTGCTACGGTTAACGTAGCTACATTGTCGAAGAAAACCCCTAAAGCGAAGCTTGTAGGTATGTTATGTTTGATTAACTAATCTGTGGAAAGAGTATTTAGGTACTAGATTCCTCAAAAAGGACACTTCTATAGAGTATAGACACAAAAAAGTTGTTCCTCGGTTCTCGTGCTATAGGCAATGTTGGAAATTGGAACAGAACCTTTCAGTTTTTTTCAATCTAATTTTCAGTTAAGTTCAGTTTTTGTAATTCAAAAACATGGTTCCAGTTCAGTTAGGCTTTTATTATCATGAACTAAATTTCTATTTCAATTGCTTGTTAGATCAGATGACGGTGTACGTATAACTAACTAAATACAGAACATATTAGTATGTTAGAGTTTGCTTAGGCCCAAAGCGAGGAAATACCCTTCCATATTTAGGGTTAAAAAACAACAGTTGATGTTGTCCTAATTGAACCGATACCTGTCATTCCTACTTGCGCCTCTGGTTTATACACTTGGTTTAATTGTTTCACAGGGCGAGTGTATATTAGTAGCTGGGAAATATACAATTTGATGTTAAAAGCAATGGCAGATAAGATGGTTGATCTTGGATTTCCAACTCTTCTACGCGATAAAGTTTTCCAACTATGGAAGGCATATTTGTTGAAGCGGAATGTATTCATATGTGAAAATAACTTCCAGAAACCCAGCGTATCATCATGTGAACCTCTACTGTATGATACGTACAAGGGAAGACCGAGAGGTATAATTTTCGACAAATTCTAAAAACGAGTCGCCAAAAGTAATATTTAAGTAACTAGGTATCTGAGGTTTGTACCAGTCAGTCAATCTGCCATCAACAAGACTTAAAAGGAAGAAGAAAAAAAAAATTTTTTTTTTGTTTCTTAATTTTCTCGCTTCTTACTAAAAAGGAATTTAAGATCTTAGAGCAATGGTTTTAGAATCNACTAGGTATCTGAGGTTTGTACCAGTCAGTCAATCTGCCATCAACAAGACTTAAAAGGAAGAAGAAAAAAAAAAAAATTTTTTTGTTTCTTAATTTTCTCGCTTCTTACTAAAAAGGAATTTAAGATCTTAGAGCAATGGTTTTAGAATCTNTTTTTTTGTTTCTTAATTTTCTCGCTTCTTACTAAAAAGGAATTTAAGATCTTAGAGCAATGGTTTTAGAATCTCTGTGATCTTCTTAGCTGACTAATTTAATAGTCTAGTTTCAAAATTTATCGAAAATTACACCCCGAGGCCAGCCCTTGCTAGATAGAACAACCTTTACATTTATAATATATTACTTATTTTTCTTTTTCATAAAGCAACTTTATGACGTTCTACAATTGGAAAAGAAAACAGTTGTCACAGGTGAAGCGCCAAAAACCTGAGGATGAACCAATCGACGTTAAACGATTTTCTCGTTTATCTCGGGTAATTCATATTGAGTTCATTTGACACATTTTTCAGCTTACTGTTAATTACCAAACTTATATTTTATATAGAAACCAGTATTTGAAGCGACATACAATTTACACAGTCAGTCTCTGGAAGGTGACGAGCGCTACGTTGACAATGATCCTGCGGACGCAGAACAGGAACGTCCCTTTGAACTTACGCCTGCAGCAAAAATTGTTTATAGGAGTGAAAAGAAGAGCGTCAAAAGTATATTTACAAATGATAGGCGGTATAAACGTTTCAACACTTGTAGTAGAGCACTTGAACCGGAGATTTATACATTTAAAAATGTCATAATCACCTTATTCGTTGCTTGTCGACAAATTGGATGTCGTATTCTCTTCACTGACTTGATTAGGTTTGTAATTTTCGAATGCTTTCGACAAATGAAATTATTTGCCAAAATCAATTGACATTGACCCTTTTAATTACAGATTAGTCTATGATGGAACCCTTTTCGTGAAATCTATCGAACCTTTGATGGACGTTGAAGCAGCTTCTAATCTAAACCTACGTGTAAACTCTTCTCTCCGTCTTACTTTGTTTCAATTGAACGATCCAACTTCACAAGCGGCAAGTATTCATAACTTTCTTCAATTTGTCGGAGTGAAGAATTTTCAGTATCCAAGATTCCAAGAATTTTTACCAAAGTTTATTGAGGATTCTTCCCTTCCAAGTAAATAAATAATACTAATATTTTTTTTTGACACAGTCTTTGAGGTTTTCACTATAATTTCCTAATCCAAATTTAGAAGAGTTCGAAGTCTTGTTAATCCAAATCAATAATATGTTTTCTGAGGAAGACGATATCAAGGACCTGGTTCAAGAAGAGCATTATTGGAAGATTCTAATTGAAGTGATGATAACAAGTATGATCACCATGCTTCTGCGAATGCTTTTCGGGCTAGACGATGTCACTGAATGTCACCAATCTAGATTTGCTACCAAAGTGAATGAGATATTGCTACAGCATTTGAACTCTTCGGCTCAGGGGTCTGATCCTCGTGCAGAATGGACTGAGCTGTTCGATATTCAAGAATGGTTTAGATTTATTCGATACAGGAAATCTTTTCTTGAACAAGAAGCACTCACTCCATTCATGTTCCCACATAACAAGCCGCCGAATCTAATCAAGACGAATGATCTCAGCGTCAGACACTCCGCCCTTAATAGTAAGTATCTAGCTGGAGTATGTCATCAGTTGCCCTGTATGNAGCTGGAGTATGTCATCAGTTGCCCTGTATGTCGCTGCACAAATAAAGAACACATACTCTAAACTGTTTACAATACAATCTGTTTACAGATCTTACGAAAAAATCGACAAATACTGTCACCACTGTAAGCGAAGAGACCGAGCCTTTACAGGAATCAAGTAAAATAACGCTAAGTGAAAAATACGACGCTGCAAACCGAAGCCTAACGACAATTTTTAATAAAGCAGCAATTGATGGAAATGGCGGAAAAATCACCGAAGTTTCGGATTACGTATCTCTTCCATATCCGTCTCACAGTATTTTAGAACAATACGAGCAATCAAAACCAAACATATCCTATACAAACTATGTGTCTCCAATCCTCAACTCAAACTTTGGAAAGAAACGAGTCGACTTCATTTTTCATCCTGAGAAATACATTCCTCTTCTGAACAATGCTGGCTACTCAGTCAGACTCATTCCTGGAACTGCTTCACAATGTAAGAAGTTGCTCAAGTTCAAACCACGAACGCTCTATTTGTTCCAGCCTTACAAAAAATTTGATTATCCTATCTATGATCCAACTAGTAATCCAACTCCAGCATCCATGCAATTTCTCTTCGATTATTTCTCACAGTATATTTTTCCCACTCAAAAAAATGCGGACTCTGCTGGGGAGTCAATTTTGCGTGAAATGACAAGGAAATTAAGCCGATTGTACTCACTAAGATCCTATAATGCCTTCATCCCATTAGATCATTATCACAAAGCCTGAAAATTTTGAGTATCCTGTTCAAACTTTGGACTGTCTCTATTATTTTTACATCTATAAATTATATTTTTATGTTATTTTTTTTCTATTGTTGTTTTGTAGATACATGGGAAAAGAAGTTTTGTTTTATTGAGATTTGACAAATAAATACGATAAGAAACAGAATTTATCAGGTAGTCCTCTCAACATCAAAATAGAAGTGTTAAATACAAAGAGGCCAGTTCGAGCTAGTAGAAAAAAAAATGATTGATTGATCCATTCCCATATTTTAGCAACGCTTAACGAAACCAAGGACTTATTATTAAACTCTTTCGTCATTGGACGAAACTAACCGAAATGAAACATAAAGTGAAATGACGAAATTAGCTGAAAGTTATTCTTACATTTCATTATCAGGATTTCCCTAATCTCAAAATAGTGACGTGTTAGCTAAAGAATATGTAATTTAGGATTTCCAATTCTTTGTATTAGTCAACGTTGGAAACGGTCTTACTTTTCAGGAAGTCTAGTAAAGAATAGATTTTAGGATATCCACTTGCTCATTTCATTCTCGACGACCAAAGGTTTGATTAATCTCTTCTCTTCTTCACATCAGTAAAATGCAAAACGCTGGAACTTGAAGACAAGGAAAGGAATATTTTTGGACAATTCAGCCTTACATTGATGTTGGGGACCAGAAGTTGAGTTCTCGTAACTCCGATGGTCGTGGTACATAGCGAACATTCTGTTTTGGTCCAGATGAAGCAATTCCAGGTCCTGCTCCAGCTGACAAAGGACGCATGTCGACTTTCGTCTCATACAAATTATTCCTAGGTTCTTTACCCTTCTCACCGCTCTGGATAACAAAAATTCAAACTGTAATAACAATTATTCACTCTTGCTAAAACCTAGGAAGAAATTTTGTTTTACGTAGGAAGATGCAGGACGAAAGAGCCAGTTTCCGGTGGTAGATTTTTCTTGATTCGCTGAGCCAGTGAAGAAAGGATTCCCAGCCCGGCGTCCAACCTATAAAAAAAATAGAACAAAAACTATTTGAAACTGAATTTAAATAGAAGGAATCTCAAATGCTTATGCCAATAACTTAGCCTCACAGAATAATCTGATTTCCCCCAACAATAACTCATCCTAAATTGGTTTGAAAACTCAACTGATCACGAAATACAGAACGTTACATGCAGGTAAATGTTTCATGAGATGACTGAACTGATTAAGCTGTTGCTGTTCAACAAAACAAAGTTTTATAAATCGTTCAACTACTCATTTCCAATTCGCAATGACGTTTAGATAATAATAATAATAATACTTCAACAACTGGTTAAATTTCATCATTGACTTGTGGTATGATGAGAGATACTAAACAGTAGTTTGTCTTAATCATCTCTCTCTTTACCAAACAATAAGCTTCCCAAGGTATCAAACGAGTTTTCACGACTAGTTCAGCGCATTGTAATTTAATATTCAGACAGGTTGATCTTCCAGATCAAACCAAATAACAAATGACGAAATGGACTACTGCGGATCACTTGTTCTTTAATATCCAGTTGTCCATAATCAATAATCTACTAATCGCCTACTACGTCTTTCCATATGACGCCATAACGCCAATCTTTGCTCTTCGCTGAATTAAACCCCTACAGTAAAGTGAACCAAACTGAGCTACCTGCTATTTCTATGAACGTCATATCCCATTGTACGGTAGACGTTCATACACCCAACTTTGTTCATTGAAAATCTATCATTGACCTCTAGAGGTCATCACAGTTTACATAGGGTCAACAAGGATACCTCTCCGATTTACTTGAAATTCGACACAATCATAGATAGTGACCTCCTCAGCAATGTTTAAATGGGGCTCCAGATTCTTAGAATTGATCCTTGACCTATAGGGGTCATAATAATTTGACCTCACATTAACTTCGGAGAAAGGTCAACTCTTAATTTTAGTTCATGTTAGATACGCCCTCAGGCAAACAGATTAACAGATTAACAGATACCGTATTTCTCGGTTTAATTCCCCACCTCGAAATAATTCCTCCCCTGAATTAATTCCGCACCTTTTGGCTAGTTTGAAATAATAATTCCCCTCCTCGAAATAAATCCCCATGAGGAATTATTAAAAGTGTCATCAGGCAAGAAATTAGAAACAATTTTATGTAAAATTACCTGAAAAGAGGAAAATTAAAAATTTGGAAGGCGAAAAAATATCAAAACGACAAAAAAGCCAACAAAGTATCAGATATCGTTGACAAGAAAATTCCAGTATTTGTACTTTTTTTTACCTCATATAAGTAGTAAACAACTATAAAAGAAGCAAAATTTTCACTTCCAATTAATAATTCCCCACCTCGAGACAATTCCCCCCTCGAAATAATTCCCCACCTTTTGCCCGGTTTGAAATAATAATTCCACAGGGAATTTAAACCGAGAAATACGGTAACTTAACTTCAATGACAAAACAACATGAATTTAGAGTAAAATCCTCCTCTAATAAAACGAATATCTGATGTTTCCAAAAATTACTCACAGTACTCTCGAACAAAATAGAATTGAGCCCTCCAAGTTATCGCCGCGATATTTTGTTTTCTTCTTGCGAGATGTGCGGGTGTTATCATTTAATATTTTAAGCTATAATCAATAAAAAATTTAATGACTGCCGCACACCACTCCAATCTTACAATATTCGTTTGGAGAATTGAAATATGTGCATCCCGACGAGGGCTCAATGCTATTTGGTCCGAGAGTACGTTACGTGATTCGTAAACATTAATCACTTTTTGCTAGACGTAAGAAGATTCGTAAATGCAAACAAAGCAATAAATACTTCAAGTGATTGCTTTTAAAATATTATTGAATGCGGCATGAAATGGTTAATGACACTTCTATATTTATATAATTGCAAATTGATATTTGGACTTTAAAATTCAGGAGCAAAGCAAGGCTGAATTTAAGCAGCAGTTAAATAAGAAATGGACAGACAGGAGCCTTTAGCCTTGTCTATTGGAATTATTTTAATCCCGATTAATTCATTTGGTTTCCTGCTTTCCTTATGTTGAAAAGGCATAAAAACAACTTTTATAAGAAACACAATAAAGGAAAAATTTTCAAATGACGAGGGAAAATTGTACCACTGGCCACATTTATAGACGAGCGAGAAGCTATACTTTTGGTCCCTGCTCTTTGCGGAGAAAAGTCTCGGCTAAAATTATATCTAAATTTTTCTTTATAGGAATTTTTTTTTTCGGTTCAAATACAGTGGAACACGCTTATAAGAGCTAAGGGTTTGCAAGGAGAATTCACGTCTTATAGCTTTGTATTATGGCATGGCCATATATGATCATGGTGGATAGAAGACCAATTTGGTCTTATACAAAAGCTGACATTTTTGAATAGAATAAGCGTATATATTTAATTATTCGACGGGAACTTAAGTAATTAAATGAATAAGCAATGCTGGAGTAAGTTTGCGACAGCATTTCAACTAATCTGTAATTATCGCTTGTACTTTGATGCAAATTTTTTTCTCCAAAATCACCTTTGTAATGACGAAAACTTGAAAGTGAAGTTCAGGTGGCATTATTGCAAGTGTTAAAAAAATTAAACGAGAATAATAACTTTAATGCCGGAGTGATTGGAACTTCCTTAAACTAAGCTCTCCTTAGTTCTCCCTTTGTTAAAATTTAATTTAGGAATTTGGAAACAAATTGGGAAGAGAGTTTAAGAGGCGAATGAGTATTAGTATCAGATTGACACTTTCGATGAGCGGTCATCGAAATGTTTCATCACAAAGTGGGAAATACATTGTTGTCTGTATAGAGATGCAAATTCAAAAATCTATATAGAATTTTTGTTGATTGTTAAATTTATATCTCTATTGCTAGCTGCAACTGCTTGTTTTTCCAGATTTCAGATCATCTATTATAATTTGGCAGGAAAACGAATAAGAAATTAATTAATTTACTTTATCCAATTAAAAAATCAATGCATTTTTGAATTTAAGTGTGAAAAGTAGTAAAACAGGTTGGTGGAAAGGAATTGGTATTCCCGAGCACGTGTTTTGCTTCTAAAAATAAGAAAAAAGAAAGAAAAATGTAGAGATTGCGCATCTTATCATGGTCTTAAAAAAGAGCCACCTTAAAACGAACTTGGGCTTCCAATTCGGGTCTTATATCCGTTTTGGTCTTATCACATTTGGTCTTATAGCGCGATATTTCCCCATGCCAAATACATTATTACAAACCAAGTGCGCCAAAAATTGTTCTTATAACCGAATTGGTCTTATATTGGATGGTCTTATAAGCGTGCTCCACTGTAATATTTTTAAATGAATGAACATTCAAACGTAGGGAGTCACGTACAAAAAATCAGGCCTCCAGGATCAAAGGTTATCTTTTATGGAAATTCAAGGTTTTCGAGCATAATTCTCACTGTTTATACTTTATTGTAATGTCTCAGAATTAATGTTGTAAACATTTGGTTTTCAATGAATCGTAACTTTTGACCTTTGATCTTAAACATCTGATTTTTTGTAAGGATTTCTCTACTTTTGATGATGTTTCATATAAAAATATCATCTGGGCAGAAAAAAAATTTGCCTATAAATGTGTCCCGTACAGTACATCACAAGTTAAAATGATTAGGCTGTCGATGTTCATTTGTATCATGTCTTGATAATTATTCAACACCACTTTAACAGTTTCTAAACAGGGTAGAAAAGCCATTACACACTCAACACATGGATTCAACAGAAACAAAACAAAACTTAATTGAGTAAAGCAAGAAAAGTTAACAAGGTAAGAACCTGAGGTGAGCAAGTTGGGGTAGCGGATGGTGTTGATGACGGCGTCGTATCATCCGGGCGTTGGCTGAGGATTCCACTGACTCTTGTAGCTAAATCCGGTGGAATGGACTGCTTCGTGTCATCGCCTTTGGGTTTGGAAACAGTAACAACCTGTTAGATGATGCACGCAAAAAATGCGAAAATTATATTTAAAAAAACTGTTCGAAAGAAAACATTTTAGTACAACAACGGTTCAGGTAATATCAAGTAGTTAGTGCCATGACATAGGCAGCCATCTTGCACTATGTAATTTTAGTAAGATCTAAGCAATAAAATAAAACAAGTAAGTTATTGTGTTTAAAAAAGAATTCAACGTTGGAATTAAATAATATCACTTCAAAATGTCAAAGGTTGGTCTAATCTTCCAAGAATCAACCAACATGCGCCAATGAAGTGGATCAGTGCAATTCCACAAATCTACAAGTATATTTGCCTAAGAATGACGTCATCATTTTGCTAATAATATATTTAAATAAATAAATATTAATAAAAGAAATGCAAGAAAAAGAGTGAGTATCATTACTGGAGAAAATATTGAGCTTGGATAAATTGACCTTCAGAATTTTCAGGCTAGCAATAGTTTTCGTATTCCCACTAGATTTTGTCAATTTTTTTCCCATACAAGTTTTCGTTATGAGAGTAATAAAATATTATCTTACAACTTTAGAGACATCGGCGGAAGAAATTGGCGAATCTAAATCCACTGACTTTCTTTCTGGAATTTCATAACCTTCTGAAATTGATGGTTGAACAGCTCCATAGAGTGAGACATTAGTTGTAATTCCCGTAGCTCGTTTCGGCTTTGACATTAAACCCTCCTGTGAAGCAACAGCCAAGTCCACCAATGACGAAGTTGAGGTGGTAGCAATGGACTTGTAGAAATTGGAAGTTTCCTTGAGAGCAGTGCAATCCTGTTTAGAAAGGATGATAGATGTCCCTCTTCCAAGATGGTGTGGTTGATCAGTTGGGAATTCAACACTTGCTGCTGATGGAGGTATTATGTCAGACGTGGCCTCAGCACGTATGGTATTTTTTTTCTCATTTTGGAAACACTCCACTATTAAAATATGAACAAAAATGCCTTGAGAATCGGTCAAATTTATACGAAATAGTCTCCTTGGAAATGGAAACATGATCAATGATTTAAAAAAAAAAGTTGTGAAAATGAGTCGAGTGTAATGTAAATGAATCATGTTTGGTGAAGTTGAAAAATTTACAGATGAACACGTTACAACAGGAAAAAATCAGGATTTCTAGAAAATCATTTTTACCATTTGCCTGACCATCAGTATTACTGGTCGCTGTTTGATAGCGATTACGATTGAGGTGAAAGAATCCATCATCATTTGACGGCGGAGAAGCGCATATATCCGCGTAGTTGTATCTGGATTAATCATATCAAGAACTTAATTTGAATCACAATCACCACAATCAATGAGCCGACATTAGAAAAAAAAATGTGTAAAACCTTTCAGTTGTGCGTTTCATCCAGCGAGGCATACCAATTCCGGGTAATGATTTTTCAGAGCCGTCACCACATGAGTCCATTTTTTCAATATTCCTACCCAAGAGAAAATCATTATTTTCAGGTTTGCACAAACTCTCAAAACTTTAATATTTCTTAGTAATGAAACATTATTTCAGGTGAAGATAACCAAACAAACTGAAGGCAAACTAAGAAAGCTACACTTAAATTTCGTAAGAAAAAAAAAACCAGGTTTCTCTAGAGTTCTCTTGAAGTTCATAAAACATTATTATCACAAATTCAATTTTCAATCCCGGGATTGAATATCGCCTCCCTTTCTTACGTTATTCCCCATACTTAAAAAAAAGAGGTCACTAAACGTGTCTAAAGCTGAAACTAGAGTTGCCTTTCCCCCATCGTGCTTCGAGGAAAGTGCGGTGTGGTTAAAAACATTCAGTACCTATTTGAATGCAGTTGCCTTGGAAAAAACTGATTGTGTCATTGAAATTTTTTAACCACACCGCACTTTCCTCGAAGCACGGTCGGGGAAAGGCAACTATAGATCCAGCTTAAATCAATCTAAGAAAAGCTATTGACTTACGTTTGGAAGGCACGAGGATAAGAGACGACCAATGCAATCAAATAGGGATCTCCTCTTCTTTTGATTGCTGTTGCATAAACTATGGAAATTTCTCAACTTTAAATGATTGGACAAAAGAATCCGGTGTTAGCGTGAAGTAAATAATAATAAAATGATAGATAGGAAAATTGGAAATCGGAAATTTATACTGTTTAGGAGGAAACTTGGAAAATATTAAATGGAAAATGGGTAGTGAAAATCGACAGCTCCTTAATTACTAAAAAATGTTACTGTGAAACTTGGCCTAATCCAGCTGACGAGGAGTACGAATAAGTTCTTTGTAGTGCCATAATTAAATAGTTAGACTTTGATAGTAATAGGAAACTGGAGGTTATACCTGGCTACAGAACCAATTAAATGCTTTAGAAAATAGGCCTTAATTTAAAGTTTAAATTTTAAGGATCTACCTAAAGCCTCTTTGAAAATGAAATGAGGAGAGTAAATCCGTATTCATTTTGATTATTGATTAGGATTTAGGCAACTTAAAAATTAAGTTGGAGTTGAAGAACACAATTTATTACAAATAAGTTGAAGTAAATTGCAAAACTATAATTCTGGGCAAAGCTCGGCGATTTGAGCTCTCGGCTCTGGACTCGAGCTCTTGTGTGAATATCAGAAAACCAATGGGCGCTAACGGTTGATGGGAGTAAACTAGTTGGGCTAAAAGGATAATTTTTGAAAAAGTACCCGAGCCCGAATAAAGCCCACGAAAAAATTTCAAATGAGCTCAAGCAAGAGTAGTCATCAAGAAGAAATTTCAAAACAGCCAGAGCTTGAGGTGAGCCCAAGAAATAAATTTTAAAAAGAGTTCTACCTCGAGCAAAACCCAAGGACACTTTTTTAAAAGAGTCCCACCCCTAGCAGAACCCAAGGGAGGATTCTTTAAAAAGCCCGAGCTGGATCAGAATCTAAGAAGAATTTTCAAAAGAATCCGAGTAGATTTCAAAAGTAGTTTTCAAAATAAGCTCAAGCCCGAAAGGAGTCCAAGAAGAAATTTTTAAGTAGCTTGAGTCCGAGCAGAGTCCAAAGTCAAACGCCGAGCTTTGGTTTAGGATAAAATTGAACTGCTGCTGCGTTGCTTTTACTTAATCTGCAAACTGAACTAAACAGGCTCACCACCCTTTTCTCATGGGCGGCAGAAGAGTTGGGCCAACAAAAATTTATAGGTGAGGACTAAACTCTCAAACTTGACATTGAAATACATAAGATTGAAGGTTAGAACAAGAACATCTCAAAAACACTCACTTTTGGACCAAAAAAAAGCGTTTATTAAAATCATGGATACATATTCTAATTCGATTCGTTCAGAGTGGCATTATCTCAAACTCTGCATCCTGAACCTCATTCTCTATAGGCGGAGATAACAATCCTCTGACCCTTAGATATGGAATCCATTGTTGTGGGATTTTTTTAAACCTCTTAACCATTGACTGAAGTTGCGCTGGTGTTTCTTGATTGTAATTCAAATAATCACGAGACATTGCCTAACAATTATTAAAAATGCTAGTGTTAATAGATTTTGTTGTTTGATTTGTTTCTTTTCAAAACAAATTGAAAATATACTGGCAACAAATTGTGATTAATTACCTCGTAGTCCTCTCCATATTTATCTAAAAATCCAGTAAGTTTTTTCACCAATTCCTTTGGCAAAGGATGCGCAATAGCCTTTTTGGCTTTATATTTCTCATTTGATTGAGACTCCAATGTGGACACTACTGAAGATTGAGAATTAACTTCGTTGGACTCAACCACATGTTCAATAGATTCCTTTGGTTCCATTTGCTTCTAAAATATAAAAATAAATCAGTTTAAACTTTAGTAGTTAATCAATTTCCGAAATTACTAACCTTTCCAGATGGAATGTGAAAATTTTTATGAGTGTTGGTGTCTGCGATTAACCCCATTGACGTTAGGTTGTCGTTCAGACTCTTCCTCTCATCCCATGCATTTCTAATAGCATCACTAAAAGAAAATTTTTAAATTAGCTTGTGTTATTCAGCGTGATGCGTGAGAGCGACAGCACGTCCGTTAACTTATTACACAAGTGGTCTAGCGACATCTTTATTTTCCCGCGACCATATCGCCAGAAGGCTTTATTTAGAAAGCAATGGCTGATGATCTTTAAACAATAACACATGAGGTCACGAGGGGCAACATATTTTACGCTTTAGCCTCATTATGTCGTTCACGCTCAAGCGTAATATATAATATTGCTCAGGGTGCCATATTTTATAGCTTAGGACGTCGTATTTGTTGCTTTTTTCGTGCGTCATATTTATTACTTAACGCAACATATCTATCCGATGGTGTGGGACTGATTGTGGTCCACAATCAGTGGAGACCACAATTTGTGGAGTCTACTAAGTCAGTGCTGCACCATAATGGAGGTTCGTATCGTGCCTCTATCCAGAGATAATAAGAATAGTCTCGGAGCCCAATTCCCTTTCCGGTCGCGTGCACAAGTGTAAGACTTTAACAAGGATCCAAAGAAGGACACACTGACAGGAGGATCCGGTGACTACCCACAATGGCATGGTTGTGTTATGGTCCATAACACAATCATCACTTATGGGCAGTACCTACCATAGTACCTTATACCGTAGTACCTTATACCATAGTAAATGTCAGTGGCAATTTACAATACTTGACATATTGAGGTAATTAGATGTACTTACCATTGGATCCTGGGCAACTTTGTCCTTTTCTTGTTCAGAAGTTTCCTATTAACATTGTACTGGAACTTCTGTCTCCTCCGTAATTTATGTAAGCGAGGCATCCTGCTCTGCTAATGTCACATATGTAACTTCATAGTTTCGTTTTCGAAAGCGCCAAGAAAATCGGTTCCGGTTTTAATTATGCTTTCGATTATCACCAAAAACTGTTTCGGTTTCGTTTAATATGAAGAAATAGATTTAATACCAATTCGGCTACAATTTCGGATTAGACCTCACTGTTTCAGTTTATCGAATACTAGTAGCTAGTCAAACAATAGGAATATTGGTTCAATTTATCAAATAAAGTGGACGAATAAGCACCTAATGGCAAACTTCCACTAACATTCTACTTTATCCATAGTTCTTGGATTGAAATTGCCCTCCCTCGTTAAATCTAACTGAGATACTGAAGGTTGCGAGTAAAAATTTAGCAAATATTAATATAAGCTAATATTAGAAAATAAACAATAGTAATCACCAATATCCATTATTCGACATTATTTTACGAGATTTTGTAGTATGCCTTAGTTGTTTCGTTCTTAATTATGCTATGTTCCTAAACATAACTGCTCATGCCTTCGTGGATAAAAAAAATCACTTATAATTCAAAATCAAGTCGTAAATTGACCATTTTTACTTTTTAAAATGAAGGTTTGGTTTTAAGTTTGGGTATCGGTTTCGACAGGTGAAATAAATTTTGGATGGCCAAATTCAGGTTTTGGTTTCGACTTTGAAAAAAGTTTATTTTGGTTTAGGAAAAATTTGAAAACAAAAAATGTTTGGATTTCGGTTGTGGAAAAATTTGCGATATAAGTTTCGGTTTAGTTTCATCTATGACTAAGTTACATATCTGATTATCCTAAAACAATCGGAGAAAGAGACGATCACCACAATACAGTGTTGGGAACTGAAACACGATCTTCTATAGTTCTGTTTCAGTTCGCTTCCAATTTTTCCAATCTATTTTGCAGCTATCAGTTCAGGTCAGCTTCCTGAAGACAAAGGCGAGTAAATTCATCAACTTATGCATTAAGACAAGAAAACAAATCCACAGTTACACAATAGACAAAACCAAACTAATGAGTCGATAGTTGTGTTATATGAGTCAAACTTTAAGCTGTATATTCTAAGAAGAGTAAAATAACATTCTAACTTAACTAGGAAGGTTCGGCTGCTCTTCCCGCATAAATGTAAGAATATACTCGTCCTGGAGGTTTGAAAGATAATGATAGAGTCCAATTGGACTGAGCTTTTTGGCAGCTTCGGATGTTGCTAGAATATAGAGGTGACTTGTTAGAAGATATTTAGTTTGCTTCGCGCTATCACTTTCATCAGCTATGAGATTTGACATGTGGTTGCGGGTGTTGCTTCTTTCAGTGGATGCACCACTGTTTGTTGGATCCTCAGTAACAGGCTCAGGATGAGATTCCACAATATCCGCGTTTCTGATGGGACGGATTGACCTCTGCTTAACAAAAGACGATAATCTGATACTACCACTAATTAGCCGAAATCTAATAAACTTACCTTGCGTAATTCCATCATTCCCTTTGCAAGAGTCATTGCTCTCTGAACAACGACTTCTGGGAATGATGAATTCCTGGCCAGTTTCAGACCGTAGTGCTCAACACTAGTGACTCCTCTTTTAAAAACATGCGTGTAAATCAGCCTCGTAGGGTCAACGACCTCAATAACTCTTGC
Source organism: Holacanthella duospinosa (assembly GCA_002738285.1). Classification (NCBI taxonomy): domain Eukaryota; kingdom Metazoa; phylum Arthropoda; class Collembola; order Poduromorpha; family Neanuridae; genus Holacanthella; species Holacanthella duospinosa. The sequence continues at coordinate 647,615 of NIPM01000014.1, read as the reverse complement.
GTTGGCTTCAGGCACATCCCCATTGTTTAAATTTCCCGTTTGTTCCATTGAATTCTCTTCAGTGTCAAGTTTGTAGCTAAAATATCACAAACCCATCAACTCATAAATACTAGTGCTGGATAGAATTATAGACGAGCGAGAAATTACTTTTGGCTTGTGCTCTTTGCTGGAGAATGTCCTCGGCTAAAATTATGCCCAGGTGTTTTCTAGACTTACTAGTAAAAATTTTTTCGGGTCAAATGATATTTTTAAATGAAAGTATGCAAATGGTTAGAGGCAGATTTCTTATATCAAGTCACTGAGATCAAAAGATCAAAAGTTCTGACTTATTGAAAATCAAGTGCTTTCAAGCATTACTCCGAGACATGACAGTAAGGAATACGTTGCATACATTACAAGCATACATTACAGTATTATCAGAATTATGCTCGAAAACACTTGATTTTAAATAAATCATAACTTTTGACCCTTTGATCCCAGTAACTTTATGAAAACTCTGCCCCACTTTCATGTAAAAATCATATGGACCAAAAAAAATTTGGCTAGTACTTATTAGATAAACCTAAGATAATAATTTAAGCCGAGAACTTTCTCCAACAAAGAGAACAGGCCAAAAGTACTACTTTCTCGCTCGTCTATAGTAATTGTGTCCAGTACTGTATTTTAATTATTAAGTATATTTAAGTAAGTTTAAAAACTTACTTTAGAACATTCAGGTACAAAAATTCCATTTTGGTGAGGAAAAGGTAATGAGTTGCGAATAGAACAAAACACTTGTGTTTCATTAGACTCTCAAGCATTGACCAACAAATAGCTGTCCCTTCCTCGATAGATGTGGATCTCCCTAATTCGTCAATAATTACAAGTGACTGGCTATTGATGTTATTCAAAATGTAATTCATTTCGGTCATCTAGAAACGAATTCGAATCTTTTAAACAAAAACAATTCTGATAGCGACCCATATAAGAAACCTATAAAGTTTCTTACTTCAGTGGCAAATGAGCTTGCATTGGCTTCAATATTATCTCCGTTGCCCAATCGAGAAAAAATTCGATTTACGATTCTAAATGTAGCGGCTTCTGCAGGAACGAACGATCCAATCTAGATGGGAAATAAAATCATAATTATTATCCCAATTTCATCTATTCTGGAACTCAACTTGTGCAAGAATTTGAAGTGAGACGATTTGTTTTAAAAACGTGGTTTTTCCGCTCATGTTTGGACCAGTGATTACGCTGACGTTTGTGTCATTGGACATGAACTAGAAGAAATAATTAAAACATAGAATTGAAAAACTAAGATAATACTTATATCAATTTCAAAATCATCATTACAAAGTTGTTAGGGGTAGGGGAAGTAGTGGAAATTGAGTCCAGAATTGGATGTCGCCCCATAGTAATCGCAGTGACAGTGGACGAAAATTGAGGTCTGACAACATGAACTGTGCTCACCGAGTAACTTGTCAGCGAACACAAAATATCCAGCTCAGAAACAGCATCGCTCGCTTTGTACAATGTGCCGATGTCTTGACGAATGTTGTTTACGAGTTCTGCAATTATCCTACAATCCCGTAGTTTTAGCAGTTTAGTAAAATTAATTTCTTAAGTATAACTTACAGGCTGCTGATGTTGTGTATCTCTTCGAGAATTTTACTGATGCGTTGTTCCGCCAGCAATAAATACTCAGTGGTAAACGTGACAATGTTCTTCTTCTGTGCCACCTGTTTTAGTAATTTGAAAAAGTACAAAGTAATTTCGCTGCCGCTAAGACTAAAATAGGATTTACGTTGAGAGCGGTATCAGGCAGATGTGGTATATCCCAAACACGACCCGGAATCATAAGTTGGACGTAAAATCCTCGACTACTATTTTCCTGAAGGCGCAAATTCAAGTCGTTATCTTTTGCTAGTTGGACTACGTAGTCTGAAACAAAATGAATAAGTATCTAATCTTTGATATTTAATTTCAAAATAGTTGTTACAGGTGAATACCTACTGAAAGTGTCATCTTGAATTTCACACATGGCTTTCCGAGCGATGCTCAACAGAGAGTTAATATCGGCTTTGACAGCGAAGGATCTTTGCATTCTCATAGCTAATCCTCCTTTCATAGATCTAGCATCATCGGTTATAACTGTCTGAATTTTCTGTGCAATTTTTTCGAACTTTGGGCACATAAAGTCCTGAAATGTAAATGAAACAACTTAGGAGTGAATAAAGATTTGATTTGTAGCAACTCGGCAACTGCTTCCTGGAAGACATAAGGTCTGTCATAGAAAGTATATTTGTCTTCTGTCTACCAAATCTATTTTACAATCGACACTCTGGAAAACAATACTTCTATAATACTGAATAATAAAGTACCAATCTTGAAAGATTTTGGAGAATTGACGAGATCTTCCTTACAAATATTGTCCAGAGTTGGTGTTTCGACAGGAACAACTGTCGGCTATGAAGCTGAAGCAGTTGCCGAACTTATTCTTTAACTTAGAGATTAAATAAATGACACTTGCATCTTTAACTGAATGGAAGTATGGATGTGTAGAAGCCCCTAATGCATCTGCTAAACCTGGTAATACTGTAAGCGTTTGTTTCAGGAAAATAACATAATTGATCCTTTGTTCCATAACCCGAGCGTTCTCTACTTTCGAAATGTGAGTGAGTGTTGCGATGACATGTTCCAAATCCTGGGGGAGTTGGCTTAGCGCGTTCTAAATTCCACCCATGATAAACATGAATAATACCAACTCGTTCATCCAAAATCAAAAGCAACTAATAAAATAAGGTCATACCACGAGTTCGTAATGCATTATGGGATTATTCCTTAGCTCTTGAATACAGTCAAGACGCTTCTTAATGATGCCTGTATCACAGGGTGGTTGCAAAATATTTGTGCGAAGGAGTCTAGATCCGCTTGGGGTTCTACAGTTGTTGACGACTCCGTAGAGTGAATTATCTGAGTTGGCAATTAGATTATTCTGGATCAACTCAAGGTGTTGAGCTGTATAACGATCTAAGACATCATCGGTAAGATATAGAGGATATCAATAATAATTTGTATTAAAATACTCCTACCTATCATCACTGTTTTCTCTGCCAATTGAAATTCAATTTTCATCGTTCTTGGAGAAAACAAGATATTGCGAACGATTTCGATATACTTCAAAAGCGCTGCAGCAGCAGACAAGCCATAGTATTTTTGTGATACTGCGTATAGTACAGATGCACATTCCTCGAGGACCAATTCTTGAAGTCTTTGTTTCCCTACTACTTCGTTGAAGACTCTCCGTTGTAGCGGAACTATTGTGCATGAAATAAATTCCTGCTGAATTTGTTGGTACAAACGACTCATCTGATCATCGCAAATTGTAGACGGCAATAAAATCTTAAAATGAAAATTAGCAAGCAAGCTTACTGTAAAAACGTACTTTAAAAGATTGACAGGTATGCATGCATGTGCTCACCTCCACAGGACGAAAAATATTTAGCTTTGAAAGTACTTTAGTATAATTCTGAGTGTCACTGAACTGACAAATGATTAACTTTGAAGTATGGAGGTCCATTGAGGCAATCCCTACTTCCCCTCTCGCTTGACCTCTTCCTTCAACAAGAGCTGAATGGAAAGTGAAAGATTTCAACAATTACTTATGAATATTCCTAATCACCCTAAGATACGAATAAATAATCCAGTCTTTTACCCAAAATTGATGAATCTTCCGGACTGTAACCAGAGGTGGTACTCTTGCCACCGCCGCCACCAGGATTCCTTCGATTTGCCATTGAAGCATATGTGTGAATAGTGCCTTACATTAGCTAAATCGAAGATATTTATATTAGGTACTTCACGTGTTCATTAGAATAAATATTGAACGTTCAGAAGATTTCAAGTTTTTGTTTACCTTTCCGCAACCATCTTAATCTTACTGCTTCGGAATTTTGCAGTTAAATTCAGTAGTCAATAAATAAATCAACTGAAAGAGTAATGGATTCAGTCTGTCGGAATATGTATGCAAATTACCTCCTACCATCCTCAAATTCTCGGATTTCTTAAAGTCGATAAGAAAATGAAAATGGATTCTTTAAGATTTTGATTCTGTGGGGTCTGTGGGTCTGTCTGGTCTAAGATGTTCGTGAGCTCCCCAAGCAGCAACAAGGGAAAACAATATTTTTTCTTAATTGTCTTTGGATCTTTTGATTTATCTTAATTTATTGCTCTATATTTTAACGATTTTTTTTTAATTGTCGTTTGCGTGAGCTCATTTTCGTTTAACAATGAAATTTTCATAAATAAGTTTATTTGATATGAATGTGTGTCGAATAAAATTGTGATTATTTTTTTCAAACCAGAGGCCATCTAACGAAATTTTGCCTTAACCTCATAAAAGTGACAAGGAAAANTTTTTCTTAATTGTCTTTGGATCTTTTGATTTATCTTAATTTATTGCTCTATATTTTAACGATTTTTTTTTAATTCTCGTTTGCGTGAGCTCATTTTCGTTTAACAATGAAATTTTCATAAATAAGTTTATTTGATATGAATGTGTGTCGAATAAAATTGTGATTTTTTTTTTCAAACCAGAGGCCATCTAACGAAATTTTGCCTTAACCTCATAAAAGTGACAAGGAAAACTTCCGACGCTTATTTAAGTAATTATTAACCCATTGGGGGAAAAACACATTCCACGTTTTATTTTTCCTCCATTAAATCCGTACCCCTTCCAACTTCATATCACACACAATACATGGGCAACAAAATAATTAAAATAATTTTTCACTTATTTTAGAAAATGGCGAGTGTTTACCTTGCCTCGCAGTTTGGCCTCAACCAGAATCACTGATTCAGGGATTTATGATTGAATCTCTAAAATTTTGTACTCGACTCTTTGAGTCGAGTCATGTTTAATGAGTTTGACATGACACATGACTGACTCCTTGATTTTTGGGAGTCGACTCGGAATCAGTCAGTCATGATCAGCGACGCTGAAACGCATAAAACGCATAACTGTTGTGACGTATTTAAATCAAGTGGAAACAACGCCTGATCATAAACCTCGTCATAGTAGACAATTTTATGCATTAAAAAAACCCATAAAACGCATAATTTTTTGGGTAACGCAAAATTTTTTCCATGACGCATACTTTTAATTTAGCCAGTAATTTTATAAAAAAGAACAGATTTTGATTTTTTTTAAAGCAAGTTGAATTCTTATGTCACATCAGAATTAGGTTTAAAATTAATTTTCTAACTTTTTGTAAAACGAAATTAATTCTTTGGTACCATTCACTTGCAAAGAAGCCGATTTCAGAATTCTATACTTTAAAAATCGGCCTCTTCGCAAGTGATATGGGCTGTAGATCCGTTAGCAAAGCGAACCAGATGAGTTTTTTGACTGAAGAGTCTATGTACAAAATATTTGATGTAGCTTGAAAAATTCATTTGATGATCCATATGTAGTAAAATTGGAACAATTCTTAAGAATTTAAAAAATTTCAATATAAAAGTTTTCAAAGATAAGAAGGAAAGATACTCCATTCAATAAGTTTAAAACAGTACATATGTATCGAAAAATTTGCATCGCAAAAATAGTACATCTGTATGTTTGCATAATGGAGCGGTTTTTTTGATGACATGTTAAATTTAAGCAAGCTGAATCCTTCTTAAATACACTATTACGTTATTCCAATGAAATTATTTTTGAACGAAGAAACATTTAAACGCTCTAGAACAACCATGTAATAGGGAAGAATAAAAAAACTTAAGTTCAATCTGTTCTTGGCAACGAATAAAAGAATTGAATGACGTAGCTAGAAAACGTATAATTTTTTACCCATGACCGCATAATCTTGCAGTCATATTTTGCATAATCGGAGCGTCCTTGGTCATGACCCTGACTCCGCAGTCATGTAATACAAAAAATCCGGTGCGACAATCTGAAATTTTAATTAATACATATTTGATGATGATTGTTGATGGAAAAAAATAGGAAAATAATTCCAATACAGTGCGGAAAAATATTTTACTCGAGCATGAAGTTACTTTTAGCCCATGCTCTTTACTGGAGAAAGCCCTCGAGTAATAATTATTATTGGTCATCTAATTAATTCTTATTGTTATCTAAAATAAGTACAGTAGTTACCAGTGTTAGCAAACCCCAGGTTTTCGTTATAAAAACCCACAAAACCCCGTTTTTATGGGTTTTGAAGTTTTATGGGTTTTGAAACTAAAAACTTCTGATGATGCGAGACAACTTGAAAATAATTGTAACAGAGTTAGCATGTAGAGATATGAAGAGGTAAAATTTAGAGGTATTATAATATTTTCTGCAACAAATTACTTTGATGACAAAGTTCATTAAATCTGAGGAAAGTTGAACTGCTTTAGTTTGTCTTATTTTGACTAAAAGTAAAAGATTTAATTCGACCCTATTTTTATTTTTATTCTTGATTTCTCTGTAAATTTGAATTTAGTGAGCTTCGCAGCCCTTTTCCTCTCAACACCCCAAAACCCCATAGGGGTTTTGATTTTTTTCGTAATCTCAAAACCCGGGTTTTGGCCCAAAGACCCAGAAAACCCAAACCAGTTCAAAACCTCTATAGTAAACACTGGTAGTTAGTTAACTTAAACAAAATTCCATGTGCATTGTTCTGATTGGTCCTTCATGAACTTGTGTAACTCGAGCGCGGGAATCCCGGAGGTGACTTCTAAAAAGCTCAATTCAAATTCAAAACTTCTTTGTTTGAATTTAAATAAAGCGTCTTCCCTCAATTTCTGATTTTGGCGTCTCTCTCTCCTCTCTTTCTTCCTTTCTTCTCATCCTCATCCATTCACTAAGGAACCATCAGACAGAGTGGACGTTCTTCTCAACCTTCTCTACAGCTAGAGAAATCCAAATTAGATTAGTTTTGTTTAGTTTAATTAGTTCGACATCTCATCTACCTGAATTGGAAAAGACCTTATCTGCTGCTTCCAAGTCATCCAGAAGTACTCAGAGTAAGCCCTTGCCTTTTATTTTTATTTTTGTTAGCCAACGACAGGCACAGAGTTGGACCTTTTGGATACGCCCTACCTTTGAGTACGGTAGGTACCGCGGATGTACGGCGTACCCCGTAACTTAGTTACGGTAAAGCGTTAAATTTTCAGTAGGGTACGGGGTAAGTACGATTCTTTTGTTTCATGAAGTACGGCGTACCTTCAGGCGGACGTGCAATAAAACCAAAAATGCGGTACCGGAGAAATAGAAAATAGCTGAAAATAGGGTTGCAAAAAAAAATTATATATTTTTTTTGCAATTAATTCTTCAATGCTTTCATTAAGACGTAGATAATAAAGTAAAGCAACTTTAGTTCAGCTGAGATATCCGGTTGGGGTATACATTTGGGGAGTGTTGAAAAATTTCTAAGTGTTTTAAAAAAAATTTATTTTCTGGATTTTTGTGTTTCTCCACGAATTATGGACATTTGAAGACTTTTGAGACTGTTTTCCAAAAAAAAAAAATTGTTTTTTCAAAACACTTCCACACTTAATTTAAAACATTTTATTTACCAATTTGGATTCCTTGTACTTCCACTATGCCATACCAAAGAGCCGACAACTGATCTGTTCCACTATCATCGTTTCTCTTTGTTCGGTATGGCCAATTGAAAGAAAATGTAGAGCCAACAGAAAGGTGGCGGCTGTCGCTTCAACGACTAATTTTTATGATTCATTTTCTGGTATGGCATAGACGAAAATAATAATGTTCAACTCTAAGTCATCGGGTTCGGTGGTATGGCCCAAGCTTTATGTAGAAAATCAAAACGCGACATTGTTATTTTTTTTCCCTTGAATTATTCGAAAAGCGAAAAAAGTGGAACTGACGACAGACCAGACATAGTCATAAAAGTCATTGATAAGAGAATTGTATTTATTTTAATGAGTATTGTATGCGAAATATGCAACACGTTTATTGATTTAAAAAAATCAAAAAAATCATGATTTTTTCAAGTTTGATAATTATCACGAACTCTGTTTTAAATTGCTATCTAATTTACGTTCCTACTTGAATTCGATATTATTTTAAATAATGCCAATATTGTATCTAGCGTAGTTAGATTATTGAAAACTTCAATTTTTCTTTTAATATTGTTAAGGTCGAAATGAATAACCCACCGCCACCTGGGGATAACCCACAAGACCGTCCATCGTCTTCTAGACCTCAGCATTTCTCAGTCAAAGGAAGAGCTCGAGGTCGATCAAGTGGAAAAGACAAAGAAAGTGAAGGAGCACCTCTTCGTGTATCTCCACCAGGTCGAGCTTTGGAGCCGCGGATGGGAAGTTTGTCACTCGCCGATTCCCCACCAACAATCGATCCTAGCGGACATCAGCTAACTCGCTATGCACGCGGTGATGGTAATGGAAATGGGAACGGTCACGGTAATGGGAACGGAGCACCAACCGTCGCTCGTCCACCAATAAGGAACGCAGACCGCTATGACTTTGTGCAGTCTCGCGGGGACAATCCTACTCCGAAGGGAGGTGAATCAGGAAGAGAAGTCAGTCTCTATTCGAATTACTTCAGTGTGAAGACAGGACAAGATTGGCGAATTTACCAATATCGCGTTGATTTTTCCCCAGTTGTTGACGACATCAGTGTTCGGCGCAAGCTTATACAGAATTTTCAAAAGCCGATTTCGGATGGAGGACTTGGGAAATTTATCTTTGATGGGTATTCGCTTTGGACTGCAAACAAATTGACTGTGGGACGGGAAGACGTAATCACCCTTACTGCGTCTATTCCTTCTGAACCTACACCATTTACGCTTACGATAAAACTCGTAGACGAGCTCGTCCCAACCGATCCGCATATTCTAATTCTGTACAATAACATCGCGCGTTCATGTCTTAGAATGCTCCGTCTTGTTCAAATGGGTCGGAATTATTTTGATCCATCGACGTCGATCGAGGTGGCCCAATTTAAGTTGAAACTTTGGCCTGGATTCATCACTACTCTCCGTCAGCACGACGCTGGGTTGCTATATTGCGTGGAGTTGACGCATAAGGTCATCAGACTTGAGACTGTTTTCGAGATAATGATGAACATGCGTTCAGGAATGCAGAATCGTGGTTTGCCGCTAAATCAAATCAAGGAAGCACTGGCCAAGGAAATTTGTGGAACCATCGTCCTCACTGTCTACAACAATCGAACCTATAGAATTGATGATATTGAGTGGAACGATAACCCAAATTCAAAATTCAAACTGGCCGATGGAACTGATATTTCATTCCTTGATTACTACACAAAAAGGTAAGTAATCACAGTAAGCCTTCAAACTACTATTCCTTACATTTGGCATTCTGGCTTTGCAGATACCCTAAGCATCCCATCATTAACTTGAAGCAGCCGCTCTTGATTTCTAATCCGAAGGCGCGTGACATCCGAATGGGTAAAACAGAGCCCGTCAAGCTCATTCCAGAGTTATGTCAGATGACTGGACTCACTGAGCAAATGAAGTCAAACTTTCAGTTGATGAAGGACCTCGGGACTCACTTGTTCCAAGTTCCGCAAGTGAAACTAGAAAACACTGCAAGTTTTGTGCGACGACTGACTGACAATGCTGAGGTTAGTTCCTAATGCCCGACTAGGTACAATAATCCAAATTTTATTGTGGTTACGATGATGTTATCTAAAGCTATTCGGGAAAACAACTTGTATAATGGGTCTTTAGGTCGTATGGAGTTTCTATTGCTAATTTACCTTTGGATTCTTGACTGCTTAAACCCGTGTGTGGAAAAATACCGTATTTTTTTTTGAAAAAATTGTATATTACGTGGTTTAAATGTGCATAAGCTAAACACTATTTGCCTAACTAAATGGCTACAATTCCATTGAATTTTGAGAAAACGTTTTGGCTCCTACTCTTGTACCCCTAGCGAAGAAAATTTAAACAAAAGTCAGGATTTTCCGAAAAACACCTCGGAGAGTGAGCGTACTGCTTCCATTGGAAAAAACCGACGCATTTGCAACATTCCTTCACCGAGAAAAAGGGACCTCAAGTTTGACTAAAATGGCAAAATTAGCGCGAAATTGTCTTTCTTTTTCTTTTTTTTTTAACAAAGTTTAGGTTTGCTATTAGTTTATCAACTACTCCATATACTGAAAATGTGTAGGAGATATGTTCTATAGCTATCCGCGCCGAGCCGAAAATTTTTTTGAAAACAAGTTCCTCAATTATATGTTTGACCTCACTTGTTACTTTTGATTGTTTTACTTAGGTTAAATCTGAACTGCAAGGTTGGGGCATGGAGATCAGCCGAGCCCCATTGTGTTTGCAAGGACGAGTCTTGAAAGCCGACACCGTCCAACTGGTGAATACAAGGGCACCTCCAGGGCAAAATAAATTAGCTGCCTTAAATGTGGATGAGAAGGGAGATTTCACAAATATTTTCCGAGGTAGAATAAACGAATTTGGAATAGATACGCTGATTGTACTCATCATGTCGTATGCTGATCGTTACATTTGTTGATATGATTCGATATAACTTGATTAATTTAGTTATTGGAATGTTTATTGAATATAGGTGGTTATCACATGTTGTCGTCGATTCCACTGAACAATTGGGTAATCATTTGTACCAGCCGAGACGCCCAAGGTTTGGATAATTTGGTTCATATAATGCAAACAGTCGCCAGACAAATCGGGTTTATCATTTCCAGACAAGCAGATACGTAAGACATGCATCTATTGTAGAGATTTTTGTTATTCTTGCTGAAGACTGATTGGTCTTGAATGTTGCATGATTTATATCCAATCGTATTTCCCAGGTGACTCTTTTTGAGTTTCAAAATTTTGATTTTTCTTAGATATTTTTGAAAAATTTTCACTTGTGTATCAGTTAACATTCAATTTTTGAGGCATATTAAGTTTTACGAAATTTTCCATATACTTTCCCATAAGAATTTTTTCTTAACTTTTTGAATCTTCTTTTGAAGATTCAAAAAGTTATTCTCACTTAAGTGTGTCTTCTAAAATGAAAATTAAATAATTTCAATGTTTTTCAATGTTTGTAGTGTGCTGCTTCCTGGCGCTTTCCCAGATGCGTATAGTAAGACTGTTACGCAAGTAATGAACAAGCACCAAAACATTCAGATGGTATTTGTAGTTTTGCCAAATCAGCGTCTCGATTCTTATGCTGCAGTCAAGAAGAAGTGTTATTTGGAGTATGGTGGTGAGTTTTGTCAAAATCAGGATGCCATAAAATTCCCACATTGGAGGGATCTGATGGTTCAATGTACACCACAAACAGTAGAAATTGACCTGTAACCTCCAGAGGTCTCCAAAGTTAACATTGTCTGGGACAGAAGGATTTGATAGATCTCGCTGAAACTTTGCAAATACCCTGAATGCCTACTTGAACAATTTTTAAATAAGACAAAAATCTTTACAAATTAACCTCTGACCTCTGGAGGTTAACAAATAAGGGGACGGAGGGATCTGATAGATCTCGCTGAAATTTCGGTTACACATTCACGATAAACCCTTGAACAATGTTTGAAAGAGTCAAACATTTGTGCAAATTGATCTTTGACCTCCAGAGTTCACAAAAATGAACAATGCGGGGATGGAGGTACTGTATGGACACAAGCTTTTTCTTTGCCGCTTAATTCTGAAATTATGATTTAAAATTGCTCTAACGGGAGGCAATTACTGTGCAATTAAAATGTTTGGAAAATTTCCACAAAAAAAAAAATTTTTTTTTTTATTTTATAAGACTATTTACCAATTTCGTTATTTTTAAGTTTTTTTTTGAGATTTTCCGTTGTCTTAAAAACAAAATGACCTTTAGGAAAGTTACACGCAATGGGTACGGAACTAACTTCTCTCTATGCAATTTTTTCTTATTGCAACCCGTTTAGGTCACAAATTATTTTGGCTTATGGGAAATTGGTTGTTAACCTTGACCTGTGATCTGAAAGTGAACATACCTCTCCGGCAGAAATAACTACACATGTATAAGTTGGGCAAAGGAGAAAGGTGATAGTCGCGGGGAAGACGAGGTGAAGTGAAAATTTTCACCAAAAAGTCTAAAAGCGTTTACCTGGGGTAAAGGTGATAATTTTCACCAAAAGGTGAGGTGAAGGGAAAGTCTAAATTAACGGCTACTTTCCTAACCTAAGATAGGGGGAAAAAAATATTAAAAGACCTGTGGTCAAATTCAATGTTAATGTTGTAGAACGATGGTCGAATTCAACCGAAACCGGGATTCAAGGACATTGAAGCAAGTTTTGTAGAGTTCATTTTGTCTCTTATGAGGGAAGAAGAAATTTCAAAAAACTTTTCACACTGATTTTACAGTATGTTCCACATTAAAGTTTACTGTGCTTTCTTCGACTTTCTCTAAAAATGACTAAGGGGACTCAATGGACAACACAAATGATATCCAAAAGTAAACTTAGCTCACCAAAATAATTGTGATTTCAAACTAGTTTAAAGGTTGGAGGTTCTTTAGATTTTTTTTATTAAATTCAACTACGTACTAATTCTTTTTTTCCTATTTTGAGGCTTGCTTCCAATTAGCATTAATACAAGCTTGAAGACATCTTGTGGAGCGACCAAGTCTGATGAGTATTATTTTATAACGGATTAGTGTTATTTACAGAAATTTAAATTGATTTTTTAATTGAGAAATAACTCCCACTAGTGGTGTTTATTTTGCAATCAATTGAATTACCAGCAATGGATCAATGATTTAGCTAGTGATTAAAACAAATAACTAATGATTGTCATTACCCGCTCTTGAACTGTTACCTTCTGTCGATTTGTTGAATGTTGGCTAAGAACCCTCCACTTTTTTTTACGCGCTCATTGAGTTCTTTTAATCATTTTTGACTTACAATGGTGTTTTCGACAGCGGTTACAATCACCAACCACACTGTCTTACCCCAACCGACCATAGTTGTGATTAATCTAATACTTTAATTTTTACTAATTAACTTCAACGAACAAGTAACTTACCCTGAACGTTCAAGCTAAAGGTTTATAATTCAAATTGATTTAAGTTTATTTTGTTGTTTTTTTTTAAGTTGCCGAGCTGTTGAAGAGTAGTGGTAGTTATTTCGCAATTAACAAAATTAATTTAACTTTGTGTAAATAATACTCATCAGACTTTATCGCTAAACACGACGTCTTCAAGCTTGTATTAATGCTAATTGAAAACAAATTCCAAAATCGGAAAAAGAAAATTAGTTGAATTTAATTCAAAAAATTTTAAAGAACTTCCAACCTTTAAACTGATTTCAAATCAAAAATGTTTTGGTGAGCTAAGTTTACCTTTGTATATCCCTTGCATTATTCGTTGAGTCCCCTTAGTCATTTTTGGGGAAAGTCGAAGAAAGCACAGTAAACTTTAATGTGGAACATACTGTAATTGTACAATAATTGACTCCCGTTAAAACAATTTAAAATCATAATTTCGTCATTAAGTGGCAGATGAAACTAACTTTTATAACTGAGTATCTTGGCCTCCCTTCACTAAATTAAATATAAAAATAAACTTTGGATCCTAGTTTCTTGCAACAACTGTCGAAATTTTGTCCATCTACTACGGGTGGTAAATGTGTAATGAGAGGTGCTGATTTGTTGGTGTGAGAGAAGCTTAAAAAATTCATGTCGAATGTGTCCCAACAGTTTGTTATACAGAGAGAGTTTTTAAGGCTTCCAGTTTTCTGTTATTTTTTTTTTAATTTCAGTTCCCTCACAGTGTATGCTGGCAAAAAATGTGGTAAGTCGTTCAGTTAAAACGATTGCCACGAAAATGGTTATTCAGATGAACGCAAAACTTGGCGGGGAATGTTGGAACGTTCATATCCCTCTACAGGTAAAACTTCTTGATTGGCTATGAAAATCATTAATAGTTATATCAAGGTTCCTTGACAACAGAAACAACGGGTCTTGATAAGGTTACTTCATAACTCCAAAGAAATTTAAAAAAAAAAAAAAAAATTTNAAAAAATTTTAACTGGGTGCCGTCGGCACCCAGCTGAAGAATGCGTTGTATAGCAACGATGTAATATGATTTTTTGTAAATTATTTTTAACTAAATTTTAATCGGAACCAAACATAAATCTGTTTGTTTATTCTAAAAATTTGTTGATTCGATAATTTTTGATTATAAAATAATTTTTTTTTAAGTTTTAGAGTTATGACATAAGCTTATCAAGAGACGTTGTTTCTGTTGTCAAGGAACCTTGAGTTATATATTGTCGACAGTATTTGTAAAAGAGAGCAGTTGATCCAGTTTCGATGAAATTTTTCACACATGTAGTACTTGATAATTAATTAGACCCGTATTTTGCCAAAATTTACGATTTCGTCCATGTATGGCGTATTCAGCCGCCATTTTGGCCAAATTTGGGGCCTGTTTTTCTCAGTGAGGAAAGTTCGCACATAAAAAGTAAAGTTGGGATATTACAAAAAAACATCTCGGAAGATTGCTATACTGAATGTAATGCAAAAAACCTGTCTCTTCTACGTCTCTTGACTGAGAAAAACAGGCCCCAAGTTTGACTAAAATGGCGACTTCGTACGACAAAACCAGCGTGAAAGATGTTTTTTTTTTTTTTTGCTTTGCTTTGCTATCACATCATCAACGAATACCTTTAAATATAATTTGAACAGATTACGTGCTATAGGTCTCCGCGCCGAGCCGAAAAAATACTGTGGACAAGTTAATTTTATTTGCGTTTCAGAAGTTGATGATTGTCGGCTTTGATGTGCATCATGGTGGTGGGGGACCGGGGAGTATTGGAGCCATGGTGGCTACAACGACAGCTTCATTCGCTAGTTTTTACTCGACAGTATCTTTCTTCAAGAGTCGAGAAGAGCTTTCCGTAAATATGTCAGCAGATATGGGAAGTAAGTTTATGTTGTTTGTCATTCCATTCCATTGTGTAGCACTCAGTTCGACATGAGTACAGAAACAATCAGTTGTGGCTGAATGAATCGCGTTCCCTTAAACTTACCTATCGGTTTAAGAATTTTCTTTTGTGGGTCAGTTTGATCCCATTACCTATTGGTTTAAGAATTTTATTTTGTGAACCAGCTTGATCCAGGTTCACGCAGAATGCTAGTTTGAATTTTTCTTGTCTAATTTAGTGTTCTCCATGACTGACTCTCATGACTCTGACTCTCATGACTCTGACTCTCATGACTCTGACTCTCATGACTCTGACTCTCATGACTCTGACTCTCATGACTCTGACTCTCATGACCAGAGGGCGGATATATACTTTCTAAAAAACAACGTTTTACTTACTTAAATACTTGCCAAAAAGCGACGAAATACTGATAAAAAAGTATAAAATAAGTAACAATACTTTGTTATTTTTGGTAAGTATTTACAATTTTTTAAATTAATTCACTTAATTGAAGCCTAAAAACCCGGTTGTATGCTAATTTGGATCATAAAAATCGAACTGTTTGATTTATTGTTTAAGTAATGTTTAATTTAAACACTATCGCGGCTCCAATACATAAGTCAGATGATTTTTATATAGTTTAAAGGAAATTTTCATTAAATTTTTTCTGAAAAAAAAAGTTGGTTTCTCCAGAAAGTATACCATTATTTGGCGCTCGTTTTAACCGACGTAAAAGCATGTCTTTATTATAACTGGGACCACGAAAAAGCGTTTGTTGCAACTGAAGGTTCGGCTTAAATCTTTGGGTCCCAACTGCACACTTCAGTCCAATTTATTTCGGTCCCTCGGAATTCGCCTTGCCGAAAATTTAATGGACGCATAATTTAATTTTAAATATACTTCTTTGAACAAAACTGTGAACTTTTACGTTCTGCAGTTTATCATTTTGACTCATCGGCAAATTTAGAGCGAATATGAGGGAAATTATCCTCGAAAAACGATTAATACATCAAATTACTTGACAAAGTACTTTTTAATTACTTAATATTCAAAATTACTTTCGAAAGTACTTCCTAATGCTTAAAAACCAAAAATACTTCAAATACTTTTTTATAAGGGCATTCCATTCATCCTCAAATTACATGAATCGGAAAGATACGAAGTTACAGAGGTGTAGGTGCAATACCCAAAAAGAAGTAGATAAGTAAGTATCCGCCCTCTGCTCATGACTCTGACTCCCAGGGTTTTTGGGAGTCGGGAGTCGTTTGATGACTCTGACTCCAAGGGTTTTGGTAGTCAGAGTCATGACTCTTTTGAAACATGCGCACATGGGCATATGGAACTCTTTTTTTTCTCACCTACTTTAATCACTTAGCTCAAGGTTCCTTGACAAAATGAAACTAAAAAATAAACTTTCATCAGGTTACAACATAGGTCGTAAATTTTTTTAAATTTCAAATTTTTTTCTTGATTTTTAAAAATTTCAAATTTTTTTCTTGAATGTTGGTCGACATCCAGACCCAACGTATGGCAATGGAGCTGCAAACAAAATTTACATGGAAATATTATTTCGATAGTTATTTTTACAAAGAAATATTTAAAAAAAGTTATGAATTATTTATTTAACCTGATGAAAGTGGCTAATTTAGTTTCTTGTTGTCAAAGAAACTTGACTAAACGTATAAAAAATTTTAGTTTCAGATTTTCCTACCCTATTTTCCATTTTTGTGTTATGTGACCTCGGAGTGGAGAATCATGACTCTGACTCAGAGTCGACTCCCAAAATTCAAGGAGTCAGAGTCATGACTCCGGCCAAACTGGGAGTCATGGAGAACACTAGTCTAATTTGACAATTTTTTCAGAGTGCATCAAGGCTTATAGGAAAATGAACGGTGGGGCACTTCCGAATCGAATTGTTTTCTACCGTGATGGAGTTGGAGAAGGACAACTTTCCTTTGTATACAACACCGAGGTGGAGGCTATGAAGGTTTAATTCTGAATTTCTTTTCTCAAATAGTGAATTGTTTTGTGTCGTAACATCTTTTCTTGGTTTTTAGTCACGACTTCAAGAGGTGTATGCTGCTGAGGGTAAAGACGAGCCCATGTTCTCGATTATTGTCTGTTCGAAGAGGATAAACACTCGAATAATGCTTAAGACTGGACAAAATAAATGTGAAAACCCTTTTCCTGGTACCGTCGTTGATAGCCAAATTACGCTCCCAGAACGGTAAACTCATTAAGCAGGTTGTGTTGATTTTGAAATGATTGGGGAGTCGCGGAGGTGCATACATTGAAAATTTGCTTTAAAGGAAAATCCAATATGAAAACAGCACAGTAGGAAAAGTTTTTGTTCAACAAACAAAAGATGTCATATATTCTCAAGAAAATAGAAATAATAGTACCTGTAAGATGCTTTTTTTGTTTTCGTTTCGACATAATTACAATTTTTTAGAAAATTACTTATTCGAGTGATTCGGTTCTAGACAAGTTGGTGGGTTTTCTTTTTGGTTTTGGAAAACAGCTTTTTTTTTTTTTCTTTTTTTTTGTTAAATTGTCTTGCGTACACTTTTCTAGCTTATTTTAATTTATCCTGAATTTAAAAATGAAAAGTTTTACGAGCTGACTCATGAGTTAGCCTCGCTAAATGAGTCAGCCGATTTCTCTACTAGGCTCTGTTCGTTTATAAATGACATTAATTTTGCAGGTCTTGTGTTTAGCATAGATAAAACAAAGTATTGAGGATTGCTCCAACTTAGATTGTTATATATTTTTAAATTTAGTATTTTTTGTTTCAGATGGGATTTCTTTCTGATTTCGCCGATGGCTCGACAAGGAACTGTGAGTCCAACCAGTTACAATGTTCTTTTCGATGGAAACAATTTGGACGCCAACAAAATGCAACGTCTTACTTTCAAGTTGTGCCACCTTTACTTCAATTGGAGTGGAACTGTGGCCGTTCCAGCTGTTGTCCAGTACGCTCACAAACTAGCATATTTGACTGGTTTGGCTCTAGGAACTAGAGCAAACGAAGGATTGAGCCATCTCCTATACTACCTATAAACATTTCCGAATTCGATTCAGAAAATTTTGCAACAAAATAGAACAGATTATTAGAAGCGAGATTATTAGAGTTTTTCTTGCTCTTCACTTTTTTTTTTCCAGAAAGCAAAACCAATGAATTTATCACAGCATACTTATTCTACGGAATTTAAACATAAAAAAAAAACTTACTTAGATTTCATCATTTTAGTAACTGACGTTAAACGCCAGGGTAAGATATTAATGAATTTCAGATTACTCAATTTGCTGTTTGTTCACAATAAACTTTATTTGTCGGAAACATCCAGTCGTCGATAATGATGAATAAATTTTATTTTCGATTTTAAGGATTAAGGTCAGAACGCAACTACTAGGCCACGTCGCAACTTAAAAAATATCTTCAGTCTTTCATTTCCACGTTTTCCATATTAGTCATGTTTATGTTTCACTTTTAATGATAGAATTAATCTGGTTCATCCACTGAGGGAAAAGTTGGGAAACTTTCTCCTCGTTTTCAAATTTTGAATGGGACAATGAGTCCTTTTTAGCATAGAGTATGGGAATAATTTTTCTGCATGAATAAAAGAATTCGGGTTCCCGAAGGAAGGCTTAAGTATAGAAATAGGTAGATGAACCGTTCGGAATTTGATTTGAGGCGTAGTTCGTCAAGGTCATTCATCTTTCACTTTTGGAAATCAAGACAAAGACTTGATAGCAGTGTTGACGGGGACGGTTGAGTCGATTTGTTGGGAAAGACGGGGACGGGGGAGTCTGTTTTTTTTTAAAGACAAGGACAGGGAAGCTTTTTCTTTGAAGAAAGTGGCGGGGAAAGATTTTTTAATCAAAAGACGGGGATGGGTGAAGCTACTTTTTTCATGAGGTACTGTCATTTCTACACTTGTAACTTAGCTCGAATCGAAATTTGAAATTTCCATCATTTGAATTCGAAAGTTCGATTATGAGAACCCGAAGTTGTGATTTCGATTTTAAGAGCCTGGGAAGAAATGGGTTTCGATTTCGATTGCGAATGGAAAATTGATTTCGATCTGCTTGGGATTATTGATTTTATTGTCGAGCAGATCTAATTTCTGGATTTTAACTTTCAAAATATGTACCGAAATGTATGTATCATGAAATCGATTTTTTTTTGTCATCGTACTTAATTTGCAAGTATTATTACAGTAAAAAATAAAGAAATAAAAAATTAGCACANTTGATTTTATTGTCGAGCAGATCTAATTTCTGGATTTTAACTTTCAAAATATGTACCGAAATGTATGTATCATGAAATTGATTTTTTTTTGTCATCGTACTTAATTTGCAAGTATTATTACAGTAAAAAATAAAGAAATAAAAAATTAGCACAAAATTTATATTCAAAATTTTACTTATTCGAAATGNCAAAATTTATATTCAAAATTTTACTTATTCGAAATGGAAATTTCGATATCGATTTTGATATCCAAAAATACAGGGGTAAAAGTGTTTTTGAATCGTAGTCAAAATCAGGATCAATCTGCAGAGTTCCAATTGTAGTGCAACTGATGTTTCAAAAATCTACACTTGTAACTTAGAACAATGTAAATTATTTTTTCATTTGAATTGGAAATCAAAATCAAAATTCAATTTTCCATACAAACCGAAATCGAAATTCAATTCTCCGTTCTATAATTCTCCATTCCAAATCGAAATCCATAACTTTTAAATGGATCTGTTTAGGAAATATTAAATTCTGAATATTTCGTTCCAGAAACGCTGAAAGTAATTTAATATTTAGCTTACAGAGTGCGACCGGTAGGAATAAAATTTTAACATTATATTAACTAAAATTGACTGTTTCTCCAATTTTCCAGCACACCGTACAACAAAAAGAAGTTATTATATGCAGTCGCTCACTCTGTGAAGCCATTGAATTAATTTGTGGGTTTTGGAACAAAAAAAAATCAGAATTTAATAGTTACTGATGAACAAATTATTCAGATCTAATTTTTTCAATTTAGTCTAAAAAATATTAATTTTGAGAGTTCTCCTAATTAAAAATGATTATCAAAATCGAAAATCCTTTACTTCCTATTTAACTAATTTGATTAAGGAAATATTTAAATCAAAGGACTAAAATTGTTTCCGGAATGGATCATGAGTAGATGAATTTATACGAAATTTTAATTTTATAAATAAATTTAACTAATTTACAAAAGCTCCCTAGGGCTTCAGTTTTACATTGGTGGTTGCCGGAACTGAAATTTTAGCGGGAAACGATTTAGTGAAAGTGCTCAGGGTTTTTTTTTTGTTGATTCTACAGTAGTTAACAAGACTACTTTCACCAACAGAGACTGAAGAAAATACAGTGGATCACACTTATAGAATATTTTGGGTTATAAGATCAATTTTAGTGGTACTTGGTTTAAAATAATGTATTTGGCATGAGGAAGTATCGATCTACCCTGTAGTTTTGAAATAAGTACATATGGAGTAGGTGAGTTAGAATGGAACGAAATAGGGGGTTTCCAACTCCATAATTTTTTATGTTTTTTTTTTCAATTGAAACTTTCTCCATATTTACTTATTTTTGAATTCTAGGGTATAAGACAAATCGAATACAAAATAAGATAATTGATAACAAAAATCAATTATTTTTATTCTTGGATTTAAATCAGATTTAAAACTTGATTTAAATCTGACGTCGAACTCTGGGTGTAACCGCTTATTCCAATCGAAAATTCATTAACTTGAATAAGAAGATGAAATTGGTCTTAAATCCATTATAAGTCCTTGACAGCTATAAAACCATAATTCTCTGTACAAACTTTAAAGTTCTTATAAACGTAGTCCACGGTGNATAAGTCCTTGACAGCTATAAAACCATAATTCTCTGTACAAACTTTAAAGTTCTTATAAACGTAGTCCACGGTGAGTCTAATACAGCGTTATCCAAATTAAGCCGTAGCTTCTTTCTCCGCCTTTCACCAAAAACGGCTTCAGGCACGTGGTACACAATTAGTAAATTAATGAAGGTGAAGCTAGCCGACAAAANATAAGTCCTTGACAGCTATAAAACCATAATTCTCTGTACAAACTTTAAAGTTCTTATAAACGTAGTCCACGGTGGGTCTAATACAGCGTTATCCAAATTAAGCCGTAGCTTCTTTCTCCGACTTTCACCAAAAACGGCTTCAGGCACGTGGTACACAATTAGTAAATTAATGAAGGTGAAGCTAGCCGACAAAAAATAGTGAGAGTGCCGGGAGTGAAATTTTATATATATATACTAATTATTATTATATAAGGTCACTTATATAACTCTCACTCTCACTATCCCAATATTTTCCCGACAAAATACATCAGCTAGCTGTCTAATCCAAATTGAAACGGATATTTTACCAAAATAACTTTTATCTGAATCTTCACTTTATTTTGAAGAGTAAGACCAAAGTGAGGGTACAAGGGTTTCAGGAAGGGACTTGCTATTATTAAACTTGCTTGAAAGATTTTATCCCTTCCTGACCCTCTTCTATGTCCTCACGGGTTGGATTGACCCAAAGGGCGCTCAAAAAAAATACTTAGAAAAATTTTACAACTATGTTATGTGTCCCTCTTGAGCGATGAAATGGCCTCTACAAATGTTACTTAGAATAGTTCAGTGACCAACTTTTTCTAATAAAATTTTTCCCTGTGATCACTTATTCAAGTTTTTTTTAAATTTTAAAATTNAATTTTACAACTATGTTATGTGTCCCTCTTGAGCGATGAAATGGCCTCTACAAATGTTACTTAGAATAGTTCAGTAACCAACTTTTTCTAATAAAATTTTTCTCTGTGATCACTTATTCAAGTTTTTTTAAATTTTAAAATTAAAAAAAAAACTTAGAAAAATTTCACAATCGTGTTTTGTGTCCCTCTTGAGCGACCTAATGACGTGTACAAATGTTGCTTATAATAATTCAGTGACCGATTTTTTCTAATAAACTTTTTCTGATCAACTATTGAAGTTTTTGAAGTTTTGGAACAATTAATATGCATTCGTTGTTAGGATTAGGATTTGTTAGGTTGTTAGGTTAGGTTGCTAATAAAATATTTCATCAGTATTGTGTTATCACGCGAAAGAAATGGCGGGCGCAATCTCCGGATCGCTTCGCGCGCCTCCGATAACTGTTCGACGAGCCTTTGGCTCGTTAAAACGCCGCGGGCAAATATGGTCTGAACTACCTGAACGCGATATCCGTTACAGGTAATGTATCACGCTCAACTAACCCAATCACGATTGTGCATGTTACCGATCCGTATTTGCTTAAATACGCCTATTATCTAACAAAAACATTCACAAAAGCATACTCTCAACGTACGTAACTGCAAGGAAAAACTTAAAAAATTTCAACAGTTGATCACAGAAAAATAGTTTATTAGAAAAAATTTGTCACTGAATTATTATAAGCAACATTTGTATAGGTCATTAGGTCGCTCAAGAGAGACACATAACACGGTTGTGAAATTGTTCCAAGTTTTTTATTCTACCCCTTTGGTGAAATCCAACCCGCTAACCTCATTCCCTCCAAATTTCGCACAATTCATTTGCTGTCTCAAATTTTTTTTGGGTGANAAATCCAACCCGCTAACCTCATTCCCTCCAAATTTCGCACAATTCATTTGCTGTCTCAAATTTTTTTTGGGTGAAAGGGACTTTCTACTGCACGGTTTAATTTGGATAATGCTGTAGATAACTATAGGAAAGACAGAACTAACCCTGTACTTTCTATAAGCTAAACCAGTTTTTCTTCACTCCCTCCGTCTTATTGGTTTGAGAATGTGGTAATCGAGAAAAGCACTTTCTAATCGGATATTATCCTTTTAGTCTGGGATTTGTAAGACTAGGGAATAATTCTTAAATTTCATATCCATTGGTCTTAGTTTCTCTACATGTTGTTACTATGTGGGTGTAATCCAAAATTATGGGAGAGGATAGGATAATAATGGGTAATGTAGTCTGAGTTATTTGAGAGTATCTGGGATGAGGAGAGAAAGTAGTCGACGGAGGGAAAGTTTTCTTTCTCCTAGAATGACTCCGACAAAGATCTAAAGAAGAAGATTAATGACAAGATCTTACTCCAGTCTATAATCTAAAAATCCGCTATCCCCTAAAGGAAATCATTCACATTCTATCCCACTTTCCTAGCTCATGACTCTCCTGCTTTCTCCATTTCTTCTATCTTATCTCCAATACACCCAACTTACACTCATCCACACATCAATCTTCATCCTTCAACTTACATACTTATTCCACTTATATAAACACTTTCACCACTTCACCTTATTCTTATTCTTACAAATTTACTCCTCTACATTTAACAAACTACAGGCTCACTAATCTTTTCTTTCTACCTTTTTCATCTTTTTTCACATGACCTTTTTTATTTCTTCAAGGTTGCAGTAGAACCTAGAGCAAGATATCAAAATTTAAAAAAAAATTTATCATTTTTCAATTATTTAGGCAGTGGAATAAAAGACAGAATTACTCATCTCACACCACCACCACCTTCACACTCAACCTCCCACTTACTTTTCCAATGCAGTAATTGTTGCCAAACCTTTACAAAATTGTAATGAGTAACTATTCTTCCAAATTATTACTATCTTTGTTTTATTTCATTTTTTATTTCTATTTAAATGGGATTACTAATTATTTTCAATCCGTTTTTCTCTGTCAGTAAAGATTAACGTGCTATGAGCCAAAAGGAAGTGATACTTATAAGGTTTGTAATTTAGGGAGAATTAACTCGGTTAAATTATATTAAATTATGATTTTTTTTTTCTAACACTATGTAGTAGTAGTGTATAAGTTTTTAATTGGAGCATACCACGAGATATAAAAATGATGTCAATGAAGTCAATGCTTTCTAATGTTACTAAAAAAGATTACTCACCTTGTATATGACTTTCTTCAAATCAAAGCTTTACTTCCGGTTGGTCAAATAATAAAATTAGAAATTTTAGCGTTAATTCCTAAACTGAGCCAGTTAATTACTTCATACTTAGGTGTAATACGTAGCTAAAATTTGGTTGTTATTATCAGATACTTGCCAGATTTGTGGTATTTACTTACTTTTTCACTATAATCTAGTCCTACAAAATAAAAGAAAAGTTTAACTTTCTTCTTACGTGAAGCTTAATGGTTAAGTTGAAACGAGAAAAGAGTTCTTGTAACTAAAGTAAAATCCAAACACTTGTTCCAAGCGTAACTTGGTTGTAAAATTTTTTTTTTTTTTTTTGTTGAAGCTTTCTTTGTCTTTAGTACTCTGTTTCCAATGGACGTCGTGAGGAATATTGAGAAAGTAAATTCTTAAATTGTTTTATGACTCGCATACTTTCTCAAGATACTGTGGACTTACTCAAGTTGTCAATTTATAGCTTTCATAATACAACGAATCACTCTGCACGCCAATGGATTTTCTAAGCTTGATTCATTTTTTCAGTTGGAAGACTTTTCACTTTCATATCCAGTTTTTAGTACTTTGGTATGGGAGATGAGAATAATAATAAATTAATAGTTTCCTTGAGTTATTTTTATTATTTTCGAATGAAAACTATAGAAAGACCAAGTCCAACTCAAATATACGTTAGATTAATTTAATTCAGAATAAACAATAGATTTCTTTCATTCGGAAAAAGAAAAGACAAAAATAAATTGAGAGAAAGAAAAAAAAAATTTTTTTTTTTTTGAGTACTTTCTCTTTGGTTCTCAAAATTATGGAATCGTAGGTCTAGGTGGGAGCCGGATGGTTCCATTTCCCACAATTTGATCCTTATGTCGAAGGAATGAAAAAAAAAATAACAAAAAAAAAAAGAATAAGTACCCCTGGGTCTAAATGTGTACTTCGATGGCAGTAGTCTTAATAAAAATAATAATGGTTAGAGTCCAGTTCTTATTGTATTTTTTTTTTATTCTTTTGATATCATTTCCAGCCACCGTCTGAGACAAATTACTCATTTTAAATCGTCTTCCTGTTGGACAGTGCACTTTGTCTAGTCTCTACAACAATAGTTAACCATTTCATATGAATTCAGAGATTCAGAGATCTACCCTATCAGAGATCAAAATAAACTACTTAGGATTAAATTTAGAATAAAAATTTCTCCTCAAACAACTAAAATTTCAAATNGACAAATTACTCATTTTAAATCGTCTTCCTGTTGGACAGTGCACTTTGTCTAGTCTCTACAACAATAGTTAACCATTTCATATGAATTCAGAGATTCAGAGATCTACCCTATCAGAGATCAAAATAAACTACTTAGGATTAAATTTAGAATGGAAATTTCTCCTCAAACAACTAAAATTTCAAATAATTTGTTTTCAAAATTTTAAAAGAGTTTTAAATTTACTTTCTCTGAATATAAGGAAATTATTATCAAATGTAAATTTATCAAAAACCTACAAGAGAGGGGTCCCAAACTGAAGTTCATTATTTAAATAATCTTATTCAAAACTACGTGCTACTCTTTATCAAATAAAACTGAAAATGTTGTGGCCCAGTTTTATTTTTTTTCCACTAAAAGGTATGATAAGTGAAAGTTGAAATTATTATTTCTCTAGCTGTTTTTTTTTTCTTCAGAAAAGTGGTGAGAATAGAAAGGAAAGGGTTAATGGGACTTTTTCCATTTCATCAGTTGTAATCTTATTTGTAAGAGAAAGTTAAGTGTACGATAGGTAAAGTGAGTCTCTTAAGACTTGGAGTATGGCGTGTGTTTCGGTTGATAAGATTAGCATAAAGACGAAAGTCTGATGGAGTTTCATAACTCACAGTTTCAGAAAAAAAAAAAAAAAAAAAAAAAACCTTTTTGAAAACCGTCCAAGATGATAAAAATCCAAGTTCTTTGACCAGCAGAAGGTGTTGGAGAGTTTACACAGAATCCAAGTTGAATAAATCTTTAGAAAAGTGAAATATTTTTTTTTTTTTTTTTTGTGAAAATGGAGAAAGTCCATAAGAGTAGTGGAAGAGTCAATAAAATCCCAATTTGTAAAGCATTTACAACCAAATCGTTCTCAATGGAAAAGGAAAGTCATGTCTTGAGGGTTAAGTGTTCCTATCGATCTTTGGAATTCAAAGAAAAAGTGAAAGTTCCCTCTTTTTTTTTTACATTTGAACAAGAATAGATGAGTCCACCCTCCTGACATATAGTTCCCAATTGAAATATCTTTTGTACAAGACTTTCTACTGGTTCTTACTCCTCAACCAATCTTAAACTAGTAGTTACCTCATGTACATATCCCAACGTATACTTTCACTCTTCTATTTTATCCCACACAAATCGTCTTTCATCAACAACTNCCTCATGTACATATCCCAACGTATACTTTCACTCTTCTATTTTATCCCACACAAATCGTCTTTCATCAACAACTCCTCCAGCCACTTTCACTTTATTCACAATGAAGTGAAAGTAACTGAATAACAAATCTATTGACTAAGCAAACAGAAAACTTCAAAATTTTTGAGTACAACTTTAAATTTAAATCTCAAATACTACATCCAAACTCTAAAATAGATAAGTTAAAGTTTTTGACACAAGAGAGAGAGAGAGAGTAAAATAAGGGGGAGGATTGAAATAATGAAATAATGAAATAATGAAATTTTCAATATCATTTTCAAATTTACTACTTCTAAACTTAGCAATTCGTAATCAATTATTGTATCTCAAATAATTCCATTGTTATAGATTATAGTAGTATAAAGTATTATAAAATTAAGGAGGAGTTTTAGTTTCCTTTTTGTGTCTNCTCCATTGTTATAGATTATAGTAGTATAAAGTATTATAAAATTAAGGAGGAGTTTTAGTTTCCTTTTTGTGTCTTCTGACTCAAACCATTAGGGAAATGAGACTTTCTCACTACTAACTGATTAGAGAATGATTNTCCTTTTTGTGTCTTCTGACTCAAACCATTAGGGAAATGAGACTTTCTCACTACTAACTGATTAGAGAATGATTAACTGTATAATTTTGTTCTGAGATTTTAGCAACTAAATTTTAGTAAGGGTGTTAGATATAGATGAAGAGGGGCTAATTTATATCCTTTCTCTACTAACTCTTTAGATTTTCAACTGAGAAAGTCTAGGACTGCTCGTGAGAGCTCTAAACCTTTCTATGAGAGAAAGTAACAAGTGAAAGTTTGACTAGACACTTTCGTTTTCACATTCATCAAAACAACAAGTTCTAATTTCTGTACTAATTGATTCCTCCATGTATTCCCTAGGAAGTGAAGAGAAAGTTTGGTAGAAAGGAGTTATTTTATAATGAAAGTAAATTCTGGAATCATTCAGAAATGAAGTCTCTTTTGTAGAATTAGAACCCTGTAGAGGTCGGATTACCTG
This sequence comes from Holacanthella duospinosa, assembly GCA_002738285.1. Classification (NCBI taxonomy): domain Eukaryota; kingdom Metazoa; phylum Arthropoda; class Collembola; order Poduromorpha; family Neanuridae; genus Holacanthella; species Holacanthella duospinosa. The sequence goes on along the minus strand of NIPM01000014.1, from coordinate 620,318 downwards.
GAGAAAGTAGTAAAAAGTGTTTGAATTATGTAACAAGAGCTTTAAGGATGAGTTCCGTCTGTTTACTCAATGAATGATTTAGTATCAAACCTTGTCAGAGAGCTTATGTCAAGGTTTATACATCCTGTCATGTCCGGTTTGATCCCNAATGATTTAGTATCAAACCTTGTCAGAGAGCTTATGTCAAGGTTTATACATCCTGTCATGTCCGGTTTGATCCCTTCAACTGCTGCTCGAACGTCAGTACGTTTGCCTACTTCATGCATCAAGTCATCGAGAACGACGATTGATGCCTTGTCTGATCCGTCATGCCACTTCTCAGGAAGCCCTTTATGAAATTTGATGTTGGGAATATTATTAGATAGCTCCATAAACAACTTGGGTTGCCATTCAGTGTAACAGTACATGATGCGCTCAATTGGTTCTCCTTCGGGTGTTTGAATGATTTCGTTCCTTCTTGTCAATAGTTGTTTAGTTAGAGAACTCTTCCCGCTCTGAGTCATTCCACTGATGCACATGGTGAATGGGGCTTTCAAGTGAGGATCCATATCTTCTCCTGTCCTTGCATGCATGGGAAAAGAGAGCGGAGGTTGTGTAACTACTAATTTCCCACACCGTCCTATCTTATGTCGATTCAACGAATCAGCACGTGAGAAAGCTTTGAGACAGTTTGAACAAGTATGCATGTTGATTCGCAAAACTGTACCGAGTATCAAATGTACATATACAACCACCACCACCACCACCACCACCACCACCTCCTCCTCCACCACCACCATCATTAAAATAAATTTAAAATTCAACAACANAATCATTCTCTAATCAGTTAGTAGTGAGAAAGTCTCATTTCCCTAATGGTTTGAGTCAGAAGACACAAAAAGGATAATTTATACAACCACCACCACCACCACCACCACCTCCTCCTCCACCACCACCATCATTAAAATAAATTTAAAATTCAACAACATTATGTTTTTTCATTTTACTAGTTTATTGATCAAATAAAGGAATATTTTTATATCCAAATGCTGTTCTCGATAATGTTGCAGTACATATAACTGAGTTCTTCCAGCTCGATCAAAAATGTCATAGAGTCCTGTTTGATATTGTTCATTCCATCCAACACAACAGACAAATTTTGTTACATGTTTAGTGGCTTTTATTTAAAACATTATAAAATTTAATAAATTGACAATAGAAAGAAAGCGAAGCAATCTTTATTTACAGTATGATATAAATTACGTATGTCATCTTTATAGACATGTTCTTGCATAAAGATAGGTCCTTCGTTGAGTTTAAAAAGTTCTGGGTTACTTGATGCTGAAGTAAGGAATTCAGGATTAACAAGAGGATAAACTATTATGAGCAGTGGACTATCGGAGGAACTTTGAACCCATTCATTTAGGTCTGATCGTCTAAATGATCCATGACTACCAAATGNAAAGGGATCAAAAATAGGTTAATTATGCAAGCCTATTGCTTGCATAATTCCTAAACATTACCCTGTTTCAATATCAAGATTCCAAGAAATGAAAGTGAAAAGTTGAAACTTTCTCCATAAGTTAGATAATTTGGTTCTGTTATCACCTCTCCTCACGCTATATTATTAATATCTTAAGTAATTCCCTCTTACTTTCTAACACTTTGGGGTTTATAATAATTATTATTTTCTATAGTTTCTCAGTTTAGTTTGGCGTTGAGGAGATGAAACAGTCTTAAGGACGTTGAGACTTGGTAAATGGATAAAAGTTGAGCTCAAATCTTAACTTCTTTTCACACTTCTCTGTGTTGTAAAAAAAAAAAAAAAAGTTCTTAGCTCCTTGAAAGAAGTAATTCATAAATTCAAATGTGTCAAACAGTTGGAGGAGTTGTAGTCGTAAGTTTATTATTTTAGTGAGGACTATAGTGAAAGTGAAAAGGATGGAGAGGTAAGGTTTGTTGGATGGAGGGTGTTTTAATAAGTAAAAAGAGAAGGTTTTTGGGTGATTCAATTCAATTTAAGTTCTGTTTGACTTGACTCTTGATTAGGAGCGAGAAACTTGAAACTTTTTTGAAACATCTTGAAAAGAAAGTCCTGTATGTTTAAATTAGAGGCGGGGAAGAGAAAGTGAGACTCAGGCTTCTTTCTCCATCATCTTCCCTTGTGACAAACGAAAAACGAGATTCATTACCCTCAGTTCTCAAGATATATGGCCAAACTAGGCTCCCTTTGGATATTTTCCTACAATCTTAGACTACTAATTACAATAGACGAAAAAAAAAATAATAAATAGAAACATGATACTTCATATTTCTAAAGAATTCCTGTAGACTTTAGAATATGAACTTTCATGTCTCTATTTTATTTAGACTCTCAAAACTCCTTACCCTCCACCTCCCACCCTCGACTCATTTATATTATAGTAGTATACGGATATAGTAGGAGAGATATTGTTTTACCAAATATTAATTACAATTTTAAAAATTTTTACCGAATAATAATATAAATTTTTTCGTATTCAAACTCACTTTGACCATCATTTTGAAAATTTATTGTAAGTAATGGTTTGAATTTGAAAATATCCATGAGTCTTTTTGAGTTAATGTAATTCCTCTCAATAAAGTTTTTTACCGGAAGGAATCGTCGTAAGAAAAACTTGTGCCGTATCTATTTTTTTTTACTGTCTTGAGAATCCACTTTCTATAGAATAAGTACCGGAAATACTGTGACAAATGATCCAATGTATTACCACCATTAACGTTTCAAATCGCAGAATATATCCACTCGTTTATCAAGAAATAACGGGTTTTATGGTAGAAAGAAGAAAAAAAAAAAGAAGAAAAAAACTTTTCTAATTCTCCCGCTCTTTTTAACAATGAAGATGTCATTGACCTTTCAGAGTAGATCAAATAAATCCCAAATGTTAAGAATTATTATTGAGTAGTTAGAATAGGTTGGAAGTGAGTTTAGATTATTAATAATGTGTAGAGGTAATTTAAATTTAAAATTTTGTTTATTGTTCATGTTTACTAACTACTTAATTAAAAACATAAACAAATATTTTTCTCCTCTCTTATTAACTTACTTATTAAATAGAAAAGGGGTGGGGGTGGGGTCGGGTGTCCTTACTTGCCTTCACATCAACTTATGAATCTACAGATCTAAAATATGATCAAACTACATTTGTTCCTTGAGTTATTAAATAATATATAATTTTTGTAAAATTTTGAATACCAAATACAAAAAATTTTGAAACTAGGAAATGAGTGGTGAAATACAGACTCTCTCTCTCTCTCTTTCTTCCCACTCCCACATTTCTCCGTCGCTCTAAACGGATAATGCTAATAATAAATTTGATATAATATGAGACTATTTTAGAGAATTTTATTTTTGAAAGATGTAAAGTATATACAGAAGAGAAAAGTTGGTAAATATTAGGAGAGGAGTTGTATTTAATATTGGAATAGAGATAGTAAGACTAATATCCTTTTGTACTAACTAAGATTAGTATTAAAAAAAGTGTGTTTAATTTGTGAAGGAAAGGAAAAGAAAAGCCTAGAGGGTAAATTCATTGTTGAGTTTGTAAAATGTATTGAGTTTAGGTTAGGATGTACATGTATTAGAAGCATAATGGTTGTATGGATGGATGGTTGTTATCTGAAAATGTACAGTGCGTTCAAATAAGAAGGCGAAATTTTTGAAAAATGATTTTGCGAAAAATAAAAAATTGAGTATATGTCAAAATTTTACATACATTGTGAACTGCTCAAGTTCCTGAAAATCGTTTCTACCAAAGTTTTGTTAACTCTTCTTAAGTTAAAAAGTGTGGCAAGACTCTTATTTGTGGGAGTTTTAAAAACGGTAGTGCCGAATTTTGGCCTTCTTATTCGAACAGACTGTATATTGAGTTGATAGTTTTGAGTGATGGAGGTTAGGTATGGTTGTTCCTTTCCTGCCACTAAACTCGTCCTCAGTCCTTACCTTTTGATCACTTTCCCTGTCAGACTTTATTGTTTTTGAGATTGAAAGGATTTCCCATCTCCGAGGGATGGAGTTAGTCCATGCCTGTGTAATTAACTTTGGTTTTATATCCGTATTTTAGTAGAGTGCTCACGGCACCAGTTGAGTAGAAGATGTATTCTGAGGCCTCAAGTTGTAGGGATAAAGTTGAAAGATGAGTGAAAGTGAGATTAGTGGAATAGAGAAAGGAGGGAAGGAATTCTGCGGTGAAATTTGCGACCTTAATTAATGCCAAGGGGTTTAATTATATATACGGAAGATGAGAGAAAATATCTGGATCTGACAGGTCCTTCCGTCATCCCTCAGCCTACTAATCATCACCACAGTCTCCCTTGTCATTACAAAGGATTTCCCAAAAAACATTATCCCGACATCACTTTCTCTCATCTCACAATCTTATGGAACATGGAAACCAACGCCATTATTATTTTTTATACCAAATCTTAGCTCACCATTACATATTCTCATAGTAGGTGAGAGTAATTATTAATTTTTTATTCTCACTTCAATTTTTACTACTAATTATTATGACAGTGGTTTACAAATTTACAACCACAGCGAGAACTTACTTTTGGCTCATCAACTTTCCTCGAGAAACTTTTCTTTTATGTTCCTCAAACTTTTTATTTTTTCTTTTTTTTTTTTTTTTTGCAGGATGTAAATTTTTTTTTCTTGCTCCAAATGATGTTATATTTTTTTATGAAAGATCTTTGAAAGCGAACGATTTTTTTTTATGCAAGACTAAGATTAAAGGGTACGGAGAGTTATATGATTTATTGAAAATTAAGCTTTTTCAACTTGATTTCGAAACTTCCTAGTACCCTTTTACTGTAGAGTGTGTCTCATAATTATGTATACATAAAACATGACTTTCTTCAATAAAAAACATGGGCAAAAGTAAATTTTGGTTATTTTAAAATTTTTGTTTAGCACTGAATATAACATCATGGACTTTATTTTATTCGTACTACAAGTTATATGTCGTAGGGTAAAAAATTAACAAACAAAAAAAAAAAAACTTATGCTTACTTTATACTTTCGCATCGGCCTAAAATTTAGTCAGGGAATCAGTAAATTACTGATGATATTAATTACTAGTAAAAGTTTAGATTAAAAGATTTTTTTTTTCTTTTTTTTTTTAAGAGACCGACATAGAGCTGATGAATATGCAAATATGTTTAAATAAACTAAATCAAGCCACGCTTATCCCAATGCTTCGCATCATAGATTGGCCAAAGTATAAATTCGACATTCAGTCTGGAATAAGTTGAGGTTTAGTAAGTTGGCCATGCATTAAAAATATGCATGAATTTATTCAAATCAATCTATAACTTACGAATTCATAACAAAAAGTTTAATTTCAAATAAGATTATTGAATTCATGTTTATAAGATTATAAGTTATGAGTCAAAGTTTAGGATTTGAAAGAGTTTGGTCATTTTTTTTTAGCTGGATAGTTTTTATCATTAAACTGAATAATTGAAGATTAAGTGTTCTATCGTAAAAAGTCAACTCTGACTTGATTTCAGAGATAATATGTAGTAGATGAAAAAAAAAACAAATTTTTTTTACAGAGTATTAAAATAATAGGAATTCAAAAGTGAAAGCAATGATTAGGTAAAGTAAGTTGAATGACATGATTTGGGTATCTGAAAATTGACAAGGACACTCTTTCTGATAGGTATTAGTACTGATTGTTAGAAACTAAATAATCATTACGAGACCCAGCTAACTTAATAGTTTGACCTCTATCGTCCTTTCACTTTCGTTACTTTAAATTAAGTTTATGTAAATTTAATTTTGATGTTGTAAATTATTATTATAGATATTTGGGTATAGCTCCGTAGCGAATCTCGGCTGTAAACTTGACTAGAACTGGACAGTAGAGTGTGAGTGAGGTTGAGACAAGTACTAGAGCGTAAGCCCATCCGATTTCACAGTCTCCAGGTCTATATACGCCACTGGATTGGCCACAGTGGTGACGAACGAATGGTGATGTAAATCCTAAAGGAAATCCAAGGAGTGACAAAACCAGGAGTATCACTGAAACAAACAATAAAATCCTCTTATACCTCATCAACCAATAAGAATCATTTGAGAAAATTCTATAAACAACTTTCTATTGATTCAGAAAAAGTCTTTCACTTCACAAAACAATTATTACTATTCACCGAATGTGATTTGAAAGAAATGAAGACCTTAGCCCCAAGAATTTATTCAATGTTGGTAAAATCTCAAAGTTAACTTATAAAAAAAATAACAGTAAAAGTTGAATTTGAAGGATGAAGTGGTAAGTTGTTTGAGTGAAAGGAAAAAAAAAAAGTTATAGAAAATGTGTGAAAGTCCTGAGTCTTTGGTTTCCTCATACTCCAATGCCAAACCTTTGAGGTCTAAAGATGGTATAAGTGAAAGTGAAAGTGAAACTGACCTCCAACAGTCTGTGCATGACCGATGGTTTTGGCTACTTGATGTCTCATTCCAGATGATGGAAGAGCCACAGCTAGAAGTGAAAGCACAGCACAGACACAGAGTGTCACACAACCGCTTCCTCCAACCAAAGTTAACATCTGTCACACAAAAACAGAAATTTATCACCAAAAAATTTCAGCTAGGTTAGAGCAACCATGCATTATTCAACATTCACTATTCCGAATTAGGAATTATTTTCTGAATTTGTTACACCAAGTTCCTAATTCTGCGAAATTCTGTCACCGAAAGTTGATCTCAAAAAAATTCAACGGTTTAAATTTTGACGCTTGGACTATAGGGAAAGCATAGGAATGCATAACACTAGAAATTGCGCGGAACCTTACAATACTATATATTTTTTTTTACAGATTCATAGAAAACCTATATAGCTTATAACAACCACCACCATCAATTACATAAATAAATTTTGTAATATACATTCAAGTTTGTCGACACTTAAAGCAAAGAAATCGTATCGTAAAAAAAAAAAAAAAGTTCAGCAAAGGGTTTTTGGTGGCGAAATTCCGGCGTCAGTTTTTACAGTCTGGTCTACGACAACCAAATTTTCGGCACCATACACAAAATTTGAAGTAATAAAATTTTTAAAGCAGTAATTGTGGATGTATACATCGTTAAAAGCATTTTAACTTGAATTAAATTAAAATATTTAATTAAAACAAAAATGAAAGATTGATATTGAATAATAATTTTTTGGGAAGGTCTTCTAAATTCAAATTTTCTAAAATGACTGCATAAGTATTATAAAGGAACGGTGAGTGATTTGATTTCCTCAAATCCCTCAAGACAAGTTATATTCCTATTATTTTTTTTTGTAAATATTTTTTCCATAGTTTTTTTTTTTGTAGTAGAGAAGTGAAGGTTTAGTTTTTATTTGAAAAGGAGAAAGTTGAGAAGGGAGAAAGTATAGAATAAAGTTTTCTTAAGACTCCTTTGTAAAGTTGAGGGATGGGGAGAAAGCGAAACAAAAGAGAGGAGAGAAGTGTGAGAAAAATGATATGTTTGACAAAGGGGTCCTTCAAGAAAAGGGTCCATTATCCGACCTCTCAGCTTCTCTACACTCACACACCAACAAAGTCCCCCTTCTTATTTTACATTCTCTTATATCTACAAAAAAAAAATTCTTGTCAACTCCACAACGAATCACCGTCAGAACAACAAATCAAAATTGGAAAAGTTAGACTCCCAAACTTTTTGAACTTTGATGGGTAAAGAAAAAAGGAACGGTATTCATTTCAGTGGAAAATTAAGGAACAACTTTTCCAAGTAAAACAATCATCTCCGAAAATTTCTGTTTACATAGAACTCTCAAGACTTCACGCCACAAAACACTCATCTATAATTTTCATTTACATATAAATCATTTCTTGTTAAAATAATATAAGGTATATAATAGGACCACATTCCCATCACTTTGTCAAGAGAAAATAAATTGATGAGGATGTGACGCCACCATTTTGCAAATTATTACTCTATCCACGCCTCAACCACTCCTATGTTATTAAACAAAATATTTGCGAATTTTACCTATACAAAATAGCAATAGACTTTACATTTCGTAACTCTTTGTCTATCTATTTAACTTCGCGCAAAAAGTTCCGAAATGTTTTTTTTTTTTTTTTTTTTTTTTTTTTTGCAAATAATAATATTGAAATTTTCAATTAGCGAATTACCTTAAGTAACAGCCGTTTGCATGCAAGGTTTCACTATAGCCATTTACAATGCTCCATTATATAGTATATACATATATAGCCATTTTATGTCATCGACTCTTTAGGTTAATCGACTTTTCTATTGTAAATTTTAGTTTTGAAATAGGTAAGTATGTTAACGAAACAACATTTTACTATACATATTAATTAAATAAATAAAAAATTTAGTATATTAATAACAAAATAAGTAAACTTACGGGCCAAATATTTGAAATTGGATAAGTCTTATGAGTCCAATTTTCATAAAGAAAACATTGAACAATTCCATTATTGGTTGGACTTGTACACACACCAATGAGACCAAATCGTACAGTTATAATTACTTTAGTCACTTTTGAAATTCTATTAAAATTATTATCAAACACTATAGTTTCATTTTCAAATTCAATATTTGTATATTTAGGTAAAAATTTTTCAAATTGTTCATTAGAAATATCAATTCTGTGAGAGGTTTGATTGAGAAGATACAAGTAAGATCTAACTCCTCGATGTATTTTCTCTTCTTCCATTGACATTGTTCCATTTGTATCATTTTTTTGATAGAAACTTGTAACAATAAGATCTCTTTTGACAACCCAATCAGCTTGAAGAAAACTAAATGTTGATAATATAGCCAAACTGAAGGAGAGGAAGACCCATAGAGCGGAAATTGGCCATGAGGTAACCATGCGACGACGTTTGAATTGGGTCATCTCCCCATGTCGGGAGTAGAACTTTCTCATTAACATTAATTCTATTGGTCTCAAGTAAGTTGAATTGATATCACGTGGATTTCTATGATCCTATTCGGACGGATTTGAACAAAATTATTAAATTTTGATTGGTAATCCATAATGAAACTAGGACCACATGTTGGAGTTGGAATTGTTAAGATTGATCTCGTGTGACACAACTTATTGAGAGAAAAAAAAAACTGGAGAAAGTTATAAGTGATGTTGTGTGAAGAAGTTTCACCAACAGAATGAAACTTTACTTTCCGCTTCTTTTAGGTTTATAGAAGAAGTATAAAAAAAAAAAAAAAAGTTTTGTTCCGGAGTCTGTGTGGAGAATTGGACGAAAGAAGATGAGTTTGAGTAAAATGGACGAGGAGTGAATGGTTTTGTGTACTTTGCCGTGCAGACGTCTAATACTCCATGCGCCTATCTCCAACTCCTAACAAACACTTTCTCAACACTTTCCCTTTTCATAATCAAAATCTTTCTCCTCACTTTCTCCGTCTGCTCAAACCTAAAATGAGTCAACAGAAGTAAAAAAAAAAGAGAATTCTCAAGTGAATTTTTAGACTAAATCCACAGGTTCACTTTATCAAATGTTACCTAATTAAATTTACACTTTTCATCCTCAACTTCAATTTTTTTTTTATTTCCACTTGAGAAACAACACTCAGGAAAAAAAATTGGCTAATTTATTACAAATTATTTCTATAAGTAACTTACTACTACTTTAAGGAGTAATGACATCATTATTCCAACTTATTTACTCTAATGGCCAAGTGATTCGAGTTGCTTAAGCTTAGCCTTAGGCTAATCTTAAGTTGAGCTTAGCCAACAAAGTAAGTTACACAACCTCTCATTCTCAGTCAAATGTTTTGATGAATCCTTTCTCTAGCAATTATCCAAACTACTACAATGAATTTTGACTAAAATAAAGTTAAAGAAACTATAAAAATTGTTCACTTTATTAGCTCATGTTCACTATAAGTGAGAATTTGTACATTTATATTATATTCCTTGTCTTCCAGACTCATTTACACAACGTTTTCAGGTTAATTATTACCAGTAATTTCATTATATTTTATATTAAACTTTATTATAACCAAGTTCCACTGTATCATCAACTAAACAAAACTAACTAGTTAGTACTCACCACTAAACGCTTTGTTTATCCTCATGCAATATAAATCCATCAATTGAAAAGCGGCGCACTAGGCTGACCAAATTTAAAATTGAATATTTTTCGCTCTAATTAAAAAAAATTTTTTTTTTTTTTTTTGTGAAATAAATTAACCATGATGGTAATAATAAGTGGTAAATATTTGGAAAATAATTTTGGAAGAACATTGTTTCAAAATTTCGTTTAGATGAGTAGATAATTTTTTATTTGAAAAAGAAAATTGGTATAAATTGGTAAAAAGTGGTAAGATTATATAATAATTTTATTATAAAGTTGATGAAGATGTGTATAGTTTGTAAGAAAATGGGACAAAGTTGTAAAGATGTGAAAGCAAAGGGGTTATCGACGAAGATGGGTTGATAATAAAGTCATCTCATCAAGAACTCTTTGGATGACTTCCTACGGCCCACTTGTCAAAGGAAGGAAATGACTCTACAGAAAAAGCACCAAAAAAAAAAAAATTCTCAACTCACTTTCTCATAAATGAAAAATGTCACCAGAGATCTCTATCTCATCCTTAATTTCAGTTTTCTTTTTTTTTTTATCTCATCCAATTTTCTCTTCCCTTTGAGAGGAAGAAAATGGAAAACAAATTAAAGTTCCTCCAGGGTTGAAAATATGAGAAAGTTCCTTTCTCTTCTCAACTTTGACCAAAAGTTCTCATACCTTTTCAACTCAACTCACTTCCGTTAGATTTATTATTCTTTTACTTTTACAAAAAAAAAAATAAATAAAAAAATACTAACCTTAGAAATCATCAGAGAAACTTGAAGGTACTCCTACAATCTTTTGTTTCATTTTTCGTCCAAAAAAGAAAAAATTAAGATCCAATTCTGAATGTGAGTATAATTTAGTATCTAGAATAAAGGGGAATCTTCCGTTGGTTAGAATTTGGCTTCTGTTGACTAGAATTTCATATGATTTTTTTTCCATATTACAGTGAGTCCTTGTTAGTATGACTTGTCGAACATTGTGGTTAAATTCCCTTAACTTATTCTTATAGTCAAGTGAAATCGGTTCCTTAGTTCTTCTGTCATCAACATCCCTCCTTAACATCCCGATTCCCGACTATCAAGAGTAATGAACCTGTAGACTATTTTATTTTTTTTTTTGTTTTGATTTTTTTTTTCTTCTCTACCCTCCACTGAGTATTTTTGGACTTTTAGAGATGCAGAATTGCATTTAAGTGTGGCTTAAATACTTTATTATCTCATTGGTTAGAGCTGTTCAAGGATTTAGAAGACATACCGTCTTCCATCCCTCGTCTTTCATAGATCCTTAAAATGTGAATTTTCTTCCGTCATTAATTCCTCAAGACAGATATCTTCTAGAATAAGGGAAATGAGACTGACAGGTTCTGTTCTACCTCTTTTTTTTCTTTCTTACACGCCTTGACTAATCTTTTCAAATTTTTCATTAGAAAACTAATCAACCAAACCCACTCATTCTACCAACTCTGGTTCAATAGGTAGAATTTCTTTTTTCTTTTTTTTTTTTTGTACNGAATAAGGGAAATGAGACTGACAGGTTCTGTTCTACCTCTTTTTTTTCTTTCTTACACGCCTTGACTAATCTTTTCAAATTTTTCATTAGAAAACTAATCAACCAAACCCACTCATTCTACCAACTCCGGTTCAATAGGTAGAATTTCTTTTTTTTTTCTTTTTTGTACAANTAGAATTTCTTTTTTCTTTTTTTTTTTTTGTACAAAAAAAAATTCTACCCGCTTGTCAAGAAAGTTTGGAAAGATGAGAGGAAGCGAGTCTATGGATGTGTAAAAAGTGAGTTATCTATAGAGATAGACGGATTTGGATTGGACAGGGTATTCAACGTTTTTGATACCCTCTTAAGTTGTCAAATGAAAACATAATTTTTTTTTGGGGGTGTTTTGTGAGATACTTTCACTATACAATTTANTTTTTTTTTTTTTTTTTTTTTGAAGACAAAAATTCTGATAATGGTGTCACCGTCAAAGTGTAAACTATATGGTATGGTTGAGTTTTAAAAGTATAGAAGCTTTTCGTGTAGTTTTTTGTGAATCATATAAGTTAGAACCTATAAGAACCCTGTGTGGTTTAGGAAATATTATTCTTAAGAAACTTTGTCCTAGAGTGGTGTCCAAAGGCTTAATTTAAAACACTCAATTATGTTGTAGAAAAATGACAATGAAAAATGTTCGGATAAGAATAAGTGACATTTTTACTTTCCAAACTTTTCTATCATTATGTTATCTAAATTGAGAAAATAAGTAATAGAGTTGAAGAAACTGAAATTTTTTTTCTATTTTTTTTTTCTACATTTTTTTTTTCTCTTCTTTATTATTACATTTTGTATTTTTCTCATTTATTAGACTTTTCCAACCTTTATTGTTATTTTTTGGTAGGGTTCGTTGAAAACTGTCAAAAAGTTATGAAAAATATTGTCAAAATTATGTAATAATATATGTTTGGTTATTTTGAAGAGGTTTGATGAGGTCTATTCTAATAAAGTGCTCTTCTGGAAGTTATATGATGTTTAAAAAAGAAACATCATACTATAACTTGGGATGAATGAGTTTTGATTGTTGTGGAAGAGAAGACGAGAGTGCTAACAGATTGAAACAAGACAAAAAGTCTAATTAAATTCATCAACCTACCCTAAGAACCCTTCAACAATCAGAAATCAGATTAGTCATTCTTATTTACCCCAAAAATACGAATTTTGGGATCGATTATGGTAGATTTTGGGGTTCAGACCCCTCCTCTCTATTTATTTATTTTTTTCTGATCAAAANTTTTGGGATCGATTATGGTAGATTTTGGGGTTCAGACCCCTCCTCTCTATTTATTTATTTTTTTCTGATCAAAACATAGGGAAGCGTAGGAAAATTTAGGAAATTCTGAAGCAGTATTCTTGACATGAGGTTTCAATTATTGAGACTTGAGAGGACCAATGAAAAAGTTTAGAGGGTTTGTGGGCTAATTAAACTTTTGGACCTTAATTAAACTCACAGTTTCTCTANTTTTGGGATCGATTATGGTAGATTTTGGGGTTCAGACCCCTCCTCTCTATTTATTTATTTTTTTCTGATCAAAATATAGGGAAGCGTAGGAAAATTTAGGAAATTGTGAAGCAGTATTCTTGACATGAGGTTTCAATATTGAGACTTGAGAGTACCAATGAAAAAGTTTAGAGGGTTTGTGGGCTAATTAAACTTTTGGACCTTAATTAAACTCACAGTTTCTCTACAGATATTAAAAAAAAAGAGTTACCGAGGCAGTTAATTGAGTGCGCGTTATTTCAAATGTAAAAATTGACTTACTCATTCTGACACAAGGTATCGACATATAAAAATGGAAATGAAGTTGAGGTTGCTAACTTCACTATTATTCAATTATACCCTCCCACCTGTGTGTATTAACTTCACTTTCCTAATTTTGATGTGGAAAGTTGGTGGAAAAAAGGTATCTAAAAGTCTGGTCACTCTTGTATCTATATGTATTATGATAAAAAATTGGCTCTAAGTGTAATAAGTTATCAATTTCAATTTTCAAAAGCTCTGTGTAATGTTTAGAAATAAGAGTTTTCATCAATTCTGATAGTGAAAAGAAACAGGTCAATAATTTACTAAAAAGTTGGCCACATGTGGAATTGAAATTCTTCTTCAAAAAAAATTCTGACTAGACCACTAACTTTTAATTAATGATTTTTACTTTCTCCAAGTTTGAAAAATCTCGTTTGAAATAAATTCAATCAGGAAGTTATTTTTTCACCAAATAGAAATTTGCTAAGATAGAAGTTTAATTACAGGGTGAAGTTTGGCAAAAAAAAAAAAAAAAAAAAAAAAAAAAAATTAAATGTCAATGTTTGAAGAGGGGAAAGGGGAAGGGGGGGCTCGTTTTCTGTAAAGCCCATTGGCAAGAAAGTGTTAAACTTTCTAAGCCTATTTTATCTCTAGCTCAAGTTCCTTTTTGTTCATGTTCCCTTAAACATTAATCGTCTCGTTAGAAAGTTTATCCCTAAGTTTTGTATACAAAAGAGAGATTTTACTAGTCCTTTTTTCCTAAGATTCAGTCAGGGTTAAAATAATTACTACTTGGATCTCTTTAATTCAGATTAGACTCTTTGAAATCAGATTTAATACTCAATGTATTTTCAAAAACTAATACGAACCAATAAGAGGACGAGATATAAATTAAAAGAAAAATGTAATTTAATAACCAAGTACTGCTATACACTAGGGGAGTGAGAAGATTAATTAAGTTTTAATAATTGCAAATGTTCGGTGAAAGCAGAAAGTCAAGTAATTATGTTTACTTTTACTCAGACTCTTCTAGCATTGTCTAGATAGCATTGTCACAGGATTGAGAACTGAGCTTTACTAAATATTTTTAATAATAATAATTTGTCATGAAGAAAAAAAGAGAAAATAATTGTTATTAATTTAGTGAGGATTGTATAAAAAAAAATTCAACTCCAGTGGTAATATATTTTTATGGGAAGAAGAGAGTAGGGTTGAGTTGAGAGTATGAGTAATCCTGATTTGAGTGATTTATTCGTAGTGTCTCAAGGGTGAATGTAATTCTCCTTAAGTTATTAACTAGTCCTTGGGATGAGACTGGAGAAAGTGTGAAAGTTCTAGAGAAGGAACCAGAGCCTTATCAGAGGAATTGGGGGGAAAAGTGCGAATAATATTGAATGACGAGAGGATCCAGAGTCCAGAGGGAGATTAGAAGATGAGAAATTCTATTCCCAATCCCAGAGCACAAAAGAAAAGGGAAAGAGGGTCAAATACATACTACTGTAATACCATCTGAGCAAAATTATTTACCACCCTGCAATTTTGAGGAGATGATTTCATTCTTTAAATTTAGAGACAATGGGATTCAAGGGTGAAAAAAAAATGAAATATTCTTATTGACCATGATTTCAAAGGCAGACAGAGGGGAGATAGATGATAGAAAAGAAAGTGGAGATAGTTTCAGAGAAACTGAACTTTCACTGGAAGAACCTTAGATTTTTTTTTTTTTTTTTATAAACTAACTAACACCAAATCCAAACTATAAAAATTGAGAATTCTGATGACGGAAACGTAGGTAATATTTGAAAAGCATTGTTATAATAAAATATCAAAAAATCTCATTTTCGTTATGACTCATCCAGTCACTCCATTATCCAGTTGACAAACCTTTACTCCTCTCTACTGATCAATCCATTATTCAACTCACATCTTCCGTTACAATAATGGAATAATAGTTACAAACTTTCTCCTTATATTCTAACAATGCTTTCTTTTTTTTTTCAAACTAATCAAAAAGTGTTACATGTCTAATGTCGCATAATCTTACATCTTCGAACAACCAATACCTTATTTACTCCTATACTATCTACTTTAGTAGTTTTAGTTANACCAAAAAAAAAAAAAAAAAAAAAAAACTTCTAACAACTTTCACCAACTCAAATCCTCTTAAAAATTTAAATGCTACGAGAAGCAGTAGTTTTAGTGAAAAGTTTGTTTTTTGTTTGTTTTGGAGTTGATAAAAAATGAAAATTTTAAGCATTATCATCACCAATTTAATTCCAACCAAAATATTATTGGTTCTTGAGATTTAAATTTTTGGTGGGAATTGAGTAGGTGAGTTATGATTAGTATACATAATGGAGACACTGTTACTACTAATAATATTTAATAGAATACACACTGCATTATTTATTCTACTGATATAACACATTCTACGTACACAATGTTTAGTGTTTTGTTTTCAATTTCAAGAAAAATTTTTTCAAATATCCTAAGGAAATAATAAAAAAGTTTTCAACAAAATCTCAATTTGAAATAAAGTGGTAAAGTAATAAATTAATAAAAATTTCCATTATGATTTTGAGATTATTGAAAGTTCAACTTGAGTAAGGAGTGAATGAGTTCCTGTCTAAAGTTAAATTGCGTGTAAGACTCTTTAATTGAATCAGTTATGAGGGAAGTTGATTTTTATGAGAATGACAAGAGAAAGCAGGTGAAAGAAAAGAAACTCTAATAAAATCACACAGGGAGGTGAAAAGTGATTTCGATTTTCTCATTATTGCCATAAAAAAAAAAAAAAAAAAAAAAAAAGAGAATGAACGAGATAGTAAAGATTCAATAAATTTCCTTTGTAGTTGTCCGTTCTTTAACTCATGTCAAGTCAATTCTGAAGCTATGGAACCTAAAACCGACGAAAGAAAGTGAAAAATAGTCCAATAAATACAAGATTTAATAGTAAGGGTTTAGTAATAAAGAATCAAACCACAGAGACAAAATGACTATTCTCAAATCTTATGAGATTTTCAACAAAATTTAACTCTACAGACACTAAAACCCAAGTTCCTATGAAGTAAGAGATTGGATAACTTTAATGTTTGTAAATAATCCGTTAAAGTGCTCTTCCCATTGGTTCAAGAACAATGAAGGAAGATAGTAATTGGAGAATTTTAATGGATAGAAATTAAACCAAAACCTAATGAATCCTAGCTAATTTCCACACTTTTACTTCTCAGCCTCAGGTTTTCAAAGAGATTCAAAATGACGTAGTTTATTCATTGTATTACCAATTTTTAAAATGGACATTACTCAAACAAGAAAAGTTATGGTGCGAGTCCCAATTTTTAATAATAACCAACCACACACAAAAAAAAAAAAAAAAAAAAAAAAAAAAAAAAAAAGTGAAAGTATTTAAAAAAAAAGATTTCCCCTCCTATGTAATTTTCTCTGTTCATAAGGAAGAGGGGGATGGAGACTAATGTAAAATCGCCACTCACCAATATTATTATTTCTCAAACGCAATGGAATTCGTCATCCCCTCAAATGACAATTTCATGGATGGCGCATATTGAAATGAAACTACTAGAAATAGTATATTATAAAGTCTCATTGGTTAGACTTTCCCTACACAACTCTATTGTTTCCTTGTCCTCATGTTAAGAACGGTTACATGGTTATGGTTATGGTTACTCTTAACGAAAAAGAGAAAAATAAAAAAAAAATCTCTACATTTATATATTATATTTCAAAGTGAGCAGGTGGATTTCAAGTAGATGTGGTTCCTGTGTATAGAAAAGCAAAAACATCTGGAAAGATGAAGAGAAGTTTCCCTTGAAGCGGAAAGAAATAAGGGAAGGAATGATTGATGAATCCTGAATCATCAGAGAATGAAAGATTTTGTGATATATTTTTGGATTTGTTGATGTTAGAGTAGAGTTTGAAGGGATAGAGAGCCAAGGGCTGTAAGACTAGCTTCGTCATGGTTCCTATTGCAAAAAACTAATCGTCTGAATATGCAGGGTGACGGAATCCATCCCTTCTGTTATAATAATGATTGGGAGAAAGTAAAGTGAAAGAATGAGGGTGTTATTTGGCGGGATGTAGGGTTATAAGACTAAGTTTGAAAATCCAAAAAAAGGGGGGAATGAATGCGTAATCCATTGTAATATAAACGGAAGGAATTATAGGTCGTATAAGTGGAAATAATCTGGCGGAGATGAGATGGATAACAAGATGGGGATGTAGAGTTTCATTATTAGAATGATGGAATATAATTCCAAAGACTGACTGTCTCCAGACTGTTCACTTTCACTCTACCACCACCGTCTCATCAATTCCATTGGAGAGTGAAACTATTGGCTCTCAGACGACCAATGTGAGTCATTCAACAGATTATTGTCATGGATCAAACCCATGATCCCACTTAATCTAACCCCTCTATCTCTTCCCCCTTCTTTCCATCATGTTCTAAGACACACACTTTATCCACTATGCACCCTCAACTTATTACATCATATTACCATATAGAACAATATTACAACTATCCATTATATTTTTTTTTTTCATATTTACTAAGCTTTTCAAACTAAAGGTTTCATGTGATTTCATCAGGTGGAAATTTTTATATCCTTCAGGTCATTTCATACTATGTTAGAGATAGTTTTTCAACCAGTTGGCTAGTTTGTAGGTTTTTATTTTTATTTTGGAAGAGAATAAAATACGATATGTTCCAAGAAAAAAATTACTGTAATGACTTTCTCCAGTTTTTTTTTTTCTTGGAATACACTGTACAAAATTGACCAAACTCTTTTACCCAAGTCAAAGTCAATTTCTCCAAAAAAAATATAACTTGGGGAAGTTAATAATTAAGAATTGAGTTCACGTAACTTGAAATTATAATTCAAGTTGTGCGATGTAACTTTGAGTCGCATATAAAACATCACACTCATTCTCAAATCTCAAAAGAAAAAATAATATTAATGTTGGTAGCATCGCTATAGATTATATTTTCTTAGTTAGACGTCTGTGACTTGGCTAATCTTTGTCTATGCTGGAAAAAGTTGGTGGAAATAGAGTTAAAAGAGGTTCGCTAACCCTATGTCTACTAGGTAAAAAGCAGAACCCGAAAAACAAAGGGAATTTTTATATAATTTTTTTTATTTCAATATTATATAATTTACAGTATGAAAAATCAAAAAATGATTTATGAAAGTCTATTCAAGAATAACTTATTATATGTAATATTACATACATGTACATAATGATAATAATCAAAATGCTAACATTTTCTGTTTATTGTTGGATGTATTCATTTGATTAAAATTATCATAAATATCTAAACCTACCCATGTTATATTAAAAAACAAATCATTTTTGTTAGTTTTAAAGAGTTATAATTCGGTCTAAAATGAAATTAAAAAGATTAGATATCTACAATTTGAGAACTTACGGATTCTGGTTAAAATATAGTCAAAGACTTGGGTATACTCATTTAAGTCAAGAATACACATGGGTTGTCTCGATATCTCAACTATGTAGCTTAGATTTTAGAGGTTTGCAAAGGAAAATAAAAATAAAAAAATTTTTATAGGGATATTTAGTTTGGAAATATCTCAACAATTTGAGAACATACAAGAGTATATAAATGAGAAGAATCGGTATCGGTTCTAGCTGGCTAGACTCCAATACTTTCCACAACAATGAACCTTACAGAAATTCGTTTTGTGAAAATCCTCCCTAAAAAATGTGGCCTATGAAATTTTGAATTTATAAAAAAAAAAATAGAAGAATTATTATTGATCAAAAAGCTCGACATGGTACCAACTTTAAGTCCTTAAAACTAATTGGTTAAATACCAACTTTTTAAATTAAATTATTCTTATTAGTGATTAATTTCTTTTAACGATGTGAGATGTTGTTGGGTAGTATTGGAATTCTAAAAAACTTACCAACTTATTAAATTAGTTGATTAAAAAAGATTTTTTCCGAAGGCTTTTTTTTAAGCAAATTTTTGAACTAATTTTGAGTAGATTTGAGTCGTATAAGAAGAACAAGTTTGAGAAACA
Source organism: Holacanthella duospinosa (assembly GCA_002738285.1). NCBI lineage: Eukaryota > Metazoa > Arthropoda > Collembola > Poduromorpha > Neanuridae > Holacanthella > Holacanthella duospinosa. The sequence goes on along the minus strand of NIPM01000014.1, from coordinate 600,884 downwards.
TAGGACGTAGTGAGTGCACTCTTTGAGACAATATCTCATGCTTTCTCTCTCTAAAACTTTCACTCAAGTTTTCTCTATACTTTTCTTAAATTTCACTAGATGACTCTATGGATATAAATTCTAAAAAGTAAGGAAGCCGTCATTGAAGAGGCGTATGGAAATGGATTTTCAATTCCTACAGAGTTGTAGCGATGAAATGAAAGATACGAAAGACAGATGGTTGAGCTCTAAGACCGTCTACTTTCACCATGGGAAAAAAAAGTTTGGTATTTACACTTTGGCAATACCTATCCAATATCTCTTCAGAATTCTGAGCAAGTAATAAAGAACATCTCACATTTATAAATTTACTCAACCAACTCTTAAGATTTTATTTTTTTAAAACTTATATTCTATTTTGATTTTTCATCATGAGTCCATAGGATCTCATACATAAGGAGTTTAAAAAACAAAGGGAAAGTATTAAAATATAAGAAAGTCAGAGATAATACATTATGTAAGACAACGTCATGTCATTTATTTCATAAATCCAATCCAGTAGAAAATATACAATTTAAACACACTAGTGGAATATTTTTCAAAAAAAAAAAAATAAAAAAAAAAATAAATGTCAGAAAGTCAATCGAAATTGAGAAACTTTCTTTGATTTTTCTATTTATTTTATTTATTTATTTATTTATTTTTTTTTTGGCTTTAATCGAATTTTCCTATTTCATCCTTAATACTGATAGTTTTTTATTATCAAATATTTACTGTGAGTCGGGAGGAAGTGAGATTGAGTCGTTGTATATTTTACATTATTTCCATTTGAATTCTTTTATTTTAAAATTGAATTGAAATTAAAAGAGTTCTTTGTTGATTAAATTGGTTTGTTTGAAAAGTCATGGAGTCATCCATAAGATAGAGAGATGGGATAAGTTTCATTTGTATTTTTATTGAACTTGAAAATGGATAATGAGAAAAGATTCTGATTGGTTTGTTATATAAGAGCTAGAGAGGAGCCCTTAAGTGGAGATACTGTCTTGTATCGTCGTATGTAAATTGCTAAAGAAGTTTGGATTGAGAGGTTGTAGATAAAGATCATTTCCCTATGATCTTCTTGGCTCAGTCCATGTATCAATGGATTGGAGTGAAAGTAGACCTAGAAGAAAGTTGAGAGAGATACATTATGAGTCCTTCTCTTCCATTCCAATGGGTACTTTCTCTTCTTTTCAATCTATTTCTATGGATCTAAGGACATATGGACTAGTTTTATACTTACAAAGCACCTTTCCCAACACCCAACACACATACTACTCACATACAGTCAAGTTCAAAGAGATCCAAGTCTCTATCAATGATATTACATTACCATCACCATTCAATAGTCTCATAAACTTATCTTCTTTTATTCTCATTGTAAACAAAATGACAAAAAAAAATATGTGACGGAAGTTTGAAAGAAACGACCAATTCTTCAATTCCCAACTACTTTCTCTCTATTCTTCAATTTATTGTTAGTAACAACATACAGAGTTAAGAAAGGAGAGAAAACAAAAAAAAAAAAAAATAAATAACAATTTTTTTTTTTTTGGTGAAAGTAAAGAAGCAGGGGGGTGAATTTGAAAGAGTGAGTTGTAAATGTATTAAGGAAGATATATTTCTCATCTTGTAGGAAAATATCATTTACAATTTGTCACCTTACTGTTTCTTGAGAGTAATGATTTATGATGGTTAAGAGATCTTACTCCAACTCCTGTGTATCTTCGTATTACCTCAATTTTCAACTTTCTCCGATGGTAAAGTCTTTTGAGGAGGTCTTCGGACATGGACAAATTGACAACGACTCAAGATGCCAACACCAATGTTTTTCGTATAACCACAAGAACATCCTCTTGAGGAATTGGATTTTGAATTCTATCAGTCTTGTAGAATCCAATTTATTCAAGTGGTCACGACCCAGACAGACCTAGAATTTCATGTTACTAATTTATTTACTTGTAAATTTTATTTAATTATTCATAAAGAAGTGGATAAAGTCAAAGAGTTTCAATATAAGATATAGAGTGAAAGTTAAAATTATAACAAAGCCTTTCAAATCTTAGGATTTGAGAATAATTTTTTTTATTTTATACAGTCCTGGTGGTGTAATAGAAGTCAAGACTCCAAAGTGTATAAAATATTATTATGGTTTTTTTTTTTTTTTTTTTTTTTTTTGAATAAAAATACGAGATTGAGAGAACTGTTGTAAGGTTTATATAAGAGTATTTTGTTCCAAGTCGTCTTGAATCTTTCTTTACCGCCTACAAAAATCTTGAGTTTAAATTGTTAAGTAAAAATATAAGATGTAAGGACTGAGAATATATTATTCCCCAATGAGTTTCTAATTTCTTATGACATGGTAGAGAAGCCGCTACTTTCAAACCCTCTTACTTTCACTCTCACTTGTTTTTCTTAAACTTTCTCTTCCCGCCCTTCTCCAATCCCCAAATGACTGTCGTCTCTAGTTTTTCAAAATTTAAGTGTTGACAATATTCCATCACGGGAGTCATTGGAGTGTTTACATTTAGTTACAACCTCATGAAGTAAGCTACGTAAAGAATCACCCACAATCACAAACTCTACTCTTTAGATGGAGAAAGTTAGGCACGAAATATGGACCAACTCTCAACTTCTCTTTCATTTCATTATAAATTTCTTATGCCTCTTGCTCATCATCTCATTTTTTTTTAGAATGTCTGGATGTAAATTTGCTCCAAGGCATTAAGAAAGTTGAGAAAGTTGTGTCCTATTGGCTCTCTGTCATATGAACTTATTTGTAAACAACTTAATTAAATCTTCAAAGTCTACCTATGAAATAGCTTTCTGAATTTAGATCAAATTTGTTCTGTCATTGGAGCAAATATATTATGAATTATTTATGGTTTATTATTTTTATTACTGTATTTTATTATTAATTTTTTTTACCAGTGAAAGTTAGTACCTTACATAATTTGTTCCATGAGTACGGTACAATCAAAACTTTTGAATTCATATTCTTTCACCAACTTTCTCAAAAACTTAACTTAAAATACCAAATTGAAACTCTAATAAATAGTATGTATAGGCTGGAATTTAAAATTTAAACTTATGATGAGTAAAGTTAGTATTTATTGAATGTAATTTTTTTTTCACCACGTTTCCTCATTGTATCTACACCAGAATAATTAGGATACATGTATGTGATCATGTAATGTCAAATTTCAAATTTTAAATGATATCTTTCTGAGTTAAATACTCAACTCCCCCTAGGTACTAAATTGACTAACATATGTTAGGAAATACGTAATGAGAGTGACGCACCCTGGTTATGTAAAGTAAAGTATTGCTATCCCTCTACGTTTTTGACAACTTGGGTTTGTGTCATATGGTTCAAGTAATTAGAAATTTCATAACATGTTCATAATTTACTGGTATGAATTGTAAAAAGTTGTTAAATTCATGTTGGTTTGAGTAGAGAAAAGATGGGGTATTATTAGTGGGTGGATTTGATGTTATAAAGTAAATCCCATAGTTCATCTCGTAGGTATTGAAAGGGGGTCCATTAGTTAGAAGAGCATTCTGTTCCTGAAGTGTACAAGGGGATCAAGTGTAAGTAGACCTAAGCATACTTTAATAGACTATGACTCAGAGACTTCCCTAAAATGAACTTCAAACCGAATTCTTTTTTATATTCCCAATCTTCAAATAATGTCCTTTCACCATAGTCAGAAACCAATTATTCTTAAATTATGAGACTCTCCTTCTTTGTCCTTTATAAATTTTAAAGATTTACTATCATCTCATGGCATTTGACTCTACAAGACACTTCCATCCACTCCTTCTGCTCTATATAATTTCTTTTCATTATCATTACTCTCTTTACTTTTTTAGAACAGAGGATATCTTATACAGACTACCCAAATATTTTTAATCTCTCCTAACTTGTAAAGTGAAAGTAAATAATGTTATTTTACATGGGATACTTTCACTTTACAAGTTATAGTATAGTATGTTCCACATTAACGTTTACTGTGCTTTCTTCGCCTTTCCCTAAAAATCACCAAAGTGACTTAATGCACCCGTAGAATCAAAAAGTGGAGCGAACTTAGCCAACATGCAACAAATCANTAAATCACCAAAGTGACTTAATGCACCCGTAGAATCAAAAAGTGGAGCGAACTTAGCCAACATGCAACAAATCAACAACAGCTGAGAATTTAAAAGGGAGGGTGGGGCAAACAGTATTTATTTCATGTAATCACTAGGTTAACCATTGATTAATTTATCCATAGTGATAATTAAATTGACCAGGATTTGGTTTAACCCCAAAAACTTAATAAGATCTAGAAAATAAATCACCAAAGGTTCGTTTTCATAAATTTGTGATAATGAGTTTAATTAATTTTGGACTATGAAGATTAGGTTATTAATGTAAGTTTTCCTTCAGAACTCACCACTGCAGTTTAAGAGTTGTTGATGGACCATCACTGTCCTTGGCTAAGAATAAAGTTTGTAACTTGAATTGAAATGCATGCAACTGAGCACTGATTTTTAAAGCGGTTGCACTCTTATGTAAACTTATTGTTACCCATAAACTGCAGTGTTGAGTTCTGAATATAAGGAATTTCATGAATACACTAATCTTCAGATTCCAGAACAAATTAAATTCATTATCAGAAATTTATGAAAATGAACCTTAGGTGAGTTACTTTCAAAATCTTCTTAAGTTTTGAGGTTGATTCAAATCCTGTGCAATTTGCTTATTACTATGATCAATCAATCAATGGTTTACCTAGTGCTTACATGAAATAAATACTGATTGCCCAACCCGCTCCCTAAATTTTCAGCTGTTGTTGATTTGTTGCATATTGGCTAAGTTCTCTCCACTTTTTGATTATATGTGCGTATTAAGTCACTTTGGTCATTTTTGGCGAAAGGCGAAGAAAGCACAGTAAACTTTAATGTGGAACATACTGTAGGGGTTGTACAGTTTGTTCCACATTAAACTTTACTGTGCTTTCTTCGCCTTTCCACAAAAATGACCAAGGTGACTTAATGCGCGTGTAGAATCAATAAGTGGAGTGAACTTAGTCAACATGCAACAAATCGACAACAGCTGTGAAGTTAAGAGAGCGGGTTAGGCAATCAGTATTTATTTGATTTAATCACTAAGTAAACCATTGATTGATTGATCCCTGGCGATAAGCAAATTGACCAGGATTTAGATTAACCTCAAAACTTAATAAGATTTTGAAAATTAACTCATCGAGTGTTCGTTTTCATAAATTTTTGATAATGAATTTAATTTATTTTGGACTCACCTAAAACTAAAGGATTAGGTTTTTAATGTAAGTTTTTCTTCAGAACTCACCACTTCAGATTATGCGGACGTGATGGAGCATCACTGTCAAGAATAAAGCTTATAACCTGAATTGAAATGCAGGTAACTCAGCACTAATTTTTAAAACGTTTATACTCTTAATGTAAACTTATTCTTACCCAAGGACAGTGATACATAAAGTGCAGTGTTGAGTTTGGATATAAGAAATTTTATGAATAAACTAATCTTCCGTCCAGAACAAATTAAATTCATTAGCAGAAATTTATAATGTTGTCGATTTGTTGATGTTGGCTAAGTTCTCTCCACTTTTTGATTCTACGCGCGCATTAAGTCACTTTGGTCATTTTTGGGGTAAGGTGAAGAAAACACAGTAAACTTTAATGTGGAACACACAGGGTTCGAAGTCGGATTTAAATCCTGATTTAAATCCGATTTAAATCGGATTTAAATCCAAGAATAAAAATCAGTGATTTTTTGGATTTTTATTTTTACCCACTTAGACAAACTTGAAGATAAATTTAAGCACTAACACTGCATCCAAATTCAGATTCCTAGCTTCAATTTCGTTTTTGGTGAATTAAAGTACATTAACACTTCAAAATTTTGAATTTGAAGAAATTTTTTCAGAAAAATTCGTAATCTGCAAAATTAAAAAAAAAAAAAAAAAAAAATTTTTTTCAATGTCCTTTCAGACATCATAGTTTTGATTTTTGACAATTAAAATATAAAAATCCAAAAAATCCANCAAAATTTTGAATTTGAAGAAATTTTTTCAGAAAAATTCGTAATCTGCAAAATTAAAAAAAAAAAAAAAAAAAATTTTTTTTCAATGTCCTTTCAGACATCATAGTTTTGATTTTTGACAATTAAAATATAAAAATCCAAAAAATCCAAAAAATCCAAAAAATCGGATTTAAATCCAAAAAATCGGATTTTTTGGATTTTTATATAAAAATTCGATTTTTTCGAACTCTGGGAACACATAGTGTAAAAGTCTGGATGATATGTTGGTAGACTTTCTGTTGAGGAGAAAGTCTCTCTTATCCGCTCACTCAAGAACATGAATAACAAAACATAATTTCAACTTTGTAACTCCAAATCTTTAAAAAAAAATTCTTAAAATCAGGATAACTCTTATTTAATCAAGTTAAATAACAAATATTTCTCATCCTCTGTTTAGTTTGAAATTGTTTCAATTAAAAAAAAAATTTGGATAGACAAATCATGTTATGAGAATGAGTCATCATGTAGAATTGATCCCTTTGTAGTTTATATTCCAATCTTATTGAGTCATCAAGCTAATGTGCCAAATTACAGCCTACATGATTGTATTTTTTTTCTCTCTCTTTTCCTTTTATAAAATCCTGTCTGAACTTTCCCTTCCTACTTTCTCTGACTTCCTGTCCATTCCATTAGAACACACATCTGCCAACAAGCGAAGAGGAACTTTCTCTCTATACCCTTACAATAAATTCACTTAGCTTTCTTTTAAAAACTGCTCAAGTCTCTAAAGTTTAAGGAGTAGATATTAGAAAAGTCTCCTTTAATCTTATAAGACGTGCATAATAAAAATAGTCACATAAGACAATACACCACTAGATTTTTAATTTCGTTCTTTCCTTCCTGCTTCTAAAAATCTCTCTCTCTCTCTCTTTTCTCTTTCAACTTTCTCCTCAAATCTCATCTTTTTTTTTTTTTGGCTCTCTCAACTAAAAAAAAAATCTGAATAGTACTAAACGCTAAGTTGAAGACTTTTCTCTTGACGTTATCTTATCCTCCTATGTAAATAGTTTAATTCGATCCAAAGATTATAAATTGCAGGAGCGAGAGACAGAAGGGAGAAAGCTTTCTCCTCGCTAAAAAAAATTTTCAACTTTTTTTTTTTTTACTCATCTCAGCAAGACTTTCAACTCCCTCCTGCATAATCTCTTTCATGTATCTTCTCTAATGAACAAGACCTTCAATCTACAAAGTTTCACTTTTTATTTTATTATATTTTTTTTTATAAAAACTTACCTTAAATTTTTTAATCCGGATCCTCCGATGTCAGGAATTGACCTTGACCTAACAAATTTCACAGTACTTTTCTAACCAACCGTTATTTTTTTTTTGTGTCCATCACAGTCAGCAGTCAGCCGCAAATCCTTTAGTGAGTTTTCAAAAAAAAAAAAAAATTTTTTTTCTCTTATGTTTTTTATTCATAAAGTTCTGTAATTTAATTATTCTCAATAATAAATTAACCATTATATAAATTCTATCTTACTAGTTTAACTTACTTCTCCATGTGTATCTTTATAGGTGAGTAAAATCAATATTAATTTTATAAGTACGGTTTCTGTATACAAGATCAATTACATAGAAAGGTGTATAACTTTTTTTATTAAGTATTAATCCAATATCACAAAGAAACATTTAGTAATGAAGAATTTGTCTTGTGGACAATAGTCTAATTAACTTAAATGTATTTATTTAATTTATTAAAGGTAACACTCTGATGACAATATTTTTACTCAAAAGCACCAATTCCTTTCTTTACCTAATACATTATGAACTCTTATTAATCTTCAGAAGAGGTAAGAAATTCATTACCCATGAAGAGAAAATTTCAATTAGAAATTTAGTACACAATGGATAAAGGTAAAAGCTCAGAGGAGCCGATGTGATTGGCTAATTCAAATTTTAGCTCTCAATTATTTAGTAGTCACCATGGAAAACTTGAGTTAGAACTGTAGAATTTTACTGAAATACCTTTTTTTTTTATCAATGTACTCAATTTCTCTAATAATTATTCCATGCACCCAGTTAGTAACAAAAGGATTATCGTTTCGTACCGTTTTTTTTTTTTTTTTTTGATTAAATACAGTCTGAGTAAAAGTTATAGCGTATGTACAGTACAATTTATGTAGAACCATTTGAATTATTTTATTTATTTTTTTTTTTTTGAAAAAGGCTTGTCAAAAGTTATGAATTGTGGAAAAAATTGTGGTTTGAGTTAAAAAAAAAAAGTGCTTTCTCTTTCTTTGGTTTCCGTTTGGAGTTGTAAAGAGTTTGAGTGGAATTAAAGAGTAGAGATGATGAATTAGGTCTTGAAACCATAGGAATTCTTTTTTGGGTGAAAGTTTGCTTATCTCTTCCCTTTATTTAGTCTCCATGGATCATGTGCTACCCTTATTCCCCGTCCTTCAAAAAAAAAAAAAAAAACTATCATCACCATCATAATCATCATCAATCAATTTAATAGCTCACTTTCACCCACTTCCACCAAAAAAAAAAAAAAAAAAAAAAAACTGAAAACGCCCTTTAAATTATCTCTGTTACCCGTGTATAAGGATTTGTTGACATTTCTAAACACTTGGGATCCTTTTTCTCTGGACTAATTTACCAACTTGAAACAATCTATTAGGTCCAGTTTATCTCACAAATCAGAAGTGATCAATTACAAACACGACGACGTCAGTTGACTGTTGAGAAATTTCTTTTCAACTTTTTTTTTTAGCTTGTTGATTTTAAGTCCGGGTCTTGACTGTAGGGGTCTTATATGGTAGGAAGTTAGAATCAAAAGGAATCTTAAGAGAAGAAAAACATGGGAGATCGATAGGACAGTTCATCCATGAAGTTCCTCAGGAATTAATTAAATGTAAACAAGGAGTAAAGNGGGGGGGGGGGGTTCTGATGAGAACTGAATCAATTTAGTGTCAAGACAACATCTGTCAAGACTCATTTGTTTCAAGTTGCTTAGAGAAATTCTTTACAAAGGGCCTTTAGAGACAAAAAGGATAGTAACTTAAAGTTAATTTATATTCTTCATGGATTGAACAGTCTGGAATAAGTTTTATCATTAGTAAAGAACCAGGTAATGTAATTATTGATTCATTTTGTTTTTGGGCCAAAGGATTCTGAAGATGACATATTGATCCCTTTGTAAGGCCTTTTGTCTCACATTGATTTTATATATTCCTAAGGAAATGAATAATGTAACTTAAGACTTAGCACCATTTTATGAATATAAGTGTCTCCAAACCAATCCGTGAGGAAATATCTAAGTAGGAGATAAAAAAGAGATTACAGGTGTTACCATATGTTATATCTTTACCTCCTGCACTTTTTCTAAAGATCCAAGAGGAGACTTTCTGTAGAAATTCAAGTAAAACCACTTGTTTCAAGTCTGAAATTGAAAATCTCATCATTTCCTATTTATCCAGGTTGAAGGAAATGAGAACTTGTATGTCTTGATTTATCTCGTTTTTCTTAATTCTCAGTTAGTAGAAAACCAGAAGGGAGTAATTAAGATAATTTCAAAATAATTTTCTAGATAAAGTTCTTGATAGAAAAGTAGGATGAGAGAAGTGTTTGGGTTGGAAGTTTTTGAAGTCTCAAGTCAGTTTCTTGAGGGTTAATAAGTTTTTTTTTTTTTCGGTTATATATTTTTTTAAATTTACCTTGGGAAGACGGGATGTGAGCCGTATATTTCTCTTGGTGGTGGGATTGGATGGGCGACAATGTAGTCAGTTGGAACCTCCTCTTCGTCGTACATTTTTGACGTGGAGTCAGAGCAAGGAAGTCCACGTGGTTTGCAGTGAGTTTCATTTGATAGAATTGTCTCCTCAGTAAAGTTCCGACTGCTCGTCGTATTCGATGGTGAATTGAAATTCATGAAATGAACGGAATATGAATTTTCTACAGGTCGTCGGCGTGTTCTATTGACAGTGGCTAGGATTTCTTGCTTCTCTTGAAGTCTTACAGGATCGAGTGGTGAGCCCTTCCAACGCTTGTACCTTCGTGAAATTTCTTCATGTAAAATATTAAAAAACATGGACGTCAGAGCCATGCCAAAGAGAATATAAAAAGAACAAAACCACTCCGTTCGAGTATGAAATCGTTCCAATCCACCAGTCTTTTGTGTCCAAATATCTCCAAAACTAATTGTTGTGAGAGTAAGGAAACAAAAATAGAAACTATCTAAAAATCGCCATTTTTCCCATTTAGAGACAACATAAGAACCGAGACAAATGTAACCAAGGAGAACTCCAACGGACAGAATAAGAATAAATAGAATGCTGACTTGAGGTCTGAAAGTCTCTTCATCACTATCTAAACCTTCTGTTCGACTCAGTCCTTCGTCACTATGAGTCCGTGACCCTGGTGGGACATCACCCTCAGTAGGCTTCATTTGGTTTTGATAGTATGGATCGGACAATTTACGATTGGACACGGAAGACTTAGTCAAAGGTCGCTGATTTGGTGACAATGACTCTTCGTAACAACAGCAACAACAAAGTTTAGTACAAAAAAATCTTGCAATTTTGGCAAGGAGTGAACCCACGTTGGAGAGGTACCAGAGCATGATTGGAATTCCAAAGATGGCATAGATCATGGTGGCAATCTTGGCTGATGATGTCTTTGGCCCAATTCCCCCGTACCCTAGAGACAAATAAATTATGAGTCGCCTCATTGATTTTTCTTAAAACGGGTGGAGTTGGTGGGCTAATGTGGACCACAAGACGTTAGCTCTCGCACTCAACTTTCTCCCCCCAACCCACAAATCCTATCCATTCAAAAAAAGAAATTTTTTTTTTTTTTTTTTTTTTTCGTCTCAAAAGAAAGTTACTCTACTCTTTGGCTCTGACTTTCGTCTCTTATTTCACATTTCGAGAATCAAAACCATTACATAAAATAAAGTTCTCAATTCTTGAAATCAATCGGCCATACCCGTTCTAACGACAGTAGTTCCTGTACATATAGAGAACATTCCAAAAAAATAAAATAAAAAAAATTGAGAAATCTTTTCTATAATTCTCTGATCCGAGTAAAGCTCAGTGCGTCATTCCCCCAACGGAAATCCTATCTGAAATATAAAAAAAAAACTAATTCTTTATAAGGAGTTTCTTTTCCTATTTTTCTTTATGTTTTCTTATTCCCTATTTCTCTACCTCGTTGAAATGCCTGTCTGATAAAAGAAAGTCAGAGACAATGACAGTAAATTTCCTTCCTTTCGGATGGATAGTTGAAGACGAAACGAGAGATTTTGATGGTAAAAAAAAGGGGGGAAATACGAAAAGCTAAATGCTTGAGGAAGAGAAAGCATTCTCTGGAGACAAGAGAAAGAGAGTAATATGGAAAGAAAAATGTTTCTTATAAATGCAGTAATCTGAGTTGAGTCGTAAATTACATGCTCATGAGGGTGGAAAGGAGATTCTAACTATTCATTTAATTTCTTTCGCTTAATAAAATACTATTACATTTTCCAAATCATCACTCACACATCAGGGATGTCATTAACACGATTTACTCCTCAATGTTACGGACATAGACCTAACTACGCAACTCTGTCTTCTCTACTCAACACTACTTTCTATTACAACTTACTATTCCCACGCTTTCACTTCCAGTTTTAAAATTAAAAAAAAAAAAAAATATTTCTCCTCTACTTTTTCATCCCTACTCTCCATAATTTTCAAAAGTTAGAAGAGAAAATGGATAAAGTTTAGTTTTATACTTTCTCCTCTTTGAAACTCAATTAAAACTGTACTTTGAGTCTTGAATTTCCATAAAATATTCTACAGAGTTTTTCATTGACTTTTCACTTATTAGAGTTTATAACAATTCTCTAGATGTGTGAGATTGACACTTGAGAGATGATTTCCTAGACTCTGGTTTGAATTGGAACCAATTGATGGTCTGTCACTATCAACTCCAAAGTCTCCTTGGAGGTATGGAAGTTGAGTAGAGTGAAAGTTCCATTAGAGAGAAAGTGGGAAATCCTGACATGAATTTAGATATTCTTCTTTCTATTCTATGCCGTAGGGCTTAGATGAGACAAAAGTAAAGTAATATAATATGTAAAATTAAAATTTTAACTAAAAAGAGACTCTTCTATTTCAACTTATGTACAATCCTCTGTAAAATCCAACTCTACATAGTAATTAAATATAAAACTCAGATCAGTCAGGCAGAGTTAATAATTCTAGAATTTACTTTGTTGATTTAGGAAATGAGGAAATTATTTCTTTAATTTCTTATTCATAAAATACTCCCTTAGTACTTAATAAAACTAACAACAAATCGGATTAATTTACGTTGTCGTGATAAAAAAATTTTTTTTTTTTATAAAAAAAAAATGTGAAAGTGTATATAAAAAAAAAGAAATTTGTAGAGAGTGTAAATAGAAAGAGAAATGTCATAGTTGGTCAGGAAATGTTTCACTTGTGTTGACTAATCATTGATTGTATCTGACAAGTGAGTCTCAGTGGAATGCAAAAGGAAAGGAGTGAGAAGAGAAGGAGAAAAAGGTAAATTGAAAGTGAAAGGTAAGGAAGAAGAAAGATGATATTGGGATATGATGTAAGGTTGGAGGGAGTAAGGAGAAAGGAGAGAGCCAATGAAAGTTGAGAACGTGTGTTGAGAGAAAGTGAGTGAAAGCATGGGAAAACGTAAATAGTATATTTAGCGCTTTTCTTACTCAGAGACTCTCATTCGGCCTTCTGGCCCATATACAGAGCCCTCCGAACTATTGAGAAAGGGGGAAGTTGGGGCATAATAAGCCTTTATTTAATGGCCTATAAATCTAAACCCTCTCGACAGAAAATGGTCGTGCCAAAAAAAAATGCACGGTCTTGCAGAATGAAGAAAGAGGGGGTGTGGGGGGAGGAGGGTGGAGAGAAGGTAACTGAAAAAAAAAAAAAAAAAAATTCTTTTTCCTGAGGTTCATCGTTCCTCAACCACTTCACTATCAAACCAATATTCTCCACTTTAGAAAAGTTTTAAAAAGTCTGAGACTTTATAATGAAAAAAGTGTTCCGGGGAGATAGAGAGAGTTATTAGGAGGAGGGAGGTGAAAGTTGCTCACTTTCTCTCTCACATGCCCATTGAAACTACAAAGTGGGGGAGAGAAGAAGAAGAAAAAAAAAAGAGGGAGGGATGGAGAGCGGTCCAACTCAATAAGCTCGTCACTTGGTTTAATTTCATTCCCTTCGTCATCAGTCATCAGTCAAAAGACTTTCTTCTTAAACTTCCCTCTACATTACGCACTTCATTTAGCTCAATCATTCGTCTTAGAGATGAAGAAAATCCACAAATCAAGGATTTTTTTTTTCATTTCATTCTCACTCATCCTACTTACTACTTTTTCTTCTCACTTTCTCCAACAATCTTCCCTTCCAACTCCTAAATCAACCAAGTTTTGAGAACTCATTTTCATAACTTTTACAATGTCTGGAATAAAAAGAAATGGGATATCCTTAATACTGGTTAGCCTCAGACTTGAGTAAGAATAACCAGAAGAAAAAAAAAAGACACGCAGCGAACCAAAGTTGTGAAGAAGAAGAAAAAAAAAAGTAGAAGAAAAAAAAAATAATAGAAAAAAAAAACATTTTTTTTTCTCCCTCGACCCACATGTTACTTTATGTAGCTGAAATTTATGCAAAGTGTTTTACTAGGAATATCTTCTCATATCCTTAGATCCTCAAGGACTGGAGATGAAGGAGGGAAAGTTGTAATAGTAGAGAAAATCCTCGACATAAGAAGACTATGGTGACAACAATAGAAAAATATCTATTCATGGATTTGTTGGAAATAGAAATAAATTGCTCTTTCTTCATCCATTGGATCTAAATTTTTGGTCGTTTTGAGAAAGACATCTTCAAATCCTTTGGTTTTGAGGTATGAGTGAAATGGTTTGGGAGGGGTGAAAATGAAGAAGCTAAAGCTTTACAACCATGACAGGTAATAAGATATATATCTTTCCTTTAGTTTCATGGATAAATTTTGATTATTAGGGTTTTAGGATCTAGTCAGTTGGCAGGAGTTTGAAAAAAAAAAAAAAAAAAAAAAAAAAAAAAAAAAATTCAAGACTTTAGAGAAAGTTGTCTCCCTACTTTCTCCCTAAAAGTGAACCCACAAGGGACGGTAATCTAATTATCTCTCATGTTAATAACATAAAATGGAACAAGACTAAACACAACTGCCAAGTTTCCCTTATACGATTAGATTGCATAATTTGTTTAAATATAATTAGCATGTCTGTGACAAGGAGAGAAATCTGACAGAATATTAATGACACCTGTCATGTACCTAGTTAGTTTACCAATATTTTACTCTGTGGTCCCATGTCAAATTAACTCATGGGTCACTTCTTCAAAAGACTATAAGAACTTGAATCGACAAGAAAATTATGTTATAATTACACTTATGAAAGTCTCCATTTAAATTAATAAATAATCTTAATAACTAAACTAACATATAAACTACATATATTTAGAAATTTGAACTATCCAAACTACACGAACTGTACTAATGTAGAAAAATAAGAATAAGACTAAGACTATCTTATAGACATTCTTCCTATAGTTTTACAACCCCATCTTTAATAATTGATTTAAAAAATCTCAAAATATATAAATACTAATAAATATAAATCATAACTACTAAAGGTCTTATAACTTATAATCCTATTGATATAGTTATAAAAGTCTCAACTTTTAATTCAATTTGATGTAATGTTGACATTATAAATAATGACGCTTTCTCACCCTCCTTTTATAACTTGAGTAAAAACTAACACTTAACTTTATTCCTTTTGTCTAATTAACTATTTTGTAATTTATAGTAGTTTTTCTTACCGACTAACCCAACTCCTCTTACTACACCATAAGTCTTCCTTATAACTTTACTACCCATTAGGTTTTACTTTCTCTTGAAAATAAGCTACTCACTTCACAAATCATTCTCAAATGGTAGGAATCAGTTAATTAAGACTAATAGAAAAAAATAGAGAAAATAGAGAAAATAGACTTTGGAATAATTGTATAAGGTGACTTCAAACTAAACGCACCCCCCACCCTCCCCCTGTCTAACTATATTACTTTCTCCAAACCTCTTACAAAGAACTTTAACAAACCACACACCAACTTCCAAATAATGAACACATAGACATAAAATAATAGACTAAGAAACTAATAATCTACTATTAGTAAGTAGTATAAGTTTTCAATTTAAAAATTACTATAGTCATCCAATCTCGCTCAATCTACCCTCTAATTATTTGGATTTGGTGACATTCCCTAACTTTCCTGTACTTAAGTTTAAAAAAAAAGTATATATAAAAAAAAATGTTAGTTTAAGTTGAAAGAGTTTGTGTACTAACAGCTAGCTATATGTTAGTTCACACAACTTTTACTATTGAGTTTTAGTTATTGTTAAAATTTTCATTGTTGATTAGTTTAACTTATAAAATTATATTTGAAGGACATGATGAGTTTATATCCCCCATCAAAAATTTCTCTAGTTATTTAACTAAGGAAATAATTGCTAAAAAGTTTTTCCTTCCTTTTAAATCTCTCCGAGAGAGAAAAGTATAAAGAAAGTGATTGTTGAACTTTTTTGAATAAAGAAGTTTGTATTGTTAGTGGAAGAGAAAGTCTGAGAGTGCTGGGATGCCTTGCGGAGAGAAATTATATTTTTTCTATTGTCTTGAACCTTTCTGCGGTTCTCTTGAGTTAATCCAAAACATAAATCCAAGTTGTTTTGAAAAGAGCCGCCACCGTTCTTCTAACTCTCCTTTCTCCACAAGGCTCATTTTAACTCATAATAACTGGCTAAGAGAAACAGGAGACGAAATGAAATTTGACTGGGCTAAGTGGTACTTAATGGAAATGATGAAAGAACAGTGTCATACCATTTTATTCCATTATGGTTCTGTAGAAAAGAGAGAGTCTCTGCATCATAATAACTGAATGAGTAGGAAGTAAATGAGGTGAAAAGTACTTTGGAGACTCTCAATTGTCACACCCTCTTCAAAAATTTTACCAAATAACAACTCAAACTTTCACTTTTTACTAACTAGTTAATAAACTCACACTAGAAATTCTACACTATAAGGGTTAAGATAGGACATGAGGAAGATGAAATACTTTTATCGACAAACTCATCAAATCCAATTCTTAATATTTCTTTCAGGAGATGAGAAAAGGTTTATTTTACTCATAAAAGATCCATGAATATGGGATTTAGAAAAGAGAAGGAAAAAAAAACTGAGAGTGAAAGTTTGAAAGGAAATTCAAGTGTAAATCTGTTGAGATTCCAATTTTCATTAAGTTGCTAATCTGGAATGCTAATAGAAAAGTAGACGAAATAGAAGGGGGAATTGGATTTGTGATTTGAGGGAATTGTCTCCAGTTGGGGAATTTCGAATTTTATAGACTTTCTCTAATGAACACAAGAGTGAGAGAGAGAGAGAATTATGGAAGAAATACAAGAAAAGAAAAATTTAGGAAATTTCCCAATCTTTATGCACTATTACGTTTTACCAAAAAAAAAATAAAACCTTCCTTTCCGTTTGAAATTCCTATTGAGAAGGGAATGAAAAGTGTAAAGTCAAATTTATCCACTACAAAATTACTACTTTCTAATTCTTCCGTCTAAATAAATTCAACAGATTTTTTTTTGTCAGTGGAAGAAGAGAAGGAACTGTAAAAGTAACTGTAAAAGGAACTTAAATTAAAAATAAAATAAAATTTCGATTGAATTACAAATTTCCGGTTTTAATTTTTGAAAATATAAAATAAGATAGTAGTTATAAATCAATGGAATGAGACTGAGGCAAGGAACTCATAACCTTAGACCGGAAATGGGAGAAAGTAAAAATCTCAATGGTCGGCTAGGAAACTCTTTTCTTCCTTTAACAATAAGTAATAAGAACGGAATTGACAGGTTTAAATTCTTATTTCTTTTGAATTGTCAAGTAATTGTATTCCCTACGCCTACACTATATGGATCATTCTCTCTTTTTTTTTATATTTTTTTTTTACTAACTTTGTAATAATAATCCAGGAGAAAGGTCGTTGGCTCATTTTCTGTAGTTAACTTTTTAAGAATTGTCCAAAGGAAACTGTAATGGGAGTCTGTCTCTGGAGGAAGCATCCATTTAGTTTAAGATGTTCTAGCATCATTCCCAAAAATTATTATATCCCGTCTACCTTTTAACATCCCAATGTAGAGTAATAATACTACTCTTCAATTTCTCAAAGAAAACTCGATAGAAAAAAAGTTAGTGAATCTTCGTAACCGGAAGAATACTTGCGGAAGAAACTCACCTTCCACAAGATACTCAAATAATAATATAATTACCAACTTCCATCAACTCCTAACAAGTATTAATTATTATTTAATTTTTTTTTTCTTCATAGTTACACAGATGTTATTAGTCTCCTTAGACTCAAATTTTATAATAAGAATATAAAAAATTTAATATAAGTTCAAAAAATTTTATGATTGAGAAAAAATTGGGGTTAATTTCCCTATAGAATTCTAAATACCTGACTTCTTCCGCTGAAGAGACAAATCGTCATTTTAAAGAGTAAAGGAAGAGAATCTCTAAGAAAATCTTGAAAAGTCATTTTTCATGGAAAGTCCAATATTTCATTCTCACTCTACCTCCTTCCTCACTGCCTCTGAGACTGACCTATACCCGGGCGAATTCAAAAATTTACTAACGTTCAAACCCTATGTTAGAAATTCATAGGATTCTCTGGATCCAAGGAGATGTTCTCAAAAAAAAAAAGAAAAAAAAATCAATCGACCTTTCAGTCCTTGACAAATGTTGGTTATCACGAAGGCACGGAAATCCTCCATACCTCAAAGTCAGAGAATTGTAGTGAAAGGAAGGAAGCGGATTTAAATATTTTGAAACGATCCGCTCATCCGTTCCAACTCCAACTAAGACTGTAGAAAGATGTTGTTAAGTCGACTTACCAATAGTAGTGAGTGTAGTGAGGGCAAAGAGAAAGGCTCTAGGGAAAGTCCAAACATAAGGGGTCTCATTCGTATTTGTACTTTCAACTACTTGAAGTATCTTGTCAATGAGTGTCCTCTGAAACATTCCTATTTCATCAGCTGTTAATCTTGTCCAATTTTCTTGATACAAAATATTCATACTTAGTGTAATATCCCAAATATTTTTAACTGTTTCATTTTTGAGCTGTTGAATCTCATCTCCTTGAAGTGTATTCCAAAGTACAAGAGTTAAATTACTACTAGTTTTTTTGATTGGATAACCACTAGCAGAGACTTGAATTCCAGAACCAGAGACTTTAGTTTGTCCTTCTAAGGCTAAGAAGACAAAAGAACCAATGAGAGCGTAGCCAAGAACAAGAGAACAAACAAAAAAGTTGATGAGAATAAGTTTTAGAGCGGATTTCCATTTCGGTGGTTTTCTTGGGTGTGGGGTTGGATTTCCTGGAGTACAATGTTGAATTTGATGACTGTGTTGTTGTGGATATGATGAAGATGGTTTTCTAAGACTACTGTTACTATCGATACCCACGAGATCAACTCCTTCAGGAAGAGAAAATTCTACACCATCTTCACCACAGTATTGGCTACTTGGGCGTTGTTCCATACGACGAAGTGTCATCCTACCAAATCTTCCTTCCACGTTTCAACACCACTTCAAAGGTCACGACCTCCAACTACTTCCTTCCTCAGCTCTTCCCTGTAAAAACAGATGTAGAGAAGAATGGTCAATAAAAGTTAAGATAGAATGAATATTTGGTAGAATACAGAATTTAGAAAAGGAAGAGGAATAATATGGAAAACAGAAGAGAAAACTTGCAGAGCAAGCTGTTTTCTTGGGTTTCTTAAAGATGAAAAAAAAAGGAAGAGTTGGAGAAAGTAGGGGAGCACATGGCGATGGGTGTGCAAAGGGTCGATATTGAATGAATTTCCTTCGTTTTTTTTTTACCAAAACATCCATCTTCACCCACATCCGGAAAGCTCTCTTTCTTATATCCTCTCTTACCATCTATTCTAACCGGCCGACAAGTCGGGGTGACGGGATTTAGGTATTTTCCTTCTCAAACCTTCTCATAATATGGAGAAAAGTGGTTTAAACAAACCAGCAAAAAAAAAAAAAAAAAAAAAAAAACTTTTTTTTTAAAACTCCAATGTCATACACAGTCCTCTGATGAGACAAAAGAGAAAGGCGGAGAAAGTAAAATGTAACATTTGTGTCGGAGAGAAGGAGAAAGTAAAGTAGAAAAGTTGTGGAGAGAAAGAATTTCTTTAATGAAATACTTAATCAACTCATCAAACTTTTTTTCATTTTTTTTTTCTACCCTTTGTCAACTCTAGTTATTCATGACAGTTGTCTCTTCAAATAAACTTACCTATTAATTAACCACACTCATTACACCTCTACCATTTTTACTCCTAAAATTTAACATCCCCTACACCAAACTCACCTTCTAAATCTAATTATTACCATTTTCTACTAATCTTTTTCACTTCATTATTCCATTATTTTTTTATCAACTTTTTTTTTTTGATTAAAATCTAAAAATTTAGTCTAGCTTTCAAATTTTTATTAATTACATTCTATTTCGTCAATCCGCCTTCCTTACGTCATTCACAGTGTTTTCAAATTTCCTTTTCCCATAATATTACGTAAATAAAACTTCATTTTAATCTTTAAGCTTCACTGAATCTCAACCCCTTTTTCTAACTATTATTACGCANACTTTTTTTTTTTGATTAAAATCTAAAAATTTAGTCTAGCGTTCAAATTTTTATTAATTACATTCTATTTCGTCAATCCGCCTTCCTTACGTCATTCACAGTGTTTTCAAATTTCCTTTTCCCATAATATTACGTAAATAAAACTTCATTTTAATCTTTAAGCTTCACTGAATCTCAACCCCTTTTTCTAACTATTATTACGCAACTAGAGTTGCATAATAATAATAACAAAATTTTATGATTTTGTAGTATTTTTTGTTCGTTTTTTTTAATTGAAATTTCCTATGGTTTCATACTATTAACTAACTTATGTCTGGAAATAATGGAATGAGTAAACTAACGATTAGTATTATGTTTATGTAAGTTTAGTTGAGAGTCTTTTAGATATTTATGTTACTCTGAGAGAATTAGAAGAAGAAAAAAAAAAGTGAAAGTTTTGAGAGTCATGAGTCATTAACTAATATTTGTAGCAGGTTCTCATTTTAGTACACAGTCTGTTATATAAAAACCTAAAGTGTTGAGAATAAAAAATGATAAGTTAGTTTTAATAATAAAAAATTAGTTGTAAGTTATGAGAGTGAAGGGAAGGAGGGGTTTCGGAGTCCTTTGGCGTCATCAGTATTTTTTTTTGGATCAGTGAAAGACGCTCTTTGCTCTTTCTCTTTATTTCTTTTCTTCTGGCAAAAGAAAGTATCAGAAACCAATTTCCTTTTGTTTTTCTTTAGATTTCTAGAAGAAGAAAAAAAAACTTTTCTTTTAAGAAGATAGACTGAAGTCCATTGAAACTGAGCACTCCGCTCTCTTCTCCGCTCTCGAGCGGAGTGAGAGGATGAGGAACTATCCACACTCCCTTTCTCTCTGCTTTCTCCTTCAATACAGAATTTACCAACTTCCTGTCTTTCTCATTTCCAAATGAAACTTGAACTTTTTACTTTTCTCCCATTTACTTGAGTAGGGTTTCCGTGCTTTTAATTCTACCCATTCTACTTGAGACAGGATTCTGATAGAAAGGTACTAAAGTGCATTTTCCTACTCAAACTTCAAACAGTTACACCCTCATCTTTTGTCTTTTAGAATTTCCTTCTGCGCATTTCATGTAAGACAAGAGGGTCCTAGACTATAGATTCTTACTTCCTAAATTTCAACCAAAGATATGTTTGAAAATATGAAACTTGTAAACCAACTTTATTATAGAAAGTTGAGAGGAATTGTGGCTACAAGGAAAGTTGTCGGTTCCAGGTGTGAGTTTCATTAATAGTGTTGAAGGGTGTGAGAATAGATTTTTTAGAATTTGTATAATAAAAATTAGACTTGATATTAAAGTAAATAGATGTGGTTGTTTAGATACGAAAATTATTATACAGTAGAGTAATGGATTATTCCATGTAGATTATGGTTTTGAAAGAGCTTTATTATTAACCGCGAACAGGAAACCTAGAGGGGTTAATGCAATTCCTTTCTTTCTCTCCTCTTTTATAATATCTTACTAATGTTTAGTTTAAATTTAAAAAATACTGGTAGTTGTAGACTTTCAAATTTTTCTAAACCCGGAGCAATGTCGATCAATATGTATCTACCAATGTCAATGAATGTCTAGGCATTGTATTTTAATGTCTCCAATGTCAATCAATCTCAATCAGTGTCCATTAATATCGATTAATGTGGAGCAATCCACTAGTATAAGCGCCTGATAACCTTTGATAAAAAAATTTTTTTTAACATTATTATGTATGACAATTTAGACTTATAATAGAGTTGAGATCCCCATCCCCATGAACAATTAATTGTCTATAGGTTTGTTAACTAAAAATAATTTTGATTTTGTATGATTCTTAAAGCTGGCTTCAATACANAAAAATTTTTTTAACATTATTATGTATGACAATTTAGACTTATAATAGAGTTGAGATCCCCATCCCCATGAACAATTAATTGTCTATAGGTTTGTTAACTAAAAATAATTTTGATTTTGTATGATTCTTAAAGCTGGCTTCAATACATACAGGGTGTTTAACATTTTTTTGTACCCTAGAAAGCATGATGTCATTTTTTCACACTCTTTTGCTAGCAAGAGCATGGGGTAGGAGGAGCTAAGACTGCGATGAAATTGGAGAAAGAAGGTGCAAAAAAAGGTTAAACACCCTGTATATTTTCACTACTAAAATATTCATAATGTTTCAACCAGTTAGTCATCTATTAGAATTTAAATTTAATCCATTTGGATAAAAAATTTAAATTTTTGATTATCCTTGGGGTTAAGGCTCAAGAAGAANGTAAAAAAAGGTTAAACACCCTGTATATTTTCACTACTAAAATATCCATATGTTTCAACCAGTTAGTCATCTATTAGAATTTAAATTTAATCCATTTGGATAAAAAATTTAAATTTTTGATTATCCTTGGGGTTAAGGCTGAAGAAGAACTTATGGCTCATCCGATAGAACATGATATAGATTATTGTAAATGAATTCAACCTTTTAATGTCTAATGAATTTTCCATGATGAGATAATTTGTGGTAAGTTATTGAAATTATATTTAGATGGTGAGTGACAGAGTATGAGGATGATTTCCGGTGGATTGGTCAAAGGCTCCTCTTGTGGTAAATATATATGTATTTTGAGTCCACATGAACCTAAGGATTACAAGTTGTATAGAGTACAAGTGGAAAAAGCATGAAATTAAACGAATCCCATTTACTTTTATGTTTACGTCCTTTTCCAAACGACCTTATGTTTACTCTAATTTAATTTCTGACTCTTATCAACTTAAAACATCTGAAATAATTAAGAGCTAAGACCATAAGTGTGAATTTCAGAAAAAAAAAATTAATTTCTAGTATTCACTAAAAGCAGCAAACTATAAACTAGAAATGGTAAAGTCTAATAAAATATTTGCACAATTCTCAAAGAAGGTTGTTAGATTTCGTATTTCATTTTCTCTGTATTTCATGTTCGGAGTCAATAAACTCAACTCATCAATCATGGTCTGAAGTTTCATTTTAACAAAAGAAAGGCGGGAATATTATTTAAATAATATTCCTATTGGTAGGAGGTTTTTCTGTGGGTTGTGAGCGGATGTGAGAGATCCGTTTGGTTCGAGGTAAGGAACCGGAAGTTGAATTTCAAAATGGAAAGAGAAAAGACAGGGCGGAAGTTGAAACTAAAACAAAAAAAAAAAAAAAAAAACTAATGTTAAAATAGAGTTAGTGATTTTGTAAAAAGAGCTTTACTAACTTTTCTGTAAAATAAAATGAGAAGGAAGCGGTATAATTCAAAAGACTGTAGAGATAAGTGATGAGGACTGCGTTGGAGAGGAGGATGTAAGTGTGGGTGGATTGGTTGTTAGAATTCTAACAGAGGTTTCCTTAATCTTTGTAGACTTTCTCGAACGTGCTTCTCTGATAGGTCCAAGTTTTTTTTTTTTTTTTTTTTTTTTTTTCCAAATTGTCCTAGGACATAGTCTTAGTTATTTGGACTCTTTTTATAAGAAACAAAAAAATAAGGTGAAAATGAATAGGCCTGGGCTTATCTTCCTCACTTTCATCAACTAAACTTTCTCCCCCCTACCCCCAAAAAAAGTAAAAAAAAAATATATATATATAAAGACTTCTTAATAATAAGAGAAACTCTAATTTCTCTTTCATAAAACTCTCTCAAGGGAAAGAACTCAAAGAAAATTAATTATATTCCTAAAACTTTTACGACGAGACCTTTACTTACTTTTCCTAAAATCTATTGTTTTCAACTTAATAATTACCAAGATTATTCTCATCTCTTTTACATAACTATCAAATTTTACCCCTCTTAAAGACTCAAACTTTCAAAATGACTCAAATGTCTACTTAAAGATTTTCTACCAACTCTACTATATCAAATTAAAGAGCTAGGGATAATAATATCCTTCAAGGAGTTTAAAAATCCTATTTTTTTTTTAATTTCATCATAAAAATCTTCTACCTGAGACAAACTTACAGCGATAAACCAATTGCTTTTCACTTTCTCTCTTTTCCCATTTTCTCCCACATCTTATTGGTCTCTCAAAGTAAAAAAAAAAAATTTTTTTTTTCTCTAGCTTTCTCTACTTTTAATGAAATAATCAAAAAAAAAAGCTAAAACATTTTACCTGTGCAACTGCAACCGCAACGTCATATTTTTGTCATCATTACACCATTTCCTCCTCACTTTTACTCATTTTCGATAGAAAGTTTGTGAAAAGTTTTGCTCTTACTAACCATCACTCTAGTGGTTGGATTTAACTTTTTCCATCAATCTTTAATAGTGGAAACCTTTCATAATTGATAGTTTAGTTTGACAAAAACCTTGAAAAGAACATAATTCTTGAGTGAAAGGTCAAGGGGAAGAAAAATTTGTTGAAAATTTTTAGAAGTTAGAGAGAGAAGAGAAAGTTTGAGAAAGTTAAAAAGTAATCTGACATAGGTTAGATGGTTTCCCTAGGTCATGGTATGTTCAAAAAATTATTCTTAAAAAANTTTTAGAAGTTAGAGAGAGAAGAGAAAGTTTGAGAAAGTTAGAAAGTAATCTGACATAGGTTGGATGGTTTCCCTAGGTCATGGTATGTTCAAAAAATTATTCTTAAAAAATAAAAAAAGAAACTTAAAGTCAGGTGAGTTGGATTAAAGGAATGAAATAGTCTAATAAAAAATTGTATTATATTGTATTTTTGATATAAAAAAAAAGTTATTATGAGTTGTTATTGGTTGTATTATTTGATAACGGTTTTCTTCTGGTTCTTGAGTATTACAAAGTGAAAGGAAGTCCTCGTTTCTGACAAGTGTTTTCCTTCATTTGTTCCGGCTTCCGCTCTCAAGGATCTTGAGTCTTAGATCTCGTCTTTTCCAAGGAAATGAGAACTCGAGTCGTCTTATTCAGAACCTATAGGACTTTTGAAAAAAAAAAAAATTTTTTTTTTTTTCAATTCCGAAACAATTTCTGGTAAAAGAGAGAAAGGTTTATTTTTTTTTTTCGTTTCTTTTTCCTAGTGCTGGAGAAAGGAGAATAAAGTCCATTGAGATTTACTCTTCAACGATCACTCAATACCATCCACACCACTCCATCCCACTCCCTGTCTTGATTTACTTTTCTTTAAATTTTAAATCACATTCGATTCCACTAGTTTGACCTCTCCCGCCTTAATTCCTTCAATCCTACAACCTAAAAACTTACTAGACCGAATCTCTTTTATGTCAACCTCTCTGCTCTCTCTGTCTCTGTCTCTTCATGATTCATTTCAATTAGAGACAAGGTAAGCTGTCATTTGGAATTACATCTTAGGCTTTAGAACTCAGTTTGTTACTGTCTATTTGTTACTAATTTACGTTCCCATGATTAAAACTCTGTTGTTGGTTGAACATCCAATGAAATCTCTACTCTCACTTCCCATCACTAAGGTTTTGACTTTTCTTTATTTTGATTTCCAATGGAGAAATCCTTATATTAAACCTAAGAGCTACTTCCCAATGACAGAGACAACATGAAACCATTAGTTTCGGATTAGACTTAATCTTCCTACCCTAATTAAAGTTTCTACAGAGAATTATTTTTAGTAATTAGACTCATTCCTTGTTATTTAGTTTATTATTCCTTCCTTAGTATAAACTTTAATCCAATTTCAAACTTTTCAGACTATAGGATTTGATAACAAAACTCTCTAAAAACAACAACAATGAATTCAGATAGTTTTTTTTTTTCTATGTAAGGTCATATAAAAACAAAACTTTACTTAAACTTTCTCTTTTCAATTCTTTACTCTTTNCTTTTTTTTTTTTTTTTTTTTTTTTTTTTTTTTTTTTTTTTTTTTTTTGGTTATGTCACGAAGAAATGAAAAATGTTTTGTCATTGAGCCAAAGTGTGAAAAGAACCGTCAATACGACGTCGATAGATCATCCTCTAATACCCGCCCCCTCACACCAAACACACCCAAATTTATTAACGTTTTCACTATACTTTCAATTCAAAGAATGACTTTGGCAAATCGAATGTTTGTTTATACTCAAATTTTTGGCCAACTGATGGAATATTTAGTAGATGAAATGAATATATAAAAAAAAAAATATTAGTATTAGGTTGTGACGAGGAGGAGAAAGAGAAAGAAATTGGTGGTACCTTGACTCATAATTTTTTTTTCTTTTTTTTTTTTTTGGAGAGTGAGGGTGGGGAAGGGGTTGAAATAAAAAGTTGTTTCTGGTACATTTGGACTTGTCATTGAATACATGAAAGATAATAGGTTGGGAAAGTAAGTGGAAGAAGGGATTGAGAGTGGCAATTTGCCAACTGAAGAGAAAGCCATGGAAGATTGTCTACGGACTACGGTGTCTTTGGTTCCAACAAAACCATGGGAACTTGTTCAGAGATTCTACGAACAATGGGGGTAATTCAAAATGGACAATTCAAAACTAAAACTTTTTATTAACTTATTTTTAGAGTTGAAGAAAATTAACATGAGAATGAGTAGTAGTAGGTCTCAAGGTTTTCTATAAAATCCTAACATTACTAACTCTTTCATCGTTATAATAAACTATAGTTTAAAATAGAGTAATAAGAGTTTATTAAAAGGAACCAAAGGTCAGAAGAGGTCATTTGGACATTATAAGAGCACGGAGTATGATAAAAAGAAGAAGAGCCAGTCTCTTTGAGCCAGATAATGATATCATCATGATGACAGGGATGATATAATATAAGAGAAAGCGTCTTATAAGTATTGCCAAAGATCTTTTTTTTTCTTCTTCCTTTGGTTCTAATGACTCTTCGAAACCAAACGAAAATCTTGTCTAGAAATTGGTTTTGGTTTGACAATGGTCTCCTCAACCCCTAGTAGTCCTACATGAAAAGATCAATAGAAAAGATCCGTCGTCGTCGTCGTCGTCACCATAATCTCAACATATGGAGTGAGGATGAGAATCGCGGAGTGGGATCTCTCAGAGGAAGTATTTAGTTGACAGGAGTTGTTAATAATAATCTATATGGAGAGACACGCAGAGAGTTTTGGCATTTGAACAAACCCTCCAATCCCTCTCTTCCGACTCCTCCTGGCGGTGAAAATTTTCATAGAAAAGGAAAAAGGAGTGGAGCGGATGGGAAATGGTTCAATTATGGGAGTCGAGAAAACCCTAAAGAGAGTGGGAAGTAATTGGTATTTATGGATGTAAATTTAATTTTGGATGGAGAAAGTCAAGAGTAACGACTCTCATCATCCGAATACGTGGATGAGACTCGAACTTTTCCAATTTGAGGTGGAGACTCGAGGCCCTTTAGTCGTCTAATAAAATCTCATTAGACACTTTGAACTAGAGTTAACTGAATCCTTACTCTCCTCGTTAAGTGGTAGGAAGAAAGGTGACAAAAATGGACGGACGACAAGAGGTGAGACTTTGGACAAGGCTATATGGAAAAATCTAATTTCCCTTGATGAGAACAACAAGAAAGAAAATTATATCATTTTCATCTCTAGTTGATGAAACCATGTGTGAAAACGGAAGTCGAAGGCGGTGAAAGTAGACTTTCTCTCCACTACATCTCATCACCATCATCATCCCCCTTCCCTCCTCCCCAAATCACTAAACCCAAGAGATAAGAACAAATAATGAAAGAATCCCTACTCATTCTTAATACGACTCATCAGACAACGACGACAATGACGAGAATGACGACACTGCGACATTTCTCTTCCAAATCTTCCAAATCCTCTCTTCAAACAGTAGGGAAGAGAAATTATATAAGGATGCATTGAAAGGTAGGAGAAACTTTTGATATGGACGACTGTATTAATTCAGTAGTCTCCGTTTCCTTGGTGATCCGGACGCAAGTCCTTATAGTCCTAGACTCCCTTTTTTTTTTTTTTAATGTATTCACAGCACGAGTTGGACAAAGTTTTTGAGAGTCTCCTTATTAGAATTTTCTCTTCTGATGATGCAGACGGTTTTCTCACTCTGAGGACCAAGTTTGAGAAATTCCATTCTTTCCTATTATTATTATTATTATTAGAAAAGAGAAGAGGCAAGTCTTTCAATTTTCTACGGTCGACGGAACTAAAGAAAGGTTAGGTAATAAAATTCTTTGTTTTCTATAGAAAAGTGAAAATTTGAGGTCTTCATTAATGAAACAATGAGAGGGAAGTGTATATAAATGGATTTCTTCTCAACTTACTTTTTTTTTTATCAAAGAGAAGAAGAAGAAGAAAAAAAAATAGAGAAAGGAGAAGAAAAGGTAATGGAAGGGGGATCGTCTCCTGCCCTCAATGAGCTTGACATTAGAGGAGGAGTTTGTTGAAGAATTGAATCCTTCTCTACCCTCTTGAGAGTGTCCAGTGAAGCTAAGTGATGGATCATCTCAACAAACCAAACCCAGGGTCTTTATGATTCTAAACAAAATCTCTAATGTATGAGAAAGTGGTTAGGAGAAAGTGCCCTTAAGACGAGCGGAAGAGAAATGAGAAAGTCCTTCCTCTCTGGTTTGTTGGCCTTTGGACAAGAATTGTAACCACGCCAATAGCTTGCCAAAAAACATATATCACCAACTCTAATATCCGTAGATATGACATGAGTTATAGAAAACCTAGAAGAAATCTTATAGTTCCAGTATGCTCCATTCTACAACTTTCACTTTTATCCAGCTTTTCTCTCTACCTAACCCCACCCCTCTCTCCGTCTTCCCTCGCTTTCAAATCATTTTTACACTTTCCATACATTTCCTAGAGACTCTAGCCACAAAAAGTCACTCTCCACTCATCACGTCCACTACTCCCTTATTTTACACAATTTCCCAAACACTTAGAGCCCTAGGAACCTTCTACTCTTTCTATAGTCTTTATAGACCTTCGCATTCAACACCACTAGATGTAAATCCTACTTTTTCTTCTTCTTCTTCTACCACTACATACAGAATACCTATCTCATCTTCAGTCTTTTCTCATTTTCTTCTCTCTCTACTTTCTCATTTTTTTTTTGGTAAAAAAAAAGAGGAAAAAGAAAACCAACTATCTTCCCATCAAGGAACCAAAAGGATCGACATGGAATATGAAAAAGTTGAAGAGAATTTCAAAGCCTTTTTTATTCTCATCTTTCTCTTCAGTCTCAATCAACGGGATTTTCTTGCGGTAAGAAAAAAGAGGGAGAAAAAAAAATATGTGGAACTGGTATAGAATTCTAAAAGATACTAACATAGACATTCTATCTTATTTTCACTTTCTCCAAATTACATTATTTTATTTTTTTTTTTTACTCCTCTTAGTTTTCCAAGGTTGAGGAGAACAATTTAGGTAATCTCCAGCAGGTGAGCAATTTTGAAAAAGACGAAACGACAAACCTCAAATCACATGTCTAAAATATTAAATCCTAAAATGAAATTGTGAAGAGAGTAGTAGAAGGTGTGAAGAAAATTCCATTAATACCACTTGTGAATTCTCATTGTTATTACCACTCCTCTCTCCACGACGTCCGTTTGAATTCAATTAGACTCAATCTAGAGAAAGTTTTTATAAAAAAAAAAAAGAAAAAAAAAAAAGTTACTAACTCTTTGGAAATGACTTTCTTAAAATTGATTTTTGGAGAAAGTATATACGTTTTTTACTTTCACGAAACTTTTTAACTCTTCCCACCCAGTACAGAGAGATTTCTAATTTCTTTGTCCACAACAACAAGACCTCTTCTCGTCATCCTCCAAAACCACGCACCACTTGACTACCAGTTTGAATCAAATAGAAAATCCTTTAGAATTAAATTTAGGACTTTTCCAAAGAATTGCGTATAATTGCTTTTCTTAAAAAAATATATAATATATATATATACTTGGTCCTGAGGAGAAAAGAGTAAATTGAAATCTTGGAGACAGGAGTGGTTATATAGAATCTTTGAAAAACCCACACTACTAACCAACTTTTGAATTTTACCACAACAAAAGAAAGACTAGGATCCAATTAGAGAAAATGTTGTTTTCATAATTTAAGACTCTATCAAGGTTGAAGGGATTGACAGTATTCAATTTGTTTCCAAGACCTTTCAATTTATACTTTGGCGCTTTATTTTTGAATGGAACAAAAGAGAACTTTCTCCTTTCACTCTACATTGAATTACACAGCAATTGAAGATTTAAAGGACAAAATGATATTATTTTCACTTTCAAAAACACATGTAAGGAAAACTATTGTCTCATTCGACACTCTACAAATCTCTAGCTAATAATTTATGAGCCTCTTTTACTACTATACAGACTCTCAAACTTATTTTTTTTTTTTTTTATTCTAGTCTATTCAGCTTCAGCTCCAGCATCAGAATGGATAAAACGCAGAGATATGCTTTTTCTAACTCTTCTTCTAGAAAAATCCCATTTTAGGATTTTAGGGTTTTTTTTTTTTGAATTTGGATTTTGGAATAATGTAAGCTTTTGGTTCCTTGGATGAGTGAGGATGGACAAAAGTTAAGTTTTTGCCTTCTTCTTTGGTCTGTCTGAACTTTCTTGGGACTGAAGAAAAGGAGTTATTAGGAACTGTTCATATTTACTCGCCAAAACTCCTTTCCTCTCATCCTTTTATTGTCAAAATCCAAGACTTTCTTCCTATTTTTATTCCTTTGTGTTTCCCCTGACATGGCATCCATGAAAATATCTTTTTGTACTCTCAATTCCCTTTTCCCATCATATTCCTCAGCCCACTTCCTTCCGTTCCTTTTGTTTGGACCTCTTTTCCAGTCAAATAATAATAAAAAAAAAAAAAACTAGGTTCCTTTAGAAGCAGGGTGACTTTCAAGTCGTAAGTGAAACGAGATCATCATCCNAAAAAAAAAAAAAAACTAGGTTCCTTTAGAAGCAGGGTGACTTTCAAGTCGTAAGTGAAACGAGATCATCATCCTAAAAACCCTTAGACCAAGTCTAATCTTCCTGTCTAATTTAACTCCCAGATTTAATCCCCCNGAGATCATCATCCTAAAAACCCTTAGACCAAGTCTAATCTTCCTGTCTAATTTAACTCCCAGATTTAATCCCCCTCCCCCACCCCACCCCACCACTAAAAAAAAAATCTTCAACCCGTTTACAAAGAATCTACTATTTCCGCAACACTACATATGGCATAGAATTTATTTTAGAAGAATTTAGTAGTAGTTCTATATGAAACAAAATTCATAAAATAAAATGAGCTACTGACTTTAGAAGAATACTTTCTCCAAGCTCAAAAATTTAAACTCTCTGTAGATTCCCTGTGTTCTTTGAGAAGGAGAACAAAGCCTGGGATTTCCACTTTGAGCTGAACCACCGGTGATTTTATCCCATTGTAATATTTGTGAAGTTTTATTAACCATGAATGATTTAAGGATTAAAGATTAAACATCCGGTTGTATCTCATCTTCTCAGTCCAGGGTCACATCGAGACATTAGATTTACTCACAAACTATAATTTTCATAATATTTCAATATGGAGAGATATGACAAAAGTAGTATTTAAGTTACATCAATGATTCAGTAAAATGAAAATGAAAAAAAAAAAAATTCTGAATTCTAATGTTACTTATACACTCAAAACTCTTGGTTCGATAGCGTAACATCTCCCGCACATGTCAAGGTGTCAAATCACGACAAAGTAACTCTGATGGAATGACATGTCATTACTTATATATTTTCTTTTTTTTTGGGAATATAATAATGTCTTAGTGTAAAAGTTCCAAAGAATAACTATCATGTGGAGATGGCAAAAAAAAAAAAAAAAGAAGCCTAATCAACCCTTTCCTCATTTCATGATGACAGGGTGCGCAAAAGTTTGCGCACCCTCCTAACTTCTAAAGTATTCAAAGAAAAAAGTAGTAGTATATGAGACGCTGAGACGCTTTCACTTTACAAGTTAAGCAGATGAATAAGAAGAAAAAGAAGAAGAAAAAAAAACACTTTGGTTAGCCTGTATTTTTTTTTTCTTCTCAGAGAATAAGTTTGGTATATTATATTGGAAGTAATAAGAAAGTGAGCTGAATCAGGAATGTAATTTTGAAGAAAGTGAGATATATTTCATATGCAGATGGTCTCTTCTATATATCCAGACTATGTAAATGCAATAAGAGAAGCTAAAGGGCAAAAGGCAGAGAGTCAATTTATGTTAATCCCACTCTCTCGAGTGTTTGCATGTGGAGAAATTTCTTGGTTTCTCTCTAATATTTTGGGGATTGAGTGAGTTTTCTCCATAAAAAGAAAAGACACTCCGTCTAAAATAAAAAATGAAGAAAGTAGAGTGAATTGTATTAGAGAGTAATAGGAGTGATGATGGTCACAGACGTAAAAGAGTGTTTGGTGAAAGTGTGAGAAAATCACAGGTTGTAAATGAATGAGAGTTGAAATTAGCATAAGAGAAAGCTCTTCCTTTCACTTTTTTTTTTTTTTTTCTTCTTCCTTTGAGAAGTTCATTTTTCTGTAAGGGAATTTTGAAAAGGAGATGAATCCCTTTCACGGAACGTTTCCCTTATACAGTTGAGGGGATTCAAAGTCTCTTCTCAAAGGGAGCATCTGGGACAGAGACATTGGAGAATTTAGAAAATTCATTTCAATGAATAAAGAGGGAAGAGCCTTGGTTAGGCAAAGAACCATTTAACAACGAGAGGTATAATTTTATCCTCTTCACGAACTTTCATGAGAACCTAGCCTTTCATATTCATGAAGTTACTGAGAAGGGAAATGAAGAGTTTTTTTTTCTTTTTCTTTTTTTTCAAATTTAAGATACTTAGTAGTAAATTCAACTCTTTTCATATTTTTCAACCTGTCTCACTGAATTAATTATTATTTGTAAACTCAGAGTCTGGTTTGAATTTGAAGACTCAGTCCTTTTGAATTTATATTTATTCAGATAATTTTCACATGGAGAAAATGAAATGAAGACTTTTCACTACTCAAACTCTTGAGAGAGTGACATATCTCCAAATACCATATTTTTTAGTATTATGTCAACGGGAGTAAGTTAGTAGTGCTAATGGACTACCTTATGTACTTTTTTTCATCTTTTCTAGGGAAAAATAAAAGAAAAAAAAAGAAGAAGAAGAAAAAAAAATTGAAAAATGAATTTAAGATTTTTCGTTTTACTTTTTTCATTCCGCGCATCTCTCCATAGGTTTTCTTAAAAAAAAGAAAGCCAGGGAATTTTATTTATTTATTTTTTTTTTGAAATTTTCGTTTGGGTGAATTATACTTTCATGATAAAAAGTATAAATTCTTTTTTTTTTACCTTTCATTTCTAATCTGAAATGTAAGAACTTTTTCTCTGCTCTCTGAATAGAATGAATGATGAAAAACTCTCTTGCTTTCTAACCAACTTCTCATGTCAGTCAGTTCAAATTCAAACTTGAACAATTCTGATTATGATACGGTTCCTTAAAATTTATGTTACATTTTTTTTTCTTTCTCAACAATAACAAGCTTTCTACTCTTAACAGTATGCTTCTCTTGTTGTTGTTTTTTTTTTTTTTTTTTTTTTTGAATTCATTTTTAGAAGAAATACATATGGAAGTTGAGAACTGGACCGGACAATAATATTTATTGTCCAATGGAATAACTTAACTTATTCAAGAAGGTCCAAAATTTGTTGTTTACATTTGTTAGCTAAAAAAAAAATTTTTTTTTTCAACTTTGCCGTCAGAAAGTTTAGATATCCTTGGGAAATAGAAAGAAAAGTTAAGGATACAAGAATACAAGGATACAAGGATACACACTCGTTGACAATTTAGAAGAGTGGAGGTGTGTGAGGGGGAGCGGGAAGAATTCAAGACTTTCGTTTATAATGATGGTATATTGTTCCAGCAGAAAGAAGTGCTTCATTAGCTTTAAAGTCTTTTTTTTTTCTTTTTTTAATAGACTTCTATTGTCCTACGAGACAACGGTAGTAGACAAGGAACCGTTATTTGAGAAAATTCTTGTCACTCTGACATGCTATTCTATCCCTTGCGTCATGTCTCTAAAAGTGGAAGTCTCAGCTATAAATTTGTCAATTCTAAATCTAGGGATTGAAGGTCAATCAACTAGACCCTGGAAGAGAAAGGAGTCTGTAAGATAATGATAGTATGATAAGTAATCTGGTTGTTCATTTTGATTTTGATAATTAAAGTCAATGTTTAATAAAGTAATGTGTAGAGAAGATAAGTTTCCCAACCACAAAAAGGTTTAATTTCTATCTGATCCCTAGTCTTTTTATATAGTTTGGTGAAAACAAGGGTTTGAGAAATATTAATAGGTTTAGTCGAGATTAGTGTAGATTAGAGAGCTAGAAAGAGGAGAATATTATTGGAAGGAGTGAGCGGAAGTACGTGTTGGTAAATCTGGTATTGAGAATGGAGAGAGATAGAAAGTCCTCTGGAGATTGGTCCTTACATGAAAGTTCGATAACGGGAGAGACTTCTCTACCTTTGAGCGGAGCAGGAGTCGACTAATACCACCGATGAGATATCTTTCTTCCACATTGTTTACAACCAGAGAAACCATTCAGACGAAACCAGTTAGGCGGGACTTGTAGAGATATTTATGCTATGCTATGCTATGCTAGCTAGAGAGAGTGAGGACAGAAAAAGGATTTGGATTCCTTAGCTCTAGAATTGGACTATGGAAAAATAAAGACNTGCTAGAGAGAGTGAGGACAGAAAAAGGATTTGGATTCCTTAGCTCTAGAATTGGACTATGGAAAAATAAAGACAAACTACGAGAAAACCTCGGACATATTTATACTTTCATTATATAAAGCTAACCAGTCTATGGAGGGAAATACGATAGATGTATCTCTAGTTTTAGATACTTATTATTTACTTAATAACTACAAAAGTAAGAATCTTAATTCTCTCTTAACGTGAGATCTTTCGTTTCCTGTGAGATCCAACGAAACCTCTATAGGACAACTTCATTTTTAAGTCTAAATTATCATGGGAAAATGGATCTAATTCTATTTGAATATTTGTTAAATTTTGAAATGTAAGTCTATTTGATGAATAAAGGCATTCAATTCCTTACCGTTTTTTGTAAATTTATTCACTTTCACGTCTTTAATTTTTGATCAATGTTCAGTTTTGATTTTTTTTTTAAATTAATCACAATGAAATGTAAATACCACAGTTAGAATTCAAAGCACGGGTTTAAATAAATAACTCTTTAGTAATAGTAAGAGAGTAAAAGTAATAATTAAAATTAGAGTAAAATTTGATATGAGAAGTTGAAGGTAGAGAATATAATTTAAGGGCAAGACTCCAACTAATAAGTGTTGTGTTGTAACTTATACTTTACTTATTTAAAATCTAATATTTATTAATAAGGAAAAAGTTTCTCTCTTTTTAGTAATTATTCTTCACATTTTGACTCCAAATGTTCTAATTTTGTTAGATTAAATGATAGATCTATGACTTCATCTTTTGACCTTTTATCATAAGGGCTTGGCCATTACCATTTACTCTGCTAACTTAATTCAAAAGCAAAAAAAAAACTTTAGGATAATTTACAGTAGTAAATTAATGAAGGACTTTAGTGAAATTGATGAGTTAAGAGATTCTTACTAATTAAAGTCAAATTTTCTAATATATTCTAGAAATTTGTAACAACTCGCAAACTTTTCAAAATTTCAATCAATTTCGGTGAAATTTTATAAAGATTGAAAAAGTTATAAAAAAATATTAAAGATTATTGTTTTGAAGTGTATACTTCTTTACCATTATGTCTTATTAGGATCAAATTATTCAAAACCTACAACAAATTAAAAAAAAATAAATGAATACGGAATTAANATTAAAGTCAAATTTTCTAATATATTCTAGAAATTTGTAACAACTCGCAAACTTTTCAAAATTTCAATCAATTTGGGTGAAATTTTATAAAGATTGAAAAAGTTATAAAAAAATATGAAAGATTATTGTTTTGAAGTGTATACTTCTTTACTNAAAGATTATTGTTTTGAAGTGTATACTTCTTTACTATTATGTCTTATTAGGATCAAATTATTCAAAACCTACAACAAATTAAAAAAAAATAAATGAATACGGAATTAACTACTTAAAACTATTAATTAAAATAACTACAAAAAAAATTTCAATTACAGCGTATCTTACCCAATTTGGAATAATATTTGATAATTTGTTCAATCACGTCCAATATACAAGTTTGTTTCAAAATTATTGAAATTTTTATCAAAATTAAAATTTTTATGAAAATCTTAAAAAAAAAATTTTATGAAAATCTTTAAAAAAAAATACAAATTTATCAAAAGTTTCAAACTTGAGTAAGTAATACTGTAGAACCAAAAATGAAAAAACCCTAAGGACTTTCACCAACACAATTCCATCAAATATTTCAATGCCAAGAAACAAAGGTTTTTGACGGGAATTAAGTTGATAACAGTGCTTAAGGGTTTGGACTTTTACCAACTAAATTACCACCAAAAATTACTGGTTCTTGGTGTTGAAATATTTGATGAAATTGTGTTGGTGGAAGTGTTGAAGGTTTTTTCATTTTTGGTTCTACAGTAGTAAGAATAGATAAAAAAAAATCATATAATTCCTTGACATGAATTAGTCATTTAAAAATTGAATCTAAAAATTAGTTGTGATTAACTAAAAAAGAGAATGAATTGAAATATTTTTGAGTTGGGTTGAGTTTAAAATCAAAAGTAGTCAATTCTAACTCTACATAACCTTGTTTCATTTTGAATAGTAGGAAATGAGAGTGTTGGAAGATAGTTTTATTGAAAGAGATTAGTAGTGAGTTGTTTATCGACCTCATGCTAACATTTCGTTGGTAGATGTAGTTTGACTAGAAGAGACAGACGGATGATGTCGAAAAGATATGAACCTCAGAGAAAACCTACTGTCGAGAGACTGTAGAAATGTCCGCATCCAAACGTATCGTAGATTTTGTATTTTACAAGGATCGATGATGTAGTGGTGAGTATAAAGTCGGTGATATTACAAGAAGAGAAAGCTTTCACGAATTCTAACCACATATTTGGCATCTAATGGTGAAGTCGACAGTGCGAATTGAGAACTCGAGAAACTCCTCTCATGTCATGGTCTTTCGTTACAAGACTAGAATATCAATTGACAGGCCATTCTTCAATGGATCTTATTGTTATCTGAATCTGTTTTGATAACCGACGTCTTCAATCTCATCACCAACTTTCTTTTTCATCTTTTCAAAAATCCTCAAAATTCTAATTCAAAAGACACTCTACCAATAGTCTCCCTTATATCCGTCTCAACAAGTTACAAGAAACTATAAAACTCTTAAGAGAACAAACTATACTATTGAGATTAATTATAAAAATAAAATTAGACCTTAAGTTGGGTCTATTATTAGATGATATTCTGTGAAAAGATTTTGTAGAGTCTGTCACATCTGTGGCTGGTTTAATTGAAATTATTGTATTAGACGTAGGTGGGCATCTTGGAGAGAGCGGAAATTCCTTCTCTCAAGCTCTACTTACTCTACGAACCGTCTCAAGAACCACTTCTGTTCAATTTTTAACTACCACTGAAACGAATACACTCTCACCACCTCAACCCTTCACAAATGGAACTTAATATGGATACTAAAAAAGTTTCTACCATAAAACTTGATGGGGTCTCAATGTCTCTGAATGTGTTGTGAGATGTCAATGTTGGTCCTAGAAATGAAATTACTCTACTCATTCCCAGTCTTAAATGTTCGCTTGCTCTTTAAACTCACAATAGGATTTACATAAGAGACTTTCACTGGAGGTAGAGACCAGAACTACTACTGGCTCAAAGTATCAAACCAACCAACTTATATCTCAACAGAATGTCATTCTACTATTTCCTTTTTGTCGAAACTTAACTCAAATACATCCATACATACATAGGATTTTACTCATAAGATTTGAATTTTAAAAAAATACAAGGTGATGAGGATTAAACTATCCTTCCTTTCACCACTTTCAAATAACTGAGCTAAAAAGAGTCAAGCACACTAACTCAAATCATGAGACTATTACTCGTGAAGTTAACCAACAAGATTAAATTTAAAAAAAAAACGTTTTTTTTTTTCAAAAAATTTAATTTCTCCAGATCAAATTAATGTAAGAAACTCAAAATTCTTCCTTTATGATCCTTTTGCCCAACAATACTGATTTTTGTGTTCTTTTTAAAGGAAATGGAAAAAAGTAGAAAGTTTTATCCCAATCACTCTGTACAAAATTTATTTTAATCAAGCTTTAAAAAACTCCTCAAGGTTAACTTATGCTCAAA
Organism: Holacanthella duospinosa; assembly: GCA_002738285.1. NCBI lineage: Eukaryota > Metazoa > Arthropoda > Collembola > Poduromorpha > Neanuridae > Holacanthella > Holacanthella duospinosa. The sequence goes on along the minus strand of NIPM01000014.1, from coordinate 562,820 downwards.
GAATACAACAATAAGAAGCTATATAAGAGTATTTACGGAATACTAAAGATTGGTTAGAATTTTCATGTAGAATGTTCCTAAGAGTAAATGGAAAGAGAAAGTTATGTCAAATATAAGTAAAAGTTAGTTATAGTACATTCCAAAAAAAAAAAAAATAAAAATAAAAAATACGGAATGGTATAGGAAATTTGTAGTCAATCAATTTCTGCCTTCTTCCTCCATAAGCTTAACGAGTTTGGGTAGGACCATGTCACGGTGCGTTTAGATTTCCATTTTGGTGAAAGGAAAATCCTTATTTCTTTTTTCCCCCCTCTAAAATATGAAAGAAGGGATTGCGTATTATCCATATTTTACAATCTTTTTTTTTTTTACAAAGTACATTTATTGCTTCGTGTAACATGTAATGGGGGTGTCGGGCCTTTACTCCACTCTCCGCTACTCCTTGGTTCTGAGAAGAATGAAAATGGACACGATCGTAGTCAACTGTAAAGGAAATCTGGTTATGGAAATACTAAACAAGATATTTTTTGATACAAAAAATTTTATGTAGCGGAAAATAAATAGATTCAAGTCTCTAAAAACCCATCTCAACGATATGTTCCAACATCCGTAAAAACATGAGGGGAGAAAGAAAAAAAAATAATATCCATTTGACCTTCTGATGAGGTTTTATAAAAGAGAAAGTCATAAAATGTATAGATAAGTTTGGAAAGTGAATGAATTCAACTCACTCCTCCTACAGAAATCAATAGATTACGAGTCTAAAGAGAAAAAAAAAATGGAATAAAAGTAGTGTTATTATAATAGAGTATCACTGACTTTGATTTATGTCACTCTCCCATCACCTACAACAAAGTCATCATGCTTCCCAAACCTCTAGGAAACATGGAAAGTGCAATAGGCGGAGAAGAGTCTGTCACTGAACTGTGAAAACACTTTGAAAATGAATAGCTGATTACAGAATGTCTCTCATTCACCACAATTTACAAAGTGGGAAGGAGAAAGTGAAGAAAAATGAAATGAAGGAGAGAGAACGACAGAGAAAGTGAAAAGAGGAGGAGAGAGAGAGTAAAGTTGAGTCCCTAGGGGTCCTTAGGCAAACAACATTCATTTATCTTATATCCCTTCTACAGGACCCACTACCCTCAAACACCATCATTTACAACATATCTACAGGTACAAAATTATATTATTAACTTTTTAACTAACTTAATTCAAAACCCTTCTCATCACTCATTCACTTAGAAATTCACAAATCTTAAGCCTCTTCTAGACTCAACACTTTATTCATCCAAGCCTTTTTCCAAACTTGCTTAGATTTTTTTTTTTATTTTTTTTTTTTTTGAAAAATTTTAAACTTTGCGAAATCACATTCAAATGAACCAAGAGACATCATTGAATTAATTCAAACTAATAAATAATGTATTCAAAGTAATTTAGGGTTGTCAACTGCAGTTGGTGAAGAAGAGAAACTCTAGAGAAATCAAGATACATAATAATGATTCGTAAGGAGGTTCTCATTAGAGAAAGCAATTCTAGTAATTGGAACTTTCTGTCAATACTCAAGTGTTGAAGAGTAAAGTTGTTGTTTGTTGTTTTTTCTGATTTTTTTTTTAATTGTTTCTAAGAAATTCTCAAGTGTCAGTGTGATTAGGAACCATGGTGAAAGTTAAGTAAGATGAGAGAGAAAAGTAAAGAGGGAAATGTAATGAAGTTTTAGAATTAAAGCCCTATCCATTATATGGTCAGTAATAGTATTAGATCGGAGTCTGTCTGATTCGAGAATCAACAGAAGCTAAAAAAAAAAGAAAAAAAAAAGTAGGGAGACAGTTTTATAGTCGATAGATATCCGGCTTCTCGAAACTTAAGCGATACTTTTCGGACAATGTGTCCGCTTTTATAGTAAACACTTCCGACGACAGAAGGGAGTTATCACGTATCACCAAATGACCAACTTAGACACTCCTTCAAAATCCTCCAATCCAGAGTGACGCAATCGAAAAAAAAATGTATATACTCTTACTACTGGATGGTAATGGTAACTTTAGAGACATTATAAGATACATACAAGTTGTAGTAAACAAGTTTTTAGTAATGGTTCCATGGTTTCTTGTTGTCAGACTGATTCCTTACTTATCTTAATTACTTGACACGAACATTTGTTTACTGTCAAGGTTAATCATCTGGAAGTGATGATGAAGGGTTGACATTCTGAATACACCATCACCTTTCGTTGTCAACCAAAACTAAAGATCGAATAGAAGATGAATGTTTAAGTTCTCTCATTCTCATTGGAGAAAGTCTTTACTAATCGGAAAGGAAGTGAAGGAGAGTGATGATGAGTTGAGAGAACAAATGACAATGAAAAAAGATTGTAAGATTATAAGACTCAGATTTATAAACTATCACTTCCAAAAATCCATTACATAACATCTATTACATTGACATACTAAATGTCTATACACCAAGTCCAACAATTTTGGACTTTGGAGAGATAAAGTTGACCAAAATAAAAAGCAAAACAAAACAAAAAAAAAAAAAAAATTTGTAAGTTGTAGTTTTGATATTAATGGAGAGGAATAAAGGAGAATCTTTTTGAAATATGGCAACTTTCCGCAGCTAATGCTTCATGTCAAGAAGAACGTAGAAAATATCCAAGGCCTAAAGAAGCCAAAAATTAATTTCCACAAAATAATGGTCGTCTGATAGAAATCTGACAGAGTATTAGTCATACCCAATTCTCTCCATTGTTCTCATTCTCATAATAATAGGCTCCCAATATCTCCATTTCCCTAACAAAGAAACCCCCCTTCTCATTATCCTTATCCTCTATACAAAAGAAAAAAAAAAAAAAAATTTTTTTACAAAATTTTAAATTTTCAGTTGATACAAAATTTGTAGTAATGAAGTACTTTCTCCACTCTTGTTGAAAATTCATTCATCCTAAGGAGAAAGCAATATAAAGTATTCTATGTTACAACCAACTAAACTTTGCATTGCGTGTGCGTAAATTTTCACAAACTGACTAAAAAACTATCTATCTGAAGAAAAAGTTTAATGCGCTTTAGTTGTGGTAAGGAGTTCAGTCAACCTTACCGGTAAGTTTTTTAGTCGGTCCGTGAAAATTTACGCACACGCCCACGCACACGCAACGCAAAGCTTTAGTTTATTGTAAGAATACTACTAACAACTAGAATAATATCTGATTTATTGTAAATCACAAAATGTACATATAAAAAAAAACACCCTTAAAAAGTATGTACTATATATACAGAGTGAGTGAATAAGGGCTACCTAGAGATCCTCACTCCACCTGACCTTTCTCTGTGTCACCCACCATAAATCGGCGTCAGAATTTTGTTTATTTGATAACATCACATGTTGTTACATTTAAACCAAAGAATCATTCAGTCGAAAGTTTTAGAAAACACAAAATATCAAAAAATTATTGTTTTTATTTTGTTGTCCTTGTTTTAACTAAATGGGAGTACCGCCTATCCTTTGACTGATTTTGATCAAATATCGCTATCGGTACCCAGATCTTTTGGAGTTATTTGTAAAGCATCGTTTTCAACTCACCTCGCCCAGTAAACATAGAGCAGCTCAAGAATAGGATTGAAACCTTTGTTGCCACTATAAATGAAAACCCACAAATGCTACAAAATGTCCGACGTGGTTTTTATGAACGAATTAATCATTGTCTAGACATGGACGGTGGTCACTTTGAACAAATGATCTATTTAGTAGTTGCTGCTAGAAATAAATAAATTTCTGATGCCGATTTATGGTGGGTGACACATCTAGGTAGCCATTATTCACTCACTCTGTATATACAGTGCGTTCGAATAAGAAAGGAATTCATCAAACTAACTTTAGTTTCGGGTTTGGCTGGATTTATTTGACTGAAGACATCTTTACAAAGTAAGTATTCATAGCGGTAAATTTTAGTAGTGACAAAAGAACCGCCCGCCTATTTTATCAGCCCATTTCACTAGTGTTAAGCTTTTGTTAGTTTGAATTATTAGGAGGCAATAGGCTGATGCTTTGGGCTAATTACAATAAGCGGACGGTGATTTACTTCGACAACAATTAATCAACAGTAGGATTATTTAAAACTTGAATCCCAAATACGAGATATACAGTGTTTTATCTGACTAATGATGTTTTCGATGATTTTTTTAGGGTTTTGCTCAATTTCAAATAAAATAAACTATCAAAGCAAAGATTTTCAGAATGATAAACCGTCAGCAGCGGTGCAAATGTCTGACTGTCTATAAATTTTGAATTTTTTGTGATTTCATCACGCGGGAAGTTCGCTTTCTTATTCGAACGCACTGTATAAGTACTATGATGATTATAATACAGAACATTGGCTAAATATTTTCAAGAATATGTTTAAGGTTTTAGGTTTCTTAAGATTTATTTAAAGTTTCTTATTCTAATTCTTAGGTTTACTTTACGTTTCAATTGTTTCAAGTCTCATTTTAGGTTAACCATATTCTAAAAAAAAAAAATTTTTTTTGAATGGCGTACATAATTAATTGGATGGAACCAGTAGGACGACCTAACTAAATGAAAATCATGTTTAACTTTAGGTTCATTCAATGAATGAACACCATCTAAACTTAATATGTCTAACTTGAATAAGTTTGACAAGACTCATTTGATGATTCTGTTGATGGTGCAGAAGTTGTGGTGAGAGTGTATTGTAAAAATATATTGTCTAGAGAGTATTTATTTTGTTTCCGTAGAGTAAGAAGTGATTAGTGTGTGTAGTTTTGGTAATAGTCTGAAAGAGAAAATGTCTAAGTATCCATGGTCTGGAGTAGGGATTCCGTTCACTAATGAAGGGAGAGAAAGTGGAGGGTATTCATTTGGCAGATGAGATTTACATCTTATCTTAAGATTCCCTCCATACTCCCAAGTCCTCCTTATCCTTAGTATTTTCAATTTCTTTTTTCTTTTCTCCTTAACATTTGAAATGAAAAGAATGGAGTGAGTGTTTGGTTTTAGTGTCTCTTTATCCTATATGTTTAGGTCTGTTCCTTACAAGTTGAGACATGTGTAGGAGAGTCCTAATTTCTAATTAGTAATTAGAATCCTTTTCCAACTACACGACTTTTGGCAGACATTTCCTTTTCCAACTCTTTATAGTAGAAATAAATGCCTAATTCTTATGAAATATTATCCATAAAACCACAAAAGTATGGACTTGTAAAACAATGGAAAAGAGAAAGGAAACTCTACAACCTACTCTCTATATAGTACTTATTTATTTTTAAAACTCTCGTCTTTCACATAATTCCTCCCTTGCTCAACATTTTTACAGATTATGTAGTCCTATAAAATAAAATATATAGGATTAGCATTTTATAAAATATCAAAAAAAAAAAAAAAGGTTTGAGAAGGGTGGTGACAATAGATATCCAACTTTTTATCTTTTTCATATTGTAAAAAAAAACTATGGCATCAGATGGAGAAAGTTTGGAATTGGAGACAGTGGGAGGATGAAGAGTAAAAATTTTTTGGATGAGCTGAATTGAATTAGACATTTTTTGAAGAATCTGTCAAACTTAAAAAAAAAATTTATTATATATAAATATAAAAACTTTTTTTTTTTTTTTAAATTAATTTTATCCATTAAGAAATAATTATTTCTATACTGTTGAGAAGGAAGATGTTAGAATAAGTCATCCTTGACCTCTTGATCCATGACTCATGGTGTAATCTTAGAATGCACCCTTGTATCTACACTTAGATTATTCCAGTTTACTTATCTGAACATTCACAATTCTATATTTAATTATGTTTAAATCAATAAGCTTCTACAGATAATAATCCATATAAAAGGCCCAACTTTTCTTCTATTCAGTGTGGTCTGAATTTATCCTTCGTTCTGGTTGTTGCTCGTACATTTTAAAATAAAGTCTTAGTACAAATCTTTTGTTTACGATTCCCAATATTTATTTATCACAGAAATTAGGTAAGGTTGTGGTTGAAATAAAAATAAAAATTTCCTATTTATTTGATACTCTCTTTGTCCAGCTAAAAGTAAAAGTTAGACTCAACGAGTGTTATTGTGTATACAACGTAGTTATTATTAAAGTCTCTTGTTATAAGAATTTCTTTGAGAATGTTATGTAATTAAAATGGTTGTGGTTCCTTTTAATTTCTCATCCCTTCTCAAAGGTACGAATCTGATGATGATGAAAGTACTATGAAAGAAATAAAATTTATTTTAACAAGTCTTTTTTGATACCTATACTTACATTATATGTAAGTACAAAAGATGAGTTTGAGACAAGGAGTAGAGATTGAAAATCTATGTTAGAGAGTAGAAACTATAGGAAATTGTTCTTATTCAAAGGTATTTGAAAGTGAAACCTTAAGTGATCCAAAAGGATTTGTGAGAAAGTGATCAGTTGAAAAGGAGTATTGTTTGGCTTATGGTTTTCCAATACATTGTCCTTACTTCTACTATGAGATCTCTAAAAACTTTGTACGGAAATAGAAGAGGCAGTAGCTAAGTTCCTTTTGTATTTTCTCCTCAGGACTCTCATGAGAAACCTTCTGAGAACCTCAAAGTGATTGAGAATGAAGGAGAGGAAAGTTAAATAGAAGAGAAAAGGCCAAAGACGAAAGGCTCTGGTTAGTCAAAGTCAAAAGAAATGACAATAGAAATATCCCAAGGAGGTGGAGAGATCCCTATGTACTCACTCACTTGCATAATTTACCTATTATCTCAAATCCGGTGAAAAAAAAGTAAAGAAAGTTTTTTTTTTCTTACCCAGTGAGAATAGAGTCAGAGTCAGGAAATGGTCAGTTAGTCGATGAAGCCGTCGGCTCATTCCTTTTACGAGAAAGTCAAAGAGAAGAAGAAAAAAAAAAAAGAAAAGATATTATTTTTTTTTACTTCTTCAACTCCCATTCACAGATTTTTATGTTCTCCTGAGGTTCCGGTGAAAGTCGATCTCAAAATTCTTATGTACTTGTCTTCTCACTTTCTTTTGTTTCACTTTCCGTCCTTAACAATTCCCATACAGGCAATGATGAAGAAAGTTTAAGTTTCTCTCCTCCTTTTTCACGCCTTGTAGTCGAAAATTTAAAAAAAAAAAAAAAAAAAAAAATATTTTTTTTTGTTCTTCCAAAGAATCAGTCCTAAGGGCTCGATTTAGCATTCACCTGTCACTTCCTCACTCTTACAATTTCATTCCCACTGTCAATAGAGACTTTCAAATTGTTCTCTCAGACCTTATCCAAAGGACTCCTCACAAAACGACTTTCTATAAGTTTCACAAGAAATTCTCTTCAACAACTGAATCAGGGTTAAAAAAAGAAAAGAAAAAATTCAATGTTTTAGACACTTCTTCCCTTAGGTTGATTTCTACTACTTTTCTTTCTCATTCTCGAATGTCTTGATTAGAACTCTCAAGAGAGAAAATCAAGTGTCAGTTTGAGTGATTGTAAAGAGTGTTGTACACTTGAGGGGTTGAAAAGTGATCTATTAAGAACACAATTTTGAAAATGAATTTTTTTCTTTTTTCGTTTTCTTTTGATGTAAAAAACTCAAAAAGTAGTAGTAATAAGTGGAAGAGTCTATCCATAATCAAAGAAAACAAATATGATTTGGATTTTTGAACTTTTTCGATGAAACTTTGTGATGAATAAAGTTGTTATGTTTCTGTGAGTTTTTTTTTTTTTTTTTTTTTACTTACGGATGAGACTATGAGGGTATGTATTTCTCAATAGATTTTTATATCGTCAATGAAGAACCAATACAAGTCTTCTGAAACTGGTAGTTTTTGAGTATAGTAAAAAAAACTACATGCCTGAGCTGTATATTTTGTGTATTGGTGAAAGAATGAGGAGAGAGAGAGAGAGAAAGTAACGTATGGAAGTGGTAGAGAGTTGTCGAGAAACTAACTCCAAGGGTAGCGCCGAGAGTGGTCTTTTCATAGAAAATTTTCTACTTTCTCTTCTACGGCACATCCGCAACACGAGAAAACTAACATTGATCTCCTCCAAGATTTCCACATGCTCAAGACCGTACTTTCACTCCTTTTCACTTTTTTTTTTTTTTTTTTGCTTTCTTCTCCATTGTCTTCTTTCTGAAGCCAAAAAGAAACAGATGGACATAACGTAGAAACAAACTCTCCACAACATGCATACTCAAATGTTCATTTCACAGTCGGAAGAACTGACCATTTCAAAAACTTTCACTTCCGGATAACTCAAACTTTCTCTACTCTCAATGAGAGAAGAAAAAAAAAGAAAAAAAATCCCGACTTCTCCATTTCTATTTCTACAAAACAAAAAAGACAAGAAAGATATACTATTTAGTATTATGTGTAGTAGGAGGAGAAAGTATATATTATTTAAAAAGTTGAACTTTCACTATATGTTTGTATAACTAATAGAGTAGTTAGAAACATCTCCAAAATCCATTTATCACAAACCTTATGACGCAACTCATACGGAATTACCTCATGAATTGCTCTTTCAATTATTCATCAGTCAGCGAGTAGTCTGTAGAGGAATGAAAAAAAAAAAAAAAAACTTGGTAAAGTTCGGATTGGTCAAAAGCTGAGATAGTTAGGTTTTAGGTTTTAGGTTTGATTTTAGTAGTGATGGATTTGAGGTTTGAAATACTTGGGCTGGACATTATAAGTTAGATAAGGAGAAGAACGTGAAGTATATTTTTATTTGAGAAAAGGATTGCATAAAATCAGAGTGAAGAGAAGATGGAGAATTTACGTCCACTCCATAATTCATCATCACCTCGGGAGATCTTGAGAAAAGAGCCCTTCATACCTATCCCTTCATAGTCCTTCATAGTCCTTCATAGCTGGATTTATATAGTAATTTCTTACATAAGGAATCTCTCAATCTTCACAAACCAACTAAATAAATATCATTTCCCAAATCTTTTTCTCTCCAAATCCGTTCATATAGGATTTATCTACTCTTTCTACTACTACTACTACTATTTGAACAATTAAGTGCCCACGACTATTATTTCTTATACATTTCAAATTACGAGACAAGAGGTTTATTTGGGGTAAAAATCTTGAGATCCGGTTACAACACTCATAGAGTACATAGTCTTGTCAACTAGAGACCAGTCACTTTGTTAGAGAATTCAATACCAACTACTATGTTACTTACTTATTTTTTATACATAATTCTTTTTTTTTTTTTNACTTTGTTAGAGAATTCAATACCAACTACTATGTTACTTACTTATTTTTTATACATAATTCTTTTTTTTTTTTTAAAGAAAAAGGTAAAAAAGACTCCCCAAGTACCGATTCTTGAGGTAATGGACACTTGAGCGAAAATGTAAAAATCACATTTAAGTAACATTATGTAATTCTTAGCGAATGTGAAGTAATTATGATGATCTACTAAGATGACTAAACTTTACACTTTTCTTTACTACAGTTTATTCCAAAACGAAAAGCGCACCTTTTTTTTTCCAGAATTTGAAGATTGTTTGGTAATTCTTATCAAAGTGTCAAAGAGAAATTGTAGTTAAAAACANTTTTTTTTTCCAGAATTTGAAGATTGTTTGGTAATTCTTATCAAAGTGTCAAAGAGAAATTGTAGTTAAAAACAAAGTTACATAGAGATGTGATTTATAATTTTAGGAAGGAGAAAGTGAGGGGAGAGGCGCTCCAAAACTATAAGCGCGCTCACTAGTTTTTTAGTTTCCTCAATTGCTTCGTTGGAATTTAATATCGTAAGTTAATTATATCAAACTAACGACGTTAGATTATAGATTTTGTATCAAAATTTCAGGTGATTTAAATAATTTAGATGATCATACCAAGGGTAAAGCTTTTATGATCATTTGAAAAAGGTCAGGTCAAACCATATGCGCTAAACAAACTGCCAAATGCTAAAATTGAAGCACGAATCGGACGAACAAAGTGCTGCATCAGAAATTACTTTAAAAACAAAAAAAAATTCTAGGCAGAAATCCGGAAATGGTTACTTTTTCCGAGGGAGAAAGGACTAATTCTTGTGATATTGAGCATTGTCCTGCATAAATATGACCTGACCTTGACCTGAATTGACAGACTGAGGTACCAATTACATGTACAATAGACCCAGGTAGGTTTTTTAGTGTTGTCCCGGCTTTGAAAGTGCAATTGGTATCTTCCCGAAATATCTGAAACCAGTCAAACTGGTAGTCATTATTTTCTTTTGACGAAATATATTTTCCTGTTTTCGTAAATCGTACTAATACGATGCGAATCCAACAGGGTCATACAGATTTAATTTCTTTTTCGTCAGTAAAGACGATATGCATTCATTTTTCATCATATCGGATTTTGTCCTTAGCCAAGATCAAACGCTTGTGTCTGTGTGCTCGAGTAATGGGAGATTTCTTGTTCTTCTTCATAAATTAACNCTTAGCCAAGATCAAACGCTTGTGTCTGTGTGCTCGAGTAATGGGAGATTTCTTGTTCTTCTTCATAAATTAACTTTTGTTATAATGCCAGAACCAGAGTTGGAAAAAATCGGATTTTTATATAAAAATCCAAAAAATCCGATTTTTTTGGATTTAAATCCGATTTTTTGGATTTTTATTTTTTTAATTGTCAAAAATCAAAAATATAATGTCTGAAATTTTTTTTTTTTTTTTAATTTGCAGATTACGAATTTTTCTGAAAAAATTTATTCAAATTCAAAATTTACAAATGTTAAAGTACTTTATTTCACCAAAAACGAAATTGAAGCTAGGATTCTGAATTTGGGTGTAGTTAGTGCTTAAATTTATCTTCAAGTTTGTCTTAGTGGGTAAAAAATAAAAATCCAAAAAATCATTGATTTTTATTCTTGGATTTAAACCCGATTTAAATCATATTTAAATCCGTCTTCAAATCCTGGCCAGAACCCTCTGAATGTCATGTTATTAAATCACTGAAATTTTGATACAGAATCCATAATCTAAAGTCATTAGTTTGATATAATTGACTTACGATATTAAATTCCAACGAAAAAATTGAGGAAACTGAAAAACTAGTGAGTGCGCTTAGTTTTGAAACGCCTTTCTCTTGCTTTCTCCTTTCTCAAATTATAATCTCATTTCTAAATTTATTTTTGAGACTTAAAATTCTATTGATTATTTTTAAAATGAATAAGTATTTGATGACTTAGATCAGAATTATCAAATAATTCTTTAAATTCTAAAAAAAAAATTTCGATTTTAGTTTTGGAATGAACTGTATTAGTAAAAACAAACAAAAACAAAAGTTGAAGACTTTCAGAATTTCAGAATCACAAAGTTTATTAAAGTTTACATAATATAGCACAGTGCATATAGGGAAAACGTTCTAAAATTTATTTTATAAAAATTGGTTGGATAACTTCACCAATCCAGCGTCATTCAACTGTATTCATGCATTAACTAACTTTTCTTCTTTTGATGAAAAAGTATATAGTTTTCTCCTCATCAACCTGTATATATGAAGATTGTCTTTAAAAATCAATTCAAAATACATACTCAAGTTTAAAGAGAGAAAAAAAAATTTTTTTTTTTTGTTTTTCAACAGTCAGCTAAAAACTTTATACTTCCATATAGGAAGTTGTGAGTTTGTTATCTAAACTTTTGAATACTTGAAAACACGTTATTTAAAAGAAAAGTGCATTGAAGAGAATAAAATGTGAGTATTTGAAAAATAAAAATTGATTTCAAGATCATAATTGAATATCATTTCTAGTAATAGAATTTATATTTTATATATTTTAATACAGTTAATATCACAACTTGAAAAGAACATGATCTCAAAGTGGACAGTTTGGCTTTCCCATCAAAAAATTGAACAATAGAAAAATTTTTTTGAAGTCTTTCTAAGTTAGACAAGTGGTCCTTCACCAAAACACATTATAAGATAGTATAAAGTCTCTCAAATAAAATTTGTTGGGGAAAGTTCAAAGTCTAAGGTGTATATATTGTACTTATCACTTCCACTTCAAATCTCGCATTCTCACAAAAAAAATCCATCAAAGACTTTAAGATAAAGGAGAATTTGGATTAAAGTAAAACACACACACATAAAAAAAAAGTGATTAATTCCCTCTGTTGAGTGGGTTAATAATTCCTGATGGTTCCTTCCCACCGAAATTTTTTTATCTCTATTAATAGAGAAAGGTGTGGGTTTGGAACACATGGTCGAAACTATTGTATTTCTCTATCGAAAGACTCCATATGTGTGAGTAATACGGAGGTAATAACATCATCTATGGATTGTCTAGAAATGAAGATTAGATCTTTGAAAACAGAAGAAAAAAGTTTTTTTTTTTTTTTTTTTGAGAAAAGAGGATGTCAGGAACATTCGTTCCCGTTCATGGAGAAAGAAGCAGTAGAGCGTAAAATCAGACAAGACGGAAGAAAAATTGGAATAAGTAAAAGAATATGTGAATAGAAAGTGGATGGATCTCTTTTCTTCGTAAGAAAAAAAGTATCAAATGTAATACAATGCCAAATTCAAATCCATAGCATATCATATTTTAAAAGGAGAAAAGAGAAAGACGGGGAGGTGGGGGGGAGTGAAGGGGTCATTTATTTCCTAGTCAAAATAAAGTAAAGCTAGAAGAGTATGGAGTATGTAGTTAGAGGTATTAAGTAGACTCAATGAGTAGTAGAGAAAGTGTAGAGAAAATAAAAGAGAGGTTTGTTTGAATAGGAGAAAGTAGATTTTCCCTTTAGTTATTATTTCTATTCAAAGCCCTTCGTCATAATTCCATTCATATGGAATAACTTGTGGTGGTTAAGTAGTGGAGTCGACGGTTCGATGAACGAGATACATTCCTACCAATATTTTATCTGTCTCTAGCGATTCGATGACTGGGAGTGAAAGTCCCAACCAGACGGACAGACTATCTATCCATCACTCATATAAACACATATGGCTTTTCTAAAGTCAAACTCAATTTTCAAATTTTCCTTCGCTTTATCATGAGGGTAGGGTGGTGAGGACTCAAATACTATTTGACTACTGTATTAAATTACTATACATACAAAAACTACTAACAACTTTATATATACAAATCTCACACCTAAGCTCTATTATTTCTACTAACCTTTTCTCTTTTCTTCAATGGAGAAACTATATACTTTCTCTAAAAAACTCTCTTTTCATCTAACTCTTTCTCCAAAAGTGTGGGAGAAAATAATGAGTCCTTCCGGCAGAGAATTATGGAGTGATTATTATTATTATTATGAAAATTGTTACTTGTTTCAAAACTTTTATATCCAGACCTCATCAACCTACCAACACTTATAGTAATCTCCTTCACTACCAAAAATTACACTAGAACCTAGGGAAAGTAGACATGGATTTTTAGAGAAGCTAGTAAAGTGCAATGATGACTCAACACTACTACTTGTAATCATTTCTTACACGCGCACTTTCATACTTTATTTTTTATTTTTTAGACTAAATAACAACTTTTTTTTATATATATTTAAAAGAATGCATAGTTAGTATATAGTTATAGATAAAATTTATAAAAGTAGAAGCCTAGGGATATTCAAAGAATTCAATTCTCTGGATGAAAGGATTAGATGACATTGAGTCGGAATAATGAGGAAAGAGGGTCGATGGAAGGAGAGAGTGGGTCACTACTGTTGGAAGAACTTAAAAGGAAGCTCGAGTCGATTAGCCAATAAGATGGGAGCATCAAGTATGTAATCCAAGAGAAAATCCAATGAGGCTTGCTCGTCGCTCACATAGACAGTGTAATCGCCATTATGAGTCAAAAGAAAAGTCGCTCATGCATGGATTAGCTCATTCTCTCGTCCCTGCCTTCCTATTTCCATCTCCTTGTTTTCTATTCTCTTTTAAAATCCTATTTAAAAAGAGAAAATATAGGTCTACAGAGGTAGTTTTCAATAAATTACCTACAACTTCCTATTGTTTCCAATTCTCCAATTTATAATTATTTTCATTCATTATTTAAACTGGACTTATTATCACTTGGAGCTTTGTAGAATTTATATATGAGTCTTTATGCTTTTTCTTTTATTCTTTTTCCTTTATGACACTCAACTAGTGAGAAGAGAAACTGGAGAACTTTTATAACAAGAGACACATTCAATTTCTAGTTAAAAAATTATCACTTATTCTCTTTGTCGTTGTCGTTAGAAGAACATTTCACTAACTTTCTCATAATCTTCTTCATTTTTTTTTTAACTTTGTCGTGGTGGTATAATCTTAAGTTAAAAGAGTAGTAAAAATTTAGAAGAAAGTTTTCATCGTTGTTCAAAGGACTTTCTCTGTGTTTTTTTTTTCTTTTCTTTTTCTTTTCTTTTTTTTTTGCATACATAGTGTGATCGGTATAAAAAAATATTTCATTTTTTTCTTTCACTTTCACCGAAATGAGCAAGGGTGAGTTCATGCATGGTGATAGAGAGCATGACGCTGTGGTGTTAAAGTTTACACGAATCTAGGTCTAAGTTTATAGAGAATTTGACAGTAGAGAACTTAAAAAAGAGGATAAAAGTGTTAATTCAGTTGGATAACTTCACCACCAGAAACATCCTGACTCATGAGTTGTGTAACTACTCACCTTAGTTATTCATTTTGGTAAAAGTGTGGATAGTTTTAGTCTACTCATCCTGTAGACTATTAAGTTAAATTATTCTTATAATTGTTTATTCCAAGTGAAAGAACAATTTCAGAGTTTTCTAACAATAATTCTAAGTAAGAAGATAGGAAGAACGTCTAGCATTAATATGTCAGAGTTTATCTTCTTGTTATTTAGAGAGAAAAGTAAAATGTACATTATGTTACTTCACTTTCACTCTACTCCTCGACCCTAGCAGCCGTTGCTAAAAGGTGGTTAATATTCATGAAAGAAAATAAATCTTGATTTTGGACACTTCTTTCTCTTCATCTTATAGTCTAGAATGAAGGCTCTTGTCTTTTCAAGAGAAAGGCCAAAGTCTAATTTCATACTAATCATAAATATTACAGAACTACACACTTTCTTTTATATTCTTTCTTCTAACTTTTCTTACATAAGTAACTAATGATTTCTAATGTAGAGAACCTCTGTCTAAATTTTCTTCCTAAACATCTATCTCTTTTGATTAGGATGAGATTGATCACTTTCAAATTTAATTATGATCTCAAATCAAAAAAAAATCTTCCTTATAATCAATTTTATTTGAACTTTACTAATACTAAATAACCAGAGTGGAACTTGATTATCATCAGTAAAGTCTAAATTCTCTTTAAATATAAAATTGATATTTATATAATATTGAGAAAATACAAAATTTACTACCTACGTCCAAATCGAAGAGAATACGAAAGAATTTTCAAGAATTATTACTAGTAAAGAGAAAGTTGTTGTAAGATATGAAAATGTTAGTGACGTGACATGGGTGTGAAGTTAAGAAATGAGTCGAAGGTAAATCTGAGCCTTACTTCAGTATTACCTAAAACCTAAAACCTTAAAAAAAAAAAAAAAAGTAGAATAAATATTCATTAATTTAACTGAGTAGGGTATTGAACGAGGAGAGAAATGTTTACTAGTAAAGAGATACTTGCAATGAAAATTTATTTTTTCCAATTTCCTCCAACCCCCCTACGCCCTTTCTTCCTTGATTTTTTTTTTTTTTTTTTTTTTTTATAAAATCTAATAGAGAAATTTTATTAGAGATTGGATGCAAAAATATATGGGGAGTGGAGGTGGAGAGGACAGGGTCTCTAAGTATCCCTATAACTTAGACCCTTGAAAATCTGAGAGTCTTGCCTATTATTCTCTAAGAAATTCGAATCTAGAGGGATAGATAAATACACTCATTCCTACCCATCCAACGTAGAAGATCATCCTTATAAATTACAACAAAAACTTTCTCCTCTCTCTCTCTGTATGTCTTAATACAATTTGGATGTGGAGTGAAAGCAAATGACCAAAAGTACTACATAGTAAAAAAAAAACAACAAAAAAAAAAAAAAGAGCAGAGAACATTACAAACCAACTTGGAATCACTAATTCCTCTAACTTGATTCGATTATGGCCTATTGTGTCAGAGATAAGATACGTTTGGAGATAGAACTCATCCAAAACTCACAGAGCGCAGGCGCATATCCTCATTACTACTTCTTACTACCACACCATATGGAATTTTGATTCTAACTCAATAGTAACATTTTTTTTTCTTTTTTTCAACTTCTAGCACAAGTTAATTGAACAATTCTAAACAAAAGGAGTGAAAGGAAATGGAGAAATTCTCTAGAGAAATAATAATAGTAGGAAGACTTTTAATAAGATTTTTTTTTCTTCCCTTCCTTCTCATCGCCTTCTAATGCGTATAGTTGGTGAGCGGATGTGAGTGAAATCGACTTTTCTTATTCCCATTGATACTTGCTAGTAATTTGATCCTTATTTCCAACTATACGTGTTCAAGTGGTTGAGAAAAAAAAAAAAAGTACATTAAATACTTCTCTACTCATATCATCCTTTATGACGTGAGGATGAGTACTTTCTCCGCCATAAGGAGCCCTAGACTCACCATGTTCTTTAGGTGTCTAGGAAATACAAAAACTATCCCTTTTATATTATCTCATTTACTACCCATGTGGAAAATCACCAGGAGTCTCATCTTATAGACAGAAAAAAAAAAGACAATAGGAGAAAATAACTTTCTCTTCAACCAACTATCGTCTCTCAACTGACCAGACCAGATTACCAGACTCCTTCCTATCATTTCCTACAAAATTGAACCAAGCACGAAGAAAGGCGTAGACAGACTCTCTGGATACTGTTATAAGACTATGTAGTTACTATGTACTCATGATGAGAAACAACTGCTTGTTCTGGTAAGTTACTTAGTAATGGATACAACCACAAATGTCTAACAGACTCTTCTAGTACATAAGTTCCTTCTTATAACTTTTATCTAACGTGAGGAGAGCTAATTTAGGTAGAAAAAAAAGATTCGATGAAGCGCCAACATGAGTCAAAGGAAATTGGATGAGCGACGACTTACGAAGCGCTTTCTTCTTGAGAAACTCTGGAAGAGACGAGGCGTGGGTGACGAGGGAGTAAGTGTTGGTGGAAGTGGTTGGAAGTTCTTCCCTACGGGCCTTAATGCAATGCATCGATCTGTAACTAACTAAACCCCCCTCACCCCGAAAAAAATAAATAAATAAAAAACAGGGGGGAAATGTCCATTGTGAAGAAAAATTGTGATTGACTTGGAATAGTTCCAGAAAAAAAAAAACTTGCTAAGTTTTTTTTTATCAGAGAGCCCTTACAGTACTCCTCGCCTCTCATCCCAAATCTCTTGACTACGGAAGTAGCGTGTGTATCCTTGGGAGTGTGTATCCTTAGTCTGTTACATTGTAGTAGGATCTATTAGAACATAAAAATCCAGAACACTACGATATTCACACTGGTTCACATAGGAAGAGAAACCTTCAACCTTATTTTTTTTTTCTTCTCCCTTTCTCGTAAAGACAGAATCACGAAATGTTGGAAGTGAGAAAACGTTCAGGAAGTACTCCACAGCGGCACTTTTCTTCAAGACGAAGTCTATAAAGCTCCTCGTAAAAGTACTGTCATTTCTGCTCTTTTTAAAATAAAAATATCTTCCTAAAGTATTTTACAAAATACCAGATTTCCCTTCAACCACTTCCAGTACGGATGACAAAGTTGTTCAAAGTTTTTTTTTTTTTTTTTTTAAATATACTTACCCTGTCGCTTGTATTTTTTGTCTGGTTGTCTTCTTCTGTCTAATAATCAAAGAACTTTGACGTTATGTTGTTCTATTGGTATTTTTTTTTCTTCTTCTTTAAATTGCTTGTAAAAACAGGAAGGTGATGAAAGTTGAGTTTTCCTTTCTTACGGAAATGAATATGGACTCAAAGTTAAGTAGATTAGGCAGTTAATTTGATGGAAGAACCGTGGCGGCAGAGTCAAACTCTTTGGTAGATTCAAAAACTTGACAAACTGAGTCTGACGTTCAAGATGTAAACTTGATTATGTTTTTGGAAATGGGTTGGAGTAAAAAAAAAAAACTTTCTCTTCTTTATTATTCCAAAGTCAATCAGGTTGTCTTGTCTTCACCGTCATCATCCCCCTTCCCTCATACCTAATGTCTAATTTACCCCACAATATTCTTAAAATTTTGACCTCTTTCCCTATAATTTCATTTCCAGCCACTCTTACAACGCCTTTTAATCAATATTTTGAACAATATTTTCTCTTCTCTAAATACATCATACTACAGAGAGTTTTTAAGGGTGTTACGGGGATACACTTTACTCTTTCACCTACCTAAAGAGAAAGTTTTAAATGAGTGNATATCATACTACAGAGAGAGTTTTTAAGGGTGTTACGGGGATACACTTTACTCTTTCACCTACCTAAAGAGAAAGTTTTAAATGAGTGAGATTTGAGAAAATTGAGGAGATGGTGTGTGCATTAAGTGGGTGAAAGGGTGAAGTATTGGGTATCCCCGTAACATCCTTAAAAACTTACTCTGTATATGTTACAATTTAATTTGCAAAAAATAAATTTTTTATCACATTTATAACTTACAATTAGCAGCATCAATATTTTATAATTTACCATGAGCAGTGTATCCAATGAGAGGTTTAAATTATAATTCTACTTGTTAAAAAAAAACGAATGCAAATAATCTGCATCTTTTGAGTTTTAATTAAAATTCTGTAATTAAATCCGAACCTTAGAAAGAAGGTCTGTGAGAATACTGATTTTTACAATATAAAAAAAATGTAACTAGGATTGAGATTCGTAGTAGTTTTCTTAACAATGGGTCTCATATCGTTATACGAGTTTTTGAGTAGAATTGAGTAACTATTAAATATTCAAATGTGGTCTAGATGAAAGTGGTCGTGTTGAGCATTATTATTAAGAAAGATTCAGGGTTCGAAAAAATATGATTTATATTAAAACATAAATTCAATAGTTTCAAAAATAAAATAAAAAATAAAAAATTTCATGATTTGTTTCATTTGAATTACTGAAATAGTATTTTTCAAATTACTACCATAAGTTATGTTTAAACTCTCAATAATTCATACTGAAAAGTTCTATAACACGTTTCTATTATACCATCCATACCTAAATATTGTACATTTATATTTTAATTAAAAAAAAAAAATTTTTTTACAAACTAATTAATTGAATTAATACAGAGTTTATCATATTCCTTCTTATATACAGTGTGTTTGAATAAGAAAGCGAAAATTCGGCACTAGCGTTTTTAAAAATCCCACAAATTAGTCTTGTGACACTTTTTAATTTAAGAAGAGTTAACAAAACTTTGGTAGAAACGATTTTCAGGAACTTGAGCAGTTCATAATCTATGTAAAATTTTGACATACTCAATTTTTTATTTTCTGCAAAATCATTTTTCAAAAATTTCGCCTTCATATTTGAACGCACTGTATACATTCTCTTTCTCTCTCTTTCTCTTTCGCTGTTAAAGGCACGACATAATGACATGGGAGTAAAAGTGAAACCGTATGAAAAAAAATCTGTAATACCCTGTACAAAATTAAACTTAAAATACAATTTCTAACTGTTACTTTAGTTTAACTACTAATGAAGTTTAAAATTGACAAACAAAGCTGGTTTCTTGGTTCTTGTTTTTTATAAACCTTTTTTTTTTTTTTTTACGAACAAAAAATTTTTTGATTTAATCAATGATTAAATCAAGTTTACTTTTAAGAATTATGTGAACCTTTGAGAAAGTGAAGTGTCTGAAGGAGTAAAAATTTAATAGGACATTGTTTGAAAAGAGAAGAGAAAGGATGAAAATTTGATTCGAAAGATCTAAGTTTTGAGTAGAATTAGATGAGAGAGGAAAAGATATTGGTTTGACTTTAGTAAGAAGGTATATTGAAAGACATGGTAAGAGAGAAAGTCCATAGGTAAGGGAAAGTGAGAAAGTAGTAGGTTAATAAGATAATTATGAGACCTGATTACTTTGTGTCTAATGATTTGATGAGAGAGACTTGAGATAAGGTAGCCTCATGCCTTTGGTTCGAGTTCATGTTAATAATTGACTCCGACATCCCATCCACTCCGATTCATTACTTTCTCTACAAATCACATCACCACATCCAAATACTACTCACAACCCAACCACTCCACTTTCTCCTTACGGCAAACGACTCACAATGAAAGTCTCTTCAAATTCTACATATACTCATCTACTCCAAACTACAAACCTAACACTACTACATTTTACATACCTAAATCACTCACGTCTTATAACCTATGAAAACATTACTTATACTAACATACCTTTGAGTAGAGGCTACTACCGCAAGGGACATTCTAGTTTTCACCTTTGAAGTTACTAACTAAACTTCTATACAAACCACTCATCTTAATTTCTATCTAATTCCATCTTTCCTACCTGTACAAATCTCTTCAGAAGACCCTCAAGCATATATATATATATATATATTTCTAAACATGAGGTCAATGAACTCAACTCAAAGGTCAATGAACTTTTAGACTTTGAGTACCTTTCAAAAGAAAAGAGTTTCATTACAAAAAACTTCCTTTCTTATTATATTCTCTCTATTTCCTGTTAAGCTTGGAATAATTTAAGCTTAATTCTACATTAAAAATCGACGCATTTCTTTATGTCTCCAATTCCTTCTCGTTTAACAAGTGAAAGTATACCATTGGGAGAGAATCAAGAGACATTTGTACGTAGAAATGTGGCTTTTCTCTCTTTGGTTGTATATAAAAAAAAAAAAAAAAGAAAAAAAAAAGTAGTGTTCATTTTACTAGTATACTGGCGTATCGTTGTGTCCCTCTGACTCAATTTCATGGGAACCGGAAGGTAGGAGAGAGTTGTGAGGAGAGAAAGCAGTGAATTGCTCATCAGAGACTTTTCTAGACAGTAAAAGGTCCAAATGTCCCTACACGTCTTTCAGGATTTCTCTTTTCAAAAGAAAAACTTAATGAAAAGTTGGAGAGGAAACACCAAAAAAAAAATGGAAAGGCATAAACGTCATGTATTTTAAGGGATTATTTGAAAAAATCAATATATGTGAGGAGTTGAGATGATTTTAAGTAGTGTAGACAGGATTTAAAAAAGGTTAAAAACTAGTAAATTCTATTCAAAATACTATAAAATTTTAACCAATTTTTTTTTTTACTAATTGATGTATAGGATTAATCAAATGTTTGAATCCTTCCTTTCACCGTATCTTCTCCCTAAACAGCAGTAAAGTGAAGCCAACACACATGGATATGAATCAACATTAAAAATATAGTACTAAAGTCAGCACACATTTAATTTCAGTTTCATTCCACATTATCATAATGACCTCATTCGAGAATTCGAGTTTAATTGTAGGGAGGATAGTAAGAAAAGTTAAATTTTGTATTTTTAATTTTTATTTTTGAAAGCTGAATCAAACTAATTTGTCAAAAAAGAAAAAAAGAGAAAAAAAAAAACTGGGTTTCAATTGGATCCCAAAGTTAGTCTTGTTACTCTTGTATATGTTTGACTATAGTTGGCACTATAAACATCCACGGCGGGTGAGATAGATAGGTTCCAGAGGGAAGTCATCCAAATTCCATACAAAAAAAAAAAAAAAAAATCTCGTTATTTACGTAATGAGAGCAATGACCAAGTTTCTTTGAGTAAGTTCAGTTGTATACATAGAGAGGTACAGAGTGGAAGTTGAAGTGACGTCGTCGAGTGTAGAAGAGACTAGGATTATTTGACCCTGGTGACTACAGAGAAGAGAAAGTTGGAAGAAAGCGATTGGGAATGAAGTATCCATAGGACCAAGCGGGAGTATTAGATAAAATTTCAACTTTTTTTTTGGGGGGGAGGGTAGGGGGCTAAGTCTAATGTATAAGTTTGGTCGAAGTCTACGGTAGAACAAGTTGTTGTGTTCTGATAGAATGAGCATACGATTACGGAACTTAAGGGACGAGAGGATCCCTATTATTTCTCTCTGATTACCTCCATCGATCCCTCTTGACTAGTAGGACAAAAAAAAAATTAACTAAATAAATCTTGTTATCCTTTCCATTAGTCTACTTTCTCATTTTAGTAGAAAGGAAGAGAAGAAAAAAATAAAAAAGTTTGAAAATTTTGTTCGTAAACAATTTTTACTAAGGAGAGGAGAAAGTGGAAAGAAGAGAAAGTTGACTGGAATGATCAGGGGAATTTTCTCTCTTACAATATCCTCTCTTCCCTATGGCAGATGCCTTGATCTTTCCCTTTCAAATCTTCTATTCTCTCCAATTTATAATTGGATTAGAAAAAAAAAATTTTTTTTTTTGTTCCTTTTACAAAATTTACCAAGAAGAAAGTCTAATAGAATGTATGGGTGAAGAATCCAATTATTAATTACAACTCTCTGGTTCCTAGACTTTACGTAATGGGATTAGACCAAGGGGTGTGTAATTTGAGCCAACCGTATTTTAAGACTAAAAATACATTTCATCACAAAAGTTCTTCTCAATCCATCTACTGCTCTGTCTTTTTTTTTAAACAAACTGTTTTTTTTTTTTCATTTGAAATCTATTTACTGGGCCAGAGGTCATCGGACTATTTATTCTGTAAATAGATAAATAAACTCAAAATTTCGAATTCGAATTCCTTCTAAACATGGCCAAAGCGGAGTAAAAAAAGTAGGAATTTTTGAATCAATTGTGACGGAGAGAGGAGGATGAGAAAACCGTGGAATTGGGTGCCAATCAACTTGTCAAAGATTTTTTTTTCTCTCTCTTTCTCTCTCTACAATTTCTTCCTTTTCGACAAGCTCCATTTCACTAGCTTTAGAAAAACTTTCTTCTCTCTCTCTCTCTCTCTCTCTGGCCTAATGACAAGGGAGGGAGAAAGAAAGACAAATATACAAAGTGAATAAAACCGAGTTCATTGTCTCCCTCCAACCGTTTCACAAGAGAATTTGGGTAATTTTACAACTGGGACGAGATTTCTAGAGTCGAGGGAGTTGGGATAGAGGGTGTTTAAGTTATATCCATAGGAAGAGCAGTCTGTGATGGAACGTCTCAAATTTTCCTAGAAGAGAAAATAAAAATGAGTTATAGACTTTACTTTGGACTCCTCTGGGCTTGTCAACAACTTTACTTTTCCTAACCTCGCCATCACAAAATTCTAGACATTTAGTCTGTTTTTGTCGTAAGTGGAAGTTCCTTTCCATCATCGTCACTCTACCCAAAAGTCTCACAGAGACCTTTTCAAAAAAAAAAAAAAATTTCGTTTAATAGGATTCGAATTCGGATTCGAATTCTATAAACTTTTTTTTTTTTTCTGATTAAAATTTAGTTCCTTTGATGTACGGAAAGTGTAAGGTTTAACTAAATAACACACAAAAGGTTGGAAAGCCGTATTAGAACCCTCTAACTTTATAGGCTTAAATTAGAAATGAGATTACGGGTCGGTGGTGGTGATCTAAAGGAACTTTTTCTTTCAGGTCTCTCTCTCTCTCTCTATTTCTCTACTGAAGAAAAATAAAATAAAATATATAGCCTTAATAGGAAATTGTAAGAAAAAAAAATTTTTTTTTCTTCTTACCTTTCTCTACTTTCACTAAAATGAACAAAAGTGAGTTAGTATCAGTAATAATGATGAGAGAAATTCTAAAGCAAAGAGTTAAGTTTTACANTAAAATGAACAAAAGTGAGTTAGTATCAGTAATAATGATGAGAGAAATTCTAAAGCAAAGAGTTAAGTTTTACATGCTAGTTTAGTGAGAGAGAGATTAATAATTGAAAAAGTGTGTATTTAGTTGGTTAACCTCACCAACGGAACTTTATGGTTGGAGTGTGGATGTGTTGGCTTACTTTTGTTCCTTTGTGGTTGGAGTAATGTAAAAGAGTGTAAAGTTTTTACTCCAATCACTCTGTACTTTTCTTACACTATTTAAACAAATAAAGAACCGTTTTTGACGTTTGTTGGAAATGGTTTAGTATCAAGTGATTCTTGAAAAGTGACGGTGTCTGTAAAAAAAAAAAAAAAAAAAAAAAAGATAACTTTCTGTTGTAAAACTTATTCAAACTTTTTAGAAACTTTCATGTAAATGTTAGTCATTGACATGTGTATGGTGAAAGTTGTAAAAAGTTGAGTGACATGAAGAAAAATTGTTGAAGAATGGTGAAATGGATATTTTGAAAATCTAAAATATTGTAACATTGTTGAACTTTCTCCAAAGATTTGGTCAAGTGAAAGAGATCATGTTATGTGTAAATTAATCATTTACATAATGTAAAAAGAGACTCTTTTTATAGTAATTTTATAACTTATGAGTGAATGTTCTCAAGTTTGATAAATTTGACAGGTTTAATCAGTCAATTTCAAATTATTACCAACTGAATTATATCCGGGAAAGTTGAATCATTTCAATAAATTCATTGAAATGATTCCATGTTCAAATGATATTATTGAAAAAAAAAATAAAATAATAATAAATAATATTCAAAAAAGTTATTTATAATTTTATTCTTCTGAAAATTTCTTCTACAAATGGTGTAATTTTTATGTGTAGGAAATAAAAATCTAATCAATTGTTATCAACTTGTTTAAGTTTCTGTTTTCAAATCAATTGGATTACTAAAACACTTTTATGATTTCTTTTGCTAGCACATTTCAAAGGCTTGAGATAGAGCAATCATCCGTCATTTTTTGTATAAAAAAAAAGTATAAAATTTGAGCCTTACTCAATTTCTGGATATCAATTTTAGATGTAAAGAAAAAAAGAAAAAATGAATCCAACAACCCACAGAAAAC
Source organism: Holacanthella duospinosa (assembly GCA_002738285.1). Lineage (NCBI taxonomy): Eukaryota > Metazoa > Arthropoda > Collembola > Poduromorpha > Neanuridae > Holacanthella > Holacanthella duospinosa. The sequence continues at coordinate 538,045 of NIPM01000014.1, read as the reverse complement.
CGTGAACAATGACAAGAAATAGTTCAGATGTGAGAGTGTTAAAAGTTTATAAAAAATAACATACGAGACTTTCTCTTACTTTAATTACTTACTAATTCTAAAAGTAAAAATTTTGAATAATTTTTGCGTTAAGTTATGTTTAAGTAACATAACAGTTCAGGTGAATTAGAAACGTTAGATAGAAATTAAAATAACATTATTTGTATTACTTTATCATAGTCATTTTGAGTGAAAAGTTATAAGAAATGAGTTAGGTTTTTTGTACCATCTTTAGCTTGACTGTTCGTGGTGTTATAAAAAAAAATAAAGTTCTCCGTCGGCGTCTTGTCTACGGTAGCATTAAATTTTTAAGGGACAATTTTCTAAATCTAATCAGCAATAAAACTCGGTTTAAAGGATCCTTTTTATTTGACCATTTTTCTGTAGACTGTAGTTATTATTGTATCCCAATTTTTTTTTTCTCCTGACTTTAATGATCCAGTGAAAGTTGAAGCTCTGCTGTTTTAGTAGTTGCGCTGCAGGATAAAAGTGACGGCGCTTTAATATCCATTCTCTTCAATTCTTCAACTCAAGGAGGTCACAACAATTCTAGACTTTTGTTTTCCAGCTTTCTCTATGATATGAACATATAGAAAAAAAAAAAAAATTTTTTTTACCATCTCCATCACTCTTTCACAACTAAAATTTCATTACTACACTTTCAGACGTCACTATACTCATGCAGGAGTAAAGTTGTCAAAAATAATGCTTTGAAGCTAAAAAAAATTTTATTTTTTCAACAAAACTGTCTAGTAACCGCGGAAATCTTGACATAATGAATGAAAGTTTCTTATTTATTAAATTATTTTTCTTCATATTTTACAGATTGAATTTCTACAATGTGTACACGACGACTTGAGCATGTAAGTTGTTGAGTGAAGCTTCTCATCTTCTTTAGAATGACGGTAACCATCAACACCAGGTCTCTCTCATCGTCTTTTAATCCAGTATACTAAAAAACTTTTCTTTTTTTTTTTGGACTCATTGTCACTAGTTGAATAGTATTAGAGACAAGTCACTCCTAAGCCTTACAAAATGCATTCTTTCACTACTGTAAAATTAGAAGCCGGTCTATCAACCAGTCGTGTGGAGCCAGCTGTCCGAAGGATTGACTTTACCAAGTACAGACAAACTTCCGGTATTCAAAAAATTTGACTCTTTTATTTGATTTCAAATAAACTTATTTACTTTTTATCCACTTTTTTTTATTTATTTTATTTTTTTTTTGATATTTGGACAGAAGAGGAACAGCATGAGAAGTTGAAGTACTGGCTGAGGAGAGGCATAACCCTTCTCTGTAGTCAAGTTGGAATTGGTTCCATTGTATTGAGCTACACAGTTGTCGGTGCAAGTCTCTTTGTTGCGATTGAGTCACCCACTGAAAGTCGACGACTCTCCGAAGTATCCATACTGCGGAATCGAATTGTTGAGGACCTTTGGAACGTCACATGGAATTACAATTTGATTCACAGAGAAAAGTGGAAAGAGGAAGTTGAACAAACTGTTGTAAATTTTCAAAGTTCAATAGTGCGAGAGATTCGACTGGGATTCGATGGATCGTCGGATCCAATATGGACGTTTCCGGCAGCTCTGATGTACTCTTTAAGTGTCTACACAACTATTGGTACAGAACCCTTACACTATTATTTCTCTATTCACAAAAACCCTTCAATCACTCCACGCTTCTTCTCTACCCATTGTTTTTTTTCTTTCTCTAAACTTCAAATTCGAGATTTTTTTTTTTACTTTTTGAGAATTGGTATATCTAATGTATTGTAAAAAATAAAAGTATCCCGTAGGTAAACTGATGTCAAGTTATGATTTGTTTGGATCTAGGGTATGGAAATCTGACACCTCGGACAGGTTTGGGTAAAGTGATGACCATATTTTACGCCTTGTTTGGCATACCACTTCTACTCCTCTACATGACCAACATTGGAGAAATCCTTGCAACAAGTCTCCGACATTTTTATTTTTCAATTTATCGGTGAGTAAACTTTGAATTCACTTTTTTTTCTCTCTCTCTCTCTCTCTCTCTCTCTCTAACAGCTCTCAAACTACCCGAGATCATTAGATTTAAGTTCTTTTGTCAGCAACTCTCAACTTCTTGATGATTGGAGAGAAAAGGTAGTAGTATCTGGAAATATAAAATTTTGCTGTAGGTGTCAAAAATTTGAGTAGGTGACATGGCGGATGTTAGTGGATTGTTAAAAAAAAAATTGTATAAATCCTACCCTTTTTTCTTGATCCACTAACGAGATATGAATATTACAGTAGTGTTCATGCCGTCGGCAGGCGGCCTAACATAAGTAAAACGACCATCTTCCTCTGTCTTTGAGATGTGAGAAGACGGGAAAATTCCCATAAAGGAAATAGATAGGAAGTTTTCTTCAAAGAGAAAGTAAAGTTCCAAAAAAAAAAAAAAAAAAAAAAAATCATCTGACATTCAAAGTCTTTTCTTCTATAGTAACTCCCACCCACAAAATCTGATCTATTGGAAAGTGTCCAATTCCAAAAAGTCCTATTTCTACCCCAAGTCAAGTGAGGAAGAAGGCTCATGTGTCATTTGCCTACCCCCCTTCACATTTTCTATGGTACTTCATCCAATGTCAGGAGAGTGAGTTGGAGTAGTGCGAATAACATTTCCAAGATATAGAGATAGGATGACTAGTGATTGGTTGAGAATACTGCTGTTAGAAAGAGATACGTAAATCGAAACAGGATTTTCGATATTTTTTGACCTCAGAAACGACCTCAGAAACGACCTCAAAATCTTATTTTTTCCCCTTCATTAAGTAGCTTAAGACTCAACATCCCTTTCACTTTCTCCATTAACTCCAACTTCCAAAATTTCCCATAACACTCTAACACCCATACTTTTAGTTATTTTGTGGTAATTTTTTTTTAAACTTTTTTTTACTGACTAGATGTCAACGGAGGTTGGAAAAAGTACGTCATAGTAAGAGTGAATTTGCCAGTGGGAATCAAGTGAGAGAGGTTGAAAATTCGAAAAAGTTGAATATTTGGAATTGGAGAAAATGGGGAAATATGATGGAGAAGAGGAGAAAGGAGAGAGTTGTGATTATGGATACGAAGTTAGCGGATGTAACTGAAGAAGTTGAAGATGACAGTGAGGAAGGTCGAGCTATTGACATGGCAATCCCAATTTCAACTTGTCTTGTCCTATTTGGTTTATATATTGCCATAGGTTCAGTACTCTTCTCGTTATGGGAAGGTTGGAACCTTTTAGACGGTTCCTACTTTTGTTTTACGACATTGGTGACACTGGGATTTGGTGATTTGGTCCCAGGTGATTCCCACGAGACACGACAGTTGGAAGAAGTACATGCCGAGCTCGTACTCTGTGCTATTTATATACTCTTTGGCATGGCACTCATGGCCATGTGCTTTCACCTCACACAAGAAAGATTCTTCACCATGGCACAAAGAATTGGAAAGGCACTACATCTAATTTGATTCTTGGAAATTTTTTTTTTATTCTATCAACTTTTACAAATTACATCTTATTATTACTATTCTTATGTTGAGAAGGGAATTAAATGTCTACTTATTAGTGAATTTGTTCACTTGTTACAAAAAAAAAAGTTTCCAATTTTGGATGAGAAAGTTTATGTATTTATTAAGAATAGTTTTACTTAAAAAAAAAAAAAAAAAAAAAAAAACTTTTTTACCTTATTTTGTGTGATGTTATTTTTCTTTTTCCTCATGTTCTATGTTTAGGCTAAATGACGTCCATTATGGGGTTTCATTTAGACTTTCTTCCGGTGTGAGTTTTCTCTAGAAAAAAAAAATACTAAAGAGCCAATCTAAACTTTCCGTTCAGTCCCTCATCGCCGTTGTGTCATATTTTACTCTTCTTCTGAGTAGTTTTCTGTTGGCTATAGTCAATTCGTAGAAAGAAAGTAAGGAGTAGAGGCACTGGAATGAGATCCTCCTAACTACACCATAGAGAGAAAGTCGAAGAAAGTCGACCAACTTCAAATGAGAAAGTTTTGTAGAGAAAGTCAAAGATGAGAAGGGGAGATTCTCTCGGGCATCATCCCTTTCGATGTAAGTTTGGAGAGGAAATGAGTCATTTCTAACCCCCCCACCTGTTTGAAAGTGATGCTTAGTAGATGTCTTCGTCTGGGATAGAGGATCCATGTCATGTCACACACACCACTACATCCAATTATATTCACGTTTCTATCAGGACAAAAACTGGGCTGGGATCTGAGGTAAGAAGTTGGTCCTGTCTATTAATAAAATCCACTCCAGTCTCCTTCAGTCTTCACCTGTTTTCTTCCCTTCAAAAAAGACAAGACTTAAGGATTGTCAAAAGGATCAAGTCCGGACTTGTGAGATAATACGAAGAAAGTCCTTGTCAGAAAATCCTGAGGTAATCTTTCACACTTTAGTTCACTTTTAGAAGAAAGACGTCTCTCTTTATGAGCTCAAACTTTCCCTCTACACCCTGTCTTTCTACCAAATCCCTTCCCTTCCTTAACAGGCTTTCTAAGTTTCTTCAACAAACTTTTTCTCCCACGCCCAAGTCTCCGGAGACTGGCCGTTGAGATAAAGTGTCCCGTATTTAATAATACCTCGACGTTCACTCGGATACTCCAATCCTCTTAAGTCTATACAAACTATGTAAATTATTCTCCCCCCAATATAAACTTACATCACATCACTTCTCTTTTCTTTTAACCCTAAAACGAAAACTTTTATCCTATTGTTGAATACAAAATACACTTTATCTCGCTTCTTTCAACCAGTCAAAGTCTTGTCAACATTGAAATAACAAAACTTTATTACCTCATCTGTGGTTATTCATCTCTTTTCTTCTATTTCAGGACCTTAACAAAAAAATAAACAGTCTAATGAATCCTAGGAACGGTAGAGCCACTCGTAGACTAAATCATACTAACCATCAAAACTACCTGGGTTACCCACAATATCTAAAATGATATTAAACCCAGAACTAACCGAGCTACTAACTCATATAAAATTATATCAACCTCACTAAGGAATAATTTAAAGAAATAAAACCATATGTATGTAGTTATGGGCAATCCATATTAGATACAAAACAAGTACATAACAACCAATCAATCAATCAAGAACTCTTAAAAAAATATAATATTCAAATTATAATTCACAATCATAAATGAAATCACTTTACTATATAGTTAACCCTGTATACATATAGAAATAAATGTAAGTAAGTAAATTCGTCCAATTTCAAATAATAAAATCAGAGGTAATACCAAGGTTGCTATGAGAAATTTACAAAAAGCGACTTTGATAAGGTTAGTCCATAACTCCATTTGTTTTTAAATTAACAAAAAATAACCAAACAAGAAACTCAACAAACTTCACCAAAATTAAACAGGTTTTTAGCTTCCAAAATTTATTGGTTTTTCCAAAATTTTGTTTCGTCTTCATCAGTAGACATTTATATAAACTTTCAAATATATTTAGATTTCAAAAAGAAGATAAGACAAACACTAATAGAATTTATGTACCCAGCTTATAGTTCACCATTTTTTCGAATTACAAAATAAATTTTAATTGTAACCTTAGGAACGGATTTAGATGTCGGTCCAACATCCAGGTTCGAAAAAATTTTTTTTTTTAAATGGAGTTATGGACTAACCTTATCAAAGTCGCTTTTTGTAAATTTCTCATAGCAACCTTGGGTAATAATACATAATAACCTAACCAAAATTTCTACACTCAACAAATTATCAATAGTACCAATAAATCCTATATTCTGAATACTAATACAAATACCCTCTTCTCTATATAATAAAAAAGGACAAGTTTCCATAAATTAGTAACCATAATTCCAGACAGACAGTTACAATAATTAGAATCCCCTACTATGCTAAGAAANAATAAAAAAGGACGAGTTTCCATAAATTAGTAACCATAATTCCAGACAGACAGTTACAATAATTAGAATCCCCTACTATGCTAAGAAAGTGATCTGGGAGTAGTAAAAACCTGAAAATGAGAATGATAAAATTTATCTAAACTTTTTCACATTGTTTTGAGTTATAATTTTAGACAAGTGTGTAGTCGTTTTCCCTTGGCTCTTTCATCATTTAACAAGGAGTAGAAAGAAAGTATACATGTCAGTACATCTACTACTCCCTTTCTTCTCTCCTAACATTCTCTACTTTTGTACTATGTATGTAATGTTGAAAAAGAAAAAAAGAAAAAAAGAAAAAAAGAAAAACAAGTATCGTTTCGGAATGTAATTCCAAGCGGAATGTGATAGAGAAGGCGTCTGAGTCTTGAATAGAGATAAATTATATATGGTCTAATGATAAGAATACGTCTGCGCCTTAGAAATCCCTTACGGAGAAAGTAGAAAAGAGAAAGCTAGATTTTAGAGGTTTCTGAGTAAATAGAATTTAACATGAGATTAGAAAATCTCAGGTGGGATTATCTCGTCTTGTGTGTAAATTTCCCTCTATTCATCATTATTCATTATCCCAGAGCTTTTCTCTCTCTCTCTAGAGACATGGTGAGGAGCCCATTTTACAAACTAATCTATTCTTTTATAAAAATGGACTCTAGGCAAACCAACTAAATTACAATATCTATGAATGTATATATTGAAAGTCTACAGTGTGTTCGAATAAGAAGGCGAAAATTCGGCACTAGCGTTTTTAAAAATCTCACAAATTAGAGTCTTGTGACACTTTTTAAGTTAAAAAGAGTTAAAAAAACTTTGGTAGAAACGATTTTCAGGAACTTGAGCAGTTCATAATCTATGTAAAATTTTGACATACTCAATTTTTAATTTTCCGCAAAATCATTTTTCANAAAAACGATTTTCATGAACTTGAGCAGTTCATAATCTATGTAAAATTTTGACATACTCAATTTTTAATTTTCCGCAAAATCATTTTTCANGAACTTGAGCAGTTCATAATCTATGTAAAATTTTGACATACTCAATTTTTAATTTTCCGCAAAATCATTTTTCAAAAATTTCGCCTTCTTATTTGAACGCACTGTATAGTGTATCCATAATATGTAGAAAATCATTAGAAATTAGAATTGAGAGACATACGGATTATCCGAAAACCATATGCTTCTACTCAAACATGTTTCTAATTTTTTAAATGACTCAATCATGTAGTACTTCTCTCCAAAATTTACAACTATTTCTACACTAATATTTATCAACTCTATTAAAACTGTTTCTTTAGGGTCTAATGATAAAGTTTTGATTCTAACTTAGATCATTTAAATGTTCTTCTATCTCTTCCAATGATGCGTATTTCCTTTATTTCTATAGTTACAGAGCATCATTGGAGAAATTTGAGTCGGGAAGAGCTCTTGATAGAAAAGTGAATCCGTCTGTTCTATATAGGAAAAGGACAACAAGAACCGGAAATAGAAGAGGGAAATAAAGTAGTAAGAACAGGAAATTAAATATCTGCATCAAGCATTTAATTTAGGTTTAAAATAATTCAATTTCTCTTTCACTAGACTCTTACCGCAACAAAAGTCTCATAGTTTATATTTTCTCTATTTATGATTTCTCTTGATCCAAACTTACCACCAACCAGCAGGCCCTCAAAAAGGCACATGGCACGTCAAACAAGACACTGACATTATGCTTCCCAACTTTCCACAACAAGTTCCGTCTCTAACTTTTCCAGTCAAAATTTTTTCTTCTTTTCAGACTATACTTTTTTGTTTTTCTACGAAAACTAAAAGGAAAATGGTAGAGCCGCGAGTGGTCCTTTTGAATTACTTTTTTTTACTTTTTTTTTTNTCTACGAAAACTAAAAGGAAAATGGTAGAGCCGCGAGTGGTCCTTTTGAATTACTTTTTTTTACTTTTTTTTTTTTTTTTCTCAACGACCAACATCAGCGGTTTCTTTTCAAACATTGAAGAGAACATGACACTCCTTTTTTTTCTCTTCTCTATCACGAATCTTCTAATAATATAATGTTCATAAGTTGAATAATAAATAATTAACTTGAGTTAGTANTCTACGAAAACTAAAAGGAAAATGGTAGAGCCGCGAGTGGTCCTTTTGAATTACTTTTTTTTACTTTTTTTTTTCTTTTTTCTCAACGACCAACATCAGCGGTTTCTTTTCAAACATTGAAGAGAACATGACACTCCTTTTTTTTTTTCTTCTCTATCACGAATCTTCTAATAATATAATGTTCATAAGTTGAATAATAAATAATTAACTTGAGTTAGTANCTCTTCTCTATCACGAATCTTCTAATAATATAATGTTCATAAGTTGAATAATAAATAATTAACTTGAGTTAGTACAGGACTTACTAAACTTTTGAATCCTCTGCCTTTCAATACTAAATTTTTATCCAGATCTGATACATCGTAGAAGGAATTAAATGAAATGAGTATAGAAACTGTAGAATTCAAAAATATTTAAGTCAATCCACTTAAAATTCACTTTCCACACTTGCTCATTTGAGAATGAGTAGTAAGAAGGTACGATGAGCTAACTTTTTAATTTGAATTTACAACACTCTAAATTACGCCCACTCAATTTCAGAGAAAATGAATTCTAGTATGTACTAGGATCCAAAACTTTTTTTATCGCTATATATACACAGGGTTACCAAGATAAAGCTTTCTCACCATTCTACTATGTATTACTTTTATCGTAATGAACAAAATCAGACTAGACGAGAATTATACATAATAACATAATACAGGGTGTTTAACATTTTTAACGTGGGATCTTTCGTACTGCAGTAAAAAAGTGTGAGAAAACGACCCTGCAGTATAGGGTGGGAGGAGCTACGATTAAATTGGAGAAAGAGGGTGCAAAAAAAGATTAAACACCCTGTACATATATGTACATAGAGAGACTATCGAGTAATACATAATTTAAAGTGTATTAAAAATAAAAAATTTGAAAAATTGATNTTTTGCACCCTAGAAAGCATGACGTCATTTTTTCACACTCTTTTGCTGGGAGCAGTATAGGGTGGGAGGAGCTAGGATGAAATTGGAGAAAGAGGGTGCAAAAAAAGATTAAACACCCTCTACATGTATGTACATAGAGAGACTATCGAGTAATACATAATTTAAAGTGTATTAAAAATAAAAAATTTGAAAAATTGATTCTTTGGTTCATTAAACTCTACTAACACTCACTCATGATTTCTTTTATCCTGAGTTTGCCTACTTTTGTTTATTTTGGTGAGAGAAAAGACAAGATCGTTTTACTCCCATCAAACTGTAAGAAATGAACGAGAAAGTCTAGTTTTAGTTTTCCACTTCATATTAGGAAGAAAATGAATTGAAATTATTCTTGAGAGGAGGTTATGAAAATAAAATAAATAAATGGTCCTTATTTATTTGAAGAGGGAAAGTCTATAGTGAATGTTAATTTTTAAAGAAGGACTTGAAGGTCATGTGAAAGAGTTATAAAAAAGTTGAGGGAAGTTGTTATTAGGTAATGTGAAATTCAATTCGCGAATCCGTGGTAGTGGTTGGATCCTTGGTTTAGGATTTCATTATATTTCATGAGAGGAAATATTGGGAAGTAGGACGTGAGGGAGTGTTTCTTCGTGACAGGGAAGGCTAGGGAAGAGAAAATGTTTGAAAACCCTTTTAACAAAGGAAAACAAAGCGTAGTTAAGGCTCAAAGAGTGACTGAGTGGAAAATTGAAGAAGAAAAAAAAAATATATATCCCAGCAACAGAAGACTCGTTTTCAACCATTTCGATTAGAAAATCACTGATGTTTCCGCCTCCAGCACTTTCAGTCTATTTTCAAACTAAAACTAAAACCATTCCCTGCCTTTTAATAAGAAAAATAAGAAAAAAGTAACTCTAAACATACCTTATGTTTCTACATAATACATTTTCTTTCTCTTCACTTTACTGTACAAGGAATTAGAATCTTTTAGCTAATAATAAATATAGTAAATAGTGTTTGTTTTAAATTTATTTTAGAATTATACCCGACCATTGAGTCATTTAAGAGTGGATTAAAACTTTGGAAAAAGTAGAGAGAAAGTAAAGAGAACAAGTGTGTGTGTCCGAGTTGGAGTCGACTCAACCAAGATTATTAAAATATGACAAATTATTTTCAACACTTGTTAAAAAAAAAATGTTAGAAAGTTGATGGTGTATAAATATGAAATGGAGATGAGTAACGGGTTGTAGTTTATAAATAGAAATAATAAAAATATTATACAGTGGTCAAAATATCATTAGCCGAGTGGATGTTTTTGGGATAATTATTGAAGTATGCAATCTATCAATGTGAAATTAACACGAGTTTTGGCAAATCTTATGAGAAATAACATATCAAATTCAATTTTTTTGGCTGATTAGATTATGAGATTTTTGCTCGAACATAAAAAATTGGCGAGTGAAAGCGCAAAATATTAATAACCGAGGTGGTGAAAATTTTGAATTACTAATTACTAAGTCGATAAATTTTACCAAACTTTTTTCAAATTTAATGCATTTGAATTTTTCCACTAACTTTTGAACGGTTCAGGAACGATTTCGGACATACAGAGAGGTTCAAATTTGACTTGATCTTTTTTAAAGAAGTCGATTTGTTGCTACTACAGATAATTATTCGACACTAGTCCCTTGGTGAAAGTTTTTCTTTAGGCTCTGGTTTCAATTTGGGTCTCGAGTTTTCGCTTTTCTTTAAGAAATTATTGATATAGGGGTGTGTTTTTGCTAATAAATTAGCAATCTGTCAAATTGAGTCACCGAATTAATGAAGAACTACAATTTTCCCTCTATCAACTTCGCTAAATTGCTTTTTGACTGCCATTGTCGCTAGAGACAAAATTGGCATTAACTTATAATTCAGATATTATCAATTTATTACTAGTTAATTATAATGTGTTGAAAAAATTTAAAGATTCCTAGTNAGATGTATTCAAATAGAAAACAATATAATTCACTGGAAGAGCTTAAAACGGCGGAGAAAGCAAACTGGGAGAGAATCCTAGAGTCATTGCTTCAATCATTGTCTTTATCGCTACCAAATCAAGTTTTCTAAGCTAATTCGACTAAAGAACGATGTATTAATTATTAAGTAAAAAAACTGGTACGATACGTTGTTTAAATCCAGCGTTTTAAGTAAATTAAAGCAACTCGGCTATTAATATTTTGCGCTTTCTCCACTTTCATTTTTACTTTCTCTTGCATATTTTGGATACGGATTGTCCCAGGTGCCTGAGATTTTGATATTTTATTTCTCACCTTATTATGCACCTCTGACGTTAATTTCACCTTGACAGATTTAATACTTCAGTAATTATCTTAAAAAAGATGCACTCGGCTAATGATATTTTGACCACTGTATGTATAAAAGAGAATCTTGTGCTTTTGCTTTCTCTTTTCATTTCTTTTGGTGGAATGAGTTGAGATTTGTAATAAAAAATTCTCTTGTTAGTTCCTTATATCTTTTCTTAATTTATTATACTTTTGTCTTCCAAAAGGTCCCTTCCCTTTCTTATTCTTTCTTTGAATCCCTTTGTTTCACTCTGTCCTCCCTTAGCTCATAATTTGACATCTCTTCCAGTCTAATCAAGTAGAGCTCAACCTTTGGGAATAATTAGTTTGTTTTCTTGTAAAAACAAATGAGAGAGAGTGAAGAGTGTGAGGGAAAAGAAACTATTTTCTGACGACAGTTTCAAGTGTCATTTCCGACACTTAATCTCTCTGGAGAAAGTATATAAGGTACTGAACTTAACTATCTACTCGCTTAGATTTCAAAGAAGACTTTCTCTCTCTCTCTCTCTCTCTTCAAATACTAAGTTTCTATAACCAGACTTTAGACTCTTGGGTTTCCGGTTGAACCTGAAGAGAATAATTTCCAAAACTAACTGTTAATTTTCCTGTAATAGGATAAGAATTAAGAGTAATTTGGTAAGGAGAAAGTGGAGAGACTCAGAGGATTTGAAGATGTTCTTAACAAAGAGCCGCTATGGCACATTTACTCATCTTTACGACTGTCTAATTCTGTTAAGAGGATAGTGAGAAATCTGAAGAGAGAGTTGAAAAGTTAAAAAAAAAAAAAAAAAAAAAATTTTTTTTACAATAGAGAAAGTCGTGGAGTTGAGTCAAAGGGATTTGCTTTCACTTCTTCCTTTGGAGTTGCTACTCTTAACTTTCATTATCTTAAAATAAGCTTCAGATGATAATAATAATAATAATAATAATAATAATAATAATAGTAATAATAGTAATGATAATAATAACAAGACTCTTTACATCTGCTTTCTCCAATTTCTCTCATTAAGGTCAACTTTCTCTTGAGGCTTTTTTTTTATCAAAATATTACTTAAGTATTTATAACCTCTTCATGCCCATCTACTAAACTTCTCTTGTTTCCATTCCCTCTCACCCTTCCCCTCTTCTCCCTCCCCCCCTCCACCCTAATATACAATATATTATAAATATATATAATATATATAATTTAGTATATTTATATAATAGTAGTACGAACAAGTCGGAAAAGGCTCATTTGTGGTTTTTCTCTACCATTACGTAAGAAAGAGAAATTTAAGGAATTGTTGGAGAAAGCAAGAAATAAAGTTTTAAAATTTATTTTCTCAGTTGGTTATTATTCCTTAAGCAGCTGAAATGGATCCAAGTTTCTTTAGAGCAACAGTATAAATCAACCGATTTTCTAGCTAGATGGGTTCTTCTGTTGTCGTCCTTGAGACTCTCATTGTACTCTGACTTTCACCAAAGCGTTTTCCATTGTTGATGAAAGAAGAAATATATTTTGAAACATAAGCGGGTCTTGACGTTGTATTAAAACTAATCCTTTGTGTTTCTGACATGAGGAAATAAGTTTATGGAACGAGAGGAATTAAGTACTCCTGTGACCACCACAGAGCTTACTCATATCCAATAGAATTATCAGATTCTATGAAACGCCGCTTTCTTTTTTTTTTCTTTTTTTTTTGTTGTTGGTTTTCGGCTTTTAACTTTCCCTCTCATATGCTAATACTGTTGATAAGTTGTGAAATGTTGTGAAATGGAAGAGGGCGGAAGGGGTGGTAGTCGTAGGTTTTAAATAAATTGTAGCTTACGAACCACGAGATTTCAAACTCTTAGGAGTAAAGAATAAGTAGTAAAAGTTATGCTGTGAGATTCAAAAGTTGAGTCATTTCTCAATGATATGGAAGTGAGGAGAAAGCAAGTTGTATTTAGGAATTGTCTCATATTATTCTTTCTATTTCGGACTCTTTTGAACTTTTTGAGATGATGGTAGCCATTTCATAGGATTTCCTCAAGTATTTTGACAAAAAAAAAAACAACAACTCAGAATTTATTTCCAATTTTGTAAAGTGTACCATGAGATGAGTCCATAATAAATTTTTATACAGAATTTCCGTTTTTTTTTGTTTCAAAGATTCCATCAACATTACCAACAACTCTTTCCTTTGATGAAGAAATATGTGCTCTTTCTTTCTTCCTTTGTCTCAGAACTTTCTCCAAAAAAGTATAATTTCAGAGATTTTTTTTTTTTTTTTTTTTTTTCATTTAAAAAAAAAAAAAAACTTTTCGTAATCAACTATTCAACAGAAGACCTGAAGATTTCGTTGGAATTGGACTTTTTCTTTTTGACTGTTTCTCTTAAGTATTTCCCATGGTGACTAAAGTTGATTAGAGTGACAAGTTCACCAGCTTGGAGAAAGTTGACATTTACTATTTGATTTCTTGTCGTTAGAGAAATGACTTGTCTCCAACCTCACCGCGTCAACGCCTCTCCCCACTTGAGACTCATTTTTCTCAAAACTTTATTATGATCCCAGCTGTTTTCGTCAGTTCTCTAAAGTGAGAGTTTTTTCTGGGGGGAGTTGTTGGTGGTGCTTTTAGGGTAATTGACCCTTAGAAATCCTAACTTGAGGGAGTCTAACTCAGAGACACAAGTTATAAAAAAAAAAAAAACTTGGTGAAACTGAATGGACATAATTATGAAATATTATAAACTTCTTCCCCACAGACCTATTTTTGTTTTCATCATCACATCCCCTCCACCCTCCCAAACTTCCCTCCGTCTCTTCTAACTTTTCAACTTTCTCTTAAATAACTTGACTAAGTATTTCTACTCACACTTTTGCTTTCACTCCTCTCTAAATCGTATAATTCTTCAACTTTCCAACAAAATTCTCCTCTCTTAAGGAACTAAGTCAAAGGCACATGGTCAAAGTTTTGGGACAATTTATGATTTATACCCGTCTCACCAATAGATTTACACCAGTTATAAATTCACACGAAAGGAGTTGAAAATTTAGAGGGAGAGAGAGAGAGATAAGAAAAAAATACCTGTTAGAGAGCTCTGGCTCAACTCCATGAAGCATTGTCAGAAATTATAAACTTAAAGTTTTTCACAATATAATTCAACTCATTACAAAAGCTAGAAGGATGAATATCTTCTAATAAATTTAAATTGAATCAAACATTAACATCTATTCACCTCACGGGGTTGAGATTTCTCTTCACTTTCACTATTACTTAACTCTCTCATCTGCTTCTGTCACTTTTCTATTAAAGAATTTTGAAAAGCAAAAAAAAAAAATTTTTTTTTTTTCTTTTGATTTCTTTTGAAAAGAAGCTACTCTCTGTTGAATAGAGTGTGGAAAGGGTGGATGTGAGACGGAGTATAAGATTCAACCTGAGATTAATCACAGACCTCGTCGAGTTGAATGTCCTCTGGCACTAGACTGTCATACAAAAGAAATCAATCTATCATCTTAAGATTTCTTTCTGTCTCAAAAACAATTTCCTAAAATTGTGTCGTAAGGGGATGTGAGAGGGTCCTCATGTATGAAATAAATGAAGGCATTGTGGAGAGTGACAAGGAGACTTTTCTTTTCTCTCAACTAAACGATTATACCAAAGTTATCTTATTGTGTCTGACATATTGGTACAGTGTCGTGTGGTCTACAAGTTCTGAGAACCAAGACCAGAAGTTCTAGAGAACAATGGATGTAGAAATTGTTGTGAGAGTGTAGTAACAATATTATTAGACTGTTATGTTATCTTTCTCTTTTATTTCACAAAATTTAGACAAACCAAAGTGGGGAACCTCCATTCCATTTATCCATTCTCTACGCCCCTGTCACATAATTCCAACAAAAAAAAACGAGACCTTACTCACTATGACTCCAATTCAACAAGACAGTCCTTCTCAATTCCTTACAACCAACCAACACTTGTACTTTTCAAAATTTAATTACATATACTTCTCCTCATTATAAAAAAAACATAACTGACAATTCTTTCTATTTTATTTTTATTTTTTTAATACTAAGTCAATCTTATAAAGACAATCCGCTGTCTCAATTCCTTAAAAAAGAGTATTACTTGGAATAAGAGAGAGAGAGAGAGAGTAAAAAAAAAGATACAAATTAGATTTGTCTAGGCTCTTAAGCCCACAATAAATTCCATGTTGTCAGAGAAAGTGAAAAGATTCATTCAGAGATGCTTTCTCCAAATTCTATTCAATTCAATTCCAACAGAAATGAACTTGAAGACTCTGTCTCCTGACTTTCACTTTTCATCAACACCAACCAATCAAAAGAGAGTGAAAAAGACTTACTCAATCCTGTATAAATTAATTTCTTTAAACAACTTTCTACTACTCCCAATAATTCTTTATAATTTAGAGAGCAAGTGTTGGGAATTTGAAAAGATAGTCATTGAGTCAGTCGTGAGAGAGGTGGATGAATGAGACGAATTGGAAGGAGTTATTACTGACAGTGACATAAGATGATATGGTTGTAAAGAATAATATTTCCTTCTGTCTGACAGGATATGAAATATGAAGACATTAAGTAAAGAAATATATTTATTTTTCGTTATCATAGTACTATATAAAATTAGTAAAGGGAATATGAGAAGAGGTTCTATCAAGAGTCTGATGCATAAGTTGTGATGAGGAAGACGAAAGCTTACTTTCTCTTCTGGAAAGGTTCTATTCTGTAAGTTTAGGTTGGAGTAAGGTTGGAGGGGAGTCAGAGCCCGTCGAGTCATCTCAATGTTTATTATGATTGTTTCTCTGGTCTCCCTCAACAATTGAATTTTCCTAGACGGATAAACCAGAACCCAGCAGATGGGAGTCTGCTTCTTCTGATAACAACATCCAGCTTCAAACGACCTCTTCGCCATGGGTATCTACTTCTTTCCTTACAGTGATGACTCTGGAGCTAACTCACATCTCAGACACCTCAACCCACAACTCTTATCGTCACATCACATTCTACCACAAAATATTACTTGTACAATTCCCATCCGACAATTACCCCCCTTCTCGACAACTTCGCCTCTAGACAAATAAAAAAAGTTGGATTTATAGACTATAAAATTGAGTCAAGAAACCTCACACAGTTTGTCTTAGCAACAATATTTTCAGATCTTCCTTAAATACAGTGCTGGAAACATTTTTTGATGAGCGCGAACCTCCTTTTCAGCCATACTCTTTGCTAGAGAAAGGTCTCCGCTAAAATTTTTTCCATTTTTTTTCCGTTAGGAAAATTTTTTTAGTCTGAAATTGCGCGGCACACAAATCTAAACGGTTACTCTTACTCTCAAAAACATCTCTAGTTATTAAATTTAAACAATTTAATTCACTGCTTTATGCGTTTAAATATGTGCAGAATTGAAAGAAATTGAAGTAAATTGAAGACAATTTAAGATTTCGGACTAAATATTCCAAATAATGTTTTTTTTTATTTAATAAGAACCTGCTTTTGCTCTGTTAGATTATAAAAAAAAATTTTTTTTTTTGGGGAATTTATGAGAGAAAAAAAAATAGACTTATTAGATGAGAAATCAGTTGAGACTCGCTATGTCCTGCCTCCGGCGCAGACCTATAAACTTCTCACAGTCTCCTTAGCATTTTTTTTTTTTTGAAATTTGAATGGAGAAAGAATATGGTTCATTTAAATAACTCTCTGTATCTATAAAGCTTAATAATAATTTTTTATTTTTTTAATATTTTTTTTAAAGGTTGCCAGTGTTTTATTTTTCGAGATGAGGTTTCCGAGTATTGAGTTGAAGGGAAATGAAAATTTGAGTGTAGTATAAGGCTTGTATTTTTTCTTCCTGGGTGCCTGACGACGAGAGAGTAAATGTATTTAGTATCTCTGGATTCGTCTTTTCCCTCCTTATTTCTCTCTGGTTTTCCCCCATTTTGTAGAGAAAGAAAATAAATTGGGGTAGCGTTAGGGAGTGGCAGAGTGGGGGTATAGTTTGAACTCAAACTTTACCAACAGGACTTGAAATTCCGTTTTTGAAATCTACAGATCCAACAGAGAGTCAGAGTGTGTAGATTTGATTTGAATTGAGAAAGTTTGTTTAGGTAAAAAGCTGGAAATAAGCACTAAGTCCTAAGGACTAGAGAAAGTGAAATAAGAATTTATAAAAGTTCTTCATCACTCTCACACTGAGCCCTTCACTCCCATCAACACAAACGCACATCATTACTTATTTTTCCCTCGCCAGGAGAGGAGAAAGGAACTCAAAGCATTCATCCATCCAAACCCACTGACTCAACACTCCTTGTCTCTCTACAAGACCTTACAAAATTTTCTGACTCATCTCAACATTACAGTTGAAGAAATTTCTTCAAAAAATTCAAAGGAAAAAAAATGAGTTGTTCATTAAAAAAACTCTTGGGAAGTCAATTTGGAAGACAAGAGTCGGAGACGGAATCCACGGAGACGACAGAGAACCAACTCAAACTCTCGACGGAAAATTTAATCCCAAATTCCACTGTCATTGGACTCTATTTCGCAAGTACTACTATATGAAATTTTTATTCTTTTTTTTTTTTTTTCAATTTCAAATTATCAGCAAAATTCGAATGAGCAGACTCTGTTATTTTCTCTGTTAGAACTTTTTGTAGTAAGTTAAATTGAATGAGGATGATGCTCAAGTCTAGATTCTCTAAATAAGAAAATAATAACTTTTTCTCATATTATTATAATACAATATAACTCTGTTATTTTTTTTTTCCTTTTTTTAGACATGCAATCAGTCAAGTCAAAAGAATTTACTCAACTTCTTGTAAAATTCTATGAACAAATGAACAAATCTTCTGCATCGTCGTCTTCCCTCTCATCATCTTCATCACCCATCTCTACATCTCCGACAAAGTTTCCAATGTCGTCTACTACCTTTGAAGTTATCATCATTTCTTTCAATGAAATTGAGAAAATTGTCTACGTTCCTGAAAATTCTGGTCCATTTTTTTATTTTTCTGGTGATGGAGCTCGAGTGAGACAGGTTAGTTTGAATTAATACATTTTAAACATTTACAATACATAGTCTATCTGATTATTGGTTCTTTCAAAATAACCTTCTTTCATCTAAACTTACCAAATAACGTTGGTCTTAAAGAACACCCAGAAACTTCAAAATAATAATGACACGAGTAGATTGAGGGAAATAAATTTATAATAAGAAACTTATCTTTAGTAATTGATGATTAGTTTATTAAAAACTGAGTCACTTTTTCCCGCCACCTTTTAACCTCAAATTATTTTGAAGTTGGTGCGGTTTTTCTAACTACCCCAAAACGAATTTTGAAAAAGGAGTAAAGAGGAGTGCGCGGTTTTTAGTTTGGAACAATCTCTACAAATCTACAATTTATCAACTCATTCATTGTCTAGCGCTAGCTCAAGTTCTTAATTAAGTTTAAATCCTTCTCTTGTGTTAGTAAATTACAGTGTATAAACAGTGTGAGAAGTGACTAGTTTCTCTGTCTTTAGAAAAGGATTTGAATAATATTTTCTTCTTGGATATGTCCTGGAAGATGTGTTGATTGATGGAGGAAGGGGTTGAGTGTGATTCAATTAAATAGCCCATCTTCCGTTTCTAATGTCCAGAATATGTAAAGAGAAGATTGATAAAATCATTTAGACGATTTAGTTCTTTATGTAAGAAGAAAGTAAGACTTTTGGTAAGAATTGTGAGATTGAGTCTTAGTTGTCGCTTGGCCGTTGTTCGGAGTGGAGAAGATAGAGACGATGTGCTTGAAACTGTCCATTCAGCTTAAAAGTTTAATGTTAACGCCTAGTTTTATGTGAATCTTAGAAAACTGGGGGAAGAAAGTGCCTTGACTCCGCTTTCTTCCACAACTTAGATTCCCATACTTTTTTTTTTTTTTACATTTTCCCACATTTTACTAAACTCTTGGGAGAAAAGAAAACAAAATGTGAAACTTTGACTTTCTATCCTTGAAGGTAGTTTAAATGGCGTACTTACAGTTTACCATCTCAACTTATCATTTTCTCCTTAGAACTTAACAACTCTCTATTGTTTATGAAAGAGACAGGAGAGAGAAAAACAAATATGAAAAAAAAAAAATNGGTAGTTTAAATGGCGTACTTACAGTTTACCATCTCAACTTATCATTTTCTCCTTAGAACTTAACAACTCTCTATGTTTATGAAAGAGACAGGAGAGAGAAAAACAAATATGAAAAAAAAAATATATGTATTAACCCTTTGACAAACAAAAATAAAAAGACAGCAGAAAGGCTATGACACTTCATTCATCACTTGTTTTACAAGTTATGTACTATCCAAATAGGTTATGTCAATTATTTAACTTTCTACTACAAATTATAAGATGCAGAGATTTTGTGTACAGTAATGTCGGGTATACTATCCAACAAAAATAAAAAATTTTGTTATTTTTCTTTTACATCTGTTTAACAGGATTTCATTTCCATATCTGAGTATTACTTAGGTTTCCTTCCCCCTCAAGTCAGGAGTTTTTTTTATTAGAATATCCAATTTGTATGCAGTTGATGAAAGAAAAAACTTGTTTCTTAAAAATGAGATTTGATTCCACAATTTTCACGTGTAGTTTGAAACTTTATCGTACAAAAAAAAACATTTCTTTTCGGTAGATATTACATACGTGTCGGTACTTATGCGAGTGCATAAACTTTGTTGGGAGAACATAAGCGAAAAGCTTGGATCCTATCGAATACTTTATAACCAACTAACCAAAACTCCAAGATCATATAAAGGTTTTTTATACCAAGTGAAAGTAAAAGAGAAAGTAAAGATTGGTAAAAATTTTTTTTTTTTTCTTCTTTTTCTTCAAGACTTATAAGAGTAAAGGAAGAAATGAGCATAAAGTGACANGTCGGTACTTATGCGAGTGCATAAACTTTGTTGGGAGAACATAAGCGAAAAGCTTGGATCCTATCGAATACTTTTTAACCAACTAACCAAAACTCCAAGATCATATAAAGGTTTTTTATACCAAGTGAAAGTAAAAGAGAAAGTAAAGATTGGTAAAAAAATTTTTTTTTTTTTCTTCTTTTTCTTCAAGACTTATAAGAGTAAAGGAAGAAATGAGCATAAAGTGACAAGAGTGAGAGAAAAAAAAACGTATCATGAAAATGTTGGAATTGGAATTGCTAAGGCAGAATGAGAATCAAATAATGCATCCCTTGTAACTTGATCTCTAATCAATCCTACGACACATTTCATTAAATCTTCAAAAGAACTTTCTACAAAGAAGAAGAAAACTAATTCTTTTGTACGAAAAAAAAAATTGGATGAAAGGGATCTTGATCTAACAGAGAGAGAGTCATAGGAGTTAACTAGTATTCTACAGAATAGAACCATATCCGATGAAATTGAAAATTATGTCCGAATAATGTTCACTTTGAATTACGTTATATTCCCAACGGAATTTCTTTTTTTTTGTCATTATTCCATTTTTCATTCAAGTCGTTAAGATTGATATTTGGAATTATTTCCATCATGTAACCACGACGGAGATTCCCTAATCTGACTAGAACATCTTTTTTCTCTTCTTGGAAATCTAGAGCAAGCATAATGAAATGAATAATAAGATGGATCCATTAGATTATTTTCCATAATATCTCTACCTACTGAATACTTATTTCTTAAGGAAAAAAAGAAAAGGAAAACTTTCACCCAGTCAAAGTAAAAGGAAGCTCTTGGAATGACAAAACTTTGGATCATAAAATAATCTAAGCACAATACCTTTAATATGGGCTTAATTAATTTTATTTAATTTTTTTATGGAGAAAAATACTTGGAAGTTTTTACTCATTTTGTTTTTCATGACACCAATCTACTAATAAGTAATTTCTACCAGATTTAAGTAATTTTTACCAGATTTGAAAGGAAGAAAAAGCAAAGCTACCACTCTTAAGATTCAATAAGCTGTAAAAACGGTAGAAACACCCGTAGGCTAAACTAATAGGTATTTGTACAGAATTATTATCAAAACTCAAGCCTAGAGCATTAACCGTTGATACCTGAGACGTCAACAATTGGTAGTTGTNTACAGAATTATTATCAAAACTCAAGCCTAGAGCATTAACCGTTGATACCTGAGACGTCAACAATTGGTAGTTGTAGTATCAATTTTAAATATCTTCAATAGAATACCGGATGCATAGAGTTATATAATTATATAAACCATAACCTAATTCCAAATACCTCCATGTCATGAATACATATACCATACCTTCTAATATTATAATCTATAAATACCACCAGTTTCGATGAATAACATCTTGGTTCTAGGCAGACAGACATACCNTACAGAATTATTATCAAAACTCAAGCCTAGAGCATTAACCGTTGATACCTGAGACGTCAACAATTGGTAGTTGTGGTATCAATTTTAAATATCTTCAATAGAATACCGGATGCATAGAGTTATATAAAACCATAACCTAATTCCAAATACCTCCATGTCATGAATACATATACCATACTTTCTAATATTATAATCTATAAATACCACCAGTTTCGATGAATAACATCTTGGTTCTAGGCAGACAGACATACCAGTTAGAATACCCTACTAGTACATACTACAGGGTGAACCAAGTTAATCCGGGCCGTAGAAAGTCGCTTTCACCAAAAAAAATTTAAGACAGCAAATAAAGAGCGCGAAATAGAAAAGTTGTAAGGAATGAAGTTAGCGTGTGTTTGAGAAAACATTCCTCTGGAAAAATAAATTAATTTAAAGAAAGGCGATTCTGTAATGCTGAAAGATGGGTAGTTGAGAGAATGAGGAACTAGAGGAATGGGGTACGATCCCTTGGCATCTATTCCACCTGACTCAACAGAGAACCTGCCGACCCCTCCTCTCTCTGTCTCTCTGCTTTGCTCCATTGCTTTGCATCGGAACAGATATTTTATAGTGATTACAATAAAATTAACTTCACTTCCATCATTTACTATTCTCTATCGCCTGCCCCAACCCGTTTTTGGTGAAAGGCCAAGAAAGAAGGCCCGGATTAAGTTCGTTCACCCTGTACTAGTACTACTAAACTAATCTAAGGGTAATAAAGAAGGGAATTGGATCATAAGTTTTTTTTCTCTCTTTTAGAATTCATTACAGAAAGGTGTAGATGAAAATATGTAGAATATAAGGTATGTAGGTAGAGCGTGATTTGGGCGTGGTGAAGTGATTGAGAATAATAATTTCAAAGTGATAAAGTAAATTTGAATTTGTCCAAATGAGACTAGGTCCATCTTTTTGGTAAAGTACCAACAATAATAGTATGAAAATTAAAAAAAATCCGAGTAACGAAGATATGAACCGCTGAGAAATACTGTTTAGAATGAATAAGTCTTGATTTCCATATATTTTATGTTATTGTAATTTGAATAATTTTTTCATTGTTAATCAATAAAATAAGTATTTGGATTGATTCCAGAAGTGGAAGTGAGTGGTTTGACTGGAGCAGACTTTGAGTGTTGAGGAATGGATTGTTGAAATAATTGTAAAAATGAGTTGGGTAGACAAGTGGATTACATAACCTCTATCGAGACTTTTTCCCATGGACGTAATAAGGCGTAAAGGAAATGTGAGAAAGCTAAATCGATCTCATTAATGCAAATGGTTTCCTTTCCCCATTCCATTTCATTGCTGGCAACTAAAATTGAGTATATGCAAAGAGGATATTTTCACGCCTTCATTTCTTCCTGTTTTGAGAATATTTGGCAAAGATGTGCGAACATTTAAAAAAAAAAAAAAAAAAAAATTGAGCAAAGATAAATATTAGTTTCCAAGAATTCCCAACGCTTTTTCAACTTTCCCTACCCACTTTCTTTTCCCTTGTGTCAGCAACCAAAGGAGAATAAGAGCTGAAGTAATAATAGCATGATAAAATCTCTTTCTTGGAATAACAGAGGCATCCTAACATATATTATCATTAATTCTATGAATTGTTACATTATAAACTTCAAATTTGAATTAGGTTTTGAGTATACTTAATTTTAATTAGTTTGAATTGCCCTAGGAAATCAAACTAAACTATTCATAAAAGTGAGTGGTGGTGAAAGTGAAATTTTATTTATATTAGTCGGTTGGTTATATAATTTATTTTTTTTTTGAAAAAAAAAAAAAAAGAAAGAAAAAAAAGAATTAACTCTACTGAGATGATAATGAGGTTGAGTGTGTAGATAAAATCCTGTCCTACCCCAGGAGGTTTGTGTTATACTATGTTTATAGTTAGCTCAAGCCTTCCGGTTTGATTTGTGCTTTCTCTGTAAATAAATTTAAAGAGAAAAGTAAAAGAGAAGGATTTTGGTAAAATAGTAAAATGGTAAATTAGTCCTTGTGTCTCTATTAGGAATACCTAATCCGAAAGTATGGGGTCCATGAAACACCAACACTAATCCTGATGGATGGGCCTTCCGGACGTGTTATTAATTTCCATGGGAAAGAAAAGATGGTGGAGGATCCCAGTGGTATTCAGTTCCCTTGGAGACATTCATCCTGCACTGACATTTTAGGCTCAACTCAGTTGATCACTCTCGCTTCTTCTACCGCTCCAAAGTCTCAACTTCCCAAGGAAGCTGTCAAAGGTCTTCTATTTGGAGCCTACTGGGTGAGACTTAGCGTTTATCTTTAACTACTTCCAAACTTAACTTTCACTAATAACACATTTACTAAGTACTTTTCAATACAAAATTTGATTATTTATTATTTTTTTAGTAAATTAAATGATAGTGATGAATTTGTAGTATCCACCGTGTAGGACCTTTGTCTCAAGTCTCATCGAGGTTTACAACAAAATAAGATCCAGAGGAAATGAATTTGAAATTATTTTCATCAGTTCCGATAGGTATGAATGTTTTTATACATAAATATTTATGTTTTTACTAAATGTCAAGTTTGAGAACTTAATCCTATTACCTACAACTTGGTACTCAAAGTTATTACTTAATAATACATGCAGTACTGGACGCATTTGTAGACGAGCGAGAAACTAGTAAGTACATAGTAACTTTTGAGATATAGTCTTTGCTAAAGAAAATCTTAGGATAAAATTATCTTCAAGATTTTATTCTCTAAGAAGATTTTTATTCGGGCTATTTTTATATGAAAATTTATTAAAAAGAGTGGCGATTAAAAAAAAAAAATTAAATCACTAGGATCACCGAAAATAATTCTGAGACTTCTATCTTTTATAGTATAGTATAGTATCTCAAAATTATGTTTAATAACACTTGATTTTCAATAAATGATAACTTTTCATACTTCTTCAATTCTAGAGACTTAATTTTTTGTACAGATTTCTACAGATTTTTTGTACTATTCTACTTTTACATTAATCTTTCATTATAAAATGATGATTTAAACGGAAAAAAAAAATAAAAATAAAAAAAATTTTTTTTCTAGTGAAGAAAAAACTGGAGATAATTTTAGTGTAAGACTTTCTCCAACTTCTACATACATACATAGGTTCTCCCCTCGTCCATGAATGTGTCCCACACTGTAATATAATGAGAGTTTACGACCTTTAGTACTAGTAACATAATATGCGTTACTAGAAGATGACCTCAGTCCATATCACCACTCTAACCCAGTTTGAAAGAAATATCTCTTGAATTATTCTCAAAGTTCAAAGATTTAGATTTCTGTAGGACAAGTTTGAGAGAGATAAATTTGATCTGAGTCAGAGGATATTATTAAGTTAATCTTAAGATTTGGTCAAGATGATAAGAGAATCTGTAAGAATTAGGACATCCTATGACCTGCGGATAACCTTTTGTAGATGAAAGAGAAGGTTGAAAAGGTACAGAGAGACCAAGACTCAAATCATACTCAACCACGTCTCTCTCTCTCCATTCTTCTCTATCCACCAGATTTTTTTTTTTTTTTTCTCTTTCGTACTTTCACTTTCTCCTTCCCTTCTACTTCCGTTCTCTATTAATTTCTTCAACTCTTCTCCTTTTTTTTTTATTTGTTTCTTTTCTCTCACTTTCGTCTCGGAATTATCACCCATTCCCAAGCATTTAGGTACTTTTGTAACTTTCTCACGTAAAATTTTATCCCCTGTGCCTCTCATTCCAACTAACTTTTCATCTCGGAGACAGAAAGTTTGATACCATCAATTGTGGACAACTCTCTCTCTCTCTCTCTCTTTTCTCTGAACAAACTTAATAATTTATGAATCGAATAACCATTAATATTACTCACTTTCCCTTGAGAATAAACTAACGGAAAGATGGATATTTCATCACTCAACTCATCCCTTTCAAATCAAATTCTCAAATACAAATATTTGACCTTGGAAATTTTTAACTCTTTATGGCTTTAGAGCTCTAACTTTAATTTACTTACTATTGGTTACCTAATCTCACTAAATATATTTTATGACTAAAAAAAAAAAAAAAAATGTTTGAACTAATAGTATGGTTTTATTTAAAGAAGTGCAGAGTCCTTTGAACGATTTTTTTCTCAAATGCCATGGTTTGGAATATCTTATACGGATGAGAAAGTTCGACAAGATCTCACAAGTCTCCTTAATATTAAAGCTATTCCGACACTCATTATTATGGATTCTGAAGATAATACTATCACTACCGATGGAAGGACTGAAGTGAACGATGATCTCGACGGATTCGTAAGTTTAGAGATTTTATATATTCTCACTTAAGCCTTTAGTCAACTTTAAATCTTTTGTCATGAATATGAAATTCCTTTTCTTCACCATTTTCTCACAACTTTTTAACTCTAATCTTACTATCCAAATCCAACTCAGAAAAAAAACTAAAACTAATCCCTATTATTTGAGTCTATACAGTGTTGACCTCAATTCAATATAAAAAAAAATACAATACTTGGATCAAAAATTAAATTAAATTAAATTATTTCTTATTTTCCATTATTTCTATAGGAGTTTCCTTGGTATCCAAAACTTGTAGAAGAGCTTCGTGACAGACATTCATCTGTGCTCAATTATTCACTTTCACTCATCTACTTTATTGGTAAGGAACTTAAAATTAACAATCACTTTTTTACTTCAATCAATTCAAATCGTATATAATAAATATAAATATATAAAAAAACTAAAAATCAGATAGTACTTTTATAATGAACAAAATGAAGTTATTGGAGTCAGCAGTAAATTTTTTTTTTCCGTATCAGGAATCTTGATTCGGATTGAAAGCTCACATGATGGAAACAACTCCCTTTGCTTTTCCTTGACACATTTTCTAGACAACTTTCTCCATTTGACTTTTTTTTTTTTTTTTTTTTTCTAAATAACTGTCTTCCTACTCAAGCACGGTCTGTAAGAAATTGTAAGAGTATTCAATAATTTCTGGGATAGAAAAAGATAAAAATCGAATAATACTGATCCTTTCCTAAGATTACGAAACGGAAATGTGAATCAGTTGAGCTAGGGATTTTATTTTTAGTACTTGTAGACAAAATGACAACTCATATACTCATATTTGGTCATGTTATTTATGAAAGGAGAGAAAGCTAGGATATTACAGAAAACTCAAATGGCGTTATTATGGTCCATTTCTTGGAGACAGACTCAAGACTCATAAGTTAGGGACTAAAAAGTTTAAGTAAAGAGTTCTTTCGAAATATTTCAAAACCAATAGATGGGATATTCACTACTCTAAACTTAACAATTATGAGTTAGAAATGGATTCATAAAAATTTAAACATTCTCGAACTAATGAATCGTTCTGTTGTCCCTTGAGACTCAAAATTGATCACCGCTAAACGAAGAGATAAAAATTATTACTTAACGAAACTTTTTTTTATTATATATAATTCTCCAGGGGATGATGATGCGGAGTATGACAGAGCTGAAGAAATTCTACTTCCAATTGTAACTCAAATCACCACTGACTCAGAAGTGGAGGAATCATTCCAACCCAAATTTTTTATTGGGACTGACGTAAGGATAAGAAAGAACTTTCTCTCCTTTCTCTTTCATTTTCTGTAGAGTAAAAAAAAAATTAAACTTTGGATTGTTCCCCTTTCCCGTGTCTTTCCCTCGACATGACTTTTAGCTGCAATAAAACGGGACGGGCAGACACAAACAAAAACACTTAAAGCGGAGATAGATGTTATTCAATTTCAAGTCCATTTATTTCCGCAGGAGCGGCGAGTCCTAATGCCTCTCACCCATTATCCAACTCTCCATTATTCGAGCCACGGAGTCTTTATCCGTGGTAACGACTTGTCATTCATGACTCTAGGATAATGCACAAGTCTTCGACAACCAAACTTTAGGATTTTGACTGATGGCTTTTCTTTGACATCCTGTCCCAAGCTTTTCTCATTTTCTTTTCCGTCAAAAAGTCTTTCCTTCTAAGTTTTTTCTTCGTTTGGCGTT
Organism: Holacanthella duospinosa; assembly: GCA_002738285.1. Classification (NCBI taxonomy): domain Eukaryota; kingdom Metazoa; phylum Arthropoda; class Collembola; order Poduromorpha; family Neanuridae; genus Holacanthella; species Holacanthella duospinosa. The sequence continues at coordinate 510,352 of NIPM01000014.1, read as the reverse complement.
AAGAAGACGGAGATTGGTGGAATCCCAATTAATTTTTTCCTCTTCGCTGGTTGGTGGGGCTTTACTTCTGCTCAATTTTAGGAGGATTAGACTATAGTACCAGTAATGCTGGTGGTTAGATATTTTTTTTTCTCTTTTTTTTTTTTTTTTTTTTTTTTTTTTTTTTTTTNGTGTAAACCACTTAACTAAAGCTGGGATGTAATTATGACTTTCAGTCGGAACTGTCGGAGTCACTGAGGCTCTTCATTGATCTGGAAGAGACGAAGGCCTTTGTCCTAATCCTCGACATTCCCAACTTCCGCTATGCCCTTCTCCTCTCTCCCCAGATAGAAGATGAAAAACCTGTCAAAGACTTCCTTCATAAATTTCAAACCTCTCAGATCCAGTACAAGTACATTCAGAGTAGATTTATCTGACACTTTTCTTCGTAAATTTCATCGGCCCAGGAAATCAATTCATCAGGAAATAAATCAGATGTGACAGGTAGCCAGAAGGAAGCCTTTGTGAATTAATTCTTAAACCCTCTCAAGTCGCTTTTTCTATTTTTCAAGACCGGGAGATTCCCTCTTCAACACTAAACTCAACTGAGAAAATAAACTTACTGTAAAAATAACTGTAAAAATAAATTACTAACTGGATGGAAATCACTTTTGTAGCTTCGTCCAAGAGCTCCACAAACATTATGAAGAATCACGCCAGCAAGTTCATAATCATTTCCAAAAATTTTTCAATTTCAGTCGTCTGAATAATCCCGATGTTTGTTTCAAATAGGTCCAGCATCAAGACATCCGTCATTTTCTTAGCAATCGACTCAAATGCTTTTCCGAACAAACTTTAGAAAATCAATAAAATGATCAGTTTTTTTTTTCACTTTGGAATGACCAATGGTAACCTACTTATGAGTGAGGTTCGTAGCAATTGGTGGAATTCCAATCACATAATGTGTAGACAAGGTTTTGGGAACCATCATAATCAGAGGTAATTCTCTCATATTCTTTCCATGAGGACTCGAAGAAATGAATGCCTGAAGTGTATGATGAGCCAAAAGATTGAGACAACCTGGATTAGCAAAATATTTTGAGTCCAAACTTCCCTGAAAACAAATTAATTAAATTTTATATCTGATAGTTTGATCCATTCTTGAAATGTAAATCCTTACGTATTGGATAACGGTATAAAGTAAGTCATTCGTGACGATAATTTGTTTCACATCGAGAAAGATCTGAACTTGTGAAATCATTCCGCCGATTATTTGCTTGGCAACTTCTATTCCCTCCATAAGTAATGATTTCTTTGTTCTAAATAACTGAGCGTCAGATTGACCAAGATATAAATTAATTGTCTTACTTGCACAAACACTGAAGAGCATTGAAGAACCGAGTTCCGAGTGTCTTTTCCCCAGGCTCCTCCAATAACGCCAATACGGATAAGTAATGATCCATGGCACTGAACTTATACACGTATCCATATTGAGCAAAGAATGAGCCAAAGCTCATGTCTTCCAATAAATCATACTTGTCAGCTTTCTTACACAAGATAGTTTTGAGGTCTTGCCGAAGCGAATAGTTCATCGCACAAAAAGTTTGTCGCACTTCTTTGAGAGGAAGTCTGCCAGAAAATAAGTTACGAAGATATCAGTATTCTTTCAATAAGAATTAGTTTTTATCAATGTAGTACCCCACTTCAGCTAAATATGCATGCAATCGCTGCGTGCCCTTACAAGACCATAGACGGAATTTACATCGCCATGCTGGTGTAGCTTTCATGCTCGCGTACAAATTCCAATGACGGTATAAGAATAAGTAGAGCCTACACAAAGAAAACTGAATTATAAATGTTGTCTAAATTACATCATGTAGAAGAAATTCAAGCCCAATGTAACTTACTCATTCTCAAATGAGATTTTAAGGCAAGACAATGATGAAGTACTTTCATGTTGAATACGGGCAACGTGATTTTGTAACTGACTCACTAATAGAGTGTAATGTGGTCGATCCATTCGATGCTGTATAAAATGCTCAGTCAATCCCACAATAGACCACCAAACAATTTCGCTGTCACCGATTGACTTGCTCCATGCGACTTCCAAAGCAATCAGTGAACTCTATAATGCAAAACATTAAAATTTAGCTTAAATATTATTAAATAAATATTATTTGATTGAGTTCATACAGGTACGCCGTAGTAGTTATGTTTTGTGTAGTTGAAGATAACCTTGTTCCGATTAATTTCCCAGTCTCTTCTATCTTTTCGTTTCTGTACCAATTCAGCTCGTCGCTCTACTCCGCGCTTTCGTTTTCCTCCAGGAGATGGGCCAGCGCCCTCATCTTCCTCTTCCAGTTCTTCATCTTCCTCACTGGATTCATCAGACTCCAACTGTAATTCACAAATCAAATGTGTCATTTCTTCACTGTGATTAAATATTTGTTCTGTACTATTTCTTGATCAACGCGAAATATATCATCAAATGCAGGAATATCCTCGTTATCCTCTGCCGGAGTAACAATGCGAACCTGGAAAACAAAATCATTAGAAATTAAAATTTATAGAGTAGAAATGATTATATCCTAAATGTTTTTCTAACAATTGTGTTCATTCGCTAGATTCTCCCCGGTACGTTAATTATCACATCACCATCGCCGATAATAGCAATGAATAATACAACCATGACATGACTGACCTTTTCAAAACTGTATGGTAGAGAGTATATGACTTAGATCTCACCTGTTTGTTCTCATTATATATGTTCAAAATATGTGTAGGTCGATGACTGTCTATAATGAATATAACCACGTCCGTGGGATTGTCAAAGAGATCCATAACATCCAGACTCCCACCACAATTAATAAGCACCACACGTCGGATCTTTGAAAATAGAAAAACATATTCATAAGAGTTAAATCAATAAAAAATTTACCAAACTTTGAACCTCCCATTCTAAAGCCCCTACTTACATTGCGGTAATCATTAAACTTTGCCTTCAACTCCTGTACTCCAGAAACACAGATGACGATATACGGATTTTCATCTATTCTCAGTAAGTACTGAAGAATCTTAGTGCTACATACAGAGTCGACATCATAACCAGCAATTATAAGTACTCTCTGGAATCAAAAACGTACAAAAATAATAATAATAATAATTTTATAACTTATACATTAATAATTTAAATTCTATTCATTACGATACGATCCTTCCTCTATTTTTTACAATAATAATATCTTATGAAATATATTATGAATTATTATAATTGTAACAAAGGTAAATGAAAAATACAATATTTTCACTACTTACATGTCCAAGGAGTAGCTCATAGAAATCCTTCCGATAGTGATCCACATACATCGTTGAATATGACGTTAACAACAGAATGTAACCAACAAAATTCCAACAAGAACCCTAATTAATAATCCTGCATACTAAATTACACAAGAATAAGAAATTGCGTACGTTGCCAGATAATTGAATTATCTAAAGTAAAGTAATGACAAATAAAAAATGTCACATTCACTCAACACTCAAGACAAACGGGGAAGCGAGGAGAGGTATTTATTTTAATAGAGAAAGAGTGACCCTGGCGGTGGCGTGGGCAAGTCAGTGTTGCAGTAATGACCTTTTAATTTTTTGTAAAAACTAAAAAAAAAAAAGTGACCAGCCTGCCGCTTGGTTATGTTAAAAATCAAAAAGTAACCCGGGTTATTACCAATTTTAGTAAACTACTTCCGGTCGTGCAAAAAGCCACATTCACTACCCTACAATCATTAGGTATGGGCACTGAGACGGGAGGGAAGGACTTTACTAAATCTGCTAATAACATTACACAATTACTAATAAATAAAGTGTTACGGAAGTGAACGTATCATTAAAATTCACTCTAAACTTCCCAATTCTTATTAAATACTAGTAAGTTTTTTTGTTTAGAGTAGAAAAAATTAGTAAGGTATTTTCTATACCCTTTACAATGCCCATTCTAAAGGTTGTAGTGTTTGGGAATTACTTTTTAGTATGTATAACATAAGAGATCCCTCCAAAAATCACAATTTTCCCGCTTCTTTATTTTATTGGTTTGTTCCTTTACCACCTGATTATAAAAACAATTGGAAGGAATTACTAAATTCAATGTATAAAAAATTGAGGATGGATTCTCATTGGTCTGACTATATTCTACTCACACCTCACCTCTACCTCCTCAATTTGTGAACAATTTTTGAATCTCAAACTACAATTTCGTTTCTCATAATTTCCTATCCTATAATTATTGTTATTCTGAGACTGTTTAAATGATTAACAATTTAGTATGTTAAGTCTAATTACTAGTATGTATTTTGAATTATTGGAAATAATAAATACTAGAAAATTTAAATTAAGGTAGTAAATATTAAATTAAAGTTTGTGTACCAACTAACTAATCATAATTTAATTTAATTTAATTTAATACTCAGAAATACCCTAAACACAAAAATTTATTGAATTACAACCTTAATCATAATCCTAATCATATTGTTTGAAACTTGAATTTGTATTGGTTCACTCGTGCCTAAAGTATTTTATCCAGTTTCGTATTCTCGTCAAGAATTTTGAGTTGAATTAAATAAGATTAATTTATCAGACTTTTATTTTCAATTTCTTATTAGAATTAATATAAATCTGATGCTGGAAGTTAAAAAAAAAATTTGAAATAAATAGTTATTTAGATAGGCTGTGGATTTAGGCACCGCTGCTACTGTTGATTGTGTAACATCTCCATTGTTGTATCATCTCATTGTAAGATCCAAAATTGAGCTAACTAAATTTAATTAAATCTAAATAATGGTTGTTAGAATGAGATGTTAGAATGAAAACTCTCTGCCTAAATCCTACCTTTGGATAGGTAGTTTAACTAATTGAGAAGACTTTAGTGGAATTGAATTAGCGAGGTGCGAGATGATATTTAATAATTTCTAATAGAGTGTGACATGCCCATAAATGCATTCGTTGAACCAGTAGTCTCTGGTATGGAATCTTGTTATACCAACAACTGGGTGTGATCTTCTCGATCATCTGTTGTCTTCTCATTCACAATACTCCGTACCTAAAGTGTCATTCTCACTCTCATTCTCGTTCACTCAACATTTTATCTTTAGTTGGCAAATCTAATTAATTTAAATTGAACGATGGCATCACAAACTCAAGGTATTCAACAACTCCTAGCTGCTGAGAAAAAAGCAGCAGAAAAAGTCGCTGATGCCAGGAAACGTAAGAAGTTTAGAATATTGTTATATTATTGATTTTTTGGTATAAGTACTAATTTTTTTTGATGTATGTAGGCAAAGCAAAGAGGCTCAAACAAGCAAAGGAAGAGGCTCAGTTGGATATTGAGAAATATCGACAAGAACAGGAACGGAAGTTTAGAGATAAAGAAGCAAAGGTAAGTAGTTCCCCAATGTTCATTCCTCATCCTTGTATTTGAATGTCTACTAGTAATTAATGAATTTTTTTTTTCAGCATATGGGTTCTCGGGAAGATGTGGCCTCCAGAATTGATGCTGATACAAATCGTGAGATTGAGAATATGAAAAGACTAGTAGCTGGCAACAAAGAAAAGGTGAAATAAAAAAATTTATATTTTGAATAGCGTTAGTTCCAACTTTACAACTTTACTTACATGCATAAGTATTACTAACTTTTCTATATTAATTAGGTAATAACTCGGCTTTTGGATCTAGTCTGTGACATTAAGCCGGAGCTACATCGCAACTATCGCCCCGCTTCTTGAAATTGAAATTTCTTCTAACTTCAATCATCATTAACTACTGCATTTCATGAGTTAAATATAGTCATCCCTTTAGATCTTTTAGTATCAGTTTAGTTGATAGGAAAATGGGAATTTAAAACAACGTTTATGGGTATTGTACATGCATTCCATACTATCAAAGAGTACGATAACTTATAATGAATAAAAATTTTGATGAAATTAGAAGTTCAGGATTCAAGTAGTAAGAGTGCTATTATTTGTCACAGCAACCAACTGGACATATTTTGTTTTTTAGAATCTCTATCGATGTGAGTTTATTCGTTGCTTCACACCGACGACATCACGACGTTATTCAATAATTATTCTTTTTAGACCATTTTTTTTACAAAATGGGAGCAGCATGTCGAAAATTGCCGCTTGACGAATTTGATAGTTTCTATGACCGTCCAGATGATCCTGAAGCATCAAGTAAGCTCTTCTGACAAATTAACGCTCAGCGTCCGTCATTTCATTATATGATTAATTTCTTTTCAGCTTACTTTGTTGGGAAAAAGAAACAAATTTCAGATGAAAAGTGAGAAGAAATAAACGCTTTATCAAAGTATAACTATTTGACTTAAATTTTCAATTTACTATTTTCAGATTCACTGAAGTTAAAATTGACGAGAAGAATTCCGTTCTAGTTGCCAAATTCGAAAATAAGTATTACGCCATCAGTGACAAATGTACTCATGCTGGAGCGTCTTTGGCAGATTCTCCTGTTAAAGACGGAAGAGTTCGATGTTCTCAACATGGCGCCTGTTTCGACCTTGAAACTGGTTTGTCCAATCACAACGCTTTGTCTAGATGCTGGAAATCCTTGAAGTTGTCTATTAATATTTTGCAGGGGACATTGAAGACTTTCCTGGATTCGACTGTATTCAAACTTTCAAAGTGGAAACTAAGAGGGGGAACGTTTTTGTAAAGGTGAATCCAGCAAAATTAGTACATGGAATCATAAGACCAATGGTGAGAATGGCAGAAGAGTCACTCCGCGTCGTGATTATTGGAAGTGGTTAGTGGTAAAACTTTGCCTTAACTTTGATTGGTTCTACACCATTTTAGTTTCTTTCTAGGGGCTTGTGGGTATTCGTGTGCTCAGACTTTACGCCAAGAAGGATACACAGGAAGAATCATCATGATTACACAAGATAAGTATTTGCCATATGATCGGACCAGACTTAGTAAGAATCTAAGTTTGGATTTTGATGATGTCAAAATACGTAGTGCGACATTTTACCAGGCAAGAAGAGCGATAGAGTAATCCCATGTCAATTTATTGAATCCTTAATTGTTTTCTCATAGGATAATGACATTGAAGTTCTCTTGAATAAAACTGTCCGGAAACTTGACATTGATAATCACTTGATTTACACAAAAGGAAGTTCAAAGGCTCAAATTTCATATGACAATCTCCTCATCGCTGTCGGTCTTAAGTAATTGATAATTTAAAAATAGTCTACTAAAAATAAATTTGATGCAAAATGTTTCTGTTTTCGAGGCCTCGCTTCTACGCTCCAAGTGTTCCAGGATGTGACTTGAAGAATATCGCTGTACTCCATTCTCTAAACGATTATCTTACCATTTGTGAGAAGGCAATGGGGAAAGAAGTCGTCATGGTTGGCTCATCTTTTGTCTCTATGGAACTAGCAGAGATGCTTAGTCCCGTTACCAAAGTTATCCATTTGCTCTCACGGAGTAAAGTACCGTATGGACTTGTTTTGGGGGAAATGACGGGGATGAACATTTTGGAAGTCATGCTCAAGAAGTTCAACAATATTGTCTTCCATCCCACTGATGAAGTTCGTCAGTTCCTAGGAAATCAATCTGGAGAAGTTACTGCAGTTTACACTGTGAAAAAGCAAACTATTCCATGTCAGTTTGTAATTGTTGGTATTGGTGGACTTGCAAATACGGAATTCCTCGAAGGAAGTTATGTAAAACTTCATCCTGTAGATCATTCCATCATGGTGAACAAGGTGAAATTTTTTTCAAAATTAGACATTTAGTGAGCAGAAATTCAAAATTTTTAGTAATAATGAGTGCTAGGTAATCTGTGAGTGAGGAATGAAGTGATGTGATTTTGTATTATATACTAACAATATATATATTGGATACGTATTTTGTATTCTTTGTTCATTCTAGTATCTAGAGACAAGTGCCCCCCAAATCTTCGCCGGAGGAGACGTTGTGAATTTCCCGTTTTGCCTATCCTCTAGGGACCGAGCTTCTGTCACTCATTGGCAAATGGCGTGTTTACACGGTAGAGTTATTGCTTTAAATATGCTCGGAAGAGAATTATGTATGGATGATGCTGTCCCTTACTTCTGGACAAATGTTTCTGATGTTACCATTAGATACGTCGGTAAGTATCACTATTTTTATAAGTAGCATTTCCAAACGAACAAATGTCTTCTTTTTAATATTTGAGGTTATGGCGAAGGCTACGATGAAACAATCATTTATGGGAATTTGGAAGTTAGCTGTTTCTGTACTGTCTACCGTCGCCGCCGAAGACTCGGTGCTGTTTGCTGTGTAGGTTGTGAGCACCTTGCTGCTGAACTGGCTTTACTATTTGAGTTAGAAAAGGAATGGATTATTGATATCCCTCCACCGATTCTTAAGAAGTTCCCAGATCCACCTATTAATGGTAACTCAAACGATAGATAATTGCATTTAAGACGATGACTGAATCTGATTAAATCATAGCTGATGCATACCACACTATCCGCAATGAGACACATACAAAACAGCACGACTTGGATGTTTTCAAAGTCGCTCCACTTCCTTTAGATTCTATGGAAATTGATCGTAGAAACAAAATCCTGAGAGCACAACACCGTCCCTTTGGATTCGACGTAGTAGTCCACCATCAGGAAGAAGATGCAGATAAGCAATATGCTTTGGAATTGTTCAACATGCGTAAAGAACAATTTGACAGGCGACGTAAAGACATTATGCTTCATGGAAGACACCATGGGAATGTTTCTCTCTCCTATCCAATTCCAAATATTTTGAATGCAAATGATACTTCTGAAAAGCCAAACCAATCAGTACTTCCTTCTCCAATCAATCCCAAACTTAAACGTAATCCCCAAAACTCAGATCCACAAGAACCTTCGACTTCCAAAAAATTAATCAACCCACCATACTCTGGTCCACAAGAACCTTCGACTTCCAAAAATATGAACAAACCACCTTACTCTAGTCCACAACAACCTTCGACTTCGAGAAAACCAATCGATCCACTAAATTCTGGTCTACAAGAACCTTCTGCTTCCAAAGAAATTAACAATGCGATCAACGAACCATACTCTAGTCCACAAGAGATTATGAATTTAAAAAAATCCATCAATTTATCAAACCCTAGTCCACAAGTGGCTAACCCTTCCAAAAAGAAGACTTCTTTATTAGTATCTCTACCAAAGGAACTTTTGACTCCTAAAAAATTAAATCCACCAAATTCGGGTCTTCAAGACTATTCGACTAACAACAAAGCCACTAAACAACCTAACTCTAGTCCTCAAGATCCTCTGATTTCCAAAATCGTCACACCTATACCACTAACTCCTTCGCCTTCTAAAAAGTTTATGAATCCTCCATACCTCGCACCTGCGCGTCCACCAGCAAAGAAACATTCCATTTCACCATACTCACCCGAGTATTCCACTTCTAAGAAACATCAAAATCCGCCACAAGATAAGAGCTCTTTGACTCCCAAGAGACCGCCTCATCTGTAACTGGATCCTTCAACATTTTTCAAGTAAGGCAATCTAATCCCACCCAACGCCACGGCTTATGATAATACGAACTGATTCAAGATACCGCTCACCATGTCATTGGAAGAGTCCTCTTAAAAAAAATAACTCTACTTGTCAAAGTAAGAATTAACAATAAAAATAAACTAAATATTTCACAATTGAAAGTATTTACTCACGATTAAAGCTTACATCACTAGTGAGTCCATTATTTATGTTTACTACAGAGTAAACATACTGATCAGAAAGGAAAAAAAAAGGAATAAGGTAGTTGGTGAAACTGGATAAAAATATTCGTACATTATTTTAGACTGCCACTATTATAGGTTAGCTCATAGGCGTTTGAGTATTGACTATACGAGACTAATAACTGACTAAAACACGGGTTGAACTTAGATTCAATCAAGTTCTTCTTAAACTATAAAAAAATAATTCAAACTGTAACAGTTTGTGTTTTAGGCATAATTTAACTAATGCAAAATCACAATAAAGTAAGGGCTTTGAGTTCACAGTATCTGGACTTCAACTTTTTCAGCACATATTATAGTAGTTATTTGTGTCCCATTGAGTGTTAAATTTTGACTTGGCATCCTCTGCCTTTCACACTCATTGGAGCCGCATCTAAGATTACTTGTGACTGGTGGGTAGATTTTCGTCACAAGTATTTGTTCCATTGTGATTTGATTCCTTCATGTAATACTTATCAAGGTACTGACGCAACTTTGTGGGGTAGTCAGTCATAATTCCATCAGCTCCGAGCCGGAGACATCTTTCGTACTCATCCTCTTCATTTGCAACCCAGAGATAAACCTTGAAATTGAAATATGACTTTAAAAGTAAATATCTGAGTACGTGAGATACTAACTTACTTGTATGCCCCGCTTTCGTAAATGACTAATTAGTGGTCTCCAAACTAAAAGCGTATCACAAAACCAGAAGAGAAACCTCTCATGCAAAGCTAAAGACTCTACTTCAGCCAGTCTCCGTCTAATAGGAAAACGAATAAGTTCAACAGCGTCAAAATTTTACGTTTCTACTAGAGTTAGGATGAAAATTGTGTAAATACCGCTTGATTGATAAAGGAAGAAATACTTCATAGTGCGTTTCCTTCAAAGGAGCAAAGGGTAAAAGTCCTGTTATAGCCATGAGAAGCAGAAGAATAACGCGTCTTCCAGAAAAGAATAATCCAACCGTGGGATCCTAGAAGAATTACATCGAAATTAAGAATACATTGATTTTATAAAAAATATATCGCAAAAATATACAGCATTATAAAGTCGCAGACAATCGATGTGATTAAAACTTCCCCAGACTGTAAAATGCTGACGGTTATGTTTTCGAATAAGATTTGCAACTTCACTAATGAGTTGAGGAGAGTTACTATCTTTGACGTCAATATTGATTGGAAGCGTCGGAAATGCTAAAACAAATCAAACGGAGACATTTGAATGCATGCTTTTCATTTAATACAATATTCGCAGTTAATATGTTATTCCAACCTTCGAAAACTTGGCTTAGTAATGGGATGCGTCGCTCATCCTCTGTTGACAGAGTATCAGTAAACTTGCATCCTTTTCGAGATGGAAAAAAAAAATCAATGAAACCTAAATTATTAAAGATGATTGCTGTGGTAAAAAAAAAGTAAGCATACCTGGAATTGTATCAATAGAGACAGCTATAGCCAGAGATGGTAATTGGTCATAATCAAAATCAGAGATAGACTGTGGTAGACCCATAAGGCGTATCATGTCACGATCATGGAAAACAACGACTTTCCCATCCTTTGTCATTCGAACATCCAACTCCAGCATTTCCGTTCCAGAAGCGACTGCTCTGAAATCAAAAAAAAAAAAGAAAAAAAAATTCTCAAAACTATGGTACTTTCTAATGTGTATGTCCATAAAAATAATTCAATAAATAATGCCAAAACCTTCCTTCTATTATGAGTTCAATAATTCATTATCAAGGCGCACCAAAAGCATTATTTGTATCAACAACCACCTTCCTATTTACCTATGTTCCGCTCATTGAATTTTTATTGCTGCCAAATCAGTCAAATAGCACACTACCAGTTTCTCAAACATTCCAATTTATGTTCAATAAATATTTAAATATGAACTGATCATCGACACATACATAAGCTAAATCTGCTTAAGTTACAATTAAATGAGAAAATTTTTAAATAGTTTCTATATATTTTTTTCAGACATTTCCATACCAAAATCACTCGTTTGGCTACTCGTCTGATTGAAAACTACTTAAACTTAATTTGTATATATTTGTCAAAAAATTGACCTTATTCCTATGAAAATTCTTCTTCAAATACTTTCAATGTATGGAAACATGGCAGCAGTAATGGAGAAAAGAATCTTAAGAATACTTACAAATTTTCTAATGTCAGAAACATTAAAAATTAAGATATAAGACAAACCTTTTGAAATTATTAAGCGTANATAAAAGAATCTTAAGAATCTAACTTACAAATTTTCTAATGTCAGAAACATTAAAAATTAAGATATAAGACAAACCTTTTGAAATTATTAAGCGTATTTTCATATCCCTCCGCCGAACCTGCAGTAAAGAGCAAATATCATTCATTTCAAATATAAGTACATAAATAATGATAAATGTTTATGTTTAAAAATATAATAATTCATATACTTTTAGTAAAAAAAAAATTCTTTTTCGCTTACCCCCACGATGACTAATGTGTCTAGCCTGGAACTCTATTTTCTTTTTTCGATGAATCAAATGAGGAAAATTCCAGAAGAGTGCTGAACAAGACACGTATGTCAGGATTCCAATTGCTCCAAGTCCCATAGTTAAATAATCAGAAAACAGAAAAAAATTATAAGTAATTAGTAATTGTGAGTTAAGTTATTGAGTTTGGCGTTGATGAGTGATGTGCTCGTGTCGTGATGCGATAGTTTTGGTAAAGTGGATATCAAGGAATGTGAGAAAGGAACTCAGTGAGGTGAAACTTAAAACTTCCTGGATTTTTAGGACTTAAGACATGTAAGTAGTGTAAGTTGTTGACCGATTATTGAGGCGAGGAGGGTATATACCATGAACCTCCAACACGCCAACTCGTCAACCTTTGGAGTTCCTACTCAGCCTAATGCATTTACATAATAAATATAAATTAGGAGGAAATTGTAGTGTCAGTGAGCAGAGCAGATGTTCGTTTGTTCGTTAGTAGAAAATTACTCTCAGCATTAGTCAAGTTCAAGTCCAATTTATTAGTAAATAAAAGATATTTAAATTTACCCACACTTCCGTTACCTTGAATATCTCGAGAATTGAGAAAGGCTCAAGGAGCCAGAAAAAAAAAATATTATTTTTTTTTAAATTAATCATGATATTCTTATGTATTCCTTAATTTTAAAAATATAATCGCTTAAAAACTAAAGAANTTTTTTTTAAATTAATCATGATATTCTTATGTATTCCTTAATTTTAAAAATATAATCGCTTAAAAACTAAAGAAAGTAGTAATACGAAATGGTATACGCAAACTTACCAACAACAATGAAAATCAACATCATTATTCATGAAGCGTCAATGGAATTATTGGATTAAATTAAAACTTGGAATCCGTTTCCACTTTACTTACGAAGATCTGGCACAGAATAATTTCAAGAAAAAAAANATTAAATTAAAACTTGGAATCCGTTTCCACTTTACTTACGAAGATCTGGCACAGAATAATTTCAAGAAAAAAAAATTTTTTTTTCCCATCACATTCACCATCTTTTTCAATTATTGTTTCGATAAAAAAAATTTTTTTTTTTAAGATTTTTGATTTTCTTCACGAATCATAACATTTCGTTCGAGTTTGGTTAATTTTAAGTTCACCNATTAAATTAAAACTTGGAATCCGTTTCCACTTTACTTACGAAGATCTGGCACAGAATAATTTCAAGAAAAAAAATTTTTTTTTCCCATCACATTCACCATCTTTTTCAATTATTGTTTCGATAAAAAAAAATTCTTTTTTTTAAGATTTTTGATTTTCTTCACGAATCATAACATTTCGTTCGAGTTTGGTTAATTTTAAGTTCACCCNTTTTTTTTAAGATTTTTGATTTTCTTCACGAATCATAACATTTCGTTCGAGTTTGGTTAATTTTAAGTTCACCCAAGTCTCGATGTGTCATGCTCATGATTACAATGAAGAAAAGCAAAATTCCGAAACAAACTTGTTAAAAAAGGTCGAGATCTTGAGAATTTATTGTTAGAAAAATTCTTGAATATTTTTCATTGCCAGTCCTTCGTAATAATCTAGTATAGTCGAAACGACAAACTTCACCAAAGAGATAAATAAACTAGTGATTTTAAAGTGTCAACTCTCCGTTTTGTAAAATTAGATTACTCAGGAGGAGTCTTCTCTTTTTTAGCACTTTTCTAATGTTTCATGGTAGTGGTATGGTAAGGGCAACTGGTATACACTTGTGCAATCAACTTTACGGTCACCCTACCACTTTGCTGGTTCACATACACCCCATACTTCGAATTGGATGAAATTTTTAAGACAAATTGGTAATAAGCATTATGAATATCTGGAGCAAAATTCAAATTTTTAGATTCACATTTACAAAAGTTCTGTGCGCGAATTTGAAAAATTCGCGGGAGAAAGTTATAATAATCTTTATGGTTAGTTTTAGAAAGATGACAGCTTCTCAAATTTACACAATAGATTTTGAGGATTCCACACTATAACCATGTCGTAAGTCTTAGAGGAAATTAAAAACTACAAGATGAAGTTAAGTTAGAAATAAATTTTTACACTTTAGCTATATTTTTACAGAATATGGGAAAAGGACTGTGACTGTCGGATTTTGAAAAAGGAAGAATCACGTCTCTAATTGAAACTGGACATCCGCAAAGTCAAATCAGTCGCCTAGTTGGGAGACCCCTTAGCTGCGTCCAGTATTATCTCCAACAAAAAGAAAATCTTGCTACCAGGAAGAAAGTAGGCCGAAAGAAAAAACTTTCCCCTACAGCTGAACGCATAATTCTTCGAGAAATGAGTAAAAATTCTGTGACAGTTGGCAAAATTAAGTGCAAGTTGAATCTTGAGATATCCCGGAATACAATACGAAATATTCTCGTAATGAAGTTTACAGAAAGCTCATGAAACCTTCACTCACAAAGCTTCACAAGACCAAAAGATTGCACTGGGCAAGAGAAAGCATTAGCTATGGAGAAAAGTGGAAGAATCTCATCTGGAATGATGAGGGAAAGTGGAACCTAGATGGTCCCGATGGTTTTCGGTTATATTGACATGACCTTCGCAAAGAAAAGCAAATATTCTCAAAGAAACAGTACGAATCCATTGACGAACTCAAAAATGCAGTTGACGATGCTAGGGAGAAAGTTCCTGAGAAACTTTGTCAAACATTGCCAATGTCAATGCCGAAACGAGTTTATGAAGTTATTCGTGCTAACGGAGCGTGTATAAGTATTAACCTACACAAATTAAGTGTTATATAATAAAATTATATCATTATGCTTGAATAGATTGGAATCTATTTATAGTGACCTTAAAGATTATTGTAATTTTCATTTTTCAATTTTCAGTTGCACTAATAACTTTTGTAAATGTGAACCTAAAAAGTTGAATTTTGCCCCAGAGATTCCTAATGTAATTACCAATTTGACTTAAAATTTTCATCCAATTAGAACAATGTGGTGTAAGTGAACCAGCAAAGTGGTAGGGTGACCGTAAAGTTTATTGCACAAGTGTATGTACCTTAGGTAGTCGACATAACAAAAAACAACCATGATGTACAGGTTAGTTAATCTTATTTTAGACCCTCTTTCTCAACTTTCATCGTAGCTCGTCCAGACAACGATTTATCGGTTATCGGAATAGAGGAGTATCTTATGGTCATGTCACAAAACTGTCAACNAGCTCGTCCAGACAACGATTTATCGGTTATCGGAATAGAGGAGTATCTTATGGTCATGTCACAAAACTGTCAACTTTCCTATTCATTAGAATCACTAAATCCAAAACAAAAAGTGTGCCGAGTGAACCGAAGACTGACTCTTAGATATTATTTACTTACATCGCAATAGAGTAAAATGGTATAACCCACACNAGCTCGTCCAGACAACGATTTATCGGTTATCGGAATAGAGGAGTATCTTATGGTCATGTCACAAAACTGTCAACGTTCCTATTCATTAGAATCACTAAATCCAAAACAAAAAGTGAGGCGAGTGAACCGAAGACTGACTCTTAGATATTATTTACTTACATCGCAATAGAGTAAAATGGTATAACCCACACNCCGAGTGAACCGAAGACTGACTCTTAGATATTATTTACTTACATCGCAATAGAGTAAAATGGTATAACCCACACCCACTGAACCGTCTGATTGTAATGAATTTTGAGTGTTAAATTATTCATAGTTTTAGCTGACGCATCCTCATGCATAGCAATCAAATGATTTAAATCTGGTAAACAAAAAATCAACTGTTCTTACCAAAGCGTCCTTCCTTCTTTATTAACCGCGAACACCATAGCTGAATGGGTTTATGCGATCGTCTTGTCCGTCTGTCTTTCCGATCCTCCATATCTATTTTAAATTTTTTTTAGTGAACCATTATGATTAGTAACCTTACGTTTTTTATTATTATAACTTCTTCTCTTTCTCTGCAACAGTCACTTTAATGTGAAGGTCGATAACTTTTTGAAAAATCCTTGTAAAACTTTTCTCAACCTGCAAGGTGATTTGGTTAATATTATGACCACCCTGACCAATGACGATTTTGACAAACCGTTCATTTTGGCATTTGACACCGAATACCACCCGTAGTTTATCTAGATTGAGAGACTTCATTGTAAAATATGACAAATTCAAGTGAAATTTGGAAGTAGTACTTACCAGAATCCTCATCCCAAAAGTCGAGGGATGGTACAACTGTATATGGAATTTCTTCAGGAAGATATTCCAAAAGTTTGGATTTGAGAATCTTTAGTGCTAATTCCATAGGTGGACAATCTGTAAGAATTTCCTCGCTGAATTCCCATGCAGCCATCTTTGCATTAGTTACGAAATAATTCTTACAAAAAAAGGAAAAAAATTAACAAAATTTTGAGATGTGAAATTTGGTTATTACTTTCAAAAGATCCACACCATCCCCTGTCAGAGCCGATATCATAAAAACATCATTAAATCCAGCCCATCCATTAATTTCAACATCACCTGTAAAGCATACCAAAATCATCTGATGGCAACACTAACAAACTAAAATTTAAAATTTGACTTACTCTCATTCTCATCAATGTTTCTATAATCTTCTTTTCCAGAATACTCCTGACTCCCTGTGAACAAGTTTGATTTCCTAGCTTCTGCTCTTGCCAATATATCTTCCATTTTCAATTGTTTAGGACGTTTATTGTGTGTCATTGCTATTGGTTCACCACCAACTGTCGATTTTGTCAAATACCGTACCGCGTCTAAGAGACTTCGCTTTGCCTTTACTGTATCCACCTGATGAACCATTAATTAATATTTTTAAATGTCATAAATAGGACCTTCAGGATTCGGGTATTTTAGAAGAAAAAACACCTTATTCAATATAAGGATAGCGTCTCTGTTTGTAAACTGATTCAAAACTTTGACAACTCTTGGGTCCAGTTTATGTCTTAAAATTCTATTTGAAATATCATGAATAACACCAATAATATCTGCATTTTCAATAGCTGCTCGTGGTCCTGTAACAAAGTCATCTGAGAACTGAAACCTGCACAGAAGGATCAAAACATATTTGCAAAAAAAAAAAAAGAATGTCATTAGTGAATACTTAGGGGGAAAGCGGAAACTCTTACTTTTTAACTTCTTTCTTATTAACCACTCCTGGAGTGTCAATAAATACGACTTGTGTGTTTTGTCTGAGGTAAACAACTTTTTGGGACTGCCGGGTAGTGTGAACACGTTTTGATACAGGGCATACCTGAATAAGTAACCAAAAAAAATTACTACATTTATATTAGAAAAGTAAAGTTCAATTTCTTAGAATAGTTTACTTCAGATTCTATTAGTTGATTTATGAGGGTACTCTTTCCGGCATTCGGCATCCCAATTATAGCAACTTTCAGAAGACGAGGTTCATTTTGAGCTAACTCTGTGCTTCTGATATTGGTTGATAAACGACAGAATCCACGTGAAATTAACCGAAGGATCAACATTCCTGTTATCACTGCTTTACTTGTTGAAAGCTGAATAATCTCTCTCTGATTTGTTGGTATTGGTAGTAAGTGACTTCTGATGTAACTTGATTTTCCAACTCAAATGGATATTGCCAATAATTAATTAATTCAAATGTAACTAAACAAATTNCTGATGTAACTTGATTTTCCAACTCAAATGGATATTGCCAATAATTAATTAATTCAAATGTAACTAAACAAATTTAACAAAATTACAAGGACTAATCCAACCTAAACATCACCAAAATAAAAACTTTTCTATAAATTTCCCGCGGTAAAATTCACAAATTACTTAATTCCGAAACTCGAAGTTCGAAGACATTTCAAAAAATTACAAAAAAGTCTAAAAATTTTNTAGAATAACAAAATTACAAGGACTAATCCAACCTAAACATCACCAAAATAAAAACTTTTCTATAAATTTCCCGCGGTAAAATTTCACAAATTACTTAATTCCGAAACTCGAAGTTCGAAGACATTTCAAAAAATTACAAAAAAGTCTAAAAATTTTCACCAAGTGCCAGGTATCGACCTCTCAGATGGCACACAGTTGAGCATTTTAGAGGTACTGAAAAACATTGTAATATCCATTTCAGTTATTCCCTAACACCTCGAGAAACCAGGCAGAGATGACTAAAGGCTCAAAAATCAGAATTTTTCATTTAGTTTGTTTAGTTATCCAGAATTATAGAACTATTCTCGAATTATAATAATTCCGATTATTCGCTAAAACATCGTTCGCGGTTGCTAGTAATTCAATAATGACAGTGAATCATAAAATTTAATGAAATAAATATCAAATTATTTTATTCAAAGTGGAAAAAAGTATACTTATACCGTTGATTACTAATTCTTTCTATAAATATTCAACTTAGAACTATTATTTCGCTTACTGAGAGCTGACACAAGCCAGGCAAAAAAACTAAAGATAACATAGAGCTCTGATAGCATTTTGAATTACTGTTATTTACTAACATTTTTTTTTTAAAGTTTGATTCAAAATTTCAATTTAAAGACGATTGAATTTCATTAGAAAATAAACTGACGCAAATAATGAAATGTTCCCTTCCCTAAATAATACGAAACAGATTATATGTAGCAGTTTTCTAATTGATTAGTAGTGCTATGTAGAGAGTTGGAATTAAACTCAAGTTTAGCTAAGCCTGAAAACTCAACCAAATAAGCATCCCTTAACCTAGTAGTTTATGACTGCGTAGGCTTTCATACCAAATTCATCTGTCTCTTATGTGCGGTAATGATATCTTCTCCGCTGGATATAGCTGCCAGATCCTATAGAAATTTGTTTCAAAACTGTACGGAAGTAATACGCAACTTAAAATAAAATCTCACTTACTTTCCATTTCTTTGCTGAAAAAGATAGAATGAATTGAGATCTCGATGAAGGATCCCTTCCCTTCTTTTTTCTTTTTCGACGAGCCCGATCTTTCATCATGTTCTTCTCTGGCGGTTTGTCAGGTTTGATTACCAGTGTGAGATCAGTATTTGCGTCGTCCTCTGTAAATTTAAAACCATTCGTTGGAAAGTACTCAATAGTGAGTCTATCTCAAGTCTATATTTACTTATGTTATTCACTTACTTTCACGGTAAAGGCTGACTTCACCGTCACGAACTAGAAAAGCGACGAAGAATAATGACTCGATTGTGTTAGCAAAGGAAGTTTTGTCCATTGTGAATTCAAACAAGTTAATCTTTCTCCTTGTAGAGCTTTCGTAATGTGTCTTTAGTACGTGCAAAATTTCTCTAGAAAATGATTCTTGATTCGTCTTCTGTGAAGCCATACGTTCCAAACTGTTTATCTTAACTTCTTCGTGTTGAGTTGATTGACTCATCGTCTCGTCAAATTGCCTCTTCCTGTGACCAGCACGTTGCTTTTTTTCCTTTGCAGGAGCACAAATACCGTCTCGATCGAAGGATCCCACGATTGCCACCATATGTGGCAAAGTTTTGCAGCAGTCAGTTGCACTTGACGAGATGCACTTGACTGCTTGACGCGGATGGTACTCCCCTTCAGAAGTTAAGCATTTCTCCATCTAAAAATTAGAGTTAGTTCTGTTGTCAATATTCGAGTAATTGGTCTATAAATGAACTGAATTCAATATTTTTAAAATCGGAGTCTTCAAACATCATTTCATCCTTGAAATGGATGTATTAAGTCTCAATTTACCAAACTATTCAAGAACTGATCCACTTTGAATGCGGATGTGTTGCTACCAATGTTGATTGTTTTGTACTTAATCATCCCAGAACAGATTCTTGTGTGGAGAAAAGCCAAAAACATGTCTCCAGGTCCACCTTAAAAAAATTGGTACTATTCAGTAGAGAAATTCAGGGATAGGGATTGCTTTATTATTTGTGTCTAACCTCCAATTTCATCAAACAGTTGCTGACCCTTGTTTATATTTGTCATCATGGTTGTCTCCATTTGAGTATCAAACCCTTCCTTTTCCTCGAAATCTAAATACATATCACAACAAGTGAGAGTGACCCACATAAAATGTTAATTAGTCTTGGCATAACTGAACAAGCTTCCACTTTTGACTAACCTCAAAATAGTAAAAAACTTTACTAGTTCGGTACAAAAAAAAAGTATAATTTTTTTTTATAAAAAAAAATCGGGATTAAAATTCTACATCCAATTCGGCTTAACCTTTGAAAAGACATTATTTAGCAAAGACACAATCCTACAGTGTCGAGTAAGGTAAAGTAATAAGGAAAATTCAGCCTAATGATACCTTGACATCCTTCAATTAACGTTCTGTACTGTTTCCGAATGTTTTTCTTGACGCATGTAGTTGACTGAGAGGTAGATGGTTGTGCAGGAGCTTTAGCAGAAACTACACGAGATCGAGATGGACCAGCTGTCTTTCCAGATCTAAGTGACCGAATGGGAAATGTTACCAAAGGCTCAGTATCTACAATTAAACAAGTTGGCACTTAGCATGGTAATTAACTACTAGATAATTAACATTGAACAATAGTTTACATACTCTGCGACATTATACTTGTGTCCTCACGGCTGGGACCAGCTTGGTCATTCGATCTAAGTGCAAGGGTTGTAATAGTATTGGACTCTGTTCCAGTTTCTTCATCACTACTGCTGTCATCCGACATGATGAACCGATCGATCTTTCATCGACACTGACAACTTCACAAACTTTATTTTCAATTTCGTCACCAAAATTAAACAATTTTTTCAGAAAGGAGTTTTTTCCTGTGTACGCTACGTAACTTATGGGTCCTGAACAGTGTTGGGAATTCAGGTCAATTCAGTTCTGTCAGTATTTTGGACTGAACTGAAATGAACTGGAAGTCTTGCTACTGAACTGAACTGAAAAAAAAAAGCTTGTTGAAATACTGGACTGAACTGAACTGGAACGAAGATTTGTAAATACAATTAGTGAACTGAACTAAACTGGACAGGACACCTTTCCTCAGGAACTGAACTGGATCTTAACCTCTTAGTCCCCAATTACAGTATTGCGAATTCACTGCTTTTTTCCTAGATGCACTGCAGTTTTTTCCAGTTCAGTTCAGTTTTTTGAACTGAACTGAACTAAAAAATAATGTTTTAAGGGAAATACTGAACTAAACTGAACTGGAAAAAAAGTTCTCATGTAAATACTGTATTGAACTGAACTGGAAAAAAATTCCTACGTAAAATTACTGAACTGAACTGGAAACCTTTCTTTAGGCACTGAAAAAAACTAAACTGGAAACTTCCCTTCCAGTTCCCAACACTGGTCCGCAATTTCTGAAAAAAAATCTCGAAGTTGGTCTCGAATTTATGCTCATCACCCCCTTTGGCCAGCTATCATAGTTGGGAAAATGAGCGGACAGTTAGGAAATACCGACCTTTGGTTCTCAAGACTCAACGATCTAACATAATCTTCAAGTTATATCGACTTAATTTATTTTCTTAGAATATCGCAAATGTAACTCCAAGTGNACGATCTAACATAATCTTCAAGTTATATCGACTTAATTTATTTTCTTAGAATATCGCAAATGTAACTCCAAGTGTGACTAACTTCATTCGCCTAAAAAACCTGTTCTTGAGAAAGTAAACTATCACGAATCACTATGAACATAATTCTGCGGCACATCAAATTTACCCCACAAGACAAGTTATTTCTCTTATTTGAACATTCAATGGATTTCAGCTTCCTTGAATGTAGCTTCNACGATCTAACATAATCTTCAAGTTATATCGACTTAATTTATTTTCTTAGAATATCGCAAATGTAACTCCAAGTGCGACTAACTTCATTCGCCTAAAAAACCTTGTTCTTGAGAAAGTAAACTATCACGAATCACTATGAACATAATTCTGCGGCACATCAAATTTACCCCACAAGACAAGTTATTTCTCTTATTTGAACATTCAATGGATTTCAGCTTCCTTGAATGTAGCTTCTTTTTTTCTGAGCACTTTACTATTTCAGTAATACTTTATGCCTTGGCTCATTAAATTGTGGATATTTCTGCAAGAGTCGAGTTAGCTGTCGATGAGTCAAATTTTTAGAACCAGGAGCGTCTTTTCCAGCTTGTTCATGGTCTTTATATTCCTTCTTGAGTTTCTGTAAACAACAAAAATATAACAATGAAGCTTGAATGGTTTGTTATTCATCATATCAAAAATGTTCATTCTGACACCGATATCATTTTTTTTTGTTAAAAAAAAACATACTTTAATTCTGTGTACTGATTCTGAAAGTGTAAAGTTCACACTGTAAACGACTTTAAGTGCAAATTAGGGTAGTAGATGCTTCGGCCACAAATTCGCACTTCGGCTTCGACCAATTGGGAAAAAAAAAGATTCGGCTGAAGGCCTAAGCAAATTCGAAGCAGTGGAGAAGCGAAAATTTAATTTTTAAACTATACTAATAGAAATTTCTTTACTAATCATAAAACTAAATACTTACTAAATCTAACTAGTAGCTGAAATCCATTAAGTACATTTGAAAATGGAATGAGAATATTTTGAAATCGAGTGACAATAAAAGAAATAAAAAATTAATGAATTTCTCAAGTCGACAAATGAACAACGTAGGATGATACGCAAGGCAAAAAGAAAAAGAATGAATGAATTCTCAAGTCGACAAATCACCGGCGTAGGCCAATACGCAAGGCAAAAAATAAAAAAAAATTTAATGGCCGAAGTGTCGGCCGTCAATATGAGCCAATGATTCGGCGAGGCCGAAGCAACGCAACCACTGCTTCGCGGTAACCCTAGTGCAAATGGATTCATTCTCATTCTCACTTTACAAGTTATGATGACCGTGTTATAACATTACTTACCATATGATTGCTGTAGCACTTTTGAAAAGTTTGGATCTCTTTTGAGCAAAGTGACTCATTGAAATCATTATTTTTCATACAAGCGAACATAACAGCCATGTCTTGTATACAAGAAATATCTGCAAAGTAAAGTTAATAAGTAATAAATAAAGCTATTGCGAGACCAGAAGTATTAGGGTATGATTGAACTCAAATAACTTACCAGCTCCTTTATCAGATTTCGCCGAGACAGAATTCCTAAGCTGAAGGGGCAAATATTCTACAAATTTGAAAGGACCCGTCTGCGGTGCACGAGCATTCTTCAACAAGTCAAGCCCAAGCTTCATATTATCTATAAATGGAAAGGAAATTGTCTAGTATGAAATTAAGGTTTCAAACAAAATACAATGACACAACTGAGCTGAGAGGAGCAGAACACTCATATTCTCATAACTTCAACTTTTTTTTAGTAACATTTACCTTAGAAGAAACAATGATTTCTTTGATTTTTGAGAAAGAAAACAAACGAACATTATACTAAACAACACACCACTAAGGTATGGGCAACGGGAGGAAAGGTTAAGGTTTCAACATTAGTTGAACATAGTGTTCTCACTCGTCCTTAGTGTTCTCCATGACTCCCAGTTTGGCCGGAGTCAGAGTCACTGACTCTGGGAGTCATGACTCTGACTCTCTAAATGTTGGGAGTCGACTCTCGGAGTCATGACTCTGACTCCTTGAATTTTGGGAGTCGACTTTGAGTCAGAGTCAGAGTCATGACTCTCGACTCCGGAGTTACATAATACAAAAAATAAAAATCGGGTCTGAAATTGAATTTTTTTTATACATTTAATTTCCTTGTTTCTAAGTTTGCTCATTTTCTAAGTTTCCTTGACAACAAGAAACTAAAAAAACCACTTTCATCAGGTTAAATAAACAATTCGTAACTTTTTTAAAATATTTCTTTGTAAAAATAACTACCGAAATAATATTTGCATGTAAATTTTGTTAAAAAATAGTCTCATATGCCCATGTGCGCATGTTTCAAAAGAGTCATGACTCCCAAGTCTGGGAGTCGACTCCCAGAGTCATGACTCTGACTCCCAAAACCGTTGGAGTCAGAGTCATCAAATAACTCCCGACTCCCAAAAACCCTGGGAGTCAGAGTCATGAGAGTCAGAGTCAGAGTCAGAGTCATGACTCCGGAGTCAGAGTCATAGCGAACACTACTCGTCCTATAGGTAGGAAGAATTCAACCGCTCCGACGTACCCAAGGTTATCTAGGTACATTACTTATATTCTACTAAATACTAAATATTTATATTCGCTTCATTATTTGTGTAAAAGAACTTGTGGAATTAGGCTGAAATATATTTCCATCAATTAAAGCCAAGTTGTGGTGCTTGGTGTCATTTGAACCGAATACCTTAATAAGAGATAATGGTTGAATCACCCATACCAGAGGCAAGGTATAAAATTTTTTTCGAAAAAAATTTTTTTTTCGTTTTTTTTTTGGTTAGAAATCCGTTTCAAGACATTCTGAAGCGATTCTGAAAATTTTTTGAAAAAAAGTACAAAATTTGAAAATTTTTTTTCCAAGTCCAAAATTTTGATTTTAATTTCCACTATAACCCAAAAAATTTCCTCTATAAAAGTTGCTCAGAATGAAAATCCGAACAACTTTTACATTTAATAATTTTCTCTGTAGTGACCCCTTCAGGTCAAAAGTCAAGTCAACGTCCAATGCATTTAGCATGGGCATGCGGGGGCAAGGTAAAAATTTCTAAGTTTTTTTTCAAAATTTTTTTTTTAGTTTTTTTCTCATAGGAATTCTTTTAAGGTCCATCTGAAGCGATTCTGAATAAGTTAAAAAAAAAAAAAATTTTCGTAAAAATTTCAGAATCGCTTCAGAATGTCCTGAAACGGATTTCTTTGCGAAAAAAAAAACGAAAAAAAAATTTTTCGAAAAAAATTTTATACCTTGCCCCGGTATGGGTGATTCAATCCAATTTTTAATATTTTGATGGATAGGATTAAACTAACAGATGGGTCTGAGTACTTGCTAGCAATTGATGATGATAAGTTGATGGAAGATTGGATTACAAAAATTACCTTCCAAGCTCAACTCCCACCAAGTCAACAGCTCACAAGCTACGACTCACAATCGGTAATTTTGTGCCAGATATTTAAGATTATTCTCTGATCCGTATTTGAGCATTTGATTTGTGACAGTGGATATTTTTTGAATATTTATTATCACTTTTGAATATTGTCCTCTTCGACTGTCTGATTGCATAGCACGGTATATGGTTTTAATTTACAGTTTGCATTTTTTTTTTGTTGGAATTGCTCTATTTTTTTGTTTTTGCTATGATATATTGATTTTACGTTGTGTTATTTTCAACATGTAGCGGTTGGAGCCACAGATGAAACTCGATCCAGGAATCGAACTACTGTTCGGATCGGATCGGTATCGGTAGAAATATAGTTGGATCGGTTCGTGGATCGGGTTCGAAAGAATATTAAAATGTTTTTCGGATCGTGGTTCGGGTTCGAAAGATTTTTTAAATGTTGGATCGGTTCGTGGATCGGGTTCGATAATTTTTTTCCTTATTGGATCGGTTCGTGGTTCGGGTTCGAAAGGTTTTTATAATGTTGGATCGGTTCGTGGATCGGGTTCGAATTTTTTTTTCATTCTTGGATCGGTTCGCGGTTCGGGTTCGAAATTTTTTTGGAATGGTGGATCGGTTCGATTTGTTTTTGTCTCCTGGTTCGAATCGTGGTCATGGTTCGATTTGTCTGTTGGGTCGATTCGTGGATCGCTTATTCCTATATTTATGGGGGAGGGTGTTAGAACATTGGATCGGTTCGATTAATTTTTCGATAATTGGATCGGTTCGTGGCTCGGGTTCGAATTTTTTTTAAATGTTGGATCGGTTCGTGGATCAGGTTGGAATTTTTTTTTCATTCTTGGATCGGTTCGTGGATCGGGTTCGATTTATTTTTGGATTCTTGGATCAGTTCGTGGATCGGGTTCGAAAATATTTTTCATTGTTGGATCGGTTCGCGGTTCGGGTTCGATAATTGTTTTCATTGTTGGGTCGGTTCGTGGTTCGGGTTCGATAATTTTTTTCATTCTTGGATCTGTTCGCGGTTCGGGTTCGAAAGATTTTTAGAATGTTGGATCGGTTCGCGGTTCGGGTTCGATTTATTTTTTCAACCTTGGATCGGTTCGTGGATCGGGTCCAATTTCTATTTTCCTGTTGGCTCGGTTCGTGGATCGGGTTCGAAATTTTTTCCATGTTTCATCAGTGGTTGGAGCAGAGAGGTGAGGAGATTGAAAGTTTACGAAACAGAGCTTGGGATAGCTCATCTGTGACACCACCAAGTCATGGCGAAAAAGAGGTCAAAATTACCAAAGTGGAGGAGATGATGAAGATGCGAGTTCATCTTCAACAGATTCCCAAACACCAGATTCACCGAGACGAGCGTTGATTCATCCGAAATCTCGTGAACCGCTTTATGCAAATGTTGATGTGCTCAAGGTTTGAATACTTCCTAACTAGGTCTTCGTTTTGTCGTATCGTTTCTCACTTTTCCAATTTCATAAATTCACTTTTATATGCCTACGGTGGAACATATAGTTATAAACCATTTTCTGCATATTTTTTTTATCTTTACTCACTGCATGTATGCCATGCATGCAGTCGTAATGTTGCACCAAAAATAATTTATAAAATTTAAGAAAATTATTGTCATTAGGAGAATCATGAATCTTACATTTTGTAGTTGATGGATCGTGTTTTCTCATTTTTTTTAATTACTTTTTTGGTAGAATTTGGAAGAACCGCGATTAGTTCAGAAACCTCCACTTCCATCCAGCACAAGTATTGATTAGTTTAAGTAAAAAAATGATAATGCCTCATAAAGTGTGAACAAGCAATCAGAACTGCGGAAAAACAGGTCTCACGCGAAAAATTTTTACACTTAACTTACTTCATTACTTAAACCCATATTCGATACCAGGAAAATGCCAAAATTAGTCGCGGATTAATTTTGAGGTTAAGAATAAAGTACTTTTTCGATCAATTTTCGGAAGGAATTAATGTTTTTAAATTTACGATTGTCTTACCCGATCTTTCATATTTTGTGACTCAGAGTCAGAGTCATGATCAGAGGGCGGATACTTACTTATCAACTTCTTTTTGGGTATTGCACCTGCACCTCTGTAACTTCGTATCTTTCCGATTCATGTAATTTGAGGATGAATGGAATGCCCTTATAAAAAAGTATTTTAAGTTATTTTTGGTTTTAGGCATTAGGAAGTACTTTCGAAAGTAATTTTGAATATTAAGTAATTAAAAAGTATTTTGTCAAGTAATTTGGTGTATTAATCGTTTTTCGAGGATAATTTCCCTCATATTCGCTCTAAATTTGCCGATGAGTCAAAATGATAAACTGCAGAGCGTAAAAGTTCACAGTTTTGTTCAAAGAAGTATATTTAAAATTAAATTATGCGTCCATTCAATTTTCGGCAAGGCGAATTCCGAGGGACCGAAATAAATTGGACTAAAGTGTGCAGTTGGGACCCAAAGATTTAAGCCGAACCTTCAGTTGCAACAAACGCTTTTTTGCGGTCCCAGTTATAATAAAGACATGCTTTTACGTCGGTTAACACCAGCGCCAAATAATTGTATACTTTCTGGAGAAACCAACTTTTTTTTTCAGAAAAAATGTAATGAAAATTTCCTTTAAATTATATAAAAATCATCTGACTTTTGTATTGGAGTTGTGATAGTGTTTAAATTAAACATTCCTTAAACAATAAATCAAACAGTTCGATTTTTATGATCCAAATTAGTATACAACCGGGTTTTTAGGCTTCAATTAAGTGAATTAATTAAAAAAATTGTAAATACTTACCAAAAATAACAAAGTATTGTTAATTATTTTATACTTTTTTATCAGTATTTCGTCGCTTTTTGGCAAGTATTTGAGTAAGTAAAACGCTGTTTTTTAGAAAGTATATATCCGCCCTCTGATCATGACCCTTACTCAGTGTACTCCCAAAAATCAATGAGTCAGAATTATGACTCTGGGAATCGACTCCCAAAGTTTCAAGTCAGCTAGTTAAGCCTCACAGATTAGAGATACTGACTCAGGGCAAACTGAGAGTCATGGTAAACACTAGTAATTTTATGTAATTTAGTGAAATTTTTATAACGTAGGGGATGANGACTCCCAAAGTTTCAAGTCAGCTAGTTAAGCCTCACAGATTAGAGATACTGACTCAGGGCAAACTGAGAGTCATGGTAAACACTAGTAATTTTATGTAATTTAGTGAAATTTTTATAACGTAGGGGATGATTTCAAATTTTAGTGATTTTGTAGAAATTTTGAGATCCTGGTAAACGGACGTAAACAGAATCTAAAAGGACTTTATTCGTAACCCAACAGGTAGTATTTATGACTGCTTATACGCAAAACTAAAGAAAATTTCTATCTTGTTTTTTCAGTGGTCATAATATCGCGAACAATTGTTCATCAGTTGGTGCAAATTGGGATCGCTCCGTCACACCTCATCCCATGCAAAATTCAAAATTTGGATGAATTTTTGGAAAGGCATTGGAGCAATTCCCTTCAAGTCCACCTTAGTTACTGCTGTACACTACCGTTGAGGTATTTGAACCCTTTAGTTTTCGATCATTATTTGAAGCTTGTCGACTCCTCTGTTGCCAAGTTTCATTCATCCATTCAAAAGTTACAGCCAAAAAACCAAAAACAGAAAATATGGTGTTTTGGCTTATAACTTTTGAATAAATGAATAAAACTTTACAACTGAGGGTTAGGTAAGCTCCAGATAATCTCGTCTATCATATTCATTCATCAAACACGTCAAAAATACAACAAAATTTTTTCTTCGTTTTTCGGGAATAACTTTGGTATTTGTGAACGGAATTTCAAAAGTTAAAGTGCGTTGAATTTCTATTGATGTCCTCTATAGAATAGCATCATAAAAACAAGGGGTCGAAAATGTGACCAAAATTTGAAAAAATGGCAAGGGCTTATTTTTGAAAATCCATCCATAAATCACAAAGTTATTGCGAAAATAAGTAATTTTTTTTCGTTTGTTTTTTAAACTTCTAGATATGGATAGGATAAATATCATTATTTGAAACTTGACGAAACCTTAGGTTCCAAGTTTCATTCATCCATTCAAAAGTTACAGCCAAAAAACCAAAAACAGGAAATATGTTTTTTTGGCTATAACTTTTGAACGAATGAATGAAACTTTACAACTGAGGGTTAGGCAAGCTCCAGATAATTTCGTCTATTATATTCAGTCATCAAACACGTCAAAAATACAAAAAATTTTTTTTTCTCCGTTTTGACCTCTGCAGGACAAACATGCATGCGAATCTTCTTGACCTCCATTTCAACATTGGTCAGGACGTAAATGTCTAGCGTTGTACAAAGTTTCAATCCAATCGGAGAAAATTTTAGGAAAATTACGTGTTAACTTTTATGACCTCTGGAGGTCAAACATGCAGGCGAATCTTCTTGACCTCTATTTCAACATTGGTCAGGACGTAAATGTCTAGCGTTGTACAAAGTTTCAATCCAATCGGACAAAATTTTAGGAAAATTACGTGTTAATTGTGATGACATCTGGAGATCAAACATGCAGGCGAATCTTCTAGACCTCCATTTCAACATTGGTCAGGACGTAAATGTCTAGCGTTGTACAAAATTTCAATCCATTCGAAGACAATTTTAAGAAAATTACGTGTTAACTGCGATGACCTCTGGAGGTCAAACATGCAGGCGAATCTACTTGACCCCCATTTCAACATTGGTCAGGACGTAAATGTTTAGCGTTGTACAAAGTTTGAATCCAATCGGACTAAATTTTAGGTGAGAATTTATCCCAAATTTCTCTGTTCCATTTCAACCATAGATGAGGGATAAGTAATAGATAAAAAAAAAGCTCTTGATAAGGTATAAAGTTTTCTGAGGACCAATCAGGAAGAGAGGATATATGGGAGTTGGTGATGTTGAATTTACAAATCACAAATCCCTCAGTTGAATCTTTTTAGCCTCAATCTCTGNATATATGGGAGTTGGTGATGTTGAATTTACAAATCACAAATCCCTCAGTTGAATCTTTTTAGCCTCAATCTCTGCGAAGAGCTTTTCCTATCTACTACTATCCCTCATCCAATGCTTTTCAACTTGCAAGAAGAATGGATTTAATATACAGAGTGAGTTAATAAGGGCTACCTAGAGATCCTCNATATATGGGAGTTGGTGATGTTGAATTTACAAATCACAAATCCCTCAGTTGAATCTTTTTAGCCTCAATCTCTGTGAAGAGCTTTTCCTATCTACTACTATCCCTCATCTAATGCTTTTCAACTTGCAAGAAGAATGGATTTAATATACAGAGTGAGTTAATAAGGGCTACCTAGAGATCCTCACTCCACCGGACCTTTCTGTGTCACCCACCATAAATCGGCGTTAGAATTTTGTTTATTTTAGAACATTCACATGTTACATTTAAAACAAAGAATCATTTAGTCGAAAGTTGTTTTATTTAATTTGGAGTACCGCCGTTGCTTCGACTGATTTAGATCAAATATCGCTACCGAGACCCAGACGACTCATACAAGCAGCTACTTGTCAGATATAACAATCATCCGTCTGCGGTAAATCATCAAATACATCAAGCACTGTGTAAGATATTATTGTGTGAGAAAAATTATTCCTTTTGGACCAAAAGTCTGGAAACTGACGACTAACGACGAAATGGCAGCTGTGGTCATTGCTGCAGCTAAACTAGGTTAGATTGAACCAAAGGGAGCTCAATTTACACTTCATAAGAATCTGAAGATAGAGCAGACTGAAAAATAGTCTGACTCAATATTTAGAATTATGTTCTTATGTGCAGTAGCAAATGAATCGCCTTTGGTTGAATCTAACCACCTATGTAGACCCACATGCTTAGACTAGGAAACTTGCGCTTGATTCTGGTCAAGTAAATCTTTAGTGGTTAGAATGTGGCATCAGAACGGTTTTCATATCAGTCTAAGCATCGGCGGTACTTCCATTTAGATAAAACAACTTTCGACTAAATGATTCTTTGTTTTAAATGTAACATGTGAATGTTCCAAAATAAACAAAATTCTGACGCCGATTTATGGTAGGTGACACAGAAAGGTCCGGTGGAGTGAGGATCTCTAGGTAGCCCTTATTAACTCACTCTGTATACAGGTTGTTGCAGAAATTAGTATACTATGGGAGGAGGCTTTCCATTCCACCCCTACCTCAAAAATTAAGTCCCGCCATAAACTTTAGAGTCCTGCACCACCAACTCATATTACATTCATATTATACTTGTTAAAAACCATTTGGGAATAAATCCTTAGCCAAAAACTTATTCATGATCGTAAGTTTCTCTCTATTATAGGAGATTAGCTAATCTAGGTCATGAAAAGATGGAACAATGAAGTTAGTAATAGAATTAAAAAAATTTATTAAGAGAAATTTAAATAGTACGCATTTATGAAAGAGGAATCAAATGGTGTTAGAATTTTGAAAAACCATGAGTTCATCTTCCGGAAAAAAAAAACATCAAAAATATCGAATAATACTAAAATTTAAAAATTCTCCTAGTACAGTCAGTAAAAAAAAAGTTCCCCGTACCTGACAATAAGAACATGTGAGAGTATGAGGTTTAGCTGTTAGGATGTAAGGATTTGACCTCGATTTGATAAAATTAAAATTGGAGGAGAAAATAGTAGAAAAAATACCAAAAAACCGTGGCCTCATATACTTTATCACATTTGATTCCGATTGGAACCAATAGTCAATTTTTCGATCACGATTCACAAACCGGTACAACAGAAAAGTTTCTATCGATATGGATCCGATCCGACCAACGCAACGGATTGATTCTTGAATCAATATTTTTATCTGTGATATTCAGTATTAAATGTCAATGTTAAAAGAGATTCATCCGTTATTGATCTTCACTGGAAGAATGATAGTTTTTATTAATCTGAATTCCAAAACTTGATTTTAATTTGGAAATAAATAAGTTTTTCTTCTACCTACTAAACCTGAGGTGATCCATCCATTGGTTTATTATATAATATATACTAAGTGTAATTTATTAAAGATTTACTTAACATTAGATTAGGTGCTAAAGGATTTGTTTTCCTGTACTATTAGACTCATAACCCCATATGTAATCTTTCTTGGGAGTTTTGGGACACACTAACACTCAACTAACATGCTTTCCTCGAGAATTGAAATGAGAAGTTCACGCGTTCAAACAAAACCTTACATTGTTTTAGTTTTTGGAAAGCAAAACCAACCTTGGAAAGCACACTTTAAATAAAAACCATGCAGTGTCCAATGGTAATGAGTAATTTGGAAAATTGATAACTCACAATTCTGGAAATACGGAAACAAGCATTGGATTAGAAATTGAGGCTACACTGTAGTACCAGTCTCATCATCGAGCAACTGTGACGGAGAGTATGGAGCTGTGTCATCTTCTATCGGTCCTTCCACAATTGTCGTCCCAGTCATTCCAATTTGCGGAAGGACTGCAAGGGACGGGACGGGTAGGGAGAGAGGGGTCGGTAGAACAACAGGCATTGATGGTTCGGAAGGTTTCGAATAACTAGGAGTGAAGTAACTTGTTTCTACTGATGGAAATTCTCCATCAAGACCAGGAATCACCAGTGGATCATGAGACTTGGCAATGATAGCCAGCTCCATATTTTGAATAGCTTGTTGCTCTTGTTGGATTTTTGCATCGAGCTCTTGAATGTCTTGGAGAAACTTTGGATCAGTGTTTGTTGGTTGAACTACCGGGATTGGTTGTACTCCACTTTCACCTGAAATAGTTTAAAAAGATGAATTTCTCAGAGTTCGAAATGCTCTTAAAATCAAATTCTGTAAAAATGTTTTATTCTTTAATTCTTTCAAACCAAATGCGAAATGCCAAACTCTTGCATATTTTTATCACAAGGCTATTTGTCATTTCAGTGTATAAATATTTTACTACCGAAGTTAGTTCAAGACAACATTCCTTTAAGCCGCTTTTTTACAATGCCTTTGAGCTTGTGTACTATAGTGTGAAAGAAAGAGGATAAACTGCCTGTATATAATAATCCACCTAAATGTAGCTTTATAATATTTTAGCTACAACTAGCTGTGATTTTAATTATTGGTAATGATAGATGTACACTATTTTCACAGCCAGCGTGACGTCAGAAGTTTAGATATAAAAAATATTTGTAGATGTAGCACTAAAATTTTAGTTCAACTTAAGCCGCTTCTTTACAATGCCTTTGAGCTTGTGTACTATAGTGTGAAAGAAGAGCGGATAGGCTGCCTGTATATAATAATCCACCTAAGTGTAGCTTTATAATATTTTAGCTACAACTAGCTGTTTTTAATTATTGGTAATGATAGATGTACACCATTTTTACAGCCAGCGTGACGTCAGAAGTTTAGATATAAAAATATTTGTAGATGTAGCACTAAAATTTTAGTTCAACTTAAGCCGCTTCTTTACAATGCCTTTGAGCTTGTGTACTATAGTGTGAAAGAAAAGAGGATAAACTGCCTGTATATAATAATCCACCTAAATGTAGCTTTATAATATTTTAAGCTACAACTAGCCGTGATTTTAGTTATTGGTAATGATAGATGTACACCATTTTTACAGGCAGCGTGACGTCAGAAGTTTAGATATAAAAAATATTTGTAGATGTAGCACTAAAATTTTAATTCAACTTTAAGCCGCTTCCTTACAATGCCTTTCCGTATGTGCACTATAGTGTGAAAGAAGAGCGGATAGGCTGCCTGTATATAATAATCCACCTAAGTGTAGCTTTATAATATTTTAGCTACAACTAGCTGTTTTTAATTATTGGTAATGATAGATGTACACCATTTTTACAGCCAGCGTGACGTCAGAAGTTTAGATATAAAAAATATTTGTAGATGTAGCACTAAAATTTTAGTTCAACTTAAGCCGCTTCTTTACAATGCCTTTGAGCTTGTGTACTATAGTGTGAAAGAAAAGAGGATAAACTGCCTGTATATAATAATCCACCTAAATGTAGCTTTATAATAATTTAGCTACAACTAGCTGTGTTTTTAATTATAGGTAATGATATATGTACACCATTTTTACAGCCAGCGTGACGTCAGAAGTTTAGATATAAAAAATATTTGTAGATGTAGCACTAAAATTTTAGTTCAACTTAAGCCGCTTCTTTACAATGCCTTTGAGCTTGTGTACTATAGTGTGAAAGAAAAGAGGATAAACTGCCTGTATATAATAATCCACCTAAATGTAGCTTTATAATAATTTAGCTACAACTAGCTGTGTTTTTAATTATAGGTAATGATATATGTACACCATTTTTACAGCCAGCGTGACGTCAGAAGTTTAGATATAAAAAATATTTGTAGATGTAGCACTAAAATTTTAGTTCAACTTTAAGCCGCTTCCTTACAATGCCTTTGTGTATGTGTACTATAGTGTGAAAGAAAAGGAGATAGGCTGCCTGTATAACATAATCCATTTAAATGTAGCTTTATAATATTTTAGCTACAACTAGCTGTGTTTTTAATTATTGGTAAGGATAGATGTACACCATTTTTAGTCAGCGTGACGTCAGAAATTTAGATATAAGGAATATTTGTAGATGTAGCACTAAAATTTTAGTTCAACTTTAAGTACACTAGTGTTATAACTCTTAACAAAAGTAATGTTCAAAGGCAGAGACGTCAAGTCGAAGACGTAATGTTCAAAGACGTCGAAAAATTCTCCAAGTGGTTTTAGTTTAAAAATAAAAAAATGGCCAAATGATTCTTACTATTAGAAGTAAATACTGTAGGACTAAAAATGAAAAAAAAAAAACCTCACTGTGGGTGAGGAAGATTTTTTCATTTTTGGTCCTACAGTAGGTCTATCAAGTTAAATATATAATTTGGAATAATCTGGCATTGAATTCTCAAATGCCGTCTCTTACGAAGACTGGCATCACCGCATCATGCCCACCGAGGTGGCATATATGATTCGCTGTTATTTTTTCAATGGATTCTGAATATCACACCGAATTTTATCAGGTTTCAGTAAAATACGTTAGAATGATTGTCTTCAGCAATTTAACTTATGAAGTTGAATCATATTTTGATTCCGACAAATCTATTCACTTATTGCAAATCCAAAATATTTCGCATAACCCAATTAAATATGGTTTGAATTTTTTACCGGGTACACTGATCTCCTCTTCTTCCCAAGGCGTATATGGCAGGTCATCGTCATTGACCTGAATGCTAACAGTACTCCCCCCTTCTTCAATTGGACTTATCTTTTCTTCATTTTCAGGATTCTTCTTATGTGCTGACACTCTCTTCCCAGCTGCCTTTCTCTCCCGAGGAAGATTCAGGGATGAAATCAATCCTGGCTTTATTTCCGTCGTAAGTTTGACTCTCTTCCCTGAGTCACTCGTAGAGGACAACTTGCGCTTGCTCAATGAAGTAGAAGGGTCTTGCGTGTGTCGTGTGATGACAGCAAGCAGACAATGAGCTCTCACCTTTGGCAGCCCAGGTCCATGGAATGGCAAAAGGGCCTGCAAATATCAACCATATCGTAAAGCAAAGTTAATTATACTTTTAATTCTTTTTACAACTGGAACTTACCTTATCAATTGGACAGTTCTTATCCAATGGAACCAAGTAGACATCCTTAATAGGTGAGCAAATACCTCCAAGGACACCTAGGCGTGTGCGGGATGAAAAGTAGGTGAAAAAGGTCATATACCCTTCCTTGTCAGCAGGAGTAGTAGGTTGCAAGCGTAGGACTATCACTTCCTGTGGATTAATAACCTGTCAAATATAATACCGATGCTATGACTCACTTAGAACTCACCTTCGATTTCTTCATCTTGTCAATGTAATCGTAGACTGTACTGGGTGATATTCGGCCTACAATAGGCACCGGACTGGGTGGAAAGAATGCCCCTTCCAACGAATTATGTGAAACATTATAGAGTGCAGCATTGAAGCTTCCGAGTTCTGGCATCACGAACTTCGCTTTCAAAACTGGCTTCTGATTTTCTTCAGGCGCCCCAGGCTGCAACGAGTTGACCTCTTCAGTTGTGAAATCTGGCGTCTTGATAGTGGAAGAAGGAAGCTCCTGATCCGTCGAGGAAGAGTCGATAGACAGTCGTGATTCTAAGATTTGATAACATTTAGGACATTTTAATCTCCTTACGCTCATGATATTATTGCCTTACCGGTTTTCGGTCCATAAATTGTCAGATCTGTTGAAGCCGACCCTGAGCCTGGATTACTATCATCCGTTGAGAAGATTGTACTTCGAGAATTGTCATCATTCGATGAAACAGGTGATTTCTTGCTTTCTGACTTCGGAGTTTTGTCTGCTGACCATTTATCCGCAGTCGAATTTCCTCGTATCTTTAATTAGAAACGAGAAGTAAAATTTGAACTCAATAGATATTTCGATCGTAATTGAAACTAATTTCATTATACCTTCGCACTAGGTTTATCATCGTGCCTTCTGCCCTTTGAGTCCTGCCTTTTGAGATCTTTTGGCCTATCCTCCCGAGCTCGGGATCTTTCCTTCCCCTCATTTTCCGAATATGAGTATTTGTGATGTGAAGACAGACTGTGGTGTTTGTCCTTGTCCCCATCTCTTCCATGTGATCTCAAATTTCTCTGATTATCCCATTTCTGTTTCGAACTCTCGTCCCTACCTTTGTTCGAACTTGAGTGACGCTCCTTGTCCTTATCGTCCACGGTTGATCGGGTGCTAGTCTGTCGACGTCCCACGTCCGAACTCTTGGATCTTTTATAGTGGTCTTTTTCCACCTGTTTCTTATCCTTCGTAGGAGTATCTTTACCGCTACTTCTTGTATGTCTCTCATCTTTCGAGTCCCTGCTGCTTGGTTGCCGACTGTCTTTACTGTCTTTCCCTTTTATATCTTTGGAATCTTTCCCGCCACTTGGTTTCTTCTCCCTCGACTTCTCATGCTCAGATGACCTGGAGCGGCTGTGATGTGACGGTTTGTGTCGAGAACTTGACCTTATTGGTGTTTTAGATTCAGCTGTTTCAGTAGTTTCTGCAACCGTCGCCCCACTGCCTTCCTGAGTTTCTTCAACATGGTCTATTCCGAGGGATCGAACTTCATCCGCAACGGCAATTTTTTCAAATCCCAACTCAGCATCAATCAATTCCTGCTTTTTGAGCTCGACCATTTTGTCAATCTCAGCTCGTTTGATCAAATCGAGCTCTTTTTTGCTCTCATTGAGCCTCCACTGAGCAAGTTCATCGGATGCCAACTGATGTGGCTCGAGCTTCACCAATTCCTTCGCCTTCAGCTCATTCATAGCTACATTCCGAAAGAGGTTGTTCTTGGCGTCTCGTAAGTTGAAATGAATGCTCCGAAACTTCGTCTTGTATTTTGTATTCACTCCACAGAACGTGTTGAACAGTTCCAATTCGATTTCCTCAGAAAGTGAGTCCGGTGTACTCGCCGAAGGAATGTCACCAAGTTCAGCTTCGGATAACTCTTTCAACCGATTCTCGAATATTTGCGACAAACTTGATCGAAAAGTTTGGCGAAGGTTAAGAATCTCAGCTTCGGTTTCCTTTTTTGGTTTTTCCGTTTCTTTTTGTTTCGGACTGCTCTCAGAATTCATTCGCTTTCTGCTCTGCCTTGACTCAACGCTTGAGTTTGAATCTTTTGATTGGGGTGTAGATGAGGAAGAGCTACTTTTGGTGTTAGAAGCTGTCGAAGGCCGAGTGCTTCTCTTCATTGGTAGTGGACTGTCAAGGAGTTTAGCCCGCTTAACCTCGACTGAGCCTTGGGACTCCAATACCCGTTTTCCAGTTTGTATAACTGGAATAGATTTAGTCACAATGTTCGAATGTTTTGTGATTGAAGATGCACCAGGAGTGTCAGTTGCAGAAGTTGAAGAAAGAGATGCTTTGGCAGGCACAAGAGCCAATTGTTGTTTTAGAAGACTGGACGCTGTGACTTCTTTCGGTTTAGGAGGGACAGTAATGGTTGACTTATTTGTTCCCGTCGAAATCAGGTGAAATGTTAAGAAATTCTCAAGTTCCTCTTTGTCTGCCACTTTCGAGTTGGCCCTCTGAAAATATTTAACCAAGTTTCAAATTCAGAGAGGCTCGGTTATAGTGAAATCCGGTCTCAAAGGAAACATTGTTTGTTTCCATTCGGTTTCACTATACACGAACTCCACTGTATATGTATCTACTCCAGTGTAACTCGACTACAGTAAAGCCTATATCGTGATTTCTCAGGCATAGTGAAGAAGAAAATGTAACTAATTGCGCCTGAGAGATAATATTAAGAGTCTCGTCTAGCGTAAACAACGACTATAGTGATTAAATTTTTGCGGTACATGGATATTCACTTCAGCCAAGTCCATTGTAGAGGAAATATATAAATTCAACAATAGTTACAGATCGTTCCTCAATTTGTCTAGAACTTTTTATTTTATTTTTATTTTCACTCCACAAAACCTCGCATATTTTTACTGTGACAAAAGGTTCGATTGACAGAAAAGGTTTTTTTGAAGTGAGAATCAATAAAATAAGAAGTAGTTTACAAATTCTGGAATGATTTGTACACCCCGCTGTTTTAGTATTTCAAAGTACAAGTGATAAGTCAGAAGTCCTGCTTTGAAACAATTTTGTCTCTGAAATATTTAGACCCTGTTATATTAGCTTTCTGCTCATGTTACATCTAATGCACCAGATTAGTAAATATTAAATAATAATACTCGTTTTCGTTATTGGTAATTAGGAAGTTATGACGGTTATATCATTTTTGAATAGCCTGTATATCGGTTGTTCAGCAACACTTAATTACTTTGAGTTTTTGTGAAGATGAAGATGTGCCGGAAGCTGCTGGTGTACTTCCCGCTTCATGTGAATGCTTAATGACACACTCATCGCTGCAATACACGGAGTCCTTTCTTGATGGCTTTACTTTACAAATGATACACTTTTCCGCTACAAAAGGAGAAAAATTATACTGTTTGTGAGAGTTAGATTTTAAGCATTCCAGTTTGCCATTTCCTTACATGTAATTGGAGAAATCTCTACAGCAGAAACAGGAGGTTTAGGAGGTTCCGCAGATTTAGAACCTCGTTTATTCTCACTTTTCTCCTGTTTGTTTCCTCGCTTAATGATCACTTTTCGACCCGGGAGACTTGGTGTGGACTTTTGAGTTGCTTTAACGGCTTTCGCTTTTGCCGATTCTCGTGATGTGGTTCCTCTGGGAGTTCGAGAAACTGTCGCGATTGGGGTTTGTAGTGCCTCCTTCTCACTCTTCTTTTTCTTCCTACAATTGGGACAGTTCCAGTTGTCCAATTGTTCACCCTGAGCCTTCGTCACTCCTACACATTTCCCATGGAACCAATCCTCACAAACGTCACAGCAAATCATGAACCGGTTATTGTGTGGCTTTCGACAAATACACCACAATCTGTAAGGAAAATAGAATTGACACAAGTTTTACTAAAAAGTAAATGAATATGAGAAACAAGTGCTTACTTATTTGGGTCATCTTCGTTCACTTGTTCGTCCTCTTCTTCATCCTCTTTGGGTACTACTTCAGGAGAAGGAGCAACTTCCTCAGCTGGCAACTTTTTTTCTGATTCGTCCAAGTTGATGTAGTTGGGATCTGCCAGGTGAGCAGGGAGTTTCCGATTCTGTCGCTTTGGATAAGGTCTGCGTGCACTGGAACCAAAACATTTTAACATAACTTTAAATAAAATAAACTGGAGTAATTTGAGTTCTCTTCACCTATTTGGATCTTCTTCCACTGGTGTAACAGGCTGAGATTTACTTCCAACTTTACCAGGCGAGAACGGTGTAGTTACTTCTTTATCTTGACTTACAGTTTGGTTTGGACTGTCAGCAACTGGTATTGCTACGGCTGGAGACACAGGCCCGAGGCCCTTATTACCAAATATTTCTTTCTCCCGTTGCAACATCTGCTGATTTTCAGCAAGTATCCTCTCCGCCTCTTGGCGTTCAATTCTATCTTGCTGTCTCTGAGATCTGCGAGCACGAGCATTCGCTTCAATTGCGGAAGTACTACTCGGAGATACTCCTAGAATATGTAATAATATCATTTAGTACAAGGGAATATAGAAATAAAAGAATGCAAAAAGGAAAACAAAAATAAGAACATGCGACGAGAGGTTTATTTTTTTTTGACGATATCTTACACCATGCTTATAAGCTCCTGTTTTAGAACTTGGAGATCGATTATGGTTTGAACACAACAGTTAACTTCAAAGCGAATAACGAACAATAAATAGGTTAACCGCATCAGCAGAAGCAAACGAAATATAACTAGCATATACCTTCCAAAGTAGCTGAATCCTTAACCGCAATTGCTGGTGATGGGATGGGAATTGGGACTGAGATGACCTGTGGTGGTGGTGGTGGAGGCGGCGGTAGTGGTAATGGTGATGATGGTAGTGGTGGTGGTGGTGGTGCTGGAGCTGGTGGTGATACCTTGGGTTCCGTTTCTACTGCATCTGAGGAGTCCCAAGATGTACGCCTTGCATTTGGAGGAGTGTAGAGGTCTCCGGAAACAACTGTAATGACAGTCTTCTGGAACTTTGGTTGTGTCGGAGTCTGATTAGCACGGCGATACTGGTCAACAGCTTCCATTTGTGGAGCATATGAGTATGTGTGATCTGATGGTTGTCGCCGGAGTGCTTCTGCAACAGAACATATTACTTCTATCTAACTAAAATTGAATTATAAATTCTAGTAGCGGTTTAATCCAAAGGGGTAGGAAACTTTTTTTTACCCCTTATCGTAGCCGCAGGATTTTCAAAATAGTGATTTGACAGTGTTAAACACGATTTAACAAATTGGTTAATGATAGAAAGACCAGTAACCTTTAGCTGGTTTAGTATAAGATATTTTCAGTTAAAAAATCGTCCACATCGTCAAACTACTCTTTGAAAATCTTGAGGCTTCTCGTGTACTAAAGTAAGATTTAGCCAATTGTGTTAACAAAACAATATAACAATGGGAATTTAAAATAAGGCTGTGTTGTTGTTCTTCTTTATCGAGCGGGACTGACCCAATGATCTTGCTTGCCAAACCTGCAGGTAGAATCTTCCAATCTCTACTTAAATCTTGTCATTGGGATTAAAAATACGAAACTGACATAAATTAAAAAGAATAATTTACCTGCTTGGGCCACATGTTCCTTCAACTCGTCTGGTAGTGGCTTTTGAGTTTGTAATTTTGAGAAAAAGTTCAAGGCGTCATGAGATAACAATATATTATCTAAAGTTTCCAAATCTCTTGGCAGTAAGTTTGAGAAATCGTTAGCATCAATAATTGTACTCTCAGCTCCCACAGACGGTACTTCTATTGCATCGGGTTCCAGTGTTCCGCGTGATGAAGTAATCGAGCTCAAACTTCCGTCAGGTAACATTTCATAAATCTGATCAATTTCATCATTGTAGAGTAACGCTTGCGGCTTTGTCTTACGGGATCTAGTAGCCGGGAATACTTTAGCACCCACAAGTGGGTTCTCGACAGATTTTAATTTTGTAGCCGGAAGCGTAATCGGAAAGAATACATGTGGATCGGCATCTGGAATTAGTATAAAAAATATCAATTAGGCTAAACATAACTTGACACATTCGGAAGAATTCAACGAATGAGCCGCTTACTAATTCAATTTGAAATTACCTGGTGGCATGACTCCTGTTTTGTCGAGCATAATGGCACCTTCATCATTTAACTGAACGACGTATGTGATCCTTGAGTCTCCCTCTCCTAAATTCTCGTCCCCATCATCTGTACTTGGATCTTCTGCACTGCCCAAGTCCGACTCATCAGTAACTTCAACCTCTTCGACCGTTTCAACAACAGTTTCAACTTCCTGAACATTGCTGACAATCATATGATCCTCCAAATCCATCTTCATGCTCCTCTCTATCTCCAGAACTTCATCAATAACTTCTTCTTCTTCCATGTTAAATTTCTGCCAGCTAACACAGCTGACAACTAAAGCCCCACTTTTCCTAAACTGAACTGGACTCTCTTCACTGCCTTTCCTTTCTTCCTTTATCTAAACAATAAACAAACAAAACAAGTTTACAACTTTCAAACTAACCAATGGGACGGTGCAGAATTGGAATTCATGTCCAGTACTTCAACTAGACTCCTTTCTTTTTTCGTTTCAACGTAATGAACAGAGGAACCAGAGAAACAACGCATAAGGTGTAAGGAAGGGAGGGAATAAAGTAAAAATAATGCAGTAATTTACAGAATTTGGGGTTCGAGTTTACACTTCGCAGTGCATGACCACACATGTAAAATAACAGAAACCGAACCTAGTGCGAATACGTCAAGTTGCATTTATGGAGATAAATACTTTTACACATTTCAAATTCTATTATAGTCAACTAAACTTTACGTTGCGTGTGTGCGTAAATTTTCATGGAGCGACTAAACAACTTACCGGTAAGGCTGACCGACCTACCTTACCACAACTTAAACATTAATTTTCTTCTTCAGACATGGAAATATCCGTCTCTGGTCCACATTTACTGCCGAGGATAATAACTAACTTGGTTAATATTTTTTATTTTAACCGAGAAATCACTTTGATTGATGTTGAATTGGTTACAGAATTCCTCACTCGTATTTTTAAGTTGCGTAAAAATAACTTTACATTATCAATTATCTGATTTATGTTCTTGATTCCATTGAAGTTGAATTTTAAAGAAATAATTTTAAGGGCATGCTCTGCATCTCGTTGAATTAAAACTGTGGCCGGAGTGTCCAAAATATATTCATTTTCTGGTCGTGGTGAGCAATGACCTAATGAATCGGCTTTCCCTCTTCCTCCAAAATACATACATATAACTGCAGTATAAATTAAACCTAAAGTCAAGCAAAAATAATTGTTGGAGCTCCCAAAATCGAATTGTTTTTTTTTCTATCTGGCTTTCGTGATGACTAAAAATTTAATACACCTGAACAAGGAAAACGAAAAGTGTTACTTCTAATTTTATTCTTTTTGATTTTTCAAAAGACACAAAAAATATTTCTATAAGGAGTAAA
This sequence comes from Holacanthella duospinosa, assembly GCA_002738285.1. NCBI lineage: Eukaryota > Metazoa > Arthropoda > Collembola > Poduromorpha > Neanuridae > Holacanthella > Holacanthella duospinosa. Next base: position 467,115 of record NIPM01000014.1, on the reverse strand, counting down.
TAATTAAACAGGCAAGCTTGAGATCCGTACTTAACAATTAGTACAAAAAAAATTGAGATTCGAATTTTGCTATTCGATTCTGAAGTGTTCGATTCAAAATCGGAATCGGCTCCACAAAATTTTACATTTATGACTGTGGCGCTTTCTGAACTCATCCCCCCTCCACCACCCGCACCCCTTTCTCCTGGCAGCTCCATCTCCACTCCCATTTATACCCGTCAAATGAAGATATTACTCTAGCGGGAATTTTACCACGGACAGTGTTCATCTGTAAATTCCATTGTAGAGGTTAGAGATGTCGACTGGGTCTTCTCAATCAGAACGGAAGAATTAGAGGACCAACCATTATTTTTTTTATTAGCCAATTAAGAGTAAGATCTACTACTTGGGTGTCACAAAAAATCAAGATTTTGAGTTGTTGAATTTGACACGATCTTAAAAGCGATTAAACACACTGACACTGAACATTAAGGTCGTTGACACAAGTGCAGAAGACGTAGGATTCTTCGTTATATTTCAAATTCGATTAAAATTACTTCACTACATACCTTTTGATTAGCAGGGGATTCCAAAGTGAGATAATTTAATCTAAGCTAGATATACCAGGTCCGTCAAGGGTAAAAACGTTCATAGGACTTATTACGAGACGAGACGATCCTTGGAATAAATAATCAAAACAAAATTCAACTAACTTATTTACATTTTAGACAGTCCCGAATCCCTATCGCCAATCCTGTGGAAAAATTCCCCAGCAAGAGTAAAATCTACTCAACCATCACCTCGCCCAACAAATCACAACTATCCCACCCAAATTGGGAATTTAATTTGTAAAAGTAATCAATCAATCAACTGAAATAAAGCACTAAACGAGTGAAGGTGTGAAACTTTTAAAATGTTTTAGTATTATTTCTATGGAAATACTAAATACTAGATAGAAAGTAACGCACGAGACCCGTTCTTCTGTAGAAGAGATGGTTGAGCTGTGGATTTGGATTATCTCACTGTAGGACCAAAAATGAGAAAATAAAACGTCCAAACTTTGTCAAAATGATTCCATTTAACGATTTAATAACAACAGCTCATTTAAGTTATAATTTTTATAGGTCTACATAAACATTTGGGGACTTTTGGGAAGAATCACAGACTTCTTTGTTTACAATTTACAATTACAATTACCTAACAATCATTAGTATACACAACAAAAAGAATTAACATCTAATAAAGTTGTTGAAAATATAAATTGATAAGTTAAAGCCAGTATATTCCATTTTAACGGTGTAGACATAAATTGATTATCTAAACTAACAGTTATTTCCTGAGGTTTAACACATTTAAGACTTAATATTACTAAATTATCATCTAAATTATTTGAGTAGAAATATGGCCATAATATGATTTTATGAATTTATAACTAAAGTTGATAACTTTGGTAATGATGATAAAAAGTTAATTTAATTTTTATAATTCTGTCAGACTGACTAAACCAATCTTCTCGCAATAATCACCGTCTTTACCACTTTACGATTGAAGTTCAAATATTCTGAAGTGAAATTGCAAGAAGTTGGATTGAGCATCTGAACATTATAGGTTAGAAGTTAGTTATACTTTCTTAAACAGTTTTTACTAAATTAACAACTAAACACAAACTAAAAACAGCCTTTTAATTTGTAAAAAGAATGTAAAGTATAGTATTTTTTGATTTAAAATTATTGGACGCACGCTTTCATTCACGTAGGAAGCAACTCTTTCATTTCTGTAATTATTTTAAATTTAGAACATATTAAAATTTTTGTCTGCAGTCAGTTCTTCAGGTTTTAAGTTACGGATTAATTTTTCTCATCGTTAGCTAATCAAAATTTGCAAATTTGGAAGGAATTACATATTTTTTTTTTAAATAATATCAAATATCATTTAGTCTGGGAGAGAAACGGTTTGTATGCTTCTAATGTACAGAGTGTTATTTATATAAATGGTAATCAAGATCCTCATAAGGAGGTAGACGTTAAGTTTGTTAATGCTGAATGAGCAGAAGACCCAAGCTTAGCGTCACTTTTCTTATAAAGATCTCGATAACCATTATATAAATAATACTCTGTATAGATTTTGATTTTTGCGTTACAAAATTTTGTTTTTGGGTTGGGGTGGGGTGGGGGTGAAACATAAGTTGACTCTTAATTTACTTCTCCCACTGTACCTTGCCTTGCTCTATATAATTTTTAATAATAATTTAAAACAGATGATTGGTGATTTAAAATGAAACTTGAAGGTGAATTATAATTCTGGTAACCACAAATTCCATATGCTTCAATCAATCTTTGTTTCTAAAATATATACAAAAATAAATACTTATTAGACAATTATTGACGAGAGAGAGAGAAATTCACACTTAATTTTGTCAATTTCTAATTATTTTAGAATGGACAAAAGACTCATTTGAAGGGCATGGGCGGGGTCATCAGAGGAGAACAAGATTGACTGAACGACTTGAATTAAAAATTTCTTTGGGTTATATAATAATAATGAATTGAAAGACCTACCTTAAGTAAGTTAGGAGTGTTGTGTAGTCCATGTCCAATGGTTTAGAAATTATTAAAAATTTAGAAGTGGATGATGAAGTGTGTCTTTGAATTGGAAGGTTAGTGATAAATAGACTCATAGCGTGTTATTAAATGCTTGTAAGGATTTTAGGATAAGTTCATCCTGAAAGATTAATAATAAAAAATTAGAATTAATGTTCATTGGATTGCCAGGAGAAAGTGGGAGGGAAGTCATCTGTTCAAACAAAAAAAAAAGTTTAGGTATTCAAAGGCAGTAGGCTAGAGAACAGAGTCATTCATGTCAAGTCGATGGGTTGACAGATTTTGTTATTTGGCTGCATGAATATGTTCTATTTTAACTCCTAAACTTTGAACTTTCGTAAAATACAAGGTTATTCATAGTCTTTTAACTTCTCATGTGAAAGTCACTTTCTCCAAAATGAGTCTGGGAAATTTAATAAATTAAAAAGTGAGCGCGCGTGATTTGAAATAAAATTTAAATTTCGTAAGTTTAAAGATGTCTCACATAAAAGATGAAATTCATTCTCAAATCTCAAAATAACTATGTAATAATGATGTTGGGTGATACTACATACATAGATTGGAGATGTTAGTTTTCTTTCCATGTTTAATAAATTGGTTACCTTTTACTTTATTTTTGAGATAGTTGGTGAACAACAGAGAAGAGTAAAAGAGTATGGTTATCCCTGTACAAGAGAAAGTCACTTTCACTAAAAAATTTATAACAGAGAGAGAGAAAGTTGTGACTCAGTTCAGAGTCGTACTGAATCCCATTCCTATGGTTCCTTTTCAATTGTTCCGAAATCTTTTCTCTTTTGTTCTCAGTTAGCTAAGATTGGAAGAACTAGGGATAGAATAATGAAAAGAAATTGAGAAGGAGAAGAAGAGAAAGTACTACTTCCATTTCGAATACATAAGAAAGAAAGAAAAGACTCAATTTGAGTTAAACTGACAAAAATCATTTGGAGTAAAAGCAAAATAACAATTCAAATATACTAGTTGTTACATCAATCAACTTACTTTTAAGCAGGATTCTAGGAATTCTTCGATTGTCACAATACCATCTCGGTTTATATCAAATTTATTAAAAATTTTGTCTGCGTGATCCTTAGTTTTTCTATCTTCAACCTAAAAGTAAATTATTTAAAAGAAAAAAAAAAAAACAATTATTAGTAAATTAAAATAAGTACAATTTACACAGACTTTTTAAGAAACTAAATAAAGTAACTATCGGGTGATAACTACCGAATAATAATATTTTAATCTTTTCACTACTTTCATAGAAATGAGTAAAAGTGAGCTAACACACACTGACTCAAACTATGAGGTTGCGGTGGTGAAGCTAACCAACCAAATTAACACTTTTTGAAAAAAAAAATTTTTTTTTGTATGAAAAACATACTGAACTGAAAACTCAGAGGTTGATGAATTTCCCACAAAATAATTTCACCAGAGCACTGTCATGGTTTATATCATTCATTGGCTCATTTCTGTGAAAGTAGAGAAAAAGTAGAAAGTTTTTATCCTTTTTATTCATCATCATCACCCTGTAGTTACATATGTAGTAGGTAAAAACAAAAAGTTTATTTTTTTACTACAGAAGTGGAAAATTATCCTACTGCACGTGTAAAGGCTAATGACACTAATTCATTTAAATATTAGCGAATCCATAACAAGCCATTACACAAACTCCTGGCGCCGCGTTGGCATTATTCATTAATAGCTCAATAACTCTTGTTTTTTTTTTATTCTCATGGAAATTTTTTATCTGAATTCATCATCTCCTTTTTACTCTTGCCAAAAAGGAACGAAACATTAAATAGAATAACTATTTCCATAAATCTATACAACTAGTTGACATTACTTCTCAACTTATTTTTGAAATGAGTTAAAATGAAAATAATAATAATAAAAAAAAAAAGAAGAAGAAAAAAACTCACTTGTTTCGAGACGCCGACCAGATCATGAATTGCAGATATAATATTAAAAAATTCTAGTTTTGTAATGTATCCGTTTCCATTGAGATCGTAGAGTCTCGAAAAAATCCATTTAAGTTTCTCTCGATTTGAGCCACGGAGGAGAATTGAAAGGGTAAGAACCATATCCTAGAGAATAATAAGAATAGAGAAAGTAATAATAATAATAATAGTGATTATAAGGAATTTAGGGAGTTGATTCTAAAGAAATAATTACTCATGTAAAATCATACGGAACTCAAGACAAGAGACTAGTTGGATGAGAAAAAGACTTAAATGACATGATTTTATTTTATTTCCTGCCTCAGGAGTCCATGTTCTCAAAACCACAAAGGACCTTTCATTCCTTGGTGAAAGTAAAATTTAACATTTAAACTTCCAAGAACTCAGGGACCTAGAGGGTCATTATGAACAACCTCCAGAAATTCAACTCAGAGTTGGAACTAGACTTTCACTCATAAGAAACGATGAGAACATGTGGTTTTCATAACATGGAATAATCAAAAATAAGTTATTTTTTTAGTAGACAAGACGTCTTCTACGTCGTAGGGAGAGGGTCTCCTTAATTCATTTTGGGCTCCAAGGGAGATTTCTTAATGTTAGGTCTTTTAAAATAATTAAATTAGAAAATATATATTTTTTTTTTCTTACCTTAAACGTGATTGCTCCACAACTCGTTATGTCGAATGCTTTGAAGACTAAGTGAGCGTATACGGATGAATCTGTAATCAAGAGTTTGTCCAAATTTTTTTTTACTAATTTATACAACTTTTTTGTAATTATTAGTATGACAACTCTCTCTCTCTCTCTCTCTCTATCTCTAATTTTCAGTTTCTAGAAACTGGATTCTCATTTACAATTAGATTTCGATGGTTCATATCACGACAGAGCCTTTACTTCCATCAAAACCAATGACAGAGAGAGACAATTTCATCGAAATTAAGAGGAAATGTAAACTCAATTAAGAACTGAGAGAGAAAGTCAGAGTTGAGTCATTTGTTTGTTAAGAGAATTGAATTTTAGAATCAATTAACTAAAAATCCTCTCTTCATTAATTAAATTAATTTTATAAAAGAAAAACAAAAAAAACTTACTGCCGTAAGGGAAAAACTTGGCATAGATATCTTTGAAAGTATCCTCTTGGACGATTCCACCTGGACATTCCTATTTGAATTTTAAATTTTAAAATAGGATACAATTAGTTAATCATTTTTATGAAAGAAAAAAAAAAAAAAAAAAAATTTTTTTAAGTGAAAGTGGATGTGATGTGATGACTAAAGTCATCACCACCACTTAAGATTTTGTAAGAAAACAAAGTACCTACAATCTCTATCTTTAGGGACTATTCTATCATTAGTCTGAAGGATTGTGTATCATCGATAATCTCAAAGTTTACATAATGGTAACGGACAGATATCGACACGAGTTAAAAAAATATCATAAACCCCTTCAGCGCAACTGTTCGTGGTAGAAAAAAAAAATTTTTTTTAAAGGATATTCCAAATAATTTAAAAATTGCATATAATTTTTTTTTAATATTTAAATTTAAAATTAAAATTTTTTTTCCCCAATTCCTTAAATAATAAGAGTAAATAATTATTAGACTGGACTGAATGAGGGTTGGGATTATCCGGGAAGTGGGAAGAAGTTTTGGCAGACTCTTTGGCCGTGTGTGATCGTTATAAATTCCTCAAGGAACACCGTACTCCAAGGGTATGAGGCTGTGGTTAAATTTAGTATCCCGATTTATGTAAGCCGACATTTTTTTTTTTACTTCTTCTTCTTCTCGAATTTTGGCCTATGCCAAATTATATTGAGGCGAAAATACAAAGATATGCCAATAGAAGACTTTTTACAGTAACCAAATCCAAATAATGGACTCATATTTCCATATCCTCACCTTCACACTTCATATAGATAGACTCATTCTCAATATGTTCTACTTATCTACTAATTTGTAAACACCGTGTCTATTTCAATAACCCTGTGCTTTATTACTATTACCTCTCTAATGTTGAGTGTATTTATTCTCTAAAATTTTGGTTTAAAAGTTTCTAAACTCAAGAGGTTGGATTTATCAATCTTCATTTATAAAGGAAGTATATTATTATTACTTCCACAGGTGTTCAAAAAAAAAAAAAAAAAAAAAAATTTTTTATTAATTACTAAAAGCATTAATTTCGTAACCTATCAAACTAATTGAATAAGTTTCGACTCTGATATGGATTTATGAGATTTGATGCACTAATGGATCTAAACAACATTAGAAATCTTGAACAATGGGAACAAAAGAGGTTAAATATGAATGAAATGAACAGGCGTTTCAGTTTTAGTTTCTATTCTCTTTCTCCATATTGTAGATAATTTATAATGAAAATAATCAAAAAATCTTAAAAAATATATATATATATATATTAATATAATAATAATAAATCCATTGATTTCCACTTTCTCTCTCCTTGTTACATATGTTTCTCATCAGATTTGATAAACTTTTGAAAGTAGGAAAATTGATAATAAGAGATTATAAATAATATAATAGGATTTCCATTGTTCCGTTTGAAATATTTTCAAAAGAGATGATTATTTTTTCAATAAATTGTAATATGTATGTTATTGAAAGAGAAAGTTCTCTTACCTGTTTGAATCCACGATATAAAAATCTGATTTCACTTTTAGTGAATTTAGTTGTTGAACAGAGTTCATCTAGAAAGGGTCTATAGGTGGACGGGAAGATGGGATGAGTACCGAGGAGATCAGGGTCATCCATCAAGGTCGAACTGTGCATATCTATCTTGTCACCACTGCTCAGACTCGTCGTTTCAGACATCATCGCACTGGTTGATGGAAGAGATACTGTGATCAAATCAGATCTCAATTATATCACCCTCTTCCCATGGGTTTACATTGACCAATCAAGGATACATCCTTTCACATCAACACATCCGGAGACAAGGGACCATAGGAAATCTGAAAAGGATGATTCTCAATAACCTCGAAAGTTCATCTTATATGTAGGATTAATTTGATAGGTCAGAGGACCATGTATCCCACTTTCACTTTGTCCTTTTAGTACTAAGGCAAATAAAAGGAAAAGCATAGTCATGTTACTCACGCCTACATCGTAATCCGATAATCCATATATACAGTCCAAAGACTCAATTCTTTGACATCACCACCTCTCTTTCCTCTCTCAGGATCTCGAAAAATAATAACTCAAACATACAGTTTCCTAACCAATAATCTATCTCATTTTTATTAAATATTAATAAGAAACATTTTTAATTTAAAATATATAAATATAATATAATAATGGAAAAAGAGGGCGGAAAGAGAAAGTACATGTATCAATTTTCTTTCTCCTATTCCATACTACCATTTTCTTAATTTTATAAAAAAAAATAAAAAAGATCCATTTTAAAGTTAGATTAAAGCAGAAAAAGAAAAAAATTTTTTTTTTTTTTTTTTTTTTTAATTTGCTTCAATTTTTGTATTTTTATACATAATATACCACTCGTCAAATAAGAAGAACTACTTCATCTGTCACTATAGATGTTAGATAATAATAAGAAGAGATGCATACCTTTGGAATGAAAGTGAAAGAGAAAAAAAAATATGAAGAAGTAGTAGTAGTAACTAAGACAACAGACGGAGAGTTTCTCCTTGATAAAATTTTAGGACATGATGTTATAAGAGAGAGAGTGTTGATGAACTAAAGTTTTGAGTTGAATGTAAAAGATGAAGAGTAGAATATCTGTGATACGATTCCAAGTGACACGAGTTGGTGACTGTGAGCAAGAGAAGAGCTCTTTGACTCTGTCGATGAATTTGAAGAGAAGAGTAGTTGTCTGGGCCATACTCCGACCGACTCTGTCTATTCTTTTCTAAAAACTGAAATCGGAAGGAGTGAATTCGGATTCGGAGAGAAAAGTTAGAGAATCTCTAGACCCGTAGACCGACTTTTAGTCGAATCTTACCCACTTCTTCACTCTCTCTCATATATATTTTTTTCTTCTCAAAAAGAGTTGAACGGATGAATCCGATTTTGAAAATTTTGGGCAAGGAGCTCCCGCGGGATTGGATGGATGGTGTTGGTGAACGTGAAAAAAAAAAGAAAAAAAGGAAAAAAAAAGTAAGTTCTGGTCTTGTATTTGAATGGGAGTATTGATCAGATGGAGAAAGGAGAGTGGAGAAAGTAGTAAGAATTTATAAAAAAAGAGAGGGTATAGAGACGGAGGGAGTATTATTGATTAAAAGGAGAGGGCTGAGGAGATGTGGGGAGAGGAAGTGAGTGGACGGAGAAAGTATACGGACTCTCTCACTATTACTCTTAGCCACACCATGTTTACAGAAAAAAAAAAACTTACGAAAACTACTACCTTTAGGTTTCCTTTACCTAATACTTTCCCACCAATAGAACAAGACTTACATAAACTACTACCAAACTCTAACAACACAAGAGAAAAAAAACAAGACTTAAGTCTTTATATGCTTTCTCTTTTTTTTATGACAAAAGGTAAGATGTTGTTTTACATGTCTCATAAGTGAGACAACTTTCCCTCGTCTAATTTCCTTTCTCTTTCTTCTTACATAATACATTTCCTAAAAAGTATACTTTCACAGTGTCTTCCATCTTTATATATCCATCACTTCTCTACTTTTTTTTTTTTACATTAATCATTAAATAACATAAAAATGACTTGTTTATTATATATTGTTGAAGAGTCTTCATGTTGAATATATCATTTTATATTGTAAAATCATACGTTAGACACTTTATTAAATTAAATCAAAACTAATGTCAGGAAGTGGACAGAAGTGTGCCAATTTCAAAATACCTTATTACATGAGTAAAGTGAGCATACAAGGGATCATAATCGCATCCAGTGTTGGTTTTTTTTTATAGTTTAATTTTAAATTTTATATTATAGTTTACTAACTTCACTTCTGAGTTATACCAAAGTCTTTTTAGTTAAGTTTGAAAAAAGTGGAGAAAGATTGAACCTAATAAGGTTGAAGAGATTGTAACNTTATAAGTTTAATTTTAAATTTTATATTATAGTTTACTAACTTCACTTCTGAGTTGTACCAAAGTCTTTTTAGTTAAGTTTGAAAAAAGTGGAGAAAGATTGAACCTAATAAGGTTGAAGAGATTGTAACCTAAAGTATCCTATTTTTTTTATTTTTTTTTTATATATATATTTTTTTTTGTATCAGTAGAAGGAAGTTTAAGCTTATAACTTCCTGCTCTTTTCTCATTTTTCTTCCTAATTTTCACTTTCTCCTTCTGCTATCCCTNTATTTTTTATATTATATATTTTTTTTGTATCAGCAGAAGGAAGTTTAAGCTTATAACTTCCTGCTCTTTTCTCATTTTTCTTCCTAATTTTCACTTTCTCCTTCTGCTATCCCTCCTGTTTATGATGGAAAAGACTGAGAGATCGTTTCTTTCACCATTTGGACGAGGATATTTCATTTTAGATATTTGGAGAACAAATTTATGGATTCATAAATGCCAAACTTTCTGGCCAATGACGATAGTATTAGAGAAAATGAACCACATTACGAACGTTACGGTGCCATAAGGATTCCACATGTCTTTCTATCTGGTCTCGAAACATTTTTATGTCTGATTTATATAAACTTATTAATAGATTGTTTTTACTGATCTATTGTTGTTTTTTTACTGTGGATATATAAATTATATGTCTGTACAAGTTTCTGTAACGAGTATGTACAGCATTGTCGAAAAAAAGGTTTTTTTTCATCTCTAAAGAAACAAATTAAGAAATTAATATAGTAGTCGACGGATATAAGATCAATTATTATTTTGTAACGGCAAATCTTAGTCTTATTAAGTGTGGTGATGGTTTTATAATGGATATAAGACCCATTGGGTCTTATAAAAAGTATATGAAGGTAGTCATCTTTCATTGTACGTAGCCAAATTTTGAGGAGTGGACCTTGTGGAAAAAACCTACATCAAAATGAGTTTTTCACTTTACTTTAATTACAATTTATGTAGATTTTTAACAAAAATAGCCTATCGGGGATGAGTGGTACAAAAAGTGAAGTCGACAAGGGGGGTTTTCTCTCAGTATATCCCAACCTAACTCGTTAAATATGGAATTTCGGTCTTATAAGGACAAAATTGGGTCTAATAACTTACTGGGGAACACAATTATCAAGACCAAAAGCAGGGTCTTATATCGGTTTTGGTCTTATATTCGTTTGTCTTATAATGAATTATTCACCCATGCTAAATGCATTGAATCAACCCAAGCTATAAAAAATTGGGTCTTATAACCAATATGGTCTTATAACCGTCGACTACTCTATTTGGAGTGAGAATCATAAACTAATAAGGTTTTTTGAGTTTATTAATTTCATATACAGAAATAAAAAATAAAAAAAAGTTTCAACTTTGTTGGTTAACTTCTCTAGTGTCGCGTAATAAGTTTTTGTATTCTTGCATTCACTCTTGCTGTTTTGAGTGAAAAGTGGTGAAAGGATGAAAGTTTTTATTATTATCACCTTGTAATTTACTCATAAACAGTAAAAAAAAAAGAAATATAAAAATTACCAAAAATGACGAATGATTTTTATTGAAACTCAAAAAAATGAATGGAAACCGGATGTTGGGAGATAAAAAAAGTAGTGAAAGTGAAGAAAAATTATTATTTTTTTTTTATTTACTGACTTTTGACTTTTCCATAAAGCATATTATAAACATAATGAAGAGAAATTGAGGTTCAACATCAATGTCAACAGAATGACATATCCAAGACTTTGGCCCGTAAATCTCTCTTACACTCCTATTGTTGGTAATTTGAGTGTCACGTCTGGTTTTGGTCCTTTCAATTAATTAAAGTTTATGGTTGGAGTACTTGAGATGAGAAAATAAGAGGATTTTACAAAACTGACGGAAAGGATTAAACCACGGACAATGGAGTTGGAGGGGGTTTATACAATTCACTAGTAATATGTATCTATCTATGTTATGTATGTATTAATAACTTATCTAAAGAACTGCTTTCAACTTAAACTGAATTTTGAAATAAGTTCCAATTGAACTGAAGAATTATTTATTTTATTTTATTTTTCTATATTCTAGACAAAAATAGGCTATTATTACTCAAGGGAAGAAGTCTTTTTTAGGTACTTTCTAATAAGGATTTGGAAGAAGTGAAACTGAAAGTGGTTTGTAACCTATAGCCAAACAAAAAAAATAAAAAAAAAGAGAGAGAGAGAAAGGAAAAAGAAAGGATGATACTCTGAAAGTATTTATGGACCCACTCAAATTCGGTACTATCCAAACTTTTCCCAATATGTTTGGTAGTGCTCTGAAATTGGGATAGTAAAATGATGTCTAATTTCATTGAGGCCGTTTGAGAAGCTAAAAAGCTCTTTTAATAGATTCTATAAAATTCTCTATCCCAAACTTTCACTTTCCCTCTTAACAATATTCCCAATGTCGACACTAATGGGATGGAATTACTTTAGGAAAGGAAACTTTACTATCTAAGGACTTTCTATTGAGAATTGTACTTTTGTTGATTAAGTCTACACACTCCCACTACGCCTCTTGTCCTTACTAAAAATTAGAAGAAGAAGAAAAAAAACTAAAAATATTACAACCTTTCTCTCATTTTATCATTTTAGAAAGTTTGAACTGAGAGAAAAAGAAAGAAAAAAAAAAAGCTGAAAGTTGGTGGTTTGCATAAAGAAATAAAAAAAAAAAGAGAAAGTGGTTAGAATTTCCAAGGGAAATTGTCCCAAAATTAACTTTGAGTGTTATGTTCTCTGTGGTCTAAATTTCTTTTCGCTCATGTAAATTCATAAGTTTCTTTCTTGACTTTCACTCTCATCACTTGAGCTTCCACGCCTCAAGATCTTCATACTGTTGGAGTATACTTTTAACTTTGTCATCCGAAACGGGAGTAAAAGAAGAAAAGGAAAACCACAGAGAGAATTCTATTCTTAAGTTTCTTATTATAATTACGAGTTGACGGGGAATAGACAATGACTTCTTAAGTAAACCCATCACAAGAACAATTCTTACACAGAGTCTCTATAGAACTCAAATTATACACTTTTTGGTGGTTTATAATTCACAACTCTATTCTTCCAAACACTCATTCTCATTTTATGTTTTATTCATTCAAATATTAAGAATTATTTAATAATAAAAAAGAACTAAAAACTTAGTTTTTTTTTTTTTCTGTGGAATAGACTTTCACTTATTGTCATTACGTCATGGAGAGAAATGATGAGACTTTTGATCTTGAAACTGAATTTTGTTCTTACCTCTAAAACTACTTTCTCTTTTCCATTTTTTTTTGTTTCCACTATTTTTTTTTGTTTCTTTACCTAAAAAGGAAGTTGAAACCATAGCATTCTGACGTATTCTCATCTATTATTTTTGAGAATTTAATTAATTTTGATTGAGTAGCTCAAATTTGACTTGTAACAATGAAGGACAACTTCAGTTTCCCTTCTAATCTAACTTTTATATCCTGACTTACTACAGTAAACCTCGCATAAGCCTAACATCGGTTACCACGAACCAAACTGTCCGGTCCGCGCCCGGAGATAAGGAATTTGTGTATAAATCGCACGGCTAAGCCGAACTCGGTTAAGCCGAACCCTCGGTTACCACGAACGCCTTTTCGTGGCCCCAGTCCATAAGGTACATGCTTTTTTACCTCGGTTAACACGAACACGAATTAATTGATCAATTTTTAAAGAAACTTCAACTTTTTTCTTACAAAATTTAATGAATAACTTCTTTTGAATAACTTTTCAAACATTAAAATACAACAGAAAATGAACCAATGAGATAATTTTAGTCATTTTTTTTGTTTCCACAGCAACTTACTATTATAAAGTAATGGTAAATTAAAACTACCTAGGCTAAGACGAACAAATTATTCCCCAAGTTATGTGTTCGGCTTACGCTTAAGCCGAACCTCGGCTACCACGAACCAAATATTTCGGTCCCTTGAAATCCGGCTTATCCGAGGTTTACTGTACTTTTAAGTATAGGTTATTCCATCAAAAAACTAACTGGTGAAAATTACTTTCTTTCAAATTGAATAGACTGAATCAATTCGAAAGAAAAAATAACAAAAAGGAATTTTCTAGCGGTAGCGTGCTGTGGGTTAGCTTATGACTATGAATTTTTAGAGTTTTAATAATAAGTATATGAGATTAAAATTTTTTTGGAAAAGGAACATATTAAGTTACCAATAATTTTTCTATGCCAACTCTACTCTCCTTATTGTATTTGCTTACTTTAGGCATTTTTGGGTGAAAGTTGAAAAAAGTTAGTTATTTCAGTTTTTTTTTTTTGTTGAAACACCCTGTACTTGTAGTAGTATTATTAATAAGCGTGTTCTGTTTTTTTTTGTTCTTATCGATTATCACTAGTCCTCTGACGTCAGTGGAAAAATTAGAAACTTTCTCTTTTGTTTTTATTATCCACTTTTGAACTGGCTGCTGAGAGATTAGGAAGAGAAAGCAGANCTTATTAAGTTACCAATAATTTTTCTATGCCAACTCTACTCTCCTTATTGTATTTGCTTACTTTAGGCATTTTTGGGTGAAAGTTGAAAAAAGTTAGTTATTTCAGTTTTTTTTTTTNGTTAGCTTATGACTATGAATTTTTAGAGTTTTAATAATAAGTATATGAGATTAAAATTTTTTTGGAAAAGGAACATATTAAGTTACCAATAATTTTTCTATGCCAACTCTACTCTCGTTATTGTATTTGCTTACTTTAGGCATTTTTGGGTGAAAGTTGAAAAAAGTTAGTTATTTCAGTTTTTTTTTTTTGTTGAAACACCCTGTACTTGTAGTAGTATTATTAATAAGCGTGTTCTGTTTTTTTTTGTTCTTATCGATTATCACTAGTCCTCTGACGTCAGTGGAAAAATTAGAAACTTTCTCTTTTGTTTTTATTATCCACTTTTGAACTGGCTGCTGAGAGATTAGGAAGAGAAAGCAGAAGAAAGTAAAAAAAAAAAAAAAAAACTTTCACCAAAGTGAGAAAATAGGAAGTATTTTTGAAGAAAAGACAACAGAAGAAAAAATCTAAGGGCTCATTTCCTTCCTTTTGTGTCTAATAGGGCTTTTCACTTGTTTGGATGTCTAGAAATCTCCGTTTAAGATATTAGATGTTCTAAGAGGATTTATTTTAAGGAGAGAAGAGGCTTAAAGGAAAATTATCTGAGTGGTCGCTGGTGAAATTTTTTTTTCTTTTTTTTTTTCTTCTACTAACCTTTCAAGAGGTGAAAGTAAAATTGGTGAATTTTCTTTCTTCTTTACCGACAGAGTGGGTGATGTTTGTTTTTCCAAGAATCATTCACATCCACTTCAATTTTTTTTTTTTTTTTTTTTTTTTTTACAAACTTTAGAGACAAAAACTCAAGATTTTCACTACGAATCCCATTCTAATGAAAACGTACCGAAAGTGATGAGAAATTGAAAGGGATCCATTTTTTTAACAACTAACCTTTAGTTTAGTTTCAAGGACTCATTTTCTTTTTTACGATTTAGGACCTAAGGCTTCAATAATTTCAAATTGAGTTTCTAAGTTCATAGAAGAGAAAGTTTTAGGAGAAAGTCTTTGCCTTTCTTGTCTTCTCTATAAGGCACTTGATTGAATGAAAAAAAAAAGGTTAGAGGAGTAGTTTGTTTGAAAACTATAATTATTGGAGAAATGACATTAGGATTTAATTAAAACAATTTCCAAATAGGACATAGATTTTAAGAAACTAATTTAAGTGTGGATTTTACTCTGTTTATTGGTTAGGACAGATTTCCGACTCCCTTAGAAAAAATCTATCACTAGATATTGAATAGCCTGTAAAACTCCCTCAACAGATGCTAACACGTCAAGACACAAACTAATTGAAAATAAAATATGTACTGTAAAAAAAATTGTTCCAGATTTGAAACGAGAAAAAAAAATATATGTGAAATATTGAAGGCAGGTGTGGAAAAAATAAGAGTTTCAAAAAAAAAAAAAATTTATTTTTTCAAATACAGTATGTTACAACAAATCCTATGCCTTTCGCTTTTCATTATCCCAAAACGGTGAGTCTGGTAAGTGAATACGCATGGACGGTGATAAAATTCAATGAGTCTTTCGACGGTCCATATAACTAACTGATCGATTTAAAGTTTACATATTAAAATGACATTCTGATTGATTTGTTCAGAATATGACGAACAACGAAGGAATTCTAAGTAACTGGTGACAATTTTTTATAACATAATAACATCTATTAATTATTGTAAACTTAAGCAAGGTGTACTTTTTCACAAATCCCAACTTGAAGCTTTGATTCTCATTTTTTCTTAATTCTTTTTCCGTTTTCTTCTTTCTTCTCACTCTTTCTAATTTTTTTTTTCTTCTCTTTTTCATACTATACCATTTTTTATTATTATTATCCTAATTCGTTTCACGCCGTCTCCATTAGTCCCTCACTGTTCGCGGTTGTCATTGGTTCCTACACATTTTCACATCGACAAGTTCCAGAAATAGATTATAATTCCAAAACCCAGATTTTTTACATAAAAAAAAAAGAGACGTACGAGATTTCTAAACAAAATGTCAAATGACAGAACCATTATTATTATCGAAAGAATTGGAACGAAATAATCACACCAACGCCATTTTCCAGTTCACGCAATGTTCGATATTTATTTTATTATTATTTTTTTTTTTATAAATTAATATACTATTAACTATGGACGACAATTTAAAACGTTTTATTTAATACTACCACACGTAGGATGGAGTTTTTAAAATCCTAGTTTCTCATCTAAAAATTTGACTAAACTTTTTTTCATTTCCAATAAATACGATTAAAAAGATTTGGCTTAGTAATAATGTAAAGAGTGTGATGATAATGATTGGTAGTAATGTGACATTGGTTTGTATTGTTATTATTTGGCATAATTTAGTAGACATTCTATCAACTCCACACCCGGGAACAAGTTTACTAACTCCTAGGCGTAATTAAAAACATGGACATAAAGGGAACTGTGAGAACTTTGTACTTTCTTAGTAAAAGTTATCAGGCACAAATCTTCCAATTTATCTCAAAAGTTTTGTAAAGGAGAGAAATTGGAAGGGAAAAAAAAAATTAAACTCTGCACTTAACAACATTTGAGATAAAGTTTGGAGAGACATATAGACATCCGAGTCATGAATGATGATGATTCATGCAAAGAATATCCTTTGAGGCTGAGGCTTATCAATAATAATTCTTACTTTCACTACTTTCTCTCCCGTAATACTCCACTCATTTTCTTAACCAATCACAAAGGCACTTTCGGATTGAGTTGTTTTTACTAAAAGGCATGAATTTTTCTATCTTTTTCACTTTCCTTAAATGCATTTTTTTTTGGAAACTATAAGTTTTTCTTGGTTCAGCTTGGCAGAATCTTTTAATACAACTGTTAGAACAATAATATTTCTTGGAAATTATTCCTAATCTCCATTTAACAAGCAAATAATACAATTCTAACAACGAAAAAAAAACAAACATTCACTGACCCTTAAGTCGGTGACGTCAAGACGTACACAACCAAAAGGCAGCATATAGGGATTTAAAAAAAAATCAGTCTCCTTCTCTATAGGGCGGTAGGGTCTAAAAACAGTCCAATAGTTTAAAGTTAACAATGAATGGATACTAAATATAATTCTGTGGAAGAGGTAAAATAATCATTAGTACAACTATCGGCTCATGTATCACAGGATTTGTGAAAGTGAAAATTAGACTTTTTAAAACTTGGTAACTCATTTATCATATCAACTACG
This sequence comes from Holacanthella duospinosa, assembly GCA_002738285.1. Classification (NCBI taxonomy): domain Eukaryota; kingdom Metazoa; phylum Arthropoda; class Collembola; order Poduromorpha; family Neanuridae; genus Holacanthella; species Holacanthella duospinosa. Next base: position 449,752 of record NIPM01000014.1, on the reverse strand, counting down.
ACCAGGAGGGATCCAGTTTTCTATTTCAAATGAAAATTCCTTATGAGAGTCTCATGAGAAAGGGAAAATAACTTTCTCTACAGCCTCGGAGCCTATTCTGTTAATAATTTTTCAATTTCAGAACTCGTTGCTTTACTGTAGATTTGGAGAGAGTATTCCCTGGGAGAATGAAGTTCTTTAGCTCCGGGACCTTGGCACCTATTTCAAACAGTAGGGAACTATATAAGTCCGAATTGTAAAAAAAAAAAAAAAAAATTGGAGATGCAACAGCCTCTGCCATTTAGGAACCTATGACTGGTGGTACTTTTCTAAGCCGTCATAGGGGTCTCTTTTGACTCCATTGGATCATTCCTTCCAGATTAAATGGGATTTTTATAGGAGAGTTCTGAATGAGATTGAGGAGAAAAGCAGGAGGCAGAGAAAGCCTCAAAAAAAAAAAAACCTGTTCCCAAAAATAGATCTTCTCGTTGAAGAATAATTTGGTAGCAATTCTCCTTTTGGGTAAACTCCGGAGACTCCTTCATATATCCGCCGTCATTTATCTCCAAAAGTTTGACAATTCCTTTCTCTTTTGGAAAACCTTGACTTTTCTGGATGGTGACTAAAATAAGTTGAGCCGAGAGAGGAAGAAGAGAACTTTCTCCAATAGGTTGAGAAGATAGGGACCAGAGGCATATTCGTAATAACATGACATCACTTCCTTCCAGAGATTCTCCATAGAGAAACTTTTCTCCTCGTCTTGGACGATTATCTTAAACTTTATTTCAAAACTGTTGCTTCTTGCATGGCTGCTATCCATCTGTTGAAGTATATATAATTGGATGAGAGTGAATATGTACATCGGTCTAACCTTCAGACAAGCAATTCAACCACTACTACTACAGAAGCAGACAGAGAAGGGTGCACTTGAACGAAACACTTTCCCAAGTGGATTTGATAGAAACTCATTGAGAGAGAAAGGCTAAGGGTTATCCTAACATTTTTAGATGAGATCAAAAAGAGTTGTCTTACTTTTCTGCAGATGAACTACTCTCAGCTTGAAAAATATAAGGCTCCTGGCCACTATGTGTCAGTTGAAATATTGATCTTGCTCCCTCATCCCCCTCCATACTCTAAAAAAGAGAAAGTGAGCAGATATTTGAATAAAGAATTATACAGGATGGCTGAGTCTACTAATGAGATAAAACCAGAGAATTTCCCTTCACGGAAATTTCCATTTAAAATTTCATTCGTCCTGACTTACCTCTCCAGTACCACCACTCACGAGCTCAACTTGGTAGCCGAGAATAGGGATTCCTCTGATGGCTGCTATATCCTCTGAAGCAGCATAAACAAAGAGGACACGATCAATTAAGACAAACCATTGTTTCTTCCAAGCCTTCCGGTGTTCCTTCCAATGCAAATATCCACTCATAGCCGAGCCAGAGATATTCCCATGAATCTAAAAGACAAAGAAATCACCATCCAATTAACACATTCAAAATCATTGAGTGGAAAGAGTGAGAAAAGAGCTTACCTCTAACCTATTCGGGATCGACCTTTTGTGTTTAGTTGCTCTTTTGGAGATGTTAGGCGTCCCTTTTTTAAACCGACTTCGGATTGTCTCAACTTCTTCTTGACTGTTCTGTTGATTCACTTGATCAAATTCTAGAGTAAAAAAAAAATTCAGAAATTATAATAATAAATCAATAATCTTACTTTGAAAGTTCAAAGTAAGATGAAAATGTAAAATTTTTGTTTTTCATACCTTCCAATAGGTACGTATAGCAGTCGTCACAGACGCGTGCAGCTTCAAAATTTTGATACTGTATTGGAGCTTCATTTCCAGAACAATTTCCACAAACAACCTAGTACAAAGAAAACATTGACACAAGTTACACCCAGTATCTAGAATTGAAGGAAGATTATTACTTTTCCACAGGCACGACAATGGTGTCTCCTAAACGTCATCGTGAATTCAGCGGTACAGGACTGACACATTGTAACTCTCGAATCTGCAATCCAAACTGGAGCCTATGAAAATAAGAACACTTGTGGATTATATTACCACAATGTAAATTTAACTAAGACTATACCACTTTTCCCGTTTGAGTCAATTCCTTGTCCACTTCTTGAGCAGAACCAGCACGCTTCTTTATGTTATTTTTTATTGCAATAGTCAACGTCTTTAACCAATCATCACGCTCCCTTGGAGTCCTGGATAACGTAACATACAATTAACTTAGTCAAATAAATCTCATCAGAAATTGCAGGAATCAAAATGGTTATCATTATATATATTAACTCTGGAACTTACTTTGCGACGAGATTGAAACTCCGCGTAACACTAATGACACTAAATTCATTCTGATAATCTTCACTGGTTGCAAGCGCTACCCTCATCCCAGTTAACGGAAGTTCATATCTCAATTTGAATTCTTTAGTTCCTGTTGCAGCTCCAGAACCCGCATAGTTCATACATAGCAGACAGTCACTCATCTAGAATTAAAAAAAGTAAATTAGGAAATACTTCACCTCAACGACTTTTCATTTTAGCACAACATTTTTCATTCCTCTCTTCCTCTGTTGGTGGATGATGAGATGAAGCGATGGAAAAAGGATTTTGGATTAAGGAAGTGGAGGAAATTGGTGACGGTGGGGAATAAGCCAAGAGGGAGAATTAAGGAGAGACTATAGAGACTTTCTCTACAGAAAAGGACGGCTATTGGAGGAAGAGAAAATCATAATAAATATTTTAGACGAGGAGAAAAGTGAAGAAAATTGAACTCAAGTTTGACGCAAGTAGGTCTCTCTCCTCCAAACTAACTTACCAAAGCAAAATATCTCGGCTGTAACTCTTTACGACAAACTTTCCGAAGTTCTCCTTCACAAATAAGCTGTCGATCAGCTTTGAGAATGACGTTCTGAGTTAAGCGATTTTGAAGCTGGACGAGTTTCTCGGCGTTTTCCTATTGGAAAAAAGAAATAAAAACATAAATAGAATCAGAGAAAGAATTTGAATACAAGAGAAATTCAACTTATAAGTTTTGGGTTTTAAGTGCAGATGCTAAACATTTCTAAAAAGGCACTGTTATTTTCTCTAGAAAATCCACTCAACCATGTCTAAAGATTTTGTTTCTAGATAAATTATTCAGGTTCACAGAATTGAAAAAAATCCCTCACCTGCCGTCGAATAGCTTCATTCCCATGCTCAGCAACTTCCTTGACGATGCTTATGGCTTTGACTGTACCTTCATAGTCCTCATGTTCTTTAGAGTTCAAATTCTTGAGGTAATCGCCCAATAGTAGTGCATACTGCGGCATTCGCTGAACTGGTTTGAGCATGTAGTGCTTCAATTGTAAACTTCTGCACTTCTCCTGTTTCTCAAATTCTGCAACCGTCCGACCAAAATGAACATTTTTCTCTCTGATATGTTCAAACCGGTTACTAATTTTTTGGTAGTCTCTTATGTACATTGAGTAGTGCTTCAGAAAAGGACCCGTCTTGATGATAATGTCTGATACTTTAGGATTTGACTTCCATGATGCAATACGTTTCTCTAGCTCATAGAGAAGAGCCTCATTTACAAGTTTTAAGTTAGGAAGTCCACCGAGAATAAAATCTAAATCCATTTTGGAAATGATGGTATGACCGATCCTCTCTTCTGCGGATTTGATTGAATGAGGAAAATCAATTGTGAGTAAATTTAATACGTCAACAAAAGTCCGTTCGGAAGTTAGAATTTCTCGCGCGACGTAGAAAGCTTGTCTCTCCTTGTGATTCAGTCCTGACAAAATGTCATCGTGGCATCGTGAACGAAAAGAAGTTTCTTCAGAGTCCTCTGGAGTTAATATGGATACGATGGAATCGCCTCCAGCGTGACTCAACGGACGACGATTGACAGTGGTTTCTAATCCTTTCACCTGTTCTGAGGATGAGACATGTGGTAGAGAGACTGTAGTCTTAAGAATCGTTTGAGACAATGGAGAAACAACATTGCCCAAACTAACACGCCCTGTAACACCAACTTTAGTACCATAGTAAACCTCGCTCTTAACTTTTTTCACCTTTTGAGGAGGATGAACACTTTCTAGGAAAAAATGACTTCGAGATTTTTCTTTCCGTCTTCCGGACTGTGGGACACGCATTACTGCTTTCCTAGCACTACTTTGATTGCTGTTTGATGAACCTCCGGTTCTCCCAAAGGACGCAAAGAAGGTATTTACAAGGCGTCTTCGTCGTGAAAATGAGCTAATTCCTTCTGTACGACAGCTCGAGGGACTGAAATCCTCAACAGAACCTCCCTGACAAACATCAGAATTTTCAGCATCACCTAGAGCACCAGTTGACAATTCTCCCTCATCCATCCACGTCGTATGAGAATTCATACTTCCAGAAATGCTGCAGGGCCGTTCTCGGAGACTGCTCGAGGAAGAGGATGAAGGAGATGACTCGGTGAAAGAGGAAGTTGTGTTTTCAGAACATGTCCAAGAACGGCGCCTGAAGGACCCTGATGATAATAATGGAGGCAATAGAGCTCGCTCGGGCTCTACTGAAGAAATCGTAACAGTTTTTGATTTTTCGATCCGCTCTACCTCTCCAACAGTGTCGGGTTTCCGTGAAGGAGATTTGAACTGTTCCTGACTTCGGATAATTTCTGAAACTAAATCTGCGTCGGAAGAATTTTTCGAAGTTTCTTCAACATCATCAGTCGACGTTTGAGAATTTGTGACTCCTTGTAAGAATAGAGATTGGACTTTTTCTTCAAGGATTTTTTCAAAGTTATCTTCAAACTTTGGTATGCTCTCTCTCCCTGACTCCTTTAGCGAGCACTTTTCAGTTTTTTCTGCGCCATGGGGCAACACTGACGATTCACTAACGAGTCCTTCGAATTCATCTTCACTTTGACTAGGATGAATAATCAAATTCTCATTTTCTTTTACTTCTGTCGGTTCCACTAGGTTCGCATTTTTTACCTTTTCGTCACTCTCAAAAATCTCAGTGGAAAGTAGCGGAGGCTCATAATTAATTCCAGTTTCAGCATCTATATTCTGAACTGTAGGTGGTTCGACCTTTGTTTCATCTTCCTCTCCAGACGACTCAGTTTCCAGTGATTCTACGACTATGTCTGAAGAGTTAAGATGATGAAATAAAAATGATTCATTTCTTCCCAATGGATCACTAGTACATCTTTCGGCGTTAGGGAGAGCTTCAAGATTTGGTGTTTCGTGCTCTAAAGTTTTTGTAAACACTTCATCTTGATCATCAACCTCTAATACAATTCCTTCGCTATCCTTTGCAATGTATTTTCCCAGCCAACTCTTGGGTACAGGAGACAAAGACAATGATGAAGGTATTTCTATATCCATGTTTACTCCAGAAATCTCAACACCAGAAGCAGAGTCTCTGTTTCTGACATCCAACGACATAATATCTGCACTTAATTCAGTTTCATTATTATTGCTACTTTCCCGAAGTAGAAGGTTATTGTTATTATTCGTCAACTTTTCTCCCTCTTTCCTAAGACGTCTCATTTCCCATTTCTTTTCTTTGTCAATGACAGCGTAGACTGGAAGAGTGGAAGTAGGAGACAGAGGAAGAGCGTTTAACAATGACTGACGTAATGAGATGTCAAGAGGAGATGATTGTGGTTTATGACTACTTCGTCTTTGTCTTGGCGGCGGTGGTGGAGGGGATAGCGGATTAGAAGTTCCTCCAAAACTTTGATGCGATAACATTCGACTAGGCAGACGGGAGTTGGTGGTGAGATCCAAATGGGTCACACGGGAAAAAGAGCTTGTGGCAGAGGTAGAAGTTGTTAACGGTGAGAAAAGTGTATTTCTGCCTAGACTAGCACTCTTTCGTTGAGCTTGAACTCTTTGACTGGGGCTAAGTCCCCTCTGCGGTGACACAGTATTCGGATACTGAAAGACGTGTTTCGTTTGTTGAAAACTTCCAAATCTCGAACTTAGGATTGGTCTCGGATTGATGGAACTGAGAGGAAGACAAGGACTCAGAATATTGTCGGTTTTATTCTGACTTGTGGTCTGACTCTCAGAGGGAGGACTGTTGGGATTACTTAAGTTTTCTATTTCGTCAATGGAGGCATAAGGAGCATGGCACTTTGGTGGTTTGATGGGGCTAAGGAGTCCACCGGTGGTTTGATTATTATTCTCTGAAGTAGGAACAGATGTAGAGGAAAGTGATTTCTTAGGAGATGAGAGAGATGCTGGAGATGGTTTTGGAGGTAAAGCAGGTTTATTACCAACCGGAGTCGGAGATTTTATAAGATCTCGGAGGTCCTGAGATTTCGTTTCACTTGTCACTGCTGTTGTGGTGGTGTCGGAGATTTCAGATTGCGGCAAGCCACTGTTCTTTCCACTCTCTCTTGTTCTAAACAAAATAAAATATATTTTTTTTTTTCTAAATCTGAAATATTCCTCTTTCCGAAACTTACTTTCTCTTTGATAGCAAATTGACCTGAGTTCCAACAGTTGAAGTATTTACTTCTGGACTCCTCGACCCCGTGCCTTCTCCCTTAAAACTTCCTGTAGATTTAGGTTTCGGTGGAACAGTTGGCCGAGAGATCACAGTAGGAGAAGCCTCTAAAAAAATAGTAGACAAATCTATTTGTTAATACTTACTGATACATAATCATCGGATGAATGATAGAAAAATGTGAAACTGATATAGAGAACATTGCATTCAACTACTTTTATGATATGGGTATCAGATTTCAACCTAAGACTGTAAATTAATCTACTCTTCAACAATGGAATGAAAATAAGGACAATAAAAACAAGCAAGTAAATGTAATGACTTCGAAGAAATGTTTTGTTTTGTAAATCAGAACTACAGTAAATGAAACCTGGCCAAACACTGCGCGGACTGGATTTGTTTTGAATCCTACTACTAATTTTGTGATGGCTCATGCATAAACCAATTTCTATGAATCACCTTGCTGCTGTTAACAGTAGTTTCTGACGGAACGAACTCAAGTTGTTTGGTGAAAGTAAAAAGGAAATAGGAGAAAGACGCTCGAGAAAGATGATGCAGTCACTGCAAATAGAAAGAGATTATTTAAATTAATTTTCAGCCTGCGAAAACCGTTAAAATACGAAAAGAGTTCTTATAAAACGTGTCTCAATGACTGCCACTGTGTGTTGAACACAAAAAATAAACAATACGTAATATCTGAGTTTGTCTGCCTAACTTTTATCATTTGAATGTGCGTGGTTACTGGAGAAGTGAATGCGTTTTCGATTTGCAGTGTGCGACATTTTGTCAAGTAACTTATTATAATTCCTGTTATTGCTCCAATTATTAAACGATTTAAGTTTAAAGTTTCTCCAAAGTAGAATGCAAATTCGACTAAACCTGTTGTCTTATAGTTAGCCCACTTCCTTTTACGTAAACAAGTTATTACGTAAGAGAAAACAGAAACACATTACCTTTGCATAACATTAGAAATTAAAAGCATCAAGCAAACTTTTACAAATCCACATTGCTGCAGGTTAATGATTTTAAGTATAAATTTTTATCAAGCTACATTGTAAAAATTTGTTTTAGAATTACAATTAGATTCATTTAACTTGATAGGTTCATTCCATGGTTCATTCCATTCAACCCAACGTTACCTCTGCCTTGACCATTGACTAACTTGTCAATCAAAATATACCTTGGTACTTTGGATTCTGCCTAATGTTTNGTATAAATTTTTATCAAGCTACATTGTAAAAATTTGTTTTAGAATTACAATTAGATTCATTTAACTTGATAGGGTTCATTCCATGGTTCATTCCATTCAACCCAACTTTACCTCTGCCTTGACCATTGACTAACTTGTCAATCAAAATATACCTTGGTACTTTGGATTCTGCCTAATGTTTCTCTTCACCAGATGACATAAAAAAATAATAACTTATAAACCCAATATTCGTCAGAAAACGAAAAGATGGAAAATAACAAACTTTCAATCGTATTCCACAATTGAAAAGGTAATTACACCAAAGTCAGGATGAGTCGGATGAGCTGAATGAGTGTGATTAATTAACTGATTATATGACTCAATATTTATATTTCTGAACCCGAATTTCTTGTTAAACTAAATTAACTGAATAAGAATTAATCTTAAGTTGGAATGTCATTATTGACAAACTCAAACTTACCCTGTTGTATTGCGAAAGACGGAGTTTCGGTGTCCATTTTTGATGTGTTTATACGGGATCCTTTGACTTAAGTCCCATTGTCTCAAAAAGTTAATAAAATTTTTTCGCTAGTCGTCTCGTCATTCATAATTCGTGAAAGGTGAAGAATACTAATTATTGCCAAAATAGATCCAAAAATAAAGCTTGACACGTTTGTGCAATACAGTGTNTGAATTAACTGAATAAGAATTAATCTTAAGTTGGAATGTCATTATGGACAAACTCAAACTTACCCTGTTGTATTGCGAAAGACGGAGTTTCGGTGTCCATTTTTGATGTGTTTATACGGGATCCTTTGACTTAAGTCCCATTGTCTCAAAAAGTTAATAAAATTTTTTCGCTAGTCGTCTCGTCATTCATAATTCGTGAAAGGTGAAGAATACTAATTATTGCCAAAATAGATCCAAAAATAAAGCTTGACACGTTTGTGCAATACAGTGTGACGAAGTCTAAGGTCAAGCTATTGCGTACATTCTCTTTCGAATCCAATCCAACTGGAACAATGTCACTGTTGAAACAAAAACAAAATCTTAAAGTCTTAAATCCTATCAAATAAAGTTGTTTGATCGTCACCTGTACAGAATTGAGTAAGGAACATTGAAGGCATTCAACTTTGATGACTTTTTGAACTGTTGAACTATTATTGTTTGTCATTGGTGTAGTTAGGCTCACTCAGTATCCAGTCCCAGTGTCAAAATAATCAACTTGAGCATGAGTTTTGATAATTGAAATTATTAACGAACACAGATGACTCAGAACTCCAACAGAAAGGAATAATCAATCAGGAATCTTAAAATTCAAATAGAGAAAACACCTAGAACTGGTAAACTTCAAGTGGGAGCAGTTGGAGCATACTAATTTAAAAGTTGTACACAGCAGAAAGCAGATGACTTTCTTATTTCATTTCACCAAAACCCAAACCAGCTGCGTATCTTATGGTATGCTGCTGGTTCACTCTCTACAAAAAAAAAATTTTTTTATACTGTTAATCATTGAGGGTCCATTTTACATTTCTTGCATATTTGGTTTTTTAAGTACTTTTACCTAAAGTAACCAACATTCAAGTCCAAGTGTAACATTTTGACAGTTTTGTAAGGTCACTGATGAACCATGATTGATGAGTACAAAGTGAAATGAGTCATTCATTCAAACTTAGCCCAAAGTCAATGAGTGGCAATAAACATACTTAGTTATCTCTTAGTTCCCAGTCAATTAATAATTATATCTCAACTCCGTTGTACTTGATTGTCGAGTTGACGGACTGTGATTGTGATGTCTTGATGCAACTCCTGGTGGTACTCGAATAGTTGGTAGTCTTAGGATAACATTCTGTCTACTCTACTTGATTATTACTTATTATTACATTAGAAGTACAACCACAATAATTATTCACAACAGGAAAAGTCAGATTTGTAATAGTCGTTTTTATTTAATTGATACAAAATTTGACGTTGGTAGTCTTCTATGTACAGCCTTCTCTCGTCAATAATAAATTTATATACCGCATGAACGGAGAATAATTGTAAAAATTTTGAAAAAAAATCTGTGAAGGATGATAAAGGGACCACTGAATCCAGACCATCATTGTCATGATCTCCTTTGCTTCCATCTCTCGTCATCTCGTCCTAGAGAATTTTTAAAAACCGAATAGTGAGTTACTACTAGTGTCATGAAATTGTAAATAAATTAAAAACTCCAAATTAATGGCAATTAGAATTAGTCAATCACTAAACTTAGCCAGTCCTTCCTCTCTTCTGTGTACCCCTTCATCCATCATCTCATCATCGCTTCACCACCAACCAGTCTTCTCTCCACGGACACAAAAACGTATTTTTCTAACCTAAAACTCCAACTCCAATTTACAACTAAATAACAATAAACTCAATTTTAAACAATAACGGAATATAAATAAAGTATTTTTAGTTTATTCTGACCAAACTGAAACCACCAATATCTTACGAAGTAGTAACATGTATGCAAATACAACAAAAAAAAAATTTAGCGCTCCTCGGCGATACATAGCCTAATCGAAAATGGAATCCAGAAGTTGTATATTTATTTAAGTTAAACTTGATGGTCTGTAGGAAGTTCACGGTCTAGTCCTCATCACGCTCCCCCTTTAGACAGAAAAACATTCACCATTGTCACCTTCAAACAACTCTTACTCAAGTGTCATAAACGCTCAATCCCACCACAAATATCAACAACCGTCTGCTCAAGTCCGTAATCCGTTAACTTTAACTCCTAGTGTAAAAAAAATACATTTCTGTGTCCTTTGCCAAACGCCGATGGATACCCAAGGGTACACAGAACGCCAAAGACTTCACTCTACTCTGCTCTGACAACTTGATATACAAAATCGTTACTCAACGAAATTAAAATTAGGAAAAGCAAAACAAAACACGGTTTTTGAAATAAGCACATGCTTCTAAACTTTATTATTAAAATCATCTAGCGGCGCTCCCTTTCGGACTCAAAATAAAAAAAACTTTAAGACGGATGGCTGAATATTGTAGTATATAGCGGCGGATTTTTAAATTCATAAGCGCAGCACTGTCTGAAATATTTTAGTATACGAATTTTTAATTCATAAACGCCACTTTATGTGAAATACAAAAAAGAAAGAAAATCCGCCGTGGATTTCGATATTGTAAAGCAATATGAGATTTAATTACAAACAAAAAAAAATCATACCTCGTGGGACTCTCCTTCATGGTTCTTAGGGCATTCCCTTGCGAAGTGACCACTTTCACCTAAGAGAACAATTTTGTACAATCGATTTTAAATAGTGGGTGGTGAAATAGTCTTTTACCACAATTGTAGCAGCAGCGTCCGCCGCCACCGCCGCCACCACCACCACCGCTTCCATTGGATCTGCCCTCTGGGCAGTTGCGAGAAATGTGTCCCGGTTTACGACAATTATAGCAATTTTCGTCCGATGAGGAGTCCTTGCAATCTCTTGCAATATGTCCAGTTTGATCACACTTATAGCAGCGATCTTGTTCCTTGCAATCGCGTCTGCAAATACAATGTATGATTTATAGTCGAACTGAGCATAATCTCTCCATCCACCAAACAACAAAATTAAAATATAGTACAACTCACTGAGTGTGTCCAGTTTTCCTGCATTTGTAGCATTGGATTCCCCCACTGTCTCCACCACCTAATTAGTAATGGGAAAAACTTGTCACGTAGCAAAGTAAACAGTGTTAAATAAAAAAGTAAGTTAGAGCTGACAGGTTTTGATCACAAGTTTCTGATTCCATCAGACACCGGAACTAAGCTATGCCAAGGCAAGCCTTGAATTAGGGGTTAAGAGTTGGTTATTTTAACTTTATGTCCAAATATTCTTACGAGACGAATTGCTGTAACTCCTTCCTCCTCCTCCGTAGCCACCGCCACCACCACCATATCCGCCACCACCACCATATCCACCACCACCACCGTAGCCACCACCGCCACCTCCACGACTTCCACGACCTCCTCCATTGCCTCCACCGCCTGCATTGGACGAGGACTTCTCGGTACAATCCCGAGCAAAATGACCCGGTCTATTACAACGATAGCAAAGCGTAGATGATCCACTGGATGAAGACATCCTGAATATCTATGAAATTAAACCACTTTTATTAGTCAGCAAATTCCTCTAAAGTTTCATAAAATTATATTAAAAATTTCATGCTAAAATGATTCGAATCTTGGAGAATTCCAGAAGAATTGAGTTCATGTATTGAATAATCAATTCAATTATTTACCTTTTAGAAAGATATCGATGGAGAAACTTTCAATTCGAGATGAAGGGAAAGACAGACTCTCGAACTCGAAACACACCGCACCGACGACACTCTCCCAACAACGACCTGGCGAGAAAGTGAAGATGAAGATGAATCCACACGCCGAGATTCCGGTTTCTCCAAAATGTCTTCTGGTAACTCCCCCACGCACACCTTCTCAACCCCCTTGGACAAGGGTACTAGGCCAACCCTTAGCTACGTCCAGATAATCACTCAATAATTATTACTGCGTAATTCTACAAATAACTCAAAAACCTCAACTATGGACTCAGACTGTCCCCCTCCATCTAGGGGGCATTCATAAATGACGTCAATATTATTCTGGGTGGTCCATTCTTATAACTTACCATATACATGTCCAAAATTGTTGGCTCAGTATTGCTACTTGAGGTCAAAAAATTTTTTTTTCAGAATTCTTAAGTTTCATTTAATAACTAACAGTGTGATTTTAGAAAATCTTACTTTGTATCTCAATTACATTTAATCAAGCAATGAGATTTTTGAAGACTAAAACTAGAAAATTCACAAAATCAAATCCCTGTCGACGCACGGTCTACAGATACATACTCAGCTGATCATACAGTGAAGTTTACTAAAGTAAGGCAGAGAAAGGATAATTTCCTTTCACTTTGCCGTAAATTAGCATATGAAGATGAAAGTAACTTCTCTTTTCTCTGCCTTACTTTACTAAACTCCAGTGTAGTTGTTCTAGTACAGGACCAACTCTCTGCAAAATTATGAAGTAATCAACTATATTGTTTTGGTTGTAAAGGTTAATTTTTTGAGTGGTCTTTAAATAATATGCTGACACGGTTGTATTCCTGCATATAGTTGGATAACATAAATGTAACTAAAAATCTATTTTCATGGCACATGGATTTAACGTCAATAAACCAAGATATACGGGAGGGACAAGATGAAAATGGTGTCTGTTAATTTATATGTCAGTGCAGTGGGTGGAATAGTGTTAATTTTTGTTTTGATGTAATTTATGGATAGTCCCTTACCCAAATTCAGAATGAAGACGCGTATTATCAATGCCATATAAGGTGAGCCATCTTTCTGGAAATTGACATGGTGTCCGGTGCTATTAACGTCAATTAGATTCCCAATGTGTATTTACCGTAGATTTCCAGGTAGAGATTAAACGAGTGTTGAGAAAGATAAATAAATGTAAATAGAATGGGTGAAATTGGAATATGTTTCTAAAGGAATGTTATGATGTAATTGTAAGTTATTGTAAATATTGTAATCCCGCTTTGCCACGTTGAGGACGAGACGTAGTCCGTGGGTCATCCTCAAATAAATTAGTCATGCGCATTAAAACGGCGCGAGGTTTTTGTAGAGGAAGAGTGAAAAAGGAAGAAGAGGGTGGAAAAGGGACTTCCACTTCCACTTTACTCATGTACTGGTCCGATGGCGGTAAAAAAACCTTGGTTACATCTAACAATAAATTTTATTTCTCCCCCATTTCCGGAACACCGACGACGTGCTCCAGAGTCACAGTCAGAAGAGAGTCTACGTTGTCCAAACACAATGCCTTATTATTAATGAAATGTGAAGAGCCTTCTTTTTAATCATACAGATTCAAATTTAGACTGAAGGGTTTAATTTAAGGATAATCCTTCAGCTTTATGACTTCCGACACTTTTTCAGGTTGAGGAATGAGAGAATTGAATCTTTGAATCAAATCGTTCACATAACGGCAACAGTAGCATGCTTTCTACAGAATGATTATAGTTGGAAAATTAAACGGAAGGAACAATGTGGAAATTAGTAAAAAGATGAAACTAGATAATTTGTAATTTTGAAGATTAAAACATCGAAACGAGAAATTATTAGAAATTGATATGTAATAGAAAAATCATTATTGCTAAAAAATTCAACGAATCCGGTCACAGATAAGAAGGAATTTATTGTTCGAAGTTATCACGTGCTTTCTCCCAGGAAATTTAAAAACGAAGATTCTCACTCTCATCTAAACAATAGTCTTACTAAAATCCCAACAACTGTCAGAGGAATTGCTCGTTTAGTCGACCGCACATGTATTTTATAATTATTTACTACATACAATGAAGATGGAACAAAAATATTAAAAAATTTAAGTGAAGAATTTAAATTATTTAAATTACTTTGTTTGTTATAATAATTTTTACTATACAGTTTAACCACTAATTAAATTTGTGATGATTTAATTGTTTACAAACTTTGAATATTTAGATTTTCTTCAGACAACAATGACTATTGTTGGTTATTATATCGGGAACAACTTAATTTTTGGTTAAATGTGTTTGATTACGTTAGTTTACCAATTTTAAGAATATCTATTTTGTTGCTTCCGCCGACAGTCCTTCGGCAAGAGATCGAGATCGATCGATCTCTTACTGAAAAGATTGTGATCGGCAATAGTCGATCTTTCGTTCGTAAAATCGAAATCGACATCGATAGTTGTCGGTTGTTCAACTAAAAGATTGAGATCGAGATCGGCCCTCAGTCGATCATTCTAACTAAAGATCGAGATCGAGATCGAGGTCAGTCGATCGATCATTCTACCAAGCGATCGAGTTCGAGATCGGCACTCAGTCAGTGAAAGATCGAGATCGAGATCGGCTCCCATCTATCTCGCCACCAAAAGATGCCACTGGTCAACTTAGTTGCAACTGAGCATGGGAGCCATTAGTTTAACTAAAATTACTATACTCTTACTATACTCTTACATCCATTTTTTTTGTTCATCACCTAACCTCGAAATTGGAAATTAAATACTTATATAGTTTGAATCCATGGAATAGTTGAGATATCCTTTAACTTCTCACCAAGAGGTCCTTAAGTGATATCAGTTCAATAAAATAACGTAGATTAAAATAACCAGGTGACCAGATAAAAAAAAATTAGCTCAGCTCGTTGTGTGCCATGTCCTCTTGGCAGAGACATGCGCAATAGTAGTGTTTCATATGGCTCAGCTTTTGGCGTGAGCCAGAGCCACTGGCTCAATGAGCCATGGCTCATAGCTCACCCGAGCGGTGAGCCAGCTCATGAGCCATGGCTCTGGCCCCGCACTTTTGTTGAGCTGGCTAATGAGCCAGAGCCATGGCTCATGGCTCAACATAAAATAAATTTTTTCTCCGTTAATATGCACATTTTGCTAAAAGTCAGAATGACCTAGTGAGAATAAGCCAACACAAATCATAATTATGAACTGGCTACAGACAAATTGACTTTCAGTGACCAAAAATTCCAAAAATTAAAAAAAAAAGTGATGATTTGGAAGAAAAAAAAATGAAAAATTAGGGGAAAAGTGGAAGAATTTAGGGGAAACGTTGAGCCATTGAGCCATGGCTCACATGTTTCGTTGAGCTGGCTCATGAGCCATGGCTCTGGCTCAAAATTACTACATCAGCCAGAACCATGCACTGGCTCTGGCTCAGAAATTTTTGTGAGCCAGCTCGAGCCAGAGCCAGAGCCAGAGCCATTGAGCCAGAGCCATGCGAAACACTACACAATAGTGAATTGTCAATGCATACCTATCTGTTTCAGATGGTTGGTGGTGAGATGCCCATCTCTAAAGGCATTGGGTAGTGGGGTTTTGTACGTAATGTTCACCTCACTTCACTTTCACTTTTTAGTTGAATTTCATAATTCACTTGTTCCACATTCACTAAACTACTGGATACTGGTGATTATCTTTGGGGTACTTAATTGTTTACACCTACGTTTTTACTAAAAGATTGTTACTTATTTTGGAGAAACAATCTCACTCGGAGGTAAAGAAGATAAGGATGATGGTGACTAGAGGAAGTTAGATACTGAAAACCAACCTTCATTCTTAAGGTAAATATGTTACTTATCTAGTCAGTTTTTTATGTCCTTTGTAAATTTTACAACGGTTAAGTCTTTNGATGGTGACTAGAGGAAGTTAGATACTGAAAACCAACCTTCATTTCTTAAGGTAAATATGTTACTTATCTAGTCAGTTTTTTATGTCCTTTGTAAATTTTACAACGGTTAAGTCTTTCGACAATCTGCTTGGCGAAACCTGTTTTCAGAAGCAGTTGCTTAAGAACCAACGTATACAAACACACTCACTATTACCCTAAAGTCGCGTGGATAAGACGCGTTTTATCAAAGGTTTTTTGGAGGAATAATTTAGAGGCGTCTTATACTCGAGGGCGTCTAATGTTAAGTTTATTTTATCNTTCTTAAGGTAAATATGTTACTTATCTAGTCAGTTTTTTATGTCCTTTGTAAATTTTACAACGGTTAAGTCTTTCGACAATCTGCTTGGCGAAACCTGTTTTCAGAAGCAGTTGCTTAAGAACCAACGTATACAAACACACTCACTATTACCCTAAAGTCGCGTGGATAAGACGCGTTTTATCAAAGGTTTTTTGGAGGAATAATTTAGAGGCGTCTTTTTTCGAGGGCGTCTAATGTTAAGTTTATTTTATCGCTAAAGAAAGCAACTATAAAATTTATTCTAAATCTTGACTATCGCTGTCCCAACCATCAAAAACATCACCAAGGAGTTCACATGATTCCTCTTCATCATCAGATATTTGAAAGTGGCTTGAAGTTACAGTTTCGTCATGGTCAATATCTATTTCCATGACTTTCGGTTATTAACTGTGTAGGATTTTCTAGTCTGTTTTGGTTTTTTTNTTGAAGTTACAGTTTCCTCATGGTCAATATCTATTTCCATGACTTTCGGTTATTAACTGTGTAGGATTTTCTAGTCTGTTTTGGTTTTTTTAGTCTATTTTCAGTATAATTTAAAAAGAACACTATATCTTACAATGAAAGTTGCAGAAAAATTTGGGGCGTCTTATCACCGGGATGCGTCTTATGCTCTTATGATGCAAATAAATTTAAGCGGGAACAATCGCGTCTTATGAACGAGGGCGTCATATCCATGAGGGCGTCTTATCCACGCGACTTTAGGGTAGAAGTTTGTAATTTTTCTCGTTTAGACCTTTTCGTTCTTATGAATGTAAGAAGAAAGTGAATCTCTTTTGTTATAATCCAACACCTTTTACTTTCAACATGTAGTTTGTGAAAGTTTTAACGAATGAGTTTCTGTATTTATAATAGTTGCATTGAAAATGACATCGAAGCAAGCACCTCTAACAGGACGCGTCGTAACAGCTTTTCCAAAATCTAGAGAAGACGCTTCTCAGAACTGGAAATTGGTATTAAGTAATTTCATTCAAGTGGATTGAGCCAATTGAACAATTTATTTTATTTTCATTAATTCAGTTAATGAGTCAAACTGGAATTAGACCAACAACGAAACGACGAATAGAGAAACCTGTATCTAAGCCTGAAGAAGTTAAATTGAATGATGAAACGACTGTATCTGAGTACGTAGAAAATCGGAAAGGTTTTATACCTGGCTTCCCAGAATATGACAGTGCTGGAAAAATCGTGGGACAATCTCCTATAGAAGTCAATATGCGAAGAACATGGTGCTTGGCTATGGATTGTGAAATGGTAGGAGTGGGACCACTGAAGGAAAGTGCTCTTGCTCGTGTATCAATTGTGAACGAAAACGGTTACTGTATTTTGGATACATTTGTAAAGCCAAAGGTAAAAGTCACTGACTATAGGACCGCTGTAAGTGGTGTTCGTGAATCAGATTTGGCAAATGGTAAGCAGTTGTTTGAAAAGTGTTTCATAACAAATGTGCTGATTTAACCATCGATCTTTTCCTTGTATAAAGCTGAAAGCTTTGATGTCGTGGTGAGACGCGTTGCTGAAATTCTCAAGGACCGTGTAGTTGTTGGGCACGCAGTGGAACATGATTTCAAGGCTCTTCTTATCCGTCATCCAAAACATAAGATTCGAGATACTGCTCGGTAATTTAAAAAAAAACTAATCAGGCAATTCAAAAATGACAAGGTCAACTAACACTCAATTAACATTAGATTCTACAAAAGGGCAAGGACATTCACACCTGGTCTCAAATATTTGGCCCGGAAGTTTCTTAGCATTGAGATTCAAGAAGGAGAGCATAATTCTGTAAGTTTCTTTCTTTTTTTTGCAATATTTTTTTTTATTGCTCAAATTAATCACGTACCATGGTTTAGATTCTTGACGCTCAAGCTGCAATGAAACTGTACCTTATCAATCGGAAAGACTGGGAAGAGCAGATTAAGAGTTATCGTAGAACTCATCACCGTGGTGGAGTATCGCTCGCTGCTCCGTTATAATTAATTTTTTTAAATCAGTCACAGAAAGGGAAAAATTGACATTTTCATTCCGAATTTTCTAACCTATAATAAAAAAAAATTTATCGAGTGACGTCGAATGGTTCCTGTAGTAGAATGATTTTGTAAGGAATGAGCTACTTCAATCTCAAATCCAATAACACACGCGACTAATTCTTAATCTTAGAATTTTAAACTTTTGCTATTCCATTTTCTTATTATAGACTCCTCCCTCACGGTCTGGATACTCCAGTTTCCAAAACCACAAAATGTAGAAAAAAGGTCTATTGAAGTCAGTCGTGGAGAAGGAAGACTTGACGTCAGAGCGTCATGGAAACAACTCCCAGAACTGCCACTGCATACTAGGACTAGGACTACATGTAATGCATTTACGTAAGAAGACTTCACTTGAACTCAACCTAGGCTTCCCTGACGAGATCTCATCTTCACTCCGAGACTCCGACCTTACTACCCGTAAACTTCAAACTCAATGTTTTACGCTACGTAAAAATCAATCCTTTTTTTCCAACTTTACAATCCAAATTACAAGAGTTGATATGTGAATGAATTTTATTTTAGAATCAAAATTTACATTTAAGAATGATCAAAAGTTCAAGTCAAGTGAAAGAGTCTGGGTCGTTGTCATCCCTTTAAGGGATGAAAAAGATTATGTTTCTTACCTTTAGGGATCAGTTGATTTAGTAATCCGGTTAATTTTTATGTACACCACATAAAAAATAATAAGACCTAGGAAGACTTTCAAGCACAAATGGTTCTATCTTTCTCTTTTAAATCCAATTTGCTCAGAATCCTAATTTTATCAGACTTTATAGTAGCAGGTGATTAATTGCACAAGCAATAAACTCAATTCTATTTTTAGTTGAGATGCGACAAATGATCTTACTTTTGGCTTTTATAACTTTCTGCTTAGTCTTCACACTAACCTATAAAATGATTAGTCAATTGAAACCTAAAAAAAAATAAATATATAATTCATACTAGAAAAAGAAAGTTTTGAGACTCAATTTCTAAAATTCTAACTTATTATCTAAAAATAAGAAAATGTATTAAACTGAACAGTAGGTCACGGATTTTCTCATGGTCAGAAAAAAAGTTTTTTTTTCTTTTAATGGAAGAAAAGTTCATTTATATTTTTTTTTCTTCTCTCAACCACGCACTTTACTCAAAGCTTTATTATAGTGAAAGTGCGAGGGAAAGAGAAAAGATCCTTAGAATTGTATTGGTTTTTTTTTATAGACTTTGGGTCTAATATCCTCACGGCGTGTGTGTGGACCCTCTTGGCAAACAATTAGTTCTGACTTTTCTCGTTTTTTCTCGTTGACAAATTAGAGTTGCCGAGGATTGTCGTTGCTTATAAGACTTATTGACTTGTATACTCCGTCTTTAGATTTGTTACGAAAAAAGATTTTCTGTAAAAGAGTCCAAGAAGGCCGAGTGAGTTTAGAGTAGTGAGAGAGTAGGGAGACTTTTAGCCAATGTATTCAACAAGTATAATTTCAAAGAAATAGGATTCTAGAGGCTTAGAATCCATAAGAGAGGGTAGTGGGTTGGAGGTAAGTAGAAGAGCAGGGTTGGTTGAGTAATTCATCCAATGTGTACTTTTTGTCTTGGTCTCTTGGTCCTATCGAGTCCAATTCTTCTTTTCTTTCTCCTATCCTTTGTTATTCAAAACTGTCTAAGGAGAAGAAAAACTTTCTCTTTTCTCCAAACTTCCAATTTTTCTTTTCCACACTTTCTCTACTCTGCTCTAACCATTCTAGTAGTGCCCTTCTGTTTTGATCTTCTGCCGCCTCTCTTCTTAGACTTTTCCACCAAATCCTCATCCGGAAGAACTTCCGGTGAGTTCTGGCTATTCTCAACTCTACACTTTTAGTTGAAAGAGATAGAAAATTCTTAGAGTCTGGGATTCTTCTCAGAGAAGGAAGCAAAGGAACTATTTCTACTTGTGTGAAAGAATAGTAGATGTTTTTTTTTTTTGAGAAAACGGATGGAGAGACCTAGCAAAGTCTGTGGATGGTAGTGGTGATGGTTTGGAAGTGTGACAGAGGAAGTAGCTGACTCAAACCGTGACATTTTCTGCTCCTGGTGGTGGATCTGGCTCGAGTTCTCTCCTGTTCGGTGGTACTGGTGGTTCTGGTAGAATTCTTAAGGCGCATGCTCTACAGTTTCTTCTTTCTAAACTCTGTTGAATCCGGGAATAATGGAATAGAGAGGGGTTTTAGAAACGTAGAGAGTGTGGACGATGCGCCAGCCAGGAGGACCAGCATCCTGAGCCATGGGCAGATTTAGGAATCACGGAAAGGAACGAAAATTTCTTCTTCACTTTCAGTCAGTCAAACTCTAACGTCCTAGTCCTACTTCTTTTCCTGGCAACATCATCCGGATCACACGTTTTCAAGACTAAAGACCCCCGAATCTAGACAAGTCGAGGAACCATCAACTCCTCATCAACCCAGTTCCAGATTCCCACTCTCTGGTTCCATATCTTTACGACACTTATCATGTCACCTCTCACTTTCTACTCTCGACCCACTAGTTGACCATACTACTTTCTCCAGGTACACCGTTTCTGCTCATTCTCTTCTTCCTCGACCTACTCTGCATCTCTCTGCGTCTCTTTTGTCTTCAACACAAAAAAAAAAAATGCTTCTAAAGCCTTTCACTCAAGTATGGGATGGAGAAGTGGATGAGTGGGATCTCATTAGTAGATAGTAGTATCCCGAGTTCAGTTGGTCAAAAAATTGTTTAATTGGTCAAAATACAATGGTTTTGGTTCTACAAACGGTGTGAGAAACTAAAGAGTATTTTCTCTGAAACGGATTGGTAGAGCAATAAGAATTCTACTCAATGTGAGACGACGAAAGTAATTGAAGCGTTCGGGGAAAAAGGTGCTTTGTAATTATTTTGTGATATTTGAGCAACATTCCTCCGCAAGGAATGGCCTCGGTGGCGGCTTGGTTGCCGTTTGCCCGAGCGGCAGCCATTGGGTGGGTGCCGATTGCCACGAATCCACTTCCTCCCCCACCTGTCACAAAAGATCGTCGGAAAGCAGATGACGAGAAGCTACTCATCAATGTCTCAGGGCGGAAGTTTGAAACCTGGCGAAATACGCTAGAAAAGTATCCAGATACTTTGCTGGGTTCGAGTGAGCGGGATTTCTTTTATGACGAAGACTGTCGAGAGTACTTCTTTGACCGTGACCCGGACATCTTTCGTCATATCCTCAACTACTATAGAACAGGAAAACTCCACTACCCTAAACATGAGTGTCTCACAAGCTATGATGAGGAGTTAGCATTTTTTGGGATACTTCCAGACGTCATCGGTGACTGCTGTTATGAAGATTATCGGGATAGAAAACGTGAGAATGCAGAGAGATTACTAGATGACAAACTCTCAGAAAATGGTGACCAGAACCTTCCACAATTAACAAATATTCGACAACGTATGTGGCGGGCCTTTGAAAACCCTCACACGTCTACGGCGGCCCTAGTGTTTTACTATGTGACTGGGTTTTTTATCGCCGTCTCTGTGATGGCCAATGTAGTGGAAACAGTTCCATGTGGGCGACTTCCAGGAAAGGGTGGTACCCTTTCATGTGGTGAGCGCTACAAAACGGTCTTCTTATGCATGGACACCGCCTGTGTCATGATCTTCACTGCAGAGTACCTCCTCCGACTCTTTGCTGCTCCGGACAGATGTAAGTTTGTGCGGAGCGTGATGAGCATCATTGATGTCGTCGCTGTGCTCCCTTACTATATCGGGCTAGGGATCACTGACAATGACGACGTGTCTGGAGCTTTCGTCACACTGAGGGTATTCCGCGTTTTCCGAATCTTCAAATTCTCACGCCATTCCCAAGGTTTACGTATTTTGGGCTACACGCTCAAATCCTGTGCTTCAGAACTGGGATTCCTAGTGTTCTCCCTTGCAATGGCAATTATAATCTTTGCCACAGTCATGTTCTACGCTGAAAAAAATGTTGACGATACGAACTTCACTTCCATTCCGGCAGCCTTTTGGTATACTATCGTCACTATGACCACTCTAGGGTAAGTTTATCAAAAAAAAAAAAAATTTTTTTATAATCTCTCCTTTCCTTATATCCACCCTCAAATCCAAAAAAGACAAAGACCCACCGTTGAGTAATACTTTCTTCAAAACTCATTCCAACTTATTATTAAATAAATTTTCGATTAGACTATCATCAAAACTTAAGAGCCAAAGTCACGGTAGGATAGCAAGAATCTCCCTGTTTAAAATTTCTGTCCGCCTTGTTCTCTATTTGTTCAATATTAAGATGGAACCTAGAGCGTGAAGGATTGGTTTTTAAGGTGCTCAAATTCCCTTCAAAGCCAATTGTACGTGTAAGAACTTAGCCACAATGATTTCATCCAAAGCAAGACACTATACCTTTGGATGAGAGTACAAGGATTATTAAAACCGGAAATTCAAAACTACTCAACCCCCTTTCTCCAGACTTTTGCTTGAATAATCCCAATTTAAGAATAATTATTCTTCATATGAAATGATCTTCCATATGAGAAGGATCCAAAACTATCCAGAATTCATAGCCTACCTAGTAGTACCTACCATTAGCTCATTAGAACTCCATACTCAATTGGGTTCCATCCAATTGACTTTCTCTACAACTTCAAATAAACTCAAATCCCTCTAGCTTTCTCTTAGACTTGAGAAGACAACGACTAAGTAGCTTAACCTTAAATAAAACCCAAACTAACAAGAAACGGGTTTTAATTGAAAGGAAAGAGAAAGTAAAATTTATGGCTTGACTTTTATTTACATCCAATGGTAGAAGAAAAGTCTATATTTTTTTTTTTGGTTGGTTGAAAGTTTCGTTAAGGTTGACTCCCATGGTTTCTGAGACGGTAGGTAATAAGTTTTAAGAAGAAAGGGAATTGGTAAAGAATATTAGTGAGCTATTGGTGTCTTGGGACTCATTCCTCAATATTCCAAATAATGAACGGCCCTTTCTCTCCACAGAATTATGGAGAAAGTCAATGGAGAACGTCGGGAGTTTAACAAAGTTCCTTGTTCCATCAAATTATAACAACTTCCCCTATTCCCCCTTCCCTTAACTCAATTAAACCTCATTCAACTCAAACTTGTAAGTTCAACTAGTTCCATTGAGTCTCTGAGTACTTATTCGACAGATCAATCTAAAGACTCTCCTTATTCACTCTACTATAGATAAAAAATAAAATCCCAAGATTTTTTTTTTAACAAGTTGAATAATTGAATCTGTCCGGAAGAGCTGGACGGTGAGTTTGTGTTCCTGTTGGAGAAAGTAAAGAGATATTTTATAGACTCATAAATCCAGATGGGCAGGAAGGAGCGTTGATCCGATGAAATGGATGTTGAATTTCATGTTCCAAGTAGTTATGTAGAGTTTTATTTTATTTTACTTTCCACTTTCTCTTTCCTTTGAGAGTGAGACTATAGACCCTTACGACCTACCAACTAAAATATGAGCCAATTCCTATAACTTTTATGAACATCTGGACTCTCTCTCTCTCTCTCTCTCTTTCCCTTTCAATTCACTCCCCTACCTTTTTAATCCTCTACTTTCTCTAAATCTACCAATACAAAGTCTCTGTCATTCTTCCAGAAGTTGACCATGTCGAGTGAGCCAAGAGTTGACAGAATCGAGAGAGAGAGAGAGAGTCAGAGGAGATTTACTGAGAAGAGGACAGAGTTGAAAGGTTCAAAATTGAAACTAAACAAATAGCAAGTTAGAGAGTCTCTCTCTCTCTCTCTCCTAGGAGATCTGGAGAATATTCAATTAATTCAAAAAGGCGGTGACAGGAATGGACTCGTCCGCTCTCTCCTTTATTTTCCAGTCCAATCAACTCGACTTGTTTTCTCTAGAGTAATGGAGAAAGATCCAGACTATTCGGAATTCGAAAAGAGAATAATTTTCTTGACACTCTGATAATGATGGAGAAGAGAAAGTAGAGTCTGTTCTTTGTCATTTTCTTATCCAGTGGGATGGGAAGTGAGGAGATGAAGTGTACTCTCTGTATGAAGCCTTAGAGCCAAAAGTCCCTATAGTTTGATTGTCGAGAATCCTCTATGACCGGATGACTTGACTGTAAATTAGGACCTACCCTCCTCTCTCTCTCTCTCTCTTAACATTCTTAGACTTTCTCTTCAACTTCTCAAGACTCAGAATGTCACAACTTTCTCTGACTCTAAGGAAACGAAACTTATCATTACCCTCATGCCGTCTCTCAAA
This sequence comes from Holacanthella duospinosa, assembly GCA_002738285.1. Lineage (NCBI taxonomy): Eukaryota > Metazoa > Arthropoda > Collembola > Poduromorpha > Neanuridae > Holacanthella > Holacanthella duospinosa. Next base: position 425,291 of record NIPM01000014.1, on the reverse strand, counting down.
ACCAGAGAATATTTCAGTCTAACCAGACTCAAACTCACTTTTACAATACAAATATTATGATTTCAAAGGACTTTCTCTTTCTACTCAACTACTTGACTATGTATCTTATTATCATTATATAATATAGGTCAAAGAGTCAAACTCAATTTTATATCTTCACTCTATCCTCATCTCTACATGCTAATCATGAGGACGCAGATAGGAGTAGAGATGGGAGTTAGTTTTTTTTTTTTTTTTTTTTTTTGGATTCGCAATTCGTATCCTAGAGTTCAGAAAAGTTTACATAAGACACTTGGATAAAGACTCCGACTCTTGAGACACTACTACTACTACTCAAGAGGATGGAATTGGCTTTAGCAATTTCCTCTTCAAGGTTGATCCTCTTCAAAAACAGATGAAATAAAAGGAAGGTTATATAATAGAGTTCAATATTTTCTTTTAAAACCTCTCCTTTAGTAACTACTTGAGTCTCTTTTCTAAAAAAAAAATTTTTTTTTCTATTGTTATTTACAAAAAAGTATTGTTGTGATATATTGAAAAAGTTTGGCTGGTAGTGAGATAGTTTTGTATGCCGCACGTCTTCTTAGTAGAACCGATTAAGGTAATGAGAATGAGAGAAAAGTGAGACTTTGGAGAAAGAGAGGGAAAGGTGTCCTCAGGAGAGTGATAATGGAGAAAATTGGTCCAAGTTGAGGTAAGGTATCGGAGGTAGGTAGACTCCAACCTTATTTCCTTTCTAGCCTCTTCTATCCCTTCCAGTTGAAAAATTTAAGATCCTTCACAAGAGCCTTTTATCCTTCTTATTAGTCCCTGTCTCTAAACCCTTTCTTTTTTTTTATTTGGCACAAAAGAGAGGAAAACCGTCTTTGAGTCTCACTGTCCACAGTCAGTTGGACCGGAAATCAACCAACTATAAAGTCTCTCTGACAAAGACAAATATTACCCAAATGGAAAGAAAACTCTAATCTTTAAACTTTGGAATTGATAAGTGTGAAGGAAGGAAAAGGTAAAATAGAGAGAAAATATAAGAGAAAGTATCAAGACTCTTTCGTTCGTAATGTCAAATCACTAGACAATGAATTCACTATCAACTTATCAAAAGAAAAAAAAACAAAAAAAAATTTTTCTCCGTAGTACAGTGCGCCTCAGATTCTTAAGAATGCTGGAGAATACTTTTGTCCCATGATTTTGGCTTTTTTTTTACTTTTGTCCCTAAGAAAAGCAGCGTTTTTAAGAATAAGAGGTGTTTATCTTAAGTAGAATTTTTTTTTTTTTTTTTGCTGGAGAAAGTCTTAACGGTTTCAAAATGACCATTGGAAAGTAGTGTTTGACGTCAAAAAATAAATCAAGTCTCTACAATCATTGGATGAGAATTTATGATTTTTTTTACAAAAAATTGAAATTTTTTGGATTTTCTTTTGAAATTTGATTTTTTTTACATCAAACACTACTTTCTAATACTCTTTCGGATACCGTTAAGACCTCCCCCCCTCTCCCGCTCGTATTCTTAAGGATACTGCTTTTCTCAGCAAAGTACATGGGATAAAATTCTGTAGTTTCTAGCGTTCTTAAGAATTTGAGGAGCACTGTATTACATGTACTTTGACAAGAAGAAAGGAGTTGTCCAAGTTTCGTAGCATAAAAGTTCATTCTCCAACTAATATTTACACCTGGTTTTCAGTTTTTTTTTTTTTTCTCTAAATTCTTATCTCTAGTCCTAATAATCAACTTTACTTTAAGAGAGAGTAGTTTTGTTCGTTGGATAGAAATTCTTTAGAAACTCGAAAGAAAGATTCTTTTGACAAAAGTAAGTCTCCTTTCACAGAAACACTACTTACTAATGAAATCCTTCTCATTGTTTACTAACCCTAATAATTAATAGATACTAAAGTAGACTACTATTTGAAATCTGTCCAGAGGGACTAAATTAATTCTTAGGTCATGAGGTCATATCCTTTATCCTAGACAAACACAACATGTTCCATATCCTAACAAAACAGAAACAGATGACTTACTTCAACTACTCATCATAAAGTCTAAAAATTACATAAATTATTACTCTAACGTCTCCTCCTCAGTGATATTTATTTTTTTTTAACACCTTCCATAATATGAAAGTGTTCATTATGAGACTGTATTATGATTTTGTCACCAAAATGAATTCTCATCTCCTTCTGTCGCACGTGTTCAAAATTTAGGAGAATCTGGTGGTAGATAAAGGCGCTGAGAAACAACTGTTATGGTTACATAAAAATGTGCGCGTTATACAGGATTTTAGGATCGTTGTACTATATATATATATTTTTTTTTTGTTCCTACATCCAAAACTCAAATCAATAGTCTACACCTATTTTTAGCACTGATGGTGTTTGAAAATGAGTCTTTTTGTATACACCGCTATCCTTCTGCCTCTCAACTCTTGTAGAGATGATTGAATTAATAATTGATTCCTTAAATTAATTATGAGAGAAATAAACACCACTTTTTGTTAAAATGAGTTTTTAAGGTTTTGAGAATAGATTGAGTTTTTAACTTTCTCTAGGGTCAAGTCTCATTCTCTCTTCCTGTCAAATTGACCTCAATCTCTGACTCAACCTACTACACTTTATTCTTTCTCATCTTCTGTCAAAAAAAAAAAAAAAAAAAAAAAAAAAATTTTTTTTTTTTTTGTCTCCTTTAGAACTTTCTATTTGCCAAAAGGCATCATGAACTCATTGATTTTCGTCATAGGAGACAAACCATCTCTACATCACTTGTCATCTTTTAGTCTTTGAAATTCTCTGTTCTAAAAATAAATTGTGATGAAGAGAAAGGTAGGTGAGGATAATTGGAATAGGTGAAAGGAAAAATACGGGGGAGTGTGTACTTATTCTAACACCCACGACTTCAAATTTCTAAATAGATTTTTTTTATACAAAAAAAAAAAAAAAAAAATAGAGATGAACCGTAGTGTTTCACTACTTCTGCCACCTCAATTTTACACACTTCCTGTAGGACATGGAAAATTTAACCTTACTCCAATTACCTTATTTTTTTTTCTTCTTCTACGACTAGCTACAAATAATACTAAGTTAGAGTAAAAATAAGTATGATCAAGAAATCAATACTTTACTTTCATAAATAAAAATTAGGTTCATTTGTGATTGATTATGATTAGGTTGATGGAAAGTTGAAGAGGTTAGAGAAGAAGAAGAAAAAATCAAATCAATTTAATTTAATTTTTATTTTTTTTTTCCAAAACTTTATAAGTTTTCAAGAGACTTTGGTTGGTTATAATCATATCTGATGAAACTGTATAAAATTCTATAAAAATATACATAATATAGACACTAGTTTACATTGCTAGTATAATATTCCTAAAAATTCTATTCATTGCCAAATCTTTTTTGTGGGTGACTCGGTGCGGCAGTGGTTAAAAAGTCTAATTCTTTTTTTCTTTTTTCTTTTTTTTTTTTTTTTTTTTTTTTGGGAAAAANAGAAAATGTGTATAAAATGTTATACAAAATTAGAGAGAAAGTACAAGGAATTGAGAATTTGAAGAGAAAATCTGAGAAAACTTTAGTTTTGAAAACGGAACTTCATTAGACTCAAAATCATCAGTATTCAAGCTCTGAATCCTATTATTCTCTCTTCGGTTTTAGATTCAATGAAAATCTATGCAATTATAGTACTTCCAACCTTAAGAAATGAGATACTCAAACCATACTACTCTACTTCTTTCATAACTATGAAATTTCAATCCAAAGGAAATATAACTTAAACTCAATGTACAGGATGGTAAAAGTTTTTAATACTCTTCAAACTTGTAGAGTGAAAGTAATATCATATTTAATAAAATAAAGGATACTTTTACTTTAAAAGTTAGGGTTGGGTATTAATAAAAGGTATGTACATCTTGTAGAAAGAAAAAGTTAGTGGTATCTGCCAAATAGTCATTTCTGCCGTAAACTTTCTCTTGATTATGTTGAAAAGTGACAGGAGAGGTTTAATTCAAATGTTCTATAGTACCTTTCACTAATACTCACTACTTCACAAAGTTTCTAAACTTGGCAGGTGGAAGTCAAAACATTTCACTTCAATTCATTAGTAACTATGTTAGACTCACGAGCACTTTTTTTTTTTTTTTTTTTTTTTTTTTTANGTGGAAACCTTCTGAGTAGAAATCTAAGTCGAAGGAGTGAAACCAAGCTTAAAAACCACCTGGGTAGTTCTGGAACAAAAAAAAATACTCAAATTATGACAGTTGATCTGATAACTTATTCCAAGTCAACTTCAATTTAACTTCAAAGTACTATAATTTGTCAAATTAGTGTCCAATTTCAAAATTTCAAAGTTTTCTAAATCATAACGAGTACATAAAGAATAAAATCAGAGTACAGGGATAATCACACATTTTTGAAGCTCAGTGAAAGTTGGTGTCTATAAAAGTAACCCAGTCGTAAGGGAGTTAATTGGATAATTGTATAATAATTTATATTCTATGCTATTCTACTCTTATAATTAATTTCCCTTATAATTTCAAATATAACAGTTGTCTCACATCTTTCAACATCAGTTGTTTTTGTATCACCTGTAGAATAGAAATGAATTTTGAGTGTGCTGAATTTATAATTTTTGAATTATTGATTCCCGTACTCATGTGTATTAAGTTTACTTTTGTCAGTTTTGAGTCTAAAGTTGATAATAAAGAAAGGGATCAAAAAAAAAATTTTTTTTTTGTTGATCCTATATATTACTTAAAATTTGGAAGACGTCAGGCTTGAGACTAAAAGAAAATATATATCAAGTTGTAACAAATTTTGACTAGGATACGGCAGAGTTGGTTGAAAATGAGTCTCCTGAAGCTTAAACTTCTTTGCTAACAAGTTAGTAATGGGGAAATAGTTGAGTCGTGTGCCATGGCCGATGGCCAGAAACATTTCTCTTTCTTCCAAACTCATTGTTCATGAGGACTTCCTTTGAAATCTAAGTCTTGTGACAAGGGGACTCCGGTGGAGACTTTAGTAGGACAATGTTAGAAAAAAATTTAGATGACTTTCTCCTATTTCACTCTATCAATCACTCCTGCTTCCTTGCACTTTTCACTGAATACCAAAGAATTCCTCTTTTTTTTTTTTTTTATCTGGACTCGCATAGCTTGATACCACATCCGAAATTCATTTTCAAAAAAAAAAAATTTTTTTTTTCTTTTCCCCTACCCTGCCTTACCCAAGTTTTATAGTAATGATGACCATCAGCCCCATCAAATTTCTACTACTTTTTTGNTTATCTGGACTCGCATAGCTTGATACCACATCCAAAATTCATTTTCAAAAAAAAATTTTTTTTTTTCTTTTCCCCTACCCTGCCTTACCCAAGTTTTATAGTAATGATGACCATCAGCCCCATCAAATTTCTACTACTTTTTTGCTCTTGACTGAACTGTGAATTGTAAGACTTGATTTTTACTATCTATAACTTTTCTATCACCCGCTGACAAATGGACTCAAGGATATGAAAAATTTTCTACTTCCGTCATAACTTTATGCAACATTTCCTCTGAGTGATAATGACGACATCTGAGTGTCTTTGTGAGAGTGATGAAGTGAGTCTAGTGGTAGTGAGTCTGTGGAGTAGTTCTTCTAATCACAAATTATTTGGGTCGTTGTCACTTTGGAATTAGTAAGTTCCCACTACAGTACTTTGAAATGGTTGAGGAAATTAATTTTCTTTTCAGTCTTACCCACTCACCGGTAGAGTAAGAACTTGTTGGGAATTCTCTTCCGTCGACTCAAAAGACCACATTAATAATATCTCTTAAGATTACAATTCTACGGAATGTCTGTGTGAGGATGTAGAGAAGTTAAACATACGGTTTTCTAGTAATATTACTGACACAAATTTCTTAGTAAGTTGGATATGAGATCCTCTGTAGAGAAAATGAGTATATGGTACGTAGTTGACGTCATTTGGGAAGGAGATTGGTTGTTTGAGAGTTCTAAAATAACCGTTGGCTAAACAAGAACTCATATTATTTAGTTGAAAGAGAGAATCAGGTGTGATTCAACTTTCTCCCACTTCCGTCCGACACTCCTCTCATAAATTTTACTTTTAACAATCACTACCAACACCCACTCCCAACTTACTAACTTCATTCCCCATCCTATCCCACTCATTATCTACCAACTTTCTATTCCACCAGAGTCTACGTTTCTCGAGAGGATGGCTCATCAACCTCATAGCTTTCAAATCATTCACTATCTTCTACTACTTTTCTATAGTNAGCTTTCAAATCATTCACTATCTTCTACTACTTTTCTATAGTAACTAACCCCTCACTTCCCATGACCTTTGAGAATAACAATTCCTAGAATATAAACTAAACTTTCTCATTTTCAGGAAATTGAAATAACAGAAAATACTTTAGTTAGTTGGTTTATATTAGGAATTAGTGAATTTATAATGTAGTAGTCATAATGAGATTTATTTGGCTTTGTTGAGTTAAAGAATTCAAATATGTACAGTGCGCCTACAAATAGCAAAGGCTATGGGAAGAGGTTTTTAGACCCATGTTCTTTGCTGGGAAAAGCAGTGCCTTTGTAATTAATTGATTTAAACAAAACAGTATTTTGACTGAAATTTTTTTTGGGAGAAGTATTAGTATAGTTTCAGAAAAATTATCTAAAAGTAGTGGAACAAAGTAAAAAAAAATCAAGACACTAAGATCACTAGAACAAAAGTTATGATTTTTTGAAAAATGAAATTCTTGGATGTTATTTTGAGACGATGTTACTACTAAGAGATGGGCGTTTGGAAAGAAAATCCAAAAATTTCAATTTTCAAAAAATCATAACTTCTGATACATTGTTGTTTTTTTCGATCCTACTTTTCAATGTTTTTTTTGAAACTGTACAGAGTTTCCACAGATAAAAAAAAATTTAAACTAACAACTTTCCCTTAAAAAAACCCTAATCTCATTTCTCCTGTAAAGGGCATGAACCAAAAGTTTCTTCTCTATGAAACATAATTATAATTTATAGTCAGACTGTAGAAGCTGATTGTTGAGGTTTTTGAAAATAAGTCATGTCTTGAGTAAAAATATGTTAGTCGTTAGAATTACATGGTTTGCCAAACTCTTTTCCCCCATGTGAAACTCACTTTCTCCAAAATGAGGTTGGGGAAATTGAGAATTGAGAGTGCATAATTTAATTATAATTTAAGTAGTGTGAAGTTGGCTCACATGAATTAATGAGACTCATTCTCAAATCTGAAACAAGAATAATAATATGTTGACTGAGAGTCTATCATATTGACACCTCATGTTTTCTTGTTTCCATATTTCTGGATTGGTTAGGATTTCATTCTTTTGGAAAATGTTGATGAAGCAATGAGNCATGTTTTCTTGTTTCCATATTTCTGGATTGGTTAGGATTTCATTCTTTTGGAAAATGTTGATGAAGCAATGAGGTATAAAGGAGTTTGGCTAACCCTGTATAGAATGAAAAGTCCTTTTCCAACACCCAATTACTAAAGAGTCTAGTTTCAGAAAATTGTCCACGTTTTGAACATATAATGTCGTTAAGATATTATCAACCAAAACTAATTTTCTCTTTTGCTCTTCCCTTGTGCTGTGTAAAAGAAGTGNCATGTTTTCTTGTTTCCATATTTCTGGATTGGTTAGGATTTCATTCTTTTGGAAAATGTTGATGAAGCAATGAGATATAAAGGAGTTTGGCTAACCCTGTATAGAATAAAAAGTCCTTTTCCAACACCCAATTACTAAAGAGTCTAGTTTCAGAAAATTGTCCACGTTTTGAACATAGAATGTCGTTAAGATATTATCAACCAAAACTAATTTTCTCTTTTGCTCTTCCCTTGTGCTGTGTAAAAGAAGTGAAAAACTTTTTTCCCTAGTACTAAAAGTACCAGACTTGAACCAAAAGTTTCAACTTGGAAACTTTTCTATTGTCAGAAAGTGTAAACCCTCTTAAACATGATTTTCAAGGGAAATAATTTTGATGATAAAACTTTTTCCCAAAGGAAGAAGAAGAAGAAGAAGAAAAAAAGTATATATATATATATTTCTCTCTCCTTTGAATTATTATTGGAATTGAAAAAAAAAAAAAAGGAAAGGAAAGGACTTGCCTTTCCGTTCGCCCACCTGGGTACTTCTGGTTCCTAACTCCAATTCCAAATGAATGGGAACATGGTCTAAGTGGTTCCAAAAGATTCACAAAACTTTCAACTTATAATAAAGGAAATGGTTATGAGTCAGAGTAAAGTAGGATAAATAGACAAGTCCGTTGCCTTAGATACTTTCAAATTTAATTTATTTTTTATTTTTAACCCAATCACAAGATGATGAAGAAGTTTTTTTTTAGAATTTTTTTTTTTTTTTTTTTGACTCCTGTTGAGAGAAATATGAGATGAAGGAATCTCAAATTAAATGTTGTTTGAATTACAAGTAACAGAGTCATAAATATTTTAAAATTATTTNTGAGATGAAGGAATCTCAAATTAAATGTTGTTTGAATTACAAGTAACAGAGTCATAAATATTTTAAAATTATTTACTCTATATTTCTATTATGAAACAGAGAAAGAGAGAGAGAGAGAGAAAGAGAGAGAGCGCATGAGCGGATGCTCATCTCCGTTCCATCTTGAACCGGAAGGANTGAGATGAAGGAATCTCAAATTAAATGTTGTTTGAATTACAAGTAACAGAGTCATAAATATTTTAAAATTATTTGCTCTATATTTCTATTATGAAACAGAGAAAGAGAGAGAGAGAGAGAGAAAGAGAGAGAGCGCATGAGCGGATGCTCATCTCCGTTCCATCTTGAACCGGAAGGAAGTTTGAATAGAGAAAGAGAGATGAAGAGTCATATCAGTAGGATAAGACTTTCATTTGTTGATTGTTGAGATGAACTAAAGAATCAAAATTCATTTCTTAATAATAATATCCAACTAAATCCAAAGTCCGAAAAAAAAAAAATGAAAAGAGAAAAAAAAATTTTTTTTTTCCCACGCTCCAACCACTGCGTCTTTTTCTCTTTTTTCTGAATAGAGAAAAAAAAAAGATTTACCGGAAGTGAAAGTTAAAGAAAGTTGTAAGACTTCACTCTAGTATTTCTGTATCCCTTGTGACAAATAAGGAGTATATATATATATTTTTTTGTAAACTATTGAGATCTAATTCTCACTCATATCTCTTGACTCTGTATTCACAACAGAACACATCTGGAAGAAAAGGTAAAAAGTAGGCTATTCATGATCAAATCAATCATTTCTCACATAATATGGAAGACGTCTTAATGGATTAGATTTGAACATTATGCAGAACTCTACCCACTACTACCACTCGCCAATATCCTCAACCACATGCTCTAACATTCAGGATACTTTGGATATACTCAAATTTTTTTTAGAATTTGGAAATCAGAGAATCTCTCGTCTGCCTTGCGCTATTGATTATTCTCCATCCATCTTCAGTCGACGACGTTGGCGGTTTTTTCATGATGAGAGAACTGATGGATCCAGTTCCAGAGAAAGTGGAGAAAGCAGTTACATACAATACATCCATTTTACTAATTTTATGACTCAATTTATAAAAAAAAATACTCAAGCACTTGTTTAATTTTTAAGGATTTTTTATCAAATGAGACAGATCTAGTTGTTTGTTGACTTTTTGGTTGAGACCTTTCTCTTTCGTTTTTTACAAAAACAAAAACAAAACAAAAAAAAACATAATGAAGAAGGAATTAAAGAACTCAAGTTTTGCATCTTCAAAATACTTTCACCACTCTTCTCTTTTATTTCAACTTGTAAGGTTTTACTACCAATTATAACAAGTTCTCAAGAGTCTCAGATTGCTCCTAAGAGAGAGAGAGAGAGAGAAAGAGAGAAAAAAAGCGTCTTTTCACTATAATTATATTAATCAAAAAGTTTCTTTCTCCAACTACTACAGTTTGGCCATAATTAAAGTTTCCACTACCTAATGTCGAATTATTTCCGTTTAGCTAAGGAATCAAAATTCAACCGCAACAAAAATAGATAAGTTATTTAAGAATAAACTAGAAATGCAAAATTCCGCATTAAAAAAGTAAAAGTTAGATTAAATACAGCCAAAAAACTAAAGTGAAAGGAGAGAAAGTGGCCATAATTAAAGTTTCCAGTGGTTTTAATCCTAATATTTCTAGATTGTGACTAGGAATCTTTAAATTTTTTCAACACATTATAATTAACTAGTAATAAATCAATAATATCTGAATTATAAGTAATGTCAATTTTGTCTCTAGCGACAATGGCAGTCAAGAAGTAATTTAGCGAAGTTGATAGGGGGAAAATTGTAATTGTTCATTAATTCGGTGACTCAATTTGACAGATTGCTAATTTATTAGCCAAAAACACAACCCTATATAAATAATTTCTTAAAGAAAAGCGAAAACTCGAGACCAAAATTGAAACCAGGGTTTAAAGAAAAACTTTCACCACGGGACAAGTGTCGGATAATTATCTGTAGTAGCAACAAATCGACTTCTTTAAAAAAGATCAAGTCAAATTTGAACCTCTCTGTATGTCCGAAATCGTTCCTAAACCGTTCAAAAGTTGGTGGAAAAATTCAAATGCATTAAATTGGAAAAAACTCAAGAAACCACCACTTTCTTCAGCCCACAGGGAACGTCGATTAGTTTGGGCCAAGTAAAGAATTTCCTTTGGACAAAGATTGGCGCTCTAACATTTGGAGCGACGAAAAGAAGTTCAACCTTGACAGTCCTGACTGGTTTGCATTTTATTAGCATGACTTGCGATAGGAGAAACACCTATTTTTTAAAGGGTAAGCAGGAGAAAGTTTCGTATTGGTTTGGGGGGTGTTCAGTTTCCATAGCTACTCACCTTTGGATTTTCTACTCGCCTCCAAAATACTGTCGAGTATCAAAACAATATGTTGCTTAAACTGATCCCTCATTTTGGACGCTTTTGGCAAGGTAATGGCGTCTTGATGCAAGAAAATGCCAGTTGCCACACGACTAATTCCAAAAAAAACTTTCTCCAAGCAAGTGAGATTCCAGTGGCGCTTTGCTCTGCACTTTCTCCAAGATTTGAATTTGATCGAGAACTATGGGGTGACCTTGTGAGAGAGGTATATGATGAAGGGAAGCTGTTCTATTTGGTAGGAGAGTTAAAAATGGCGATTGAAACTGCTTGGATCGAGATTTCCAATCCAAGACTAAGAAAATTGATTGAATCAATTCAAAAACGTGTTTATGAAGTTATTCGTGCAACTAGTGGACCAATTAAGTATTAATCTATTAAATTTTGTCAAAAATTTCCGCAGAATAGAATGTATACCTAAGAAACATTCACTGGAAACTTTAATTATGGCCACTTTCTTTGCTTTCCTTTTAGTTTTTTGGCTGTATTTAATGCAACCTTTCCTTTTGTAATGCGGAATTTTGCATTTCTAGTTTATTCTTAAATAACTCNTAATGCGGAATTTTGCATTTCTAGTTTATTCTTAAATAACTCATCTATTTTTGTTGCGGTTGAATTTTGATTCCTTAGCTAAACGGAAATAATTCGATATTAGGTAGTGGAAACTTTAATTATGGTCAAACTGTACCTACTTTTCCCATACTTTTGTCTCACATCTTCAAATGAGCGTCTAACATCTTTTATTTTATAAGACCTATGCTACGGTATGTTGGCAAACTAGTGCAACTAGTTACTTTTTTTTTTTTTATGTAAGTCCTATTAAAATTTTCACCTAAAAAGACATAAAAATCAGAAATTTTAATAGAATTTAATAAATATTTGTAGGATTTCTACTGAAAGAAAATTTGTAATAAAAAAAAATGAAAAAATAAGTCATGAAAAGTAGTAGAAAAGTTGCACTTTAGAATTTGAAAAGTTGAGTTATTTTAGTTAGGAATAAAGAAATATTTTTTTTAGATATGACTTCCTACGGCAGTTGTTGTATCTTCTAAATGTGACTTTTGAAAAATAGCTCAATTTATGTGAGACCATCGTGCACTCTGGTTACATTTTGTTCGACAAACAGCTCAATCTGTTCTCTACCACTACTACAATCTAATACTAACTTCTACTATAATAGAAATGGAAATTCAAGACTAAATTCGTGACAACAAAAAGGCGGATCTTTTCCCGACGTTTCTAACAATATTAGTACTAACCACACCAAATTGAAGGCCAGTTTGTAGAAAGAAAAAAAAAATGCTGAACAAAAAGAAAACATAAATTTGGATTCCTTGCAGACAATAAAAAAAAAAACTACTTGAATTCGGAAACCAACTCATTTCAAACTCAGTAGCCAAGCAAAGACTTCCTGACTGAACTTTATAGTTTGAACGCTTTGAAAAATTTAACCTAAAAACTCAGGAAATTGTGAGAAAAAAAAATTTTTTTTAAGACTCACCAAAAACCTTATAGACTCGAATGTAAATTAAAATTAAAAATTAAAAAAAAAATTTTTTTTACATTTTAATTTTCGATAAAAATTATCAGAAATTTCCTTGGGATGATGATGATCCATATTTATGATGCCTTACAAGTTTTTCAATCCATACATTAACCCCAATTCCACTAGTATTGAAATTTGATTAAAGACTAAAAACTAAATCATGTAAAAAAAAAAAAAAAAAGTATTCAAAATGGTAAGTTTTAGATTTGATACTCTTCCATTTCCATTCTATTATTTTTTAAGGTTAAGAATTGATAATTTTTTCATCATTTTCTCAACTACTTTCTCTGTAACGACATTGGAGTTTATGTAGTACTAGGAATTGGGTTGTCAATGGCATAAGGCTGATTTTTATTAAGTGCCTAATCCTCTGGAGATGGGATGTAGAAGAATTGAGATAGTAAAAAAAAAAAAAAAAAAAAAGAAAGTTGGTAAGAAGAAAAAAAAAACTTTCTCTAATACAGTTGCTTTTAAAGAGAAAGAGAAAGCCTCATGAATTCCCAAGTTGGTCTAGATTTAGAATTTTATGATGGGTCTTTTGAAACCTATGGGTTATGTCAGTTGACTGAATTCGTAGGCCTTTTCACTTATTTACTTTTTCCCCTGATTTGATCCGAATAATGGACATGACCCCTTCCTAATACCCTCTTTCAATATCATTGTTTTTTAGTTGGAAACAAGACTTTTACAACACATCCCTATGGTATATCTCCATCAGAAACATTTCTCCATTTTGTTTGAACATAAAAAAAAAAAAAAAAAATTTCTTGAGTTGGCTACATATCTTTGAGTAGCATGTTGTAAGTAAGTAGGGATTATGTCATGTACTTCCAGTTCGTCATTCCTCATGACTACATAAAATAAACTGATCTGTTCCTTCAACCTCACTTCCTCTGACCAATCACATCACATCACTCCCGACTCTCTCCCGACTCCATTTAACTCCAAATAAACTCAAAAGTATTCTACTAATCTACAAATCTAAATAGTAAATCTAAAAAATTTCCATAATAAAAAATAGAAAACAAGTCTTGTTTTCTGCCATTTTAAATTGTTAAGAAATCTCCATGAAACTGAAACTGACTATGAGTAATAAGAAATATTTAGTATATTTCCCTCGAGACTCTACACTCATCTCTCCACTGGGAAATGGGCCTTTTAAATTTTTGGATGAGAGACATATGATTTTTTTCTTTTTTTCTTTCGTCTTCTCAAATTTCATATTCCGAATGAACTTTTTCCAAAAACAATAAAAGAAGAAGAGATGAACTGTTATTTTCGGAAACACTCTTGTCTCCTAAAGTCTCATTCTGTAAGTTCTCATCTCATAAAGTAATTTCTTGTGAATTAGATTTTTAGCCGACATCCTTTAGTCCTATAACTTGTAAAGACAGAGAGACGATAGAAAAGATATTAGTTTCTAAAGCGCCTGTTCCATGAGAGACAAATGATCTCTTCGGGAACGGAAATGTGGTTGGACTGTTGTTAAGTTGGGTAATAGAACGAGGTCAAGCTAAATGTAATTTCACATGGGACAAGAAGATTTTCTTCTGTCTTAAATTACAAAAAAAAAAAAAAAAAAAAAACCTAGTGTTGGAGAAAATCAACCTCGACCTCTGTTCTCTGACTCATTAAACTCTTGAGCCTTAGAACCTTTCATTTTTCATTACTAGTACAGTCCAGTTTCTTTTGTTTGTATTGACTAAGGCCTCTTACTTTGTATTCTATATTTACCTCTAAGAATAACTATATTGCTTGATAACAGTTTCTATATAATACCTAAGGTTCTACTTAAAAGTTGCAGTTTGCTAATGTGTAAGTCAGACCTCTTCTAATATTTCATTAAACTATTCTCATACAATATCTGTTGCTCACAATCCATAATTTATTATTACATGGTAGCATTAACGTGGTTTTGTGAAAAACGGAATTAACGTGGTTACGAGCAATCAAAGTATTGTTGAACAATAGTGATAGAAAATTAGTAAAAAGAAAAGAAGTTAAGGAAGGTCAGAATATGAGTACTGTCAGAAAAATTGAGTCAGCCCATGTGGTTAGGTTAAGTGAGGGTAATTATTCACAGTGGAGGATACAAATCTCCCTCATTCTCAAAGCAACTAAACTTTGGCAAATTGTCGATGGAAGCTTGACAAGACCGGATTCTAATCCAGACAATTGGGATGACCAAGACATCCAGGCTCAAGCCATAATCATTCCAACGCTTGACGCGGTGAACACAAATCATGTTTATTCCTTTAAGACATCAAAGGAGATGTTTGATGCTTTGAAGGACATACATTCAAACGACTCCGTTCTAAACAAACAACACACTTTGTCAACATTCCTTAATTACAAAGTCAAAGACGGAGAGAGTATTGTTACTGCTTATTTGAAAATGGCTCAACTCACCAGAGATTTAAGAGAAATGGGCATGAATGTGGACGATGAAATGGTAATTTCGAAGATAGTGTCCAGCCTTCCTGTGAAGTATGCTAGTTTCAAGAAGGCATGGGACAGCGTTGATGCAAGTAAGCAAACCATGTCAGCCTTACTCTCCAGACTTAGAAAAGAAGAACTGGAAACTTCATTTCAAGAAGAGGAAAATGAAATTGAAAAAGACAGAAGGGATTTGGCTTACCATTCCAAAGGAAATTCTGGCGCAAAATATTCAGAAAAACAATTCAATAATCGTGAAGAAAAACTAAAACAGTTGAAGAAAAGGACCAACTGTTTGAACGGTGGAAAGCGTGGTCATTGTAAGGCAGAATGCCGACTGCAAAAGGCAGGTGAATGTCGAAATGAGAGAGAACAATCAGCCAATGAATTTGTGGCTTCAAAAATCTTTCATCCTTTTAATAAAAAGTTTGACTGGGTCAGTGACTCCGGCGCTACTCAACACATCAGTGGTGTACTAGAATGGTTTGAGGAGTATAAGCGTTTTGAGAAAACAAAAGAAGTAGGTATGGCTAACGGACAGGAAGCAATAGCAGTGGGTTCTGGGACTGTTTGCTTGGAAGCCTTCATGAAAGGAATACTTTATTTAATGAAGTTTAGACACGTTCAATCGCCAATGGCGCTGTTCTCTCAAAATAATGAAGAGAAAGATTCGCAGTATAAAAGTTCCGAAGTAAGTGTATAAGAATCCATAACTGATGTAACATATCCAAAACGTCACAAAAGAGACATTGATGGAGAAGAGATAGTGATAGAAAACCAGAACACAGCATCAACTGAAATAGATTATCCTTTCACCCAAGATGTCACAATAAACAGTTCAGTTACAGGAGAATTTATATTCAAATGGCTCATTAACCCTACACCAGCAACTGAATTCTTTACACAAATCTGGGAAAAGAAACCTCTTCATATCAGACGAAATAATGACAAATATTTCTCATGTATTATGTCAAACTCAACCATTGACAGAATTTTGAAAATGAATAACGTAAGATTTGGACAAAACATTGAGCTTATTTCTCTCAAAAACGGATATCAAGAATCTCATGGCCCAGTAGGAAGAGTCACTTTCTACTACAGTTTGGGAACACTATTCTATCGGTCGCACAGTTCTCATTCATAATCCAGAGTTTATAAAACCACTTTGGAAACTAAATACAAGTCTACAGGATTACTTTGGAGCACCTTTTCACGAGTACATTTTATCTCGGACAACCTGTTTGAGAAGTCTAAGAATGGATTACAATACATTTGTATACCAGAGAGCTGTGGACCAAGAGTCAAATATCTGATAGAAACCTATCCAAAATATGCAAAAATTAAAAATTTTCCCATAGATGATGAAATGTTGAAGAAGGATTTGGTAGAATGCATGTGGAAGAAAGGTCTCCTTTTCGTTAAGGACTTATCTCATTTGTCTATCACTGACGAAATGGAAGAAACTACTACAAGAGAGAGTAGTTCAGGAGAGTCTACTGATGAGGAAGATACAAACTACGACAACAGTGACATTGAATCAAGTCTGGAGTCAGAAAATTTAGCGGAAGAAAAATCGGAGGACTCTAGAATTAGCTACGAGGTCATTAATATTGATGACACCGAATCAGATAGTGATACCCCGATAAGGCAAAAGAAAAAAAAAACCCTAACATAAGAAGGTCGAGTTTGGGTGAGTGTGTTGGAGAAAATCAACCTCGACCTCTGCTCTCTGACTCATTAAACTCTTGAGCCTTAGAACCTTTCATTTTTCATTACTAGTACAGTCCAGTTTCTTTTGTTTGTATTGACTAAGGCCTCTTACTTTGTATTCTATATTTACCTCTAAGAATAACTATATTGCTTGATAACAGTTTCTATATAATACCTAAGGTTCTACTTAAAAGGAGCAGTTGCTAATGTGTAAGTCAGACCTCTTCTAATATTTCATTAAACTATTCTCATACAATATCTGTTGCTCACAATCCATAATTTATTATTACACCTAGAGTCCCTAACTCCCTTTCTCTCAGATAATCAAGTGAAGGAGAGAAAGTGAAAATTACATCTATCACCTCTCCCTTAAGGTACTTGGGATTTTACTCCTTCCTTCATCTCTACTTCATGTTTTACCACCTCATTTTTTTATACCAACTCATCCTCACTTCCGCTTCTCAACCTCATATCACAATCCACCACCTCTAAATCTTTCTTACATCTTACAATCACCTAATACTCATTTTTTTACTGAAAATTTTTAACTTTTCCAACCGAGTAATCACTTCCGATGGAGTTGTGCGCGACCATCCCTTTTTTTTTTTTGAAAGAAGAATGGATTCATCGAAAATGGGATAATAGTTTATATATATATATATATATATTTTTTTTTTTTTTGGTTCTTATGTTTTTTCTACCTTTTTCCATTGTATGTTCTAACTGGAGAAGAACCTCATGATTTGAAATAAGGAGTGGAAGACAAGGCTAAAAATAGTTGGACGATCAATGGAACCANTGATTTGAAATAAGGAGTGGAAGACAAGGCTAAAAATAGTTGGACGATCAATGGAACCACGTAGAAAGTGCTCCTTTCTCTGTTAACTTTTCCTTTTTCTTTCTCGTTAAGTCGGTTCCATTTGGGGAACTTGGGATTTGGGAGAAGAAAAGTAGTTATCTAGGCCTCCTGTCTCTACCTTACTACCTGGATATTCTTGAAGAGATGAGGCTCAGTTCAACCACAATTCACTACCTTTGGAATTACTTTTACTAACAAACTCCTTTCCATTATTCACTCAGAATAACCAACCTCCAAAGGTCAATAGGATTCACCTGTCCTGCCTCTTACAACCAAAACCTCAATTCTTACCAACACTTTCCATTTCATATTAGAATCTCTTATCCATCTTTTTACCTATTTCATTTTACTCACTGGATTTTTTTTTTGTTTAATTTCAATCTAAACAAGAATTATAGAGCTATTTATAAACTAATTTATAAAAGTTTTGTTAAATTTTCCTTGGGTTTATATAATTCTTTGAAAAAACTCTTCCTTTCTGTTCTAATCTAACAAGAAATTTGAGCTATTCATACAGACAACGGTTTTTTTTTTTTTTTTTTTTTTTATAATTTAGATATTATTTCTCGAAATCTGAACCATATTTCTAAGATTTCTGTTCATATTCAAAGTATTCAAGTGAAAACCCTAGAGCTGGTTATAAGATATGGATTATATAATATGATATGGAGCTAATGAATAATTAGCTCATTCGTCGGGGAGGCCTAAAGGCGAATAGTAGTAGTAATATTAAGGATGAAGCATTATCAAGTTTAATTTACGTTTTTATCAAATTATACAGTTTAGNGAATAGTAGTAGTAATATTAAGGATGAAGCATTATCAAGTTTAATTTACGTTTTTATCAAATTATACAGTTTAGCAGAGAAAAAAAAATAGGAAATTTTTCATACTTTTCCTAAGACTTGACTCGAATTTCATTTAAAAGTATAGACGGGAAATTTTTGAATCCATGAACTCATGGTGTGATCCCTGCGGGTCGCTAATATCAATATGTTTTTTTTATTTAAAAAAAAAAGGCTATATTACAATGAAAATCCGTTCCTTGAATGGATAACCCTTTGGTTATAAATTTTTATAAAATATCGAAGATATATGTACAAAAGATCCATTATATAGATCATTTATAAATACCAAATTCGTCTTTAATAACCTATAATTTTTTTTAAATTATAACTTTAACATTATCTGTTTTATTATTACTCTTAGAATTCTTTAACTAACAATAGAGTATTATAATCACCAAGTCTGTCTGTCGACTCACTCGTTCGTCCATCAGACCGACATTCACAGTACGTATTTATTGAAATTGGTAACTATTTATAGAAATTGGATAAAGTAAAACTCGTCTAAGCCGAACTCGATTTAGACGAAACTAAATCTCATCTACTACGAACCAAATTTCCCAATTGCTCCGAAATCATTTTATACGAGGTTTACTGAATTCAATATTTTGGTCGTAATTTACAATTATTTCACTATTTTTCTACTAACTTGATACTACAGCAAAACCTCTTATATGAAAACAAGATCACTCCACCACGTCTCACCTCACTTGGCGGTTACCGTAAACATTCAAATAATGTGGAGAGCAAATTTGTATAAACAATTTGTGAATTATGTGAAATATGTTAAACTTTACGATACCTGAATGAATAAAGAGTGGAATGAATTTTATTCAGCCAGTGAGAGCTGGTTTCCGAATGAGAGGTTTTGCTGTAGTTATTTTCTGTATAAAGTTTTCAATGTTAAATCGTTCACTTATAGTGAAATTCGGTTCACAAGACAATAAAACAGATCGTATCTCCCTTCAAATTCACTATAAACGTACTCCACTGTGATTTTATTTAGTAACATAACATACGATTCAATAATCTCCAATCAGCATTCAGCTTCATATTATTCAATTCCAGTTGATATCACAGTAACTAAAGATTGATACCTCAGATTTGAGTTTTGTACATATTCTCACTATCTATCCCAAAATATGGTTTAGTCTACGAGTGATTGGACCGTTCCTAGTTTTAAAATCTTTGCGTATGATAAATGAATCATATGTATGAATTTTTCTTTTATAGTGTAAATAAAAATCTTTTTCTTACCAGTATTATGAATATTGATACTAAAGTGAAAATCTTTACACACAAAAAAAAAAAAAAGACAAAAAGTTAAGTTAAATCCAGTGAATTGGCCTGAGGGTAATTTTTTCATGGCGCCAAGTCGACAAAACTGGAAAGCATTAAGAAAAGTGAGTAGGAGTCATTTGTATTTTCACTTTCACTTCTCTCCACTTTTTCCATCAACTCCTATGCTCTACTCTTCAAGATTTTACTTTCTCCTCTTACTTTCTCTACAAATCAATTAACTTTTAGAAGTAGGATTCGAGCATAAGCTCCTTTTTTTTTTCTCTTCTTGTGGAGAGGAATTCATGCCAAAATGAGACTGGAACGGAGTGTGTACTTATGGCTACAATAGACAGTTCCCTTAAAACCAAACTCAAATATATAACACTTCCTTTTCAAACGTCATTTTCTCAAACAACATTCTCATTCTCCTGAGCTTCCAAAGAAACATTTCATTTTACTCCATTTAACTCTCAGGCATCCAGAGATAAAAAAAAAGAGAAAAAAAAAAAAAGAAAAAAGAAAAAAAACCCTTTAGCATTGAAATATTGATTTCATGAGACGTCTTAACTAATTATTCCTCTAATGCATTAGACTTAAAAAAAATACCACTTAAAACTACCCAGGAATACATTTAGACTTTATTTGGACAAGTCTAACATCCGTTTTTTTTTAAAAGTCTTTTAATTTTATCTCTAGCCAAAAAAAAAAACAAGAATAATAACAAAATAATAGTAGTTGATTTGATAAATTTGTTGTGTTTATTGTTCCGTTGTGTCACATCTCATGAGGTATCTAATTTCAGAAAGCTCTTANAACAAGAATAATAACAAAATAATAGTAGTTCATTTGATAAATTTGTTGTGTTTATTGTTCCGTTGTGTCACATCTCATGAGGTATCTAATTTCAGAAAGCTCTTAGAAACACTTTTGAGGTCTTTTGGTTAATATCCAAAGCAGTGGATGATATAAAGATAGTAACTGAAAGAGAAATAAAGTATTGTAATAGTAAGTAAGAAAAGAGAATGTTTAGCTAGAGGGCTGGAGACCAAAAGTTTTTAGAAGTTGGTGAAAGTAATCTCCAAAGACTAATTAACCCATAGTATCTCTTAGAGAAACTACTTGTATGAATAGACAACTACTACCTTATAATACTAACTCTCTAACTTCAAAACCATACTCCAACTTACCACTTCTCACATCCCATACCTCAAAAACTAATTGTCTCTAAGTCTAAAAAGAAGAAGAAGAAGAAAAAAAAAATTTTTTTTTTGGACTTTCTACCGGAAATTCTTTACCTTTTAGTTTTATACATTAAGAGCTGAGTAGGAAATTGAGACTTAAGATGGATTAAGATGAGAATCCCTTACTCCAACCTAAAAGAAAGTATAGAGAGAATTTATTTTTACTATTATCCCAAATGGAATACTTATATCCATCCAACTTAGACTTTATTTCATCAATTTTCACTCAAAATGACACTTTCTATGTAAAGTACTACTTCCACTTTCTTTTTTCTTTTTTTTTTTTTTTATTCTGTATATAGTAATTGAGTCGTGTCTGAAGAAAATGAAAATTTTTGAAATGATATGATGGGAGGGGTTCATATGGCTTTAGGAAAATTGAATGGACCTACTCTACTTTTCGATACGATTTAGTCTATCAAAAAAAAAATCAAAAAAAAAAAAAAAAAAAAAAATTCAAACAAAGTTTTGATCTCATCCGCTCACTTTGAAGAGTTTGATAGAATTTTGGAGAGTGAAAGTAGTCCAAGTCTAGTAGAAAGAAAGTGTTAGTAGTAAGATTGAAGTAGTGTGTAGGGACTGTTGTTGTTGCTGACGCACATGGATTCTCTCTAGAGACTTTTTATAATTTGAACTGTGAGAGTACTAGTATAGTTTCTAACTACTTTCTTTTGGTTGGGTTGAATTGATTGTTGAAAAAAAAAAAAAAAAAGACAGAGGATTAAGGATTAATTCCAAGAGACTCTCTATGAGTCTAAACTTAAGGTTTCGTATGAGTAGAAAAGGAGTGTTTTGAATGGAATGGGAATTGGTAAATAGTATTTTTTTTTTTTTTTTTTTTTTGTGTAGTGATGATGTGTGAGATCAATTCCATTGTTGGAGAAAGTCCTCTCTTAGCCTTTCACCAATGGTTAGATATTTTTATTATTTGAGAGAGTGTGCCAGGGAAATGTGTCTGGGATTTCTTTGGCCTTGTCATAACAGTGGTCTGACCTTTTACTTTCCCTTGGAGAATTCTATTGACTTTTTACGACTTTTTTTTTTCTTCTTTTTTTCTTTTTCTTCTTCTTATATAATTTCTTACCGTCTTCCGTTTTGAGTGGAGAGAAAACCGGATCTACTGGACCTGATTCTTCTTTCAACTTCTGGCCTAGTTCCATTTCTATTTTATTACATAAACTCCTCTCTATTCATTGTTCTTTCAAAACCTCATTCACATAAAATCACTCTTTCCATCTGCTCAGCTTTTAATAGAATCCTTTACTTTCTCCATTTTCATAATGAGTCTCTCAGTCCCACAGCCTCCATCATCCCGTTTTATGCAAATCAACCATCCAACTTTCACTTTCATTATTCTCTCTCTTTTCTATCCGTCCATCAATTATATTGAGACTCCACAGACACTCACTTATCCTACACTTCTAATTTTACCACCAAAACCAAACTCATATCACACTTTCTCTCAAAATCTTTTTTTTTTTAACTTTTTTTTTAACTTTCACTTTCTTTTTTTTTCTTTTTTTTTTTCTTCTTTTTATCATGAATTTACAACAATAATACTAGATGTCATCAAGTTTTTTTCTTTTTTTTTTCTGTTTTTTTTTTCTTCTAAATTTACCATTCATATCGTTGAGATTTTTGACTAGTCAAGTGAATGTTTTTGGATGAAGAGATTTCTCATTTTGAAATTTCCAAACTTGTTCTTGTATTTTTTTTTTTTTTTTTTTTTTTCATATTGAACTGTCTGTAATTTAAATGTAAAATTGTAAAGTTTCTATAGAGAATGAAAGAGAGAAGAATGGCGTTTGAGTTTCTTTTCTCACAGTCATCACCAAGCTCCACTGATCATGTCAAATTGAATTGTAACCAGTTGAGGGAAGAGAATGGAGAAAGTGGTCCCTTCGTTTCGTTGACAACCCCGTATAATTCTTAGTCAACCAGAAAATAGACCAAAGACTACAAGACTTGATAGAAATATTGAAAACCTCTCTCTTCTTTTTTTTATACAGGGAGACTTTTACTCTTCATATCGAGACAAGTCGAGCAAACGAAATTCTTATTCAGTTAGAATAAGTTGAGGAAAGATTATTTCAAAATATACTATACTATTTTTTTTGTTTTTCTGCTTTTTTTTTTTGGTGAAAAAAGTCAATCACACGGGATATGGTAAATAGAAAGTACAAACAACAAGGGAAAGTTGTAAAATCCATTTTCGGGAAGAGAGGACAGATTTGAGGGATTTGGATTTAAATATTTTCATTTTCATTCGTTTGATTTGATCATTTACGGAATAAATTAAACATTTGAAAATGACAAGTTTTAGGTGTCAAAAGAAATTAAAGTCGATTGTTAGTTTAGTATATATACTCTACTTTCTCTATTCATTGTTTAGGGAAAGTGGAAAATTTGTGGATCTAATTCAACAACTTTAGATTCTTATAACAAGGATTTGTTAGCAAATTTACAAATAAAGCAAAGGATATAAATAGTAATTTACTGATGAAAAGTTTTCTATTTTTTTTTTACCGGAAACGAAAAGGAAAGGAAAGCNGAGATTTGGATTTAAATATTTTCATTTTCATTCGTTTGATTTGATCATTTACGGAATAAATTAAACAGTTGAAAATGACAAGTTTTAGGTGTCAAAAGAAATTAAAGTCGATTGTTAGTTTAGTATATATACTCTACTTTCTCTATTCATTGTTTAGGGAAGGTGGAAAATTTGTGGATCTAATTCAACAACTTTAGATTCTTATAACAAGGATTTGTTAGCAAATTTACAAATAAAGCAAAGGATATAAATAGTAATTTACTGATGAAAAGTTTTCTATTTTTTTTTTACCGGAAACGAAAAGGAAAGGAAAGCATCAGGGTGAATACAAAAACGGAATCTAAATACAAAAGAAAGAAAAGAAAACGGAAAGGGAAGGAAATGAAAATAGGAATTTTTGCAAAAAAATTTTTTTGCCGAGTCAAGAAAACTTATCGACTATGAATCAGAAGTAACATATGTGTTTTACGAGGTGACTTATTGGCTCATAATTACAACTCCGTGACTCCAAAATTAATAAGTACTTTAAATATTTTAGTATTATAGAAGATGTAATAATATAATTTCAAAAATACTGAGCCGTTGTGTTGTCATCAATCACTCAAATTCATATGGACAGTGAGAGAAGTGACGTTAATGACTCAATTTCCTACCAGGAGTCATAAACACAATTTTTGATCAGGAGTTGTTAGTTACTGAGTGCGAGTCATTGAACACAAAAACTCAGTAATAAATATAAAATATTAAGGTTTTATTTTCATTTTTGGTATTAGTTTTTACAAAAATTCTTTTCATCTAAACTGAAAAGCAGAAGGAAAGGAAACGGATGGTTTCTTTTTCAAAAATTGTAGAAGCGAAAAACTAAAGGAAACGACTTTTTGTTTTCATTTTAAAAAGAAAGCTTTTCATCACTATTACACAAACTCTGACAACTCATCTCAGCACAACTTTCTTCAACTTTTATACTAAAAGTTATCAATAATTATTTTTGAATTTAGTTTAAAACTCTTCAAAAAAAAAAAAAAAATTCTTAAAAATTTTTCCAATCCTCAATGTTCGCAAAGTAATTGGGAGAAAGAAAAGAAAATTTAATTACCAAAGACCTGTTGAAGAGAGATAAATTCTGAAAAATGTCTCTCAGTTGAAAATTAAGTTGTCAAAGATCATAATTACTTGAGAATTAATAATTCTCAAAACTTTACTCAAAAAAAAAAGAACATTTTGACAATTCTTTAGTTACGAATACTTTTACACAGTTTCTCTTCGAAAAAAAAAAAAAAAAGAAGAAGAAAAAAACCTATTTTTCAAAATGTCTTATAAATAATATTCCGTATTAATGCCAAGTTTACACTTTGATTAAATTACTAATTCCCATACATAATTCAACATTTTAAACTCTTTATCTTTACTATAAGCATTACCAATTTTAATAATAATTAATAATAATTTATTTACTATTTTTTTTTAATAAAAAAAAAAAGTTACAAATCTACTTCTACACATGACCTGACGTGATGTAGTGAAATCAAATCAAAATTTAATCCAGTTTTTCACCCTCCTTCAGAATTTTGATTAGTGTAGTGTGTGTATAAAATTGAGGACTATATAGTCTAACATTGTTAGGAATGAAATATGAATCCATATAACATAGTTGGATGGTTGTAGAGGTTGGTTATAAAATGCGAGAGAGTAAATCCTAGATGTAGATTATGAAATGATAAATTAGATTCAATGTTAGTAAAGTGTGAATCCAATTACTGACCTTGGTATTTCAAAAATCTATGTCCTAGGTTTTTGAAGGGTGAGAAAGACTCTAAATCCTTTTTGCCAGTGGACCATCAAATGCTTTTAGCCAATAATGTCCGTTTCTAAGCCTCAAGAGAAATGGGTTTAAAACGGAAGAGAAAGTGCGGTAGTGTTGATGGAAAAGAGAGACGGCGGGTAAATCCAAAAAAGAATCGATATGTCACTCTCCTACTCCAAAATAAGCCAACTAAAACTCTCTCTTTCAAAAACTTGGCCCTCAAACTACACATTATATTCCCTTATTCCTTTTTTTTTCAAAAAAAAAAAAAAACTTTTAATCCAAAGATTCTATAGTCTGGAATTAGCTTTCTATTTTTTTTTTTTTTTTAATTCAATAGGAAACCGAATCTCGTCATACTAGTAGTCTCCATTATGACAAAGTTTATAACATGTCACAAAACAATACCAAAGAAAGTTTGGATGAAAAACAGAACAAAAAAAAATTTTTTTTTTGTTACAAAACATAAACAAAATATTGTGAGACATGTGTGTTTGTGTTGGAAGTAGTGGTTTGGAGATACTTTATTAAGAAAATCATAAGTATCTCATTTAGTAAATTTCAGAGTCTGAAAGAATCAATTTCTTCACCATTTGTTACTACTCCGCCTACAAACACTTTCACTAAAATTTCTCTCCTCACTTTCATCCCTTATCCATTTGGTCATAGTCATAGTCATAGCCCTTGACAACTAACATATGACAATGAAAACCAAACAATAAAAGTTACAACAAAGGATAAAATATTTTTGAAAGAATGAGTATGAAAAGGCTACGCACGAGTGAGAATCTCTTCAAGTCTTCAAAAAAAAAAAAAAAAAAAAAAAACCTACGGCAAATATTCTTTTGTTTGGTGTCACTAACATTTATCTTCCTCCCTGTCACATTGTTCTCTCCAATTTTCTTTTTATACTTTCATCCTATTTCTATTTCTATTTTCAATTCAGATTCTCTCCCACCTTCAATTCTAAATTCTAAATTTAGAATTCTGTAATTGGGATTTTGTAATGAGAAGCTGAGAGAGAGAGAGAGAAAAAAAAAGAGAAAAGTTAAGCAAACTATAGATTTTATGTAACTCTTTTTTATGAGTTTACTAGGAACTCAAACTCTTTCCTTTACACATTCATTCCAACTTTCTCTACTACCTGAGCTACAGAGAAAGTTTGGAGATTGACGTAAAAATGCTTTGTTACTCCAAACTTTGAAAACGAAAAAAAAAACTCTCTTTGTTAGGTTTTCTATACTTTATTTGATTCTCTGAGACCTTCTATGGGTTGAATCTTTTTTTTTTTTACTTGTTACAAAATTGAGGTTTCGTATCCTCAATTTTCTCATCTTGGGAATCTCAATTACAAGAGTAGAATTTTATTTCTTGTTTTCTCATTTCTTGCTGGAATGGATTGGATTTGAGTGAAAGTGAAACCAAGTTTGGACTTCTCATGAGCCAGCACGACGGCGTTGGGTCTGAAAGGAATACGACCTGTCTAACGCTCTTCTCTCTTCGAAAGTGGTAGATAACGGAAAACTATTAGTCAGAACCCGCGGTTCGTGTTGAGCTAAGCACTTTTGCAAATAGCCAAGAGAGTTGAGTTGAGGAAATCTAAAGGAGCTGAAGAAAATAATGTGAAAAGGAGGGAAAATCAATGAGACTTTCTTTTATTTTTACAGAAGAGAAGAGACGAAGGAGAAAAAAAAATAAAAAAAGAGACTTTCTCCAACCAACTTAGCAAGGGGAAGAGAGCAAAGAGATAGAGTAATAAGGAACTCTTCTTTAAGGGAAATTTAAGAGCATAACTTAAGACATTTAGAGAATAATGATTATTTTAGCACAAATTGTGGCTCCATTTTGGTTACATTTGGTTAAATCTTAGAATATGACTCGCTTCTTTACGTATGCTTATTTTTATTCACTATCCCTTTATATGTACTATGTTAGAGTAAAGGCAAAAGGCCTATAGTCTCTCCAAGAGAATAGAATTTTCCTTAGAGAATAGAATTTTCTCCTCAAGAGGAGAAAGTTTAGGGAAAAAAAAAATTTTTTTTTTCCCTTAGCATCTTATTTTTTAAACTTATACTTAAGTTGAAACTAAACGATTAAGAATAGAGTCGATGAAGATTTTGAGTGAGTCTTTCGATAGATACTAGTACTATGTACTACTAGGAAACTAATAATAGAGGAAGAGAATAGTGAGAAACATTTTGAAAATTTTATAACAAATGACTCAAATTCTGGAGACTCTGCTCAAATTAAGTAGAGAAAATTAAGATAATTTCATCTCCAAACTTTCTTATTGTTTTAACAAGGGAGAATGATAATAGAGAAAGTTCAAAATGTCATTTTCTTGTGGAAATAATTAATTTCAATCAAAAATCTTTTAGTCAAATTTTAGTATCCTTATTCTAGAGGTTTGAGCGTAGAGTCAATTCTCGCCGTCTTATGTAAATGATTCTTTCAACTCATCAAACTCAAGTTTCATAATTATAAAAGTTGTAAATAAGACATAGGGTATAGGTAGAGTAATTTTACTTTTTCTTTTCTCTAGAGACTAATTACAACTTACAAGAGAATTTTCAAAAAAAAAAAAAAAAAAAATTGGAATATTGGTGGAACTGCTACTTTTTCATATTCTTAGTAGTCCACTTTCACTTTTATGGTTCCATGATTATAAGAAAATGGGAAAAGTTTTCTTGTTCCGTTAGAAAAGTGAGAGGAAGGAATTGATGTTTGATATTACTTAACTAATGTAAAATATTTTCAATTCTCTTTATAAAGTTGAATTGTAAGAAGGAATAGAGTTTTTGTTGGTAGAGTTCTTCTTTTGATCACAAGTATTTCTAAGTTAGAAGATGGGTCCTTGGAGGCATTTGACATAACTAAGACGACTGAAATATTTTCTTTTCTCTTGGATTCAGGTTGAAATATTATGAAAGTTAGAGAGCCTCTCCTGAGGTCATTGGATATTTCCTTAAGGTCAATTAACTCATCTTTTCTTGTCCACAGTTATGGTGACATGGTACCCAAAACGATAGCGGGTAAAGTAGTTGGCGGAGTCTGTTCTCTCAGCGGTGTCCTCGTCATCGCTCTTCCTGTTCCTGTTATTGTTTCCAATTTTAGCCGAATTTATCATCAGAATCAGCGTGCAGACAAGAGAAAAGCACAAAAGGCAAGTAGAGATTGACATTTAATGACTGTTTGAGATAAAGACTCCATATCATGTTACTTATTGAATTTGACTTGATTTTTTTTTTTTCATATTCTTCTACGACATATAGAAAGCTCGCTTGGCAAGGATACGGATTGCTAAGGCGTCTTCGGGTGCAGCATTTGTAAGTAAGAAAAAGGCGGTGGAAGCACGACTAGCGGCACAAGAGTCTGGACTTGACTATGATGACGGCAAGGACGAAGATATCTTCGAGCTCCAACACCATCATCTTCTCCGATGTTTAGAGAAAACTACCGTAAGTTTTACTTTTGAGTTTCGTTTTTACTAAATCTGCGAGACCGAACGAGCGGAGAAGCGACTGTTGGGATTTTGTTCAAAATTTAATTATTAATGAAAGATTTTTAATGGTGGTGCCGCTGGGGATGAGAGTGGCACTCTCAAAGTAAACTAATTTATTAACGCTCTACCAAAAAAAAAAAAAAATGCACGACCGCCGTTCCTTGGAATTACTGCAATGAAACTGCTAACTGATTCCAAAAGAAAAAAAAAATTGGCTCATCAGAACATTATTAATACTCTAATTTTTGTGTTATCGCAAGAGCTTACGCAATTTATTTTTGATTTTTGGTTTCTCCTTCTGATTCTTGTCACCGTGACATTTGAATCTCTCTCCAGTCTTACCAAATTGTCCAAAAACAAAAGTGATTATTGTGTAAAAAAGTGAGGCACTGGAAATTTTTTTTTTTTTTTGCTGCAAGTCAATGTTTACTACCCACTTCATCGTTGCTCATGGCCAAAGTTGTCATTTCTCAGTTGTTTCTGGCTCTAGAGAGTGACGACAGAAAAAGCATGAAACTCTCTGCCCCATTTTTCTTGGTCAATATGTGCGCAGTGGGTCTGGATGTAATTATTATTTGTGATAAAAGTCTTCCATGTAGTCTTATTTCTTTGAATCCAAGTCCTCCTGAGCCCTGTAAATTCTTAAGTTGTAAGTTGAAGGTGTCCTACCTCTACAGGATCGAGAGTTTGTGGAGATGGAGGTTCCTTATAATGGACAACCGAAACGGCCCGGAAGTCCGTCACCACCGCCATCTCCTCATGCCTCCGTCGGAAGTCAAACTGCTCTCCTCCAGCTATGTTGTCCCACTCGATGTTGTCCACAACGATACCAGGTGACCACTTTCTCTCGTCCATCTACCCTCCAAACTTTTTAATTTCTATTCTCTCTTTTTTATTTATTCTTCTCCCCTCTTCACTACACGATGAGGATTGAGAATGTGTAGAGTCTGTAACGTCTGGAACTCGAATGTCATTGGACTTAATCCATAATAGGATATTGACCCAGGATCATTGAACTCAATGTAATTGAAAAGAAATCATTCCCAACAACAGAGAGAGCATTTACGCTCAAAGTGAAAGTCCGTGAGCTGGGTCTTATCCTACTTTCTCTCTTCTAAATTGAATAACGACCAATGAGCATTCTCCATTATCCTTCCGACACGTCTCAGGATAGTGAGAGTTAATCTTACGGATGAGTGATTCGTACAGAAATTCAAGAATCATTCATCAGAAATGATAAAAAAAAATAATATAACACAAGTCGCTTCATCGACATTTTCATGTAAGAAATGGATCTAGAGACAAGGATCTTGCCATATGTTGTCCAACAGTTGTCACTCCTATAGCCAATGACAACTTACCTATAAATTGAATTCAAGACTTAACGAACAAGTAATAGAAACAGGATGTCAGAACGCTACAAAGCCATTATAATAATTTATTGTCAATAATGAATCATCAAAGGGGTTCTTTGGGTTTTTTATTTTTCTTTCACAAAAAATTTAATAATACACTTGGAGTCATGCGCCGTAGTGTCAAAAAAATTGAAAGAAAAGTTTAGGGAATGAAAAATTCTATTTTTTTAGTGAAAAATTAGTAGAAACCATTGTTTAATTTTCTTTAGGAATTGAGGTGACCTAGTTGTATTAATTGACGAGTGACTTTTTGAGAAACTTTTTGTAGAGAAAAACTATGTTCATTATTATGAATATTTCTCTGCCTGTCATTACCACAGAGTCATCTCAAACTAACCAAAAATGACATCTAATTGCATCCTTTTGTCTTTTCTCTCCTTACATAATTATTTGAAGAAAAGTTGTCTTTTAGAGTTGGGAATTAGAACCATTAGTTAGGGAAATGAGTAAGAAAAGGAATCATTTCGTTATTTGTCACAATTCTCTAGAATGAAAAAAAAAAAAAAAAGTTAAGAATTGGAAGAATAGTTGTGGTAAAATTGGGTAGAGTTGAAGTCTGAGGAGAGAAGCGGAAGTGAAAGTTGGAGAAAGGAGATGAAATAATAGTTTTTTTTGTCTTTGTACAGAAAGGCCTGAGGTGAGTCTTCTCACCATAAATCAATGTACCATTATTATCGAAGTGATTCCTTCAACTCACTCTAACCTAAGCCAGAGTGATGGAAACTTAGAAAAAAAAACATGATTCTCGCTACCATTAGCAACAGACACTTTTCGATAAAAAGAAGAGAAAGTTGTAGTTGGGCTGCGTCTCGAGGCAAAAAGAAATTTACATAATGCACTCGACTAGGAAATCGAAACTATTTTTATACTATAAATCCCACTTCTTTCTTCTTGTTCTGACGGAAACTTGGCTATAAAGTTTACTCTATACAAACCTATATTTTTCTATTTTACTATTTTGCTGAGCTATTTTCAAAAAAAAAAAAACAACAACATGTATCCAGGGTTATAGTTTTATAAAGACATTTGTTTTCTTGATATTCCTATCTCTGACAAGAAAGATATTATTATTTCCTCCTAATAGCAACAGATAACTAACTCAAAGCATCACATTAGACTAAAATGAGCTTTCACTGTCATTTTATGCTTTCTTTCTTGACATTTGATTAACTCGTTTTTTTACAAAAAAGAGTCTAAACTCTCACTTTTTTTTCTTCTTCAACAATATTACATTTTCTTTTAGAATGTTGCCGCTCCTTTTTTTTTACTACTAATTACATAAGATTATTTGAAGTAAAGAGGAAATGAGGCTTATAGTTACTTTATTACGTGTCAATTTTACAAAAAGATGATAAATTTGTTCTTAATGGAGATTTTTTTTTTCTCATAGAGAGAGAAAGTACCGAAAAAAAAAAGACATATGAGTGGAGGAAAGTCCAATGATATGGGTTATTCTTAAGGGGGTTCGTATTTCATTCATTAAATATACTTGATACAGCTCTTTGTAAAAAAAAAAAAAAAAAAAAAAAAGTACAGGGTTGTTAATTCCTAATTACTTTCTAATATGTACAATGTACAGAGTCTATTGAATTTTTTTTTATATATATTCTTCGGAATTTAATACTCCCAACTGCGGGAAAACAGCATTATTTGCTCCAGCTCCAGCTTTGTGTGTCTGACCGGCTGAGAGAGATTTTTAGTTTGAAAAACTTATATTAAAGTCGTCAGTTTTCTCTGCTGTCGAGAGAAAAATTTTTTTATTTTTCTAAGCTTTTCATTTACAAAAACAAAAAAAAAAAAAAAATTTTTTTTTTTTTTTTTTTTTTAAATTTTAAGTTTCTTTCAAATGAAAAGTTATAATAGTTGATTATTTCTGGCCTAATTGGTTTAGTTTGGATTAGTTACAATTTCCTAATTCTGTTGTGTGAGTCTATATCTTCGTGGACGTTTCGTTGGTGGCTTCTGGCTCTGCTATTATTACATATTATGCTTTTGTTCTCTTAAAATGGGGACGAAGACACTACCGTTTTTGGGAGGCGTTAGTCCCGGTCGTACTTGCAGTACTTCACCAGCACCAGTGACAGCTCCAACTTCAGTTTCAGTCCAATCTGCTACTACTTCCTCTCCTCCAGACCGTGTAGTCTACGTTTATAGTGACAAGATTGAAGTTCGTTCCCACAAGGTAAAAATATCCTATAGAATTTAAGAAAAAAAAAAAAAAAACTTCTTTCCCAACAGCAGAATAAATAGAGAAATCTCCTCATCCAATCCGCATCCTTCTGCTTTCGTAGTCTCCTCACTTTCTCTTCCGTTTGGATGAGAACTTTCTCCTTAGTGCCGTCTGGCTCCTTTCTCCCGTCCTTAGATTACTCCTGTATATATTATAATAATAGATTAATAACTCGTAGGGAATAGGGAAGGAAGGACGCACTAAGGCTTGAATACCGTTCCAAAAAAAAAAAAAAAAAAAGAAAAACCCAAAGAATGAATTCAGACTCAAAATTCTTTAGATGAGAAATGAATTTTTGAAGGGAAGGATAAGCTCTTTTTCCAGTCTCTAACGTTGCTTTCTCTCCACCGCTTCTAGACTTTGACGCCGGAGACGAATAGCTCATTTTTATACACCAAAATATATATATATTTTTTTTTCTCTAGCTAGTCTTACTAACTCTTTCCAAAGAGAAAGCTCTGAGTCAAGTGGTTTGGAAATACTTCTACTCAACTCAAGTTTCAAATTAATTTTTTTTTCCCTCAAAGACCTCCAACGAAAAACTCTATATTTTGAGTCGAGATGAGAAAAAAAAAATACTCCGAGGTATATAGAAGTTGTTAGCTAATTAAAATCCGTTGTCAGAAGAGCCTATGTGTGCTCTTTCCATGTGTCTACCACACGATTAAACTACTTCCAAACTCAAATATCCCTTAACTTCAATTCAAGCCTTGGTTACGAATTCTAAAAAAAAAAAAAAAAATTTTTTTTTGGCTAGACTTTGACAATTTTAGGACTAGGTAATAGTTTTAGTAGAATTAGTTTTGAAATTACTAATTGACATGTCTCGGCTGTCCGTCTGTCTGTCTGTCTATACTATAATAACCCAACACAACGGTGGTATAATACATATGAAGGGGTTTAGTATATCTAGGACACCAATTTTACAAGTCTCTAGATCAGACGAAATTGATAGAAAAATCCTCTTGGGATTTCTTCTGTACGTAACGTTATCACTACTTTTTTTTTAGAATAAGAATGGTAGTACTTTTCTATAGGTTTATGTACTACGTATTTTTCAACCAATCATAACTAAGTAGTTTTTCTGTTAGTACTAGTAATAATAAAAAGTAGGATATAAAGTTATATTCGACTATAAGTAAATAATATATGTAATACTAACAAAATCTATAACTCAAAGAAGAAGAATAGATCTTTAACTTTCACTACCCATGTCTTTAATCCTTCTAACAAAAGTAACGAACCTATTCATACAGAAATGGATATCCATAATTCACACCTTATAAATATATTAACACATTATATTTTTATATACATTATTACGAACCTCATAATGTATTTGTCTTCAAAAAATTTAAAAAACTATTCATAACAAGTTAGGAAGGAGTATTCATTCATATACATAACACTTCTAATGTTTAAACTTTCTCCATCTAAATATTATTGGTAGAAATTAATTTTTAGATTCTTTCTCTACATCATCCAACTAGTTAGAATTCACAGTACTAATCATAGAGAAAAAGGAATTTTTAATCTCTGCATCATATTCCTAGAATTATTCCTATTAATAGAATTTTATATATACAAAATACTACCTAAATGCTCTATTTATAGTTTCTTCTCATATTTCTACCTTCCTGTCCGCGGTTTTCTACGAGTTACTATTATTATTATTATTATTTTACCATTAACTCAATAGTTTTTGTGAGGTTGTATAGTGAGTGTAGGTAAATTAAAAAAGTAATGCTAAGTCTAAATTATATTTAAAAATTAGTGATTAGAGTCATGATTAATAGGTGTTTGGAAGTAAAGTAGTTTTTCTAAAAAAACTCAACCAGAAGGCATGACGTAAGAGAGTAAGTTTTGTAGTGATAATAGACTAGTCTGCAACTTACTCGTTGAGCAATTGAGTATCAAATTTCACTAGTAGTCTTCAGTTTTTTGTAGTCTCTCTCATAATAATGTTCATAGAGTCATTTTTTATTAGAAAAGTAGTTTCCCAGAGTGTTTTGAGACAGAGCCATGTAATTTTTCATTATTAGCACAGTCTTGGTTTGTGTGATGAAGGGATAGTATAGTGTCCTATTTACCTCATTCCAAAAGATTACTTTAGTGGCACTGCAGTAGTCTTCCAATTACCCCTCAACTTTCAAAACTAATTTCAGAGGAATTGGTGAATTTAGATTTAAAAGGTGTCTCTATCCGTCGACGACGTGTCAGTTATCCTCTGTCCTTATTGTAAACCCTCCACATGAAAAATGTCTCTTTGAAGCAATGGAAAGAATAGAAAGTGGTAAAAACGGACGAAGACGACGAATTTAGTCACAACAACACCCCAATCCCAGTCCAATTTACACTCCTTCTCTTATAATCATATCCATGTAACTCACTTTCTCTTTTAGAAAAAAAAAAAAAAAAAAATCTTCTCTAGTCTTTTATACTTATATGGACTCAGTTACGTTTTTGACACCTTTTGGTTAAAGAATCATGATTGATAATTCTTCCTACCTTCCCCTCCCTCCATTGAAAAAGAAAAAGAAAGAAAGGGAAGATGGAGTGAAAGTCCCTAGTGAAAAGCCTAACCCATTTTTACACATCTTCTTTCTCATGTCATCAATATTCTCATCAATTACAGTGTTGGGATGATGTGAGGAGGACATATAGTAACTGTTCAATGAACAGAGTCTAATATAAACCTCTTTACTTTCTCCTATAAAAATTATAGTACCGCTAAGAGGTATTTTGAGTAGGAAAAGGGAGGTTGAGAAAGAGAGAAAGAGAGAGTGAATGTGGAAGAGATGGTCCAGAGGTCGGCAGTCACATTCATCCTCTCTTTCTACCATTGGATTGGAATCTGGTGGACAGATCCAAGTTATTAGAGAATGAGAAACCTTGTCCATTGTCACTGACGTCTGAGGTTGACATAAATTAGTTGCATGTCGTGTGTATGGATGCCTACGGAAGCATGTCGTGCATTTAGAGAGAAAGTCGAACTTTCTCTTTTGTGTGAAAATGGATTGCTCTCAAGCTCTGCTCAAATGCTTTTTTGTCTTGCCATCTGCTCCTTAAACTAAAACTCTCTCATGACTCTGCTACATCTTTTTTTTTTGATGGAAACAATTCTTTCTTGTTGTTTTTTCGTCTGAATTGTTGTTGCATTTATTTTTGAACAAAAAAAAAAAATTTTTTTTTCTTTTTTTTTTTTGATGAAAAATTCACAGGAGGATTGTAAGAAAACATAAAGAACCTGCTTGAAGCCTCCTTATAATAATAAGTCAGGGATTACATGTAGAGGAACTACTTACTACTTGATGGATCATTTATTAATATTTGAGTTAGGTTTAATTGAATTTA
Organism: Holacanthella duospinosa; assembly: GCA_002738285.1. Lineage (NCBI taxonomy): Eukaryota > Metazoa > Arthropoda > Collembola > Poduromorpha > Neanuridae > Holacanthella > Holacanthella duospinosa. Next base: position 389,605 of record NIPM01000014.1, on the reverse strand, counting down.
TTATATTATAAAAAAAAATTTTTTATTAAAATAATTCTTGGGTAAGTACTAAGAATACAAGTCATGTGTGACCATCTTCTGACGTTAGTTATATATTTCTTTTGCTGTAGTTAGGAATTTAGTAGAAAGAAATTTATAATATAAAGTAGGTGAAAGTCTGCTTATTATTTTTCCTTTAATTATTTCCTAATAATTTTTTTTTTTTTTTTTTTTTTGTTTGTATCTAATGTACTTGTCTTCTTTTTTTTTCCCCTGTCTTTTCACGACTTTTCTAGAAACATGGGCCAGGCCCGACTGTTGAAGGAGAGACAGAAGATCCAGATGAATTGAATGATATACAAATTCGTCTCAAGTCTGATCGACGGAATAGTAATAACGGTGAAGGTGATGATGGATCGTCCTCCACTCAACAACTTCCATCCACGACCAGAAAGTCTTCATCTGAAGGTGGAGCCACAGTCTCTTGGTCATGTGGGAAAGGTGTAACAGGAGGATCTCCATCTGTTACCATTTCATCCAGTCGTCTCAATGCTACGACAAGTCCAGTGACCACAGTGACCACAGCTCTTGTCACTCTCCCTTCTCCTGCCACAGTTGAATTGGACTCTCGGACATCAACTATTCAGGGATCAACCACTTCACCCGGAAAACAGAAGAATGTCAAAATATCCAGACTTTAGGGGACTCTAAGGACTTATTTTAGAAACAAAAATTTTACATCTTCGACTTGAATCTTTCTTGAGTCAATTTTTTCTAAAAAAAAAAACAACAAAAAAAAAAACGAAAAACGAAAAAAAAAATAATAATAATATACCTAACAAGACCTTCACTGGTGCTAAAGTTATTATACATACTCTCTAGTAAATTATGACTAGAAAGTGACCATATACAGAGAATCCCACTAAACTCAATTTCTTCAATTCCATACTGTTTCGGATAAAAGTAACGGTCTCGGTCTAGAAGAAGAAGAAGAAAAAAAAAACATTTTAGAGATTTGTATTTTGAGAATATGATGAAGAAAGTCGAAAGTTATTTAAATCATTTAAAGAGCTCAGCTATCCTCAAGATTTCCAAAAGCCAAAAGTGAAGATAATACTACTCAAACTTAAGAAAGTTAGTAAGAATTTAAAAAAAAAAAAAAGGAATTTTAAAAATAACCAAGGGAAAACTGAAATGAACTCAATATCTTTACCTAAGTTCAGTCTTTGGACCAAAGGAACAGAGAAAGTGGCCATTGTTTTATGAATAGACTCAAAAAATTATTAATTATTACCCTAAAGACTCTCTTAACTTTTTCCTTATTATTATTTTCTCAAAATACACTGTATCCCTTACTTTCACTTACTCTTACTGTTGGTTCCATAATCAAAAAAATATTTACCAGAATTTTTTTTTTTTTTTTTTTAAAGTGAATATAACATATTAATTTATCAGTGGTAAAAGTTTATTGGAATCAAAAGCTTATAATAATCATATACTCTGTGAAGTCCAAAAAAGAAAGTAAATGAAAAAGGATGATTAAAGGTGAATTAAGTCCTTATTAAAAAAAAAAAAAAAAAAAAAAAAAGGACCTTAAATAACCAGTACCTAAATTTATAATAGTCCAATTCATCTACTTTACCCTAAACTCTGAGAAATAAGGGTAGACTTTTAATTCTGGATTAATAATTTACTCATCATCATCAGGACCTCACTTTATTACCACTATGTAAATTGATCTTCTGTTATCAAATTATTATTATTAGGGGAACTTCACTCTACGATCAAACCTTTGATTTGATTCAATTAAGTCTCAATTCTTGTCCTAAATTCATACTATTTCTATTAAATTTCTATTGTTTATTCTAAATAAATTCAACTTAAATAAAGTCTCATTGAATTTTGATTCTTGGATTCCCTAGACTCTTTCTTTTAACTCACAGTGGGATACTTGGATACTTGAATACATGGATTTCTTTCTCCAAGTGAAAAATAAATTTTTTTTTTTTTAGTAAATGATGATGGATGTGGTGGGTTAGTGTTGGTTTGACAGAGACTACAGACAGTAGATAAAGAATTAAGTCCCATTTGATTAAATGAAGGGATTGAGTGGATGTGAAGTACCCTGGAATATTATTATTATTATTACATTTTCTAGTAGACTTCTTTTAGGATCCTTGTGATGAACAAGAGGCTCAGAAAACTTGAGAGGATAAAAAATCTCCTGTGGTTTATTATTATTAAACTTAACCTTTGTAATACTTAATTAAAATAATATTCAACTCCTTGTACACTACTATGTTAATACTAATTATATAATATTACAATATTACATAATTTACTTAAAATATCTCTCTCCTTCTGTCCACAATTAACCTCACACAAACCAACATAAAGTGTGACATTTTTTTTTTTTTTTTTTTTAATTTTAAATTTTAAATTTTACCTCCTTCAGTTGAGAGACGCTACTCATAAGGTTGTAGACGTCATGACATAAATTTCCTTCCTTCTAATGACTATAGCTTTTTCTATAGGTTCCTAATCCTAACTCAATTTAACTAATTATTATAAGGATTCTACTATTTAACTATAACCTAAACTCCATTCACTTATCATCTCAACATGAAAATATGAAACTCAAGGGCTAACCTTAAAGTCGTCAAAACTAAAATTTTTTTTTTTCATTTTTTTTTTTTTTTTTTTTTTTTTTAANTTACAACAGGTAACAATCAAATAGTAGCGCTCTAAAATAAGTTTATACCATCTCTGTGAGAAGTTAGTTATCTTGAGGTTAATTATAACTAACTTCTTTCCCACTTTTTTTTGTCATAATTTTTCCCTCTGTAGTAAAGGCTAAAGAAAAATGGGAGAGTAAGTACGAAATAAAATAAAGACTTGGGTATTTGACAGAGAGTATGACAATATGAAGAGAGAAATATTAAATATACACAGTATTTCAAATAAACTACATGTAGTATAATTTTCACAAATTATTACATAACCTTAGGGGAAATAGACAACTCCACAGAATAATATCATTCTTTTTTATGTATTCATGTAATGGAGCTTGACATGGAAAGATCTATGCCTCCTTGGTTATATTTTTTTTTGTTTTTCAAAAAAAAAAAATTTTTTTTTTACTGGTAAATATAAATTATATTTGAAATCCAGTCTATATTATATAATAATGTGATTCTAAGCACAGATTCAAATCCTTCTTATAAATTATAAGTATATTCATTTCTATTCTTCTTATTTATCATCCTAATAATACTGGTGTTTAATATTTTTTTTTTTTTCCTAAATGATATAATAATTTCCTTCCTAAAGTTACTAATTTTATCATTCATCTCATCAGCCTTCATCAAAGAGAAAACTTAAAAAAAAAAATTATATAAACATTAAAAGTTGTAGTAAAGAGTTGTTTTCAGTTATAAAGGTTTGTTCGTAAGAACTGAAGAATTTCATTCAGAATTATGTAAGTGGATGTTCACTATAGACAAGAGGTTTACAAATTACATTTTTAAGTTTACAATAAATAGCCAGAGTATTTCACCATAAGCAAAGTCACTATATAAAACATAATTTCCATTCTTATTTGGTTTTCTAATCTAAATTTATAGAAGATTTTAAAGTTTTTTTTTTTTTTTTTTAACTTTAAATCTCTCAAGATGAAAGCACAAAAGGCCTACTTTTCAATTCACTTTCACCCTTAATCCTTTGAGAACCAAGGGAGTGTTTCTGCACTCAGGAAGAAAGGAAACTAAAATATAAAAGAAGATAAATGGACTTATACAGTATGCATTCCGGCAGATTATAATATTTTTGAGCACTTATAAAAATTGGATAAAAGAGTTCAACATGTATTTGTTGATAAATTTGAGCGGTTTGTTATAATTATAAAATAAATAATAATTATTAATTATTGGAAAGTTATGATCTACTCAGAAGGTTATGAAAACCTAAATCCTAAGGGGACACGATTTGAGTCAATACCCACAGAATAATACTCATCATTGAGAGAATATAAAAAAAAAAAAAAAAAAAAAAAAAAAAAAATATATATAAAAAAAAAATATGATAAAATCATCATCCCTTGTGTGAATTGGAAGGGATAGGCTTAATTTCCGGTTGCTCAACAAATTGAATCATCTTTTGACCTATCCGAGGACAGAATGAGTTAGTAGTTGTAAGGATTATAACTCTAATTGATAAATCATTGAGAATTGAGTAGAGAAAAGAAAAAAAAAAAAAAGAGAAAGCAGAGGGAATTTGGGAATTGGTTCCTTTGAGAGTTGTGGAGACGAGGAGAGACTGAAGTTTGGGAAGTGAGATTCAAGTCCTATTATCATAGAGTAGGAAGGACTACAAGAACTGGTAGACTTTGACTTAATACTCGACCTACAGATTTATAGACAAACTCTCTCCTTGTTATCCCTCCAAAGACGTCATTCCACACAAATCTAGGACACACAACTATAAACCATTTCAGTTTTTTTTTTTTTTGTTTTCTTTTTTTTTTTCTACAGAAAATAGACAAAAACCTTTCACTTCCTCTCTCCTATTAATTAACTAGAGGCTAGAGTTATAAGAGACAGGATTAGCACCCACCCACCACACCCACCCAATCAATCCCACCCACACCCACTTCACACTTCAACAAACACTAAATAATATCAACACAAGGAACCACAAACTCCTCTCCCTATCTACTCTCTCAACTATTTTAAGCTCTCTAGAAATAAGAAAAAAAAATTATTATTATTATTATTATTATTATAATATCAAATTACAACATTTGTCAAAATATCTCTCTTGTACATTCTGATCTGTTCATAATACGAATAAAACTATTACAAAAACCTAAATTATGCAATAACAAGACCTTACTTTATTTTAGTTTTTTTTTTACTTTTGTTACCAACTTATTAGTACACTTTTATATACTCTGGCGTTTTTTTTTTTTTTTTTTTTTTTTTTTTTTTTTTTTTTTTTTTTTTTTTTTNATTTCATTTTTACTTTCTTCTTTTTAGTAAGTAACTACTACATAACATGTATTTACTAAAAAGAGTCAAAATAAAAAGAAAGTTAAACATAAAAGAGGGAATTTAAAAAAAAAAGTTTTCTCTTCTTTTTATTGAGAATAGTAATATGTAGTAGGTAAGTTCTCAACGAAATATTTCTTAATCCTTATATCCATGTTATTTATAAATGATTCCAAGAAAAAAAGTCTTTTTTTGTTGAAAATTTGGTTATTTTCTATTGCCTCAAAGGCAAACCTAGAAATTTTTTTTTTTTTTTTTTTTTTTTTTTTTTTTTTTTTACAGTTGAATGAGAGGAATGATGATGGTAAATTGACTGAATTATCAATAGATGAAGACTTCAAAGTAGTATATTTTTTCAACAATAACTATGTTACTAATTGGAAGTGGTTGAACATGATCCTGAATTCTGATATCAGTCACTCTAATAAGTTTACTTTATCCGTACTTTAGGTAAATTATACTACTGAAAAAAATAATTTTTTACTTCTATGTTGGTTATACTGATGATAATTGAATTACTAATGATAATGATGAGATTTAAGATTAATTAATTTATTATTGTAATTTGTAACAACTTTTTTTTTTGGACGAGTTAAGGTAAGTAAAGAGAATGAGTGGAGTGAAAGTATTTGAAGAGAAAGTGAAAGCTGAGGTTGAAAGTTGTTGATTGTGTAAGGAGTTGTTTCATATCCCGAAGGTAGACCTGGCCCAGTTCTGTTTTCGACAGCTATTTCACGTGTTCTGACTCAATATCATTACTATTCCATCGGATATGAATACAGAATCTCATGACTACCCTCAATCCCATTCCCCTTTGACTCTTGAGAGAGAGAGAGAGAGACAGAGTCTCTCAGAATTTGAAATTGACAGGAAGACATGGGAATGATCCGACAATGGATTTGGATCTAAAAAAAAAACACACTCAAAAGGGATTTCTTTCCGTCGACATTCAGACTTTGCCAAAAACTTTGTGTCTGAAGATCTAGAAGATGAGATCAATATCAGGTCACATATGAAAGAAATTCTCAAAGAGCCCTCAAGTCAAGGCTCATATTCATTCTCTAGTCCCCTTTTCTCAATCCTTTCTACTCACTTGGGTACTTTTTACATTAGAATTATCTAATAAATCCTTTACATAATACATAATAATATCTTAACATCAACTCTCAACAACATCTCATATTTCAATCAAAACTCATCGTCAGAAACACGGCTCAATGAACCCTCTCGTTAGTATACCCTCAACCTCACAAAATTTAATAAAAACATGAGCTTCTTAAATTCAATTAAAAAAAATTTTTTGAAAAAAGATGAAAGTGAGATTGGAGATATCAAAGGTGGTTATAGGGTTAGGGAACCATAGTAACCCAAGTTCTATTTATTACTATTTTTATTTCCTTTCCAATTGAAAGATGAAAGCTAAGGATTTATTATTATGTACAGGCTTGTCTATGTTATATTATATACGAATTCTACCATTTGGGGAGTCTCAAGGAATAAAATTAAATGAGTCCTATTGTTTACTATAAGTCTCTAAGGCACGGTTTCCAACACAGTTTCCTAAAAATTCTGAAACAAAGTTTCCATATAACATATGATTTAGTTTAGGTTTTTAGGAATATATTCTTTCTATATTTTGAGCAGATTTTTTTGAACTACCTGTTGGACTACTTACTACTATATACATATAATACTAGTAGTTGAGAAGGTAAGTCAGAAATATGCACTGGAGCATAATAATATTATTAAGGAAGGATCTTTTATAGAACATCTTCCTACAGAAACTGTCTCTATGGCTTAAAATAAAGTGAATAATTAACATGATTAAAATATACTGATATGACTCTAGGAGTAGATTAAATGGTTCTGGTGACTTGAAGGTATTTTTTTTTACCCCTTTATACCATTACCAAACTTGTAAAGTGAAAGTACCTTATACATTTTACATTACTTTCTTTCACTTTCTAACTAAAGTAGTATCGAAAGAGTTAACAACAACACCCTATATCACACCCTTTCATTTCACTATACAAGAACCAATAAGCAACCATCCTCATCTTACAAACTATATCATTACAATAGAAACAGATCCAATTCTCTTGGATTAGCGTATCATAACCCTAACAATAGGAAACTTTTTTTTTCATTTTTTTTTTTTTTTTTTTTTTTTTTTTTTNTTCAAATTCAGTGATGTGATTGCTGAGGGAGAGTGGGATTTGAAATAAAATCAGAAAGAAAGTACTTTCATAGGGAATTCAAACTAAGGAGATGGAGAGAGCCTGGAAGCCATGGTTTTACGAATGAGATTCAGTCGGTAAGAAAAAAAAATTGGACAAAGTAAAGGAAAAAGATGAGTTTTGTGGTGGGAAAAGTAAGGAGAAAGTCATAAAATGAGAATAAATAAAAAATGCAATGAATTCTATCTATTTGTTTTGTATATAATAAAAATCAAAATCAAATTGAGTATAATTCATGTGTCCATTTAGTGGAGAGTATATTCTAAGGTTGTCAAGTGAGAATTGAGACTTATTAAATGAGATTAGTAAGGAGTGATAGTTGGAGTAGAGATTAATAATCTGGAAACTAAATATTATTCACCTGAGTTGACTAATCCCTCTAGGCCGAGACTTGAGTCATTTCCAACCTAATTTATAGACTTGAATTGAGAACTAATCTATGAGGACTTTGGTTTCATAATACTTACTCAAATTTCCAGTTCGAATAATCTCATTAGATTCTCATAGAAAAGAGAATCTTTGTAAATATAATCTATAGAGATAGGAGTGTTCTTATGGTCTATGGACCCACAACTACAAAATAACATTGAATTTATCTTAGGTAATCATGCTTTTCGTCACCATGACACTCCAGTATTCTCTACACCACTCCTCATTTTCATCTAGACCCAATCAATATTATATACTTCTTTTCTTTCCTTCTCAAATTTAAAATTCTTTTCGATTTCATCTCAACATTCAATTCAATTCAGATTCTGTAGTTTTTTTATTATATAAATAGTAGTATGTAGTAGATCCAAAAGAATCAAAATATAACATTCTCAAGTCACAAAAGACTCAAAAGATTCTGTAGTTCAATTCTCAGTTCTTTCAAACCAACCCCATTCCACCTCCCCCTAACCAGCCAAGAGAGAGAAGAAAAAAAAAGATTTTTTTTTTCTCAAAGAAAATTTTTTTTTTAACAAGGTTGATTCCAATTTTGAGTCATGGATGATAAGCTCTAGAAAATGAACATGAAATTTAGGAAAAGCATGTCATTTCAACTCTATGTCTATGTAATTTCAGACGCTGTGGGTTTTTGGCACTATGGGCTCAAATTGAATGAATTGAATTCCAAGGTTTCTAGTTACTCTGTTCGAGATTGGATCTCACTTTGCTTTCTCTAAATTAAAACTAATCAATTAAATCCAGTGAGAATTTTGTGGATGGTATTATGAAATTCCTTTCTTTCATCTCTAGAAAGGATTCTTTAGATTACTATAGAGAAATTATAAATTATTCAAACCCTGTGGATACTTTCTCCATTTGGAAATGGACTAATAGACAGAATGTTTCAACAAAAAACTAACAAAATTTATTCACCCCTTTAGTCTAAATAACCTATGGTAAGCTAATACACTATGAATATATTAAGGNATGTAATAGACAGAATGTTTCAACAATAAACTAACAAAATTTATTCACCCCTTTAGTCTAAATAACCTATGGTAAGCTAATACACTATGAATATATTAAGGTGAACTTGTCATACAAAAATAAATAGATTATCTAAACCCTCTTATTCAAATTTTTCAAAAAACATTTTCAATCTCATTATTATACTCTTATAACTAATCTCAACTAACCCTATTCTATTCTCAATAGCATATAGAAAATAATAATATAATTCATTCTCATAAAGAAATCCTCGCCATGTTGGTATTAAATAATTTTTTTAAGTTCTTATTTTTTTAGTCACATTAAGTCTACCTACTCTAGTNATCTCAACTAACCCTATTCTATTCTCAATAGCATATATAAAATAATAATATAATTCATTCTCATAAAGAAACCCTCGCCATGTTGGTATTAAATAATTTTTTTAAGTTCTTATTTTTTTAGTCACATTAAGTCTACCTACTCTAGTCAATTTGAAAGAAAATTAGGTTCTCCAAGTATACTTTTTTTTTCTTTTTTTTTTGTGGAACATACTGTAGAAACGAAAGTGGAAGGGATTTGTATTCATTCCTGATAATGATAATAAGTATATTTTGAGTATTGTAGACATTGAAAATAGTGTTGAGGATTGAGTCGTCGACGTCTTGGCACGATGGTTGTTGTTAGAAAGAGTGAAACAAGGATTTTCTACTGGTTCTCATTCCGACGTAATTAATTGAGTCCCATTAATTAGAAGAATTTGTTCCTTGGGGAACTACCGGTGTTAAATTATGAGACTCTAGGAACCTGTGCGAGATATTAATGAATCATGAAACTCCTTCTTTTTTTATTTTATTTTTTCTCTACACATTAGTCACAGCTGTTAGCTCGCTTTCACTTTTCTTTTCGATTAATTTTTATGAGTCTTTGGGATGATCCATGACTCCGAGACTCTTGATTACTGTTACAACTTAAATATTTCTTAACACCGGAACCAACGGAGAAAAGTCTCTAGGCTTCAATTTTACTCTTCAGGATTCATTTCCTTTCAAATTCAAAACCAACTCGAGCCAAATCTTTCTGCATTGTCTAAAAATTCACATCTGAAAGAAAGCTCAACAAGACTCATACACTCCAACTCCCTCATTACCAGGACCACCAACTTCTTCACTACTCCACAGAGAAAGAGAGAAAAAAAAAGAACAATAGAATATTATTTTCAAAGTTCGTCTTTTTCTAAATCATTTCCTGTTTCTCTCACATGGGGAAGAAAATTATCCTTCAATTGAGAAGCATGGAGAAGACGGGGGGAGAAAGTAATATGAAAATGTTCCTCAGAAAAATAGTATAAAAAAATAGATTCAATACGAACTCATTAATTATTCTGTCAGTTCAACTAAAATCTCCATTCAAAAAGAGCTATCGTACAGACTTTCTCTACCAATCACTACTAACCACCACTTTCAAAATTTCCCACCACTTCCACATTTCCTCCGAACTTTCTCCCTTTTTTTTTTTTTTTTTTTTACTTTCCCCAGAATCAACCAACCCATCTTTTTTTTTTCTCTCTTTTTTTTTCTCTACTTTCTCCTAGTTTTCCGCTTGGGCAGTTCAGATGTCAAGATGAAGGAACCATTTCCACACCACTTGAACTTAATTCTCAGAATCCTTGTGCCTGATCTCAACTTGAGAGTCTTCAAAAGGTTTTTTTTTTTTTATATTTTCAAAGGACAGAAAGTTACGGACTTGACGAGAATAACCACATCATCTACTTCCAATGCTAAACCACCACGGGGTATCAGATGTCAACGTCAGCAGTTACAACGGCACACCGTCCTCCATTTCCTGTCTTGTCCCTTCAACGGAACCCATTTTAAATATTTCCCAATCTCTTCCTGTCATTTGATGAGGTAGAGCGGAGAGCCGCTAGGTCCTTGTCAAATTATTCCATTAGGAACACTTTCCAATGAAATATACAGTTTGACCACTTAAGTTTTAGCTCAGGGGATATATTTTGTTAATAACTTACATATAACGTATTCTTTTCAAAGTAAGACTTTTTCACAACTAATTTTATTATTTTTAGAGTAATGTTCGCCGAGTTTCAAGTCATTAGATCAATTACTGAAGTCACAGGGCTAGGAAATCAATGGCAAAAAAACACTATTCTTTAGTTGACTGTCGGATTTTTATACTTTTACTTCTGGTATTCTAGAATAGTAATTAAAATTGATTTAGTTGATTTAGTTAATTAGTTGATTTATACTTAAATAAATTCAAATTCAATTCATTTGTTACGTTTTTCCTAGTAAAATTATCAGAAAAAAATAAAAACTTTTTTTTTTGTTCACTAATGTATGTATTCCAAATTATACTTTTTTTTTTACTAATCAGAAGGTTCAAATGTAAAAAATTTCTGTCATGTTTGAAACTGGGTAGAAATTTCTCTAGGAACATTAGGGTTATTATATGAAGATACATGTTGAAATGGTACATATAAGTATAGAAATTATTAGGAAAAATGTTGCCTGAACCTAAGCTAAGTAGTCGGACTGTATATACATATGGTTGTAATTTTGCCTATGAGAACCAGGTCAGACAGACCAACAGTTAGCCATTTTGATGAGAATAAAAAATTACTGTTCCGTTGTAATCATAATTCTTGAAATGGACTTTCTTTTTGACTTGAATGCGATGGCTCAACTACCACTGACGTCATCAAGTGACCTTTTCAACTTTTACTACCATCAACTGCAAGGTAGAGATAAGATTCATCTCAAAAGAAAATATACCTGGAAAAGAACCTGGAAAGTTTAGTAATTTTATATTAAGGGAATATTAGAACTCAAAGTTCTGCTTACTTTTAAGAAAGCCATTCAACCTCGATGAGAATCTATGAACCAATTGGGAGACATTGAATAAGGTTATGACTAAAAAATTTTTTTTTTTGTACAAAATGTTGTTAGAAAAGAGAAGGATAGCAGTGAAGGTAATATGGGCTAACATATTTTTATTAATACTTAAAGGAACCATGTAACCTTTGACATTGAGACTCCAACAACATTTATTTCCATTTAATCTTACGATCTCAAGAATTTTTACAAAAAAAAAGTAGGACTCGGAACCTGATTATCAGTAGAACGAGTTACTAGTATTTCTTGTCTTGACATAATAGACTCAATGTAGTTTAAAAATAATTCAATACGGTTACCTAGGTTAAGAATTTTAATTATCATCAGTCATATATAATATAATATATTTTAAGTAAAAATTATATCCATAAATTTGAGTATACTTTCCTTAAAATATTTTTTAATAAAAAAAAATTTAAGACTCAATCCTTAAGTTGGCAGATGTTTTGAATTGGTTTTTTTTTTACATTTTTAGGAGAAAATGTCATATAAACTTGTCTGGTGAAATGTATTTTTCTTGATGTTCCGTCTTCCTAGACACTTTGTTCATAGTTGGACGATATTGTAGACTGACGTAAATGAGTTTCCTAATAACCTCTTACTTTCAATTTCTAGACACTAAAGTAAAAGATCAAATAAACAAGAAAAGAGAGTCAAGTATGAACTCAAAGTTTGTAAACTTTGTTTTTTTTTCTAGAAATCCTGCAAGTCCATACGGTTGGAGGGTCGTTGGTGAAGGGACTTTGAATCTCCGAAGAAAAACAAAACCCTCAAACTTTGATTATTTTCTACTTTCACTTTTTTTTTTCTGAGAAAACTTTCATTTTTTTTTTCCTTTCCACTACTTAGGTTCCAACTACTTTTGACATCATTTTGGCGAGTCACTGGAGTTGTTGACCTCAGTCACTTAGCCACATCTAATGAATCAATTCTAAAAACTTTTCTAACTTATTTATAAATATTCATTAGGATTTACTCAGTTACTAATGAGATAAATAGGAGTTCAAATGGAAACTTTTAGATGAGAAAGTGGTGTGTGAGACCGCACTGTTACCATTCCTAATTACTACGTGGGAAACTATCTCAACGAAACAAGTTAGGATTTTTTTTTATAACAACTTAAATTAGAGAAAACTAGCCTTTTCTGTCTCGACAGAGGTTTCTTTTTTTTTTTTCTCTTTTTTTCGTAAAAACATATAAGAAGTAACTTTTACAAGAGTGAAAATTGAAGCAGAAACNTATAACAACTTAAATTAGAGAAAACTAGCCTTTTCTGTCTCGACAGAGGTTTCTTTTTTTTTTTCTCTTTTTTTCGTAAAAACATATAAGAAGTAACTTTTACAAGAGTGAAAATTGAAGCAGAAACTTCATTTTTTGTTAGAGTAACTGGAAACTCTTATCACTGGATTTGTGACATGAATTCAAAATTTTAGTTTTTTTTTTTTTAGGTTTTCAACTTGACTGTCTTTTTTTTTTTCTCTGGAACATCGAAAGCCGTTAAGATCTAGAGAATCATTCCCAAAGCACTTGACACAGGAAACCTTATTACAGAAATTATGATCGTTAGAGCTTAGGCAGAGGTCATTATGGACTCATGTCTAGATCCTAACCTCTTCATCTCAATTCTAAATGTCACGTGAAAGTGGAGATATCTAAAGTTCCGATAAGTTAGTATTCTACCTTCTTACAAAGAGGAAATTCAAATGTTCTGTTAGAGTTATGATTTTATAGTCTGTAGAAATAGTAAAGGGCTATAATAATTGTTACAAAGGACCAAGTAATGTGCAGAGTTCAACTCGGCAATTGTACTTTCAGTAATTCCACGTTGATCTTCTAACTTTCTCCGGTAGGGAATAATTCTCAAACAATCTAGGAGAAGTTGGTAAAAAATTCATCTCAGTCGGTGAAAGTATCGATTCGGATGTCATTTTTACCGACCCGGCAGGCCAGAGAAAATGAAAAAAAGATTATTATCTTGATTGGATGAGCCTTAAGATTTTTAGAAATTTTGAGTTGTTACTCCAGTTATAAACATTTGAATCTAAAAAGTTTAGGTTAAATAAAGTAGAAATGAGGATATTGGTCTCAACAAATTGTTAAATAACAAATGACCGTTTTTTTCTCGACTAGACCGGCGGTTTTTACCGACTGAGTCGGATTATTTACTGACTTGTTCTAACTGTATGATAGAAAATGATTGTCCTCAAGGTCGTTTCTGATCATATCATCTCCAGAAATCCTTGATTCCACCGCTGCGTGTTTTATGAACTTCGGAAACGGTTTCTGTCTGACTTGGCACAGACCCCACATCTTCCGACTCTTCTCTTTCCTAACTAAACTAACACATTTATTATTCATATTCTTATCTCCCGCTCTTCGTCCATCTTTCTCCGAATCTTTTTCCAACCAAAAAGTATAGAAGAAATGGAAATCCAAAGGATTCATATACGATGTTGATCGACATCTCAAAAAAAAAATCCAACTTACTAAAAACCTTTCCCTGCCAACTTTCTCTTCCTTCCCTTTCAACCTGTCACTCCGCCTCTCCTTCCAGCAATCTCAACAGCTCCACAATTTAAAGGCTGTATTGTCAAAGGCTCGAGAAAAAGAAAAGTCCACCTCACCTTTCATCCTTTGTTGAATCAAGGGTATAATTTGAACTGAAATTGGGAAAGTTGGAGCCTTTAGAACCCAATGTTCTATGAATAAGGAATGAAAACTCGTAAAAGATGTTAAAATACAGGCTATAGCTCTTCAATTTTTATTTCTATGGGACATTAAATGAAGAAAGAGACTCGTTTGTTAGTAATATCCTTCAAATGGAGTAACTTTTAAGTTAGAAATTCAAATACCTCAACCAAACGAACGCTTGACGACGACGGTTGACATATTCCAACACTCATCATCGTGACAGACTCTCTCATCAAACATCCAGACATAATCTGTGTTATAAAAATTAGACTTATTCAACAAAAACGGCATCCGGAAAGTAAAAGTTCCTTTCTTTAGTATGTCAACGGAAATCCATGTCTCTCTACCACATACCACATATACTTTGAAACTTCAAAAAAAAAAAAAAATAAAAAAAATACAACAATACTAAATACTTCAAACTTTAAAAATAATTTTTTTTTCCAAGGAATACATAATACTCAGCTAGATCTAATCTGAATGAGTCTCATAATTGAAACCTAATCAAATCATATCGACTCTTTTGTTTTTTAAATCAAAGAGTTATAGAATAATAATTAATTATGAATGAACGAAAAGCTTAAGGTTTGTTACCAAAGTAAGAAATAATAATAGTAATAGTAATAGTAATAATAATAGTAATAATAATAATACTTTCATTTTTTTTTTGATATGATGACAACCATTTTTGGTTGGATTATGACTCTCGTCAGAAGACCATAAGAGAAAGTCTGTAAAAATAAAAAAAAAAAAAAAAAAACCCCCCGTCTTTTGGATTTTGATAGTTTAACGCTAACTTTTTGGGAAGGAAAACATGGAATTTGATGGGAGTTTATGTTCTCTGTCGTTAAAATAAAAACTCATTCTTACTTTTGAAATAGTCAACTTAGAAGTTTATGGACTGTTGGTATTATTACTTTCCAATTCCTGTCTACCCTCACCTGGAGCTATGGATTTTTGAGGTTATTGTATATTTTATCTTAAAAAGAAACTCAAATTAGAATATAAATCAGATCCACTTTCACTAATACTTTCATTTTAATGTCAGAGCGTGTGGTGGTGAATAGATAAATTTTCTTTTGTGTTGTAAATCATATGGGGCTCGAGAGTTATAAGAATTAATCGATGAGTCCAAGTGTCAATTCTTTCTGTGCTAGAGATAAATCGTTTCATTTCTAACGTGTTTTCAAATAATTATGAGTTGGCTATTGCCCATTTTGACTAGCTAGCCATTAGCATTGTGTTCAGAGATGGCTGAGTTGGTGAAAGCATGCTTTCTCCATAGATCATCAAAAAAAAAAAAAAAAAAAAAATGAGCTCAAGTCCCTATTTCTAAATGGTCCACAGATTATTACTCTGGCATGGTTCTGATTTAAAAATTCGTTTATAGCAACTCAACCTAACGTTCTTCCACCATTTTCCCTACAGTTTTACGACTTTTCCAAAAACTAAACCTTGCTACTCCCCTTAATTCATACATAACAAATCCTCTCAAGTAAATAAAAAAAAAAAAAAAAAAAAAAAATTTTACGAAAATAAATGCTTACCATTTTTAAGAGCAAAGAGTAATAATTTCCATACACACCCAAATCTCTTATTTTTTTTTCTCTTCTCATGTCAAAATGACTTCCTAGTGTTTGGAATTGTTATTATTCCAAAGCCAACGCCTATTTTAGTGGTGAGGTTAGAGAAAAGTTAATGACGAACGAGTTAAAATGAAATGAAACTTAACCCATTTTTTTAGTTTACTCAAAATACTTTCATTTCAAAAATTTTTCTTTACTTTCTCTTAAGTCTAAAAAAAAAAGACCAAAAAAAAAAAAAAAAAAAAAAATTACGATGTCTAGTTATGTTCATATAATAGACTGATTAGAGGATAACATGTTATACTAAAAAAAAAACATAAAAACATACTAAAAAAAAATATTTAAATTACATATAATTTATTATTTAACATTTGAGTAAGTTTTTTATTATTATTATAATTTTATAAATATTTCAAAATTCTGTTGTCGGTGGTTCTTAGCCGACTTGTTATTTTAGATTTTAAATTGAAGATTAATTAAATCAAAGAGAATACAAGTGTGGAAGAGATAAGAAGGAAATAAAAAATTAATTAAAAAAAAAATTAATTAAAACTAAAAAATTTCAATTCCTAGAGCTAGAGCTAGAGCTAGAGCTAGAGCTAGAGCTAGAGCTAGAGCTCTGTGTATTTTTTTTTTTTTTTTTTTTTTTTTAGTAAATTTTTTTTTTCTAAACGTAAAATAGACTCCATTTTATGTTATATATATTTTGTTTAGTAAGAATCGGA
The DNA here is from genome assembly GCA_002738285.1 of Holacanthella duospinosa. Classification (NCBI taxonomy): domain Eukaryota; kingdom Metazoa; phylum Arthropoda; class Collembola; order Poduromorpha; family Neanuridae; genus Holacanthella; species Holacanthella duospinosa. Next base: position 373,014 of record NIPM01000014.1, on the reverse strand, counting down.
CCCAGTAGGGTTATTGGTAGATACGAGACAAGGAATAAATCCAATAAAGGTAAAAGGTTAATAAATGTGGTTGGATGAGATACACGTTTCTTCAAAGGGACCTAGACATTTATTGCAAATTCGGTGTAATGATGAGTGACAGAGCAGTAGATTCTACTTTTAAATAAAAAAAANAAAGGGACCTAGACATTTATTGCAAATTCGGTGTAATGATGAGTGACAGAGCAGTAGATTCTACTTTTAAATAAAAAAAAAACCACAGAGAAAAAAAAAATACTTTTTTTATAAAGTTGTATATTATAAAGTCGGTAAAGAGTTTATATTTTAAGTATTCTCANTAAAAGGTTAATAAATGTGGTTGGATGAGATACACGTTTCTTCAAAGGGACCTAGACATTTATTGCAAATTCGGCGTAATGATGAGTGACAGAGCAGTAGATTCTACTTTTAAATAAAAAAAACCACAGAGAAAAAAAAAAATACTTTTTTTATAAAGTTGTATATTATAAAGTCGGTAAAGAGTTTATATTTTAAGTATTCTCANGAAAAAAAAAATACTTTTTTTATAAAGTTGTATATTATAAAGTCGGTAAAGAGTTTATATTTTAAGTATTCTCAACCTTAAACCCTTTCACTTCCATTTCCCACGGTTTCAACTGACATTAAAATTAGTTTAGTAAGAAGTAGCGTGATGAGTGGTAAATAGTGAGTAGATGGGTCAGTTCTTTCGTGTCAAATTTAACCTACGACCCTCTTCACGCCCATCCACTTCTTTGCAATATTTATAACCTCCATTGAGCTCAAATAATAATAAGAATAACCAAGGGAGTTAAGGGAGTTAAGGATTTATTTAGAGAAAGCCCTATTTATTGATTTTTTATCACAACCCCCCATGAAAAAAAAAGAAAAAAAAAAAAAAACAGAAGGGTTGGGAGAAAGCTATTTTTCATCAGTAAACATTTCCTAACAAACTCCCTATCCTCATCTTACCCAAAAAAGTAGGTCACATCTAAAAATCCTACTACTACAGAACCATTCAGAATAAATATTTTTGACAGCACTGATAAATTATTGATTTAGGTTATTTTTAGTCTCACTCATGTCAAAGTCTTTACTAATTGTCATTAATTTAATTCTCTCAGCCATACTACACTGTCAGATGACTACAATTCATTCAAAGACAATGGATTTAGAGAACCAGGGAAATGAAATTTTATTTAACAATCTCAACTCAAACTTTTTGGAAATATTAGAATCTTTTCATTTCATTTTTTTATCCATCATCTTCACNTTTAACAATCTCAACTCAAACTTTTTGGAAATATTAGAATCTTTTCATTTCATTTTTTTATCCATCATCTTCACTACCCTAAGAATATTTGGGAAGAGAGGAACCATTTTATTTATTTTTATTTTTTTTTTTTAATGTTTTGTTAATTTAGAGTCAAAAAGTTGGTTATAAAGAAGGTCATGGCATGACTTTATTNCAAGAGAGGAACCATTTTATTTATTTTTATTTTTTTTTTTAATGTTTTGTTAATTTAGAGTCAAAAAGTTGGTTATAAAGAAGGTCATGGCATGACTTTATTTTCACTTTTGACAATTATTCTTACATGAAATGTGAATTAGACATGAATTTCGGCGTAAAGAGGCGTGAGGCATGTGAGTCTTAAAAGTTAAGATACATGGGTCCTAAGTCCTTGGATTTATTTATTTGACCTTACCGCTTGCGTCATTCATAAATAATAATCAAAAATGACGTTCCTGAGTACTTTCCCTCACTTTTGTACTCTTAAAAATCCAGACAGGGGTTGAAATATTACATATTTTGGGAAATCCTACTTTTTTTTTTNTCACTTTTGTACTCTTAAAAATCCAGACAGGGGTTGAAATATTACATATTTTGGGAAATCCTACTTTTTTTTTTTCGTCTTCAAAAAATTTTATTTCTTGGGACAAACTATAATGTAAATCCCCTACACTATTCCTGTCNTTTTTTTTTTCGTCTTCAAAAAATTTTATTTCTTGGGACAAACTATAATGTAAATCCCCTACACTATTCCTGTCACAACTTTCCTTTTAAGTTATTGAATCGGTGATTTCTAATTTGTTAAATGTTGTTGAGAATTTTGGTGATAATTTCTATCCTTAGAGACAAAAGTCAGATTTGTTACAAGTAGTATTTATTTAGAGAAACGATAGTGGTAGTTGTAATAATAATAATAATGATAATAATAATAATAATAATAATAATAATAATAATAATAGAATTGGTTCCTAATATACTATTTTTCACTCCCCAAGTCATCATGGAACGGAAACGAAAAAATCGTGGGAGAAAGTAGCGCGACCTTTCGACTTTCTCTTACCTAATCATAAGTCTAAATACTCAATTCCACTAATCTATACATACAACCAATTTTCTCTTTTTTTTTTAATCAAAATATTTCATTGAGAAAGTAAGAGCTTAAGTTTGAATATATATACACTCAAAAACAATATTTTAACACCAAAGGAAGAGACATTTCTTAAGTGGACCTTTGGTGAAGAAAACTATTGCCTTTTTTTTTTTTAATTTGTCTCAGAAGACTGCTTTCTTTTTGGAGATAGTGTAACAGTGTTAGAAAAAAAAAATTCAATGCAAAGTCTCTACGATCACTAAAATATAATTTATGATTTTTTTTTGAAAATTCAAATGTTTGAATGTTCTTTTGAATGGATGTAGTACATACATAAACTACTAAAAGAAATTGACATTTCAAAAGAACCTCTAAAAATTACAACAATTGGAAATAAGTAAAGTAAATAAATAAAGATTCTGTTGATAGTGATCATAAGTAGTAGATACATAAAGAGAGAGACTTGAGTTTTTCTAGTGTCATACCCTTCTTTTCAAACTGTTAAACTTTCAGAAGAAAAAAAAAATTTTTTTTCTGAGACAGATGACCAAAATTTATAAGACTTATATACAACATACTTTTCTTGAAAAGAAGTATACTTTTCTTCAAAAGAAGTACATGGACCAAAATTCTCTTCCTTTGGTGTTAAGATATTCTGTCTGACTGTAAAGTTACCCAGTCTAAGTAATAAATTACTATTCCACTATGGAACCTGACAAGTCATTCCAAACTGTGGTAAGAAACCTGAGGACATATCAGTTGGTACAACGGTGGTAGACCATTCTAAGCACCGTTCCTCACCACTTTGTTAGAAAACAAAATCTAACTGTTCCTTGGGTGAATGTCTATTGAATATTTCATGCCTCTTTGCTCTAATAATTTAGTCTAGTATTTTTTTTTCCATAATAGTCCAGAAGACTCTTCTTATGACATGACAATGACTAATTATCTCTACTTGAGTTTTTAGAAAGTAGCCAAAGAGAAAGTCCTTCTGGGATATGAAAGACAGGAGGAAAAAAAATTAATGAAATTCAGAATTGATTAATTTCTGCCTAGACTATAGAAGATTTTAATTTAAGGGCTATTAGAGAATGAAAAAGAGAAATGAGCCTGATATTTCTTGGTCTGACAGGCGGTTTTTTTTTTTTTTTTTTTTTTTTTTTGGTAAGGTTAGAGTATCCTTAGAGAAAGTAAAGTACTGTAAGTAAGGGTCTTTCACTTTCATTTTCTCAATGAAAAGAAAGGTATGAATTATGTAATAATAATTTAAAATCCCTTAAGTCTCTACTCCTAACCAAGGGACGAAGGAATGGTTATTAGTAAAAAGATAGGATAATCATATTAAAATGAAATCAAAAGCTTAAGTTACAAAATATCTTGTGAATTATAAGGCACTGAAAGTTCCTCAGTTCCGGTTCTTGTCAGCTTTTTTTTTTTTTTTTTATGATATTATTTTAATGGCTAAAGCTACACACTTGGATGAGCTTTCTGAGCCTTAGTATTCTCAATTACCGTTCCAGAATATTAAGGAACCAGGATGAAAAAAATGCAGAGTTTTCGTATGTTAGAGAAAGAATGATGCTCTTCGGAGTTGAGAATGAGGAGAGAAAGTTTAGGATCCTCGGAATAACTTTCTTGACTACTTTCCCTTTAGTCTTTGAATTGGTAAGAGCTGGGAGTCTATTTTAGGATATGCTATCTAAATCTGACACATGACACTCCCTATCCCTTCTAGCAAACAGGTAGATGGGTAGGAGTATCCCAAAAAGTAGGACATGACGCTATTTCTGTCGCAATGTAATAAACACGACTACAAACAGGTTGCTACTCCCGCCGTCTTCTTATTTTATTTAAATTTTAAACACGACCAAACTCTCTATTTAAAGATCAAAGGGAAGAAGAAGAAGAAAAAAAAATATTTTTTTTTCCATTCCAGCAACCGAATTCCAGTGGATATTGGTTATAATGAATTCGGTTCTAATAGTACATCTATTTGGTAGAAAGTGAGTTTGAAAATATACCTCCATTTTATGTTTCTGGAAGATAGAAAAGATTATGTTAAAACTGTGGTCTATAATAGTCAACATCAGCTACAGTGAATCAATTATCTTAGAGTCTGACTACATAGTATCCCTCTATACCCCTTGTATCCCTTGTCATCGAAGTAAATGGAAATGAAATATGATTACTCAAAAAACTATTTATTCATATTATTTATACTTGAAAGTATATTTTTCAGACTCGATTGATTTCAGTTTATTAACTTTACGGTTTTTTTTTTTTTTTTTTTTTTTTTGTATATCTTTCGACCTATTACTATAAAAATAAAGTCGAATTAAACTAATAATTATGACAAGTATGATTAAAAATCACAACAACAACAAAAAAAAAAAAAAACTTCTAGTAAGCGCGAGTTTATAATGGAATTATAGGAATACTTTGATTGATGGAATAGTTAGTTATAAGTTGGGATGCAATAATGGAACTGAGAATGTCATGATTTGGACTCAAGATCATAGGAAGTTGATGATCACTAATAAAAGGTTTCAAATTACTTGGTTTATATTTAAGCGAGTTGGTATTATTGAATACTTTGATGGGTAGTAGTAGTAGGAGGACCTTGACTTGGAGATGCGGCAGTTTATATTTGACCTTTAGTAAGTAGTGAGAGTTTATGAGTACTATATTACTGTTCGTCAATCACGCTTGACTTATTCGATCCCTTAGTTTCACGACGAAGAGCTCGAAGATCGGCCATTGCTGCATGGATACGGAAATGGAGACGAGACTCGAGTGAGTATCCTTTGAAACCGCTCCTACAAGTAAAACAGAGAAATAAAACTCTAATCTGATAAGATGACATAGAGCTATAATTAAGGTGCCAAGGCTTCGTGGTATGACGTACTTTGCGTTCTCCAGTGTCACCATAGCTTTCTCATATTTCCCTTCGATCCATTGGAGTATACCAAGTTCATATGTGGCATACGGTGGAAGATAAGTATCATCTTTCAGTTCCTTCTCCAATGAAATGACTTTTCGAAAACACTCTTCAGCTTCTTCCCACATTTTCATATGGCGAAGACACATTCCTTTGAGGAGGAGCAAGAGACAAGTGTTGTCATAAGGAAATGGGAAACCTGTAATTCGAATATGTAATCAAAATATTAATTAAACTTCAGAGACTATTGAAAAACACATTGTTTTAAAAATTTTATGTCCTTACAAATATCTGTTTCAACAATCTGCTCTTGGGTTTCAATAAGTTTTAGGAATGACTCAACAATTGGAATCTGTTTCCCAATAATTTTAAATCCATTCCAGAGGTATAACAGCTCAATTGCTGGTAAAACTAATTTCTCATTTTGAGCAAAGTATCGAGAACATTTCTTAATGATAAACTTTTCCATTGGAATAGATTTTCCAGCAATCCGTTGTTTCCAAGCAGGAATATCTCTAGAAAAATTAATCAATATTAACAATAATTCTAATTATTACTGATTTGATAAATTAAGAATTAAAAATGTTACTTTCTTACTTGAGAAGCTGGTTGAGCTCCTTCTTTTCATCACTTCCTAATTTATCATGAAGCATACACATATATGAAGCTTTTTGATATCCATACATTGCTCGAGACCAACGACTTTCATGGAGAAGTAAGTCAGAGAAATCTCGAGCAGAAACCCAATCTTGCTTGAAACTGAAATTAAAATGTAAAAGTATAAGTATTGATTTTCGACTACCTCGGACTTATTTAATTCTGTCAAACAATGAGAATTGAAGAATCATTGGTTTATTCATTTCATTACCAATGTGCCCACATGAGTTCCCAGTAACACAAATGATGAAACTGGATCCATTGAGTTTGTGACTGCCAAGCTTTAGTATACCATTCAATGGCCATTTCCAAGTTACCCTGAACATACTCGTATCTAGCTTTGAAAAATTTGAACCAGACTCCATCAGGATATTTCTAAAATTTCATAAATAATTCAATTCATTCTCATTTTGTGTAACTTTCATCTTTTGTTGTCTGCAAGTCTTTTGTTCATCACCTTCAACTCTTGTTCAATAATCATATCACAGAGGTTCAAGTCACCGTCTCCATGTCCAATAACATAACACACAAATAAATTGTATCCGAGAAGAGCCATTGTGCACAAGACTTGCCGAAGCGAGCCTTCACACGAATGACCTTGGAGGAGCTGCCGAAGTCCAGTCTCCTAAAAAATAAATAAAATAAAATTTTTAATGTGAATTAAAATCTTAAAGAATTAAACAGATTCTTTTTAAGTCTTATTAAGCATACCAAAACAAATTAATCGGATATAATAATTTGCAAACAGGAGAGAATAAATCAAACAGAAATGAAAATGCAAAGCGAGAAATGAGCAAACAATAGCGAATCTTTCAATAAGAAGTGTCATTAAGAAAACTCAAATTCAACAAATCAGATTTGAATTTTTGAGTTTTCTCCCGCCATTCTTAATTCCAAGACGCGGTAGATTTTGAAAAAAAAAAAAACTAAAATTTCTAAAAGGTCACCATTATTCAACTACACACACCAAACTTTTGTATTCTTCACAGCCAAAAATTAATCTATTTTTTACCTTGCAATTGTCCTAATAATTAGTAAGCATAAAAGTTTAAGAAATTCTGTAGAAAATAAAATAGAGATAAAGAATTACATTACAATTAAATAAACTATGTTACTACAGTACCAAAGAGTCGTAACATGTTGTGTAACTGGTAACTAGCAGGTACAACCACCAACATCAATCAAATCAGGCAACATTGTTAAAATTATCATGACTTACTCTATCTCCAGAAAATCCAAAGAACTCCAATAACTTCATGATTCGAGCAGGAAGAAGAGACATCATCTACAAAATAAATCAATTGATTCTAACAATTCATGTAAATGACCAAAGAAACTAACAACTGTGAAGTTAAATGAATGTACCAAGTTGTAACCACCAATTCCCATGCGAGTACCACTTTCAAAGTGAGATTTGTGTTGACATCCGTTCCAATTCCGATGTTTCAGGATATGAGAACACTCTCTGGAATAGTAAAACTCAACATCAGTGATTGTACCAAGTGACAAAATACAAATTTAAAAAAACAAACGAATAAACCTTTAAATTCTAACTTACTTGTATGCATTGAGACAATTTCGCATTTTATAGCCACCTTTAACAAAACTAACTAAATTTTCATCTTCCACAAATGTAAGGGCAGCACGGAGGAGAAGGCATTCGGCATAGCAAAGTTCGGCATGAATCTCCTCTGTAAGTTTAGAATTAGAATATCATATTTTCAATTCATTTAGTAACGAAACCACAATATATCAACAGTCTCATAGACATATTTCCCATCGGTAACAAAGCAAGAAGAAAAAAAAAGTGGGAAAATTGGAAATCGGATAGAGTACCTTCCAAGAGTTCATCATAGTTTGGACGACGTATCATTCTACCGATTGACTCCACCATGCTATTTTTCTTTCGTGATTTTTGACATACTTCCACACACTGTTCCAACACTTGAGATGCTGTCTCAATCTGTTCCTGTAATGAGAATGAAATTAAAATTATTTTAATGTTCCTTTCTCATCCATCTCCAACAAGTCAATGACCTTTGGTAGAGGTCATTGACTTATTATTTTCAACTTNCCTGTAATGAGAATGAAATTAAAATTATTTTAATGTTCCTTTCTCATCCATCTCCAACAAGTCAATGACCTTTGGCAGAGGTCATTGACTTATTATTTTCAACTTAAACTAAAATGACTGAGACTCAATTTAACAATTTAATATTTTATTTTAAAATACTTTTATTTTATACATTGGTCATCGTTTTCGTTTCATCATCCATCACCAACATCATCAACATTAATTTTTATTCAAACAATTACCGAGTTAGTAACAATGAGAGAAATCAGATAGGAATAATAAATTACCTGATCAAAAGTCATTGCTGCCTCAAGAAAATGGAAGACGCCTGTACCGAGAGCATGATACATGCTACAATCAGCCCTGAAGTAAGTTTATATAAACTTTAGAATTCTGATGAATAAATTATAAGTTTCATACCACGGTGTCATAAGTGCTCGAGCTTCATCAAAGCGGTTGTTCATGAATAAGTCCAATGCAAGTTTAGCTTCATCAAGAGCATGAGAGAGATCCATATCGTCAGTTAGTTTTTCAGTTCTAGATGGTAATTATTAAAATTTGGTTCACAAAATTGTAATAAAATTTTGGAAAAAAAAAGAAAAACTACTTTTTAATTTAAAGCAAGAAAATTATTATTTAAATTAATTCTGTTTCAAGTAAGTGAAAAGTAAAAATCAACAAAAGAAGAAGAAAAAAACCTACGGTGGCAAGTATTCCATGGCATCTTGGAATTCCTAAAAAAACAAACAATTTAAAATAAATTTCAATATTTGATTTTAGTTACCATGGTAATAAATAATATCGCCAATCGTACTCTATTCAAAGGGTACATTGGAGACCCTGCTCTAATTCTAATAAATTCTAAATTAATTTCATTGGAGGTGACGACAGCTAGTTGAAATACAGCGCTGTCATGATTCTTTCCACCAATTATTCTTACACTAAATTTTTTTTTCTTTCTTTGGCGCTATTTTATGAACTTGAGCTAAAACCTACTCGTCTTATTAATAATTCTTTATCTTTTAGCTTAACAATACCTAAACTAAACTGAACTTACATCTCCATCTGAGTCCGACATGATCCTGATTAAATTGATATTGGAAGTCTGGATAGCCGGTAAGTAACTTTGACTAGAATTAATTGATTAGATTCCAGGAAACAAACATAAAGTTTGAGTTGAATGACGTTGAAGTTAAATTAATTAAACTTCTCTGTCATCAGTATCAGTCCAATTCCAAACCTACCTCCTCCAGTTTTAGTTTCAGAAGTACTGAAAAAAAAAATAAAAAAATAAACATCCACTGAAAGAAAACCCACATTGACTTTTCATCAAAGTTTTACATTATGCAGTTATTTAGATTTATGTTCAAACCGCTGCTGTTTGACAACTTATTCAAATTTATGTTGAAAACGTTGTTTTTTTTACTCCAAACAATAAGATCCACGTTTAAATATATTTTTGGCAAAAATAAAGAAACTCCTAATTTAGCACAAAGAATAATCCTTCCCTGTAACCTAAGCTTTTGTTGGCAAAATTTCATGTGAAACTTAAATTTACAACTGAAAAAAAAAAAAAAAAAAAAAAACGTATTCAATAAACTTAACGTCATCGTGAATCGTAGTTAAACTCGATGATCCCCCATTCTCTTATTTACTACACAGTTTACTAATCCTAAGGATTCAATTAAGTTAAGTTTCGATATAAACTTTACATTTCACTTTGACACTTTAATGTTATAGTACATACAGTACAAAAAAAAAAATTAAATAATTAATAGACATTCATACATNTCTCTTATTTACTACACAGTTTACTAATCCTAAGGATTCAATTAAGTTAAGTTTCGATATAAACTTTACATTTCAGTTTGACACTTTAATGTTATAGTACATACAGTACAAAAAAAAAATTTTTTAGAACTCCTCAATAATTAATAGACATTCATACTTTTTAATTAGAAATTTCCCTATCTAAATTACATAACTATAAGATTACCACTTTCACTAATTTCCCAAATTATTTAGAATTGATGCACTAATTCAATATAATTTATATAAATTCATACCTAGGAATAGAATTCATTAATAAGTATTATAAAAACAGTAACATAGATGAACAATTTCAAACTATTAGAACCTTTTTGTCAACTAAACATNTAATTCAATATAATTTATATAAATTCATACCTAGGAATAGAATTCATTAATAAGTATTATAAAAACAGTAACATAACTATTAGAACCTTTTTGTCAACTAAACATCAACTAACATAATTTTGTATAATATTTTTAACACAGTTTGAAACTTACTCAAGTCAGGGTTAGTTGAGTGGAAAGGTCAAAAAAAAGAAAAAAAAAAGAAAAAAAAAAGTTAGACATTGTCTTGAGTGGGTAGTAGACGGATTTGGATCGAAGTCAAAGTGAGGGAGGGTTACACCTTATTAGCTATAATATCTATTATAACAATTGGAAAATACAATGAACTATAGGGATTTGTGAGACTTGGGACTTAATGGTTTTCTACGAAGAAGAAGAAGAAAAAGAAAAAAAAAAAAAACTTATATTCGGACTAGGAAGGAAACCATGTGGAGTGACAATGATGGGAATTACAGAGCTATTTACTAGGGTGATTCTGTGATATTCTTACAGATGACTCAGTTGATTAAAATTATAATAAAATAAATATTCTTCAATTACGTTCAACCTAACTGTTATTACTTTTAATTCTCTGAGAATGAGGCTTAAGACACAAGGATTCACTTAAAAGAAAGGTAATAAGAAGGTAAACAATTAGTTTCACATTGACAATGAAATTAGTTAAGAGTAAAGAGAGTCATCGTATTGTCTTTAGAAATTACATGAAGAACTCAACAATCAGTCCATTCACCTGTAAGTAATTTTCTAATTAATTCTACTAAAAACCAGTCTCATTGAGTCTCACAGTCTCAATCTCAACCTCAACCCATTAACTAAATTCCTACTTTGTATAGAAAAATATTATAAAAAATATATAAAAAAAAATAGTATTTTCCTAAGAAAGATAAAAATTAATAATAGTAACTAACTACTAATATTTTAGTGTCAAGTGGGATTTGTGGATGTAAAAAATGAATTATATGGATGATGGTGTAAAATAAGAGAATTGGTAATCTAAAGGAAATGCGTAGTGCTTAAGTTGGGAAATGGTCTATTAAAATCTGCCATTGCCATTTTGAATTCATATGTTAGAAGAGTAAGAGACAGAGAGATGATTCCTCAACGGAATGAAACTGTTATGTCAATTACAATTAACTTAATTAACTCACTTTATAAACCCATTTCCTTCCTTTTCACAATTTACTTTTAAATTTTAGAATTACACTCATAATCCTTTGGCACTGAATAAAAGAGGATATGGTTGTCGGGAAACAAGAAATTTCAATGCCAAAAAAAAAAAAAAAAAAAAGTCCTATTAAACTCAAAGGTAATTAAAAGACTTGGAATTAATCTAATAATACTTAAATTTAAAAGAGAGTCCCAATAAAATGAGCTTAAAGTGGAAAATGTGAGTAATTTAAACAATTATTACAATAATTATTATTGGAAAGTATAAAAGAAAAAAAAAAAGTTTTTTTTTTTTAATTCTTTTCCTAGGAAATGAATATAAAGAGTTTTAGACGTAAGTACTTTTGACAGGTCCTAACACTCATTTTCAACAAAAGAATATGAGAAAAAAAAAGGATATGAGTAAAAATTACCGAAAATCCAAGTAGCACAAGGAGAGAAGTTTAATGAAGCTTTAACACCACCGAAACTCAAAGGGTTTATGTTTTGTCAAGTTCCAAGTCTAAAGTTGAGGTATAAATTCTATATGGATATGGCAACCAGGAAGCAAAAAAATCAGGAGAGTTATCAATGAGAAACTTTATGAAGAGCTGACGTGTAATCAGTACTATTGTCGAGTCATGTGTAGTTAAACGCTGATTTGTATAAGAACAATTAAAGATAAATTATAAGTTTGATGCTAAATTTATTACTCAACTACAGTCAATTTTGGTTGTAAAATAAGAATAGTCCTGGAATTAGTTGTTTATTACTAGAAATTATTCATGTATCCAAAGGTTTATTTAATATTATCTAACTCCTATTTTTCTTAAGGTTTCACTTATACTACAAGAGATTTCACTATAGTAATTAACTTATGATCGAGTTTCACTGTATAAACTAAATCAGAAGCTATATTAGACTACACGAAAATCAAAACTCTANTCAGAAGCTATATTAGACTACACGAAAATCAAAACTCTAATCCCGGTTTAATATGATCCCTTCGTGTTCACAAAAATACTTCTGTTCACATTCTGTAATTTTTTTATTTTTTATTTTTTTGTTTTTTTTTATTTTTTTTCCAATATGCTATTTCCTAAAGACAGTAATAATTTATTTTTTTTTTTTGCAGTTATTAAGACTCAAACCTTGAGTTTTTATTCCAAATAAGCATATGGCGATGACAATTTATTGGCATCGGCTTTTAAGCTTGACAAGCGTAAAACTCAAGCCAACCAAAAGTCTTCAAATTCAAAGAGAACCATATTTTTGGCATATGATATTAACGAGCCGACAGAAGAAATATTTATGTATTCCCCTTAGGTATAGTCTTTTGAATTAGCAAAACAATGGATTATATAACTACATTGACGTCGTAACGGCTGGTTATTTAATTTTTTTTTGTTTTAATAAGCCAATTCTTTTAGCCCTGAAGGTTACAATGCGTATAAGAAGTTGAATGAAGCCAAAAGAATATAATAATGACTGACTGACGGAGAAAGTTCTTCCCTCAACTAAGGTCACTTCTCAAATTTTGTGACAAAATTTAACGTTAAGAATTTAAATAATACCAAGTCAAATTATAACTTAAATCTCATAACCTTCTCTTACTTATATAAAAACTTAAATCCTATAAATACCACCGGGGAAAAGAAATATCTTCTAAGGTTATACATCAGTTTTATATAATGTTAGTTTTAAGGTCAGAAAATTCATCATTTGAATCAGTGAAGAGTTAACTAATGACCTCAGGATTCAAAAGACAGACTCAAAATACACTGAAAAAAAAAAAGTTATTAAATTCTTATTTCTTTTTACATATTATATGATTTGATGATAAAAATCTATTATTTACTAAAACTCCAACTGGAAAGTAGTAACTAACAAATAAGTATCCTTACTTGTAACTGTAATGCTCAACATAAAGAATTTGAGTAGAAAAGACGTCAGAATATGGAATAATAAGTCATAGTGATAGGTGGAAAATGTTTAATTAATTTTTACGATTTTTGTAGACTTTTATGACTGTTCTCATTTGACAATTAATAATAAACTTAATCGATCGATGAATTGTTATTACTTTTGTTAAGTATTGAAGAATAGAGTCTGCTATTATGGTACTTATTAAGTTAGTAAAGGTACTTCAACTTTTTAAGGTTTTTCAAAACCGCGGTATGTCAGTAGTTAATTACTAAACAAAACCATGGTATTATAAGAATTGAGGCCAGACTTGACCTATTCTTAATAAATCGTAAAGACCAATAGGAATGGGTCAATACTAACAGAATTATGAAAATAAAAAAAATAAAATATTGGTTTCCTTACCTTTTCTCAGAATACCAGATTTCCCACTACACTATTGTCAGAATAGGAGACTTCTTACAAAGTAGAAAGTACTAGGTACTAGGCGCCGTTGTTGCGTTGACGGTGATCGATTCCTAATACCTTATGAATAGATTTCTCGACCACTGTATACAACTACAAATTTCTATACTCTAATAATTTTCTTATAATTCTATTTTGAAATCTTAGCACAAAAAATAAAATAAAATTGAACTAAACTAGTCAATAATTTGTAATTCTAAGGAAGTCTTGTTTTTTTTTTAGAGGAAAACCCATTTTGGATGACTTTTGAGGTTAATGGAATGGAAAGGTAAGCCAATACAAGTTGGCATTAATCTCATTTGTTAAAATACAATTAAGAAACTGGTTAACCATAGATATAATTTAAAAAGAAGTACTTGTAAAGTTATACTGTTGTTAGTTGAAATGGTGATTAACAATAAGATGAGTTTAGCTTCAATGAGTATGAGTATGAGTATGAGTAGCACTAACAGTACCTACAAGACAAACTGATTAACTCCAACTAAAACTTCATGGATTTGTAATTATTTCTCTCGTGAATTATTGACGTCCTTAACTTGAGATCACTCAATTCTTTTAGTTAAATACGTATTTCCTGTTACTAGTTAAATATAATTCTATGTAGAATAGTTTCCAAGTGATTTTATGATGAATACTTGATGTAATGATTTCTTGAATAATCGTATGGAATCACTTCCAAATAGCACTGGATCCTTTGAACCATTTAGTATGAATATTAAGTTGAATAATTTTCTGAGTGTAATTATAGCTGAACTTGATTTTCTTCTTCTTTCGTTACCAACTGACTTAAGTAAGTGAATTCAGAATTGAATTTTTGAAAATAATTATTCATTTACAGTCTTCTCACTGTAGATTTTATGGGAATGAAAAAAAATTCTGATACCTATTATTCAATTTACATGATTTTTTTTAAATAAAAATTATAATATATTAGTTAGATTCATATTGATTTTGATTAGATGCCTATTTATCATATNCCATTTAGTATGAATATTAAGTTGAATAATTTTCTGAGTGTAATTATAGCTGAACTTGATTTTCTTCTTCTTTCCTTACCAACTGACTTAAGTAGTGAATTCAGAATTGAATTTTTGAAAATAATTATTCATTTACAGTCTTCTCACTGTAGATTTTATGGGAATGAAAAAAAATTCTGATATCCTATTATTCAATTTACATGATTTTTTTTTAAATAAAAATTATAATATATTAGTTAGATTCATATTGATTTTGATTAGATGCCTATTTATCATATTCATAAGGTACATTATGAAAGAATAATAATAATATGTACAATAGATACATATTGATAATGAAACGACNTTCATAAGGTACATTATGAAAGAATAATAATAATATGTACAATAGATACATATTGATAATGAAACGACCTTGACCTAAATTCAAGGTTAAAAACTACTATTAGTAAATGGTTATGCATAACCACAGACCCATGGACAATTTTTTTAATATCAGCACCTAACTTTTCTAAAAAAATTTTTTTTTTTTTTTTTTTTTTTTTTTTTGGAAATATGGTTCAATTATTAAAAAAAATATGTCTAACTATAACGATAGAGGATCCATCTCATATCCGGGTGTGAATAAAAAGAATAAATGCTTGTTTGTATAAAGTCTAATCAACACTGACACTCATTAACTAAGATTTTTGATAAGACAAGGATATAATTAATGTGTTCATTAGTTTTGGATAGTATTTTTATCTATAATGAGATATATTATCAACTATTATCATTATTTAATCATAATGTAAATAAGTTTATGATATTTTTTTTTTTCAATTACCGTCCAAAATACAACACTTTACTTGATACTATTCTTGTGGTAAGAGTTGTAGATTTCCCATACCAAATTGTTGAAATTAATTTAGAAATTGCGTTAGATGTATTCATATTCTACAGACACATTCGGTTACAATCACAGGTAGATTAGCAAATTGTGTTTTCATTTACTCTTTATATGATTATTATGACAAGCGAACTGCACAAATAGATTACTAGCTAGTAAAGATGCTTCTGTCAAAATTACAAGGATAAATTTTTAAAATTTGAAATTTTTATTATAAAAAAAATATTAAAAGTTGTTATTTGGCGGTCCCGGAAATAAAAATTTCCGATTCCCGAACACCGAATTCGGTAAGGAACAAGTTTCATCTAATTTAGTTTCAATCCTCAAGGATTTGGCTCCATCTAATTCTCTTTGGTGGAATAGTTGTCGAGAATTATTACTCGTATAACTTANAATCCTCAAGGATTTGGCTCCATCTAATTCTCTTTGGTGGAATAGTTGTCGAGAATTATTACTCGTATAACTTAGCACTTATAAAAAATTGATGAAATCTTTTTTTTTATTCAACTAGAATGAGTAATACTAATAAATAGTATTAGTTCGAATTGAAAAATAGAGAGTACAATTTTGACAAAAGACTGATTTATACATAAGTAATGTTTTACTNAATCCTCAAGGATTTGGCTCCATCTAATTCTCTTTGGTGGAATAGTTGTCGAGAATTATTACTCGTATAACTTAACACTTATAAAAAATTGATGAAATCTTTTTTTTTATTCAACTAGAATGAGTAATACTAATAAATATNACACTTATAAAAAATTGATGAAATCTTTTTTTTTATTCAACTAGAATGAGTAATACTAATAAATAGTATTAGTTCGAATTGAAAAATAGAGAGTACAATTTTGACAAAAGACTGATTTATACATAAGTAATGTTTTACTTGTAAGTATTCTAAGCATTTTGATTTAGCCTTCCTTTACTTTCGGTTAGGTTACTTTCTATAATTCAATTTAGTTTATGTTTTGACCTTGGGTAACCCGTGAAGGTCATCCCAAGTGAAATCATCCTAGTCAATTGTTCCAAAAAAAAAAGAAAAAAAAAGTTTCCAATTTCGAAACCATTCGGTTGATTTGTCATGTCATTATGGAACAATTTCGTACATAAATTACCTTTTTTTCGTTCGAGAAAGCCTTTTCCTTCTAAAGATTTTTACAATTATTTCCTGTTTTCTAGAAATACTTTTTGACAAATTTTGAACAATAGTTGTTTAAAACACAATTAAAATTCAGAAGTTATTGTTGAAACAAAATGTCTGCCATTGTTGAGTAACCCGCTTCCAAACCAAGGTATCTTGTCGCCATTCACTCCTGTAAACTAAGATTAACAATAAGCGCTGAGTCTTGAAATGTAATTTTGGAGACACGAATATTTGAAATTGCAGTAAGTAAATGAAAGCGGTGGAAATCTATTTGTATTTAGTCACAACTACTCTACCCCATCCCCATCCCACATCCAAATACAAACTTTGATGGGAAACTATGGTAAATACTAATATTTAGTGTTTCGCATGGCTCAGCTTTTGGCGTGATCCAGAGCCATTAGCTCATGAGCCATGGCTCTGGGTCTGGCTCCGCACTTTTGTTGAGCTGGCTCATGAGCCAGAGTCATAGCTCATGGCTCAACATAAAAAAAAAATTTCCCGTTAATATTCACATTTTGCTAAAAGTGAGAATGACCTAGTGACAATAAGCCAACACAAATCATAATTATGAACTGGCTAAAGGCAAATTGACTTTCAGTGACCAAAATTCCGAAAATTAAAAAAAAAAGTGATGATTTGGAAGGAAAAAAAAATGAAAAATTAGGGGAAAAGTGGAAAAATTTAGGGGAAAAGTTGAGCCATTGAGCCATGGCTCACAAGTTTCGTTGAGCTGGCTCATGAGCCATGGTTCTGGCTCAAAATTACTACATGAGCCATGGCTCTGGCTCAGAAATTTTTGTGAGCCAGCTCAAGCCAGAGCCAGAGCCATTGAGCCAACTCATGAGCCAGAGCCATGCACAACACTACTAATATTTTACAAAATTATTAATTAAATTCATTCATTTAGTAGTCTTATCAATGACTCCCAGTTTGACCTGGACTCCAGAAGTCATGACTCTCACTTTCTCAGCTTTGAGAGACGACTTTTGGAGTTATGGGTCTGACTCCTTGATTCTAAATTAAGTGTCGACTGAGAGTGTCATGTAATTGCAAAAATATGCATATAATCGAATAATTTAAATTGAGAGATTAGTAACAAATTAACCCACACTGCCTTCCTTCAACCCCCAACTTTATCTAATTTTGTTTCCAAAATGTTTATATAGAAATATCGAATAGGAGGCTAACCGCGAGATACAAATTATACGATTAAATTTTGAGGTTATGGAAATAAAATGAAAAAAAAAAGAGTTGCGGAGGTTATACGAGATATGTGGGAGAGGGAATTAGAAAGATTTGAATTATTTTGAGAAAATTTTTGTAATATTTGTCCAGCTATGTTTGGTGGTATACAAGTAAGTGAAGTGGACTTAAATCTTTGAAATTTTGTTTTGTGTTTGTCGATCAAGTCAAATCAATCTCAAAACAAATCAACTTGATTAATTTGTTCAGTTTTATTTATTCATTTATATAAAATACCATTTAAAGAAAAATCAACATAACACTTGTATTGTGAAGAAGAAATTAATTCCAGACTATTAATGACGCACAAACTTTTGATTTAAACGTAAGCATTAAATTTTAATGATAATTTTTATATTATAAATTATTTATTTATAAGTTACAAAATAATATAATTCTATCTCAATTCTTTAAAAAAATAGCATATTGACCAAACTTACGAGAGGACAAACTGAAAAGAATGGAGACTCGAAATTTGTCTACTACAAAACCTAATTCAAACCCTCCCAAGCAAGGAGAAAGTATTTCGTTCTGGAAGAAAAACAAGAAGACCGTGCCTGGAAGGTAAGAAATTTACTTCCTTAAGCCTTTTCCCTTCAATGCCTGTCATTTTAGATTATTTGTTTACACTTTACACTTTGTTTAATAAAGCGAAGGGGAAATAATTAAAGATGTCCATGACCTAATTTAACTAACATTCTGATTACAAATTAAATCAACTTGATAAATTTAATGAATGGAGTTAAAGGATTAAATGAATATGGTTTATGAAAAAAAAAAATTTTTTTTTTAATTGAATTATACTACATACCAATTATTATTGTCAAGGTATTTATTTTTTGTCATTGGGTTACGATTAGGTTACTTACATTAAAGTTGTGTAAGTACTCGTTTTTTGGTTGTCGTTACGCTTCAAATGGCTAAAAATGAAATTTCTTCAACTTACTTCAATCTTTTTATGTAACTTTCAGGCCAAGTCCACAAAAAGAAAGCTCTTGGACAATGCCGAAAGTCACCAGCGGAGCGTCTTCATTTCAAGATTTTCAAGATAGTGTCCGTGATGCCTGGGATATAGAAGACGATGAGTTTGCAGTAATGTCATCAGGTAGTTTATTCAAATATTTGATTAAGTATTAATATATTAACTTATTGTGTTCGTAGACCTTAAAATAAGTAAAAGAGTGTCTCAATCAGCAGCGCTGAGTGTAATTGACAATCATAGAAGTAGTGCTAGTGGGAATTCAAGACAGGCAGCACAGTCTATTTCTGGACAGGATTGTAAGTTGTTACAGCTGAATCAAAGAAGGAATATTAGTTATTCATATCATTTGAATTAGATACTTCAACATCAAGGAAATATAAGTATGAAATCAATGATGCGGTTCCTCCTCAGAGAACTCAAAATTCAAAGGCTAAAGTGATTTGTAGAACAGGTAAACATAGAAGTTAGCCCATATTTGTTCAAGATCATTCGTTTGTGTCTCTTTCCTTTCAGAGAATGAACGTGAGAGAGCAAGAGCAGAAAAAATTCGTCAGTTGCTGAGCTCTCCCAGTGTGGATCTGAAGGAGCTACAATCACTGAGCTACTCTGGTTTACCATTTTCTGTCCGTGGAACTGCTTGGAAACTACTTGCGGTAACTTGGGAATCTAGGAATAGTGTTAATTTAACTATTTAACTTTAGACAAATTCTTAACTATTTTGATTTGAATTGATTTGATTTTGTTTGAAATATTTTGTAAGAAAATGCTGAAGTGTAGATGTGATGATTGATTTTAGGGATATTTACCAGCAAACGTTGAACGAAGAACTCAGGTATTGGAAAGAAAACGAGAAGAGTATTGGAACTGCGTCCAGCAGTATTATGACTCTAGACTGGATGAATCACATCAAGATACTTTCAGACAAGTACGTAGAACTAACATTATCATTGCTTAACGGAATTTAATTGATTTACTTATTTACGTCTCGTTCTTCGTCTGGTTCTTGTAGATACACATTGACATCCCGCGCATGTGTCCCTTAATTTCTCTGTTCCAACAGACCGTAGTACAAGAAATGTTCGAACGCATCTTGTTTATTTGGGCTATTCGTCATCCAGCATCAGGATATGTTCAGGGAATGAACGATTTAGTTACTCCGTTTTTTGTAGTCTTCCTGGAACAAGTTCTTTCAACTGGTAAATATGCTCTGTTCAACTTTTATTATTATTCCCGATAAACTTAACTTTTTTAATTTCTTTTTCATTTCATTTCTTCGGAAAGGTTACAACTAGAGTTCGAAAAACATGGATTTTTTATATAAAAATTTAAAAAATACAATTTTTTAGATTTGTATATTCTAATTGTCTGAAATGTTGAATTGTAGCAGTTTTATTTGATTTCTCATATTAGAGATAAAAATAGTGACTAGTGACATTCTGATTTTTATTTCCTTATTTACAGATGTAGAAGTAGAAACATTCGCTGTTGATTCTCTTGCCCTTGACCAAAGAAGCAACATAGAGGCTGACTCTTACTGGTGCATGTCAAAATTCTTGGACAGTATTCAAGTAAACTATATTTTTGCCCAAACTGGAATACAAGAAAAAGTGAAGAAATTGAAGGAGCTGATTGAACGAATTGATGGTGACTTTGAAAATGTGCGAATATGGAGCCTATAACCTAAATAATTTACATACGTTACAGCTACACTGCATCAACATTTACACACGCACGAGATTGATTACTTACAATTCTCATTTCGTTGGATGAACAATCTCCTCATGCGCGAACTTCCACTGCGATGTACTATCCGCCTTTGGGACACTTACTTGTCGGAACCCGACGGCTGTGGTTCTGTTTTATTATACGTCTGTGCTGCCTTTCTGCGTCACTGGAGGAAAGAATTGATGGAACAGAAAGATTTTCAAGTAAACACTCTTCTCACTCTCACCATCAACTCTCATTATGTTCTGGAAAAAATTTTCTATTTCATTTAGGGATTGATGCTTTTGCTCCAAAATCTACCAACACATAATTGGGATAGTGAAGATATTAGTTTGATTGTTGCTGAATCTTTCCGACTCAAGGAGACATTTGATGGTGCTCCAAGACATTTGGGGAGCAGCTGATTGGACATTGGACCACTATTATCATGGTTCGCCAAACATCTTGGGACCTTCCTACTGTTCGAAATTTTTAAAGGAAAAATCAATTTTGTGTTAAATAATTATAACTCTCCCAGAGAGGAGCATTAATTGAATTTTATCGAAGAGCGAAAATTTAAACTTTTCAATCAATTTGTATAATCCAGAACTGGTTTGATATTCGCTCTCAATGGTATATCCAGACTCAAACCCGTTAAATAATTATTTTATCAAACCAAGTTCAAACGTATTCAAGTGAATTGCAATTTGAAAATGAAGTGGAATATTTTGTATAGCAGTTGAACTAAACCATTTTGGTGAAAGCTGAAACAAAACTATTGTGATGCGCTACACTACAACTTTAATAAACAAACTAAAATGAATTTCTAAATTTCAAATATTAACTTAAAAAAAAATCAAATTATTAAGCGTAGGATAGATATTTTTTTTTAAAGATTTTATTCACAAAGCCATAATACAGCTTACATTTCAGCAGGTTCAAATTCAATTAGAATACAATGAGAAGATTTCATTGATTTGGAAGCAAAGAGAAGTTAATTAATGTTTAACCTAATTCATTCACACAGACAGAGAGAAACAGGTTTACGAACGACCATAACAATTCTAACTCAAACTAACATTTCCGGTATAAGTTCCAGAAATATAATTTATATAAACTATTATAATTCTAAAATCTCAATTCCCTACTGCTAATAATTACCTAAACTTACTACTACAATTAAAGCTCTAACAAATAATTCTCCTAAATGGGAATTTCTCACTTTATTACAACAGCACAGCAAAATATTGTGCTAGACAGACGAGAATCTTATCTAAAATTTTTACTAATTTTTCTATACATTTGTGGGATTCCCAGAGAATTAGGAATTGTCATTGAGAAAGAACCATTTTACATTTTCCGTCGTTATACTAAACTTTTTAAGGTAGAGTGGGAGTGGGAGTGGGTAATAAGATTAAAAGTAGTAAATTCTAATTCTGGTCACTTCTTTCCACCATTTACAGAAGGTATTTTCCAATCATCGGTTAAAAGTGGACGAATTACTTCCGCCATGCTACGTAAGCAAGGAATCTACTTGTGTCATGTCAAAAGGCAAGGGATAAAGAAGTGTCCAAAAAATCTACTCTAATAGTTTTTTATTTTGTTTATGTATTGTGTAAAGGTGGAGTGTTTGTGTTGTCATCTCTCATAGTAATAGAGGAAAAAGTGAAAGAATAGGGTATGAGAGGCAGTGATGATGAGTGATAGAGAAAGTTGGAGAAAGTAGAGAAGAAAGTTAGTAGATAGAGACAAAGATGAAAATTTGTAAAAAGTGTCCATGTAGGTTTTTTTTTTTTTTTAAGAAATGTGATGTTAGAGTTTGTAGTTTTTTTTTTAAGAAGTAATAAATTGAACAATAGGAAGGAAGTGATGCAGCCATTCCTCACTTCCTTCCCTCATTGGTTGAGGTTTGAGCAGAAGCAGAAGATTCAATCACTTTAACCAATCCTATCCCTCAGCTCAATTGTGGAAGAAATGACCTGTACAAAAGCACCAGAGAGTAATCTTAAGAATTTTAGACTAAACTATTTAACAATTTTAAATTTCTTATATCTTATCACAACATCAACAACTTCCAGAGTAGATTCCAATAACAAGGAAAGAAGTCTTCTATTTTCTAAGGTAAACTTTGTCTTGAAACCATTTTCAAAATGGATAAAGTTATATTGTTGTAGGGAAAAGTGACAAAGTACCCTGGTAAATTTAGTGATAAAAATGAAGAAACCACGAGAAGCGTATTGAGAAAGCAACAATGAAGCCTTAAGTCTAGAGGAGGCAGGTCTTCTAGACTAGAGTTCTACCTTCATCTATTCTAACTTTGATTGCATTTAATACACAAATAAATTGATGGCCTAGCTTTGACCTTCTAGGAATATGCTCACTTGATTCAACTAACTTACTACTCCAAAGCCTCTCGTGGATTTAATTAAAATAACCTATCTATATAGGATCCCTTGGAATTTTATATCCAGGATATCCTTTTGCCATTCGTACCAAAAAATTCTTGACATTTGTCAGTAGGTACTTTGACATGGCCAGAGAGCGCTGTTAGTTTTTTACATAATGGTCCCGATGTTCATCTTGTTATAAGATAATTAATACTTAATTATGTGTCAATTAGATGATCCCTTGTTGATTTCGTCTTGCAGAGCCTTCAACTATGTCTACACATTATTTGATTTTTTACAAGTTTCTTCTTATATATCTATTAAAGAAAGAGTGCCTCTTGTTCTCGGTATATTAATTATGATTTACTAAATACCTACCTAGTCTACAATTCTTCTACACGCCTACTACTACTTTAATTAACTCTAATAATTGAATTACTACTTAATCCTTCTAGTGACCCTGTCACTGACATCTCTCTTTTATCTATTGTCAATGTCATCTCAAGTATTTTTCTGTTCACAGAAGAGTCACACTACTGTTCCTCTATCAGCCTCTCCAGTACAATGGAATCTTCGGCCCCTACACCATCATTCAATGGATCTACTCATTTACGTCCCTACGTTGAATAGGACATCAAATTAGTTGTCTCTCAGTCAGACAACCTTAATGTGATTGAGTAACTACTTTGTCTAAACTAATCACAAAACATCCATTGTAGTCCTAGTGACACTGATGAGAACAGAATGAGAACTATATACATCTAAATTCTACATCTTACATTCTAAATTTCCTTAATTT
The DNA here is from genome assembly GCA_002738285.1 of Holacanthella duospinosa. NCBI lineage: Eukaryota > Metazoa > Arthropoda > Collembola > Poduromorpha > Neanuridae > Holacanthella > Holacanthella duospinosa. Next base: position 349,128 of record NIPM01000014.1, on the reverse strand, counting down.
TATTATAATAGTTATAACTAGACTACGAATTGAAGCGGTTTTTGGCTAAAGAAGCAGGGCATGTTCTCACATTGGGAACGCTGCTAAGGAGCTCAAGTCGTACTTTGTACTCCAATTTAGTTCCAATCTATAGGAAAGCACATGGCTCCACTGTCATTGTTTGGGATTTTGGACTAGGATTGAATCCATGTGGTAGCTNGGGGGGGGGGGGGAGGAGCCATGTTGATTGGGTCAGTGATGTCGAAGTTGGAAATTTATTTCACATTATGTACAATTGGATATAATGGGGATTTTCCCTCGTCATTCAGTTTACTCTTCATCTTCATCATTCTTGTAGTTGACATATCGAACTGAAGACTTGTCACCGAGGATGAGATTTCGTTGCTCTTCTTTCGTCGGTGGGGCACGGATCATGAACAGAAGCGGAGCATAGGCAAAATTAATCAGAGCCACTCCCACTAGCATCCATTCAAATCCTATCGTTTGGACCAGAGTTCCACTCATCGCTGGTCCTGTTGAACCAGAAATGAATTATTTACTTTGATAATTATTTAACAAACAAATTTACATAATCATAAATCATTGTCCAGTTGTCAAACATCAATTATCTCTATAGAGTAGTCGAGCAATATGAAATTATTAGCGGTATAAAATTGAAAAAAATTTACTTTATACTCATCTAAAACTTATTTTGCTAAGGAATTATAGAGATTTAAAACAATTAATGATGAATACATATTGATATGATAATCGTACCAATAGCAAAGCCGAGACAAAATGCAACATCTCCAATGGCATAGACTGAACCATAAACAGCAGCATGTCGAATGTCAACCAAATAACCCAATTCTGGCATCATGGAGCTATCTACCATACCAATTGCAAAGCCGAGTCCTGCATTTGGTGCAATTAGGTGAGTGATATTTGTTGCTAATGGGATCTAGAAAAAAAAAAAAAAGATGAGAGTTGATGATTAAGAAGAAGCTCCAGTGCTTTCAGGTATATATATTTCTCGGAATCGAACACTTACACACATTAGACATATCCCAATGACGATGAGGCCGATCATGGCAGCCAACCATCTATAAGTGGGTATAACGAGATATGGTTTTAGTGAGATACATTACTTTATCCATCCAAAGCTTCCCATTACTCACCTTCCAATACGATGACCAAGTGGGCCGAAGATATTTGTTCCAATCAAATATGAAATTGAAGCAGGAAGGAAAGCAACCCCACGTTCCCATTTTGGTGAGTTCATTGTGTCCATCATCCAAATTGGAAGTGAGGGCTCGAGCATTGCAATTCCAAGATTAGCAAAAGTAATGGCCCCTGTAATTACATCAGATTATTATTTGTCTCAAAAAGTAAAATAAAATCTCTTCTGCCTTTTATACCTGCAGTAACAATTATATATGGATCCAAGAGAAGAGCTTTGAGTGACGGAGCATCAGCTTCCTGTCGAACGACGCCTGGCTGTAGAACCAAGAGTTGAAGTACTAGGAAACAAGGAACCACGGGGTTAGAATAGACCTAATAGCCACATCATGCCAAGTTGAATTTCTCAAGTACTCATTAGAGACTACTCGTTAGAGAGTCAAGTACTCAGCACTTACACCCATCACCGAGGGCTAAACAAGCCAGGATGAGAAATGGAGCTGTTTTTCCAACAAATTGATACATGACTCCGCCAAATGGTGGTCCTATCAAAACACCTAAAGCAAGTCCACCCAAAGCAATTCCCATTGCGTTTCCTCGTTCCTTATCATTCGGGTATCTCTCTGCCAACATCCCCATGCCTGGAAACAGAGGCTAGTTAGTTAGTTTCAAAAAAAGTTTCAGTTCCAAAGTACCTGATACACTGGAACAGGAAGACCCAACACCTTGCAACGCACGCGCCAAGAACAGAACGCCATAAGAACGACCGAAAGCAAAAACTATTGGAACATAACAAATTTACTCCATCAACTTTAAGTTAAAAAAAAATCAATTCCAACAATTCAAATAACAATCTTACTAATTGTGGATNCGCCATAAGAACGACCGAAAGCAAAAACTATTGGAACATAACAAATTTACTCCATCAACTTTAAGTTAAAAAAAATCAATTCCAACAATTCAAATAACAATCTTACTAATTGTGGATAAGAACATAATGATGAAGCCAACAAACATTGGAATACTATACCCAATCCTACAAATGGAAATTCATTTTTAGTCTTTCTCTTTCTCTTTCTCTTATTCATTAGCATAACACACCTGTTGGTAATTGGCCCAATGAACGGATTAGTGAAGAGCTGAACAAAAGCCTTGGATGCAAACATAATCCCAACCTCCACATTTTCTTTTTGTAACTCTTCATGTTTTGAAAGTCTCTTATGATGTACAGGCGTCGTCATGTTCGAACCTAATCAAAAAATACCAACCAAAACTCAAAATTAAAAATATGAAAATTAACTAAAAGTAACTACATATAAAAAAAAAAAAAACTCACTGGTTGGTATGGTGGACTCAAAAGGAAAAACAGAAGACATAGTCGTGGTAGAGGGTGGCCATGTCTCATCCTTAATGTCCGAAAATTGAAGCCCATCGGCACGATGACGAATATTGTAGAGAAACTCCGGAATGATAGGTACTAGAAAGACAACAAAACCAATTTTACGTCTATTGATCTTTTTATAAAACTACGTAGTACACGTTTTCAGAAAATTTTGGAAAGTGAAGAGATCCTGAGGAAAAGTGTAGCTATAATGTTAAAAAATAGAAATAAATGTAATGGTACCGTTGTATGAGAAATCAGAGAGCGGAACTCATTCTAAATGAGGCTGGAGTACAGGAAGTGGAACGTAGGAAGATCTACGACCATTGTCAGTTACCCACTTCTTTCAAATTCCTTACCAAATCAAACCCATCAATCAACTAACTAATAAAAAATTATAACTATACTACTCCAACCAATACTCACTCACAAGACATCATGAGTCTCTCAACTAAACAATAATAATAATAATAATAATAATTTAACAAAAAATTTACTATCAAGTCTTTCAAAGTTTCTAGGTAGAGATAGAGAACCAAATCTGTGTAAATCTTGAATTCATGACCTTAGGTCTTGAGGTCATAAATAACAAGATTTGTCAAAGGTGAGAGAAAAATGTTAATTCATGATCCTGGAAAATATATGGAAGGTTCGTTGAAGTAGTGCGCTTTATCGACTGGGACCAAGTAACTGTTGGAAATGGAAGATAAAATATATTTGAATACCTATCGACATGATTTTTATTTCTATAAAGGCATGAGCCTATTCTTTTTTTTTCTTTTTGAAGAAGAGAAATATGGAATGAATTAAGGTTAGAAGAGATTAAGGAGAAAATGAGTAGAGAGAAAAGAGGCGGGAGTGGAGGAAGTGAGTGAAAGGAGGTAGTGAAGAAGTCGATGAAGTTTCGAACCGAGTCGTAGTAAGTTGGTAGGGAATTAGTGGAAGTAAGAGAGTAGGTAGTAAAAGTTCAAATCTGAAATTCCAACCTAAGGAAGAAAGTATTAGGACTGGAGGCGATATAAAGAGAGAAAGGACCTCTCACTTTCATTTCTCTCTACTTGGAGTAAGTCTGGACTTGATCTAAGGAGAGTCTGTCACCCCACTGTCGCCTGCTACGCCCAATCAGCTAAAAGGACTTTCTATCATTACAACTTCTCTCTGTCCTCCTAATGTCATGCATCTCCTCCAACCTTGCCTCATCATTTATTTCACAATCTTACTCAATGTTTCTCTTAACCTCCCTCCCCATTCTACCTCTTCCGCTACTTTCATTTCATTATACTTCCTCTCCTAATCCAATTCACCACACTACAATAAATTTTATTCATTCACCATCATTCAAATTTACCTTATAGACGTTCATTCTCTCAAAATACTTACATTTACGAACTTATACAACTTAAATATATGAAATTATACTCAATAGTCAAGTTTTTACCACTAATTTCCTTTATGGAATAACCTCTAGTCATTCTAATACAGTGTTCCAGAAATTATTAACAACACTCCAACTTCCCTTAAGAATTTTACAGAAAATCTTGGAAAAAAAAAAAATTTTTTTTTTTCTTCTTCTTGAGAAAGTCTTAATGGTTTCAGGAAGATAATAGAAAAGTAGTGTTTGATGTCAAAAGAATCAAGTTTCTATGATCATTGGATGAGAAGTTATAATTTTTTGAAAATTGGAATTTTCGGATATTCTTTTCAAAAGAATATCCTTTTTTGTTAAGAACATTGTCTCAAACGAATATCTAAAAATTTTAAATTTTCAAAAAATCATAACTTTTCATTCAGTGATCGTAGAGAGTTGAAATTTTTGACCTCAAACTCTGCTTTTCAATGCTCTTTTTTTTTCAATGCTCTTTTTGAAACTTATTAAAACTTTCCACAAAAAAAACAAATTTTTTTTCTTTCTAAGACAATTGCGTTAAATTCTTATGGAACGTTACTTTCCCCAGCAAAGNAAAAAAAACAAATTTTTTTTCTTTCTAAGACAATTGCGTTAAATTCTTATGGAACGTTACTTTCCCCAGCAAAGTGTATAAGTGTATGGAAGTAGGTTCGAACGTTTTTAAGAATCTAAGGAATACTGTACTAAATTTATTTTCACTTCTACATTCGTCTTACTACAACCTAACCACTAAACGTAAACTGTTGAAAGATCATTTTAAAACTTTTATATGTTATCTTTTCTTTATATTTGTGAATGAGTCAAACTTTTCCTCCGTATTGTGGCAAGTAATATATAATGTTTATCTTAGAAAAGTCAATGAAACCATCTTACTTTCTCTTCCCATTGTTATTTTAATTACTAGGAGAAAGACTTTATGGAAAACTATTCTAAATGTCTCTAGAGATTGATTATTTAGAAAATAGACCAAAAGTTCAAGGAAATTTTATTAATAAAAACCAAACCTTGTACAGGGTGTTTCCAGAAAAAGATAATTGACTTTCTCTACCTTTCACTCGAAATGGTTAAGGTAAGCAAATTGAAGAAGAGACTAATTACTAAAATAAATGACATCCTAATTCTCTTCTCTAAGACAATTTCAATATCTCAACTAACCCCATTCACTCTCAATTGTTATGTGAAAAATAATAAAAAACTCATAGTCATAAGTCAACCCACGCCACACTACCGTTGGATATTTTCTCAAGTAATATTTTTCTTAAAACACACTGTAAGAGATGATGAGGCGACTGAATTTCCTTTCTTGAAGGACAAGTCTAAAGACTCTACTAACGATAGTATCGCTAAGGTAGTTGACTAGACTTGATAAAGTAGTAAAAATCTAATATTAAAAAAAAAAGTGACTCACCCACAGTTGTTAGGAGCATATTGTCGAGAAGAAGTGCAATGGCGACAATGATGAGGACGAGTTTGTTTGATTCCCTGCATCCAGCGAACCAGGTGGCACATGGCCATCGAGAGACCACTTCGCCAACGGCTGTCATTTCTACTTACTTTGACAGGAGAGTATCTACTGCTGCTGATGGTCAGCCAACCTTCGACCATCACCCGCTCCTAGCCTCGTCTTCCTGTCACAAAAAAAAAAAAAAAAAAAAAAACAGAATACGGAAATTAAGGAATCAATTAGAAGAAGTGGAACAAAATTAACATTCTCGTAAGAGAAAATAACAGAGAAAACCACATCAATTGGTTCCCAAAGGACTCCAATTACTATTTCAATTTTTCAATGTCATCAGACTATCAACTTATAAATACATACTACAGAATGGACTTATCAAAATATTCAGCTTCAACTTTCTCTCTTCTTCTCTATCAAATGTCTCCAGTTTTCAATTTGAATTTAACAAAAGACGCTAGTCTCTCAATTCAATTACGTTCCTCCTGACGGAAAAACTTAATGCAATTGATAAAGAAGAAAAAGCATTAAAAGAATAAATAAAACCACTAAACCCGAACTTTTGGAAGATCTCAAGTAGATTTCCATTAGCAATAAATGTGAGTGCAAAAACAATTCTAATAGTACTACCAAGGACTGCGCTCTTACCGCGCTTTCCTACCAACTTTCTCCCAATAAATTCTTTTTTTTTNCTAATAGTACTACCAAGGACTGCGCTCTTACCGCGCTTTCCTACCAACTTTCTCCCAATAAATTCTTTTTTTTTTAAACCCTACGTTTCGGACGCTATTATGACCAGGAGCAGCAATAAGAAAGAAAGAAGAAAAAAAANTTTTTTTTTTAAACCCTACGTTTCGGACGCTATTATGACCAGGAGCAGCAATAAGAAAGAAAGAAGAAAAAAAAACACATAAATGAATCCAAAATTCGAATTCAGTTAATGCACCTTTAACAAAAGTAATCACTTCATGCTCTCCTTCAATCACGTAGAGTTTGATTGTTTTATGTACTCCTACCTCGACGACCGGAAACTGTGACCAAGGAACTATGCCAACTAGAACTTTAAACACCTCCGGAATAAGGATCCTTTAAAGAATACATTCTCAACATTGAATGGAGAAAAAAAATCATCATTTATATGGTTAGAACCAATTAATTGAAGTACTGAAGAGTCATTAGAGTATCTGTTTAGAGAGTCTTTGTAAGGCTCGATGACCAAGGTTAGGAGAAAGTAGTCAATAATTACGGTTGTGAGAGGTTAAAAATTAGGACCATACAGTTGAGAAGTCAAGTGTAATGGAAACCTGGATTATGGTAGATTAAGCTCATTTTATATAATGATCACGTCCTCGGATGCCTCGTTCTCTCAAATTTCTACCTACCTACAACTTTCGATGAACTTCAGCTCGTTACTACGAAAGATCACTTTCTTTTACATCTTTCCAACTACCGAAAGCACAGAAGAATCACCATTATGCTCATCTTAAGACTCTTTAAACCTCAGGATTTACACTCAATAAATTATTATAATGACTAATAACTTAACCTATAATACTCTTGATGAGTGGGCAAGTTATATTTACATCCCACGCTCTTACTACAAGATGTTCCATCATCTCCTCTCTCTTCTTTATCTTTTACTTTCACTTCCCTTACTTTCAACACACAAATTAATAAAGTTAGTGAGAAAAGAAACGAAAAAAATACTTCAACACTCTGTCCATACTCTATAAAATGTCTTTTATCGTTTCGTTTCTCAACAATTAATTGAACAACGCTTTTTTCTGCTATACTTTGATACTAACAACTCACGAAATAATCTCTTTTCTATTCTCTTTTCTGACTTCTCAGAACTAGCTGACAAAAATTCGATATAAAGAAGTTTGAAGTAAGAAGAAGTACCCAATGAAATCGGCCAAACAGAAAATCAAATCAATGGAGATAAAGGAATAACCCAAACGATCATGAAGTTTACTCTCTGCTATTTCCCCAAATCTTTGTTGACTCTTCAATCTGATTTTCTATTTGGGCGGTTTTGTTGGAATACCCTGTATATTCAAGCCTTGTAACATCCTTATGATGTAACATTATTGTTGTCAATGTGGTAGTTTCCAAATTTACATCACTTATTACACATTCCAATCAGTAATGTTGTCACCACTGGAAGTTACTTTTGACCCATGCTCTTTGCTGGAAAAAGCGTGATGCCATAAATTATTGTCAATTGAACTCCATAAACCAATTTTTCTTTTGGTGGCAAAGTTTACGGTTTCAGAAAGATCATGCAAAAGTAGAGAGGAGTATTTTTTTTTAATCAAGTCTCTGCGACAATTAGAAAAAAAGTTACGATTTTTTGAAAATTGGAATTTCGGAACTTTCTTTTGGGACACTTAACTTCTCATGTACATTGTCCCAAAAGAAGTGATCATGGAGCACTATTACTGGTGCAGTAGTTATTTGGTTTTGCAAGAGTTTTCAAAATATACCCCATTTGATTTTACTATGTTCAAATAAATAATTTTTATAACATAACCTGACCTCCAGAGGTCAATGTTAGGGTTAAAAGGTTAAACCAATTGTATCATCGTGTTTGGTTTGACAAGAGCATTCCAACGATACGCTACTTGTCTTGATTATTCAATCAGCTTATTCAACTATCTAACATTTAGTGACTCCTGTAGGTCAAACGAATACATGCCCCAACCTGGGGCATGTCACATCATCTTTACCATAATTAAGAATACATTTGGTAGAATTTTCATCTCATTCTGTCAGATCCCCCCTACCCCGGCCATTTGCTGCCATCTTATTTAGAGGTACCGTATACCCTTAGAGGTATAAACATGGATACATGGAGAAAGTTTTAACTCAAAAAAGCGTGTAGAAAAAATTTAGAAATGCGTCCTCCCATCTCATTCTCTTTCCCACCATATACCCATGTTTCTGCATCTCAGTGTATACACATTCCTCATAATTGCATAAGGAACACTTATGTTAAAAAGGCTCAGATAATTCAGACAAAACGGTCGCTACCGCCAGTACTAACTTCGGAGACATCAAACGGTAAAATTGAACATAGAAATTTAAAGTTGTAATAATATTTTTGGCATACTTTTTAAAACCTAAAGGCAGGGAAAATAGTACAAATTGGTCCGTCGATTGAAGAGTAGGTTTTTAAACAGCACGTTATTTAGCACACTTGTTCGAGGTTTTTCTTTAGTTCCTTGACAATCTTCTAACAAGATTACAATGTTCTCAATTTTTAAATTTAGAATACAGTAGGTAGCACAAAACTTATATAGGAGGAAATGGTATAATTGAAGCAAACGAGCCCCTAACTGGTTTTAATAAAGAATTATGTTATTTTGAAGTACTTTTTATGCTGATTCCGAATATTATAAACATTTTTGGGGCAATGTCCCTTAAGGGTCAAAGTATTGAAAAATACCCATAGCGACAGCATAAGTAGTTATTATTCAGCATCTTAGGTTTTAGATTATTAGGTTCTTAGGTTTNAAAATACCCATAGCGACAGCATAAGTAGTTATTATTCAGCATCTTAGGTTTTAGATTATTAGGTTCTTAGGTTTGGGTACTTAGAGTTTAGGTTTTAGATTGAGGTTATTAGGTTTAGGTTATTAGGGTTTAGGAGCAAAATTTAAGTTCGCTCGTTAGGGTTAGGTTCTTAGGTTTAATCTAGGATCGTAGGTTTGAGATTATTAGGTACTTAGTTAGATTGGTAGAGTTAAAGTATTAGGGATAAGTTGACACGGTTGAAGTATAGGCTTATTTTAGTTTATTAGGTTTATTATTACTTTTAGGTGACTATGTTTGTGTGCAAAGGTTAGGTCTATTTTAGATGAACTTTCGTGCAAACTTTAATCTGAACTAGTCAAATTTATAACACTATGTAATAAATATACACTTGCACAGTGGTGATTAAAAACTTTGACCCTTCACTTTCAGCCCTTAATGGACGATGNTTAGGTTATTAGGGTTTAGGAGCAAAATTTAAGTTCGCTCGTTAGGGTTAGGTTCTTAGGTTTAATCTAGGATCGTAGGTTTGAGATTATTAGGTACTTAGTTAGATTGGTAGAGTTAAAGTATTAGGGTTAAGTTGGCACGGTTGAAGTATAGGCTTATTTTAGTTTATTAGGTTTATTATTACTTTTAGGTGACTATGTTTGTGTGCAAAGGTTAGGTCTATTTTAGATAAACTTTCGTGCAAACTTTAATCTGAACTAGTCAAATTTATAACACTGTGTAATAAATATACACTTGCACAGTGGTGATTAAAAACTTTGACCCTTCACTTTCAGCCCTTAATGGACGATGCCTCAAAAATGAATATGATATTCGGAATCCTTGAAAAATCCTTCAAAATGACACTTTCCTTATTAAGATCCGTTAGGGGCTCCTCTGCTTCAATTGTTCCCTTTAAAACCATTTGTTTAATGGTTAAAATTGAAAAATAGTGGAAGGCGACCTAAAAAACAGAATGTTTGGTTTACTGCACTGGTTGAAAAGTCAGAGTTGTTTGAAAATTTCAATTTAGTAAATTNTCAAAAATGAATATGATATTCGGAATCCTTGAAAAATCCTTCAAAATGACACTTTCCTTATTAAGATCCGTTAGAGGCTCCTCTGCTTCAATTGTTCCCTTTAAAACCATTTGTTTAATGGTTAAAATTGAAAAATAGTGGAAGGCGACCTAAAAAAACAGAATGTTTGGTTTACTGCACTGGTTGAAAAGTCAGAGTTGTTTGAAAATTTCAATTTAGTAAATTNAAAAAAACAGAATGTTTGGTTTACTGCACTGGTTGAAAAGTCAGAGTTGTTTGAAAATTTCAATTTAGTAAATTAAGAATGTGATATTCCGTGCCTCATGCCTCATTTGTACTCTTTCAAAACTCCCTTCAAACTCTAACTTTTTAACCAGTAAACCAAAAAATTTTGATTTCCAAAATTGTTTCACTATTTTTAAATTTTGAGCACTAAAGCAACTGTTCTGTAGGTCATAAAAAAATCAATAAAGAAAACAGCGATTACAAATAAACTGATCTAACCGGTCTTAAAAGGGTTTTTAAGACCGATGAAAGTTACTTTTGTCCCATGCCGTTTTGCTGGAGAAAGCAGGTTAGATTTTGTTTCTCAGAGAAAGCAGTTAGGTTAAATTTTTTCGGGGGTAATACTTCTCAGTTTCAGAAATAGCATTGCAAAGTAGGATACGAAGTTGAAAAAATCAAGTCTCTACCATCAATGTTTCAGAAGTTATAATTTTTTTTTTAATTAAATTCATGGTTGTTGTTTTGGGACCGAGGACTAAGAGATTGGTGTTTCAAAAGAATATCTAAAAAATTTCAATTTTCAATAAATCATAACTTCTGAAATATTGATGGTAGANATTGGTGTTTCAAAAGAATATCTAAAAAATTTCAATTTTCAATAAATCATAACTTCTGAAATATTGATGGTAGAGACTTGATTTTTTCAACTTCCCATCCTAATTTTCAATGGTCTTTCTGAAACTAAAAAGTGTTTCCCCAGAAAAAAAAATTTAAACTGCTTTCTCTACGAAAAAAAACAACAACTAACCTGCTTTCCCCAGGAAATTGGCATGGGACAAAAAAAAANATTGGTGTTTCAAAAGAATATCTAAAAAATTTCAATTTTCAATAAATCATAACTTCTGAAATATTGATGGTAGATACTTGATTTTTTCAACTTCCCATCCTAATTTTCAATGGTCTTTCTGAAATTAAAAAGTGTTTCCCCAGAAAAAAAAATTTAAACTAACTGCTTTCTCTACGAAAAAAAACAACAACTAACCTGCTTTCCCCAGGAAATTGGCATGGGACAAAAAAAAAGTAGCTTCAATCGTTCTTATAACAATGGTTGCACTGTACTCCAAGAAAGACAGAACAGAACAAAAAGTAAGTACGACTTGAACAAGGTTTGTGTTACATACTGTATTTATTCGAACAACTAAAACTAAAGAACTTGAAGTTCTTTCTCTGTATTTTATTGTTAGAGACTGAAAGTATAGTATTTCTGGACATGCCGTTACCATGACAACTCTTTCTAATTACACAACCTCTTCCAATTCGTCATTATAACTTCTTGTTTTAACAAATCAATTATTCTCTACAAAATCCTCCCTATCTCATCTCTTATTATGAATTTAGATTTGTCTCTAAAACCAAAAGTAATATTAAAAAACTTTAAAGACGACTTCTTAGTCCTTATTTAAAAAATTATGTAAAGAATAATTGTGTAAGTTGTTGAAAATAATTTTCTTCCAAATCAATTATTTTGAAAGATGAATTAGGAAAAGTCTTTGTGATATCCAATTAACTTTCTCAATTAATAGTTTGATGTTGAGTACATAGGATCCTCTTCATAAAAGAAAGAATAGCCTTAGCTTGAGTTTAGTAAATATCCTTTGTTCTCTTGTTTATTTGTTAACATGTGTAGAAGACGTCAAGACCCTCCCTCAAGGCTCCTTTCCGTTTGTAAAGATAGAGAAAATTTCTTTTTATGTGGGCTTAGCCGACGGAGAAAGTCTCAAAAACTTTATATTTTCTCATAACCTCTCTTTTTACTTGAACTTTACTCAAATCTCAACAATCTCTTTACATCTCCAAGGAACCAATCAGAAATTAAGGTTAGTTTAGATTATAATAGAATAAAAAAAAAAAAAAGAAAAAAAAAGATTCAAATGGATTCTCTCCTTTAAGTATTAAAACCAAAAAGTCTCTTTCTTTTCTCATCATTCCAGATTACTTTCCCAAGGAGTAGATGTAGTAAGACTCTCAACCATAAGTGTAACATGACCCGAAAAAAAAATTTTTTTTTCATTTGACTCCCTGCTTTCTGGATCCTCTCTCGAAGGGTATAGATTTTGTGTATTTTGACATTGGAATTAAGGATGCGGTTGAGTAAGATTGGTTTGAAAACGTAGAAAGAGCATCATCGAGAGTCTGGAGAAAGTCTCGATGAAAGAATAGAGAGAGAGAGAGAGAGAGAGGACGAGATCGACTATAGTGAAGATAGATATTGAACCAATCAACGGAACAATCTACGTGGAAAGTCAATAAAATATAAGAAATACTCTCGCTCCCATACTCACCCGTCACCACTTTCACCCTTATTTCTAAACCAAATCCATAAAAGAACAATAGAATAGAGTAAGTATTACGTACTTTCACTTTAGAAATTTAGTTTTATTAAAAAAAAAAAAAAAAAAATTTTTAACATTGTTAAATTAATAAACTTTTGTACTAGATACAAAAGTACTACTACTAAAAATATATCAACATTAATTAAAGAATTGATTCTTATTTTCAATAGAATGAAACTTTAAAAAAAAAATCATACTACTAATTTCATATTATTAATGGACACTACTAGGATCTGATAAATCCATATTTACATTATTATTATTTCCTGACACTTTAATATTTTTATTTACATNAAATCATACTACTAATTTCATACTATTAATGGACACTACTAGGATCTGATAAATCCATATTTACATTATTATTATTTCCTGACACTTTAATATTTTTATTTACATTCGTAATCAAAAAAATCTTCTCCAATATACCTATCTCCATATTTTCAATTTATTATTTTGAGAGAGAGTAGGATGTAGTGTTATATCCATACAAGTGAACTCATTTCCTTAGTTTTTATGTAAAAAACAAGTTTATTTATGATAGAAAGTGAAGTGATAATGCGTAGGTTGTCAATAGTACCAATTCATAATAATAATAATAAAACATAAACTAGTAATCAGTGAAATTATATGAATCTATCTGTGTAGAGAGTGGTAGATGTAATACATATATACTAGTAACTGAAGAGAAATGATTTGGTAATAGTAATAATAATAATAAGAAAGATCCTTAAGTCATCATCTAAAAATGATTGGAACTGATGATAGGTTAGAAGGAGAGTGAAAAGGCTCACTTTTCAAAATTTAACAACTTTTCTATCAAGTTGAAAGACGAAATCAGAATCCAATTTCAATTTTTTTTTTCTCTCTCTCTCTCTTCTTCTTCTCAGAATTGGAGGATTCTATTGGACGGAGAAAAAGAAAATGTAGTGAGTCAATAGTAGTATTGTGAGCTCAATTGACTATCTGGATTTACATATATGATTTCTCTTTCTTATTCCTTGAGTCCTCCTAGCCCTATTACATATTCGACTTCTCCAGTCCTTGTCAAATGAAAATTTTCTTATGTAACCAACTCCTAAACTGAAGAGACTTGTTTGTGATGAAAGAATCAAACTATACTCTCCTCCTCATCATCCACCACTTCATTCTCTAGTCACAAGTTCCACGGTTTTTGTGGCTAAAGGATTTAAATGAAGAAAGCCTCAGCTTATATAAACACTCCCTAACGTTTCTTCTTCTTCTTCTTCTTCTTTCTCTCATTCACTTACTACTACTCCTCTATAGCTTTAAAAATTAAAGACTTAGGAATCTCCCTCTGGGAATTTTCTCACTTTCTCTGCAGTGCGTTCGAATAAGAAAGCGAACTTCCCGCGCAATGAAATCACAAAAAATTCAAAATTTATAGTCAGTCAGACATTTGCGCAGCTGCTGACGGTTCACCTTGCTCAAAATCTTTGCTTTCATAGTTTACTTTATTTGAAAGTGACCAAAGCACAAAAAAAATCGTCGAAAACATGTTCAGTCAGGTAAAATTTCGTACCTCTCTTATTTCAGATTCAAATTTGAAATATTTCATCCCATGGTTGACAAAAAATAAATTTGATCGATTTAATGACTCATAAAAGCAAAGTCAACACAACCAAAGCGGAATCTGAAACCGTGAACGAATCACAATAATAAAGTGGATAAATTGGGAATGTTTTAAAAAAGTGCCCAACAATTTATGGTGACAGTGACTAAATTTATTACGGAATGGTACGCGAACTTTAAATTAATCTTTGTTTTCATTATAAATTTTCTCCATTGTTTTTGTTCGATTTGTTTGTGTTTGATTCCTTCGTGTGATTTCACTCACTCTTAGCTTTGTTGTTCCTTGTTTTTGAATACTTTTGGGTGACCTTTTGAAAATAGTAAGTGTTGGCATTACGAGTTTTAAATTTTTATTTGCGAATTGATTTCGCAATTCGCAAATTAAAATTTGAACGAAAGAATTTAATTAATCTCACTTCTAATTGAAATTTATTGAACTCTTTCGATCAAATTTAATATTTTATGGTAAAAGAAGCAGGAAGGTGTGATCATTACGTTTGGAACTAAGATACCCAAAACCTCAATGATCCAAAAACAAACATGAAAAAATTTCTCCAGGTCTGGTTTAGTCTCTTTTTCATTTAGCAATTTCACAGTTATTTGTGAATAAAATAGAGGTGCACGAATCTAACATATCTAAATTTATAATATTTTTGTGAAACTATTTCGCGGGAAGTTCGCTTTCTTATTCGAACGCACTGTACAATGAGAGATGATTGTGATAGTAGAACTCCAGGGAGGAGGCGGAGAAGGGTTAGAGAGTAAAGTGAACAACAGGTGCTATTCAAAGACTTTCACTTTGTCCTCTCCATCTAATCACTGTCACTTTAATCTCAACACGTAATTGATACAGAGAATCACGCATCGTCTTCTAATGCCACACAAATCTCAAATGACTCTTGTCATCCCCCTCCCAAAAAAAAAAAAAAAAAAAAAAACCTAGAGAAAGAACCAAGAGGACCCAGTCTCCGAAATATACTTTGAGCTCTTCTAATCGATTTTAGAATGTGAAAGCCTTTTATCCACCAGATCATTATCATGAACTTCACATCTCATACTTTACGCCCTCACTTTATCCTCATAGACTTATGTAATGGAACTCAGGCCTTCTTCAATACAAAAAGAGACTTTTTCTTTTGTACCTTACTCCTTTCTTCCACTAATCTCTCCTAAGTCTCCTTTCTTTTCAATTAATCTCTCCCCACTCAATTTCTAATTTACTAACAGTTTTGCTTTTCTAATTACTCAGACTTAAACTAAGACTTTTCAACCACATTCTCAAATCAAATTCATTCACTTAAACTTTATCCTCAAAACTTAAGAAAGAAAGGTACGGATCAACAAAGTACATAGTTACTTAATTGAATGTGAGTAAAAAGTAAATTGTTGTTGTGCAGTGAATTATTATATCCTTAAGTATAGTACTCAGGTGGGAAGAAAAGTGAGAAGAATCGACTTTTTTTAAATTAGAGCTTGGAAGAAAATTTTGGTACTCAGGTCGAGGCAAAATCAGAGCAGAAACGTAAAAAAATTCTTCCAGGGAAGAAAAAGAACATTTTCTGCTCAGGAAGAACGACCCCCTTTTTCTGCCGAGCAAAAAGTGAGAAAAATAATCTCTAATCAAATTTTGGGGAATTAGAAACATTTTTTAATAGTTTTTCACAAGTTTCAAAAACGAGAATAACTTCTAGTTAAAATCTTTATTATTAATCTTTCAAAATTCAAAATTCAAAAATCAAAAAAACACTAAATCATCATCCTCTTCCGAATCAGAACTGTTAATTTTCAAAAACTTTTTAAATTAACAATGGACAGTGACAATTTATTAATCCGAACTCTTTCTTTGAAATCAATTTTAAAAATTAGTCACATGAAACATTTTTTGCTCAGCCTTGACGTGAGTACCCTCTATTTTACGCTTGGCTTAAAGTGAGCAAAAATGACATTTTCAGCTCAACTTTTTTCCTATGTTTCTTCTCATCCTAGCCTGAAAATTTGTCACACTTTTTGCTCAGGTTTAATCCCCACCTGAGTACTAAGCTTTACCTTCGTTTAGTTGATTGATTTAGTCCATGTTGTTTAGGTATATAAGGATTTCACTACTTACTCGTCGAGGACAAGCCTGATGAGGTTAGTTTCCGTTATTGTCTTTGACTTCTAGACCCGCATGGTCCTTTTAAGAATCTACATTCTAATAAAGAAAATGATAGAAAGTAAATGAAGTGATTATGAAATTGTGATTGACTAACCTGTTCAGTTGTAAGGAAACCATTCCCCGGGGTATGGACTTGTCAGGGGAAGGAAGGCCTCGGATGGACTGGAGAGTAGAGTGAGAGAACAGGGGAATAAAACCCTTTGAATCTGACCAAGAAAGAGAGGAGAAAGAATTAGAATCGAGGATTGGAGTGATGATAGCCAACTCAAGCGGTCGGTTCCTTCAAGAGAAACTACCAACGGAGTAAGGTAAGGGAAACTTCTCTGACGTGCGCCGTCTGTATTCCAAATATATATGGAAAGAGAAAGAAAGAAAGTCCTACAAGATGAGATAGAACCTCTAAGGAAAGATTCCTGGAGTTTTTTTTTTTTTTATACAAGTATGAACCAAAGTCAGTAGAGTACATGAGATAGAATTCCTATTCACTTCATCTGTCTTCTCTCAGTCCAAAATAAACCAACGCCTTTCTCTAATGTTCTGCCAACTTTTATAGAATCCAGACGGACCCACTTGTTGATTGATCTCAGTAGCAACAGACCCAGAAGAGCATCATTTCTACCTTTCTCTTTATCATTTTCTTATGAAAGATTCAAATAACTCACTTCCATATACTAAGAAACAAGTTCAGGAAACAAAATTACTACACGGAATAATATCCCTTCATACTAATCTATGTTTTTCTGTCTAAACAACTTTCCAAACGGTGGAAAGTTTTATAAAATTTATACCGTTCGATAGAACACCTGCTGCTCTTATGATTATGATTAGGGTTTTTCTTTTTTTTCTTTTTTTTTTTTTGTTATGGCTATGAGTATGAAAGTAATCGTTGGATGTTGCATATATGAATTAATAATATCTGGTTCTGAAAAGATCTACACTACCTAATAAATCTAATACTTTATTAGACTTTTTGAATAAGCAAGGTGTTCTCAATTTTCTTATTGAGCTTTCTAAAGACGAGTTTTTTCTTGTCTAATTCTTTCCATCTGAGTAGAGCATATTCAATCTTCTCTCCGTCCTCATCTANGAGTAGAGCATATTCAATCTTCTCTCCGTCCTCATCTAACATACGTGCGGAATGAAAATATTCTCAGACCTCGCTCGTCAAAATCTCATTATATCTAGTGTAAAATTTGTTTGCAGTACCAATATATGAATGCGAAAATTTTAATGTTAGATAAAACTNAATGAAAATATTCTCAGACCTCGCTCGTCAAAATCTCATTATATCTAGTGTAAAATTTGTTTGCAGTACCAATATTTGAATGCGAAAATTTTTATGCTAGATAAAACCAATCTCATTCTTATTGCCCCATTCGTTGGCCATGGTCAGGAGAGGCCATGGTATGTACAGTGTGAGTTTTTTGGTCGTAAACGCAAACACCTGATTTACATTACCCCCACCCATCCCAAATATGGTCATCAGAATTTTGGTTTGGTGTCGTTAGTAGTGTTTCGCATGGCTCTGGCTCTGGCTCGAGCTGGCTCACAAAAATGTCTGAGCCAGAGCCAGTGCATGGCTCTGGCTCATGTAGTAATTTTGAGCCAGAGCCATGTCTCATGAGCCAGCTCAGCGAACCTTGTGAGCCATGGCTCAATGGCTCAATTTTTCCCCTTAATTTTTCCACTTTTCCCCTAATTTTTCATTTTTTTTTCTTCCAAACCATTACCTTTTTTTTTAATTTTTGGAATTTTGGTCACTGAAAGTCAATTTACCTCTAGTCAGTTCATAATTATGATTTGTGTTGGCTTATTCTCACTACGTCTTTCTCACTTTTAGCAAAATGTGCATATTAACGGGGGGAAAATTTTTTTAAGTTGAACCATGAGCCATGGCTCTGGCTCATTAGCCAGCTCAACAAAAGTACGAAGCCAGAGCCATGGCTCATGAGCTGGCTCACCGCCCGGGTGAGCCATGAGCCATGGCTCATTGAGCCAGTGGCNCTTTTAGCAAAATGTGCATATTAACGGGGGGAAAATTTTTTTAAGTTGAACCATGAGCCATGGCTCTGGCTCATGAGCCAGCTCAACAAAAGTACGAAGCCAGACCCATGGCTCATGAGCTGGCTCACCGCCCGGGTGAGCCATGAGCCATGGCTCATTGAGCCAGTGGCTCTGGCTCACGCCAAAAGCTGAGCCATGCGGAACACTATTTTGGAGTATGAAATTATCCTAGAGAATGCCCATAGCTATAGTGTGCAAATTAGTAGGGTTCTGTTTTGAGGTTATCGGAAAAAGTTATCGAAGGATAAACTTTTTTTATTTAATCATTGTTTAATGATGGACGGAGGGCATTTTGAACAAATGACACATTAGTTATCTTCATAACATTCATTGTAAGTGTTATTTTGCGGTATTTTAAATTAAATATGCCATACACTAAATAAAACAACGCAAATTCATACGCCCATGCATCATTGGGATGGGTGGGGGGTAAAGTAAATCAGGTGTGTGGGTTACCGACCAAAAAACTCAATGTATTTATTTACCGACCGTCTTTTTATTTTGTAGACAAGCTCTTCTGCACAACAGAAAAATTGAGAAAAACTAGGGGTACGCAATCTGAGGTTTGTAAACTTACAGTTTTGTAAGTTTACAAAATTTGTAAAGTTACAAGAGAGAAATTTGTCGGGAAACAAATTCCAGCTTCCTCATTGGTCCGTAACTTTACAAAGCCTTTGTAAACTTTACGAACGAAAAGGGCATGTTTTTAGTTTACAAAATAGAAGTTTCTGATTTGCAACTGCGCATATGCGAGTTTTGTAAACTTACAGAGTTGTAAGTTTACAAATCCATATTGAGTACCCCTACTGTGACTTTAACTTGTAAAGTCTAGTAAAGGCGGAGCAACGTGACGAGTACTTGAACTGACTAGAGCTAAATGTCGGCAAANTGGTCCGTAACTTTACAAAGCCTCTGTAAACTTTACGAACGAAAAGGGCATGTTTTTAGTTTACAAAATAGAAGTTTCTGATTTGCAACTGCGCATATGCGAGTTTTGTAAACTTGTAAAGTCTTGTAAAGGCGGAGCAACGTGACGAGTACTTGAACTGACTAGAGCTAAATGTCGAATCGTAATTCCACTGGCTTGCGCTTAGCTCAAGTGACTCGTCCAATTTATTCCACAAAATGTGCAAAATGGAATAATAATTAAGAAAAATCGATATATTCGACGCAAATACCGTAGACAAATATGAAATACAATTGAATAATTTGATACAACAAAAAATATTTTGTAAATTTAATACATTATAGTAACAAAAGATTAAATTCAAGCTTGCACAAAAATACTAAATACACATCAAAAGCAAACTTTTTCAACTATTCCAAACTACAAATAAAGATGAATGTGAAAATTTTTTAATATGGTAAAAATGTGTATTAAATCAATTATTCCTTATTTGTACACATTAAATTTCAAAATATTCCTTAACCCAAATCGTTCATTGCTGGTAGTGTGTCAAACATTAAAGTTATTCCTACATTCTGCAAAGAGTGTGGAATTGATTTATTTTGAAGTAATTGCCACAGTAGATTGCTCGTTTATAGGAAATTGTGTCAAATTTTGCTTTACTTACGTCAATTAAATCATTTATATTTATTAGGCTCATGGATCTTCGGAAAAGTTTGTAGTTTTAGTGGAGTAATTAATTTTTAGATTGGATCTAATAATCTGTTAATATAGTTCGTTAATTGTGCGAAATTGATTTTCGAATACTAAATTTCAGCAAAGCGTACGTTCTTAACTATTTTGTTGTTTAAAGTTTCAAAATATTTTGTCACCAAATTCGTTTTTAATTTTAGTCAAAATTCTTTCGAAGTTATACCGAATATCACGATTTTCACAAATACCGACGACACTAATAGTTCCTCATTATAAATTGCACTTAATTCAAATTAATTGAACGAGTCGCATGAGTCAATTGGAATGAGCAACGGAAGCCAGCTGAATTTCGCTCTTTGCCGACCTTTGATAGCAAATCCCACGTGCTCGTCATTCATCTCCTACAGTCTGGCTAAGTCGAGAAAAGTCCCGGCCAAAGTCTTAAAAAATCCCGGCCGTTGGCCGGGTAAAATGTTAGCCAAAAAAAGTTCAAAAATAGTTTAGACCGAGAATTTTCTGCCCAAACCTGGGTTTTTCCCAGAGATGGTAAATATCAGTAGCAAAATATAAATTATTCATAGTTATTTTTCTTTGAAATATCCTTCCTTTAATCTATGATTCCTTGTATGGAACAGAAAATTAAAAAATTGGATTTGAGATATCTCTATAAATTTACAAAATTTGGCTAGATAGATTGAATTAATTGATGTTGTTGTTTGCTGCTCCTCGCAGGGCATTGATAAATAATAATATTTACTCATTAATTCCTAAGAATTAAAGAGAGCTTATATGGAACTTTAAACCATTCCGGGCAACGATGGGAGGAAATAAAAATTCTGCGGATAAATACCAATACACACTGTATGCTAACTGCCAATTACATTAAAGTGTTTATCTGGGAAACGTTTACCGTATATGGCAATTTTGCAAGAAATAATAATAAATATAAAATATATCGGATAGCTAGCAAAATATCGAATTGATTGATATGTACCATAAATATCCCGAATACATTATACCTGATTTTTCCCGACTACGGAGATATCCCGACCTAGACGGGATATTTTCCGACTGAGCCCAACTGTTCAAGTATATACGACACAAAAGTCAAACTTGCAGTTCTGCTATATTTTTCGCAGTTGCGTAGGAGGGCTTGTCTACATAATAAAAGACGGTCGGTAGTAAATAATCCAGACCAGACCTCGCAAACGAGGTCTGATTTTAAAAACCCCAGACCTCGCAAACTAGATATGGCGTATTGATTTCCTCATGTCTGCCTCATCAGAATAGTACAGTATGATCCAACAAAAATAATACTAAAAAAAGCACTTTATCCAAAATTCAATAGAGTGACTCAATGTACGCTTAGAAGTAAGGAGGTGTGGGAGTCCAAAAAAGGTGAAGAGTTTTTCTAAAAATTTGGAAGGAGAAAGTGTTCTAAAATTTTAACGCACCTTGAAGAAAATACTGAAATTTTACTCAATTTAAAAAAGTTTTATCATAATCTAAAATATCATAGTTTATTTGATTCTATATATACTCCTACTTGCTATTTAAAGATTCATTTTAACTTTAGATTGAGTGCCTATAATTCAATTATAAATTCAAGTCTAAAGTTACATAATCTCACACAACATCACACATATTCTCAAATCATGTGAGCTAACTTTACACATTTGAATTTTATTTCCATTATCTACACTGTTTTGCTAATTTAATTATTAAATTTCCTAAACTCACTTTTTAATAATAACAACTTTATTCGTAATTCAAAACTTTATAAACATAATAACCATGTACAGGGTGATTAATCTTTTTTGTACTCACTTTCTTCAATTTCACCTTAGCTCCTGCCAATCTTATGCTGTTTTTTGTACAGGGCCAGCCACTTTAATCTTGGGTGTAAAAAGTTGCTTTCACCAAAACAAATTTGAGACAGCAAATAAATGGCGCGAAACACAAAAGTTGGATGGAATGAAGTTAGCGTATATTTGAGAAAACATACCTTTGCAAAAATTAATTATTTAACAAGAGCAGCAGAGAGTTGAGAGAATGAGTGGAATGGGGTATGGTCCCTTTGCATCTACTCTACCTCACTAAACAGAGAACGACTCCTCTCTCTGGCTCTCTGCTTTCATCCTTTGGAATAACTTGTCTAATCAAAACTGATTTTGATTTTTTTTTGTAAACAAACGCCATTCTGTAATGCTGAAAGATGGGTAATTGAGAGAAATGACCAACTAGAAGAATGGGGTACGATCCCTTGGCATCTATTTCACCTGACTCAACAGAGAATCTGCCGACCCCTCTCTCTGTCTCTCTGCTTTTCTCCATTGCTTTGTACTGGGTTAGCCAAATTAATCCTGACCTTCCTTCTCCGGCTTTCACCAAAACCGGCTTCAGGCAGGCGATACAGTTAGAAAACAATGGGAGTGCAGTTAATTTTATAAATATTTTGATTAGACATACAGGCTAATGCAAAACAATGGAGCAAAGCAGAGAGGCAGAGAGAGGGGTGGGCAGGTTCTCTGTTGAGTGAGATGGAATAGATTTCAGGGGTCATTTCTTGACTTTGTTTCTACTCTCAAATCATGAATTTAGAATTACAGAATGGTTAACATCACAAAAATATAGTAGAGTAGCAGAGAGAGGGGTCAGGAAGTTCTCTGTTGAGCGAGGTGGAGAGTGAATGTATCATACCCTATTCCTCTACTTTAAGTTTTCTCTCTGCTGCTGTAAATTAGTTTTGCTAAACTATGTTCTTTCGAACACACGCTAACTTCAATCCCTCCAACTTTTGAATTTCGCGCTGTTTATTTGTTGTCTAAATTTTTTTTTGGTAAAAGCGACTTTCTACGACCCGGATTAACTTGGCTAACCCTGTATTAGTGAATCTAATCGGAACATACAGTGGAGTATGATAATGTCTGGCAGAGAAAGGAGGGTGGTTCTTTCACTTGAAGTGGAAAACGGAAAACTTTAAAATTGAAATTAAAGTTGAGCGCCGTACTTACACCTATTTCGTCTATTATAATTTTCATTTTCATTCACATATAAGATAACAACTTTTAATTCCACCTTTTAGATATTTAGATTGTTATCGAATAACTGGTTATGAATAGCCAAGGAATGTTAAATTCATAACTGTAGCAGCGCATTGGGTAACCTAATAAAGTTAATACCGACAGCCGTTGGTAACCCGCGCATCATACTGGTGGGAAAGGGTTCTTTGGATAAGCGCCGCAACGAAGTGAAAGAACCACCCTCCTTTCTCTGCCAGACATTATCATACTTCACTGTATATTTTATAGTGATATAATAAAATTAACTTCAATTCCATTATTTACTAATATACTACAGGGTAGGGCATAAGTAAGTACACATCGAGGAAGTGAGTAAGGTGTGAGTTAGCATGGAGTGAGATCGGGGGTTTCAACCCCCTAATTTTTGTACATGGCTTTTGCAGTTAAAACTTTCTCCATGTCTACTTATTATTTCTGCGGACTCCTGTATGTGTATCGCCTGCCCCAAGCCAGTTTTGGTGAAAGACTGAGAAAGAAGGCCCCGGTTAAACTAGTTGGCCCTGTACTAATAGAGTGTGAAAAAATGACTTCATGCTTTCTAGGGTGCAAAAAAATTGATTACCCTGTACACCAATTGGTGCTAAGGTAATAATCATGTTACAGTACTTGGTTATAAAATGAAAAAGTTGTGAGAAAACTTTACTCAATTCACTTTTTTGATTTTGGCGCCGAACCTTCTCAAAAATTAGACTTACTTTTACCAGTTTTGGAAAAAGATGAGACGGTTATTTTCCCCAACCATGGAGTAAGTAGGGTTTGAAAATGAGTTCTTTGAATAAAAGATCCTAAAATATAAGGATTAAGTTTATTTCCTACCTAAGCGTACCTATCCATCAGTCCTCTCACCCGTGATCAAATGAGGTTTGAATAAGAAAAAAAACTACTTTGAAGGAATGAAGCGAATTGGTTTGATTGAGATTTCATCCGGAGTTGTTCCTTTGTGTTTTGAGGAGAAAGTCTGATGAAGTGGAGTAGTGGAAGAAGGACATTGGGTTCCTCCATTTGAACTCCTTGACTCATCCCCAACTGACACCTCAATATGGTTTTCTGTCGAAAACATGCTCCAGTCTTCAGTCATGCAAAAAGAACTTCACTTTGATGGTGCCTAATTGAATTCTCTCTTCCTTCCTCTCACTCTTAACATGATCAAACGAAAAAAAAAATCCTTTCTCCTTTCTTTTTTCTACAACCCCTTGTCTCCACAATTCAAAGGTACAGGACTTCTCCAACCCGCTTTCTCCACCACCATCCACTCACCCCCAAAAAAATACATAATATCCTAAACCCAGTCTTCCAAATAAATCAGGGATCCCTACCATCATATCCACATGAATTATTATTGTCTAGTATCCATCCCTTCTCATGCCTCGCATAACATTTTCTCTGCAATCCCACATATTTCTTTTGAAAATTCATGACAGTGGAACCTGAACCAATATTACACTGACTTATTACATATAAAAAAAAAGAAAAAAAAGAAAAAAAAAAGAAAAGTGTAGTGAATATATTTCAAAATGAAATCAGTCAATCCGAAAAGCCATAAAATGGAGTAAAGGGCATGGGGTTCAATTAAGAATTCTCAATGGATAAATGAGAGAAAGTGTAACTGTGGATTTAAGTTGACTTGTTCAGTGATTTGATTCATTCTAGGAAATGATTTCAACAGAGGAATGATAAATTGTTCTTGATTTGATGGGTTTTTGGTTCGATGGTTGGAAAAGTCGAAAAGAAAACGGAGAAAAGAGAAAGTGATGAAGAAACTAATCTATCATTCCCATCAACCATATCAACCTTACCACTACACTTTTCTCCAATAATGTAAAGAATTCATTCTCTGGACTTTACTAAATAACTAAAAAAAAAAAAAAACTTACATTCTTCATTATATGTACCAAACACAACAAAAAAGTATAAATCTCTCTCTCCTATTCAACACTTTCTGCCATAACTTGACTCAAACAAATTCTAATATTAATAAAAAAAAATCGTCTAGTATTACATAACTTATTATATTTTTTTTTAAGAATGAGTTATTCCAAATTCCACTTTCCACTTAGCCTGTCTAAAGAGAAAAGGGTGAGAAGTGAAAGTTGAAAATTGAGATATTCTTAAGTTTTTGTCCTTTTTTTGAAGGGATGACGTGGTGGTGGTCTGATGAAATGTTTTAATATTCAAGACAGGGAAAGATGAGTGAAGAGATCCGTCGGATTCTGATTGTGATGCTGTTGACGCATAATGAGGAAGCCTAAGTAAGTGAAAGTGAACTGGAAGTCATCTTTCTAATTTTAATATATACGACACTCTAAGAAACATGTCTAGAATTATGAATTACCTTTCCAACTCACTTGACGAAGAAAACCTCTTCAGTTGGACGGAATCACATCCTCACATATCAAGGATTGATGGACCCTTCCCACAACTATTCTTTCTTGGCTCAATACATTTTTACTAACTTTACTGCTCAAACCAGAAATATCATAACAATTTTTCTAAAAATATTTAACAAATTATTTCATTAATTTTACTAAAAGAAAAATCTCATATTCATATAATTTCTAACCATACCTAAACCCAACTTACCTAACATGTTGAATTATATGTAATTTATACTCTCTTCTTCAATTTATCAATTTGATCTGACAATCAATTTCTCTACTTTCTCCCTATAATTTTTCCTACCCCATTTCTCAATTGGAATTTTAACGAGAAAACTTGGGGAAATGGTGAGTGGGAGAGAAGGAGGGTGTCTATAGAAAAGATAGATAGATACCTAATGATTATATATTTTTTATATTGTCATACCAAGAGAAGAGAAGTGACATTGAACATAAAAATACCAATTGGATCTTCATAACTGACGAAGACTTTCTCCAAGGCAGAGAAGAATTTCTCCAACATGAATAAAAGGAGAGAGGAGTTGGAAAAAAAATTTTTTTTTAATTTAGGAGGCTAAGGAGTGAATATGTATTGGATAGAAAAGAAGAGGTCTAAATGACAATGTTCTCTCGAAGCGTCGAGTTCTGAATCATTTACTACAATTGGGAAATGAAATGCCAAACATAGCTGAAATTACTTGGCGCACTGAACAATGGAGAGTGAAAGTAGATCTCTGAGTTTAGGTTCTGGATGGATCTTTGAGAAGTGGATGACAGGTCGTCGAGCTCAAGTGGACTCCCTCCAATCCCACGCTTCATTGGAGATTCCAAGGCCTCCTCCTCCCATCCTTTCAATCACCTTCATACAAAATCATCCTTCATTTTTCCTATTACGAACTAGACCAAACCTTCCCACCATTCATCCTCAATTCTTTGGAATTTAATTTAATTGAGATTCAAAATGACATATCTACTCTAATCGGAAATTACTGCGATTAGGAATGGTGAAAGAATTCTAACTATTATTATTATTATGCATCTTATTCAGGTCCCTCTATTTCGCCCCAATCCAAGTCTTTTCATTTTTGGCCTTGAATTACTATCCTCAATCACCGGTCTGTAGCTACTTGAGGAAGTGTTTCCACTTACATTGTAGAGCTTACGCTTCACAGAACTGCTTCCAATTCCTGAAGTACTTGTAATGGGAGTGGGACGAATACCAATCCAATCACGAATTGGAACAATGGTTACCACCGGCTCACCACTACCTCCGTTCATCACCTCATCGTCATCGTCTTCGTCTTCCATGCTTGTACTCAGCAAGCTTTCTTCTCTTAGAGTTGAAGGACATGGAGGCGGATTCATATCTGATTCTTCTGAATCGCTCACGATTTCAATCGGTAAGAAACCGCCTCCTCCACTTGCCCCACGTTGATTATAAGATTCTGTTTCTCTCTCGGCTTCATGGCAATCGGAATCCATGTGCAAAAGAAAATTTTGATTTTGAACGTTTGCTACATTCGAAGAGAATCCTCCTGGACGAGAATTTGTCACATTTGCAACCTTTGAACACAATGGACCTGGTCTTTGATTACTCATAGAAGGTATTACAGTGGATGGAAAGGAAGTTGATGGTTGAAGAGTTTTTGAATTTGGAGCTTTCGAAGACAATGGACCAGGGCGTGAAGTACTCGTAGACTGGCTTGCAGCTGAGGCAGTGGAAGACGAAGTACTTGGTCTGTTCATTAGACCAGATGTTGAGGCATTGGAAGTTCGTTCTCTGAGAGTCGATACTGTTGGCACTGATACATGCGAAGTATTTTGAGACTCTAATCTCTTTTCCCGAGAGTTAGGATCTACATTTCTGGATATATTTTTATTAGTCCCACCTCTCCGTGCAGATTTTGATGTAGAGTTTCCCTACATTAGTACATTTCAATTATTCCATAGATCGAATGTTGTAATATGATATAAATTACAACCTCATCATTTGTTGATGCATCCACTACAGCAGTCTTTTTTAAGTTGTTATACATAATCCTAAAGTCACGAGGGGCACTCAATCGAGTTCCAGCCAAAAGATTGACCTAAAACAAATTAAAAAAAATTCATCATATCACGATTACACATTTTCTCAATGATTTTTATTTTGTTTCTTCAATTTCACTCACCTTCGTCTTTTGGCAAAGAACTATAAGTTGCAGTTCATACTTTTCAATGCTGTACACCAGAGCAGGAAGTGTTCTTGTATCTTTGGCTATGCTGAACTTCAGAGAATTTGTACCTTTCTTTTTGTCCTCTACAGCTTCTAGAGCCTTCCTGCGAATTCCCTGCATTATTCAGATAAAAGTTACAACTATTTTTCACCAATGAAATAAAAAAAAATATTACCTCAATATGATGAACCATTGCCTCTGCGCGTATTTTAAAATCCATGCCAATTGCTCTTACCAAAGCCTCGAATCTAATTTTTACAATTAATTCAAGTCAATAAATTGAATTGATACTAGTCGAGTTTCAGAAGATCAAGAAACACACATACTTACCGTCTCGCACGAAAACCCTCAGAGTTCTTGGAGTGGAACGATACAAAGGTCTCAGTAATACTGGCCATCACATTGAAAAACTGTACTACAGTTCTCCGAAGAACGTCAACCCATGGACCAACAGGAAATTTACTTCGGACAAGATGAGTTAGCAACTTCATCAGGAACATCATTACATTGCAACAACTATTTCTCCATGTTGTTACTTTTTCTAGAAAAAAAAACAGTGCAATGGTTGTAAGTAGCAGACTTCTCTTGTTGAATATGTGTTTGCCTACCTTCTGCGATGTAGACACAGTTCAGTCGCCCAATAATATCTTTCATTATGCCCAATGTGTTCTCAGTGTAAAGAGCGAGATGATGGAGCACAATATTAGAAGTCTTTGGTGTTATCAACCACACCTGTTCATCTTCACTCTCCGGAGCAAACAAGTTCGTCTCCTGGAAAAAAAAAGCAAAGCTGTAATTTCAAACAAAAATTCTAAACACGAGAAATATTCTCATTTCTAACCGCGTCAATATCCGTCGCGTAGTAGTGAGCAAGTTTTGCCAACGGTAGAAAACGTTCCGCTGGAACAATGTCTAGTTTTGAACCAATGGATATGAAAGCGTTAAGAGTAGACTCAACGAGTTGTGGCGGAATCGGTGAGTCATCATCTGTTCCAAAAATGCAAGCTTTTGGCTTCATAAATTCGGAAAACCATGTCATAACCTGGAGTTACAAAATATTCACATTTTGGAGTAACTCTTCGCTAATAATGATTGATTAAACTGACTTACAGAAGTAAGCAATTCAGTCTCCTCTGTCGTCAGTTCCAAGGCGAATAGTTCTAGAATTTTAATCAAATGATTCACTCCCTTCCCTTCTCTTCCATGGAGAACATATTTCTTTATATTTCTCATTTGTCGAGTGAACTGTTTGAAGAAACGAGCAAACAAGAAGCTATATGACTTCTGTTGGTTTTCTTCGTTGACTGCAAAAGACTCAAAGAATATAAAACATTCCAAACTTTAGAAGAATGAACAGCTTACGAAAACGAGCTNATAGTTCTAGAATTTTAATCAAATGATTCACTCCCTTCCCTTCTCTTCCATGGAGAACATATTTCTTTATATTTCGCATTTGTCGAGTGAACTGTTTGAAGAAACGAGCAAACAAGAAGCTATATGACTTCTGTTGGTTTTCTTCGTTGACTGCAAAAGACTCGAAAGAATATAAAACGTTCCAAACTTTAGAAGAATGAACAGCTTACGAAAACGAGCTAGCGAAGCTTGTCGATGCTCAGTAAAATTGAGGAACAAATACTCAATAATTTCTGCAGTCAGCTCTAAACAGAGTTCATCGGCATCCAGCTGAACTGCCTCTACGTCGTCTTCTAATCTTCTATCAGCTTTCTTCCATAAGTAACTAAAATAGCAAGATAAAAAGTAAAAATATCAATCGAATTTGAGTCCAATCTTCCAGATTGGAAATATGAGGTTAAAATTTACTGTGCAATTTTTGCAAGATGATCATTGAAAATTTTGACGTCCTTCTCCCGTTCTTTGATAGATTCGTTGTGTTTCAACTTGTTTAGCTTCTGCTTCAGAATTGTCATTAAGAACAGATTGAATTCTGTATTATCCTTTACATCCTCAAAACCCACACTATGGGTAGTTGACCTGTGCAAAGAAACATATTTTTTTCAACAAATTATAATTCATTATCATTACTATAAGACTTACTCGTTCATTTTTGAAAATATTTCACAAAGATGCTCAATTGCCATAATGTGAGTGTAGATAACTTTTTTCAAAGTCGGTTCCTTGGCTTTCNGAATTCTGTATTATCCTTTACATCCTCAAAACCCACACTATGGGTAGTTGACCTGTGCAAAGAAACATATTTTTTCAACAAATTATAATTCATTATCATTACTATAAGACTTACTCGTTCATTTTTGAATATATTTCACAAAGATGCTCAATTGCCATAATGTGAGTGTAGATAACTTTTTTCAAAGTCGGTTCCTTGGCTTTCGGTAGTTGGAAATCAGAATTTGAGGAATTTGTGACAGAGAGTTGCAATGTAGAATCAGCATTACTTTTGTCTTTACTTGGTTTCTTTTTTGACTTTCCCTTCTTCGTGGTTGTCGGAGGCTGTAGCGAAAAAAAAAAACATCCCTGAACATGTCTCATAATAAGAAGACGTACCAAAGTTAAACCAAATGATCACCTTCAATCCTATGGTTAGTTCATTGAACTTGTCAAAAAGTTTGGGTAGATCCTTCGGATCACTCGATTCACCGTCAAGGCACAAGTATTCAATTAGAGCTTCGATAACCTGCATAACCTGTACTGTGAATTCTGCCTTTACAAGGTAAGAAGTCTCCACAGTTTGACCAGTTGGTAAAATTTTGGAAGTGAGCTATTTAATAAACTCATAACTAATATTTGGAAATTCTCAACCAAAAGTAGCATTAATAAATTTATGTTCCAGCTTACTTTGTTGAAGTCTTCGTAAGTGATAAACCGAACAGCAGAAATCCACACAGGAATCAGATCAGCGCATCCCGTAACGCTAGTTGGAGTTCCATCCGACCAATCACCATCTGGCTTCCCATAAACCTTACGACTTTTTATAAGTAGGCAACAAAGACATTGGACGAGAAAGCCAAGGGGTTCCTGAAATAATTGAGAATCAAATAATCCTGTCTGTACTTTAAAGAAACTGGTTGCTGGCTGTACTCACAAGCAGAACAGTTTGACCTGATGAGAATTCCAACACTTTGTTCAGTTGAATGGAGTCAGAATTTGCCATGTGTTGTTGAATTTGAGTCATGACATGACTGCAGAGGAATGATATGAGCTCTGGATTCTGGCGAGCGACATTGTACAGACCTGTAATAAACAATTAAACATTTAGTTAAATTTTCTTAATTTCATACATTTAATATAATTTAATATATTTAATTTTAGTATTCGACGCGTATAAGACTATAGTTTTTGCAGCGAAAATTTTGGGTCTTATATATCGAATTATTCTCCCATACTAAATGCATTACGCTAGTTCAAAACCATATCTTGGAAAATGGGTCTTATAAAAGGTGACGCCACACTAGACGAGTTGCTCCAATTTTTGTGATGCGGCAGGCAAAAAACTACGTGTTGCGCATTCACACTTAGAGACAACTCCCTGTGACAACTCTGCAAAAGTTGCTACAACTTTTTTGAGGCGGCAGCAGAAAACTGCACATTCACACTAGGGAGCTGCTTCTCTTTCGGCAGTAAAAAAAACCTGATGAGCACCACTTTTTTCCAGCTTCGTCCGACCAAGTTGTTTTTCGAACCAGAAAAGTTGCTTCTTCTTGATTGATTGATTTTTGGAAGGAGGGAGCTTAGCCTAATCAAAAAGTTGGTTGTGTCTGCAAAGTCAACTTTCTGTCAAAATTATTTCTGTGTGTGAACTCACAACACTTTATGTATGAACACACAACAAAAAAGTTGTCTGGTGTTGCGGAAAAACGTTAACGCAACACGCAGCAAAAAGTTGCCTGCAAGTGTGGCGTCACCTGATGGTCGACTACTGTAGTAATAAAAAATACTACACACCAATATACAAATGCTCTCGGACTTCAACTTGCTGTGTGAAAAATCGCTTCAGAATACTAAGTACTTCAAAGCATATGGATTCGTTTTTGTTCGATGATCCTAAAATATTTGTTTGAGAGTCTGATAATTGAGAAGACGAAAACTCTTGTGTGTTGCTGTATTGACTCCTTGGAATGTTCCCAACAATCCGGGAATTAGATAATAAAAGAATCATTGCCGTGACAGAGATCCGTCTTGCTTCAACAGACCTATAAATTCAGCATACGTTAATACGTTAATAATAAGTTCAATGTATAAATATATCCTACTTCCAAATCGTTTTCCGCAAGACCATGACAACTTCACCAAGGAGATCGTAGGAAAGCTGGAGAGCTGGGAGTAATGCTTTCAGAATTGGTATTGCAGTTTCCACAGTCATCAAAGGTAGGTGGTGTATTAGCTCTGTAATTCTGCCGACAAATTTCTTTCGTACAAATGGAGAAACAACCTTCTTGAGGCAATGACCAAGGCAAGCTACAGAAATAAAAGTCAAATTCCGAGTTCAGAATTAACAGCACCGAATGCTATGATTCATTCAATACCAATATTCGTCACTGAATTTTGATTCTTTAGAAATTCATTCATCAAGACAGGAAGATAATCCTTTTCCTTCGAAACCATTGATGTTAGGAGGTAGTCACCGACGGAACTGCATTGTTTTTTCTCCAATTGATTGTCTTTTGCACCTACTAAATCCGTATTAAGAAGGCCAATTCCCAATTCCTTCAATCCATCAAGCATAAAATCCAATTCGGAAGTCCTGTTGTAATTAAACTAAAAGCTAGGGATGTGCCGAATATTCGTTGTGAGGAATATTCGTCTAGGAATAGCTAGAAATTTCACTATTCCTAAATATTCCTATTCCCGAATACTGGTCTCTGTGTTCGGGAATAGTTGCACTTAGGAATCATTGATATGAAATTAAGAAAGCAAATTTTTTAATGACTTTTGTGAAATATGATATAAAAGTAACATTATAACAATTTATTGGATTCAGGAAGCAGAGTACCAAAATTGAAACATGAGTTTTAAACTGCTAATCTAATACTTATTGCTTACCTGAATCCGATTCACTATTTAGTCGCGTTTGAAATGATAATCAGAAAATTAATTAGAAAATTATT
Source organism: Holacanthella duospinosa (assembly GCA_002738285.1). NCBI lineage: Eukaryota > Metazoa > Arthropoda > Collembola > Poduromorpha > Neanuridae > Holacanthella > Holacanthella duospinosa. The sequence goes on along the minus strand of NIPM01000014.1, from coordinate 316,375 downwards.
AATTCAAATGTGAATTTGAAACAACAAGGACAATGAGACGGTATGTGAACTAAGGTTTTGAATTGATATCTCTGTCACATGTGATCATGTCGTGGAGAAAAATTAAACAAAGNTGGTATGTGAACTAAGGTTTTGAATTGATATCTCTGTCACATGTGATCATGTCGTGGAGAAAAATTAAACAAAGAACAAATTTTTAATTATTTTATCGTTTATGAATTATTCGGGAATATTCGGGAATAGTAGTCTTCAGGAAACGAATATTCGTATTCGGGAATATCAAAAAAACGCCATTCGGCACATCCCTACTAAAAGCTAACGTTGTCTTTTCAATCTATTGCTTTACTTAGCGTATATTTGAGCAGAAAGTAGAGTTGCTACCTGGAATCAATAGCACGAATGAAACACGAAGTGACTGACTCCATAACAGCTCCCCTGACTTCATAATACCACCTGATATTTTTGCTTAAATGTATCTCTGTGAACCACTTCAGTATAGTTGTTTTTACTGCTTCTATGATCTAAGGGTCGGTAATTTAATGCTTAGTACCTCCTTCCTTGGAATAAAACTAAAATATTTTGTTTGTTTTTAATCACCACAGGTTTGACGTAGTCTATCCCGGTGAGTCCCATCGCAACTGACATCATAAATGGTGAAATGACGAGAGAATGATGAAACTGAGAAGCTTTAATACGCTTCATAAGTTCTTTGAGAAGGGGTTCGGATTGTCTCGCTCCTTGGACAAAATGGTAAACGGTGGTTCCAAGAGCCTTCTTCTTGCTCACGAGAGTAGAATCTAAAAGTCAAAATACTTATTCAAATTTTTGAAAGAAAATACGAGTTCTTAAGTAATGATCGCAAATTTATGAGAAACCCTCGGTATTATCATCCGGTCCAAAATCGACACCACTGAAATAGTCATCGAAGTGTTGTACAACGACTGACGGGAAAGTAGACCCAGCTAGAAGCAGAAGTTGGTAAGCCATTGGAGGGATGCTGGTTGGTTCTAATTTGCCAATGGTAGTAGTGACCTTCTCCAAAATTATTTTTGTGTCTTGTGAGTCAATACCAGGTATTTCTCTGTATTAGTTCAGTTGAATAGGCTAAATTTGCCAAAACTTCAAAGCAATTTCCAGTCTAATTATTCAAAAGACAAACCTGAGTGCAGCAATAAGTGATGCACCGTTGTGTTGGTTCCAATTTATTCGGCAAATTTCACTGATTACTTGTTGCTTGTATTCTTGGCCGTCAATGATATCATTGCCCACATCAATTTCACCTCGAGTTGCTAGCACTGCAACAATTTTTCCAAACACTTCAATCCATCTGGAAAATTTTTATAATTTGAATTTCAAGGGCATATTAAAAAAGTAGCATAGCTTGGTTTTTCATAGAAATGACATAGAAATTTGCCTTCCTCAATTCGTGAGGCAGGAAGACACACATTTCCAAGAAAAGCATAAACGCAAACCATTCCNAGAAATTTGCCTTCCTCAATTCGTGAGGCAGGAAGACACACATTTCCAAGAAAAGCATAAACGCAAACCATTCCCAGCAACGAAGGAAACGTCAAAAATAAAATTTTCTAAAACTGTAATTCACCTGACGGGAAGATCAACTTCATCGTTGGTCTTCATATAATCCAAGCAATACGTCACGTTCTTCACCAAAGCAGTCGTAGAAAAATGTCGGGCTTCAACAANAGAAATTTGCCTTCCTCAATTCGTGAGGCAGGAAGACACACATTTCCAAGAAAAGCATAAACGCAAACCATTCCTAGCAACGAAGGAAACGTCAAAAATAAAATTTTCTAAAACTGTAATTCACCTGACGGGAAGATCAACTTCATCGTTAGTCTTCATATAATCCAAGCAATACGTCACGTTCTTCACCAAAGCAGTCGTAGAAAAATGTCGGGCTTCAACAANGGTCTTCATATAATCCAAGCAATACGTCACGTTCTTCACCAAAGCAGTCGTAGAAAAATGTCGGGCTTCAACAATAATGAAGTTGAGCATATCACAAACAGCATCAAAATTCAGTTGGTATGAATGAATCATCAGTTTCAATATACTTTGAATAAACTAAATAAAAGGAAATATCATAAACCTTAACAATTCATTTTCCTCATATGCTTAACTAACTTACTGTGCATATTCCAGAGACGTAAATTAATTCATGACCTTCTGAATTTAAAAATTCAACTGTTTTGGTCAGAATTGAAAGTCGCTCTTCTTTTGCTTTCACCAGTAGCTCCGTGAATTTACTCCCTGCCTGTATTGATAGCATGTGTCAGTAAACTCAAATTTGCAAGCAAATCGGTAAATAATGGTCCACTAAAATTAATTTTCATCAATTAGGACTCACATTAGGAGCTTGATCCTTTAACAGTTTACATACTTCAGTCCAGAGCAACTCCTGCGTCATTGTATTGTCTGAACTAAAAATACGGTCGAAGTAAAGCACCGTCCGCTAATTGTAATCAGCCCATTGCATTGCCTCTAACAAATCAACCTAAAAAAAATCTTAACACTAGTGCAATGAGCTGAAAGAATCAGTGGACGGTGCTCTAATTCTGACCAAAAATACTTATATTACTTTCTTTATATTAAGTAAATTCGAATTATTTTAGACTATTGCTGGGGGACAATGAACTAGTGGGTGACTTACGTACTTCTGAACTCGGACATCAACTTACTTACTGAGGTAAATCACCATGAAGAATAATTGTCAATTCTACAATTTTCTTCTCATTTAGATTTTACTAAGGTTTCGAGTAATCAATTGAATTAATTCACAATATCTGNAATTCTACAATTTTCTTCTCATTTAGATTTTACTAAGGTTTCGAGTAATCAATTGAATTAATTCACAATATCTGAGACTGGACATTCACATTAGACTTTACTTTATCTTTTAGTAATGGTACGGTACCATTTGTAACCTAACTTTTAGTAACAGTCAAGGTTGGGACGGCACTTATTATGGCGGCTNAATTCTACAATTTTCTTCTCATTTAGATTTTACTAAGGTTTCGAGTAATCAATTGAATTAATTCACAATATCTGCGACTGACTGGACATTCACATTAGACTTTACTTTATCTTTTAGTAATAATGGTACGGTACCATTTGTAACCTAACTTTTAGTAACAGTCAAGGTTGGGACGGCACTTATTATGGCGGCTNATAATGGTACGGTACCATTTGTAACCTAACTTTTAGTAACAGTCAAGGTTGGGACGGCACTTATTATGGCGGCTCGAATCGGAATTCATGTTTCAACCGACATTTGTGCCGGGATTCTCATGTATTAAAAAAATAGAACCTCATTTATTATTATTACCATCCATTATTGACTCTGTTTGGTCTAATAATGAAGTAAAATGGGAATTTAAATTAGACCTTGGTAGTAAGAATTCTACTAAATAGTTCTAGTTTTTGAATGGAGCTGGAAGCCGGTGCAGTGTCTCCAATTTCTTATACGCAGTCTGATTATCTGAATTTGTATTAAAATGTTATGCTAGTTAAAATTATGTGAACTAAATTCAAATTACAAAGACCATATACCATTGACCCGAGTATTATATCACGCCATCATGTGCTCAACCGTCTTTACGTTTTATCTTATGATATTAAAATTTCAAATTTGTAAACTTTGAAAAACAAATACACCATTATTGATCAATTCCTTAAATTTATTAAATTTAAATAAAAAGACGTCGTCTTTACGGTAAATTGAGTTATGCCTTTTCAAATCCAATTATGATTATTGCTTCCAAATATCTATTAAAATATTTCAAAGCCTGAAATGTTTCTAAAAAGCATTTTTATGACGACTTTGTATGGCATAATTAAAGTGTTGTGCCTGACTGGAATAAAAGACAAAATCAAACAAGAAAACAGAAATGAACAGTCAAAAACCCCAAGATTTTATTTATTAATGAAATGTGCAATGACAACAACAACGGAGCTATTTTGGCGCCATTTGATTCCCTCTTCTCAATTTTGAATACCCTTTTATTTCTCATCCTCTTCGTCTTNGGAGCTATTTTGGCGCCATTTGATTCCCTCTTCTCAATTTTGAATACCCTTTTATTTCTCATCCTCTTCGTCTTATGAGCCACTAATATTGCTACTGGTGACATTACAATTAGAATTTTGAATTACTAATTAAATGATGACAACAATAAAATTCAAATCTGTCTGGTCTTCCAAATTTTAACAAAGAGATTTCTACCTTATTTTAAACTTTCTTTATTTTACAGGATAAAAATATAACNGGAGCTATTTTGGCGCCATTTGATTCCCTCTTCTCAATTTTGAATACCCTTTTATTTCTCATCCTCTTCGTCTTCTGAGCCACTAATATTGCTACTGGTGACATTACAATTAGAATTTTGAATTACTATTAAATGATGACAACAATAAAATTCAAATCTGTCTGGTCTTCCAAATTTTAACAAAGAGATTTCTACCTTATTTTAAACTTTCTTTATTTTACAGGATAAAAATATAACTCAAAACGTAGAAAGTGATTGTGAGATGCAGTGTATAAAAATTATTCCTCGTCATCTATGGAAAATATTCTTTTAATTCAACAGACGAATACCTTAGCAACGCCACCGTCACCATGATAATGACGACTCTTTATACTAATATATCTTGTTGATTCTTGAATTACATTTCTTTGAATATGTAGAAAAAATATAAATTTTATTCCTTTCATAATTATTAATCTAAAAAATTCAAAATTCTTTTACCAAATTATTAATTGAATCCCTACTGTCGTCAACTAGGAAGTCATGAGGAGACATGTGTACCAGAGCAGTGAGGAAATGGAATACCAAAGAAAGTTAATCAAACTGTATGCACAGGCTTGTTCTGCTGTAAGTTTGTTCAAACTAATTTCAATTACAATGGTTAAAAGTATTCATGTGTGGACAGATAATGTTATTTCCTAGTACCCGGACTTCCGACGAGATGAATTCTACAAGTACATGGCGAGGTCTCAGTTGTTGCATAAAGTGGGTGCAGCAATTGCTGAGGTGAAGTATCATACTGACTCAAGTGAAAGTCCTATTGACATGATCTACAGCATCTTGAATCCCAATGAAACAATCAGAGCAGATTTAGAAATCGCTAGAATCAAACGAATGCAACTATTAGAAAAGGTAATTCACCATTTACCCAATTCCCTCCGCTATAAGGCACACGTTACAAACAGAAATCACAGACTTGAAATATTTATGAGATTTATTATGTAAACCCGTCCCGTCCCGTCGTTTGNAACCCGTCCCGTCCGGTCGTTTGAGTTTTCAAAAGTCAACCCGTCCCGTCATGAAGGTTAATCCGTCCCATCCCGTCCCGTCTTTTTTATTTAAACTGTAGAATTCGGTTAAAGTACTGGAATCACACGTCGAACGTGCGGGAGCTTCCGCGCTGGGTTCCTACAATTTTTCATTGAAAAAAGTAAACGGTGCGCTGCGGTCGTCCTTTCCTCATTTCTGAATTATTCCTACAACTTCGTGAAAACAGGTGATAAAAATATACAGATTTTGGCATAGTCCTCTGGAATGGTTGCTCCAAGTAACCTTTACAAAAATGTTTTTCTAATCAAAAATTTTGATTAAAAAGATTTTTTTATCGCAGGACATTCTTTCATGGTCCTCTATTACTTTAATTCAGGCAGTTAGCACAAGCTTTAAAACTACGATTTTTCAATAACTTAATTTTTCCAAAATTCTTGAAAATTGTATTATTGTTATATTTCTGATTTTTTTTTCGATTTTTTAAAAAAATGCCCACCTAGTAAATCTAATTCAGAGCACTATACAAAAGACAACAATTTTTATCGCATTTTTTGCCGAACTTATGACCAGAATTCGGAACAGTCAAAAGAAACTTTGGCGCACCGTCCCATTAACTCCGCACGTATCGCGCGATAGGATATCTCTCCTATCACCGGCGTTTTTGCTCTCAAACTTTGTATTGGTAATGTAAATTTTTGTGTTTCAATGACTTTGTTCAGAATTGCAGGATGAACCGATAAATGTGAACAAATGCCTCCCAGTTGTCACTAAATTAATTACAAGGGTGACATAATCAAAAATCTCATAAGGCCTTGTGCTTTCAAATTGGGGGTCATAATTATATGAGCGAAAGGATATATGTCCTATCACTTGCGCTGTCGCCAATAATGTTGGTCATTTCAATTATAAAAAAATATAAACTCAAATCCCATGTCTTCCCGCAGCCCTCCCATGGGTTCCCGCAGCCCTCCCGTCGATTTCCGCTGCCCTCCCGTGGGTTCCCGAAGCTCTCCCGTAGGTTCTCGCAAAAGTTTCATGGTGTAATTATGGCATAAAATTGAGTTCAAAATGTTCGGCATAGATGAGAATTAGAGTAGTTTATAAGTGTTCGCCTTATAGCCGCAGGAATCCTAGAATCTTTCAGTACTGTTGCGAATTGTCTACAAAGATACTAGTAAATACTGGTGTATTTGGTTAATAATCTAATGAATATTTAATTCATACTGTCTCTCCACCAATGAAAAATATCCATTTCTATGACTTCTAGCTCCGAAAAGCTCACCAAGAAAATGAGAAGTTACAGAAAGAACTCAGTACTACGGAATCCGTCCCATCTCTGCTAGTTATTTTGAAACCAAAGTCAAAGAAAAAAAACAGAAACCCTGTGAATTTCTCAATTGCTACACCTATTGAACCAAAATTTACCAAACGACGAACAATGATGAGCCACAATTGAAATGAGCTCAAATGACATCTTCGCTTACAAAATTACCACTTCATAACAAGGCTTTCGTAATCAATTAACTGAAAGAAATTTATCAATAGAATATCCATATCAAGCAATATAAACAAAATTGATTTAACTTATTAAACGTTATTTCTAAAAGATTAGATGAAACAACATCTAAAATGTCAAAAGATCCTACTCTAGAACCGAACTTTCTCCATGTTCTGACGTGCAGGGTATTTGATGACATGATATTGCAAAGACTAAGGAAACCAGAATAAATGATGAATACTGGTTAAGTCTATTAATAATTCCAAGGTGTTTCGAACTTTCTTAGGTTTCTTTTAGGGAAGATTTAAGTGAAGGCTTCGATTTTCCCGAAAAATTCTAGATTTCTGTAATGTCATATATGCTAAATATCGAAAAAAATTTTAGTCACTTAAGAAGACTTTGTCCCCCTTGAGTTGTGATTGTTCTTCAAAATTTGTTGATAGATACAAGTAATGTTGTGTTAAACGATGTTTCATGCAAATCANGAGTTGTGATTGTTCTTCAAAATTTGTTGATAGATACAAGTAATGTTGTGTTAAACGATGTTTCATGCAAATCAGAAATTAAGGTTGGGTTTTATGATGAAAAAAAAAAGTCTAAAAACCTAGCAATGTCAGGTAAAATAAATCTTTTGCCCATAGTTTACATAACTTTCTTCATATAATTTTAATTTAATAACTTAATATAGTTTTTATTTAGGGTATAATAACAGCCGTTATTACAAACAAACAGATCGGAAGACTAATGTTCTTATAACAAGCTTTGACTGTAATAGCAAGCGGATAAAATAAAAATAAAATGGAGACTATAAGCTACAATATGATTCTTAAGTATTTTATAATTGAGTAAATTTGTTTGAAAATGTATTGATGTATGAATCAAGTAATAATATATAAAATTATATGAAATTATTTCCTAGTTCTCTACAATAATAGAGCCCATCGTCTTTAGGTTCTTGACCACAGAGTCCTCGTCCACAGAAGATGTCCCGGTAAAAATTGAAGTCTTGACGTTCCAAGTAATTATCAGGGAGATCGACACCTTCGCCAATGAAATAGTTCTCGTAGACTGACTCCAAAGGGTAGCATGGATAGCCAGGTCGGATGAGGCAGAGTTGAACTCCATTATGCTGGAACTCGTCAATTCCACAGAAGTATTTCCTAGGGATTCCATCAGGTGCATCTAAATAGCCGTTGGCGTATCCTCCACAGACGCAGACGCCCTCACCTATTTTCCCTGACCAGTCTGTGGAATTCGAACAACGAAATCCAGGACCATTCCAACAATCAGTATCAGTATCTGAAACAAAAATCAAACACTTTTCTGTCTAGAGTTGGATTATTTAGCAATGNGTATCTGAAACAAAAATCAAACACTTTTCTGTCTAGAGTTGGATTATTTAGCAATGAATGCTTATTCCGATTGTCACCTGACCAGTCCAGGTTGGACTGGTGGGCCAATCTCTTGTAGTTTGGTTAAACTGCTTGCAATGCCTACAATGCAATGTAACTTACCACAAGGATAATAACCTTCACATCCCCTAGAATTGATTGACCCAAGTGACATGAGTAATAACACAAATCTCAAAAGCACAATCTTAGACATGTTTTCCAACATCATTTTTTCTAATTTAATTAACAAAAAGTTTACTTGAACTGATATACAGGGTTCTTTATCAATTTTGGTACCCTAGCAACCATGGTTTCACATGACGTAATTTTTTTGTAACTATTTCCTGGCTTTACTTAAAAATTTAATCTTTTACGACATAATGCTATATGAAATCATAAGCGACATAATGCAACTGTGTTGACTTAACCTAAAATATTCACCTTATAAAATCAAACCTAAAATAATGGGCCAATTCCCGCAATTGTATNTTTCGGTTAATAATAGACAGCTGATAATTCCATCACAACTTTTCTAATATTTTCGTTCCCGTAAATTTTCTACTAATCTCAAAGTACTATGAGTCTTAATACTATCAGGCGCTCTATACAATTACGGGAATTGGCCCAATATTTTAAACGGAAGAGACTATTTATTGGCCCAANTCTTAATACTATCAGGCGCTCTATACAATTACGGGAATTGGCCCAATATTTTAAACGGAAGAGACTATTTATTGGCCCAAGCTCTTTTGAATGAATGAAGAATGAAAATGGCTGAAAATTTGGTTTAAGTCATCTCCTAAACTATTTTTTTTTGTTTTTCAGAGAAAGTATTGACAGTTTCAGATAGAGCATTCAAAAGTAGGATAGGAAGTAGGAAAAATCAAATCTATAAGAAGAGAAGTATTAATTTTTTGAGAATTTGAATGTTTAATAATAAAAGAAAATGTAAAGGACCCTGTACTCTTATAAAGCGAACCGATAACAAATAAATTGAAATCAACCTCCTCGTTAGAGCAACAATTTTACTTTATAGGTTAGAAATACTAATGAGTACACAAGCTCGTTATGACAATTAAAAANAGCTCTTTTGAATGAATGAAGAATGAAAATGGCTGAAAATTTGGTTTAAGTCATCTCCTAAACTATTTTTTTTTTGTTTTTCAGAGAAAGTATTGACAGTTTCAGATAGAGCATTCAAAAGTAGGATAGGAAGTAGAAAAAATCAAATCTATAAGAAGAGAAGTATTAATTTTTTGAGAATTTGAATTTTTATTAATAAAAGAAAATGTAAAGGACCCTGTACTCTTATAAAGCGAACCGATAACAAATAAATTGAAATCAACCTCCACGTTAGAGCAACAATTTTACTTTATAGGTTAGAAATACTAATGAGTACACAAGCTCGTTATGACAATTAAAAATGGAGTCCATGAAATTTTTTTATAGCCGATAAAAATAACAATATACAATACAGTTCATGCGAACAAATCAATATTCAATTTTGTGTTTAGTAATTGTAATAACAAGATTGTTGTTTACATCCACATTTATTATAACGAGATTTGATTGTTACAATGAGAATGTGAGTTATTCAATGAGAATTGAATTGGAATGAAATAATCTAATGAAATAGGGGTTTCCAATTCCAACCAGAGTTAAAAAAATTTAGATTTTTATATAAAATTCCAAAGGATTACATTTAAAAAAAATTAATCCGTTTTTTGGATTTTATATTTCGATTGTCAGAAATAGGAAAAAAAGATCTGAAATCTCATTATAAAAAATTATACTTAACTCTATTAATAGTACTGACATTCAAATGCTGACATTCTATCCAAATGTTTTTATATTGCTTGATTTATAAATTGAATTAAAACTATCACAAACTTTGTTTAAATTATCAATTTTTATCAACGAAAATTTTTTTGAANGCTTGATTTATAAATTGAATTAAAACTATCACAAACTTTGTTTAAATTATCAATTTTTATCAACGAAAATTTTTTTGAATTTGAAGAATTTATTAAGTTGCTTCAAATATTACTTTGTTATAATGTTAGGTTGAAAGTGTTAACGGTCTTTATTACTGCTAAATCAAAATTGAAGTTAAGAATAGAAATTTGAATGTAGTGTCAATACTGTAATTATAGCACCAAGTTCATCCTATTGAATAAAAAAAATAATAAATAAATAAATAAAAATAAATAAATAATAAGATAAAAATAAATAAATAAATACAAAAAAAAAAAAATAATAAAAAATAAAAAAAAAAATAAAATAAAACAAAAAAAATAAAAAAATAAAAAAAAATCATTCAGTTTTATTCTCGGATTTATATCTCATTTAAAATGAAATTTCGAAATTTCGAAAAGTTCNAATTGAATTGGAATGAAATAATCTAATGAAATAGGGGTTTCCAATTCCAACCAGAGTTAAAAAAATTTAGATTTGTATATAAAATTCCAAAGGATTACATTTAAAAAAAATTAATCCGTTTTTTTGGATTTTATATTTCGATTGTCAGAAATAGAAAAAAAAGATCTGAAATCTCATTATAAAAAATTATACTTAACTCTATTAATAGTACTGACATTCAAATGCTGACATTCTATCCAAATGTTTTTATATTGGTTGATTTATAAATTGAATTAAAACTTATCCCAAACTTTGTTTAAATTATCAATTTTTATCAACGAAAATTTTTTTGAATTTGAAGAATTTATTAAGTTGCTTCAAATATTACTTTGTTATAATGTTAGGTTGAAAGTGTTAACGGTCTTTATTACTGCTAAATCAAAATTGAAGTTAAGAATAGAAATTTGAATGTAGTGTCAATACTGTAATTATAGCACCAAGTTCATCCTATTGAATAAAAAAAATAATAAATAAATAAATAAAAATAAATAAATAATAAGATAAAAATAAATAAATAAATACAAAAAAAAAAAATAATAAAAAATAAAAAAAAAATAAAATAAAACAAAAAAAATAAAAAAATAAAAAAAATCATTCAGTTTTATTCTCGGATTTATATCTCATTTAAAATGAAATTTCGAAATTTCGAAAAGTTCAATTCTTTCGAGAGTAGAATAATTTTGAATTTCGCGCCAAATGCCTTTTCTGCCACAACATAGATTTTTGACGAGGGGTAAAAAGTAGGTTATCTCTCACCGTCGTCGTCGTCACTAAAAAAAACCCCGATGGTAAATTGTCGACAAAATATTGAATAAAATATAGCATTTTTTGACTCAACGATAAGAGTGGGATAAAATGAGGATCCGATATGAAATTATCGTGATGTTTAAAAAAAATTGTACAGAGCCCCTTTTTATGGTGATGGGCATAAGATATAAAGGGATAATATGCGTGAGTTATAATTTTTGACAGGGAGAAGAAGGAGGCGAAGAAGAGCATTCTGGATTTTTGTTTCGAGAAAAGGAGGGAAAACGGCAGAGAGTGAGGTTGTGAATTCTATGCTCGTGGTGCTTGGAGTCCTTGTCCTTTCATTCCCAAATCCCAAACTCCAAGCGTCACTTTCATACCCAGAACCATTATTTACGCTTTGTCCCGTCCACTGTCCAGTGCTCCGTTTCATCCATCATTGAATCTGGAGACTCCCGACTCCCAACACTTACATTCCCTAATTTACCAAATACCCATCGGTTTTGGAAAATGAAGACACGCGGCGGATCATCTGGTGGGTCTGAGAAGAGTAGTGACAAGTCAAAACAAGTTCTTCCTAAAGAAGTCAAAGGGAAACCTAAGAGTGGAAGATTTTGGAAGGAACCAAAGCAGAGGTAAGAAATTACTCATTAGTCATCACATAATCTTACAAACAACTAATTTTAGCTAATCTACTTTGAAAAAATTATTGGGTTCAATGTTCAATTATTAGAAATATTAGGGTTAGAATCCTTTCTAATTTTATTCTTACTTGTTAAATTGAACAGGGCTTCAACAATGGTAAAGTCTAAAAGTAAACCAGGTGTGAAGGCAGCTGAATGGCGTCAGACACGACGAAATGTAAAGGAAATTTCTAATTCTATCAAAGAGTCTATTCAAGGTGATTCTGTAGCGAGACGTGAGAGAGAGGAAGCCAACAAGCTACGACGAGAGGAGAACGCCAAAAAGTCAGAGGTCGTTCAAGTGGTAAGATTTTTGAAGAAATGATTGTTGAAATGATAAAAAATTTTCTTTTATACTTCACTTACGAAATTGTTTTATTTTTCATGTTAGATTCGGAACCCAAGTAAATTGAAGAGAATGAAGAAGAAACAACTTCGGAAAATAGAGAAGCGAGATACTTCGAAAATGGAGACAAAACGTCGACTCCGCAGCAACAGCTTGCCTGAAGGAGAGACAGCAGAATGAGTACATCTTTTCCAATACAGAATACTAAAAATTGAGTATTTATTATTAACCAGAGATAAGTTTATCGGTTAGTTAATGAAGCGCAAGTTATTGGATAAGGGTTTTCAATGGAAATATACTGAAATACTTTTGGTAATTTAATTATTAGATTAACTCTAATAAGCAATGAAATTTTCAAGTTCATTCTATATGCACCAATTATAGTTNGTAATTTAATTATTAGATTAACTCTAATAAGCAATGAAATTTTCAAGTTCATTCTATATGCACCAATTATAGTTCGGAGTGCTCAAAATTAACGAATAGCAAAGTTTATCAATCAATAAAGTGGATGCGTTAAGAAGTTACTTAATTCATTTTTGAAGAAATTTATTTTACCAACTCAATTAGTAAAATAGAGAAAAATATTTCATAAAAAATTAANTGAGTGCTCAAAATTAACGAATAGCAAAGTTTATCAATCAATAAAGTGGATGCGTTAAGAAGTTACTAATTCATTTTTGAAGAAATTTATTTTACCAACTCAATTAGTAAAATAGAGAAAAATATTTCATAAAAAATTAAGTAACAAATTGAATTTCATTGAGAAATTGAGCTTCAGCATAAACTTCAAAGATGAGAACTAATGACTCACATAATTTACAATCGTATTTAGTAACAGTAGAACAAATTCTGATTGTAGAAAACTTAGCTTCAATAATTAAAATAATCCTTAACTTTCGTCAATCTCAATGTCTGATTGAAGCAGCCATGTTGACAATCTCTCATAGAATCGTTGTTGAAGGGTTTTAACCTAATTGAGCAGAACTCAGTACTGTAGTCAGTCTGTTGTTCCACAGTCGAGAGTTGAAACTGGAAGCCCGTAGCATACCAAACCAGCATGCGTGAGGAATTGTGTTGCACCACTTCTCGCCAAACGAACGGAGTTTGCAATGCATCGTTCTCGAGGTCTCTCTTTCTCAGGCTTAAAGAAAGCTATCGTTGGGAGCTTGGATTTTTCACCAGGAGCCCAACGTTCTAAAAGCTCTAGAGTCACACGATCACACTCCAAGTCAGTCACTTCCCACAAAAATCCAACGGCACTAATGCTAAGGAAGAAAACTAGAGTCAATTTCAAAAAGTTTTGACTGAAAAAAAAAAGGTTTGATTTAGATTACCAAGTAGCAGAAAAAAGAGAATTGAGGATTGAAGTTGAGACAGATCTTGGACCATAGCTCTTGTAGCGAAGACTTGCACAGCCCATCAAGAGAGGAACAGCACGACAAGCAGTTCTTTGTATACGATGTTCTGGGAAGTAATTTGCCCCGCTTCCATGTCCACAGTACCTGGAAAAGAGAAAAGATTTGTTTTATTTAATTCAGACTATAGAAGCACTTCTGGTATTTTAACCCGACGAAACACATTCGTCCAGCTGCTGGCCAAACTTAGACGACGGTTTGGTCGATCTGGAGAATTTTTTTCTAAACGCTAAATCTGCTATCAAAATCTGAAAATTAGAGTTTGCACCACATATTCCCAGTATTTTCATTATTTCTTCTCGTTGGAATATAATCTGTAATTATGGTTCCAAAATTTTAAGTTAAGCTGGTTTTATGAATTTGAATTTTAGAAATATTTTTTGGGCCATAAATTCGTAAAATTGAACTAAACTATATTATTATAAGCCAATTATGCCCGCCCATTTTTAACTAATAAAAATTATTGTCCAGATCGTCCAATGAACGCAAATTTTAAGCCTCCAGATCGTCCGGCTGCTACAACCATGTATAGAAGTATAAACTAGAACTTACAAATAAATGTCTTTATCTTGGAGAAACCCCTGGACTTCATCATACGAAGGTATTTTATTTTTGATACCAGTCCAAGGGCTACTCAAGTAGGCAGAAAGTCGCTCTTCAACGGATTTCAATGTCCCATCTGGATTCAAAACATAGGCACATTCAGCCGGATCCAAGATTTCATTGTAATTTTTCTTCTTTATGTTCTGTAATACACTGAGAGTGTGAATCAGAGAAATGGAAGGAACACGTGAGACGGGAGTCGTCTTGAGACATCGCATGCATTCCCATGGGATTTGATCTAATTCCTGAGTAGAAATAAATGTCAAGGTGATGAGCTGTGGTGAAGCTCAAGTACAAATGTTAGAAATTACCTGATCCAGGACAAGAATTGTTGGAGATCGAGAAACAGATCTGACGTCAATTTCTGAGCCACATTTAGCAACGGCTGCAGCAACAGACTTCACAGTGCTTTCTGGCGTAGTAGTTTCAAAGAGATAACTAACAAGTTTAGCAAGATTTAACTTCAGACATTCCTCAAGCAAGTTGTAGTTTTCTATTAATTTATACAGCACAGCTTTTGCAGGCGGCTGAAATGTCATTCTAGTTTTTACTTCGAGACTAGCCAAGAGATCTGTAATTGATTTTGCTATCTTGTGATCCATAATATTTCCAGAAAACATGAAACCCCAAGGATAGATCCAATTTCCCTCCACGCTGTCCAACAGTGTCTGTAAATACAATTACAAAAGTAAGATTAAACTGTAAAGTGGGAACACCCTCTTTGAGATTATTAACCGCTAAACGCTTGTTGTGCTGTGCTCGTATATCCCAATATTTGCGACGGTTTCCCTTGAAATCTTCATTTATTGTTTTGTTCAACTTGATAATATTTGAAATCTCCTGGAGAATACTCATTTTAGACAAACCGGCCTCCAATTTTGGAGCAGGTCGAAATGTCACAAATGATTGACGAAATCCCTAAGAAATAACTTAAATTTATAATCACACTAAATTTATACTGGTACGAGTATGAAGGAAAGATCAAATTTACATCAACATTGACGAATGCAGAAATAAATATTGCAGGAGTTTCGATTTGGTCAATTGCAGTTGTTCCAAGTCTACTCTTGTGATGAAACAACTTAGTAATTTGGATAATGTTCCAATCTGAATATATAAAAAAAAAAGAAGATTAAACAGAACTCGAGACATTTTACTCATAATAATTATTCAGGAACCTTGGTTCACTCTATTTAAGTTGGATTCAAAACTTTCTTGAGTCTTCCCAAATGAGTCCATCTCTTTGGATTGAATTCTATAGAGTTCATCTTTCTTCGCTTCCTGCGGTGTCAATTGAGAAGGTGAGCGAAAATATTCGGTTTTACGACTAAAATGAATGGTAAACGATAATGAAGTAATACTTTTTCAATTATTCTTAGTTTAGAAATATTCGTAAGCATAAACCTTACTAGAAATGAGATGCATGCTTATCACGAATTTCTCGTCGTATCAAATGATCATGAGACTCACTCAGGTAGAAAATACACTTNTGAGATGCATGCTTATCACGAATTTCTCGTCGTATCAAATGATCATGAGACTCACTCAGGTAGAAAATACACTTTGAACGGTCCCCACTTTTCCACGCCGCTAATGCCATCATTTTGAATATGTCTAGTATAACAAAGAATTACAGTGCACTGCACACAGTTCGAGAAGGTTTACGAACATTTAGTTCCTTTTAGTTTACCTGGTACAACTGCACGGCAAGAAATATCCCGAAGTATAGANCAGGTTTACGAACATTTAGTTCCTTTTAGTTTACCTGGTACAACTGCACGGCAAGAAATATCCCGAAGTATAGAAAATTTTGATTCTAGATTGAGAAAATCCAAATTCATAAATCTTTTTACAGAATCTTCAAGTAGTTTAGCAGACTTTGCAGCTTCCAACTTGCGTAGTGTAGGACCTGCTAAATTCTTCCAAGTTTTGCAAATATTAGCAACAACCGGAATTGACAAATCCATAGATCCAACCCATTTGAAGTGGTTGACCAATCCACGCCAAGGATATGTTTCTGGGTCATCTTGGGACTGCTTCCCCGTGTGGGCTCGAATATGAGCCTGTTGTATAGAAGCGACTGAACGTGTGAATGTTATGTACTCTCCATTCATAACAAAGGATACTTTCTTTCTGCTTAAGTATAAACTCAGTTTTTTCTTCATCCTCCGCTGTAAGTTGTCAATACCCTGATACTTCTCCGAGTCCAAATGAATCTGATCCTCGTCGGAAAAAATTGTCATTCCAGTTTTCTTTTCCACAGTTTTCAACTGTCGTGGTGTTTTCTTTCTATTCACCTTGTGATNAAAAATTGTCATTCCAGTTTTCTTTTCCACAGTTTTCAACTGTCGTGGTGTTTTCTTTCTATTCACCTTGTGATATGTGGTGAAATTTTTTGGTCTAGTATTATTGTAAGCGGGAGGTAGATCAAGTTTTTTCACATAACGCTTTTGATTTACAGGAGTGGTTGTTTCAACGCTAGGCCGTTTACAGAAATCGTCCAGGTTGAAAGGTATTATGGGAATCTTTGGAAGAACGTCCACATGGGTGAAGGGATTCAGTCGAGCCTGACGCCTTGTTGTCCTTCCCTCCATTTTGAATTATGGAATAATTACGCAACGTTTCTGTAAGAAACTGTATAATATAGTTAAAAAGAATTATATGTTTTTGTGATATTTTGACTTTTAAGGCGCTCCAAGCTATAAAATTGAACGAGAGTCAAAATTAAACTATTACTAACTTTAGTCTAATTAAAGCATTCAGAAAATTTTTTATTAAACATTTCCTTCTTTTCGTCAATAAGTCATATTCATAATCTAATGAGGGAGTTTTACTTTACGATTGTCTAGATCAAGACTCGGCAGTTTGGGCTTGGCCTGTTGTTCACTCGGGCTCTTCTTTGAATATCTCAATGCGACAGGAGTATGAGAGAAACAGGTAACAGGAGTATAATTACAGTTTTGCTGTAAGGATGAACCCGAGCTCGAGCAGAGCCTTAAGGAGTATTTTCAGAAGAGTCCGAGCCAGAGCAGAGCCTAAGGGAATATATACAGAGCGTTATTTATTATAATGGTAATCGAGATCTTCATACGGAGACACGGAGAGTGACGCTAAGTTTGCTCTTCTGCTCAGCATTACCAAACTTAGCAGTACCGTCCTTATGAGAATATCAATTACAATTAACTGATATCCTCATTGAGCGAAGGTTAAGAAATTTTTTGAGGAGCCTTAAGCAATCGCAAACAAACCTTCGCTTCAGAGCCAGAGCCCAAGAGTAAAATACGTTTGGAGCAGGAGCCCAAAACCGACAAATTTTGGGAGTGGAGCCCAATGTAAAATGATGATATTTGGAACGAGCAATGTAAAAGACTGGGTACTTACTGGCGAGACTTACGACTTATTAAACCTTTATGCTGCTATGCTGCTGACTGACAATGACCATGACTATGACACTATCTTCTTGCTTTGTTGTTTGTTCTTATTCTTCAAGTATTACTAAATCACATTCACACAAACGAGAGTAATAGATTTATCAAAAATCAATAGATTAAACTAAGTTAGATTTATAAACGAAGAGCAAGCAACGGATTTTGAACTAGATTTACACTAAATTGGAGCCTCCTGGGTTCCCGCACTATTTAACACTACACAAAAGTTATGAGGGGATAATCAGAACGTTATAAAGATTCTTATCTTTATTTATTTAGAGAATATCTTTGATTATTTGAAGAATTTCTTAGTTTTTTTATGTGATTTAATCACATAAATAATTATAAATAAATCTCATTCAATGAAGTCTGGGTTTTTTACTATGACACTGGGTAAGATAATTCTCTTCAGTAATATTTTATTTCCTTTTTAATACAGCTCTGGAGAAATTTTTAGTCGAACGAAAACTTATTATTGGTCCGTGCTTTTTGTTGGAGAAAATCCTCTTTAGCAAAATTTTCAAATTTTTGTTTGATTTGGTAAGTTTTTCTATACTTTTCAATGCTGTTCCATAAGGAACCATCTAAATCAGTACAAATTTCACAATTTAAAAAAAAAATAAAAAAAAAATCTGTGAAAGGATTATCTACAAAAAAAAAAAAAAAAAAAAAAAAACGGGAAAAAAAANAAAAATTGTCATTCCAGTTTTCTTTTCCACAGTTTTCAACTGTCGTGGTGTTTTCTTTCTATTCACCTTGTGATGTGTGGTGAAATTTTTTGGTCTAGTATTATTGTAAGCGGGAGGTAGATCAAGTTTTTTCACATAACGCTTTTGATATACAGGAGTGGTTGTTTCAACGCTAGGCCGTTTACAGAAATCGTCCAGGTTGAAAGGTATTATGGGAATCTTTGGAAGAACGTCCACATGGGTGAAGGGATTCAGTCGAGCCTGACGCCTTGTTGTCCTTCCCTCCATTTTGAATTATGGAATAATTACGCAACGTTTCTGTAAGAAATTGTATAATATAGTTAAAAAGAATTATATGTTTTTGTGATATTTTGACTTTTAAGGCGCTCCAAGCTATAAAATTGAACGAGAGTCAAAATTAACTATTACTAACTTTAGTCTAATTAAAGCATTCAGAAAATTTTTTATTAAACATTTCCTTCTTTTCGTCAATAATCATATTCATAATCTAATGAGGGAGTTTTACTTTACGATTGTCTAGATCAAGACTCGGCAGTTTGGGCTTGGGCTGTTGTTCACTCGGGCTCTTCTTTGAATATCTCAATGCGACAGGAGTATGAGAGAAACAGGTAATAGGAGTATAATTACAGTTTTGCTGTAAGGATGAACCCGAGCTCGAGCAGAGCCTTAAGGAGTATTTTCAGAAGAGTCCGAGCCAGAGCAGAGCCTAAGGGAATATATACAGAGCGTTATTTATTATAATGGTAATCGAGATCTTATGCTATTGACACTGTAATAAATTACATTCAAATCAAATCAAATCAAATCATACGGAGACACGGAGAGTGACGCTAAGTTTGCTCTTCTGCTCAGCATTACCAAACTTAGCAGTACCGGCCTTATGAGAATATCAATTACAATTAACTGATATCCTCATTGAGCGAAGGTTAGGAAGTTTTTTGAGGAGCCTTAAGCAATCGCAAACAAACCTTCGCTTCAGAGCCAGAGCCCAAGAGTAAAATACGTTTGGAGCAGGAGCCCAAAACCGATAAATTTTGGGAGTGGAGCCCAATGTAAAATGATGATATTTGGAACGAGCAAAGTACAAGACTGGGTACTTACTGGCGAGACTTACGACTTATTAAACCTTTATGCTGCTATGCTGCTGACTGACAATGACCATGACTATGACACTATCTTCTTGCTTTGTTGTTTGTTCTTATTCTTCAAGTATTACTAAATCACATTCACACAAACGAGAGTATAGATTTATCAAAAATCAATAGATTAAACTAAGTTAGATTTATAAACGAAGAGCAAGCAACGGATTTTGAACTAGATTTACACTAATTGGAGCCTCCTGGGTTCCCGCGCTATTTAACACTACACAAAAGTTATGAGGGGAAAATCAGAACGTTATAAAGATTCTTATCTTTATTTATTTAGAGAATATCTTTGATTATTTGAAGAATTTCTTCGTTTTTTTATGTGATTTAATCACATAAATAATTATAAATAAATCTCATTCAATGAAGTCTGGGTTTTTTACTATGATACTGGGTAAGATAATTCTCTTCAGTAATATTTTATTTCCTTTTTAATACAGCTCTGGAGAAATTTTTAGTCGAACGAAAACTTATTATTGGCCCGTGCTTTTTGTTGGAGAAAATCCTCTTTAGCAAAATTTTCAAATTTTTTTTTGATTTGGTAAGTTTTTCTATACTTTTCAATGCTCTTCCATAAGGAACCATCTAAATCAGTACAAATTTCACAATTTAAAAAAAAAAATAAAAATAAAATCTGTGAAAGGATTATCTACAAAAAAAAAAAAAAAAAAAAAAAAAGCCAAAAAAAAAAACGGNCTATATTAAAAACGAAATGAAATGTTAAGAGAATTATCTGCTCCAATATCAGAGTTAAAAACCCAAATTTTATTGAATGGGAGTCATTTTCAGTTATTGATGTGATTAATTCAGACGAGAAACAAATAAAGGTCTCCAAGTAATCAAATCAAGTTAGATCTAACCAATTATCGAACTCAATATATAAATCAATTACGAAACTTCAATAGTCTTTAAATTTCTTTAGATGTTAGTTTGTTGCAGTTGGATAAAATTTTGTATGTAATGTTATGGTCTTCCTCTCATAACTTTTGTAGTATTAGTGCGGGAATCCAGATGGCTCCAATTAGTGTAAAAGTCCACTTCAAAATCGGCCACTTCCTTCGTTTCAAATCTAAAAGGTTACTTTTTACTCTTTTGTTTTGTTTTCTGTTTGTTGTGTAACGTAATGTAACGTAATGTGGTTCCTATAACGTTGAGAGAGAAGTGACTAAATAATAAGCGTAATCAAGGCTACCACCGCGAGTACGACCAACCAAGAACTTCTGGTATGTTGCTCACAAATATTCTACTCAAGAAGGCGAAAAGCAAGTAAGCTCATGCTCATGTCAAGTCATGTTCGTTCTATATCCATTCACGTGAAACTATAAACTATAAATAACATAATGTCATTTTCTATAAATTTTTATTATTGGAAGTTCTGGATTTTCAGAGAAATCGTGGTGCTTGTAGAAAGTATAGTGACTGGACACAGTTACTGTTGGATGAGGGAAAGGATAGCAGATAAAATCGAAGTTATAAGATTCGACCCATTTGGTAAGACGGTAATCGATCAGAGTCAAGATGACCCATTCGTACCCCGAATAGATTCTTGCAAACAGACTTACCCTCTGAAACAGAATTTTTNATAGACTTACCCTCTGAAACAGAAATTTTTTTTTACTAAAACCTCCAAATTAAAACTTAAGATGTAAATCAATGAAGGGAAGGTGTAAATAGTAAAGTANAGACTTACCCTCTGAAACAGAATTTTTTTTTTTACTAAAACCTCCAAATTAAAACTTAAGATGTAAATCAATGAAGGGAAGGTGTAAATAGTAAAGTAAAATTCATTTCTTTGGACGAGGAGACAGTAGATTTTTTTTTTTTAGTTTTAGTAAAAAGTTCTCCGAGAGTTTTTTTAGGGTTGGTCTATGTTATGTACGAAATCGGAGTAGGAATAGGTTATATTAATTTTTGTGCGTAATCGATGTGAGCTTGGCATTCTTATCTTGATTATTGTTGCAGTGAGACGGGACGTTGTATATAGGGAAGTGAAAAGAGCCAAATCTAGGAGATGATTCGACTTTCCGGTTCAAAACGTGTTTTGAATGACACTGTAGTTAGTATTCATAGTGCTTGCCAGACTTATGTGAATTTAATACCGAAAGGGATACATCTTCTACGAGAAATTCAGATGAATAGGTAAATAAAAGAAAATCCAACGTTAAATTAACGTTGATCACGATAATAATATTATACTTCTAGTGACAATATGGATTTGGTACAGTCAAATTGTGAAACGTTGGGTTCCCTTGTGAGGCATATGGTATTTCGATTTCGATTTTACAACCACGTTGTACTTTCTTCCCAAAAAGAATTGAGTCCGTCCTAACCATTTTTTCTCAAATGTGAAACAAAAACTTCTTGCAATTGGGGAGCACTGAGGTTAGGAAGGGCTCAATTATTTTTGGTTTGATAATAATTGTGTGAATCATTATGCAGTTTGTTTTCTAAAGGTGGANATAATTGTGTGAATCATTATGCAGTTTGTTTTCTAAAGGTGGAGATTGTTCAGAAGTTATTCGGCTATTCAGAACAATTGGAAAGTCTCTTTCAATTGAATAAGATGGAACCTGTACCATTCATTAGTTGGAATTATCAAAATTTTAGTTAGTACTGTCGGAATCATTGGANAATGTGAAACAAAAACTTCTTGCAATTGGGGAGCACTGAGGTTAGGAAGGGCTCAATTATTTTTGGTTTGATAAGAATTGTGTGAATCATTATGCAGTTTGTTTTCTAAAGGTGGAGATTGTTCAGAAGTTATTCGGCTATTCAGAACAACTGGAAAGTCTCTTTCAATTAAATAAGATGGAACCTGTACCATTCATTAGTTGGAATTATCAAAATTTTAGTTAGTACTGTCGGAATCATTGGAGAATCGGTGGTCAATCAGACCATACAATCCTAGGAATCAAATGTCGCCGTGGATGAGAATTTCTCTCCGGCTCATTCCTTAGCTAAACATTTGAAGTATTTTCGAATGAATATGACAACAACATTGTTGTTGAGATTTATGTTGAGATTTAAAACATAAAAAGTGGTGTAAAATTAGCGAGAAAATTATTTAAAATTTAAAAATGTTTAAAAACGTTGACAAACATACAAAGGGTGTAAAGATATTTCCGAGGTTTCAGTTTAGTTTTTTACTAGAAAACATTACAAAACTTGACTGGATTAATTCAAAGGAGTTCATTTTCAAATTGTAAGACATGCCACAGAACGGCGTGCACATTTATTTGTAAAATACATAATTGGAAAAATTGTAACTATTTTTTTTTTGTGAAAATCAAGTGAATTTTTGGAAACAATGGTGAGGTGATATTTGGCTTACAAATTTTATGAATTTTTTCAAAATTATATCTTAGTAATTATGATGATTCAGTCACAATTTGGTTTACAATTTGAATATGGACGTGCCTATATATAGGCTGAATCTGTATCTAAGACTTTTTTTGATTTTGGGAAAGATGCAAGTATTTATTTCAATGTTTTTTAACTTTAAAAGATTTTCACTAATTTCATAGAGCTTTTTAAGCCCTGAACATACAGTTTTCATGAGGTTAAAACTTATATGGTTATGCATTCCAAAATACTTCTTATGCTTACTTAGGAAGTGGACGTATCAAAATTCTCTTCCATGTCGTCGTCTTGTTTTCGGATATCGTGATCGCCCATGTGTTCCGACAATAACCCATTATATTTTCTCATCTTATTTTGTGTTTAGACTTCCTTTAATTTCTAGATATGCAGCAGAAATTTGTCANACCCATTATATTTTCTCATCTTATTTTGTGTTTAGACTTCCTTTAATTTCTAGATATGCAGCAGAAATTTGTCAAGTTTTTTGCAAACTTATTAATTTAAACTCGAATTTCAAGTTGCCGATTCCGAATCAGTGAAACTTTAAAGTTTTCGGTTTTTCAAAATCGGAAGAAGCTTTCCAAAAGGGGAATAGNAGGTTTTTTGCAAACTTATTAATTTAAACTCGAATTTCAAGTTCCGATTCCGAATCAGTGAAACTTTAAAGTTTTCGGTTTTTCAAAATCGGAAGAAGCTTTCCAAAAGGGGAATAGGTTTTCCAAAAACGGAAAAAGATTTATGCTCTCAGTTTATTGAAAAATTGAGAGAATTTGTATGTTTTGTGATTCTGGTTTCAATCATCTTTTGCAACAACGGAAACGGAATTCTACATGCTATATGCTGAACACATTTCTACAGCATAAAATTAAAATTTTAGTCAGCTTTTTTCCAGAGTAGTTATTATATTATTTGTCAACTTAAATGAGCAATTGAGAAAGTATCCCTGTTTATCTGATTTTTTTAAATCCTGAGAACAATTACACTTTTCTAATTCTCAAATTCGGAATTCGAACCTGAAACTGAACTTGAAAGGAGTCTAAACGTAGCTATACTATTTAGAAACTTCTGTCATTTTTTCTTTAATTAGGTGAAACTGCTAAGGAAATATATGAATCCTACAAAAAGGAAACTGACATAAGACTCAAAATAACACAGAATGTTCATAAGTGCAACCCTGATCAACTGAGTTTTTGTGTGATTAGTTGGACTCATGTTGTCTACTGTGTGAAGGATAGCAAGTTTCAAGCTATGCTATATGAGTGTGGTCTTAAATAAATTAAATTTTTATAAAACTAGCTTAGGTTTGTGAGTATTAATTTTTGCAATCA
The DNA here is from genome assembly GCA_002738285.1 of Holacanthella duospinosa. Classification (NCBI taxonomy): domain Eukaryota; kingdom Metazoa; phylum Arthropoda; class Collembola; order Poduromorpha; family Neanuridae; genus Holacanthella; species Holacanthella duospinosa. Next base: position 291,988 of record NIPM01000014.1, on the reverse strand, counting down.
ACTTCTCCGTATCGAATCGAAACAGTTACGGTTAAAATGCTGAAAAACCAGGTAACAATAAATACTTTACAACAGACATAATGAAAAGACTCATTATCATAAACTAATCAAATAGAAATATTTATTTAACTATAAGACTTTGTGAGCTAACTAGTTTCTGAGTTTCAATTGTGTAGTTTCTTTCGCCGTTGAAATTGCTGATGTATTTTGCCTTTCTATCAAAAATTTGAAAGTGGGTCTGGGATACCGAGTCCCATGGATTATGCTAAGTGCATCTCGAGCAGCCATCTCCTGTGCAATTTCCACCGTTTCTCCAGTCCCTACAATATTATGACTTCTTTATTCAGAAACAAATGATTATTTCAGCCATTTTAGCATTTTACAAATGTTACCGGTTCCAATTAATTTTTTCTCAGACGTGTAGAGACCAACAATAAAAACTGAGAGAAGTGTATTTTTCCCTGCTTGACGTAACAGCCGCGGTTCAATTGTTTCACCTTTAGAACTTAATATATCCGTTAGCATGGCCCACGGTTTCTGAACATCCCAGATTTCATTGATATCTTTATCACACAAGTGAGTTAGGACAAAATCTTCTATGAAAGTTTTAACTCTCTTTCTGCCTGAAGAATTTTGGATTGCTGAGATGACTCCACAGAAGACTCGACTCAGAGTCTCCTCAGTAGGTGGGATTTCCTAAAATATAAATATTTACGAACTTTCAATCAGAATATTATTAATTCAAATCATTCTTTCAAATTATCATGAGTTTACATTGCATTGGATGAGATCCTTTGTCCCAATTTGTGATGAAAAGTTAGAGAGAACAGAATCGGATGTAAGATAACCCTGAATAGCACTAGACATTACTTTAATTAAAAGTTTTTATATTCTCAAGGTTTCTAAATGAAAACTTCTCTTACTGTATTCCGGATTCTGGAAGACGAGGAAATTCACGGGCCAGAATTGCATTAAGATTAGACTTCAGAATTGTCATTCCTTCTTGCGACATGGACTCGTTATCTTTGAGGCTTAAGGTTTCGACATTAAGGTTCAATTCTTCTTGTCGAAGTCTTTCCTTCACTGCATAGGATTTCTCAACAAAAGCTTGTCTGAGAAGGTTACTGTCAAACTCTTCATTCAGTCTCTTTCCGAATGCAAACAACTCTGCATTATAGTTCCTGTAAAATAAATAAATAATTCCAGTACAAGTGACATAATATCTCCAAATATTCAACAGTAGGTAAACTTGAATTCGTCNTAAGTCTCTTTCCGAATGCAAACAACTCTGCATTATAGTTCCTGTAAAATAAATAAATAAATAATTCCAGTACAAGTGACATAATATCTCCAAATATTCAACAGTAGGTAAACTTGAATTCGTCTAACCATTCAAGAAAAGTATTTCGATGAGATGGTGGTTTTGGAATAGGGTTCTTTCTTTTCTCAATTTCTTTTCGGTAACGAAGGGCGTACAGCGTTGGTCTTACATGGTTGTGGATGCGCCTTATACCAGTATGACCTAAAGACAAGTAAAGATGATTACACACATTTTAACAAAAGGTACAATGGGAATCACTTTATTTTTTTTACCTAAGAGACCTAGTGTGACGTTGTACCTTGTTATGCGGATTCCAACATTAGCAAACTCCAACCACAAATGATACTTGTTCAACATTGACTCAAGAAATTGATCTCTAGACTGATACACTGATTACTGATGATAACGAAATATCAAATAATCTAAGGATCTCTACCTCTTACGATAGTCAAGATAACCCATTTTTATTCCTCACCGTTCCCTCACATAGACCGACCCTAGGCAAAAGCGTAAAATTTACTCTAAAACCTCTGTCTCTTTGTTCGTTCAACATGGGAGCTTTGGTTGTACAGACATTATTGTTAGATTTATTATTTTTTTATTTCTTTAGTTCGAATTTAGGGTGTTTAATTTTCAGTAAGTTTTTCAATCATTTATGACAATAGGTCTAAGTTACCATCGGGTTTCGCATTCAAGTCAGTTATTTCGACAATTTTAATTTTTCGTGAATTTTCAACCAGAGTCAGAATAATCGACTCCTAACGTTCGCGCATAGAAGATAAACCCTAGAATTCGGAAACAAAGAAAAAATTTTTTTCCAAATCATTTAGAAAACTTTTATTAAAGACATAACCTAAAACTAAAAAATTAAATAGACCTAGATAACTAACGGGAATGTTTGGAAAAGGTGATGCAGGTTTCTAGTAACAAATTTTTGTGGTTCCGAATGCTCGGGTTAGGTTACGGTTAAAAGTGGGTGTATTTTGATTTTGGTCAATCTTCACCAGGTTATAAATTTATTACAAATTTCTTCAGCGGGAATAAAATAACAAATAAAAGGCTCGAGTAGTAGGGGAGATGACAGAGGTTGTTGAATAATTGCTCATGAGTCTAGAAGCTAATAGATCTAGTAGGAAATTGTGTTGCCGATGTATTTGAATTAAAGACATTTTCCATATTTAGACAATAAATCTCTTGCTTCAACGAATTACAGTAACTTTAGATAATTAATTCAACTTGATAAATTACGTTATGGATAGTCTAAATTCAGTTTTGTTTAAATTCCAATCAATTTTCAGTCTTTCTTTATAATTACTTGTAACAATACTCAGAAAATATAGAAAATTCATTAGTGAGAAAGTCGACAATTATTTTGAAATAACCAAAGAGTATGTGAAATAGACTTCTACAATATATTCTTTGGCGTAGATGGGACAGACTTTTGTCTCATGACCTTTACGTGCAGAAAGTAGGGAACATACCAAGAAAATGATTTATTTGAAGAAACTGTGTCAATGTCTGAAAAGCTATTTTGAAAAGTAGAGATTAGTTTAGCATTTATCATTACTTTAGATATCTATTTAAAATACTTTGGTAATAGAAAATAACATTGGAAACATAGGCAACACTGCCTGGCTATAGAACTTGGAGTATACTTTTAAGAACCTCTACGATCTCCCTAACTGATTAGTGGAAGCGGAGAAATTCTTTTCAATGGTGACGAGCATTCATGGTTTAAAGCTTTAGGTGAGTCAAATCATTCTATTAGTTAACATTAGTGTTTAACGTTTCACCAGCATAGAATCTAATGTTTATTTGTCTACTGGGTGATGATGATTGGTTGATTGGTTTTACTTTAGAACGTGGATGATGTGATGAAGTAAGAGAGCCACAGTTGCAACAATTACCCATCGATCACGATTTTTTGATTTGATGATCCAAGAGAGCCGATCTCAAACTTTTGGTGGAACGATTGACATGTGCCGAACTCAATTTTAGATTGAAAGATCGAGCAATGTCGAAGCCAATCTCGATATTTTGATGAGAATGTCGATTAGATTCGACCAAAAGGCATGGGGGGGCGGGAGTACATTAGATTACTGAATTTTTAAAGTTTTTAAGATTTCTTCTTTCCACATAAGGCACAAATCAACCTCTACAAAAGTTATTCCAGTTCCAGATAGCTACAGGGAACAACTTTTTCCAATGACAGTTTTCTCTGAAGTCCTAAAGTAAGACAATTTTTGGGGAAACGTAGATGTTCACCTTGACATGTGAACTGATCGGGTCACTACACTACAGCCGAGAAAATGTCATAGAGAAAAGTTGTTCGAATTAGTATTATGGAACATTATAATTGTAGTGGTTACTTTGTCGCTTTATGACGAAAAAACTAGAAAATTACTTTTTCATTTTGCCCATAAACGGCGGCTAATTTGATCTACAGAAAGATCAAGTCTTGTCGCTCTATTTACCATTTATCATCTTACGTTGTGGTGGAGAATTATTTCGCCAATTATTTCGGGGAAAACGGGTGAAATTGGCGAAAGGCAATTTCAGCCGGCAGAAACTGTGTAGTTTAGAATCTAAATTTTAGAGAAGAAAAGGATGTTCGTATTTGCCAAAAATAGTCTATTGATTACTGTTATTTTTTTTTTGCAGGGATTACTTCGTTGTCGATTGCCATGAAGGTCACTGAAAACTTTGAAGACTCTTCCGGAATAATATTGTGTGAGCTATTCGTCGCCAGTATATGTATGTTTACCTTACCAGTTGGTTCATATTACGGTACCATACGGCTATGTAAGACATATTTAGAAGAGGTGACATGGAACAGAGATATTGTACTTGGAGTTTCAGCATCTATTATTACGGTTTGGCTAATAATTATCTTATATGTTTACCGAGCTTATCGAGACAATAGAAATGAAATTCCAAAGAGCAAAGAAGACTAAATTTTAATAAACTAAGATAAATGGATTAAATTAGGTATTACATTTGGAGTTGGACTATTTTGTTTGAAAGTGAGAATATAAGTTTTTATGTAAGAGGTCTTTTGCCTTAATCATTTTTGGTTACCTGTCTGCCTCTTGTATAAACGGTATGGTTCAATTTAGAATATTTTCGTTACTTGAATTTATTGAGAAACGTAGAGAAGATAATCCATACTAATTTTAATCTGTGTAAAACAGCAGGAATAAAAGTTGGTACAGTAAAGTTCGGCTATAGTGACTCCGGGTATAATAGAACTCCGGCTATAGCAAACCACACTGTCCGGTCATTGCCAAGCAAATGGGAGATTATGTGTTAAGTAGTCCGGCTATACTGAACTTCCGGCCTTAGTGAACCAAACCTACCGGTCCCCAGAGTCATTTTGTCCGGTTATAGTGAACACGCATGAAATATGTCTGAATTTCGCAATGAATTCTTCCTTATTCTTCTGTACCCATCTATGCACACGACTATGATGAAACCTCAAAGTGAGTTTTAGTTAACACAATGCAATTTAAAAGTCAAATCCAGCCACGAAACATTTTCGTTGTTGCTTAGAAGAACTCGATCTGGTGGGGAGAAATTCATGGAACGTGTCACTTTGTTATTTTACCCAAAAGAGACTAGATCCGAAAAGTAGAACCCAATTAGCGTAGCAATATTTCTAAACTCATGATGCTTTATTGTTCTTAACGCAAATAACAAAGCTTGGATGAATTCTTTAATTTTCTTTCAAATTTCCGTATTCAGTAGAAAATAAACTTACAGGAATCAAACCGAAAAGCCTTTTTGGTTGTGGACAGTTGTGATCCACCATTTCCAATTTAACACTTATTAGTCATCTCTTCCTACATTTTTATCATCCAGTACTTCTCTACATCGACGTAACTGAATTTGTAGTAAAATATTTGGATTTAATGAACAATTATTGAACTGTAGGGTCCGTTCACTATACGGATATAATGAATTCCGGCTATACTGAACCAATTCTGACGGTCACTATAACCGAACTTTACTGTATTTGCTTTGGTCGGTAAGTGACGTGAGGGAGATGAAAAATTCATATCAGAAAACTGTAAGAGTACAAATTTAATTAAATTTTTGCTGGTTTTTGCGCTGAATTTCTTGGTTAGGCTGATAATTTAGATCTGATACTTTCATTATGTTTGTACAGTAAATGGGACACTATAAAGGCTGGTTTTACTGTTGGTCCATGGAAACCAGTGTTTTGAATTTTAAAATGAACAAGTCTGAAAGTTGCACCCCACAGCTCCAGTGGGACATTCAAATTGTAACTTAGAAAACTCGATAAATCATGAGTTGACTTGAGATAGAGCAATCTGTCAACTTTAAATAAATCTTAGGGAATACACTCTTATCTTAGAATCACAATAAANAGCAATCTGTCAACTTTAAATAAATCTTAGGGAATACACTCTTATCTTAGAATCACAATAAAAACTCGTTATTATTGGCATCATCATAGTGTAGTAGTGTTGTATCATAATGTGTTGATAGACAATCAAAACGAAATATGACTAAGGAAAGTCGGTAACACAAAAAGTCCAATCTTCTATTGACGTTTCTAAAATTATAACCATTGGCTGGGAATTTTGAATATGTACAGACGAAAATTTTTAATTTCCGCTCATCAATTTCATTGCGTGGACCAGTTGTTGGAGTGAACTATTATATTGAATGATTAGTTATTTGTACATCATGTCTTAAGTGGCGGAAGCTTTAGGCGGCGGCACGCAGTCCAACTTGTACCGTATTTGGGAGGACGTGAAGACAATGACTGGTTCGGGAGTTGGGATTGGGATACAGTGTAGCCATGACATGATTGAATCCCTGAATCGCCTTATTGCAATTTTTACGAAATCTTTCAACCCCGAATCCTTCAATCGCCCTTCGAAATCCATATATCTGAGAGTCAACTTGAGCATGTCGGCGAGCCAGAGTTTGCCATCTGTTCTCTGGGTTAATCGTATACAAGACTTTTTCAAATATTCCCTACGAAATAGCAGAAAGGAAACCAATTAAATTTTTGTGAAAACTTCTCCTAATTTCTGTGTTTGATTACCATAACACGCGTGTACCCCACATTTCGAGTATAAGTTTCTATGGTTTTCTCCTTGGGGTTGACATAAGAATCTTCAATTATGGATACGATTGCAGTCTTTACAAAGCGCTCGCCCCATTTCGGAACTGAATTGGTCTTGGTAATAAATCTTCGAGTGTACAAGGAATCGCCTTGGATTTCACGATGAATCGTGTCTTCTGATAAGACGTGAGAACTGAAATGTAAAGACAAGAGAAGCATTATGAACAATAATTCAAAACTTAGTCTACATCGCAATGATGGTTCTACCTGTACGGATTTGGATATCTTCTCCAGAAAGCTTTAGCAACTTGGTCCCATGAGTAATTAAATATATTGGATACTTCGTAGTATTTCATGTTGGACAATGGAATTTGTTGGGAATTAGTGGAATTAAATAAGTCAACTTGTCAGGCCTTTCTTCTTGATGAAACCCTAAGTAAAACCATAACTTTTAGTTTACGTAGCCCAGCACAGGCATTCAACAACCTCGAGATGAAATACAGAAATTTTTTTTTNACCATAACTTTTAGTTTACGTAGCCCAGCACAGGCATTCAACAACCTCGAGATGAAATACAGAAATTTTTTTTTTACTCTATTTGGCAGGAAGAAAAAAACCGACGTCAAAATACCAGCCTTTTCACCTATTTTTCTAACNTTTTTTTTTACTCTATTTGGCAGGAAGAAAAAAACCGACGTCAAAATACCAGCCTTTTCACCTATTTTTCTAACCCATAGAATAATCCGAATAAATGCTTGAAAAACTTTTACTAAAAACAAATCGAAACCGTCTCTTTGTTGTAAGGTTAGGAGAGATTTGTTTTTCGAACATTTCCTTAGTTTAGTGTAGATCTTCAGTTTGAGTTTAGGTTTTTAAGTAAATACTTTAGTAAAAGTTTCTGAGTGCTGGGTTATTCCATGGATTGGGCTGGATGAAAAGTCGGGTATTTTATCTAGTAAAAAAAATGATCAAAAAAATTCGTTTTCATAACTCGTTTATATAAGGTGTATCGTCGGACGGAGTCTTACTCCTATCGGCTTCTCATTATTGCATCTTTACGTTCAACACTGCGTCATCCGACTATAACACATTTCAATTAAAAAGAGGATCTGCTCTGGGCATTATGTCTTAATCAACTAATATTTATCTAAAAAGAACAGGGTGATTAGATTAAGGAGTTTGTTATTCAGTATTGAGTTCAACTCTCACCTTAGCGAAGAAAGCGTCGAAAGTTATCAAGCCGAAAGGTCACGAAGACAAATTAGAGTTCGTTGATAATTTTCTTGGTCGTTTTATTTCTAGGATTCGCTTGATCTGTAGTTTACAATAAGAAATATGTGGAAGTTACAAAACATAAAAGTCTGTCGTTGTCTGGAGAGCAACGAAACATGAAGTGATTCAATAATTTTAAAACTTGAATGAAACCCACTACTATAACCACATGCTTCTTTCTTCAAAACCACTCTCTACGTCACCACAAACACACAAACTGTTGCTTAGTAAAAATCACAACATATTTCCTCAACTATTCCAAGTTTACTTCAGAAAACTTATACTATTTCCATACTTTTTAAACATATTCAACAAAATTCGTCCAACTTTAACCTACTGATATGGCCAAAAACAAAAANTATTTCCATACTTTTTAAACATATTCAACAAAATTCGTCCAACTTTAACCTACTGATATGGCCAAAAACAAAAACTTAATACATTCATGTTTGCGTTAGTAAACTGCATAGGTCAGCTGTTATAAGCAGTGATGGGCAGCCCAACCAATCCCAACCGGTTGGGTTGGGATTTGGTTGGGTTGGGTTGGGATACGAAGCGTTGAAAGAGATTTTAAGTTGGGTTGGGTTGGGTTGGGAAGACTTTAAAAAATTCGGAAGTTGGGTTGGGTTGGGGAGACTTTAAAAATTTCGAAGTTGGGTTGGGTTGGGATANAAAAATTCGGAAGTTGGGTTGGGTTGGGGAGACTTTAAAAATTTCGAAGTTGGGTTGGGTTGGGATAAGCGCTTGCGATGCCCATCACCATTGATGGGCCGTTCAAACAATCCTAACCGGTTCACCATGGCTGATTCAACATAAAATATATTCAGCCTTTAAAAAAAATACTCGCCAGGATTTTTGTTAACATGAGTCAGGGACAGTCATGTCTATTTACAGCCCCGTATAAANTATTTCCATACTTTTTAAACATATTCAACAAAATTCGTCCAACTTTAACCTACTGATATGGCCAAAAACAAAAATTTAATACATTCATGTTTGCGTTAGTAAACTGCATAGGTCAGCTGTTATAAGCAGTGATGGGCAGCCCAACCAATCCCAACCGGTTGGGTTGGGTTGGGATACGAAGCGTTGAAAGACATTTTAAGTTGGGTTGGGTTGGGTTGGGAAGACTTTAAAAAATTCGGAAGTTGGGTTGGGTTGGGTTGGGGAGACTTTAAAAAATTCGGAAGTTGGGTTGGGTTGGGTTGGGGAGACTTTAAAAATTTCGAAGTTGGGTTGGGTTGGGATAGGCGCTTGCGATGCACATCACCATTGATGGGCCGTCCAAACAATCCTAACCGGTTCACTATGGCTGATTCAACATAAAATATATTCAGCCTTTAAAAAAAAATACTCGCCAGGATTTTTGTTAATATGCAGTCAGGGACAGTCATGTCTATTTACAGCCCCGTATAAACAAAAAACTATAACGTATAAACTTTGGACCCTTGTCCCCTGCTCCCCTCCTTTCATAAATTTTTAGTTTTTATTACTCCTACCATAACCCCTTACGCTATACCATATCGAGCTTTCAATTTTAAAAATACTCGGGCCAAAATTTTTTTTCAGTCCCAGGTTTGTCACACTTGCTCTGCATAATTATATGATGAACCCTGACTGCTTTTATTACTTAGCCTTAAATAAACCTTACTTTAAGTTGGGTTGGGGAGTCTTTAAAAAATTCTGAAGTTGGGTTGGGTTGGGTTGGGTTGGAGAGACTTTAAAAAATTCTGAAGTTGGGTTGGGTTGGGTTTGGGGAGACTTTAAAAAATTCTGAAGTTGGGTTGGGTTGGGGACTTTAAAAATTTCTGAAGTTGGGTTGGGTTGGGATAGGCGCTTGGGTTGCCCATCACTGGTTATAAGTACACATTTTTGTTTTTTTTTTGGCTTTGGTCATTTGGGTAACTCCATTTTCACTGATGATTTTAATAATAACCCAAATTTATTTCGCATGTGCCCAGCTAAGCACGCAGGTCAAACAGTGGCGTGCCTGAATTCGAGACCAACCACAAAAGATTTTTTTTTTNTGTGCCCAGCTAAGCACGCAGGTCAAACAGTGGCGTGCCTGAATTCGAGACCAACCACAAAAGATTTTTTTTTTTTCAGAATTTCAGGACATGCGCAGAAAAAAAAACACTTTATTAGAAAAAGATCATTTGTTCTTGGANTTTTTTTTTTCAGAATTTCAGGACATGCGCAGAAAAAAAAACACTTTATTAGAAAAAGATCATTTGTTCTTGGAAACCATGAAAATTCAATATGAAAAAGAAGAAAAATGACATTTGATATTTTTGGGAACTCGTAGGATTGTAATTTTAAGTACGTGTAAAAATAGAACACGATTCAAACGTAATTATTCACTACTAATACTAACAGCTAGCAATGTTAATGGTAAACTAATGATTTAATGAGATGGTGAACTTGAATTCCGCCTGACATAACCTGTTGAGTCACATGAATTAGTTTGCAGACTCACATGCATCCACCCAATCATTGTAGACGTCCACTGCTTCAGACAAATAATTGATTTGAGTCTGGAAACACTCCATACAAACTCGACACGTGATTCGGCCTGTATTCCTCGTTTTGTCTCTGATATAATACAACAAATTTAGTTTGTTTGATTAAAATGACTTATTTTACAAGTTTTTAGAAAATATACCTTTGGAAAGGGATTGTGAGCTACTTTAATGTAATTAAGGAGCACTATATACTCTCTACCTTTGGCGAAAAAATTAGCCCCGTAGAACTTTGGGAAGGCGCAATTCTCAACTTCCAAATATTTCAGTATTGGTAAAGGAGAAATCCTTTGAAAGTCAAAGTGCCTTCTGGATGAAGTAAGAGGCTATTTTTTTGCACTTGTGTAGATGGTACATGTTAGGTTAACCGCCATAAATACTGTATAATAAAAGCAATAGTTAAAATTAAGGGGCAATTTATACCACGATGCTGTGAAATTTTCTATTCCGAAATTTTAAGGATCAGTTTGGCCTAAAATTTGAACTCAAAATTTTCGGGGTGACGATAACAAGTGACATGCTATCCATCCAGGTGTGTACCACAGACTTACCAGTTAGAGTGAGGAAATGCCAATGGCCAATTATAATGGTTGGAGCAACAACTACTCTGTTAGTCTGACTAAGGTTTTTGACATCTTAAGTAAAATGCATGATCGTAAATAGGTTACTTACATCTTAACATCACAACTCCTCTCGTGATTACAGAATGGACAGTTGAATTGTGTCTCCAGTGGTACTATGGACTTCACTTTTGCAGGTGGCTTCCTTTTGCTTTTCTTTTTTCCCATTGTTTTAGAAGCACCGCTGCGCTGGACTGGAAATTATCTGAGTATGAGAATACCCTGGTCTCGTTTATAATAAAAGAATTATTCGAGAAACTGAATACTGTAATCGTCCTGTAAATAAATTATAGAAAATTTTTAAGTACAGCCGAGGAAGTAATTAATAAACAAGACGATATTTACCTGTCCAAAACACAAGTTTCAAAATCTTATCACATGTACATGAGAGAGCGCTTTGTAAATATTTTGATTCAAAGTTATGCTGCTTGCCCTTACCTCTGACTTAATTGAGAATTTGGTAGTAGCGCTAAGTTTGGTCTAAAGGAAACGATCGTTGAGGCTGACTTTTACTTTTCCGGCACATATTCCTCTACAACACTAACTAACTAGCACTAACACTAAATAACTAACTAAATAACCAGTGTTAGTGTTAGTTAGTTAGTGTTACTGTTGTTAGTTAGGGTGTTACTGTTGGTTAGTTAGGTTGTTAGGTTGTNTCGCGCTAAGTTTGGTCTAAAGGAAACGATCGTTGATACTAAATTATCTAATTGTCAATAAGACACCAAGACACAAAAGTTATTAGATCGAAACGATTAGACGATTAGTTACGAAACGANATCGTTGATACTAAATCATCTAATTGTCAATAAGACACCAAGACACAAAAGTTATTAGATCGAAACGATTAGACGATTAGTTACGAAACGAGACTAGTGTATTACAGAGAGAAAACCAATAATAAACACCAAATTCCAAAAGACCAAAACAAATACTGCGAATCAAGATATCCGACTCTTACCCGTAGTTGGAGTGTAACATGGATCAATCTTATGCACAGGTGTCACTTCGAACCACCGCTACCGCTATCATTGTCAGCGCTACCGCTACCGCTATCGTAACTTTGAGAAAAAATTTTCTTGCTACCGATACCGCTACTTTGACAAAAAAATTTCCACTACAGCCACGGCTACTTTGACAAAAAATATTCCCGCTGCCGCTATTGTTACTATGTTCCGTGCTTCCTCTAGTTTGAGAAAAATTTTACCCGTTGCCGTCACCAAAGTACGCATTACCGCCAATTTGTAAAAAAAAATCCATCTATCAAAGCAGATGCCAAGTTAACAAAAACCGTTTCGCCTTCGAAAGTCCTTATTGTCACTTTCTTTGAAAATGTTTTTACCACTACCGCAAAAATTTAAGAATTTATGAATTACGGAAGTTTGAACTGCTTGATGTGATGTGTATTTTTGGAATTCGTACACCTTTAAAAAAATGGTCATATTCTTGTAAAACTAAACTAAATTCAATTAAACAAAAACAAGCGTAATAAATATGATAAAGAACTATGCATGAGAAAAGTCGATTATAATGTAAATGCTAGTGAAAGTTGGCTAAAAAACTTAGCCCTTCCGCTACTGATGCTACCGCTACCAAACACTTCGCTACCGCATAATTGAAAAAAAAAAAACATTTCCCTGCAACCGCTACTATGGTCTGCGCTACCGCTACCGCTCCCGCTACTTTGATAAAAAAATTTCCACCTACCGCTACCGCTTCCGCTATCAAAAGTAGAGGCGCTACCAAAAGTGTCAACTGTGATCCTTATGACAACGGAGTGAACGCTTAACTTTTTAGTCCCAACCAACCTAAGCTTTCCGATAGTGTGTCTTTGGGTCGATTTATGTTTGTAATAATTTTGGGTATGAGTCGGGTATCTTGACTCGCAAAGAATTGATTGGATACTGGAAATAATGAATGAATGCGGTAACGAACTTCATGAATATTAGCAGTCAGAGAGAGGTTAGCTATTTTTCACGTACCACTTCGGTTTATTGTTTCGTATGAATTCAGATTTCTGGAATTCAATTTTGATCTCGAACGCGAAATACTTATACTTCCACTTACTAAGGGACCGACTCGGTCAATCCCTTGATCTCTACGGGTAAGTAAGTGTCACATACGGATATAGAAGTCCCTGTCAAATTTTTATAAAATCTAAGGTTGGATTTAGGTAACAGTTGCTGATGGTCTTTTTAACGCTAATTCTACCTTACCTACTCCTTTATAATCATTCTTATTCTAATGTATTACCTAAGTATTTTTCAACCACGGTACAGTGACGATGAGGAAACCCGCAATGAAAACATAACATTGAGTTACAATACGAAATATATTTTATTTACTCATCAGACTCAACAGAGGTACAATAATTGTCCAAAATACAAAATAAAATAATTTCCCAAAGAAATAAGAGTTCTTAATTTCAATAAAAAGTAAAGAATTTACTTAATTTATGATACACGAAAGTTGTACTACGATTACAATAAGACTCTTTAGTAAAAGTTTCTCAATAGAAATCCATTGTAGAGGTTATTCCAAAATTTTCTTACCTATCCCGCTGGAGTTATCGTATCATGTAAAGTGAAAGGAATTATTACAGTGTACTTCGGTTATTAGAATATTACATATAAGACCAACTCGCTTATTAGACTAAAATATTTTTGTATGGTTGGAATAAATGAAAAATATTTTGAATGTAAGTTGAAGGCGTTATAAAGACCTGGATTTTTCTACTGCCAAATAACTTAAAATATCATTTTATAATCGAAGTGAACTGTATTACTTATTCAAATTACATTATTCTTTTTTCTTGTCTTCGTTTAACAACTTGGACTAATAGTAAGCGGGGAGTGGGTTTGAGAATTTTGTAATTCCCTGTACAGCTTCGAGCAGTGCCGTAGTCAATCCATCTTTAAACTTTAACGTTCATCACTTAAAAGTTAGAAATGGTTCTTATGATTAGAAAGTGGAAAGTGAGTACTTAATAGTAGCTATTCGTATGTAATTAAACGTAACTTAAGTGAGATTTCTTTTCATCAAATCTGTCAACTTTTGTCTCAATTTCCATTTTAATCTACTAAGACAATCTCACAATTTGTAATTAAACTGAGACAGTGCTCAAAGTTACAATAAAGCTTGTGCGGAATTATAAAATTAAATACAAATTATCTCCAATCATCCAATTCATCTAAACTTATAATAAAAAGCTTTTGTTCTTATTTTATTGTTATCACAAGATCACTTTCCTAATCACCTTCAATACTTACATTGTACATAATTTCAAAGTCATAATTATTACCTACATCTTGCATTAGTACCTCAGGAGATTTATTAAACTTTTGCACCAAACTTATTAATCACCTTAGACATAATTAGAACATTCCAATCACCCAAAACTTACTTAAGGGTAAAAAGAGAAGAGATTAAAGTTTAGGAAATCAGTTTGTTAGAGATATTATTCTGTTAAATTTGACTCACTTAAGTCTTAATGTGTTAAGACATTTATTAAAATTTAGTTAGTAAATCACATCAGAAATTAAATTATCTGGATCCATCGTTCTAATTTCGGAATGTGTTATGTGGACTAGAAAACATTTTCAGGTAATACGAGTACTTTGTACACCATTGATTAAGCTAATAATGAGTATTTAAGACAAATTCAGGTTATGGACACTCTTTTGAAGACTTAGTTTTGTCATTATCGATTCATTGTTTACTGGTTAATTGTTAAATTTGAGGGCTATAAGAAGGTCCTGACTCCTGAGACACCGAGGGACTTTTAGCTTCTGTTAGTTTCTAATTTGCAAGGACAACAAAAAAAAATGCAAAAAAAAAAAAATAAATAAAAAAAAAAAAAAAAAAAATTTTTAATTAAAATTAATTAAAAATTTTTAACTCTAAGTTTGCTATAATTAACAGTGTTCTTATCATTATGTTATACATATTAATTAAGCTAGCTATTCTGTACAATCATGAAATTTGTATGGGAAAATAAAAATTCTTTAATAATTGAGAAAGTCAAGATTAAATGGGTCGTATTTTATACTATTTTTCCATACAATGTTTACGACTGGACTGAAAAACTCGCTCATTTATAAAAGAAAATGGCTACCATTCGAAGTAGTGAGTGTAATATTAGGTTTGCATTCAGTAGTTTTATGATTATAATCCTGACTCAGACTAGGAGTCATCTTGAATCCGCGTGGTTGGGGTATTTTGTGTAATAAGGTAATGCTTAGAAATGGCCTAGAGTTGTCTTTGCTTTTCCTTTCATTATTTTTTGAATTTCTAATTTCTTTTATCTTAACGAATTAAAGACGCTTCATGATTTTTGAAACAGGTTCTTTCCATTCAAGTTTCGTTAGTTATTCTCCTGAGGTTCTGCTAATTGAGTCTGCAAATATGGGAAATCATAAGTTGAAAAAATACATTTTAATGAAATTAGTGCAGAGAAAGCAAAAATTTAAAAGCAAAATAGTGCAAAAAAAAAANATTGAGTCTGCAAATATGGGAAATCATAAGTTGAAAAAATACATTTTAATGAAATTAGTGCAGAGAAAGCAAAAATTTAAAAGCAAAATAGTGCAAAAAAAAAATGGCGCCATTGAAGTCATTTGTAATGTTTTGTCGAGATCCAGCTTATGCAGTAGACAACCAGGGATGAAAAGTAAAAGTGCAACAAAAAAAAAATAATAATAATAAATACATTTGGTTGTCCTTGCTAATTTGATTTACTTGTCAATCCTGCCTAATCTCAATGGTTGTGGAACATTGGTTAGGCACCTACCGATTGACATTGGAGACATTGACCTTAGAGATTTTTAGAAAGTCCTTGTGACTAGATTAACATTGATATGATTGAGTATGTATGCAAGAGTTAGATAAATTAAAATGGGTGTATCTCAGGTCTAATTGAAGTTCTTTTTTAAATTAGTGGAAGTCTGAGACTCGTTCACGAAGATGATGATGTTGGTAGTGAGAGTTTGAAGGGTCATTATTACCATCACTGTCATCTCCAAGGGACGAAAGGAAGATTGGGATAACTTGTGGCTGGGCTTTCTTTTCTCTTCGACATATACATCGACAGATGATTTTCTTAAATGCAGCTCGGAAGTCACGATTGAAATACTAAAATATAAATTTAAAAAAATGTATCTAATTCTTTTGATTAATTCAAATTAAAAGAAAACGAACCGCATAAATACATGGGTTGAGAGCACTGTTGACATAACCAAGCCAAAAGAAGACCGAAAATAGAAGTGGTGGGATACACTTCTCACAGAAAGCTCTCCATACATACATGATGAAGAAAGGGAGCCAACATACAATGAANAGTGGTGGGATACACTTCTCACAGAAAGCTCTCCATACATACATGATGAAGAAAGGGAGCCAACATACAATGAACCCACCGACGATAATCCCTACAAAGTAATAAAAAATGTTTTGGTTAATTTAATTAGAATTTCATGATTTCCAGTTAAAGTAATGGAAAAATCTGTGCTATTCCATTTTAAGAGACTTTANAAGTAATAAAAAATGTTTTGGTTAATTTAATTAGAATTTCATGATTTCCAGTTAAAGTAATGGAAAAATCTGTGCTATTCCATTTTAAGAGACTTTATAGCTAAAGTAAAGGCAGCGGGTGTAAATTCTATTTTCAACAACCCAAAATATTAGAGGTTGTTTGGCTCATTTTGAACTTAAGAAAACCTAACTTATTTCTTACGTATAGTATAGAAATAGCAGAGAGCATTGACACACACTACCTCGCACTCTTTACCCATTTTATTTCACAAGGTTTTATTATCGACCTCTCAAAATCTGAGCACAAGATAAAAAATAAATGGCTTCTTTTCATATTTTTTATAAGACCAAACTCGTCTTATATCTATTTTAAAATCATACGCTTATAACTTCTGAATTTTGTGACTACAGAGGAATATATATAAATTTTTTTTACCGAAGTTGACTGTAGTTTGGAGGAATTTTAAATATTTAAATGTGGTCAATTTAGTGTACTTTTTATTATCAGATTTATAGAACCTTCCGACAAATTCACTTTCATTTATTCACATAATTGACTCAAGTTTAGTTGAGAGTGTTTGAATTTTCATCAAATTCAACAAACTCTTTTATCCATGTGAAAGTAAAGTCACTTTGTTGAAAACAAATTTGGGGAAGTTAATAAATAATAATAGAGCAGGCATAATTTGAAATATAAACATTTGAGTAGTGATAATAATGATTGGTTAAATTCACCAAAAAAAGTGACACTGTTTTGTGTGATCGTGAGTTAGTTCACTTTTACTGATTTTAGTGAAAAGTTGGAAAGGATTACCTGGATCATTCGCTAATATAATTTTCTTGACAGNTTCACTTTTACTGATTTTAGTGAAAAGTTGGAAAGGATTACCTGGATCATTCGCTAATATAATTTTCTTGACAGGTGAAATAAAAATTTGAGTCTGATTTTTTTCTCTTCTATTTTGACTTCCGGTAACAGGGAGTGTATGAAGGTGATGGTAAAGGAAATGTTATATTAAGGTTGTTTGTTATTACTTTAGTGGGTTTAGATGAATATTAAGGACTAACTGATCCATCCCTATCATTTCCTGTAGAAAGTATTAGGTAAATCTAAAAACTCAAAGTCATGGATCCATTGAGAGAGAAAGTACTGTATGCATGTGTCAGATATGATTCCAACTAACATAGGTTTATAACGATATTCGACAGAATTGTGTAGAATGAAAAGTAGTTGGGATATTTTCCTTATCAGGTCTACTACCGTAGTCAGTAGACCTCCTTTTCCTATCACAGAAAACCTTTACATTATATAACACAAGAGTAAGAAATTTTTGAAAATTTTTATCACGTACCAAGTGTTTTTGCTGCCTTGGTTTCCATACGGAATCGTTTCACTTGAACCTTAATGTTCCGCCTTCCCATTTTGGAAATGAGTTTAGGTTTTGGATCTTCTGTCGAACTTGAGCTGAGTGTCTCGTACTTGACTGTTGCACAGAGTGTGGGGGAGGGCGAAGGTGTCGAAGACTCGGAATCACTCCCACCATGGACGAGACGACGACCACTTCCATCTGTGACAGGGAGACTTAGAGAGTCAAGTTGGTGAGACGGTGAGCCAGTAATTGAGCCTCCAGCAGGAGAAGTCGACAGAACTGGTCGTCGAGAGCCTGTAGAGTGGTTGTTCACAGAGAAAGTGTTGTTCCGCGGTCGGTACGATGTCGCTCGCTTTCCAACTAACATACAAAAAAAAANGTTGTTCACAGAGAAAGTGTTGTTCCGCGGTCGGTACGATGTCGCTCGCTTTCCAACTAACATACAAAAAAAAAAGTGTGTGGTTGTATAAAAGTCCTTTACTTACTAGCTTAGAGGTTAAGTCCAACGTGTAAAAAATNCAAAAAAAAAGTGTGTGGTTGTATAAAAGTCCTTTACTTACTAGCTTAGAGGTTAAGTCCAACGTGTAAAAAATACATTTCTAATTCCGTGACTAGAATTACTTTCCTAGTTACTATGAGTTGGTGGTGGAAGATCTTGGTAGTCTTCTTCTTTTACTTTCTCCAGACATCCTTACTCCCTCATCATCACTTTCTCGAGAAACTACCTCATTTCGATTCCCTACTCTTCACAATTATAATCCCTACCAATGATACTCCTAGTTTATATAAACCACTTGGATCTACTAATTTACCAAATCAACTACCACTTCTCTCATCTATTAACCAACACTCTTTTTTACAGTCCATCCGCATATGCTACAACCAAGGTTAACAGGCTTTTGCTCCGTGTCATTTGCTGGGAAAAGTCTAATGACTTTATAAATTCTAATCCTTTGTCTCCAAAAACTTATTTTTTTTATCATAATCTTTATACTAAGGAAACTTTTTTCAAAATTAAACACTGACTTTAATTCTTAAAATTCTTACAAACAATTTGTGTGACAAAATTATAAAAATATAAAAATCTTGCTAAAAATTTACGAAGAATGTCTAAATCACTAAACTTTTTGAACTAAAGAATGCTCAAAATCTTACTATAAAGATAAATCTCATGCTAAAAAATTAAAATATTGATAAAGAAAAAAATAATTTTTTTTTGCTAAAGCTTTACAGAAAAAAACTAAAATTGTTTGCATTTTCTATCAGATTCAATCAATCGAATAATTAGATTATGTTTTTCAGTTATTTGTTCAAAAAGCGGTGTCATTGAGGGAGGGTACTACTTTTGAGGATGTTCAAATTAGCTAATTGTTTTTTAGTTAAATTTTAATAATTCCATGAAATACAAGCTTTAGAAAAAGAAATTTTTCTAATAATCCACAGAAATCTTTCCTAAACCTTTTTCTCTCTTAAAGTTGAAAATTTTTTTTTAATTCTTTGCTTAAGGCTTTGTGGTCTGACTGCACTTTTGTTTTTGAGCCCTATGACTTTTGGTAATTAATGCTAAAATTAAACTAACTCTCAAATCAATAATGAAATGGAACCTAATGAACTTTCTCTAACTCAAAATGTTTCAGTGCCGACAACCATTCATAAACAAGCCACATATTTTTTTAAACACAATCCAATGACAAGACAAGAATTTAATTGGCTACCGGTACTGGAATTTTAAACTGGATTGAGTTGGAGAGAGTTTGTAGGTATATTTTTTTTTCATTTTTTGATTCGAACACCGCACGTCATACTTTTGTGTACTTTCTTAGAAATATTTTCTCCATTGCGTAGTGATTTTTAGGACAAGGAGTAGATTTAATAGAGTTATGTTAATGTAACTGGGTTACCTCGTGGAGGTGGTGTAAGATGAACTTTGATGCGCTCATGAGATCGACTCCTTGGAATCCTGCCGGAACCGCCAGATGAGGAATTGGGAAGTCGGCCATTGGGAGAGACAGGATTGGGTGAAGTCGGGCGATTACTATGGTGATGGTTTTGGACAGAGCGTCCTCTATGGATCCTGAGTGTCAGTCTTTGTTCTTCAAACCGTGTACCTAGGAGACGAGAGCCCTTGGTTGTTCGGAATCCTTGATTTATTGCCCTCGTTGTCTCCACAGCAGCTCGATAGATTCTCCAATAGAAGAAGAGCATTACAAACATGGGGAGGAAGAAGGAGCCGATTGCAGAGTAGACCACGTAACCCTGTAAATTAGGCTTATTCTGAGAAACGAACCAATTAATTCTAAGAACAAGAGACTCATTTGATCACCAACCAATGATTCGACGAGGTCAATTACTTGACTCGAATTAGAAATTACTTCCCATTGTTGTTGAGACTTTAAACAAAAAGGAATGTATTGAATAAATGGATGAATCTCAGCCTCTTCTAGCCTTTCTTAGTACTTTTTAATGAAAAGTGACAAGGGAAGTGAGAAAGGTATTAGTATCCTCAGTAATTTAAGAGACTTTCACCTTCCTTGTCTTTCAAACTTTCTCTAACTCTTTGAGTATTACTAGTGACCTAAGCCAATTAGTTGAAAATGAACAACAGAGAAGTTTCTCTAGAGTCGAGTCTAAGTTATAGCACGGATGGGTGATCGATCAAATTGTTGGGAAAAGGAAGATCCTATCTTAGAGAAAAGTTTAGAAAAGGATCTTGAAGAGAAAATAAGGATGATGAATTACCTTATCACTTGTGAGTTCACAGGTGAGGGAACACTCTTCCACTTGGTACTTTTGACCAATTGACTCATTGTCACCAGAACTGACTCCGAACTCATTCTCCACTCCATAGTCAGTCACTGGAAGATCCGTTGTATTCACAATCAACTGTCGGAAGAACGTCCGCTTCCGATCATTCCATCCAACCAGAGGTGGGAAGCAAATGACGAAACTTAGAATCCAAACAGCTCCGATTAATAATTTGGCTTTACGAGATGACATGATACTAGGGTAAGTGACAGGACGAGTGACGGCAACATAACGGTCCATGGAAATTGCACAAAGGTTAAGAATACTTGCTACATAAAAAATAAATAAATTTGAGTATTTGTTATGTTTGACAAAGACATTAATTGATTACTGACTTTCATCCCTTACCAGTACACATCCAAACATCTACAGCCAACCACATTGAGCACCATAGTTCACCAAAAATCCAAATCTCAAATATTTCCCAAGTTGCTGAGAATGGAAGTACGGCGAGTCCAACCATAAGATCCGCCACTGCCAAGGAGACAATGAACAAATTTGTGACAGTTCGTAATTTTGTGCTAATGAAAACAGCAACAATGACGAGACAGTTTCCAACAATGACGACGACATTGATTATGGCAAGAACGAGGAGAGAAGTGAGTACTTTGGCATCTTTCCAGTTGACAAGGTCAAAGATCTCATCACAAGAGACATTTGTATACTGGACTTCTCCGTCAATATGGAGATAACTCTTCATGATGATGTCCAAAAAGTAAGGTCTACTGAATCTAGCCAAACTGTCCTTGGTGACAGTGGTGATGATGAAGCATAGTACGTCGAGCACAACTACTCATGGTAATTGAGTCTGAGAGGAGATATCCCCATCTCTCATCACCATCCCCATCCCTGTTCAAATGAAATCCAACAGAATTCAATTACTAATTGAACTACTCTTATTTCTCACACACATTTCCTTCCGCTCAAAAGAAAAGCTCTCTTTTTTCCAAGAATTCTAAGTTTGTAAAAGTGAAAGCCCTTACCATTGAGAGACATCTCAAATAATCTTCTACCAAGATTAAACTTTAACTTCTTACCTTTTCCATAAATCCCAACTAATTAGATTGCTCATATATCTCCTCCAGACTTATAATATCACTCCTAAGTCCTTTCCCCACCACTTCCAACCTTATAATTACACTTCTTTCACCATTAAAGACTTTTTTCTTTTTTTTTCTTTTTTTTTTAAATCCAACCTATCTGAATAGAGAAGGAAGTTTTCTCATCTGACGTGAGAATTAGAACTCAAATTTATTACCGATAATAGGCAAAGTTTTCCTGAGATTTAGGATACTTGACTCGTTTGAGAATGATGATATGGAGAAAAATCTGAGAGAGAATCGGTGAAAGCAAAATAGAAAGTTAGTTATGTCCAATACTCATATACTTGTTATATTCTAACTTTTTTTTTTTTATTTTTATGTCAAAGTGCTCAAGGTCGATACTTTTTTGGGGTAAAGTTGGTGAAAGATTCTATCCAAAAGTTTGATTATCCCTGTATAAAGAATATAAAAGAGATTAGTTGAATGCAAACTCCGACATCCGTTTTCATTCAGTTTCTATCAATCTCTCTTTTCATAAAATTGATTACTAAACATTCGATGTCACTCATCCACTACCCCATTCTTCCTTATATTGCATCGGATTTAAAAATTTTGAAAAAAAAATACAACAACTTCTAAAAAAAATTTATCTCTCTATTTTGAAATCCAAAGCTTATGGTTTAAAATTAGTCCTTCAATTCAAGTCTATGGAAGTCTTTCATAAGTACTGTGTGATAGGATTTCAACTTTTAGTAACTCCCTTTCATGATATCTCAGAGTTACTCAACTAAACTCAAATCTCACTTATCATAATATACACTTTCTCTCTATATCTTATCTTGTCAGTTTGTTGCATGGTCACTTATATAAAATTTCAAGGTTTTTATTTTTTATTTTTTTTTATTTCCAGAAAGTAATTGGAAAAGAAAAAAAAAATTTGACACTTGTAAAGGAGAATGTAACTGATACATAGAGATAGAGAAGTGGAATTGATTCCATTGTAATTTAGTACTAATAATAATCGTAAATCCAAATGAGTTTGAAATCAGAAGCGAGTTTGAGTCTTTAAGAAAAAAAAAAGTTTTGTTGGTTGGGCTGAGAGCCATTGGAGAAAGCTCAAGGTTCAACTTTCTTATGGCTGGATATGTCCCAGAAGGACAGAACCGTTTAAAGCCACACACCAACCACTCTACTCAATGTGCCAAAGTGAAATTTTATTTTTATACATTAATAACTTTGAGACTACATTCCCTTCCGTAGAGAAAGTACTGGAACCTAAGTTTGAGAAAAAAAAATGTAATTTCTAGACTCATACGGACATAAATAAGTTACTTTGTGTCAGGTTGAGAAGAAAAAAAAAACTTTTTTTTTTTAAGTTTTCACTGAATCAAAAGTTGTAAGAAATGAGAAAAAGGAATGGGTATAAGTAATCAAGAGAAAGTATATGGGTGAAGGGTAAACGTTTGAGTTTGAAAGAAAGCAGACTTTCACTTACAGGCTTTATTAGACAAGTAACAATTGATGCAGGTCTTATTCCCAAAAACTCATTAACTATTGTAGTCAACTAGGAGAGTTGGAGATCATTCTGAAAATATGAGAACAATTCAAAATCTGTCAAAATCTTGAAAGTGATACATACCACTAAGTCCTCTTCCTGCTCATTTTACTGGAATTGTTGTAATTACTTTATTTTATCTACACCTACTTCGAACATACATATATGTTTAGATTTACTTTGAAATAATACTCTAAACACCCTAGGATTACTTCAGAGTCAAACCACAATCAACAATATAGTATATACAAAATATATGTACAACATTAAATAAAATGTGAAAAACCGTAGAGTGAAAGTGGAATTTTGGTGATTTAGAGACAATACTTATGTATCTATTTAAGGATGAGCTCAATAAAATAAAACCCTAACAACGCTACAACTACCCGCATACTTTATCATGAAACTATTTTATATAAAATTTATATCCAAGAGAAAATTTTTAGTAATGAGTAGTCATAGAAATCGGACTGTGATGTTTGTAAATAGAATTTATAAATCTAACCAAATTTTTGTATTTTATTTATAGGTAGTATTTGGTAGATTTCTAAAAGAAAATATCTTTTCTTCTAGAAACCTTGGGTACTTGTTTATATTGAGACGGTGGTTCGTTTTTATAATTAAAATAATTANGATCTTTTCTTCTAGAAACCTTGGGTACTTGTTTATATTGAGACGGTGGTTCGTTTTTATAATTAAAATAATTATAAAATTATCATGTTTTCTTAGTCTGCAAGCACCGCTTGCAGACATGTTAATTTAGGAAATTGAGTTTTTGAGTTTGGAGTCTGTGAGCTCTGCTCACAGACAATTTGTTAAAAATTATTATTAATATTAAATAATTGGTTGGAGCCTCATGCAAGACTCCTGCAAAGGAATAGGAGTCTTGCATGAGGGAAAAATTGATCATTAATCGTTGAGCCGTTGGTCGGCTGGGTTTTGTTTTTTGACTTCTCTCTCCAGAGAGAAGATTTTAGTTTAAAATAAAAAGAATTGACAAGAATTGTTGCTCCTTCGTCCTTAAATTATTGGTTAGTGGTCCGGGGATAGAGGTCAGGGGGTCGGTGGTGCTGTCTGTCTGTCATAGTCCTGTCAGGAGACAGGACAGACAAAAACCGTCACAATATCTTGGTTTTTTTATGAAGATTTTTTCTTCACAAGTTTTTATAAATTAGAACCAAATCATAAGGTTTTGGGGTAAAGACAGATGGACATACAAACAGACGGACACAACTATTACAATACCCTTCTAACTATTANGACGGACACAACTATTACAATACCCTTCTAACTATTAAAGTAGTATTTGAGTAATAACTCTTCCATACAATAGGTTCTATAGTTTTTCACATTTATTTGAATTTTCTCTACTGTTTCATCAAGTAACTTTTAGAATGAGATTCATACTTTCTACACTTTTTTTCTTTTTTTTTTCTATTTTACTTTCACTTCCGGTTTTACTTAAATATTATTAGAAAATAGTCTCTAATTCTTTTTTTTTACTCATGTCCTGCTAGGAATCCAATCATATATTTATAAATAGAATTGAAAACTTTCTCTTGCAAGACATAAAATTGAGATAGTTTGATTATAAAGAGAGATTGAGAATATCTAAACCGGAACCAGAGTACTTATTACAGTGGACGGCATCGTAAAAACAGAGAACAATCTGACTGTCAACTTACTGGTTGGTAATGGGGCAGAAAATTGGCAATTTTTTTTTTTTTGTACTACCTTTTTACTTTCTTCGAACAAACCCTGAGTTGGTATTATTACGAGATCCAAATATAGACGATCTATATACAACACCACCACAACAGAGAAATAACTAATAGTGAAAAAAAAGAAATTGGACAAAATACGACCTTCACTTTTTCAATTTTCTTCTTTTCCTTGAATTCTGTAATAAAAATCTATACCAGGAATTTGAACTGAAGTAGCCAGGCAACAAACTTATATTAATTGAACATTTTGTGAGTGAGAGAGTTAAAATAATAATTCAAAATGTTGTTGACCAGTGTGACCGCAATAGTGCAATGTCGTTCGACCTCCGTTGGTGGTTCTCTTGTTAGATTTTTTGATTCTGACTTGAATTAATGACAGAAGAGTGGTAATAATATAAAGAGAAATAAATTTTTTTTAGACAATCTGTTGGTCGAGAAGAAAGATAGTAAAACTTTCACTTTTAGCCACACGTCCACAAACCTTTGACTCTCTCTCTCTCTTTCTCTCTGCTGATTTAGAATTTAAGCTACCACGGTTTCAACTAATTGAACTCCAACTAGAATGATTCAAGTTTTACCATTCTTGTGGTTAAGAACTTGTCTCATCAGAATCAGACATGCTACATCTTCCTGTCTGGTTTGAAATACTGGAGAAACCATCTGGTTTGGGGTTTTTTCTAATGATCCTTACAAGAGATATTACAAAAGGCTTAAGAAAAGGATAAAAGAAATAAGAAAACCTTTTGTCGCCCAACCGCCGTCACCACAAGAACATTAGTTGACAAAAGCCTAATGACCTAAATTTCGATTGAATATAAAAAATAATTATTATTGAATCCAAGTGATGGTGCCGCCAATTGAAAATCATTAGACTACAATCAGCCAAACTTTTTTAACACCACTGGAAACTAACTTTTCTCCCATTCCTCTTTCCTAACGAAAGTACTACTGGTCTTAAGAATTTCTCAAATTTAACTTGAAAACAAACTTTTTTTTTTATCTCTAAACTGTGAAGAATAATTTCAGAAAGACTATGGGAAAGGCATAGTAGTGTTTGATTTCAAAACAAATCAAATCTCTACTATCTCTAGATTATAAATTAAGATTATTTTTTATTAAATAGAAATTTTTGGATACTTATTTTTTGAAACGCTCATTTCTTAATGAGAACACCCTCTCAACAAACTTAATCCAAAAATTTCAATTTTCAATTTAAAAAAAAAATCTCATAACTTATAATCCAATGATCATAAAGACTTAATTTTTTTAAACATCAAACACTATATACTTCTCAACCGTCATTCTGATAAAATTGTTAATAATACTTTCACTCCCAAAAAATTTTCTTCTCAAGTTAAATTTAGCAAATTCATTCCATTCCTTTTCCTCAGCAAAGAAGAGCAAAGCAAAAAAGTAGATTTGAGTGGTCTTAAGAATCTAAAGAATACTGTATGTATAACATTAAGTGGCGTCTCATCTCATTGTTATTAGAAGTGGGTCTTACTAAATTCAACTTATTAGAATTCAGTTTCAATTTCCTATAGATTGAAAATGAAGATAAATCTTTTGACTAATTGAAAGACATAATCAATCACATATGGCAAATAAGAAGAAGAAGAAAAAAAAAAAAAAGAGGAAGTTAGTATCTGTCAACCTCCCATATTTCCTTAGAAGAAATTAGACATAATGAGAGGCATTCAGACTATGAGTATTGTAGAGAGAAAAAGAAAAGACTAAAGAAAAGACTAAAAAAAAAAAAAAACCCCCCCAAAAAAAACTAATCTTAAGTGTATGAAAATGTGTGTATAGTTGAAGTGCGCCTGAGGCAAGACATATGTTGAAGATGGATGTAAATTAAATTTATTGTAGTGACGGAAGAGGAAATGTCATAGAGAAAGTAGTAGTGAAGGAGATGAATAGGAGGATTTGGGATTGGAAATTTGGCATAAAGTCCATTATGCTCCATTACACATCTACTTTCACTATTTTTATCTCAGACTCTCTCTTTCTTAAGTTAGTGCTTCATCTCCTCCAACTTTCTCTTCTTATTTCTTATAACATTTGCCCATCTATATCCACTTCCTTCCATTTGAATCAGACCGCTCTCTTTTCCCCAAAACTTCTGAAGAGAGTCATTTGATAAGGGAAATCAATTCATTTAAATAAAATAACAATCCAATCCCTTTCTCTTCTCTATGAGTCCTCTAAATAAAATTATACTCAAACCCTCCCTCTTCTATTCCTTTCACTTTCTCCACTCTCACTCATATCTCACTGAAATTTGGCAGAAATGTAAATATAAATAAGCCTCGTTGGCTCAAAAAAAAATAAATAAAAAAAATACCTATTCAATTTTCTGATAGGATTGGATTTAAGTCCTTGGACTGAAGAAGATAATGCAAACGGGACCAACTAAAAGTCTCGTCTCTCATATTTTAGCACTCTATATTACAATCTTGGTTACATGTTCTTAAGAAGAGCCTTGAGTAAACAAAACTCCCTCTGCCATACATCATTCTCAAATGTAATAAAGCAGGAAAAGTAAGACATACAAACAAAAAAAAAATATAAATATAAATATAAATATAGAGGACCCTTAGAAGATATTAGGGTTGAGATATAATACATATGTGAGTGGTATCTTAGTAGTTGAGCTCGTTGCCCATTTCTTTAGATTATTCAAACTGGCTCATCATTTTCAATCCTTTCTTTATCTAACTCATCTTCTAATCTTCTAACTTGTGTAGAGAAAGTAAAAACAAGACTTTTTTTTTTTTTTTTTTTCAAATTGGATATTTCTTTTATAACTTTTCTATTAAAATATATGAGTTAGTAAGTAGTAAAATATATTGGAGTTAGGAGTAATATTTTATGTTATAATCATTCTGTCTTGAGGGTAGTTAGTTTATTATAAATTCTTAGAGACATTCTATGTATTATTGGTTACGAATTAGATTCCTTTGGAGAAAGTAATGGGAGCAGAGAGGAGAAATATATTATTATAAATTTAAATTTAAAATTTACCTTTATTCATTTCTATAATGTTCTTCTTCACTCTTATTACTTTTATGGTATAATATATCTTTAGTTGATTATTTATTTTGAGAGAAATTTTGAAAATGATTTTCTTCATTTTAAGTTAAGTATACACTAAAATTATTATTACTATATGAGATGAGAATAAGAATGGGTTTTTGTAAATTTCTAAAAACAAAATCTAATCTTACAGATATGTATAATAATATTAATAAAATATAAAAGAAATCATTAGACAACAAAGTTATAACATAGAGGGTTTGATTCTGTAGAATTTTCAATTAGTTGAGGATGAATAAGGTTATTTGTAATGAAAAATGATTCATCAGGAATAATGTTCCAATCAAGTGACNGGGGGGGGGGGGGGGGGGGGGGGGGGGTTGGTTCTTAGTGGGAGAAAGTCTAGACAAAGTTTGAGTCCTGATGAAAAGTTGTGTGGTTTTTGGTGTATAATTATGTAATGGTATATTTTGAAGACTTTGTCCTCAAAATTGTTGAAATTAGTTGTGGTGATTAGAGATAATTAGGGACCTGGACTCAAGGACTAGACCACTTTCCTTCAGTCTCTTCTACTTAAGAACTTAAAGGGCTCAAAACTAACTTAAACTTTTACTTATTTCCTCTCCTTCCGGTAAATATAATGGGAATTTTGGATAAGATTCTCTCCTTTGGAATTCATATGCAAGACGGCAATTATCTGAAATTAGTCCAGGAAATTGAACTTTTAGAGAAAACCATGAGTTTCATACTATCTAGACATGAAAATACGCTCACAACACTTTCATTACAACTTATATCTTATAAAACAATATTTTTTTTATTTTTTTATTTTTTTTTTAATTATAAAAAAAAATACTTATGAATTATGAAATAAATGTCAAAAGAAAGTGAGTAGGTAGAATGTGGGTACTACTCTAATGAATTACCTCTAATGAATTTTAAGACCTTGAGTCTTTACAAGTCCTGTCATTTTTTTTTTTTTTTTTACAAAATAATTAGGGTTATTGTCACACCTCATACAGAGCTAGTACAAACCAATTACTTCATCAACCAAACAAAATTTTAACCACAAAATTTTCTCTGTTTCTAACAGATGCATGAAAATGCAATGAAAACCTACAACTGACGACATATCGAATCCTCAAAACTTTTTGATACAAATTCAACTAACTTAGAAAATCTAATTTAGAAAATGGGAAAATCTTCAATCAAAGAAGGATCAAACTTACAATTTATGGTTACTTTATTTAATCAAAGTACTACTTTAATTACAAGTGGAATCGATCAAAGTGGAGCAAGATTTCAAAGAATCTTGTGAATATTTATTAAATTTATTATCTTTTTATTCGTCTTTTGGTACCTATAATATATTAGGTTATTTTAAACAAAAGTACACATTTAATTTTAGTAATTTTCAATCTAATTGTCAAAGAGGACTTAGTGGACCATATCAACTTGAAAATACTGAGGGGATAGAGTGAGCGGACTAATATAATAATCTAAGAACCTTAAAAATTAATATTGAAATTAGAGAGAGTGTATCTTATAAAAAAATTACTCACTCTGTATATATGACCTTATTTGAATTTACTTTGAGAAAACTTTCTCTCCTCTGATTTTAATTTCACAGATGTTACGAAATTAATTAAAATGTGAGAGAAAGATGGGAGTTGAGTGTGAAGTAAACGTAAGTAATAAGGTTTTGACATGATGTAAAATTATAATATTAATTCTAAATGTTCTAAATGATTAAGGAAGTTGTAAAATTAGATAAAGTAATTGATATTGTTGTTGTAATTGTTGTGTAAAAGAAAGACTGAAAGTCTAGAACCAGCTGCTCTTCTCTCAGCCCCAGCACTCTGTTTTTTTTTTTTTTTTTTTTTCATTTCTTATGATCTTCTCTTTCATTTCCAGCCTGTCAGTCTCATTTCATTGGAGAGGACGGACAGGGACGGCTGACCAACTTTTTTGTTCTCTACGAAATGACAAGAAAACTAAGGAAAATGAGATTTCTCGTTGGAATTAAGTAATACATCTTGTCTTTTTTCCTAAACNGTCAGTCTCATTTCATTGGAGAGGACGGACAGGGACGGCTGACCAACTTTTTTGTTCTCTACGAAATGACAAGAAAACTAAGGAAAATGAGATTTCTCGTTGGAATTAAGTAATACATCTTGTCTTTTTTCCTAAACTACACCACGCTCCCAAACATTTTTATATTCCATCAACAGAATTCAATTTATAAAACTTTGAAACCTTCTATCATCTTCCATTTTCAGTATCCAAAAAAAAAAAAAANCCACGCTCCCAAACATTTTTATATTCCATCAACAGAATTCAATTTATAAAACTTTGAAACCTTCTATCACTTCTACCCTTCAGCTCTCTTTTCTTGTTGAGTCAGAGTAAGAAAGTTATAGGGAAGTTTTTCATTTTCTTGATCTAATCCTCATTCCTGACGCCAGAATCTATGATTATCTTTACAAACTTTATCCAGACTTGTTGTATACAGAGTGTATAAAAATTTTTTTTTTTTTTTTTTTTTTTTCAATATTTCAAATTAACTGACAACGAAAAAAGGGATTAGGCTACTTTCATTTCCCTGTCGTGCGTCTCTTAAGCTTATTCTTGTAGGTATGAACTATAAAGATTGGATTTCAAAGCCTGTTGTCATAGTGATGTGAGTAATAATATAGTGATGTTAGTAAATTCCATATCCCTATGGGGGAAAGTAATACATAGTATGAACTTATTTTCTAAAGACAAACCAATCACTCATCCAACTGTATGAGGCATAAAATAATTTCATGTCAACTCAAGCGGCTTGCCTGACACGGACATTTGACTCCAAAGGAAACAAAGTGACTCTCTGTCATCAACAGTCTTAACCGTCTAATGATCTCTTCATCTTGTTAGACTATTCACCAATTCTTGAGACAATGATTTATTTCAACTCTCTCCCTCCTTTGGCCCAGAGTCAGTGAGACAAGTGCAAAAAAAAAAAAAAAAAAAAAAAAAAAAATACTTGAAAGAAGTTACACCGCGACCGTTTGGTCTGAAGCGGTGGTGCAGTATGTATTATGGTGTAGAAAAGGAAGTTGAAATGATTCTTAACTCCTTGTGTCGATAATAAATGATGAGATAAATAAAGTGTTGATGAGATGGATAAAAGAGTAGTAAATCTTTTGTAGTAAGTCAAAATGTATTGTTGAGTAAAGTCCATTTGAGAGAAGGAAATTGATGAGGTAGCGGTAGAAAAGAAAAGATAAGTTTGAAACGTTAAGTTTATTAGAGTCTGGTGTTGTTTATGTTTAGACTTTAGAAGAGGACTTGATATTATGTTTTATCTTCCATATGTCTATTTGCAGAAACATATTGGAAACATTATTTTTCAAATTCTATTTCACAACAAAAGGATTTGAGAGTCGGGTTCTTTTGTGTTAGACTTTTCAAGATTGGATGCAACAGATTGTCTTCTTGGGTGTCTGTCGATAGAAGTTCTAGTGGAGACAGGAGATTCAATCATGACTCACTTTTCTATTCTCAATCTTACACATATGTCAAATATCAAATAGTCTAAACCTCTTTCCAATAACCACACAACAAATCGTAAATCATTTCTATGGAGATACATTTTTAAAACAACCCTATCATTTCCGAGACAATCAAATATCAAAACTTTACTCTCATTTCTTTTACATTTACAAAAATTTTTCATCATATTCTCAAAGTCATTTACAAATTATTTTCAGTTTGACCCTTGACATCTTCAAAAAAAAAAAAATTTTTTTTTTTTCTCAAAACCTCGGAGACACTTTTTTTTTTTTTTTTTACTTATACAAATAAAGTGGAGTTATAGACAGACTTCTCTAACCAGATTTTCACGATGTTCTTAGTCTAGTAATATATACTTATACATACATACATAGTAGATTATTCTCTAAAGGAAAACGTAGTAGTAGTAAAAAGAATAAAAAAAAATAAATAGAAAATAACATTTCTCTTGTTAAAATTACATAAGTTTAGAGTTGATTTGGAAAGAAAAGTGGGTCACTTGGGAGGAGAAGAAAGGGTAAAATTATTTTTCTACTCTCGAGTTTCTCAAGGTCACTTTCTCTCAATTTCTGACAAATGGTTTTTTAGTTTTAGTTAAATTTAAAAAAAAANATAAAGTGGAGTTATAGACAGACTTCTCTAACCAGATTTTCACGATGTTCTTAGTCTAGTAATATATACTTATATATACATACATAGTAGATTATTCTCTAAAGGAAAACGTAGTAAAAAGAATAAAAAAAATAAATAGAAAATAACATTTCTCTTGTTAAAATTACATAAGTTTAGAGTTGATTTGGAAAGAAAAGTGGGTCACTTGGGAGGAGAAGAAAGGGTAAAATTATTTTTCTACTCTCGAGTTTCTCAAGGTCACTTTCTCTCAATTTCTGACAAATGGTTTTTTAGTTTTAGTTAAATTTAAAAAAAAATGAACCTTTTCTAAGACTCAAACTCAACGGATGGATGGATAAGAAAGAAATAATAGGAGGAAATNTAAAAAAAAATGAACCTTTTCTAAGACTCAAACTCAACGGATGGATGGATAAGAAAGAAATAATAGGAGGAAATCTCATTCGGATGAAAAGTTAATTGAGCGAATCACAGAGGAACTAGAGGAAGTCGTGCCAACGTCCCACCCATTCCTTGTCAAATCACGACAGCTTCAATATAATTTACACTTTAATTCTTTCAATCCTTTTCTTTCTTTGACTTAACCAATTCTAATGTAAAGTTTGTTAAAATTTGATTAAAGGTCAAAAATAAACCATTCAGAAAATTATTTACATTTCGTTAACAATATGGATACACTAGGACTTTTAGATACTACTTTATTTTAACCTGATGTCCTTGTTTGGAAAAAACCAACTACGATCAGAAAAAANCTAGGACTTTTAGATACTACTTTATTTTAACCTGATGTCCTTGTTTGGAAAAAACCAACTACGATCAGAAAAAATTTTTTTTTTCAATCAAAGGCTTTTTATAAGGATCTTATTTCAATTCAATTTTGATTCTTGTTGACATTCTTTTTTTAATCAAATACTGATCAATGAATATGAATGAGAGACCAGTTTCTACTTTGTACTACTGTGGAAGAGGACAATTTTAAAGAAATAATTTTTTTTTTTTTTTTTTTTTTTTTTTTTNCTAGGACTTTTAGATACTACTTTATTTTAACCTGATGTCCTTGTTTGGAAAAAACCAACTACGATCAGAAAAAAAAATTTTTTTCAATCAAAGGCTTTTTATAAGGATCTTATTTCAATTCAATTTTGATTCTTGTTGACATTCTTTTTTTAATCAAATACTGATCAATGAATTTAGAGACCAGTTTCTACTTTGTACTACTGTGGAAGAGGACAATTATAAAGAAATAGTTTTTTTTTTTTTTTTTTTTTTTNATTTTTAAAAAAAAATTTTTTTTTTTTTTTTTTTTTTTTTTTGTGGATTTTGAAAAGTTATTTTACTTTTCTTAGATGTTAAAAGTTAGTCCACCCACACAAGGAGAGAAGGACAGTAGTAAACTTGAGATTAAAAAATTTGAATGAATAACCAGACCTTCAATATGGTCACGTCATGTTTACAAAAGTTCATGTTTGTATAATTTAAACTTATTACATAATATTACACTTGGTATAACAAGTAAAAAATTATTTTACTAACAACACTTGTCACTCATTTCATGATAGTTCAAAAAAAAAATACAGTCCGAACACTTCAACTTTGGTTCAGTAGACTTTTTCTTAATAACTTTTATTTGACTTTAGTTTTTGAATGCAAAACTTCTGATTCGTAATTGTAAATATTGTTAAAGAATTTTCTTTTGAATTTCACACCCCTATATCAATTAATGAGGTAGGAGGGTGAGAAAATCAAAAGTGACAGTAAAAAAATCTATCACTAGGTACTAGAGTTTGGTTTACTATCTGATTTTATCCTGTTTCTTGTCTGAGTTGTACTAAAATGGTAATTAAATTTAAGAATTAATTAGTTCTTGCTTAAATACACACTTTTACAATACATATGTTATTTTTTTTTATATAGTAAATTCCTCTTAGAAGACTAACTTTTTTTACTTTATTTGAACATTTCAAATAGAGAAAATATGTTTACTCTTCTAATAGTATTTAATTAAGGAAGAAATTAATAGATACATTTGGAAATGAGTATTTAAGTTACCAATTTAGCTAATTCTTAATTTTAGTTAATATTTTAGGACAACAAGCACAAGAAAATGTATAAATTTAACAGTAAACCAAACCATTATTGTGGTGTCACTTTTTCTACTTTCACTTTTGATTTTCTCACTCTGTGATCCCACTAGTTGATGTAACAAAGTAAAACCAGAGTTAGAAAAAATCGGATTTTTATTTAAAAATCCAAAACTCCGATTTTTTGGATTTAAATCCGATTTTTTTTTGGATTTTTTGGATCTTTATATTTTAATTGTAAAAAATCAAAAATACATATGATGTCTAAAAAGGCATTGAAAAAAAAATTNTGATTTTCTCACTCTGTGATCCCACTAGTTGATGTAACAAAGTAAAACCAGAGTTAGAAAAAATCGGATTTTTATATAAAAATCCAAAAAATCCGATTTTTTGGATTTAAATCCCATTTTTTTGGATTTTTTGGATCTTTATATTTTAATTGTAAAAAATCAAAAATACATATGATGTCTAAAAAGGCATTGAAAAAAAAAAAAATTTTTTTTAAACTCCAGATTCCTAATTTTTCTGAAAAATTTCTTCAAATTCAAAATTGACAAGTGTTAAAGTACTTTATTTCACCAAACACGAAATTGAAGCTAGGAATCTGAATTTGAATGGAGTGTTAGTGCTTAATTTATTTTCAAGTTTGTCTAAGTGGCTAAAAAATAAAAATCCAAAAAATCATTGATTTTTATTCTTGGATTTAAATCCGATTTAAATCCGACTTCAAACCCTGGGTAAAACTCAGCATAGAGTACTCTAGGAGCATTAGAATTACTAATGATAAATCTTACATTGAAAAAGTGTAGCCAAATATAAGTTATTAACAAAAAAAAAAAGTCTTCTGACGAAAGCTAAGTGTGTCGGACTGTAGACAGAGAGAAAGGGATGTTTAGAATTTTCATTCCAATTTTCCACCATTTGTTTAATTTAATATGAAGAAAGTTATATTAATGTCTTTTACATTTCCCTCATAAAAAATTAAAATTATGACAAGGACTCTCTTTTCATTTATAGCTAAAGAAAACTGTCAAGTTTGAAAAGATGAATGGGCTGAGTCGGTATACGTTCTTACATAAGAGCTAGCTCAAAAATAAAATAAAACAAAAACAAAATGAGTAGAAATAATTTTTTTTTGAATTTATGTTAGCTCATGTGTGGGCTGTAGTAGTTGAGTTTAGTCAAATATGGAGATTAATATAATGATATAGATATTGTAGATATATAAAAAAAAAAAAAAAAAAAAAAAAAAAGTTGTGAGTCTTCCGATAGCATTGTGTACGTCAATAGTAATCAGATTATGTGATGATGGAGTGAAAGTATAAGGGCGTCACCCTTCGATTAGAAGTAATTGACTATAAGACTTGGTAAAAGGGATATCATATCCAATGAATGAGTAGCTCTCAAGGGCAGAGGGTAAACAAAATATATGTAATTACAATCAGATTCATAAATGAAACTCAAGAAAGTTTTCTCAAAGAAGAAAATAATTATGATAATAAGTCAAAAATAGGAGAAAGTTTTTTGGAATAGAACCAAAAATAAGATACATGAAGAATTGGGTATGAGCCAAAGTAATCCACAGTGGTACCCTGACCAGTCTTGTCCATTTCATCCACTCATGTCCATTAGGCTCTGCTCCCAGACTTTCTGAGAGATCTCAAATATATTTACCAAGTGGAAATGAAACTTTCAAAGACTTTCTTACTTCATCCTAAGTACAGAGTCTTTAAACTTTTTTTTTTTTTCATATTCACTTTATATCCTTTCATCAACTCTCAACCGAATCTGATGTAAATGTAGAAAAATTAAATATTTAGTTGATAAAAATAAAACTTCAAATTACATATTAAGTATAGCTACTGAAATGTCAATTTTAAATCAAATTGGTTAAGTCATATACAATTCGTCTCAAATTTTTAAGAACACTGAAACCAAATTTTATCCCATGANTTCAAAGACTTTCTTACTTCATCCTAAGTACAGAGTCTTTAAACTTTTTTTTTTTTTTTTTTTTATTCACTTTATATCCTTTCATCAACTCTCAAACGAATCTGATGTAAATGTAGAAAAATTAA
Organism: Holacanthella duospinosa; assembly: GCA_002738285.1. Classification (NCBI taxonomy): domain Eukaryota; kingdom Metazoa; phylum Arthropoda; class Collembola; order Poduromorpha; family Neanuridae; genus Holacanthella; species Holacanthella duospinosa. Next base: position 255,755 of record NIPM01000014.1, on the reverse strand, counting down.
ATATTTAGTTGATAAAAATAAAACTTCAAATTACATATGAAGTATAGCTACTGAAATGTCAATTTTAAATCAAATTGGTTAAGTCATATACAATTCGTCTCAAATTTTTAAAAACACTGAAACCAAATTTTATCCCATGCTCTATGCTATAAGCTATAGTAAAGTAACCTTCAATAATAATAATAATAAATAAATAAACTCTGTTTCAAAAAGCTATTGACCTCAATATGTATCAAAATTTTCTGTTTTAAATATAGTGCCAACAAATTTTTGGATATTCTTTATAAAAAAATTTCAATTTTTTTTATATAAAAAATTATAACTACTCATCCAATAATCGTAGAGACTTGTTTTATTTTTTTGACATCAAATACTACTTTCCAATGCCCTTTCTGAAACCTCCCATTTTCTCCTGACAAAAAAAAAATTATTTTTTTTTTGCCTAAGATATTATAAAAAAAAAAAGTGTCTTTACTCATCCCCTATCCCATTCCTGCACTTCCATTGTCTGCTTACTTCTGCCATACCCTGTATATAAGATATGCTTGTATTCTAAAGAACGCGCTGCCTTCACCAGGAAAGAGCATGGGACAAAAATAGTTTCCAGTGTTGTTAAAAATTTGAGGCGCATTGTAAAAAAAAAAAAAAAAAAAAATTAAATTACATTTTTTTTTACAAAGGTAGCCAAAAACTTAAGATAGCCTGTATAAAGTGAAAGCCTAAATGTAACTGAATGAAGAAGAGTATAAAGTAAAAGGAAAGTCTGTTTTTATTCATGCCATTCTCAAAAAAGTCTTATATTATTTTGAACTCCTCGTGTTTCTTCTCCATGAAACTTTCTCTCTCCTTCCGACCAACTTTCTCCTGACTTTTTGATTCCTGAATAATGAATGGTCCGTTTGCGTGATTCTAACAAAAACATTGAGTTGATGGTTTGACTACACGATTCCTTTTCTTATTGTTTCAGAATGAATAAAAAAGTCTCTTGAGGCTTTTCCATCTTTATTAAGTAAACTAAAGAAAAAGTGAAAGTAAGAGAGTCAAGTTTATCTCTAATTATGATTAGAGTAAAGTCCTCCATGAGGTGTAGTTTATATTTTCAAAGGTGAAGGTAACAAACACGTCAACTGGAAATCAACCATAGAAAATACTACATTCTTAATTTACTCTCTTAAATCTCTATCACTCTCTCACTGGACTACAATAACATAAATTCTTAAATTTCAACAAAATTACTATAAAATATAAATAAACATGACAGTTTTTTTTTACGATAAGTCCCTACCTACCTTGTTTCCTATTATACTAATTAACTATATACTCAATTTGTACAGTCACACACCACTCTTTTTCCTTTGACTAATTTCTTATAATTCTGTGTTAGGTTTCACTTTACGGGTATTAAGTTATTTTTAATGGAAAAGGAAACTACGCATGCAGTCTTACTTAGATGAATAGATTAAGTATTCAAATATTGTAAACTTATGTATAGTTAGACGGTTCTTACAACCAGGAGTTAGTAGACAGGACTAAAAATGTATATTAATTTCATATGACTTCCTGTCTAAAAGGAACCAAATATATATATAGTAGATGATTTGAGATTAATTCTTTCAAACAGTCCATTCACCTTTGAGTTTTACAGGTGAAAAAGGAAAAAAAAAAAAGGAAAGTAATTTGACATGAATGGAGAAACTCAAAGTAGTATAGTAACCTAATCTCCAATTTAGAAATAAAAAAAAAAATAAAGAAAAGATTGTAATGTTTATAAGGTATATTTAATAGTACAAAGTACAGTGAGACTCACATGTTTACGACCATTCTAAATGGCAAAGTTTGATCATCAAAATATGAATAATTTTTTTTTTTTTTTTTTTTTTTTTNTATATAGTAGATGATTTGAGATTAATTCTTTCAAACAGTCCATTCACCTTTGAGTTTTACAGGTGAAAAAGGAAGAAAAAAAAAGGAAAGTAATTTGACATGAATGGAGAAACTCAAAGTAGTATAGTAACCTAATCTCCAATTTAGAAATAAAAATAAAAAATAAAGAAAAGATTGTAATGTTTATAAGGTGTATTTAATAGTACAAAGTACAGTGAGACTCTCATGTTTACGACCATTCTAAATGGCAAAGTTTGATCATCAAAATATGAATAATTTTTTTTTTTTTTTTGATTCCTAGAAGTATATACTTTTTTTATGTCTCATTGCTGACCGAATTTAAAATTTTAATGAAAAATATTTGAGAAACATATAGCAGAAAGTGGAATAATGAAGTTAAGATTTATTTCCAAAGCTCTTTGCTGTTGGATAGAGATTCATAATTTTATCTGAAAGAGAAAGTTGAATGGTATCTGAGTCTGAGTATCCAAGTTGAGTAAGAAAGTAAGTGTTAAATAACTGAGAAAGTTTATTCCTCTTCTTAAGATACTGAAAGACAGGGGATTTTAGTTATGAGCCAGTTGAGACTAAAATCTGTAAAGCTCTCAACCAACACTAGGATTGGTTCCGAAGTAAGCGGAGAAAGCGTTTCCTTTACTTTCTCCTGTCTTATGGTAATGATCATGATCACTAAAGCGGATTATACTGAGGAAGGATGGTGACGGAGAAAATTGGGACAAAAACTTACCCTTAGCCCCATCACCACTCTCTCTCTCTCTCTCTGTAGACTTTATACTTTCTAATACAAAGAGGTCTTTGAAATGAGTTCATTTAAATGCAACAAGCTCTCCAACATTACATAACTTTCAAAGGTAAATGAAATATTAGAGACGACTCTCATGTGATGATAGAGTAATTGAGAATCTTTTATAACCCAGTTGTACAGATTCCCAGAATCATTATCCTATCTCTGTCTAATCTCTTTAGAAAAACTATAGATTCTTCAAATCTTCAAATTATCCATAAATCTTTATTTTAATTTCAAAATTGAGTAAGTTTATGACTATATGTAAGAAGAAAAAAAAATGGAAAGAAGAAAAATTATTATTATTTTTTTTCTTTTTTCTTTTTTTTTGGTGAATTTTGTAATTTGAAATGATATTGTTGAATTGATGTAATATAAAAAATTAAAATGTGAGAGAAGGGTTGAAAGAGAAGGCGTTCATAGAGTTCAATTCCAATGACCGTGAGTAAAAATATTATTTTAATAAAATTTTCTTATCACTACTGACGAAAGAGATGAAAGTGATTTGAAAAGGAGGTAGTTCTTTCAAGATTTCACTTTTTCTGTTCTGTTGGTGGTGGAGTTGTAAAAGCGTTGAAATTTATAGTCACGAGAGTAGAAAGAAGACAGAGAATGGATCTTAAGTTGGGTTTGAGAGACTTTTTAAAATCTTGACCTCTTTCACCACCTAGTCCTACTAACTCTCCTATGACAGACTCTTATTTCAAAACTCTCACTATTTACAGAATCCTATAAAATCCTCTAAACGACTCTCATTCAGACTTTCCGAGAATAGAAAACCCGGGTTTTTTTTTTTTTTTTTTTTATTTTTTAGGTTTATGAATTCTCCTTTCATTCATTCTCCTTTCTATCTCAAAGACGGTGAATGGGAAAACATTATAAGGTCTTCTTCTATGAATCTCAACGTCTCAACGAAAAACTTGTTCAAATAAACAGACGCTCACAATCACGTCAAATTATATAGAAAATGTAATAAATTCAATTCAAAATTCTTTTCATAAAGGGTGGGAAGAGGGAGGAGTTTTGAGAAATTGTTCGTTCTTTTTTAGTTCCTCATGAATTTAAATTAAGTAAAATAATTATTTAATTTAAAATGAAAAGTCAAAAGTAATTCCTGTCCAATCTATTGGAATTGCTCAATAAATTCTAACCTTTCACTAAGTCTTTTTATAATTCATCACTTGCTTTCTTATTACATACTTTTTTTTTTTTTTTTTTTTTTTTATAAAGTAACTAATGAAAATATACCTAATTTAAAAAAAATTTTGGTTCCTTTAGATTATAAAGAGTTAAGAAAAAGTTTAAACAGACCATTTTCTTACTGATTAAGATTACTTTTCTTCTTACTTTATTTTCTGGTCCATTATGACAAAAATTTGATCAGTATTGATGTGGTAGGACTCAAAGTCAATCTCTCAATTTTATCTTCCTCAAATCTCTCAAAGTTGGAGAAAACTTCCGGAAATGGATTCTTCAAATATTACGTCTTTCAAATTTTCAATAAACTTACCAAAACCACCTTTCATCCTCTCATTTCAAAAAAAAAAAAAAAAATAATAATAATAATAATAATAATAATAATAATAATAAATTAAAAAAAAATTTATTTTTTTTTTTTTAATTTACGACTTGATTACAATTTCAAATTTGAGATTCTTAATATGTAACTTAATATAATATTATAATGGAAGAAGAGAAGAAAAATGTAATAATTAAATTTTTTTTTTGACTTTCACTTTTTACCTGATTTGTTCTGAATGCATTCCCTTAATAACCTATTATGAGATTCTCAAAGAGAAAATAAGGTGTAAAAGACATGATTGAATTTCTATTATTCTTCAATATCTTATTCTCTTTATAAAATACCATTTCACATTTCAATAATACTTCATTTCTCTAATAATTAATGTAAAAGTAAGAGGAGGAGCTATGGACTAAATTTACTTATTATTAACTTATATANTCATTTCTCTAATAATTAATGTAAAAGTAAGAGGAGGAGCTATGGACTAAATTTACTTATTATTAACTTATATAACCTTTTCTCTTATACCAATTTCTTTTTTAATTATCTATCAACTTTCAACTTTTTTTTTTTCTTTTTCTTCTCTGATTCCAACTAAAAATATAAAAATTAATGGAGAAATGGCTCATCCTCATANTCATTTCTCTAATAATTAATGTAAAAGTAAGAGGAGGAGCTATGGACTAAATTTACTTATTATTAACTTATATACCTTTTCTCTTATACCAATTTCTTTTTTAATTATCTATCAACTTTCAANTATACCTTTTCTCTTATACCAATTTCTTTTTTAATTATCTATCAACTTTCAATTTTTTTTTTCTTTTTCTTCTCTGATTCCAACTAAAAATATAAAAATTAATGGAGAAATGGCTCATCCTCATAGTTAATTTGATTGAGTCCATTGTGAAAAGTAAAGAGGATACTTGAAAATTCCCCGGGTTGTCATTAGACGTAAGTCTTAAGAAAAGACTATTTAGAGTCATGGACCATATCTCCATGACTAATAGTAATTAGCAGAAGTCAATTAAGAACCTCCCAAACTCTTCTGTCATCAGGATTAATTTAAGTATTAGTTACACTCAAGAGTAGGAAGAGATGAAACGTTTTCTTTTAGCTTCAAGGGATAATACCTAAGGTACTATAAGAAGAACCTTTGAAGAAACTACTATATTACTAGTCTAAATTAATTCAATTGAAGTTTTTTTTTTTTTTTCTTTTTTTTTTACAAAGACCCTGTCCTCTTCTCTTGTAATGTCAAGTAAGAGGTAGGTGACGTGAGGACTTTCTCTCTAGGCTCCATCTTCATCTTCATCACCACCACCACCACCACCACCACTACTGATGTCACTCTCAAAGTTATTCTTGTCAGGACTCAATGCGGAGTTGAGACTCTGTCTTCTCGTCCTCACAGAGACAGGAGAGACAACGTAAGGAGACAGACATCATGTATGTAAATATTAGGAGAAAGTCCGCAACACTTCAACATCAAACTCTTTCATCATGTCAGTCTCTCTAACTTATACTCTTTATATCTATCTACAAGACCTTAAGACTCATTTTTACTACACTCCTCCTCTTCTGTCCTACATTTTTTTTTCCATACAATTCCTTTCCGTTTCATCATCAAATACTACTTTCATCCTCAAACTAAGACTCAAAATCGTTTAGAATCATGAAAACCAACTTATATTTTGATAATAAAAAGAAAAATGAAGAAATGAATGTGAAAGTAAGGGATCATGTTGAAGGAGAAGGGATTGGAAAGAAAGTGATCTCTTAGGTCATAATTGAATTCAATAATATTGTAGCAGATGGTACCCTGATCCGTAGGAGTCATAATTCAAGGTAAGAATAGACGTCAAGTGGGATCAGACCAAACCATCTCTTGGGATATGGAACATTTTTATACAGACTTACAACTATTTTTTTTTATATTAGTCTTCATTTTTTCATCCTTTTTTTTTAACATCTTTTTCCTACCAAACTATAGAAATTAATCTTATTATTAGGTTATAATTAGTTTTTATAAACTTTGAAAAATAGTCCTGACATGAGGTATACAAAATAAAAAACAAAAAATTATTAAGGAGATAACAAGTATTAAAAAAAATAGAACAGCCTGTATATACTATTTTGGTTTGAGAAACATTTGGAAAGGCTTGCGGTGGATTTGGAGTNAAAAAAATAGAACAGCCTGTATATACTATTTTGGTTTGAGAAACATTTGGAAAGGCTTGCGGTGGATTTGGAGTCTAAAGTCTGAGTATCAAAAATTGTTATATATTTTTTTCTTTTTTTGTCTTTTTTTTTTTTTTTTTTTTTTTTTTTAACCAACAGGATGATCCCACAATTTCCAATATTAAAAGTCAAATGGTTGATCTGTAGGATTTTATTTCAAATATTTTATATTTTGATCTGTTTCCAAACATTTTGAAGATTGTAGAACTCTGAACATTATGGATGGAATAGAGTCTGACGTAACAATGGGCAACTGGCCCAAAATTTTTCGAAAAAGTATTTTTGGATAATTTTGAATCCATTTAAAAAAATAAATAAATAGATAGGGGAAATAGTTCATTAGACCTTCAGCCTGTCATCAAATGGACAGTTATTGTTGTTTGTATTTTGATTGTTATTTCTTCTCATTTTAATGATTAATAGATATTCTATTGTTACTCTAATGGAAAGTAAATTGATTCAAAACTTATACTTAAGTTACATAGTAGTGGGAGTCATTTATCATTAGTTGTGTAGTTATGTCATATACATCCCAATTTCATATATTCTCACTTTGAATTCTCTCTCATATTATTATTTTGGCAATTTGCCTCAATTTTATATAAACATATATACATATATATTATATTTCAAATTCAAATCCTCACAGTGAACTAGTTCCAATTAGGATTAGAATAAATTATTTGAATTAAAACAAAAAAAAATTTTTTTTTTTTTTTTTTTTTTTTTTCATTTTTTCCAGTTTTATAATTTTTATTTTTTACTCTGGTCAATTTTTATAATCTACAGAGTGAGTTTAATTTTTTGAAGTTTTGCTTTTCACCTTTAAAATATTTCGGACTCGTTGTATTATAATGAAAAGAAGAGATTAGAGTTAAACTAAAAAAAAAATTTTTTTTTGTTAATTAAAAAAAAAAACTGTAGAAGATGAGTATCTAAGGAGATTTAAAATTGATAACTTTTTTATAAAAATATAAAAATAAAAAAAAATGAATGAAAAGTGAAAAGACTGACTTTCACTAGTATCATATTGTTAGGTGTAGTAATGTTAGAATTCAATTATAACATTAAATGAAGTAAAAATTGATAGGAATTTATTGAGAATTTGAAGATTGAATAAAAAAAAATGAAGTCATAATCATAAATTTTAGTTTGAAATGTCTCAAATACATACTAGACTATCTAATTCTATTCTCTCAAAGTAGGTCTTGAAAAAAAAAAAAAAAAAAAAAAAAAAAAAAAAAAAAAAGTTTCGAATCCCGTCGTTTGATCTTATTCATTGAGAACATAAAATGAAGAAAATGAAGTGAAAGTTTTGGGAGTGAAAGTTAGAATTCTTATGATGTTCCATAAGAGAGAAGGAGAATATACCTTGAGTCTTTTTGACTCAAGTATTATTGATAAGATTTACCCATTTACTTTCTCTTCCCTTTTAATCAATCTCTGCCTCTGACGGAATAATTCCTCTCTTTCCATTGGATACGAACTCAAGCAATGGGGGGAAAGAGAAAGCAAAAGAAAGTTCAAACAGGATATCTCTCTTTCTTTTTTCTTATTTTTTTTTATACAAAGAATACTTGTGGGTGGAGGAGTAAAGAGAAAATAAAATAGACTAGAGGCATTACATTGGGTTAAAAAGAAAGAACTTATTCAAGTCAAGACTTTCTCAAGTCCAAGACATAACTTTCTCTTAGCTATTCAAAGACTACACAACAGAGAGAACTTTACCAACAGTTCAACTTTTCCTTTCAAATACAACTAAATCAAACTCAATATCCCTTCTACCAATCATTAACAATAGGTTTTTAATTATTTAAACAAATATATTCACTCAATTATACCAATTATCTATCCAAACTCAGATTTACAAATTTTACTTTCTCTCTATTCCTTTCATTTATTTCATTATCATTCCCAAACGCACTTTTTTTTTTCTTCAAAACTTTCCTCAATGATTCTCTTCCATTTCCCAAAGGAATCAAAAATTATTGTAAAAAAAAAAAAAAAAAAAAAAAAGTAGAAATTTTCAGTAGTAGAATAGTCGGCACACAACTCTCAAACTATCGAGCCGAATCGAGCCACAAGATATTTCAGCTCGATAATAATCGAGCCGAATCAAACTCGGTTCACTTTACAATAGACTTTTATCCAAGTTATTCCAGACAGTCCCTTAGTCTAAGTTATTATAACTATAGCACAAGCTTCAGCTTCCAATTTTCTCCGGTATCGTTTTTCCTAATCTTCACTATATACTAGTAATAATTATCAAACCAGAGTTCGAAAAAATCGGATTTTTATATAAAATAAAAAAAATCCGATTTTTTATATTTTTATATTTTAATTGTCGAAAATCAAAANAAATCGGATTTTTATATAAAATAAAAAAAATCCGATTTTTTATATTTTTATATTTTAATTGTCGAAAATCAAAACGGTGATGTCTGAAAGAACTTTTGAAAAAAAAAATTTTTTTTTTAAACTTTACAGACTACGAATTTTTCTTCAAACTCAAAATTTACAAGTGTTAAAAGTAACTTTATTTCGCCGTAAACGAAATTGAAGCTAGGAATCTGAATTTGGATGCAGTGTTAGTGCTTAAATTTATCTTCAAGTTTGTCTAGGTGGATAAAAATAAAAATCCAAAAGATCATTGATTTTTATTCTTGGATTTAAACCGGATTTAAAACGGATTTAAATCAGGATTTAAATCCGACTTCAAACCCTATATCAAACCCATGTTAAACTGGTTGATAATCCAATAGTTGTGTGTCCAATTGAGCCACAGATTTTTCAGGTTTGTGCTCTAGCTGCAAGCCAATCTGAACTGAGGCTAAATAATTTACAACACAAACCCACCTACCCTATTCCCAGCCCTTTCAATTCCCTTATTTATTTTTATTTTTTTATAAAAATAATAAATAGTAAAATTGGAAACAAGAGTTGGTTGGTTGGTTGATATAAAAAGAGTAAATTAATAATTGTAATATGATATTTGGGTTTGTCTGTTGTGTGAAATTGAGATATCGGTGGTGATAGTGAATAGAGAAGAATTCCATCAACGGAAAGTCTATAATTATCGAAACTAACATGTTCGAGAGTATCGATCTAAAATTAGAAATATAGATAATTATAGAGTATTCGGAGTCCGAATTTCGGACTAGTTCATAGTAGAAGACCTCATCAACTTAGAAGGAATGAAAACTTTTACTTTCTTTTCTATCTCTCTTTCTTAGAGAAGGTAAACCAATTACTCAAATCAAAAAAAAAAAATATGAGTCTATGTCCAGAGGACAATTCGATATCATAAAAAAGAGTAATCGGAAGTCAAGTCCAACGTCTAAAAAAAAAAGAAAAAAAATATTCTCCCAAGAAAAAATAATACCCAATTCGAAAAAGTCTACAATATAAAAATACAATAGTTCAAATTCTAAAAGTCTTAAAACTGAAAAATATCTAAAGGAACTTTAGACATTGAATTCATCTATAACTTTAAAAATTGATCGGTAATCTTAGGTCGACATAACTAAAAGATTAGGGAAGCAGATGTAATCGTTTAAAATGTCTAAATGGAATAAAAATCCCATAGGGAATTATACAGTTTGACTTTTACAAGTCACCAAATTTTAAAATTAAAGTTATTGTAAGAATCCATGGGATTCGAGCCAAATTTTACACAAGTCCTAGTACATTACACTCATGTATTGGAACATAATGTTTTATAAATTTTAGTCTGGCCTCTCGTCACTGCAAAATTAACATCACGGATTTAGCGATGAATTTCAAAAATGAAATTNCTTTTACAAGTCACCAAATTTTAAAATTAAAGTTATTGTAAGAATCCATGGGATTCGAGCCAAATTTTACACAAATCCTAGTACATTACACTCATGTATTGGAACATAATATTTTAGAAATTTTAGTCTGGCCTCTCGTCACTGCAAAATTAACATCACGGATTTAGCGATGAATTTCAAAAATGAAATTATTCAAGTATTTCATTACGATAGAACCTCTTAGTAAACGCAGAGTATGGCGCCACTCAGACTTTAGAGTATTAAAAAAATTTGTTTGATACTTAAATTTACTTGGACATTTAGTATGATTAGTAATTTTTTGTCTTTGTATTATTATTATATTAACTGTCATTGGACATTTTCGACTCGACCATGTATGACATTGGACATTTTTTTATTGAACCAGACTTCGTAGAATACACAAAGAGGTATGACCTTTTAGGAAAAATCGAAGGAAATCGACAAAAATATTTCACCTGTTCTCTATGGAATTGGGACAAAGTTTTTGCGTAATAACATTCAGCTTGTTCAACCTCCTTTATTCTTATTAAGTCTAAATAAAAAAAAAAAAAAAAAAAAAAAAAAAACTAAAATTACAATTGGAGCAAGTGGTGTATTACTTATAGAGACATGGAATTTAATTAACTTACTCAAAAAGGGCAGAGAAAATTACCAGCTTTTCAGTTGTTACGGGAATTAAAAAAGTTTTGAGAACAACACTCATCTCTCAAGGAAGAGAGACTTTAGGGATCCCTTTGGATCTTTAGAAAAGTAAAATTTTGGATAAGAAACAAGGAATTGTTGTTCCATTCCTAGGTTTCATAGGTTGAAGAAATCCTTCGATAGGACCCTTGGCAATAGATTGACTTAAATTTCTCATCATCTTCTTCTCTATTCTTTTTCTTCAAAGTAAATCTTTCTAAATGAGAAAGTTTTCTCAAAGATCTCAATAAGAGGAAGTGAAAGTAAAAGAAAAAGATGAAAAAGAAAAAAGAAAAAAAAAAATTTTTTTTTTAAGTATTTTTAAAATCACGCTTTTTTTGAGGAAAGAGTGCTAGGGATACTTGAGTCTTATAAATTAGCATTCGTCTGGCCTCATTTTGAATGATGTGATTGGGTGAAAAGGGACTCTTCTACCTGTACCCATCCGAAAGATTCCAACAGAAGCTACAAAAACTTTGAATCTTGAGAATGGAAAATTTATTTGGTTAGGTAAATTAAACGTGTAGGATTTAGAGAAATGGTAGAAATTAGTATGAAGAAAAAAAAAAAAAAAAAAAAAAAGGTTTTAATGGAATGGAAAAGTTTTTGGCGTTGCTAGGAGTTCAATCTCATTTTATTTTATTTTTTTTTTTACTTTATTTTTTATTTTTTTTTACTAATATTATAACTCCATGATTTATGCCTGAGTGGTAGGTAATTCTCATAAAAAATTTGCATACAATATAGATAGAAGATCTAAAATCGTTTAAAATTTAATTGGAAACATACCCACTTGACTTGTGGTTTGAATAGTCAAACTATGGTTAGTTATTTTGACGGATGTCACTTATGATTTTGAAACTATTCTATTCTGAGCTCAATTGATCCANCCCACTTGACTTGTGGTTTGAATAGTCAAACTATGGTTAGTTATTTTGACGGATGTCACTTATGATTTTGAAACTATTCTATTCTGAGCTCAATTGATCCAATTTTGAGATTATTTGTCTAAAATCAATTGATCCGAAGAATTCATTGAATAGACTAGAGACGGAATGTCAAGCTTGGTTTCAAACCTTCCTTGACCTCATTATAATCCCAATAATGGCATTGTTGGAGTGAGAATAATAATAAAAGTAAAAGGAATTAAAATGAAAATAGTGTCAAAAGTTATTTAAGCAGAGTTGGAATTACATAAAGAATAGTANAATTTTGAGATTATTTGTCTAAAATCAATTGATCCGAAGAATTCATTGAATAGACTAGAGACGGAATGTCAAGCCTGGTTTCAAACCTTCCTTGACCTCATTATAATCCCAATAATGGCATTGTTGGAGTGAGAATAATAATAAGTAAAAGGAATTAAAATGAAAATAGTGTCAAAAGTTATTTAAGCAGAGTTGGAATTACATAAAGAATAGTAAGTCATTTTATTTGAGAGAAAGGATCATAATAATAATAAGTGGTCCTTTCTAAGAAATGAAAATGGAAAATGGGTTCCATGAAATGATACCTTTAAGACTTTAATTGTAAAAGATTTATAGGTGGAAAAGTTTCCTCTGGGACAGTTTCCATTGGACCAGAATGAAGAACAGGGATTGGTTGGAAATGAAATGATAATGTATAGGGTTGAGATTCTCAATTGTTCCCGTGTGTCTCAACTTTATGAGCTTTCTCCACTTCTCAACAAATATCCACTGAGAAGTCGTCTTTGAGAAGGGGTAGAAAAGTATATACTTGAGAACTTTCTTTCTACTAAAACTAACCTCTGCATATTCTCTTCAACCAATCAGAATCCTCCTTTTATGTCCTCTGAGATTCAATTAAGTCCTAAGGATGGACCTCAGAGAGACAATAACTCTCACTTTCTCCTTCTAAGGTACCTCTTACAAGGACTTTCAAGTCATCCATTATAATCTCGCTTTTCTTTACTCACTTTATATATATATATCTCATCTTTATTCAATTTCTATGTTTTGTCTTTCAAAAAAAAAATATTAAAAAATTAATTTTTTTTTAATACAAAAATCAACCATCAAAAAATCAACCATTCGCTTTGTAGTAGTATCAAAATTAACCAGTTCGAATCAACTTCTCATTAAAAGGGGTGAGNAAAAAGGGTTTTTTTTTTTTTTTTTTTTTTTGAATGAGAAGGGTGGAAAAAAGAATTTAACGGTTAGTAATGGCGTAAGTCAAACTTTTTCACTACTTTGCAAAGTGAAAGTACTGAAACACTTTTCTTTTTTTCAATCTAATGGCTTTCATCTTAAAAGTTAACGGGGTGTGAAAAAGTTTGGGCATCCTGTACTAGAGTGAGAAATTCTACACCTACGCAATATTCAATAAAGAAATTGTTTCAATTTTAAGTTTAAATATTCTAATGATATCTCTTCCAAAATAAAAAAAAAATTTTTTTTAACATTCATGTTTATTTCTTATTGATCTAACCCGTTGAAGAAATTGAAACAAAAGTATTCTTTTCTTGCTTAGATATACAGTACAGGGTAATCATGTTATCAATTTGTATTTTAAAAAAATAAAAAAATTTTTTGTTTGCTTTGGTCTGGTTCAAAGTTCGAAAAAATCGGATTTTTATATAAAAATCCAAAAAATCCGATTTTTTGGATTTAAATCCGATTTTTTGGATTTTTATATTTTAATTGTCAAAAATCAAAACTATAATGTCTGAAAGGACATTGAAAAAAAAAAATTTTTTTTTTAAATTTTGCAGATTACGAATTTTTCTGAAAAAATTTCTTCAAATTCAAAATTTTGAAGTGTTAATGTACTTTAATTCACCAAAAACGAAATTGAAGCTAGGAATCTGAATTTGGATGCAGTGTTAGTGCTTAAATTTATGTCAAGTTTGTCTAAAAATAAAAATTCAAAAAATCACTGATTTTTATTCTTGGATTTAAACCCGATTTAAATCGGATTTAAATCGGATTTAAATAAGGTTTAAATCCGACTTCGAACCCTGGTCTGTTTACATATCATTTTGTAGTTTCTCTATATTATTTTATTTGAATTGAAAGTATTACCTAAAAAGCGTAGGTTTTGAATGGTATCTTTGAACTTGTATAGTATCTGTATCTGAATCAAAACTACATTGTTCAATTACCAAACTGATGACATCAAAACCTTCGACAATGTTTCTCGATAACTATATTTCTTTTTCATCACAACTAAAGGAATATTCCATCAATACTTTCTTTTTTTTTGGCTTCTACCAAACCAAGGCTAGAATAATATGTTTTTTTTTTTTTTTTTTTTATTATTTCATGTTATTCGATCCTTATTATATCTCTTGAATTATTGTTCAATTATTTATTTTATTTCTTTTGTTTTCAATTTATCGGAAGCCATGTGTAGACTTATAAAACTGAAATTTAAATTAATCAAAAGTTGATTGTCTTCTGTTTTGGTAAGATTAGTAATTAAAATGAATTGATTCAAAAGTAGTTAGCTTAAATTTGTATAATTTCCAAGGTTAAATCATAACCGCTGAGTTGTTTCATTACGTAAATCAACGTCTTTGTCGGCAAGCATTTAATTTTACTAATAACGGGTGCAGCGGAAAAAAAAGGGACTGAGGTAAATTGAGAATTTACTGTTACTAATCGCGCGAATTTCATATTAGTAGTATTTTTATCGGATTAAGCGGGATTTTGTAGTGTGGAAAACGGGTTTCCTAATTTCCCTAGTAATACAACTGAGGAAATGGCAGCATCACAACAAGAAGTTCTTAGAATTCGTATCGGACGACTGATTGAATCCAACCCGGGTATTACGAAATTGGAGGTTGTTAAACATTTTCAACTGGAAAATATCCGTAAGCAAACAATTTATAGGATAATCAAAAGGGTTGAAAATGAAATCCCAATGGAAAGAAAAGTTGGTGCGGCCGAAAGCCCAAAATTATGACGAAAGAGAAAGTCGGCTAACTGGAAAAGCTTTTTGAAGGAAGCGACAAGATTAGTCAACGGGACGCAGCAAAAAAATTCAAATGCAGTCATCGACATATTCTGCGGACACTACAAGACAAGACCAACATCAAATGTTTCAGAAAAATTCGATCCCCAGAGTACACGGAAGAGCAAATTCTCAAAGTGAAAACTCAGTGCCGAAGATTATGTAGAAATTCTCAAGGAAAAAAGTTCATCATTGACGACGAACATTACTTCCCCTTAAGCAAAGCTCCTATTCCTGGAAACTGTAAATATTACTCCTCAGACAGGCACAGTACTAGTCCAGAGGTAAAACTAAAATTTAGACACAAGTTTGAAAAAAAAATTATGATTTGGATTGCACTTTCACCGGATGGAATCAGTACTCCTTACTTCATCCCATCAGGCCTCGCCATTAATCAGAATATTTATAAAACTCAGTGTCTTGCAAAGAGACTCATCCCATTCATCGAAAAATATCATTCGGACGGCAATTACATCTTCTGGCCAGACAAAGCATCTCCTCATTACGCAAAATCCGTGATTGACTTTCTCCAAGAGAAAGTCGTTCATTTTGTACCAAAGGAAGAAAATCCAACCAACTTACCCCAGGCCCGTCCAATAGAAGATTTTTTTGGTTATTTAGATCAACTAGTGTACAGAGGTGGTTGGAAAGCCACTGACACTACTGCTTTAATGAAAAGAGTAAAGTATTGCTTGAAAAAAGTGGACATGTCAGTCGTCCGAAAGAGTATGGAGAAAGTTCGCAAACTATTGCACGCCTGTGCCGAAAATGGACCATACTCTATCAACCATTAGTGGAACCGTAAGGCAAATATTATGCTCTATCGAATGTAATTACATTCGGAATTTTATATTTGCAGGAACTTGGTCAAAATATGAAATTTACATCAGTCCCTTTTCTTCCGCTGCACCCGTTATAACTATAGACTTTATGAGAAATCAAGTTGATTTACATAATATTCGATAATGATGTCCAAGTAAATTATTAACAAACTCAACCAATTTTCACTAACCTTTTGTCAGAATTTATCTAAAAAAAAAAAAAAAAAAAAAAAACTACTTACTAATAAGCATTTGTATAATGTAGTATATTAATAAAAATCTATTAATAAACTGAATGAGTTTAGTGTTGATTTTGGTAGTAATAATTTCTCCTACAAGCAAATAGAGTCGAGTGAACATGATTACTGCAATAAAATTAGAAAAATATATATTATATATATATATAAAAAAATACTAATAATGGAGAAAGTATTTTAAAAGAATACACGAACATGTTCTGTACTACCCTCACCATCTGTCCTCTTGGTCTACGTTCACACATTAGACTAGTAAAAATGACTGTAAACTAACGCCTACGAGCTGGTCCAAGTGGTGAAACCATTAAAGGTTCTATTATATTGTTGTTCCAACAGTAGTCTCAAGACCACTACAAATTTCAAATAATAAAAATAAAAATAACAATAACTAAATTAGACTTAAGGGAGAGAGTCTCTAGAGAGGTTCTCATTCTTTCCCATATGTAAATTCGAACTCAAAGAATAATTAATTCTATCTTTTCAAACCAGAGAGAGAACTTTCACTCAATACGATTAATTCTCAATTTTAGGAAAATGGCTTTCACCATGGTAGTACTCTCTCCTCAACCCTCCCTTACTCCAACGTCAGTGACAAATTGATACCATTAGATAGAAACATGGAAACAAATTAATTTTACTCTTACCTTTGACAATTCTTCTCTACCAACTCTCAACTCAACCCTTTCTCACTCAATAGAGTTTTATGTTCAATAGAGTTCAATAATAATTATTGAATTTTTTCTTCTTTTTTTTTTTTTTTTTTTTTGAAGAGGGTTATATAACACTTGAGGTCATGCTTGAATGATTTTGTAATTTTAGAGACAATATATAGTTTTTTAGAAAGATGATTCTTTTCTTTTTGTTTTGTTAAGAACACGCCTGACAGTGAGTAAATGTTCTTTAGCTCCTTTGACACGGATCCAAATTCAATGTGAAAGAGTGAGTAGTAGTATGTTACGTAAAACTTGAGTACTTAACTGTGGAGAAGAATAAGAATAAAGAATTGGTTTGTTAGTACCACAACCACTGAATCCAATCCGTTGTGGTCTGAATTTATAAAGTAAAGTGGTCAAGTGAGGAAGGTCGAAAGTGTTGGTAAGAATGATACGGAGACAGACTAGAGTCGGACGTCGTTTGACGGTGGTGTTGAAGCTAGGACAAGAAGACAAGGAATTCTTCTGTCTGGTTCCAAGATTTCTCAACTTGTGCTAACTCAAGTCTAATCTTTTACTCTCTCCAACAAAGAGTGAGAGGTCCTGCGCGAAAATTTTTTGGCAGGTAGAACTTCAATGTAGAGAGAAAGCACGAGGCGGAGAATAACCCATTGATACTGACAAAAAAAAATATAAAAAAAAAGAAAGCTCAGACGGACGCTATCATCCTCTCAAGCTTCCTTTTTCTCTTTTTAAAAACCTTGGAAACTGGCTTATGTTGATAGAATCTTTATACATAAATGCTTTTTATTCTCACGAATAACCTCCATTTCTTAACATAATCTTAAACCATTTTTAAGAAAGAAAAAAAAAATCAAAAATTATCACTATATCACTATTATAAGTTTATTAGAAGTGAGGTCTTAAGAAATGAACCAAAATCTAATAAATTATTTATCTCTTTTCTGTCATGCCTAATTTTTGTAATTAATTATTAGAGTCAACAATCTCTGGAGTTTATCTATCAACTGTAGTAAATTAGTACAGTATGTCACAATAAATCCATGTGTTTTTTTTTCTATACTTTCTCCAAAAATGGTAAAGGTGAGTTAAATCTTTCAAATCAAAGTTTCAGCGGGGAAATATATTATATTTTTTTAATGTTGAGGGAGTGAAATTTTGTTAGAATATCAAGTCGGGTTATGGGAAAGAATGTTGCTTGGTGTTTTAGGAAAATTTCATAGTCTTGAATTTATTTTATTTTATTTTTATTTTAATTTTACATCAAAATTAATAATATTTAGCTCACTTTGACGACTTTTTGTAAAAAGTAGGGAATGCAAGGACGGGATTTGTAGATACATACTGTACTATAATTCTCTTCATTCTCTCCCCCCGACCTCAACTACCTTTACAAAGGTTTTAATTAATAAAGACTGACTCTAATCATATAAAATTTAAGTTAAAGTAAGACGAAGAAGACCTCACACCAAACCATACTTCTTTATGTATACCTCAATTTCAAGGACTTTAGTTGAGACTCATATATTATAAGAAATGTGGGTTTAGAATGATATAAGATTCAGGATTCTACCCATTCTCATATATAATGTCACACCAATTTCAACTTTCTCTCCATCCAAGGACAATTTTCAGTTAAATNAAAAAAAAAAAAAAAAAAAAAAAAAAGATGAAAAGAATGGCTTGAAGTGTCTCTCTAGAGGCTATATAGAAGATCAGAGTTGTAACAGATGTGTATGAAAAATGGATAGAGTGGGATTAAGTATTACTAACAACGCGCCTCTCTTCTGCCATCCATTTCAAAAAAAAAAAAAAAAAACCAAAAAAATCTATAATTTCCGTCTGAAAATAATTAGTAAGAGGAAGATGTCTCCAAATTTGAAAGTGAAGGGAAGAAGTCCTTAAATACATCCCTTGGTGGAAATGGAGAAAGTTGAGAGAAGAAAATAGAGGAATGGAAGGAAAGTGAAGAGGTTCGTCAACGGAACCCTCAATCTAACATGTTTCAGGAAATCATTGGAATACACTACAATTTTTGATTCTTTTACACAGAAAAAAAAAACCAAAAAAAAAAATAAAAAAATAAAAAAAAATAAAAAATTTTTTTTATACTTTTTATTCAATAACTTTCTCCAAAAAAAAAAAAAAAAAAACTGACAAAACTTAAATCCAATGCAGACGAGTGTGAAATACTCAACTCAATTTCATTTCCACTCTAGACTTATTATAGTCATCTAAAAATGAGTAGGAAGTTATTATTATAAGTCAACTTTTACATTTGAAATCATTCCCGCTCAATTACCTATTCCAAAATTTATTTTTAGAAAAGTTGACTTTCACTCAGATCAGATCTAAAAATTTGGTTACTACTGTATTTTGATAAGACACTCATTTTGTTACATATTCTTATATAACTTTAGGTGTCTATTCGAAAAGAAAAAAAAATAATTTTTTATAGAATACATCTGAGTATTTCGTCAATAATACTATTGGTAGAGAAAAAAAAATTTTTTCGTAAAGCAAGTAGATAAATAAATTGTTTGAAATGAAGAGTTGTGATTAGTTTGTAAGGGTGTATGATTGAGAAGAGAATTGAGTGGCATTTTGGCGTGTAAAAGTGGGGCTTTAGCTGAATTTCTAAATCAATTGATTGGAGACAGGAAGTTGTCAGTAGATGTCTGAAGAATTGATTTCTAATCCCATCAACAATTCCCAAGAGTTTCTAGAACCTTACCTTTGAGTTGGTTGAATGGAATGGTGACAATGTGATGCGATTACCATGTTTCACAAAAAATCAACACTATTTCATTACACAATAGGTCCTTTCCCAAACTCTCAACACAATCGTACTTTTAAAAGGAAATAAGACTCAGAACTAGGAGGATCCACATCATCTTTAGGAAATTACACTTTTTGATGTTTCTAAAATCATATAAAAACTAGTATGAATGCCTTATGCCTATTTTTTATTACCCAACTTCCTCAAATTTTATTTAAGAAACTTACTTTTCCTACTTTATTATATAAAAAAAAAAACTGTGAATTGGATTGTGAAATAATGAAGTTGGCATTGAACATGAAGCTTTTGTTCTCAACCTAAATGATTTTTACTCATCATACACACTACTCCACAAAATGTTATACGCACTTTTAATATTTGGAATACAAAAATCTGATGAGATCTCGTTCATTTTATTGCTATGAGTTTCACGCATTCTCACTATATTTTCGCTTTTATAATTAATTCTAAACCTAATTACCCTGAATTCCTTATCATATGTCACAGGGTTAATTTTATTCAATTTCTTTCAAAGAACTTTATCACAGGAACTCTAAAAACTAAACTAGAAGCAATGAAAAGTTCTTAGTTCTCAAACGTATACAGTGTGTTCGAATAAGAAGGAGAAAATCCGGCACTCGTGTTTTTAAAACTCCCACAAATTAGAGTCTTGTGACACTTTTTAACTTAAGAAAAGTNAGAAAATCCGGCACTCGTGTTTTTAAAACTCCCACAAATTAGAGTCTTGTGACACTTTTTAACTTAAGAAAAGTTAACAAAACTTTTGTAGAACCGATTTTCAGCAACTTGAGCANCCCCCCCCAAAAAAAAAGAAGAACATTTTCATTTCAACTTTAAAATAAGCTGCCAGAATGTCAAAATTTTTTAACTCACTCTTTGGAATTTTCTTGTCAAAGAAGGACACTATAAATATATTTAGAATATATTCCGACTGTAATAAACTTGGGCGGACAAACCTCCCCCCATTTTGATCACTTTTCAGACTTTACTAGTCTCCTGCACAATTTTCGTAACTCACCTCTGAAAATCTGATTTCTTGAACCTAATTAAAAAGATTTTTTTTTCCTAAACCAATTTTTAAAGAAACTACATAATTAATCATATATAAACCACTTTTTTTTACTAATTAAATTAAATGATTGTAGCCTTAATTACTAATAGATGATTTTGGGTACTGAAAGTTATAACTCTTCAGACTGGAAGCCAAACCCGTTTCTATCTTCTGTAAGTTACCAATTTCTATTTCAAAGTTACCTATGTCGCAGTCCATTGACATTANTTTCAAAGTTACCTATGTCGCAGTCCATTGACATTAATTAATTCAAGTAGTTCATTTGAACTGGCATTGAATTAGCTTCATTATGACATAAAATTCATTAATGTCAATAAAAGGCGACATAGTGAGGTGAAGAGGTGAAATAAGTTCTAAATTCCTCCACTCCCTATCAGTCGGGCCCGTTACACTAGAAGTAGCAGCCTGCTGCTTGATCTAGCGTCCTCTAGATCTAGCAGCGGGCTGCTAGATTTAGCAGCTCAGCCTCTAGATGTAGGGGCTGAGCTGCTAGATCTAGCAGCTAAGCTGCTAAATCTAGCCGCAGCTGCTAGATCTAGCGTCTTGGTGCGGCTAGATGTAGCAGCACTAAACTTATTTTGAAAAGCTCGAACATATATCTTTTTGACGAGTTTAGCTACTATTTCTAATCGATACTAAATCAAATTTAGCAACTTTTCACCGCGCCGAAAAAAATTTCATCGTGGAAGGGCTGAGTTATTCAATAAAATGTGTCTATAAATTACACGGTTGAACATTTCCGGTTAATTTTTTTTTAATTAAATAGCTTATCCTATTATCTTTTGACTGATATAAAGCTCGGTCGAGAATAATTGATAGCCGATTTCAGAAAAATAATTGAAAAGTAAAACTGCTAAATCTAGGGTCTCTGCTGCTAAATCTAGCGGCTCTGATGCTAAATCTAGGAGCTTGAGCTCCTAGTTATAGGAGCAGCTCTTAAATCTAGGGGCTGCTGCTAGATCTAGCGACATTGGCGCTGGCAACATCTCATTTATTGAAATTAGCCGTATTAACCTTAATGAAATTATTTCCTATGCATTTCAATTGTGACAAAAAAAAATTTTATTTTTGTTTAACAAAGTAAACGAATTACGTTATTATTCACGTTATTATTATGATGAACTAGTAGTAAAAAAATTGTCGTGATCAAGGTTGTTTGACAAGATGAAATTGGGCTATAAAAATATCATGTCATAACTCTTGTTAAAACTATTATTTACTTTGTTCTTGAATGCTTTGCCATATCCATACCCTACGCATGAGAATGAGTTCTAGTTTTGCTTTCGGAAACGCAGTGTAATGCCTATTATTTGTTTTGATTTCACCGTCCGTTGTTCAGGGATAGTGCACTACTAATAGTAAAATTTTCTTCCAATTCTAATTTCTCTTAGGATAATTATTTAAATTTTTGATAAATTACAGAAGAATATTGCAGTTTTTCTAAACAACAGACAAAGAAAGCTAAATTTTTTACGAGAGTTACTTCCAGTATCAGTTTAATAAGAAATCTAGCAATTAGAAATTTTCAAAACTTCCTCAACTGCTCTGATTATAGCTTATTCCGTATGTTAGTCGTAGTCTTTAGCAAAAATTTTTTAATCGTTTCTGTATTTCTGTTATCCCAAGTTGTAAAAGAAAATTTAATACTTCGGTAAGCTCAACTTTTAATATTTATAAATTATATACCATTTTCTTTTGAGAAATAATAGAATAGTTTACTACCTTTTTGTTTCACTGTAGAACTATTTGCGTATTTGCTTTACAATTAATTGATTATTATTTTCCAATTTTATTTTTTATAAAGAATTTTTATTGCAAAATTAAACAATATGCTACGAAAGGTAGGCAACACTGCAAGCCCCTAGAAGTAGGAGCAAAGCACCTAGAAATATCAGCTACACTAGTTCTAGCAGCAGAGCTGCTAGATATAGCGTCCACTACATTTAGCAGCAGAGACGCTACTTCTAGTGTATCAGACCTTACTGCCTATACGCTTACATGAGCTGTCTGGTTTCTCTAAATCTGAATTCACAGTTCGAAAAATTATTTTGTTAATTCTTTGAAACAAAATCAATGGATCTATTAGATAGAAGAAACATGATTTCCGGGTCAACATTGGGTAAATTCTTAATTAAAAAATTAGTAATTTTAAACTAATCATGTTGTGCAGATGGCTCTCTTTTCCATTTGGCGAAAGTAGTCTCCTGATTATCAATTCTATTCCTGACTAAAGTAATTCCAAATTCTATGTATAACTAATTTGAAATTGATAATTTTTAGTGTTTTCTAAACTGTTTAGCTCTATCTTTCAATTAAATGCTCAAGATTTTGCTCTAAATTATTCCGGATAATAGCGAAGCCTCTATTAAAAGCAGAAACTACAAATTTCTCTTCTACCGTTTCCGCTGATCATCCCTGTATATGAGGAATATAAGGAGGCTATGAACCTAAGACTGTCAGAAAACTCTATTTCTACGAACATTTTTCTGTCTATTTTCTCACGTTCCTTGTCAATTTCTTTTGCTTTCTTTGATTGGTGACAGGAAAAAGCGAAAGTTAATTGGAGAGAAAACAACCACCCTCTGAGTCTTCCTTCAGAATTCGTTTCTTAATTAAATCTTAAAAATATAAAAACAATTGTTAGTATGAACTTGGTTCAAATACAAACCACGCTATTTGTCGATTAAACTCAAGTGATAAGACAAACGCGACAAAAGTCATAAAGTCATCTCAAACTATCGATTTATTTGAAAATATCTCAAATTTTCTTTTATTAAAACTTCAACATGAGGTTGCTTAGTGTAAATTTAAGGATTAATTGCATAATTTCTCCCCCTGTCCCCTCTCCCATTACAACTAGTGAAACTAATTTAAATAATTTTAAATATAATCAAGGATTTATCATCAAAGATTTAAATCCATATTCTTACAACTTAAAATACAATAAATATAAACGGGATTGTCACTTTTTCATGTCAATAAATTAGAAATGCAGCATGAACTTATTATTATATTGCTAGTTTAAGTATTTTAACAGACACACTGTTTGAATTAAATCACCAAATCTAACAAAATTCATAACATAAGATATAAATGATACGCTGATTATATTTTCCTAAACATGACTAGTTAGTGCGAGATAAATTAATAAATAAGAATGGTTTCGGCAAATTATATAAAAAAAAAAATCAGTGAAGTGACCCCTCAAAGCAAATTTTCTAAATGGTAAATAATTAATGAATTTTAGTGGGAATTGAAGAAGGAAAGACAATCGGGAAAGTCCCTCTGATACGCATTATTTAAGGTAAAAGTTAAGAACCCGTAGTTATACTTTCTTTTTCTACAGGCAAAAAAGATAGCTTATTTCATCTTTTTCAAAAGTGATATGCTCACTCTCAATATAAGATATTCAAAACGTGAGAAGGAAGTTCTATGAAAATGAGTTTTTAAATGAATTGTAGGTGCATGAAAATTAGAAAATGTGTTTCCTAAATATTTGAAAAATCTCTCCATTAGACAATTAAATATTTTTAGATGGATTAAATTGGATCACCACAGGGTATGAGAGACTGAGAAAAATTTGTTTACGTAAAAGTCAATTCCGATAGTTTCATTCTTCTTGTTTCTCGAGGGAAAAGAATAACGAAATTAAAGTTTTCTTCATCAACATATCAAGAAAAACAGATTTGAAAGAATACCCATTTCCAACTTCAATTCCGTAAATGAGTTTTTCAGATTTTCGAAGAAAAACAACTATTTCTTAATTATTCAATGTCCTTGGAGAGAAAGTGACGAGAAAAGATACTTCACTCGGAGTCTCGATGGATTCATGAAATCTTCATGCTCTTCTATGTCATTCCTGTGGTTCTGTGCTTGACAATTCTGATTTATTTTGATCTCTCCTCTTTTACCCGTGGTAAAAGGAAATAATGTATCGGGTATTTTCAGTTTTTCAATCCCCAAACTCAGGATTACAAACACGAAACTAATATGACTAATTTAAACATTTTTGGGTGTAATTCGTGTGTAAAAATTGATAGAAATTTCATGCATACTCTTAACCGATAGTGAAAAACACAAGTCAGCCTGTAGATGGGCCTCTTTAGATTACTTTTTTTTATGCGTAAAGACTTGTTGGTTAAGAGTATTGAAAGTAATATTGAAGGCTTTCGGGTGGAACTGGAAGTGGAGACTAAACTCTTTATGTAAATGCAGCATGTTCCAACAAAAAGCTAACTGATTTTCTTCTACTTTCTTCCAAAATGGCTAGGGTAAGCTAATTCAATACCAGGGTGGACTTGGCATGAGAAAATAATGAGAACCTAAAACCCAAGCTTCACCGTGCAACAATTTATTCACGGGACTAATTTTTGTCCGTCGTCTCTTTTCCTAACCTCCACTATGGGAAAAATTCTGCGCGGAACAATTTCTTTCCATAGACGGAATTGCCTTCCATTCACTTTTTCAGTGGTTATACAGTTTGGTGAAAATTTATGGCCGCGCTTTACTTTTGTTGAAAAATGAAGTTTTTAACAATTTGTTTAAGTTTAAATCGCTTAAACAAGGTAGGATATCATGTTTAATGTCAAAAATATTCAATTTTAAACTTGGACTCCCTTATTTGATTGAGCTAACGCGAATAATGAATTTTGTGGTGGGAGAAAGTTGGTGTAAAATTATGGCAGCACTTCACGCTTACACCTATAAAATTGTTATTTTCGTCAATTGAGCAATTTTTTTTTACTCATTTACGACTATTTATGATGTGAATACATGTTTACATTAAAATTTGGCAATATTCGCCAAATAATTATGAGAAAAGTTGCGAAAACTACAACATGCCGACAGGGTAGTGTTTATCGACATATAAGAAAGGAATAAACTGATCCAATCTTAATAACTAAATAGTCAATACGCCAAATTGGTAACAAAATTGAAAGATCTAATGACTGTATACAGATCTGAATATAAATCAAAGCAACTCCACCTAGGAATATGAAACGGGGAGCGAAGAAAGAACTTTCTCCAAGGAATAAATGGCTCATATTTAAAGAAAATAGTAATAAGTATATTTCCACAGCCAAAATCAAGCACAACCTGAACCTGATTTTGTCACGGTGGACAGTTAGAAACGTATTTGCATCATACAACAACGTTAAATACCCGAACACCTTAAGAAACACCCACTAACATAGCACAACAAAATTAGACGGCTACAGTGGGTGAAAGTTAGGATTAGAATTCATTGAAGAATGAAAATATACAATCTAGATTGACGAATTAATGTTTAATTTAGATGCTTAAAGCACTTACTCATATGTCGATAAACACTACCCTGTCGCCATGTTGTAGTTTTCGCAACTTTTCTCATAATTATTTGGCGAATATTGCCAAATTTTAATGTAAACATGTATTCACATCATAAATAGTCGTAAATGAGTAAAAAAAAATTGCTCAATTGACGAAAATAACAATTTTATAGATGTAAGCGTGAAGTGTGGCCATAATTTTTCACCAACTTTCTCCCACCACAAAATTTATTATTTGCGTTAGCTCAATCAAATAAGGGAGTCCAAGTTTAAAATTGAATATTTTTGACATTAAACATGATATCCTACCTTGTTTAAGCGATTTAAACTTAAACAAATTGTTAAAAACTCCAATTTTCACCAAACTGTACTTCACCGAAGGATATTTAGATGGAAAGAAATTCTGAACATACGAGTGAACAGAATATTTTTCCGACCACTTTAACTTTTTTCTATACCTCACCACAGCAGAATTTCCTTCTAAGTGATCGGAAAGGATTTTGCCCATTAAATTTTGAAGTAGGACTCGGTTTTCCTTTTCGACGGAATTTTTTTTTCTTCCATTCATACTTATCATTTTCGGTCTGGTTTACCGACAGAATCTCTTCCACAAAGAAAATTTCCAGAGATCGTCTATCTGAGGAATATCTTTTATTTCTTCTTTTTCCGTGAAGGATAGTCAAGGAAAATATTCCATTGATGGAAACAATTCTGTCACAGTGAATTTGGGGCTTAACCCTATTCAGTCTCAATAGCATGTGAAAAAACAATAAAAACTCATTGTCAGACATAAGCGAATCCACCCCACGCTATCGTTAGACAATTCCCTATCCTCACTCTTTCACTCGTGCTGTCACCCCACTCAATTTGAGAGAAAGTGACTTCAACTACCCTTTTTTGGAACATGATACACTACAGGGTCAGTCACAATTCACTTTGCAATGGAAAAAGTTCTTATAGGAAAAAAACATACACAAAAAAGGAATCTCCAATCCACATTTTTTTCATCCTAACAAACTCACTATAGTATGGAGTGAATAAGGAAAACAGTACTTCCGTTAACTCTAGCATCTAAGAAGTCATCCGTGTATGGAGAAAGGAGATGGGTAAAATTCAATAATGAAAAAGTTCTTTTTCTCTTTCCCTCATAACCATCTTTGTTCTCTATACACGGGTTATTTCTGAGATGCAGAGTTATACTGAATTATGCCTGACCCAACATCATCCACAGCGACGTAAGCTTTCTGTAATGTTGGTATATGGTTGTTGAATGTTCCTTTTACCACAGGCAAATGGCACAATAACAAGACATGAGAAGTCTATGGAGACTTTTTCTTAAACAAAATGTGAAAATAGTTACTAAACAAAATGAGCCTGACAGGAGAAAATACACTACAGAGGGTAATACAGCATGAGGTTGAGGGTAATACAGCATGTCCGGAGCTGGAGTTTTTTAGTTACGGTGAGACCAAGCTTTTCATCCTTCGTCAGAAATCTGTGTTGACGGAAAGCAACTTGGTGCAAATTCACGATATTCAATATTGAATTCTTTCAAAGTAAAAAATTATTCTGCCTCAGTGTTGGGCGATCGGTTTCGGTGCAATCAATGCTACAAAATTTCAGTAAATCATAAATCATAAAGTCTTGCAACAAAAATTACACACAATCCTGATAATTGAAGGTTGTTTAATGCATTGAAGATGAAACTAGGAAACTTGATAGGTTGTTTAATGCATTGAAGATGAAACTAGGAAACTTGATAGGTTGTTTAATGCATTGAAGATGAGACTAGGAAACTTGATAAGTTGTTTATGTGACCCAAACATTATGGAGGAATAGCTAGGGTAATATATCCAGCACTCTACTGTATGTAAATCAAGAATTTTTTGTAATTAAAAAATTTTTTTCAAAATCTCGCCTCAATTGACTCTTCGCCACAATTATTTTCTGATGAAAGATGAAAGGTTGCTTTTACGGGAACTAACAAATTCCGAACATGCTGTAAATAACTGAAACCTGTGGCTTTCTACCATTAACCAGGCTGCAGTAAAACAGAAAAAATTTTGTTTTCATACCACAGCAGAATGACAGTGACATGAGATATTTTCATAAGTCCGTTTTATCCAAGGTAAAGAGACTCCGGCGAGT
Source organism: Holacanthella duospinosa (assembly GCA_002738285.1). Taxonomy (NCBI): domain Eukaryota; kingdom Metazoa; phylum Arthropoda; class Collembola; order Poduromorpha; family Neanuridae; genus Holacanthella; species Holacanthella duospinosa. Next base: position 227,751 of record NIPM01000014.1, on the reverse strand, counting down.
ATTGTGTGAGGAGCTTCACAAGAAAACTTATCCAAGGATTCTTTACCGTCAGCCTTCACAAAAATTTTCAACTCAACTCAACTAACGCTTCATTGATGACTTTCTCAAAAGCAAGACACCACTGAAGTGTAAGTACACTTTGCAGTTCTTAATCAATCTTTTGATGACGGGCGAGAGAACTTCACTTGTCAAGTTTTCTTGTAAAGTCTAAAAACAAACTAAACTGAAAATGAGAAAAAAGTCGCTCCTAAATACAGGGTGAACCAAGTTAATCCGAGCCGTAGAAAGTCGCTTTCACCAAAAAAAAATTAAGACAGCAAATAAAGAGCGCGAAATAGAAAAGTTGTAAGGAATGAAGTTAGCGTGTGTTTGAGAAAACATTCCTCTGCAAAAATTAACTTATTTAAACAAAGGCCATTCTGTAATGCTGGAAGATGGGTAGTTGAGAGAATGAGCAACTAGAGGAATGGGGTACGATCCCTTGGCATCTATTCCACCTGACTCAACAGAGAACCTGCCGACCCCTCCTCTCTCTGTCTCTCTGCTTTGCTCCATTGCTTTGCATCGGAACAGATATTTTATAGTGATTACAATAAAATTAACTTCACTTCCATCATTTACTATTCTCTATCGCCTGCCCCAAGCCGTTTTCGGTGAAAGGCGAAGAAAGAAGGCCCGGATTAAGTTGGTTCACCCTGTACTTTGAGCATTAATAATTTTCTTCTAGGAATACTTTGAGAAGAGGTAGAGACAGAGTAGATTCATTATATCATAATCTGGAGGCTAAACAACATTGGGACTTTCTTCGAAAAGTGGTCTACTAAATACAGGTGTTGAGGCTATGTGATGGAACTGATTTTCGTAGTTTACTATTTTTTCCTTCAGTCTTGGAAATAGGTTCGAAACTTAATTTTCTCGGATTTCCTAATGTAATGAGTGCTGAACCGACACAAATCCCTGTTAAGGAAATAACGACATCAAAAATAGAAAAGTATAGTTAAATAATTAGACATTTGAAAATTAAGCTAATGTGGCTAAAAGAGGCTCAGATTTAGAATTAACTAAACTTACCTGATTGACCAGGTGGAGCAAAGTTCTTCCCTCCAGTGGGTAAAGAGACAATGCAACTAAGAACTGCTGCTCGATTTCCATGACAGGGTTCAAGAGCAATCGGACCCGGGCATTCCTGTAGACATTAATTCCATCCCATTTAGTTTATTTTTCCAATGTTAAGGCTGAGAGGAGTAGAAAGATAGAGAGATTCTATTTGAGAAACCTGAAGCATTCATTCCCACATCCCAAAAAAAAAATCCTTTGAAGAAAACGACCGGAAAGCACTTCCATGGAAAGAAAGAAAGTTATGATTCTTTCGTCTCTCCTTCCACTCGTTCTAAATCACACTTTGTCACCATCAGATTTATTCTCCTCATCGGCATACCAAATCTTAAGAAGATCCAATACTAACTTTCTTTTCTCTTCCTTTAGGAAAACTTCTCCACACTTTTCCTCTTGCCTATCTCCATAGGAAAAGGGGAAAGTAAAAGAAAAAAAAAAAAACTGAGCCAGCATATCATTTCTCACTGTCTCTTCCAGGAGCTCATCCATGCAAAATCACACAAGCACATTTCATTTCGTCCCGTCAAACTCCGAATAAGGATTCATCATTTCAAAATATAGAGCCTGAGAGTAGTGGAGTGTCTTACCTTCCGTCGCTTCCTTAGAGAAGATAATCCATTGCTCGTGAGATTTTTTCCCGCTTCCATATAGATCTGTGCGAATGGTCTGCTAGCCATTTGCTCAAGTTCCACAAATAGACGCTAGAAGTGGAGGAAAAAAAAGAGGACAAGATTAGTTAAGACTAAAAAGACAATTTTGATTGAAAGCAATGGGAAAGAAAGCTCTTATAAGTACTAGTCTATAATGATCTTCGCTTTAAAAAATTTGATTGAATTCTTCCCGTCTATCGAGAAGAATAAAAAATTTTTTACTGGTAAATTCTTTCCTGAGAGCACTTTCCTTGAGTGAACGTGGGAATAAGTTTAAGAGGATCGTTTAGCTCACCTGTCTTCTTCTATACATGTCATACTTCTGCTTGATTTTCCACAAACAGGCGGCTATTACCAAGAGTATTAAAAAACACCTAGAAAAGGGAAAAAAAGACAAAAACCTTAAAGTTTAGGTTGAGTAAAAAAGTTCATATAACTAAAAGCTTTAAAAATTGGAAGACTCATTTATATAGATTAATCAGCGTCAATAAGAAATGTCACATCTGGTCCTTTATAATAATATGAATTGCGATCAACCGAACCAATTTATTTTCTCTACAATAAAGTTTTCTTTTAGGCGATATTTCATCATTACAAAGTCCAAAGCCATACTATGGAAGTTCTTACAACTTCCAAGCTGTTAAATTAGTAAAACAGTAGTGAATTAATATTATCCTTCCACCTCAATAAAATCATAAACGCAGGCTCATAAGCAACAATACTCTGTGTCTTAAAAGTTCCTTGCAGCATGAGGAAAGCAATGCATAAAAACCTAGAGAAAGAAATAACGACTTTCAAGATTAATTAAACATTAACATAAAATGAAAGTCAATGACGCTTAGATTACTAACGCGAAAAAGACGCTTAACCTAACCATGTGATTTTCGACAATTTAATTCGAGGAATAATTCTGTAAGTGATTAATTTCGTAAGTTTTTGCAACCTAGCTAATTATTGTGTTAGTAAAATCTTAGAAGAAAACAAATTATATCATTGTCTACCATAAGGTGTTGTCTTACTGTTGAACTATTTCCTATGACACATTTGGAGAATATTCTTCGTTATTCTGAATTGGACTGAATGATTTGTCGTGTTTGGATTAGAAATGGCATTTGGAAAACCGAAAAGAAATCAAATCAGTCGTCTTGAATTATAACCAATGGGCAATGAAGTGAGAAATATAAGAATCCGTTCATTCTCACAGTCGTGATCTTTTCATGCTCTATTCTCGTAGTATATTGTATGATTCCTTCTATTCTCAAACTTTCTCCCTTCAAATTCCAAATGAATTGGGTGGAGAAAGTGAAAAGATTTATGGAATCAGGATTCCGAAAGAAAGGACGAGGAAGGAAACTAGACGTTTTTCGAATCAAAATATCAGGTGCTTGTCTTGTGGTTTAGTCTTCGTGGTCTGATCCTCTGATCCAGCCAGCCAAGACCAAAAATAGAGACAGCGTAATATTATCCAAGTCTACTGACTGTCAGTGAAGATTTCATGGAAAGGTGACGATTTATCATGAATGCATGTATAAGCAAGAAATGTTTGGAAGGGAGAAAGACGAAGACAGATTCGTGATCACTCCTCTTTTCTTCCCTCCTTTTCTAACAAACTTACGTGGAGAAAGTGATGAAAAAATGAAGAAGATCCAATTTTGGTGACTGGGAAAAGGAAATTTGAATCCAGAGTGGAGGTTTGAAGTCAAAAACGTAAACGAAAAAAGTAGTATTTTCTAAACTTCCAAAATTATACTCTGTCTTTGGAAAACGAGTTTTGTACGTGGTACAATTGTGACTTGATAATAAAACTTTTTCTCCGTGCCGTCCTGAATGGGAAAGACAAATAAGAATTATTTAGACTTTAATCTCTTATCACAAAGTTTTTCTATTCGACACAAATCCATGAGTTTCTGTATTATAGCAAGTCAGAGATGGGAAAACTTACCAGTCCTCACAGTGATATTTATCTTAGCCAAAATTGAGCATGTGATTTGAAAGTCAGTATCGATGTCTGGTTTGGTTGGTGAGTTTTTGAAATTGATCTGTCGTAGATGGAGATCCTCCTTTTTTGATAAATTAAATGTAAACTGGTAATCAATTTGCAGATCATCTAATTGGGAACAGAGTAGATGAGTTAGGGATTTCAAACTAGGTATCTACCACTCCTCATCACTTACAAAAGCAGGATCCACCATTCGTTGGATCTCCAGCATAGTTGCTCTGAGTATCACAATGTTGGCAGTGGTCGCCTGAAACCCCCTTTGATGTACAGAGACATCGACCAGTCTCTCGATTACACGTATCAGCTTGCCCGTTGCATTCACATTCTGAAAATGGAAACAGGTAACCCTCATTGTCATTATGATTTTACAGCATGAACATCTTTTGTAAGACTTACGTTTACAGCGACCTCCGTTTATTGCATTTCCATAGTATCCTGGAATGCAGACCTCACATGATTCTCCCTCTGTGAACCCCTTACATTGAATACACTTATTCTCTTCATCACAGTAACTGTGTCCGTTGCACTGGCAGTCTAGTGGAAAAAAACCCGTCAGTACATTACATTACTGATGACACATGTCAAGCTCAATTCCTTGATAGTTGTCATATGTCTTATTAGTCTGTAACCTGGGCAAGAGGTGAAGTTCCAATATTTAGCTGGACATACTTTTCTTTCCAGAAAGGTCCCACTGGAGTTGAAAGAAAGTGGTCCACGACTAGACCCTTCCAAACAATAGCCGAGACCAGTCCCTTCCCCACTGTCACACCATCCACATGAAGGTAGTGACAGGCAAGTATCACAGGATGCCACTTCCTTACATTCTGGAGCAATTCCAAAACTCTTCAATTTCACAAATTGTATAAAATAAATAGTACTTACGCGAAGAGGAGTTTGTTAGACGAGGATCTTTAGAGCTACATAAGCTCGGGCTCTGTGCCCAAGACATGCACTGTCCATAAGGAAAGGATATCACATATGCATTCTTGTCAATGCAAGTGCTCAACGTATTGCACCAGATGCAACCATTGGAGGTACAGTTAAAACATGAAGTATGATCAGCACAACTCCGTTCACAGACTGCTGGCTCCAACTCAGTCCCATTACCTTAAAATATTTAATTAGTGCTTTATCTCACGTAATATTTTATGTTGGAAATGATATTAGGGGTTAATTTCCTTACGAAGTTCAGGTTGATCTCGAAGACAAGAGATTTCCTTGTCTTTGTTCCAAATACAGTTTACTTCGGAAGAGCAGAGAAGGCAGTTATGCAAATATGGACTACAGATGGAATCCTCAAGGACACATTGTTCTAATGCAGCAACAGACTGCACAAAACATTACGTAATTCATTTGTAAAGGGGGGGGGGGGGGGGGGGGCGAAAAAAATTTTTTTTTAATAATCTAACCTTTTGCTTCGGATCTTTACATTTGAGATCACCATGTTGACACTGGCCGCTGCACCAGACGCAATCATAAGTATTCTGGACACATGCCGAACAACTATTCAAGGTTTCACAAACACTTTGTCCTGTTTCTCGAGGAGCGGAGTCACCCAGGCACAAATACTTGTCTTTTACTGAAACAACGTTTTTACAGCGACCCTCTGTATGATTCCATTCGCATTTGAAGCGGGCACTAGTCTCACATTTGACGAGAGGTAAGAGATTGCAAACCGGAGGACTATATCTGACCAAATCATTGAGGATGACTCCATTGAAACCTCCCCATGTGTAGATAGAGTCTTCATACAGCACAGATGAATGACCGTAGCGAGCTAGTTCTGTTGGAAGATTCGTCGGTGGACTGAGAATTGACCAGGAATTGCACCCAATGTCATAGACTAGGACGTCACTGGTAAAGCACTTTGACCCAAGGCTATAGGCCGTATCATTATGTCCACTCCCTCCAAAAATCATCAAAAAGCCACTTGTCACTACTGCAGAATGGAGAAATCTTGTTTCAGGACCAGAATCAAGCGATTCCCTACAAATAAAACCGTTGTTATTAAGTTCAAAATCTAGGGTTTGATTCGTACCATAAGCGAGAGACTGGATCATAAGAATGAAGACTGTTCGTAAGAGCCGTTTCACCTATACGATAACCACCGTATACATAAACTTTCTGTGTAGATGGGTCCCAAACACTGGTATGTCCATAACTTCCTGTCACTGGATAACCCTTTGTCTCAATTATGTTCCACACAGGACCCCCTGCTTAAATGCACAAATCAATCACCAGTAACTATTTTACATTAAATATAATTTGGTCTTTTATCGTACCAAAGTGGAACTCTTGAACCAAGTTGACGTAACCATAGTATGGCGAGTGACCTAACAGAACTATCATTTTACTCTTACTGTGCCTTGTTTTATTTCCTTTATCATGCACAACTACTGCCGTGTGTCCAGCAACTTGAATAGGACCTACATAATTGATTATCTATTATGAATTTTTGTGACAAAAAAAAAAGTTTGAAAGTGAACACGAACCACAAATAGATCGTTTGCATCCTCCGCTGTCTCGACTGAAGCTGACTTCAGTCCAGTACCTCGTAGTTAGATCAAAAGACCAAACTCTATTTGAAACAAACCTTGTCCCGTGCCTTCCGTCATGAACTCCTCCGTATACATAAATTTTATTCTAAATAAAGATATAAATGTAAATCTAAACAAAATTTTCTCGTAATTTGAACACTTACATCGTATACCACACTGGAGTGACCATAAAGTAAAGGAAAATTTCCCTTGTACTGCACTTTCTCCTCCCATAAGTTTACTAAAATCATGGAAAAAGATAATTAGGATTAGGAGTTGAAGTATTTACTACCAAACTTACGCTTAAAATCATATCGATACACTGGAGGCTTTTTCATATCTAAATTCAAGTTCGTTCCGCCTATGATCCAGAGAGAATGATTATGAACAACTGCGGAATGGGAAGCGAATCCTTTTGGAAGCAGTGAATTTGGTGCTATGACCTCCCAGTAGCCTTCGTCCGAATCAATTCGCTGATTACAGTCATGACCTAATTTGGCCAATACACAATGAATCAGAAATTAATAAGCGTTAACCAAACTTCAAAAATCTTACCTCTGAATCCGTCGTCACATTGACACTTATGTAATTCCATATCACAACTGCCTTGAGAGCTACAATTATTAGGACATTTCTCAAAATTGCAAGCTTCTCCTGTCCACGGTGCATCACAAGTACATCTCCCATCCATGCAAACTCCATTGCCAGAACACACAAGATGAGAATCTGAACTTGGACAGGATTGAGTTCTTGAGACACGCAACAACAATAGACAATTATATGATTGGTAATTAATTCCTTTCTTTAAATAACACACCTGTAGGTAATATTGAAGCCAGTGAGATTGTAGGCAACGTCTGTGTAAAAATGTAAGAGAGCGTATCCAGATTTTGTGACAATTTCCGGTTTTTGTAATGCTTTGTAATTATCTTGAACTAAAAGTCCGCTAAACAGAAAAAATTGTTTATCATTAGAAGAATCAGTTATAGGTTTACAAAAATCATCGAAAGAGCATGATGCCAGAATCAATTTCAGGGAAAAAAGCAACAGATTTTAAGTTTGTAATACATCTCAACCAAAATTTGGACTAGTAAATAAAATCCGAATAGACAACAAACTTGACAATTATAAAAATTTAGACAGATCAAGCAACTACAAATACAACGTTATATAAAAATTAATCCATTTAAAACTACTTGTGGGAGATATTGCTAATAGTCCTTCACTCAATATCATTCGTTCTCTATTAGCAAAATACTTTCGAAAAATTATCTTTCAAGAATTAGCAAGTAATTAAGATGACGTAAGGTCAATTACATTGAAATGAAGAGAAAATATAATTAATCTGATTACGTGAGATCTTAACAATGGCAGATTCAGGAGTATTAGTGATTCATCCACGGAAGAAAGATTTCAAAACTTAACGGCATAAACGCCAAAGTCACGCTGAGATAAAAATATTTACCTAAAGACACTGAGAAGCGGTGCATGAACACTATCTCCGTCAAATATGTAGAGGTGATCCCATCCGCACTCTGTGGCGAATTCTTCAACATGGAGAAATATTGGAGACGAGACTGTGGATCCGTTTTCCAGTTTTCTGTTTGAGTCAATCAGCCAAGTGCATCTGGAACAAAGAATGAGAATTGGGTCAAGTGAAATTCATAGTAAAATAAAATATTTTTTATATGGGTGCTTCACTTCATGTTGCTGGTGTAGTTTCCAAATCCATCTGTGATCCAACCAAGGTCATCAGCGAGTCTAAAAATTCCAAAAATGACTCAAAATAACATAATTAATGGTCCAACTCCTAAATACCATTCTCATACCTGACTTTTCCATAGCAAAACTGGCAGAAATTTCCTGACCATCCAGGATAACATTTACATGTGTTGTTGATGCAATCACCGTTTCCGTAACACGGAAGAAATTCACCAACGTGTTCTGAGTCCGGTTCACACTTATTCGTTGAATACCCAGAATTTAGAACTACGTTAATTGCAGTCACATTATTAAAACTGTTGATTACATTTTCTGTTCCTTCGACTGATGACAGGAAAGAAAAGTTGATTAGAAACAAGAAACCCAAGAGTCCTATTCTAATAGGATCTACCGACTGAGAATAGTTTTGTCCATGTTGGAACACTTTACAATTGTATCCGTTCTTCCATTTTCTACGATACTTTGATTTAAAAAGAAATAAGAACTTTTGAAGAAATCTGAGCATTATCCCATTTTCTTCCATCACCGGATTTCGGTGATAAGTCAATTAACACACACTAACCCAAAGTCAAAGAAATAAGATTGTCCATTGAGGCAAGACACTGAAACTGGAAATTTCAGATACAAAACTGACATTGATGGAACACTGTGAATTCATTTACTCCCTATTATGAACTCTAAATAATACTCTAACATCATAAAAGGTCTCCTTGTATTAGACGTACTATAACATTTTATAGTAAATGAAGGATCTGATGCCTAAAAAGAACCACGCGATCAGACTCCTGGAAATTAAATAAAAATCCCACATAATCAGAGGTTAGATTCAAATATTAGGCTAAAATTGAATTTAGAATTTAATTGAAACAACTGCTACTAACCTAAACGTTTACAAACTAAAGTTATTCAATAGTTCGAAAATTAGAAAAAAGTTTCAATTACCTGTTTGTAAATAATGATTCAAATGGTACTAGAGCTGAACTAGACGACAGAGATGAGGACTGAAATGAAGGATCTGTAGGTGTAATGATTGGTGTATGTTGTATAATTTTCGTGTAGAACGTACTTCCTTACACCATATAAAATCCTCTTGTCGATTATCTTTGTCCGTGGTTATCCTTCCCACTACCCATTCCACATTCTTTGGCCTAGAACGGATGTTTTGACTTGCAAAATGCAAGTAAATTAATAATAAGAATGTTCGTTTCTAACCTTATCGTGCTTAAAACAAAAAATTGAAACTTTTAATTTGTTGTGGATGACAGAAGAAGGAAGGAGACAAGGAGATACCCAATAACCAGCTCATCAGCTGTGCTAGTCAATAGAGTAAACATAACATATCTTAGAATGGCCATTTCCTGAGGGGAATATGAAATTTCTCTCAATCTATCAGAGATGGCACATCCATCAAAAACAAACCTAAGAAACCTTAAAAAAAAACCTCAAGAACCTAAAAGATACACTAAAGAATATGAAACTAAATAGGAAACAAGAACCTAATAAACTTACAAAATAAATCTAACACTATAGTCTCACGAACAAACGCTGTCAACCTAAAAATATAGCTAAACAATAGTTTTCCCAGGTGTTTTACAATGAGGTACCACAATAGGCTATTACAATGAGGCGTCATAATTTCAAATTATCTTGTGGTTTGAAAAACTCTCCTTTCAACATTCATCGATCTTGATGAATTAAAGAAAAAAAGACTGTACTGTTAAAACCAAATTGCTCCTGACGTATGCATTGGTCGTTTGCATCATATTAAAAAGATTACTGTAGCTTAGTTTATCAAATACAGGGCCAAGAGCACATTCGACTGATCCAGATTAGTTTAGTTTGATAGAGTAAAGCTGTATTTACATCCCAAACCAAATTGAATAATTATATAATAATGTATATAAGCTACACTATCAAAGCCATCTACGAAGTACTTAAGTAACAAAATTACTAAACTTACAGCAGCTAGAAATTGACAGAAAGTACGACTAAACGAACTAAAGAATAAAAGAAGGCAGAATATTAGTAAGTTGGTTAGATTGACGTTGTGATGGTTGGTTGGTCATCGTGAGACCAAGATGCATAACAACGCAAATGAAGTAAGAGTACTGCATCTCAATATTGAGTATTAATTCCTTCACAAAATTTGAAAATTTCTCTAAATGCTTTTTCATCGTTTAAGATTAAAGAAAGAACTAATAAGCTGGACTATACCGGGCGTTTCAAAAAAATTTGGTACAAGAATACTCCAAAATGGTAATCCAGCCGATAAGATTTGAATATTTAGAACTTATTCTCCTCTGATTGGCTGAATTAAAGGGAAAAATTTTCTTAGGGCGTCCTTATTAAAAGAGCCGGAGTTAAAATTTGTTAGACATCTTTATGGTAAATCAGAACTATTTTGCCGTAAGCTGCTGCAGTTCCAAATGCACTTATATTGATTATAGGGTTTCTGGTTGTTAACTCCGTTGTCACTGATGATAACCATGAAATGAATGCATCGGTAAGTTGTCGAAAGTCGCACCATATTGTTTTCTATTTGAATTGTCCAACATACCTGAGTGTGAGATGACATTACCTGAGTTTCTTCTCGGCCAGCTATTATTTGTTCGCTGCAGATGTAAATTTTCATCAATCCTAGCCGTTTGAAAATAAATATTTGGGTTCGACTCCAACCTTTCCAATTCACTTCCCTTCATTCCCATCCATAAAGGTAGCATACTGTATTTCCGCTCCCGACACGGTGCTGGAAGCTTTTGTTCTCGAACTCGGCTTTGAGACATTTGTCGCGGAATGATGACAGGAGGAGTTGGTGCCGATGCTAAAGATTGGTGCAAATACGGATACATTGGTTCTGGAACGAAAACTGATGTACCTGCATGTGGTTGTTTATATTCATGCAAACATGGATAGGACTTAGTTGGAAATTTGGACGGTGCCATAGACTGATAAGATGACCTGAATAGTTGAGTTCCTTGGTTCATTAGTCTTGTTTGATAAGGCATTGTAGTTGACTGTTGAACTAGCTGAGGTTGTGGGCGATACCAAGTTTGTACTCTAGGAACTGCTGCAACGACCTCTGACTTTTGTCGCTGACATCGTAGAAGTTCTGCAGATGATTGTGGAACGTATGAGCAATCCCTTTCCACTGAAATTCAAATAAATTCTGTAATTATAATTTAACATGGGTTGACAATTAATATTTTAGCGATGAAGTATTTTACTTAAGGTAGACTGGGATACTTCACGAGATAAACCCTTTGGAAATGTGGGTAGAAAGAATGGAGTACGATTGTTATGCTCATGTTCAGTCTGGTTGAATCCTTTATACAAAATTGATGTAGAATCCCTTTGCATAGAAATACAGTCCGATTCAGGATAGTCATCCTTAATTGACACTGAGGTGTCGTTTTCAGGATGTGATGACTCTGGAGTTTCGCGTAATACATATTCTGATGTTTTCTGTCCACAGTTATCAGAGACTTTGACACTTAAAACTGGCTCAGTCACACTTTTGAATGCTAAATTTCTATCGACAATTCCGTCTATTTCACCAGATTCAGATTCAGTTTTCTTTGTCCAAGATTGTGGCCGATACGCCGACGCAATAGTTGCGTAAGAGTGAGTTCCAAAGGTAACTCCTAGTTAATAGTTAATAAATCATATTTACGTATTTTCGTTGACTTGAAATATTACACAAATAAATCAATTACTTGAGTTGGGGTTGTTGGTAGGAAATATCGATGTCGCTGAAGGAGAAGATTTTTTAATGGGATAAAAAGTGTCACCAGTGCCATGCTTAAAAGCGCAAAACATTCCTCGAGCACAACTCCCATTTCCTTTGGAATATTCTCGACACTAAAACAAACAATCCCATCAATCAAATCAAATTAATTTTATATTTTTACGCACCAGCTCCTTCTTGTATTTATTGGCTTGATAATACATCTCCATCCTGGAATGAAAATATTCACAAAAGTCACCATTTGGACAATCTGAAGGGTCACACCAAACGTCGCCATTGAATGCAGAGCGACAGCCTCTCGCTTTATGACGTTCAATTTTCCGACGTCGATCATTCCAATCATGATAGTATGGGCATGAATAGTCTTTCTTGCACTTTGCTAGTCCGCAAGGATTGGTTTTGTAATTCTTCTGGATATACCGAAGATCTTGTATAGAACAAAAATGAATATTGAATTAAGAGAACTAAAACCACTAATTTATTTCTAAAAAAAAAATTATTGTAAATTTAGACATAATATGCTGTTTATAAAGTCTTAATAGAGTTAAAAAAGAATTAATTGCAACATTTCTGGGAATGCATTAATAAATTTTCGGTAGGAGTAAGGCAGAGCCCGCTGCATGCTACAGCCCAGCAAAAAAATCTCCTTACTACAGCCCATTACTACAGCCCACCGCTACAGCCCAGCATAAAATCACATTACTACAGCCCATTACTACTGTCCTTTGTTATAGTCCGTTGCTACAGCCCATTGCTACAGCCAATCCAAAGTTACATAAGCATAAATCACACATACTCTTCTTTCTTCATTTTGTGTTATTCTGGCCAAGAATTTCTGGGTGAGAAGTCTGTGACCTCACCAATTAATTTAAATGTTGGCCCTTTTAAAGGCCAATCCTTTTGGACGGATGGTGTGGGCTATTTACATCCCAATGCTACATTCCTGCATAAGTTATATAACGCTTTGGCAACCGCTGCTTAACTCCAACCTAGACGTATTCACGCAAGCACGGATCGGTAACATGCACAATCGTGATTGGGTTAGTTAAGCGTGATTGCATACCTGTAACGGATATCGCGTTCAGGTAGTTAAGACCATATCTCCCCGCGGCGTTTGAACGAGCCGAAGGCTCGTTCAACAGCTATCGGAGGCGCGCGAAGCGCGCCGGAGATTGCGCGCCGCCATTTCTTTCGCGTGATAACTAAATACTGATGAAATATTTTATTGATGAATAACCTAACAACCTAACGAATACTAATCCTAACAACGAATGCATATTAAATTCTATTTTTGTTCCATTTCGAAAAATTCATAACTATTTTTTTATGCGTTTCCGATGAAAATTTTTTCATATTGGGGCTGAAGTAAGGCAGCGGGTCTTGACGCCTACCGCCCAGCAAAAAATCCCATGCCTACCGCCCAGCAAAAAATCCCATGCCTACCGCCCATGCCTACCGCCCAGCAAAAAATCAAAAAAAAAATTAAAACCAACAAAAAAAATATTAAAAAAAAATTAAACCAAAAAAAAAAATAATAAAACCAACAAAAAATAAGCCAAAAAAGGAACAATTAAAGTAAAACGCACTCCTTGCGGAATTGGGTAAGTGGTACCTCAATCGATCGGAAATTTCATGCAGATTACGAATCTGGCATTCATTAGTGGCGGTCAAGTCAAATTTTGCAAAAAATTTGGAAATTTGTGCAAAAAAAACTTTTTATCTGCACTGCACAGTATTATAAAATAATAAAAAAACGGAACGTATGCTCCTCAATACGAAGAGAGTGGAAGTGATATTGATCATGAAAGTATGCGTGATCTTCACCCACTCGGATGTGCTTCAGCTACGTCTTGGACTGAAATTACACTAAGAACAATTAAACGTAATCCACTTCTCATGAAATTAGTAAGCGATACATCAATGGATCAGAAATTTAATGCAGATTACGAATCTACCATCCATTGTTGCCGGGCGAGTCAAATTTTGCATAAATTTTGGAACGAACCATTTCGGATAAGGCCTGTTTTTGGGCCCATCTCCATGCTCTTTGCCTGGATTTCCTGGGCTCTACTGAACTGTTACAATAAGATGTAATTCCTGCCAAGTCACGCATAACCAAATGTTTTTTTTTCCAAAACATTTTTTCTCAAAAATTTTTAATTTCCAAAATCTAAAAAAAANCACGCATAACCAAATGTTTTTTTTTCCAAAACATTTTTTCTCAAAAATTTTTAATTTCCAAAATCTAAAAAAAAAGGCCACCTGCAGACCATTCTCCTCTATATATTTGCAAATTCTAAGCCCGATCGGCCTACAAATAACNAAAAAAAAGGCCACCTGCAGACCATTCTCCTCTATATATTTGCAAATTCTAAGCCCGATCGGCCTACAAATAACCGAATAAAAGATAGATAAGGAAAAAGAAACCCGAATTCGGTTATTTCCAATTTGGGAATTTTAAAGCAAAATTAATAACATTTGGTTCGACATGAATGCTGGAGTCGAAAGGAGTCGATTGATACCACACATGACCTAACTGATTTTTTTTCAAAAAAANACCACACATGACTTAACTGATTTTTTTTCAAAAAAAATTTTTTTCAAAATGTTACAAAATTTTTCAACTACGCCGAGCGTATTTGAGGAATGTCCGCCTATGAATGATGCAATCAACTGCAACTTAAACATTGAAAATAAATTATTTTCATTTCTAATTATTTAAATAATTTCAACAAACGGCAAAGTAACTTTTGAATTACCTGATAGGTTAAACTTCCCTCTGTCTGGTAATATAAGACACAGTATTTTAATGTGTAGCAGCTTCCAGCATAAACTAATTCAAATAACACTGTTTTCACTATATAACTTAATGTCCTCACTCATCCGATTTCCCGCACCCCTATATATTCCAGTTCCGCCCCTTTAGTATTTTAGTCTACTGTGCAATGTCTTACCCAAATATCCTCGTGGAATTGGGTAAGCTATACCTCAATCGAACAGAAATTTTACGTAGATTACAAATCTAACGTCCATTGATGACGGTCAAGTCTCATTTTGTGAAATTTTGAAAAGTTGTGCCAAAAAAAATTTTTTTTTAAGTGACTTACCCAAATGTGCAGGGAAAAAAATTAGGTATTCCGAAGCAACTCAAATTATGATGAAGTTTATTTTGTAGACTAATAATCGCGTCGCTGATAACCAATATAAAAAAAATTCACCGGAAGCGCATAGAAAAAAAAGTTATGAATTATTCAAAATGGAACAAAAATAGAATTTAATATGCATTCGTTGTTAGGATTTGGATTCGTTAGGTTGTTAATCAATAAAATATTTCATCAGTATTTTGCTATTACGCGAAAGAAATGGCGGCGCGCTTCGCGCGCCTCCGATAGCTGTTGAAGGAGCCTTCGGCTCGTTCAAACGCCGCGGGGAAATATGCTCTGAACTACCTGAACGCGATATCCGCTTCAGGTATGCAATCACGCTCAACTAACCAAATCACAATTGTGCATGTTGCCGATCCATGTTTGCGTGAAAACGAATTTTTTTGGGACAAATTTGCATAATACTTGCAAAGTTTGACTTGACCACCAACAATAGATGCCAGATTCGTAATCTACATTAAATTTCTGATCGATTGATGTATCACTTACCCAATTCCACGAGGATATTTAAATAAAACAATGCAAAAAAAATTTTTTTATGGGGCCACGGACTTCCCAAATGATTGAAAACAGAAAGGAAAGAAGAATTTATCTGCTACACGACTGTTATAGTTTTCAATGGGGTCGGTAGGTATAGCATATATTGCTGGGCGGTAGGCATGGGCGGTAGGCATGGGCGGTAGGCATGGGATTTTTTGCTGGGCGGTAGGCGTCAAGACCCGCTGCCTTACTCCAACCCATATTCGTGATCTGCGACCTCTTATTAGCCTACAAAATAAATTTAATCAAAATTTGAAGTGCTTCGGAATAAAAAAATTTCCCCCTCACTATTACATTTGGGTAAGTCGCTATAAAAAATTTTTTGTTTGCCACTAACTTGCAAAATTTTTGCAAAATTTGACTTGACCACCAACAATGGATGTTGCATCCATTGTTAATCTACATTAAATTTCTGATCGATTGATGTATCACTTATCCAATTCCATAAGGAGTGGGTTTCCTTTAATTGTTCCGCAAAAAATTCTGATGCTACCGCCCAGCAAAAAATTTCAAGCGTCTATATATTTTTTTACACTGGGCGGTAGGCATGGGAAGTTCTACTGGGCGGTAGGCATCGGCTGTTGGAGAGGCAATTTTTGCTGGGCTGTAGTAATGGGCTGTAGTAACGTGATTTTATGCTGGGCTGTAGCAGTGGGCTGTAGTAATGGGCTGTAGTAAGGAGATTTTTTTGCTGGGCTGTAGCATGCAGCGGGCTCTGCCTTACTCCAGCCAAATTTTCTTTTAATCATTTACAGAAAACAAAATTACACGAATTTAGTGAACATTGCTTCCCACGCACATTTCTGCCCATATCTAAACATATACGGCAGCCATGTCTACTTTAAAATCCCTAGCCTCACAAAAAATAAAACGTGGAGGCTAAAGTAAGGCAACGGCTGTTAAAACCATACACCCACTACCTTATTTCTAACCTACCCTTAATTAGCTACCGCTACAATTCACAAATTACAATCGACATTGTAAAATCAGTAACAAACAATATCAATGTAGAATTTCAAAGCGATCGACAAGGTCAGGCTTTCTTAATTGATTTATCCATTTAACCTTAAAGGGAATGAGATGAGGGGCATGGCCCATGACAAATAAAATACTAAAACCACCCTCACCAAACCATTCCTTGAGCTTCTGTATTTTTTTATCCTTTTGTTTGGATGCAGCACTAGTGTTTGGATACATTTCCAGAGAATTAATTATTGAAACTGAAACCACCAGTAAAATCACTAAGGAAATAAAATATGAATATTATTAAAGTAAAGTTGCGAATTTCTAAGCAAAATTAGAAATTATTGGGCTTTGTCCCAAAATTTGTATAGAAAAAATTACCGCCGATTTGTATAGCTTGACGTATTTGAAACCGTGGAATGGCGTAATCTACAAAGGTTAAAAATGTGACAAGTACGTGGATATGGAAGTAGTCCTCACGCTTTGCCGTCTGACACGACACGACACTACTCCACTGTGAGACTCACACAACTGTGAACGCAGACTGTAAAACCAGAACAAACTCAGCAAGAACCTCCTCTACAGAATTTGAAGATGGCGGCAACTTTCTTGTCTCCGACTCATCCAATCACCACACAGGTTTCAAAAGTTATAGTAGATTTGAATACTACCGTAAAACTTGACAACTGAAACTTCACACAACCGCACCAACTTCTCACTTACTCTATTACGAATTTAAGATTTCTGGATTGGGACTAATCAAAAAATAGAGACATGGAAGTAAGTCGGACTTCATACTAAAGAAATACTTAATGTCATAGATAAGGTCGGAGTATATACTTCAAGTTATTTTTAACGAATAACGTCATAAAAACGGAAAGGGTCAACTAAACAAAAATCTAATGAGAGAGATAGACAATTTCCCATCTGTTAAAGTTGAGAAAGACCGGAGAGAACTGATAAAAAAAAACTACTTACTAGAGTTGACAATTATCTTTATTATCCTATTATTCTACATTGGAAAATGATGATCGTCTATTGAAATTCAACTTGAAAGAAAACAATACATAGTTTCATAAATCATGATTCATATTCCAGATTTTAATAGGAAATACAACACTGACTTTTTGTTTCTTTCCTTTACTCCTATTTGAGCTGTCTTTAGAAGACGGTGATCTCAAAGTAATTTCCAATTTTTTCTAATTGAAAAGTAATTCTTTATAATAATTGAGTAAGTAGCAGTTATTCACTCGACAGTTTGTTGTTGTACGAACAACCGTTGTTCTATCAGCACGTTCAAAGTTTGCTTTCACGATTTCATAGTACCGTCCATCCCTAGATTCCAAAAGAAAAAGTGTTCATTTAACTTATAAAATCTCTCCATTGTTTTAGGGATTTAAAACATAAGAAACTGACGTCAAACCCAAACATCTTAATTTCAAACATCGAACACGAATAGTGTCAATGGCCTTTTGTCCTTTATCTGAAAATCGAAGAGTTTCTGGATCCCAACGAAGTTCGAGACGTTCGAGAAGAGAACAATTCCCAGCAATAGCATCCACCAATTGATCAACATGGATCTTTGTTGACATCCTATCAGCTGTTCCCATAATTAGAATTCTAAAAAAAATTAGTTGGAGTCATTATTGAGAAAGGGAAAACAAATTGGGTATAAAACTTAAGGTAGTGTAAATACCTGACCTTGCATTTTTAAGAAGTGGAAGAACTGAAGACCAGAGCTGATCCGTTATGTGTGGCATCCCTGACAAGGATAAACCCCGAAATTGAGCACCATATTTACAAATGAACTTGTACAAGGCATCTTCAGAGAGATTATCCGAACTGTCCAAATCCAGAGCAATTAGATTCCGAGGATTCCCTTGTTCACTAAATGTTTTCAGTACCTAATAAATAAAGGGTAAGTGAGAAATAAATAAATAATAATTAATCATTCTTGTCAAAATAATATTATCATTTTTATACAGAGTCGTTAAATCCATCTTGTTGGCCACAAGATAACCATCGAAGACTTGTAAGTCGTGTCAGGAGATCCGTCAAACACTCTGTTGATAGGTCTGTGGCACTTATGTCCAATTCTTGAAGCTGAGTCTTTTCCCATTCTACTGCCATCACATGTTCACTTAACAGGCCTGGAAAGAAAATTAACAAATCATTTGCTTAGCTACTAGTAATTTACTAAACTGAAACAAAGTTTACTTGTTTGATGCATAAGAAGACATTTCAGTTTCCGGCATCGCTGAAAAAGTGCTGGAAGTGAAGATCCTGTTATTTTAGCACAGTAATTGACAGCTAAGCATTCTAACTGCAAAAAAAATGGACTCAGTCACCTTCGAAATTTTTAATTCCAACCGAGTAAAATAATGTTGAATTAATTAACCTGGATTGAATTCGAACTAAACGCTTCAATATGGCTATCATCAACAAAATTAATCCCATATAAATTGACAACTCGAAGATTCGGAGTTGCTGCTTTCAATTTGTGAATATTGATAACTTCGTAAATTTCTTCTTCTTCTTCTTCTACTTTTTCATACGTTCCTGTAAAGTAAAAACAAATGGAAAATTGAAAATTGTTTACTAAATGTACTCTATGCGACCATCGTGCGAAGCGTTTAGTTCCAATCTAATTGGTGGTAATTAACTCATTCCGTCTTGTTCAAATAACATGCTCTATGCATGTGCGTAAAATGAGACGGACATGTCAATAGGGCAACCCATGTCGAGAACAACGAAATTAGAAAATAGCTGATCTAGCTACTCTCAATGAATCAAATTTGTGCGCATTTTTTTATTTCGGCAGCATTAAGTCTAAAGTTCTAGTTCAACCAATTGTTTTGTTTTTTTTTTCGAAATAACCAATCAAATCAGTTCTGTATTTATTAACCTTTTTAGACCTAAAACTTGACTCACCAATCAAATGAAGGACTTCGAGACCGTTAATNTGTTTTTTTTTTCGAAATAACCAATCAAATCGGTTCTGTATTTATTAACCTTTTTAGACCTAAAACTTGACTCACCAATCAAATGAAGGACTTCGAGACCGTTAATAAAGTTATATATTTTTCTCATGAATCCTTCCATAAAAATAACTTCAGACAAACAGATACACATGTTTTTTAGCTTTGTTGGGAATGCCTGTAATAATAAAATAAAAATGGCTTAGGTGTATCTTTACAGCATTAATTACTGCATAACATTATCCTCGAATATAACGCTCGGGTAATATAATATTTTTTAGGGTAAGATATTGTTTCTAACATGGGAATTTGACCCTCGTTTTCATAACTTTTTGAATAAGAAATTAAATATTTCATTCAGATTTTCATTAGATTTGTGAGATGTGTAAAATGTGTGGTTTAAATGTAAATGCTATATTCGAGCATATAAGGTAGAATAGAAGTTGAATTGAATAAGAGTCCATAGGATTGACCTGCATGTCNTTATAACTTTTTGAATAAGAAATTAAATATTTCATTCAGATTTTCATTAGATTTGTGAGATGTGTAAAATGTGTGGTTTAAATGTAATGCTATATTCGAGCATATAAGGTAGAATAGAAGTTGAATTGAATAAGAGTCCATAGGATTGACCTGCATGTCATTGAAATCATGAAGTTGCATAGCCGTAGAAAAATCTAAAAGAATATGTGTCAGATTCGGACATTTACTAGCCAATTCATGGAGAACAGTGTGAGTTATGAGTTCCATTGGAAGTTCCAAGTATCGAAGCGATGCTCCGAATCTTCCACTATGAGTAACAAAAATTGATATTTAATTATTAGAAAATTTAACGTAAGAGATTGATAAACTCACTTGATTAGACTCATCAAAAATTCCAGAGAGTTGACATGAAGTCCAGATATTTCTGGACGAAGGGAGACTTGTTGCCAAAGTCGTGTGTCATAAGCAATGAGACGCCATTTTTTACAAACTCTAGCTTTTCGACAGACTTCTCGATGAGGTAAATAGGAAAATACTTGTAGAAGAACCTTGTCAGGGAGTTTATCTATTGTCTAAATCAAACAATATAAAAATTTAATTAATCAATTTATTTCTATTTCAATTAATTTTAAGTTAGGAAGAAACACAAACTGTTCGAAATCGAGCCTTTCCTTCGTCATCAGCAAATTTAGAAGATTCATGAGCATGGGCCAATTGTCCCCAAACCTACAAATTAAAATAACCTATTAAATCACTAACAAGAATTTATTAATCTTTCCTAAAAATAAAATAATAAAACATTTAAATATAGGTCACTAAAAATTACCAAAACGCTCGAATGATAATAACAACTAGTCAACTAACAACTTACATCAGAGGGTAAATCCATTAAAAAAAATTAACTTCTTGTTAGATGATATAACTCCTATATAAATCAAAATTTAACATTAACAATTCCTTAATTTTCAAACTTTTTCTTCTTGATTTTAACTATTAAAATTTTAAAGAAATTATTATAACAAGACAAATAAGTCTTATATTGTGTAGTGTGGAATGAAAACCTAAAAAACAACAGACGCACGCCTTGGAAAAAATTATAACTGGATTTTTAGAAAATCTAAAAATAGCACTGATTTCCCGTTCGTCTTTAATAATATATTTTTTGAGACTATTTTGAAATAAGCTTAAAATTCTCTTATTACAGTGAAACTCGAGTCTAGTGACTTTGAATAAGAATGAAATTGATAAATATAATAAACTCAAAAATAACATAATCTATAAGTTTATTCCATTATAGCAGATAATGTTTAAAAAACATTGTCTATAATGAACACCGGCTGTAGTGAAGAAATAACCTAGTTGTCTTTCAAAATTCACTATTATATTCTTTCTTTCAGAATTCACTATTATATTCTTTTTTTTCAAAATTCACTATTCTATTCTTTCTTTACAAAATTACCTAAGACTACTGTAAGATGTAAATATTCATCCCAAGGAAGCTCAACTTAAATATATTTGAAGAGTATTAAAAAGTTGGAAAAAAAAATATTTTTTTATTCCAATAGTGTATATGGATTTAGGGCATTGAGCATACTTTGAGGCGTAAAGTTGGTAGCTATGTGNATTTTTTATTCCAATAGTGTATATGGATTTAGGGCATTGAGCATACTTTGAGGCGTAAAGTTGGTAGCTATGTGAATTAATATATAAAATAGGGTCTGAGAAGAGATAATTTGTGTTGATTGGTTAATCGAAAGGTAAAAATGGGTAAATGATGAGAGCGGAGATGGAGATGGTTCCTCTGTTTCTAATTCTTACATCCGCCTCAAGCATATCCACCATACATTTCCTATATCCTCTATGACTAATTTCAAAGTAACCTAACCCAAGTCAGTCAAGTCAAGTAAAAAAATAAAATATAAAAAAAAATATTTCCTTCAACTAAAAGGAGAGATCACGAAATTTCTTATTTTCATCGCCAGAGCTAAATAAGAACGGTATTTCATTCAGTTTCGCTAGCATATAGGACTTACCAATAGGATTTCATAGAGTTGAGTTGAACATCTCTTTTGTTTACCAACGAGAGTCTTTCGGAGAATCATTTCACTTCTATTTCTTCATTCAAACTTGACTCAAACAGTAGGAAAGTTCTAAAAAAACTCTGTCGTTCATTACTATTGTTTTAATTTCAAATTCTTAGTTAATACTCAATTTTTTATGAAATTTAAAAAAAATTTGTATACTAACTAGTTAAGTAAGCGGAAAGACCAAATTATTCTCTCATAGTGAAAGTTATAACAACTTTAATAATNTTCGGAGAATCATTTCACTTCTATTTCTTCATTCAAACTTGACTCAAACAGTAGGAAAGTTCTAAAAAAACTCTCTCGTTCATTACTATTGTTTTAATTTCAAATTCTTAGTTAATACTCAATTTTTTATGAAATTTAAAAAAAATTCTATACTAACTAGTTAAGTAAGCGGAAAGACCAAATTATTCTCTCATAGTGAAAGTTATAACAACTTTAATAATTAGTTAATTAGAAAGAAGGTAAGGAAGAGTTTGGATTTATTTACACTCTCTTACCTGACTTCTTATTCTTAACCATGGTTACAAGAGTTCTTCTCAAAATTATTTTCAAACTCAAGAACCTTGAAGTAAACAACTAACTATTATTGATATTCAAGTATTAAGATTGACAGTGAGAATTAAATTTGAACAAAAAAATTGAACGAAAGTAGTGTTTACTAAAACAAAAGTAGAGCAGGACGAGGTTCAATTTTTAACCCTTGGTTTTTTGGGTTTTTTTTTACTGTTATGGTGAATTACCATTGGTGATTGTCAAGTTTTGTTAGTTGAATTTAGCTAAAAGCAAGAGAGGAAGATGGATTTATTTTCATTGTACAATGAATATTCTAGTATGGATAATAATGGGACAGACTATGGGAAATTTGGTTATGTCCATTACTTGAGTGACATTCGGGAAAGTCTCGGAGGTCAAGATTGTCATAAGTGGATCTATTCTATCATTGGATGTCTTTTGGTAGGGGTTTCTGGAATTTTTCCACTATTTTTATTCTCAAATCATACAACAGTTCCTTCTGGCACAGGTAAGTCTAAAGTAAATATTATATTGAATTTTTTAATTATAATAATATTTTTTAAAGTTTTTTTTTTTTTTGAATCCATGTTGAATTGAAAACGTTAAGTAGTGTGGAGTGGTTATTGCGTGAAATTCAAAAAAAAAATATGATAATAATAGGAAATATAACATAGAGACACGTGACTCATGTATTGTTATAAATAATAATCATTTATAAATTATAATACCATAATCACTCTTATATATTATTTTCTCATGTCAAATCTCTAATCATTATTTACTAAATTTTGAAATTATTGTATATTCAAAATTAGTTTTAAAATATAAAGTTAGTAGTAATATTTGATAAAAGTAGAGAATCGATTGAATCCGTTTTTGAGTAGTGATGATATTAATTAAATTTGTTAATTACAAAGTTTCACAAACCCAACACCACCCACTCAAGCATCATATTTTGAAACCAGAGGATCCGAATATATATTTATAAAATAGAAAAGGAACTGACGTAATTATAAGATTGGATTATTGGATCCTTGCTACTCTTCAGTCTCATGTTTCATCTATAGTATGTTAAATTAAAATTTCTAATCTCAGAACTTTTGTCATAAATACATAACAACTAATGTTAGATAGTATGAATCATAATATAAAACCTACGCAATTTGTCCTAAATTTAATTTTAGGATATGTAAACATTTCCAATCTAATAATACATTTGTCTCTAAAGATTAATATCAAAAGTGATCAAAAAGTAATCATAAAAAAAAATTATAAAACGGATCTACAGGGTGTATTGTAGATGATGTATCTACAAAAAAAAAAAAAATTTTTTTTTTAATATTCAAACTCAACTAATCGGATTTAAATAATAATTTCAGTATTCAAATCGGTTTTGGTTAAATTCAAATCTTTTTTATTTTTTATTTTTTTTGATCATTGATAATTATCAAGGATGCCGTTTCTATGCATTTGCATAATCGTAGCGAAGCTACATTAATTTGTGATACTTAGGATCTTCACGATTTATGAAAAATTGAGCCGATTAACGCAATGTTAATTCGCATAATAACGCATAATCTCAACGTAAACGTATAATTTATTTTGCGTCGCACTTTTACAGCTTTACAGTTTGTACCATTGTAAGAGCACATTCTTGTTCGAATACCAATAATTTGACGATTTTTATTTATCGAACACATTTAACCAATTTTATTTTAAAAATTTTGCTAAATTTAGCAATATCTGGATCCGTTTCTTTGTCGGGGATACTAAAATTTTGAAATTTATGGCTCTAATTCAACTTGTTTTCGATAAAGGAACGTCCATGATCCTCATATATATGCACACAAACTCTTTTCAAGGTATTTATGTGTACCAGAGGGTTATTTTTGTTTTATTTGACCAGCTAATCTTCACTGTATCTACCCTCACGCGCGCATTAAAATTCTGCAATTTTTAACTCTCACTCTTAAACACATTTTACATCCAGCAGAATTGTCACTTTTTGTCCAGCGGGTCAAAATACCAAAAAATAGGTTTGGAAGTTGAGAATAGGGTTCGAGAGTTTTCCAGAGAGAGATTTTTTCGCGAGACACCGTGCGTAAGTTGGGGACGTCCATTTCAAAGTCCACAGTGTCCAACATACTGAATTCAATGGGAAACCGGCGAAATCACAAGCAAGTTGGACTTTCTTCCCTAAAAATTCAGCATAAACAACACGTCCGTGAAATTCGATCAAAACATCTGATTCGTATAATTGACATTCTAACTGATAGAGAAAATCTACCGAGCCAGAATCAAATTGCAAAAAAATTGAACGTCTCACAGTACACTGTCTGGAAGATCATCCATGAAGATTTGAACAAAAAAATTAAAAGGAAGCCCATAGTACATGCGCTGAAGCAATTCCACGTCGAAAATTGGAAGAGAAACTGACGAAAGCTATATGAGGGTCATCTGGCGGGTCAAATGTCCGAATATGCAGTAACAATTGACGAAGCACTCTTCTTTCTTCAAGACAGCATGGACAACACATTGAGCACACAAAAAAATTCACCGACGAATATTGTTCGTGTAGAATTTTTTTTGTCTGGCCAAATAAAACAAAAATAACCCTCTGTAAGCGTTTAAATCATCGCGCAATTATATCGCATAATATTTCTAAATTTTACGCATAAAATGGGCGTCCTTGATAATTATTGTAGGATGGATGCTACCATACGATGCAGAATATGTGAATGCTTTTTATCTTTTTGACTGAGCAATCTGTGTGTGAAAAAAATAAAAAGCGTTCATATATTCTGCATGGTATGGTGGTACTGGTGACATAATTTAGCATCAGGATATGTAGAGTTCATAATGATCTGGACATAATGATGCTAAGAAGCTTGAGGGAAATAAGAAACAATGTTAAATATTATGGACTATTATTCTGTTTTAATAGAATTGGGTAGTTGACAGATTTGGAAATTTGGCGGAATTTGAAAAAAAAATTTCTAGATAGATGTAATAATATGGAGGATACAGAAAGGATTTTAGTGGTTTGGTTTGGTATGCTATGGAGGCTCTGGTGTTAAACTTTAAGTTTAAACGAAACGGTGCGGCACGGTCTGAAAAAAAAAAAGTTTGAGAATTAAATTTTTCTTATCTTCCATTACCAGACACCACTGGATCCAAATTTAAATTTAAAACTTCATCTTATTATTGTTCATTGGACTAGAAAAATGGTAGACGCAAGACAACACTCTGAGAACCAGTGACCATGAGGCATGGTTAGAGAATTACAAAATGTTAAAAAATTAATGGCTTTTTATACTTACGTAGACACAATTGGAAATTCAGTCTTATCCCTTTTTCTTTTATACATTTAGAATTTAATCGTTTCCCAAAAGAGAAAGTCCTCACAGACAGGGTTAATCCAAAGATTATTTAAAAAAATTTCATTAGCTTCAATCATGAAACCAATAATTCCTAAAGTAAAGTAACTACTTTTACTAACAAAATTATGTTTTTAAGTTTTAACCATTCTGAATTTAAACTTTACTTTATTACCTAAAATGAGTATTTAATTAAAGTTTGAGATTAACTAAAAATGATAAATCTAGAAAGAAATTTAATTCGGTAAAATCAAATATTCCTGAATTACCGTATTAAATTGGTAATATGGAAGTGTCCCGGTTCGTATTTGTCAATTTACAATTTAATTCAATTTTGTTCTCTTCTAACTACTAAATGAATTCTTATAATTCATACCATGTTTCATTTGTTTTGATGCATCATCTCATAATCATTGTTTCAAAAGTAGAACTAAAAAAAAATAATAATTAATTACTGAATTTATATTATTTATTATTTTTTCCGATCTTGTATATTGAAGAAGTACAGTATGTTCCACTAACCAACTTTGATAGACAATAGGTTTACTTTTGAGCCAAACTGTATACCATTTCTCATACTGACGACACCTGAGCAAAAGTTTATAACCATTACACGATATTTTTAGATAATTGACATAGTAAATGGAATTATAATAATTTATCCACTCTAAACTAGTCATTGACATCAATTACAATTTAATCTAAATGTTTTATAAGTAAGGTTAGTCAAAAATATTTTTATGTAATTTTATAACTTAATTTAGTCATACGAAGAACCGAAAGAAACTTTTCAATTTCAATTTAGTAAAATACACTTTTTTACAAGTTGAAAACGCATTTGAGAATGTGCTGAATAACTAAAATGTGAAAAAAAAAAAAGTTTGCAAAATTAAAATCATTCAGGCATTTTGACATAATGACCCATGAATGACCTCCAGTGACATATGCAAAAAAAAAAAAAAAAAAAAAAAATTGACAAGGAACTTTTAGTATTATGTAGTACCCACCTATAGACTAGCGATTTTGTAATCATTTAAAAATTTTATTCAAGGAGACACAAATTTGAGAGCATGAAATAAAAATAATTCACTGACATATTGAAATCGATGGGTTTCAGGCATTACTAACTTGAAATGATTAGTTAAAAACTTGTCAGTTGAGCTTGAGCTTGAGCTAAGAAAACTTTGTAAGCACTTTACTAGGTCTATTAAGATTTACCAATGAGGTAAGACCAATGACCCTGTGTCTCAAGTTTTTTTTTTTTTTTTTTTTTGCTTTTGTTTTTGCAAATTCCCAACAACATTCATTATACAATGAAACAGGATAGACGAGATTTTTTTTTTGCATGTTTTTTTTTTTTTTTTTGCTTTGACGGGTATTCTAGAGCATTCGCCTAGCTTTTGTTTCTAGATTTCAGGGTTTCATCCTACATCACATACACAATGTAGGCAGTGATGCAAATTAATAATTCATAAAAAAAAAAAAAAAAGTTAATTGCTCCCCAGCCTCAGCAATGAAAAATGAAACTCCTACCTTTGGTTAAGGCTACTAATAAGTCTCCCTTTGATTTAGCTAATCAAGGCTGGTGTACACTTTATATGCAAGATACATAGTCTAATTTTGATTAAAATTACAGGTTATAAATTAGCTCTAAATTACCTGAGACTAATATAAATTGGTGAAATAATTTTAATTTTTAGCAGAAACCCAAATCCCAAACGTTCTGTCGGGTATCTTCATAAGGAGTCACTAAGAAAAATTTAATGAATCAGATTTAAATTTTTGAATTTCACTGAGGCATTTTTCATTGAAAGAGTACTCAGTTCAAAAAGAGCAGAATTTTAAATAAATGTGTATTAATTTTGATGTTCTTTTGGGTTATAGTTGCCAAAATTAAAATTGGGCCAGAAAATTTGAAGTGTCTCCTTAGCTTTGCGGTTGGAAGTCTTTTGGGAGATGTTTTTCTTCATCTCCTTCCAGAAGCATGGAATAAAGCCCTTGGTAAGGGAATTAGAGCATCCATTTTCAAAATGGTAGGTATTAATTGTTTTTTTTTTTTTTATACCTAAAGTAGCAGGATGCAGCGGAGCGGAAGCACTCAAATATCTTGGGTTCTGGATTTTAGCCGGTATTACCAGTTTCTTAATTTGTGAAATTATTGCAAGTTACCAGTGTGATAGAGCAGGAGATGATGGACCTTCGGGAATAACTTCAACCAGTAGTAATATAAACTCCGATAGGCCAGTCACACTCACGACTGAAGGGAACTCACAAACATCGTTGGCACAAATGCAAGTAAGTTGAGTTCCAGATTGGAATTAAGGTTATAATATGTAATTAAGTAATTTAACTGAATTTAATTTTTTTACGTTATGTACAGATTGCAGGTTACCTGAATCTTGTTGCTAATGGTTTTGATAATTTTACTCACGGTTTGGCTGTTGCTGGAAGTTTTATAATTTCACCGAAAATTGGGGTACTAACGACAACAGCGATTCTCCTCCATGAAATTCCACATGAGATTGGAGACTTTGCAATTCTCCTTCGCTCAGGGTTTAACCCATGGTCAGCAGCCAAGGCTCAACTCTCAACGGCCACGGTGGGACTCATTGGAGCCATTTTTACCCTCGCTGTAGACTGTATGAAGACAATTGGTTAGCAATCATCAATGATTCTACATGAGAAATACATCATAAAACAATTTTTTTTTTACTTGTGTAGGAAACTACACAGCATGGATTTTACCATTTACTGCCGGTTGCTTTATTCATATTGCCCTAAGCAATTTACTTCCAGACTTACTCAAAGAAGATAATCCGAAGGAATCCATGAAACAATTTTTCTGTCTGATTATTGGAATTGGGACAATGGGATGTGTCACTCTGTTTGCTGACCCTTGATCAAAATTCAATCAGAAAGTGATTGGCTACGTCTTAAAACCTATTTCTAAAGACTCTAAATTTAAGGGAATACTTACTTTGAAAAAGTGGTAGTCTTTGTGATGTATCTAGTGATTTAAACCCGATTGTTACGAAATATTATTTTAAATATTATGTCTTCTGATTTTTTTTATTTTTACTTTTAAAAATGAAATATTTAAGTTACCTAAGAACTTTGAAAAAATTCAACTCGGATATCAAAACGTGTTTCGAAATTATTATATAAAATTATTAAAATTTCTGAATATTATAAAATTCTTTCAATATTTCTCATTCAAAATCTCTATCTAAAATAATATCTAAATGTAAAACTCCTTACCGAATTTCAAACTCCGAGACTAAATACTCTAAATTCTAATATAATTAAATTACCATAATGTCTCCACATGAGCTTCGTTATCGCTATCGTTGTCATCAAAAGAAAATATTATTTTTGTTCCTTGAGGTTCATCGTTTGCCCTCTTGACATTGATTGGCTCACTTCTCAAATGTGGTGAATTCATCATAGTTGGTACAGCACTGGGTTCAGTGAGTTTTGGATCAAGCGGTTCCGAATTTCCAATCGGTAGTGACAAATCTTTAAGTGGACCGGTCGTAGGTATCTCACTCGTTATTGGTTCTGGAAATCCACCTGAAATGATTATAAACAATTCGTATTTATACCTTTTTTGAAAAATCCATGTTAAATTATTCTATTTTTAACATTGTATATTTTTAATACATTTACCTCGAATGCAGAGTAAAAATGTTGTTGCTCCTCCAAAAAAAGCTAAGCAAATGATGGTAGCCAGAATACTTCGAACATTAGGTGATGATTTTGGCTTCGTTTCCTTTGAATCCATACAAAGTACGGTTGCACCAGGTACATAAGTTGGCAGCACCTGTCGTAAAGACAAAATAATATTAAAACACTTTTAGCTGGATCCACAGAAAGAATTCATAATCCTTTAATTATTGAATTTTACGTTTTTATGATAGTTTGTATGATTGAGTCCAGAATTTGAGTTCCACTTAGCATAGTTAGAATAAGATTGTTGTTGAGAATTCATAGAGCTTCCATTGTTCCAGTAGTAATTGTTGTTAATGTCAGGAATCGGGGTTGATGATTGAATTGGTTGTGGGTAAACAATAATAGTTGGTTTCACCGAAGTTCTAGCACGAAGACAACTATCTTGCAAGTACCTGTAAATAACGTCAAAATATAATTTCAATTAAGAACTAGAATTTAATCTTTTACAAACGTTTTGAGTTAATTGTTTTCAGAAAAAGTTATTCTATTATACAATGCATTCAAATAAGAAGGCGAAATTTTTGAAAAATGATTTTGCAGAAAATAAAAAATTGACTATTTGTCAAAATTTTGTGCACATTATGAACTGCTCAAGTTCCTGAAAATCGTTTCTACGAAAGTTTTGTTAACTTTTCTTAAGTTAAAAAGTGTCGCAAGACTCTAATTTTTGGGAGTTTAAAAAAATCTAGTCCCGAATTTTCGCCTTCTTATTCGAACACACTGTACAATAATACAATCCTTTGGGGTAATATTTTATACAAATTCAATATCATGTAATTAATTAAAAATGAATTTCCTACCTGGGTCGCTTTCTTGGATTAGGAACCTGAGAAGACTGCTCTTGATTGTTATTTAGAAAATGGGAATCCCACATTTTATTGAGTAATAAATATGGACAAAAGTCAAGTATAAACTATAACAAAAAATGGTGACTGCTTGGTGAGGCAGAAAGCAATAAACTGCTTAAGAAAATTAATATGTCTAATCGACTGGTCAAGAACAGACTGAGGGATAGTCAAAGAAAATTCAGAAAAATTTCATCGTCAGAAAATGGAAATTGTTGAACAAGGTCAAGCACGAATCTTATAGAGAAATTGGTAATCACCGACGACGCCATAAAGTAAGTAACGCATAACTAGTTAACAAAATCTGCCATCAGTTGCAGACAGTAAATATTCACATTCATCAGTCTCTGTCTCGACAACTTCCTCTTCTATTATTTCCTCCTCCTCCTCCTCCTCCTCCTCCTCCTCTTCTTCTTCCATGACGTATTCTTCCGGTACATTGGGGGCTCCGAAGTATGGAACACCTTCCAAATATTCCATTTCATCAATCAGTAAGCACATATTGTCTAGAAATGAAGTAACAAAGTTAGTACATAATCTGATAAACTTCACGCTACAAATGACATAGTACTGTTGTCACCTGCATGATGAATATTGGAAGTAGCTAGTTCCGCTATAACCATCTGAGGCTCAGCAGATTCTTGTGCTGTGAGGAGCACTTGTTTTCTCTTCAAAATATGTGGAATATTTACTTCATTGGTTAAACCACCAACCGGAATATTCGGAACATCTTGTGTAGATTGAAGAGGATTCACGGCTGAAAGCAGAAGCGTATTCCCGAGACCTATTGCACCCCCTGTGATCAAGTGTTGCAACTGCTCCAATCGCCGTTTTAAATATTTCTGCTCTTTGATCAACGTCGTTTTGAACTGTGTATATTTCCTATCCTTCGTCTGCAAACTCTGTCATAAAAAATATTTCATTTACATTAATTATTAATCCTCATCAAAATTTCTTCAGATGCCAAAAACTCAAACAAAAATTCCCCTAAAAATAAAATCATGATCAAATACCCGAATCTGCAACTGAAATCAGTTTTTCGCATAGAAACAAACTAAATTGAATACTCGGCTTTGGTGAAGTTCCATTTGTGCCATGAATCTCCCCCACAATGAAACCAACACTCATAAATAAAATCCAACGGAATCAGCAAAAAAAAATATATGGTAATAAACTATGGATATTCTCAAATTAATTTTAAGTAAATGCTTCGAAAAAATTTAAAATTCCAAATACACAAATCATTTTCCCCACTAATTCGTAGTCAAATTTCATTCGAACCAGAATGGCTGAAACATTTGAATACGTTTTTCTTATTTTCTTAGCGCATCAATAAAGACTCAATATATCAATCGACTCAACATTATGAAACTTACGCGAATGAGAACTCTAGCTTTATGTAGCAAGGTCAGGATTGTTTGTTTCTCAATATCATCATCCATCGCTCCTAGCATTTCTCGAAGTCTTTCCACGTCGTTCTTCATTAGATTTCGTCTACTCTTTTCCGACTCATTGTGTTGTTTCCTGCCTAAGCTAAAGGGAAAACAAAAGATTTTCAACTTCGAATTCAACATATACTAGTAGTCAATTTACTAAAAAAATTTAACTTACCCGTCTCGTTTTGTCATGCTTTTCGTTTTAGATATGATGGGCTGTTCCCGGGTATCCGGCGTAACGACTGAGAAAATTAATAAATCATTATTAAAAATTAGTTAAACCTTAACACAACATGGCACATAAAACAAGTGTAGAGAGCAAGGAGTGAGTGATTCAATGCACTAACTAGTCCTAGCAAAGCCCTAGGTTAACCCCATGTAATTATTGGAAAACTATTTTATTGACAATTTTCTCAATCCTCTCCATTGGTCGAAAGCGCAACAGGCTGCGAAAACCTCTACTCACTACTGTACAATTCAAAACTTATTAACTAAAAAATTCT
Source organism: Holacanthella duospinosa (assembly GCA_002738285.1). Classification (NCBI taxonomy): domain Eukaryota; kingdom Metazoa; phylum Arthropoda; class Collembola; order Poduromorpha; family Neanuridae; genus Holacanthella; species Holacanthella duospinosa. Next base: position 195,361 of record NIPM01000014.1, on the reverse strand, counting down.
TTCCATTCCGTCGCTGCTTCAACTACCGATAATGATAATGCGTTGTGAAAGTTGCAGCTGATTATATGTATCACTTCTCTAATTGATTTAATTGGTACCTTATAAGGTTTTTTAATCATTGTTTTTGAGCCTCAATAGGTGCAATTTTAATTGAAAGAACTTACTTGTGTTTGGAGTTGGATCTTCGCTTAGTTTTACACTGACGTTGTCCTTTTTTCTCATAATGTCCAGTCCCAGTCCAATTGAATTCGAGTAACCTATTATGCCTGAAGGGCAAGATCTTCAACTTATTAAAAAATTTCAATACGAAACGTCCGTTTCGTAAGTAATTGACAAGTTTGTTAGATAATTACTTCACATTCATCACAACAAACAAATTCAACGAAATATTTAACCTAATTGGATGAAGAAACTAAATAACCGTTGAACGACGCGAACAACAAACATTTAGTCCTTCATCTTTCCTTTTCTTCGATCTTTACTATTTCATGGCACGAGTAAAACACACTCACATCCACATATTTTCCATCCAGGGTTCCCAAGAAACATCCCGTATCCATCCAGTTACTCATCTCGACTTACCGTTTTTCCGCTAAGTTTTTGTGATTCTTTATCGTTACACTTTCTCTTAAGTTTATTTAAGGTACAATTGGAGCGTCCCAACTCCCAACTAATGCTAACGAGNGGGGGGGGGGGGGGGGGGGGGGGGGGGGGGGGGGGGGGGGGGGGGGGGGGGGGGGGGGGAACAACGTACAGATTGTTACCCGGTTTGTACGGACGGTTACACGATTGTTACAATTTTTTTTACTGACGTCTAATTTGACCGATGAAAAATAAATTTAAACTGAAACTTTTAATAAATCCATATTATTAAGAATTTCATTCATTTTATTCAATTAATCCACTCCTCCCGAATGCGGAGGTGGACAACCGGTAATATCAGGAATGTAGGCAGAAGACCATCTATAGATTAGTTGAAAGTCCTACTAAGGTGAATGAAAATTGGATGAAATTTATTTAACCCACAAAATTCTCCAGTTGAAGATTTGTAAAAATTTAGACAACGGTTGCTGAGTCTCTTATGGGTCATTTCCCTTTAGGTTCCTAACATAGTTTTAAAATTTCCACGAAATATTTAAATAGCTTTACCACATTTAGGCGTAAATCAGCAATCACTGCCTAAATCCAACCGAATATGTATTCCTCAACATTTTGTTTGCAGAAAGAAGAACAAAATTCAAATCCGTCAACAATCTGTGTTACAATCCGTATGAATACGGCCGGATAGTATTTATTCTCAAAGGTAAGTTAGGGTGGTTTATTGAGTAGATTTGACAAGGATGACACCGTAGGGTAGATTTGAGTGGAAATAAGGTGTATTTTACTTTTGTCAGTGTGTTCTCTAATCCAATTGCTAGTGGTCACTCACACATATTTTTTAAATTTTTGCACAATATAACAATAGCGCAATAACCTCGGGTTGGGGTACGTAGCAACTTGCAAGTAAAATTTTGTTGTTATAACTTATTAAAAAAAAATCTTTAGCAAGATTTTTCCATTTTTTTGTAAGAATTTAAGAAAGAATCTACTCAACATTTTTTTTTAGAAAGAAAGATTATAATTATTATAATAGAATTCCTCTTGCAGAGTGTTTAATCAATAATAATAATAATTATTGATCTATGCAAAGTATAGGATATCGAAAATTTACTTCTAATAGAATGAAATGTAGTAATTTAAGACTAAATAGGTCTCTCGTCAAAATATGCTAAATTTATGCTTGGAATTAGACACGAAATAAATCGAAAATTTCGAGTATGAAATTCTGCAACACTTTGTAAATATGAATTCGCATGTGTATTTTGTAGAACAGATGTGTCGCTTCTGGTGGCTAGAATAAAAAAAAAAGATTTTGTAAATTAACGTAATACCGAAATGAGGCTTGTTAACTTATGAGGTACTCACAGTGAGGACGTTGAATGCGTGATAGTAATGGTTACATAGTTTGTTAAACTTCTGGATATATTCAACAAATTTAGTCGTGTCTACAACTCCCGTGACTATATTTACTATTGAGGCGACAACGTTTCCCCAATCTTTTAGAAATTTAAGTATGCTTTCTTCAATCTGTATTTATCCAAAAAAAATTCATTAATTACATGGTTATCCAACACTTTTACCCATGTTAAAGTCACTTTCTTAATTAGAACGGAAAGTTAATTAAGGATTAATAATTTGTTCACGTGGGTTATTGATTCCAACGCACTTATTTGTGGTCCAACTTGGGTATATTGCGTCGACGCCGCACGGAAATGATCCCCTTGTACCCTGATCGGTGCACTAAGGGGCAGGGTGGATGGAAAAGGAGGAAATTACACAGGTGAACACTTATGCATTTTTGGGTGAGGGATCGAATGGGTAAGAAATTTTTGGAATCGGTGAGCATATTTAGCCGAAAGCTGTTGAAAAAATCGAGATTCCTATATCATGTTAGTTTTGACCCATTCGGTTGCTAGTAACGATTAATGAATATTGTTAAGAAATGAGTCGCCTCAGTAAGGACTATAGTCAAAGGTGTGAATAGACTGATAAAAAAAATTTAGTCTCTTCACTAAAAAAATTTTTTAATTGGCAACCCTCTCCCAGAAAAAATCTTCTGGTTCCAAATGTAAATACAAGCAGTGTAATAGTGATCACCGATGATATTTTTGTACTAAAAAAATCCTGAAATCTTACATCGGAGAAATGCATGTACCAGGAGTCATCAATTTTCGGTAATGGTGGATACTTGTCTGTCTGCACCAACAAGTCATAGGTGAGCAGAATAGCAGAAATGCGGTTATAGTTGTAAAAGAGCTGACGAGCATCTAAAGATAATATAGAAAAATAATTATTGACCTCGCGAACGTAATCTTAAGAAACAGAAAATTTAACTCACCATTTTCTAGGCCCCTTCTCGAGTCAAGATTTAATATAGAATTATGTGGGAAGCATAAAATTTGAAAATTTACTAAGCCATGCACCATACTGTTCAGTGATAATGGGGTGAGAGAAGAGTCAAAGTTATAGCAATCATTAATCTGCTTGCATTCTTCAAAAATGATCCTGAGGAAATATATGATTTAAAATATTAAAGTAATCTGATTAAGTTTATAAGGAAGTTACGCAAAAAATTCAGTAAGATCGTCCATGGTTGTATTTTCAGTCTCACCACTTCTGGTTATAGTACCACCACCAGAATTAAGTAATTTGACATCTCCCACTTCAATGTCAACTCGATATCTCTCGGTATATCCATCGTAAACGACAAATAGGCAACAATTATCTCTGAGGCATTCAGTTGTGTGCCATATTTCATCAATTGAGAATCCAACCATTTTGAAAATTCTTATTAGAAAATTGGATACTACAAGTTTTCGATAATCCCTAAATCCTTTTTTGATATCATACTTCTTAGAATACAGTTCAACCTAAAAACAGAAACATTTATAGAAATCAGTGATCCATTTACTTAAGGTAAATTATAATGAGAACCAATGAAGCACCATCATCGCGGTAACGCGATGATGGACTGCTCAACGACTAACCTAGTCTAACCTGAGGTGACAGGTATGTAAAAGAAGTTCTTGAGATACCTCAATTAGAAGTACCTCAAGTTAGGCAAAGTTACTTTAGTGAATGAGTCTCATTGGAAAAAAGTTCTTATTTCAATATTCTTACCCTAAATTTTGAAAGTCGGCCATCTTCAGTCCAATTGGGAGATCCACTACTGGAAACTGTAAAACAGCCTTTCATATCCTTGGCTCAAAATTTTATCCAGTTCTAACTTGCAATTATGTTCTGCTTAAATATTTTTCAGTTCAATTACACATATTTCTAACTTAACCGAATTAAAATCGAAATGATAGCCCATCATAGTCTAATCGAAATCAAAACATATTTTGTACATTGTAAATTGAAGTCGAAACCAATTCCTCATTCGAAATTGAAATTTAACATTAGACGCTTGCAACTATTATCAAATTTCGAACTTGCTTTTTAACATAACAAGTGTAATTTCGAATGAATAGAACATGGTTATGAAGGAGTGGTTTTAATTGAAATTATTAATTGGATTGCTTTTAAGTTAAAATCAAAAGTTTTTAAAGATTTCTTCCAAGTGTTTTGAATTTTTCGAGTGAAAGCATGTTGTAAATTGAATGTATATGGAAATATTGGGATGAAAACGTAGGATATAGAACATGGGAGAGGGTATGGATACAGCAACACCGTGAGTTAATATATAGAAATAATATTATTATCTAGTTTACTACTCATATATTTTAAACTAGACTAAATTCGAATTCAAATTTTATAAATCATTCGAAATCGAAATTCAAAATTTTTTTAACATTGGAAATCGAAATTTACTTTTCATTTGAAATCTCAATTTCACATTCATTGAAATTCGAAACCCAACACAAAATCGAAATCGAAATTTTTTACTTTCTAAGACTTCAAATTCTAAATCAAATTTTCAATCTTAAATAGTCTGTAATGATTTGAGAACCAGACTCTATCTTTACTACTGTGTACTCAATAAATTAAATAGTAGCCTCCTTAATTGGCAATGAATAACCAGAAAGGAGGGAAAGGCATCTGCTAACACAAAGTGCAGGTGAGTTTCTGACAATGAAGACACGATTGTTCATACTGGTTGTCCAGCTCAATTTCTGAGAACAATCCCCGAAATGGATAAATGTGGGATCATATCCCCACCATGATTAAATTTTTGTGACAATCCCTTCACACAATCTCAAAGTGGCGGGTCAAGCTTACCACAGATTAAACATTTAAATTTCGATTTCAATACAAGTTACAAGTGTGCTGCTTTTGCTAAATAATGAATGAAACCGAAAATTACACTGCCAACAAGTAACACTACAGTGTTGGGAACTGGACGGGCATTTACCGATCCAATTTACTATTGTTGCCACTTTTTTTTTTTTTTTTTTTTTTTCAAATTAAAATTTTAGTCCAGTTTAGCTTAAGAATTATGAAATTATTATCTGCTTCAATTCACTTCAGGTTTTTTAATTTCTAAATAGAATTCCCAGTTCTGTGCAACAAACTGGTTTCTCAAAAATTCCCAGTTGAATTTAGTTTCCAGGTTTTTCCACATAATCAATAATATTATTACATAAAACATGTAATATTTGTGTATTAGGGATGAAGATATGATATAAGTTAGTATACATGGAGGATACGGAACGGAAGTTGGAGGAAGATTAGAGTTTATTTTTGCAAAACGTATTAACTCATGGACACGCCAATTCGTGATGTTGGATATTTTTAAACATAAATTGATTTAACAATGTAATATTTCAAATCTTATGTAAAGACTGGTTAATTACACCGTAAATACTTTACTCTGAGAGTCTGTATAAAACAGTCTACCGAATTCAAGGACAAAAATTACAGAAAGGGGAATTCTAATAATAATAGTTGCATCATAAGCGAGAAGTTATGGTATGCAAAGTCTTACCCCGCCTACGTTCACGCCCCGTACAAGCTTACGAACAAACTTNTAAGCGAGAAGTTATGGTATGCAAAGTCTTACCCCGCCTACGTTCACGCCCCGTACAAGCTTACGAACAAACTTATGTTATTTTCGACTAATGTATTGGATTACTGGATACCAGCCACTTGCACTTAGAGCTAACTAACCAACGANTAAGCGAGAAGTTATGGTATGCAAAGTCTTACCCCGCCTACGTTCACGCCCCGTACAAGCTTACGAACAAACTTTATGTTATTTTCGACTAATGTATTGGATTACTGGATACCAGCCACTTGCACTTAGAGCTAACTAACCAACGAANTTATGTTATTTTCGACTAATGTATTGGATTACTGGATACCAGCCACTTGCACTTAGAGCTAACTAACCAACGAAGGACGATTTGATTATATAACTGCGAAGTACTAATTCTTGAGAAATAAGGACACTGCGTATTAACTCATACTGGTAGAATTCATTTAGAGTACAAGTACGTTTTCTGCTAATCGTATCAGTGGCGGTGTAATAGATTCTAAGAATGACAACGACTCCAAGATGGTTATTCAAGTGGTACTTGATGCAGGATGACACACAAATAGTAAAAGTAACAGACACACCCCCGGAAAATGACCTTGGATATAGACGAACCTGATTTTTTTGGCATACATTTCTAATCTTTATCGTTATCAGTATAGATTTGCCCTACCTGAATCGCTACATATTATGTAAACGTCATGCGACCTTGTCCAGCTAAAAAAAAAAACTTGACATAATCATATTTCATGAATAACCAATACAAAGTACGCAGTCTTCCGCTTCTAGATATAACATGGAATTTGATTGCTCAATACTAGAGGAGTGTGGTGGGAACTGGGCCAATCCCTGACGTCTAAATCACTCAACCCAGTAACGCATCGGAATGACCTCCTATAGAGATCACGCCTTATTTATGAGACAGCAGTAGCAGTAAGTAAGACTCTGTAGCTAAGGAGACATCAAGTCATAAATAAAGTCTATCTTATCACAAAATTATGACAAAAACATGGTAAACAACTCCACGGCGACTCCTCCATTTAATTCAAAATGCGAACTTAAGTTCGGAATAATCATCATTCCTTGTCTTTATTTATCTAGAAATTTGTCTGTCAATAGAAACTTTCTTGGTTCCTAACAACTAAAGCTTCTAAAGTTGTGTGTCATGTTCAGATTGGTAAATAAGTATAAAAATACTGATTATATATTTTCTGCGCGTGCAAATCTTTAGACTTCTCAATGACCGTCAGCTTGAACTGTGTTTTGTTTTTCCATACTAAGGACCCAAACTTTCCCATTGCCTCGTACATAAAGACAACTGGCAATTACAGATATGTAATAATCTAATGATTTTAGCTATCCTCTTAGAAGAAAACAGAATGGCTTCATGATAACCTACGGAATTAAAGATGAAGAAAACAGACAGTTTTTTTTTAAGTTTTCAATTAAGAACCTAATAAAGCCGTCTATTATCTACTTTTAAGGACTCTCATCTATTTTCTAATAGCTTTAAAGCGACACGTATAACTCATCCGACTCAAAATATCTACACAAAAGGTCAACGATCCCACCTAACTTTTCTTACTCTTCAGTTATAAATGCATAAAATATACAATAAAGTCACATTTATAATAAATTTTTAATAATAAAATAATCTTACCCATCTTCATCAGACTTCAGTAACATTCGGTCAAATCAACTTAAGTAATTAAATCGTAACTAAGGATTGTTCTGTTTAGTTTATACTCCATTAAAATNCATTCGGTCAAATCAACTTAAGTAATTAAATCGTAACTAAGGATTGTTCTGTTTAGTTTATACTCCATTAAAATCAAAAATTTAAATTCAGCCAATCAGATTTGAAAGAATTTTGAATATTAAAATCTGATTGGCTTAATTTAAATTTTCATGGGACACCCGAGACGCGATACCAATACTACTACCTAGTGAGAGGTGGGACACTCGATATTACATCCACCGCGCCATTAACCTCGAGAATAGTTTTATACAAATTTTTATAAGTTTGTGCAAGCGGAAACCTTACTTATTATTGGGTTTCGATGAGAAAGGATTCGGCATCAAATATCACACCTGAAGAATTATTAATTAATTACTTGTTGCTTGTGGAGTTAATAATAATTATTAAGTAAATAAGAAGACCTAAGACTAACACACACAAGAAGAATCTCGATCTCGTTATTTATTAAAAACAAAAATTAACATAAAATTTTGAGTGAAAAAAGTTGTAAGTCGGTAAGAATTTTGGCTCTAATTTCAAATTCCAANAAAAATTAACATAAAATTTTGAGTGAAAAAAGTTGTAAGTCGGTAAGAATTTTGGCTCTAATTTCAAATTCCAAATTTCCGGTGAAAGTTTATTAAGTTTGAGGCTGAAGATTGAATAATTAAATCTTAAATGTAGGAGTTATTAAATGATTAAAATATTGTGTAATTTTGTTAAAATAAAATCAGTGCAGGACAGAAGATAAGTGTAAGTAGAGGAGTAAGAATTGGAAGATGGTAATTTGTAAATTATTCTTAAATTCAGATCTGCTCAAATTTAGTAAAATTAAAAAGGGCTAATGATTTGAAAGAAGAGATGGGCATAAGGTAAGGTTGCGTGTTTGTGTGTGAGAAAAAGTGAGACGAGGACGAGGAGTTGGGAATANTAAGGTAAGGTTGCGTGTTTGTGTGTGAGAAAAAGTGAGACGAGGACGAGGAGTTGGGAATAAGCAAGAGAGCCTATCCTTATAAATCATAACTTCTCCCTTACCTCCTTCTCATTCATCATTTACATTTACATCGCTTCGTTACTGTCTTTCCTTCTTTCCAGAAGAGATTCTTCACTTTGGCAGTGAGAAAAATACTCAAATTCATTTACATTTCAACAATTACAATAACAGAGTAGAACAATTTGATTTTACAATCATCAAACTCAAACTTTGATTTACAACCTTTGTTTATCTAACCACNAACAGAGTAGAACAATTTGATTTTACAATCATCAAACTCAAACTTTGATTTACAACCTTTGTTTATCTAACCACAACTTGACTACTCTTATTCTCTTCATTACTTTTTTCCATTATTTTAATACATTTTTCTATTATTAAGTTTTGTTTCAACTTCGAACAGTTAATTCTTACTCAACATTCAGATAATTTCAGTTCTACATAACATCCAACACAAAATTATTATTCTTCTCTCTGGATTTATGAGANTCAACATTCAGATAATTTCAGTTCTACATAACATCCAACACAAAATTATTATTCTTCTCTCTGGATTTATGAGAGAAGAAGATTATATANCATCCAACACAAAATTATTATTCTTCTCTCTGGATTTATGAGAAGAAGATTATATAATATTGATTTCTTCAAAAAATTTAATTTCAACTCGACCCCTCATCTTCATCATTCATCATGTCGTTGAACAAGTCGAACAGGGGAAATTTTAATTTATCCTTTGCTGGATGTGGATTTCTTGGAATTTATCATGTCGGAGTTGCAGCTTGTTTGAAAAAATATGCCCCTAATTTAGTTGTCAACAAAGCATCTGGAGCATCGGCTGGAGCAATTGCTGCCTGCTGTCTCCTCTGTGATGCACCACTTGGTAAGTTCTCTTAAAATAAATTATTAAAGTAAATATTATTTTGGTGAATTATATTCTTTGTTGTTTTTATTTCTATTTTATTTATTTATTTTTTTTTTGCATCTTCGGCTGTTGAATTTGACTCCATTTGACTTTTACTTTAGCAAATTATGATTATCTATTATATGAAATTACTTTTGTAATTTCTATTCATTAGACTCGCTAGAAAATGGGGNTAGCAAATTATGATTATCTATTATATGAAATTACTTTTGTAATTTCTATTCATTAGACTCGCTAGAAAATGGGGAAACAGGAAGTTTGCAAACTTGTTCAAGAACCTGCGAATATTACTCTTTTATCATTGAGCAATTGAAATCAAGCTTTGTATCAGTTGCTCTTGAGTGCATGTTAGAAGCTCAATTACTTTTCTCTTTTAATTGATAGATTACTTTATTTGATTTAATTTTTATAAGGTTGTAATAAGTGTTTGATATACCTGGTAGGACAATAATCGAAGGTTGTTGTTGGTAATCAGAATCACACCATCCATCATCATCATCATCAGCATCTGCTTTGTGTTGGTTACGTTTTAGATAGGACAAGGGCAGGAGTGTTTAGGGTAGGGTTACTTTGTGTTGTGTATCTTTGAAATGTCAAGAAAAAGTTTCGTTCCTTTTTCATCTAGATTATGCTAGAAGATATAAATTTAAATTAGACTTGAACAAATATACAGAATTATCAAGCTTCTAGGATTCGATGTACCTAACTTTTAGATTTTTTTTTCGTTAGACGGGGATGGGGTGCGTAGGCTTATCTCATCTCTATCCTTTTGAGGAAAATGTCGAAAAGCCGGTAGCTGCTCAAGATCTCACTACAAGGGCTCGACGTTCGATCCTACCGTAATAGTATTAGGAACTGCCAAAGGTCATCGATAATTTCGAACATGATATGGTATAATTGAAGGTGGCGTGATCGTTGAAACCGGTATCTCATAACAACCTTTCTGGTAAATAATAAATGGCTTAGGATTAAATTGTAACAACATTATCCTATGCCTAAAGCCATAAAGGAAATTTTTGAGCATCATATTCGAAAATTGGATTCCCCAAATTTTTCGAAGGTGTTTATAATAAACTCATGACGTCCAGGTTTTTTATTGTTTTTGTTCAGGAAATCCCGTCCATTGTCTTCGGAAAGATTAGAAAGAAAGGAAAAGAACAAGTTATTATAAGAAATTTCAACGTATCTATTGGTTTGTTGAGTTGGAGTCGTGTCTGGGTATCTATTGTCTTTTCATTGGTTAACTCGTGTCACACCACAAACGACGTAGGCTCTAGGCTATTGTGAATTTTGGTGTAGCAATCTTTTTGAAATTCAACTCCTGATGACATCATGCTGACACTCAAAATGTGCCTTCAGCTTGGGGGAAGTTTACAATAATGGGTTGTGAGAATCTCAAGAGATGAGTATCTCTGTAGATAATATAATGTATGACGTAGGTCTTATTTTTCGTCAGATCATAGCTTATCCTCTCATCTATCAAATACTTATCCAAACTCAAGTTCTTGTTTACTAATAATTCCTAGGATTTTTCTCATCACACTATTTGAGAAAATTAGGCCAAAAGAATTTAGTGATGATTAATTGTCAAACTGGGGCAACCTCGAGTACATCTTGAGGTTAATTGCATTTGTATGCCCAATAAAATAAACTAATAGTGACGGATGAGTATAATTGGCGTTGGCAGATGAAGAACTTCATACCTACGTTATTCTGTATCATAGAAAGAAGTCTTTGAAACTCTAATCAACTCCTCTGTCTGTTACGCCACAATTACTGATCTAATTTGAAGTTTAAGGGTACTTAGCTATGTATTTTATTTATTGAGGGCGATGGTGTAGATTCAACTTTGATTAAAAGAGCATTACTAGGAAATGAATAACAATTCAAAATTTCATCAAATAAAGAGTTAATTTGTTTAGGCTGTGTTTGCTTCTCATTCCCTTCCAAGCAGGAAGATGAAAAAGAGTTAAATGATTTCCTACTGTTTCTTGTGAAAGATCAAATCGCATTTGAACTAGCTTCGCTATTTATTTTGACTCAATTCTCTTATTTAATTTCTACTCATTAAACACGACCTTTGTTTATTTCAATGCTAACAACTCAAATTTCATGGCTAAGCAACTTTTTGATGATTCTTATTGATAGTTTATTAAATAAGTTTTCTGATCTGGAAGTAGGAATATTTCACAAATACGAAGGTCAATCAACTACTAATTTAGTCGTGTAAACAGTCAAGTAATGTGAATTTCTAACAAACAGAAAAAAAAGGAGAGAGAAGGTCATCTAAATCCATATACAGAAAACTTTCAATTCAGTTAGCATTTTTACTTACTGATCCCTTTGAACTCCAACATGTCGATATTTTAAATTAATATTTCAATCAACAAACTGTGAATTAATTGTTAAATTAGTACGGATTTGCCTTAGTTAATCTGATCCATAATTTTATTAAATTTTGTTTTCAAATGCTCAAACTGAAATTTTTTAACTTTTGGATTAATTTTTCATTTTGAGCCCGCCTAGGCGAACTTACAAATTGAATTATCATACTACAATAACTTATTTCTTTTCTTGCTAGAAACAATTATTATAAAGTAGGAAAACTTGAATTCGAGTTAATTAATATACTTATTCTCATTCCAGGGCAAATTACACAAGATGTATTACAAATTGCGACACTTGCAAGAGCAAAATCACTTGGTCCTTTCAGTCCCTCCTTTAACATTTGCAAAATTTTACGTGATGGACTTATGAAGGTAAGGATATCATCCATGATGTTTATTGAATGTCTCATTGTCATATGTAGAGGAGATTCGAAATCGCTTTGAGCACAACAGATAATTCNACTTATGAAGGTAAGGATATCATCCATGATGTTTATTGAATGTCTCATTGTCATATGTAGAGGAGATTCGAAATCACTTTGAGCACAACAGGTAATTCAATNAAATCGCTTTGAGCACAACAGATAATTCAAGTTTGTTTCATGTCATGAAATAAGAGGTCAATCAACGCCTGAGAAAAAATTCGAAGGAGGAATTTCTTAGCTTCGCACGTGCTATTCACCCTTCGAATACTTCGACATTGTTTACATGATGCGTTAAGCCATGTAGTTTATTGTCGTAAACATGAGAAACGATTTGTGACAGGAACCAACGCAGAAACGCACCTTAATAACTGATGAGTTGTGCCAAAGTAGAATGAGAATCGAGAAGTAACTACGTATACGTAACTGTGTATTACAAATTGTAATTCACAATTATGGCCCTCCCCTCTCGCTTTTAAAGTCTGAGATTTTTACAAATTATTGGTATTAGCAAATTATAATAACTGTACAAAGATTCAACTCTCCAGCTTAAAAGGAATGACCTGTACAGGTCATCAAAATTTGCTCAATTTCCCATGCTAAATAACTGAATGAGAATTAAAAACCATCCTTTAGCCTCTCACTTTCTCTTTCATTGCTTGGCATGAAGAATGGGGGAGACTTTGATGACCTATGCAGATCACATCTTTTAACCTACCGACTTAAACATTTGTACAAATTGGTAAATTTACATGTTTAGTAAATTCAGATTTTGTAAGAGGATTGTTATAACTTACAACATTAATGACCGTTCTTCTAAATAATAAAGGAATCACTCCAAAACAGTGAAAACTTTAATTTTTACGAATTCTTAATTTATAGATTTTACCTGAAGATGCACATATCCGTGTCAGTGGAAAGCTTCATATTTCTCTCACCCGTGTCTATGATAGGCAAAATGTTATTGTTTCTCAATTTGACTCTCGTGAAGAATTAATCCAGGTAATTATAATAAATATGTGCTCCGTATGACTGGCGTTTGTATGGATGCTGGTGCTAGTGGCATTGCGAAATTATGATATATAAGAGCAAAATATTGGATCAAAGTAAAAGACGGCATAGGGTTATTGTAGTTTAAATTTCGAAATAAATTGTAAGATTAGAAGGAAAATTGGAATCAGTAGAGTAAAAGAAAACAGTATTAGACGCCGAAAGGCAGCTTATAAGATGCTAACTAGAGATAATTATTTAATTTTGTATTTTCTTTAAGGCTGTAATTTGTTCAACATTTATCCCAATTTTCTCTGGAATTATCCCACTCCTGTTCCTTGGTACAAGATATATGGATGGTGGGTTTACCGATAACTGCCCTACTTTGGACGAGCATACGATCACTGTTAGCCCCTTTTCTGGAGAATCTGACATAGCACCTTGTGATGGAAACTCACCCTTAATCCATGTTAGTTCATTTGTAATTGTGAGGTGACGAAATAAATGGCATCTCAACCACCAGAGTAGAGTACTTTGACCCTCCCAAAATTTTCTCCTCAAAATGAACTTGTGGAATTACAATATTATCATTGCTTGTACGATTGACATTGATTCTGATTTATGCAGAGGAGTTCGTTTTTAGTGAATACGGAGAGAGATAACTGTCACTGGTTCACTGTAACGGATTTAACAATAACCGAACCATTTTATCACTTTAACCGAATTCACTGTAACCGGACTCCACTTTATTATGCTTTTGCATATTGATAGTTTATGATTGTATTTTGCGACTTGCGAGTCTATTTATGTCTTCATATTATTTTGGTTATTTCTCTAATGCTATTTCTTTCATATTTTTATTCTTTCCATAGGCGATTTTATGCAGCAGTTTCGTTCCTTTTTTCTCTGGGTGGATTCCACCAAAGTTCCAAGGTGTCCGCTTTATGGATGGTTGTTACTCTAATAACTTACCAATCCTTGATGAAAACACATTGACTGTATCGCCATTCTGTGGCGAGAGTGATATATGTCCAAAGGATAACACAGTCAATTTAATGCAGGTTTGAAAAATATTACTAATATGAACAACATTTTGCTTTTGTTTTGTCTGTCTGTGTGCTCTTAAGCCGTTCTCATGGTCAATTTTATTGTAATGTCAATATTTGCCAATAACTTCTTTAGTTACTGCTGCATTTTACTCCTTTGGTCGTTACTAAGCTTCTGCATCACCAACCCATCAATGATAAAATTAATCAGTTTTCTATATTTACTTTAAATGTCCTCTATGTCCCCTATCCTTCTCATTCGAAAAGTACGACAACTTCTCGGTTGAGACTCATTCGAAAAGTTCACGGCTATTAACTTCTGAACTGATCTCGGTAGCTGAAATTAACTAAAAAATTTTTTGTTGAATTAGGTGAATTTATCCAACACTTCTATAGAATTGAGCCGACAGAATCTGTACAGATTCTCCAGGACGCTGTTTCCACCAAAAGCGGAAATTTTAAAATCCATGTGTCAACAAGGATTTGACGATACGCTCAGATTTCTTGCCAGGAATGATATGATTAATTGTTCAGAATGTATGGCTTATGGACCACCAAGCCTCGGAGAGCAGTTGGATGAAATGGCAACTAGAAACTACGACAGAATAATTTCTGAAGAGTCATGTCATCAATGTAATGTAACGAAGCAGGTATATTTGTCAGAAGTTGAAAATATGAGACTAATGTTTAGGAGCAATGGGTTAATTGTTGTGTTTTCCTCTCAGGCTGCACTGAGCGACACGTTACCTGAGACTGTAGTCAATATACTACAGGATGCCATCGAATCTGGAAATCGTGGACTGCTAAATTGGTTGTTCTCACATCGTAGTGTGCGAATTCTAAGTCTTATGACTCTACCTTGGATCATACCTGCTGACTTAGCCTATGCCACTGGACTCAAGATGGTCGAAACAGCACCAAAATTATCCTACAACCTCAGGATCCTTAGCGAAGCAGTTATTCAACTTGTAGCTCAAACGTTGACAAAATGGAACCTTTCACCATACAGTGCAAAATTGACTTGTCAACTTGCGATCACAGAATACGATGATGGTAACTGATTATTGTGAAATATATTTGTGAATGTATATCTCCTAAATGAATACTTATTTTTAGATGATGTTGAAGCAAGACCACCTGAGAAATGTCTTTCTAGAAAGCCTTCCATTCGAAACAAAATGAATATTGGATTTACACTTAATATAGAAAATAGGTTCGTCAACTCTTATTCAGTGGATCTAGTGAAAAGAGAATTTTAAATAAAACTTATTTCTGACCAATAGGGAAGCGTCTCTCAGTCGTCGTGGTTCATTGGCTGATTTTGAAGACGGAGAAGATACATTTGAACGAATTCTGAAAGTAACGTCTCATCAGGAATCTCTCTTAACGTCCTTCTATATGAATAACTATGACAAAGTGGAGGTATCCAGCGTCAACGAAATATCATCTAGCAGTGTTTCAAAGAGTCTCATAAATTCGCCAATATCTTCTCTTCCACCATCACGAATTTACGAAGTCTGAACTATTCAAAAGAAAAGTGAGTTAATACATACGCTCACTATCCTGGTATTATTTTATACTTGTGTAAATTACAAACCTTAGTATTGTTGTCGTCCAATGTGATTAATAATATTATTACTGACCAAGGATGAGTTTAATTTAGTTAATTTAACTTATGCAAGAAACTCGATGTCATCTCTGAAAAATCATCTTTTAGCAAAACAAATATTCTTTATTATAGTTTTGATGACTATCGTGGATTGGCTAATTTGAAACCACTCTCAAATAAGTTCTAACTTTTTATGAACATCACAGGACAGAATACTATTTCAAAAATGAGATTGATTTTTTATAACAAATCATTCGACTCGACGACCGATTTGTTGACTCCTTTGAAGACTACTCTTCAAGTAACTACCGGGGTCGTTTTTAAGTAATACCCCAAGAGAACTAAATTAATCAAATACTCAAACTTACTACCCAATCAGATTCAAATATTAATTTAATCTGATAGATTTGAATATCAGTATTTGAGTTTTTAAAAGTTCTTGGGGTATCAGTAATTAAAGAAAAACCGAAATGTAATACTCAGGACGTTTTTCAATTTCTACCTTCAATTAGAATTTTTATATACTTTTTGTAAACAGGAATTATGAGTTTCATATATTTTTTGGAAACTGAAATTATTGTAGAAGTATGGATTAGACGAACTGAATTTTCCTACTAGATCCAGTAGGTATTAAAATATTGAAAATGTTGTAAGGTAGAGATTTGCGGTGAACCGTTTTGGACCAAACGTTACTATTCTAATTAGTATTTTTGTTAAGTATAGAGTTAAGTTAATGAATTCCAGGCAATGCCATTAAGTCATTAAATTAATAAAAAATAAAAAGTACTTAAAATTTTAAAATTTTCATATTTGTTTTCGTTTGGAACCATAGTACTTTTAGTTTCTGAAGAGAAAAAAGAAACTAAATTAGTTTTTATGGACGAATTATTTATTTCCTTCAAGAATCAAGTAATGAATATTTTCTGAGCAATCGATTGCAATCATGTTACGTACATGGGAAATTAAATATATCTAATCTGTAATAAACATCTTACGTGTCAGGAACTTCCTCCGGATACACAACACAGACAAAACTGGAATCAGCGCCTCGTCTAATTACATGAAACTTGAGAGATTCGGATGTCCGTAGAGCTTCAAAAATAGGTGTCGTACTAACAACATCCATTCCGTTAACTTTGTAGATAATGTCACCAGGTTTCAAACCACATCTAATAACATTCAGAGAACATTAAAACTTGGTCTGAACTATACTTAGTTTTCAAAACCACAAGTTACTTGTAAGAGGGTGAACCAACAACGATTTTCCAAACTATTACACCTCGAGATATTTGTGGGGAGATTGAATTTGAGGCATGGAGTTCTCTCACCAAGTCTTCATTCAGCGTCAGTAGTGTGGCACCAATATATCTGAGTTTTGGACTTTTGTATCCTCCAACTAGGGAATATAGAGAATAGAATAATTCACAATAATTATTCGTGATGAAGGAGTTGGGTTTACAAAATTAACGATGACTTACGTTTTCTTTTTTCAGCTTCTGCTAAGTAACCTTTAACATAGTCAATAGGAATTGCAAATGAAATCCCTGCAGCTACTTTCATGGAATTGATCCCAATTGCTTCACCATCCAAATTCACCAATGGACCTCCAGAATTTCCAAACTGATAAATAGAAGAACAAGTGAAAATTTTTCGTTCTTAGAATCAAATGTCTGTACTAGGGATGTGCCGAATATTCGTTGTTACGAATATTCGTCTAGGAATAGCTAGAAATTTCACTATTCCTATATATTCCTATTCCCGAATACTGGTCTCTGTGTTCGGGAATAGTTGCACTTAGGAATCATTGATATGAAATTAAAAAAACAAATTTTTTTTAATGACTTTTGTGAAATATGATATAAAAGTAACATTATAACAATTTATTGGATTCAGGAAGCAGAGTACCAAAATTGAAACATGAGTTTTAAACTGCTAATCTAATGCTTATTGCTTACCTGAATCCGATTCACTTTATTTAGCCGCGTTTGAAATGATAATTATAAAATTAATTAAAAAATTATTAATTCAAATGTGAATTTGAAACAACAAGGACAATGAGATGGTATGTGAACTACGTTTTTGAATTGATGTCTCTGTCTCATGTGATCATGTCGTGGAGAAAAATTAAACAAAGAACAAATTTTTAATTATATTATCGTTTGTGAATTATTCGGGAATAGTTAGTCTTCAGGAAACGAATATTCGTATTCGGGAATATCAAAAAAACGCCATTCGGCACATCCCTAGTCTGTACCATGATCATCAATTAAAGCTGATAATCTTACCGTTATTGCAGCGTCGGTCTGGATGTATGATATATCATTGACGTTAATTCCTAGCTCACTTGCTTTCCGACTGACACTACTAACCACTCCACCCGTAACTGTGTTTGTCAACGACAGTGGACTCCCAAGGGCAACTACCCATTCTCCAATTCGAGTGTCTGAAGACGATCCCAGCGGCATGGTTGGCAATCCTCGCTAAATTAAATATCAATGTTTTAAATTAAAAATTCTCTGACAGTTATTCATATACCAACAGCTTTAATCCGAATGATGGCTAAATCCGAGTTCACGTCGACATCTTCAACATAGGCAGCAAATGTACGTCCGTCATGGAGTTTCACAGTTAATGACATCCTACTTCGACCAACCACGACATGAGCATTCGTCAAAATCAGTCCATCTTCTGCAATGATGAAGCCAGAGCCGTTGCTCATAACTTCAGGCTTACCAGTGATCCAGTCTAAAATTAAAAAAAAATTGTAAATGCACAATCTTTTTTGATCTTAAAGTTTTTGGTTATTTTACCTATCATTGTATTATCCTTGATTTCAATGCGAACTACACTATTACCCACTGATTCCACGACATCCGCCACAAAATTAAATTCTTTTCTACGACTCAATGGAACTTTGCTTCCAGCAGTAGACTTGCCCACACTTGTGGAACGGTTATAAGTACTTGTATTACATTCAGGATCATTGAATGGCTTTGCAGCTTCAACGACAAATATTTTGTACTTTCGAAGTAACTCATACATTGCTACAAATACAACAACGTAGAACCACCCTCTGAAGTAGTGTGTTTCAGAATCATTTTGTGATTTTTGATAGTGATTTCCGTTTGTTCCATTCTGGTCAAAATCTACGAGGGCAAACTGTTCAAGACTCCGACGTTTTGTGGCATTTGACGAAGAGTCCTTTTGAAAAGAACAAGCATAATTCGGTACGGAAGTAGATGTAAGTTGTCTTGATCCTGCTCAGATACAACCATATTTAAAACAATCAACAGGCTAATTATTACAGTATGGTACCAAAAAAATTAAAATATTTTAATCCATCAGCGAATAATATTAGAATCTGACTGACTGAAGTGTTAGAATATTAAAATTTTAATTAGTGCGGTGTTAAACAGAGATCTGACATAATTGAAATTAAATTCTTACTATTATGAAAATATGAAAGATGTAATTTCTTGTAACGGAAGAGACCAGAGGGAAACTGAGCTAAGCCTTTCCTGATCCCCATCATTATTCATTCACACATGTACATGTGAACTTGACCTTATGACACTTTAATCAACATGTGTTTAAACTAAATAAACTTAGAAAATTCCTTGCCCTAGTATGCATGGAATACTGAGCTCTGCAATAATCGTCGCCAGTAGTCCAACTCTAAATGTTATTATAAAAAAAAAATTCAGACAAAATTATAATCCGTCCTATTATGTCTATAATTTAACAATTTAACCTATTTTTATTTGTGTAGAAATAAGACCAAGCTGGTAAGTAGCCAGTAGTCAAAACATGACAACTGATAAGTTGAACTCGTAAACCGACTTCTCCTTCAGTGATATTAATCCATGATAAAGGTACCTAGGCAAGCATAAGGAACCTTGGAGATTTTCAATTTGTTATTCCTAGTAGTCACTTTAAGCCAGCAGTAATCCAATTAACGTTGGAAACAGTTTAATTAAATCTTATCAGGTTGGTTGATTACTTTATAAACCAAATCAATAAGTGAATTTAACTTGTCATGTGGAGCGCACTGTTGTTGGTGTTCGGTGGCCTAGTAAGTCAGTCACCCAGTCATAGACGGGCAGTCACGATTTCAATTAATATTGATCAGAGGTCATTGACTTTATACAAGTTATTATCTAAAATTAGATAATCGTTACCACAAAATGTCAACTCGCATCAAAAAAATTTATGAAAATTGTTGAAATTAAATTATGAATTCACATTTCCTAAGGAGGTCATTGGACTACGGATGTGCATAGCACACTTCAGAAATTTATAATATTCGCTGTTAATCTTAAGGAGTACCTATTCCACGGATTTTCGTTCTCCCTATTTTCATAGAATCCGATTGACTAAGATTCTTCAGCGTTGAGCATCTCACAGTGAATAAATATTCAAAAAGCATGCGAAACTTGTGGGATTGTGATAATTGGAATTATTCTAAGTTATCAAACACTTGGAAATAATTTATCGTTTAGAAGTATTTCTTGTTGCAGCACGTCTTTCTGCATAACTAAATATATTATACTAAAGTGAGTTCACTCACAACACAAGCCTTCGCCAAGACTATTGACTTTTGGCATACATAATACTAAAGTTTGGCTAGCCCTGTATTTTTCTTACTCTACTCATTTAAAAGAACATGTGTGTTATAATAGGAACTTCATGGTACTAATTTTGTCTATTTAATTACTACCGCCGTAGAATTATATGAAACTCCTTCATTTGTTTCGATCCTTGAGGTCATTGAACCCACCCTACTTATAAGATAAGTTTTATTGAAGAATATCATTCCTTTATTTATGTGTACTTATTTTTTAAGGTGAGTAACACATTGCTTTAGTGTATCGATTGTTTTACAAGGGGACTGAAATTATTTAGCATTTTCATTTTCATCCTCATCTTCGATGTAGTGATCGATAGTGGTGGTTTTATTGGCTAAGTCCATAATCATTCCATCATAAGTTGCACGCCGTTTGATGTAGTCTAACTTATAGACGATTTTCGCCATCGCATCCAATTCATTCCATTTCTGTTTGGCCAATCGTCCAATATCAGCAAAGGGGAGTCCTTGGTTGTCCTGTTTATGAAATTAATAAAAAGTATAGTGGTCAATGGCTTAGAAATAAGCAAAAGTAGTGGGTTTGGAGGTGAATGACCTAAACAACTTACATTCGCTGTCCTTTTTACAAATTCTGCAAAAGAATTCCGTGGACGTTTCAAAATGTTTTTTTTCTTGCGCCACATTTTCATGTCCTTCTCATATGTCCCTTTAAGATTCTTGGCTTTCTCATTGAAGAGTTTTTTTTGTTCTTCAGATAAAAGTTTCCATTCCTTGTCGGCCTCTCTTATACCTACACACGCACTCTGAAAAATAAAAATACAAACATTATTATTTATTAGATATTGTAGAATATTGATGCTCCCTTACAATCATCTTATGTTTTTGAAAGAACTCTTTGACGAAGACATTCAATCCTGTTGGTGGACGTTTGGGTCGACGTGGAAGAAATCGACGACTCTTCGGAGCGATCTTGGTTCGAACCATTATGAAGTAGAAGACGTTGAGTTTATAAAACAAAAATAGTAAATGAGAAAGGCTATTGACCTGTCAAGAAAATGTTGGAAGCTCTATCACGAACAACTCAACCTAGAGACTAGAGGAGTTACTATGAAAAAAATCCGTTACGGACGGTCATTTTTATACTAAACTTTGGAGAAGGGTGCGGACGAAAAAGACTAAAGAGAAAGCACTTTCATTTCCCAAACAAATTTTTCGACAATCATTATAAAAAAACTTTAGTTCGTTGACCTAGGAATCTTAAAATCAAACTTCGGATATTTATTGGCTCAAAATTAATAAAAATATTATACATTATGTATTTATATATATAATGTATACATAATTAATGTATTTCAGAGTAAAAAATTATTTTCCAGGCATGCAAGATGACCTCACATACAAGGTAAACCTTACATGTACATGATGTTTGACATAACACTATGTTACCCCTTATCACAAAATCCACGGTAACTACTTCCTAGCCCACAGCAGACAGGTGTCTGGCCTTTGATTTACTTGCTGTCTGCTGAAATATACTTCCTAGTCGACAATTGCCTTGTCTGCTGCTGACACCTATTGAAAGTTTTTAGATTCTTAAGTCTCGTAGGTTTTTAGGTTTATATATTAGGTTTCTTTAAGAACCTAACAACTTAAGAACACATTTGTCTACTGTCGGCTAAGAAGTAGTTGACCACATCCACACCCTGTCTAAATGACTTTTGTTATTTTAACAATAAAATTGAAACGTAATAGTACACCAATATAAATCTAATCATTAAATTAAACTTCATCAGCCTAGAAATTGAGTCTGTGTGTTGATGCCGATGCTAGTTTGGTTATTGGGTGAGGGGTATGCATTTCGTATGACTAAAGAATTTATTTCAAATATTTAATATTATAAGATCAAAGTTGGTTGTACCACAGTTGTTAAATCTCGACACTTTCGGAATTTGATTTCGGCTAGATACCGGAGCTTAGTGGTGGAAACTTTTTCTTAAAGTTGTGATTTGTGAATAATGCGGTTGAATGGAAAATTTCTCCAAAAGTTAAGATTAGGAAAGTGAAAATTGATGGTTGAGTTCAGAAAGAGACAGTTGCGAAATTATAAAAAGTTTAGGTTGTGGGAGAAAGTATAGTTTTACATAAGTTTGTGGTTGCAAGGACTACTGATTTCCTGCAACTTTCGGTTGGAGTAAAGCACCGTACCGTCCTTTGATTGTATTTGTCCAATGTATCAGCCTTATGTATCAGCCCATTGCGTTAGTGTTAAGATTTTTTGTTAGGTTGATTTGTTAGAAGGGAATGGGCTGATACATAGGGCTGATAACAATCAGCGGGCGGTTTTTACTTCGACTTCGACCCAACTTTCTCAACTTTTCTGGAATTTAGTTCAAAAAAGTTCGGTTGCAGACTCCATCTACTCTGAAAGTTGAAGGGTGTTTACGAAGCCTAAAAATTATGAATGCGGGACTTGGAGGACTAAATAAAAAGGGAGATGGAATAGAGATGAGATAGAAGAGCCGGAAATCACAGGTGCGGCTGTGGGGTTCTCAACTTACAACTCTGGACTCTCCTGTCGGAAATCACTAAAGTTCTGAGTTGAAGTTGAAGTTTATCATTCTCGAATCTAGAAGAAGGGATTTGATTTATTTCTCTATTTAATCACATTGAAATTTGAATTATTAGTTTCGGTAGCTTTTCAGAAGTCTACCCTGAATTGTTAATTCAACATGTCGCAAGCTGTCGATGGACGACGTGGTGAGATTTCTTAGGATTGTTTTTCACTAAATTTTTTCTTACCATTGGCACGCATACGAGGAAGGACAAAGCATAACTATAAACACTTGTTCTTTGTTATTTCAGTTGTCCGTCCTGGTCCTGCTTTTGTAATTCAGCAACCATTTAATGAATGGAGTTTAAGGGAGAAACTCGCACTTGCCTCAGCTGTTGAAAAGAGTGGGCAACAAAATTGGTAAGCTTACACTTTTGTTTTAGCGGGAATAGGATAGCATTTAGGCAAAGCAAGTTAGGTAAACGATGCTCTGTGTAAATTACTGAAGTTACCAGAGTCATAATATTCTACTCCTACTCCCAGTACCAACCACGATACAGTAACGACACAGCTCGACACACAACCACTTCGAATTATTTTTTCTTTATAACTGTGAACACGATAACTAATGGTTTGGATTGGAATAAATCAGGTTTATCTGTTCGACAAGAGCATATTAGATCCTGACTACCGTCAGTTTTAGTGAATTTACGTTTAATGGGAAATGTTTTTTTACAGTTTTTCAATTATGAAAATGATCAAGTTGTCGCAGGTTTCAAATCAAGGTAGAATTCTTCATGAGCGGTCTACACATAGACAAAGATGCTCTCTTCTAACTACTACTTATTAGATTCATGAAAGCATGCTACACAGCTTCCTCTGCTGCAAGAGGAAGGCGTGTTTGCAAAAAGGCATGGCGTGTTTGCAATAAGCGGTTGCGGCTTATATACAATTCAAACCTATATGCAAATCGCAGGCATTGAAGTTGTAACTGGCATTCTTCAGGTTTGAATGAGCTAAATTTAGATGCTATCTGCTGACCGCCATTTTAAGACTACATATGACAAGTTTGTACCTAAAGTTTATTCACAAAAAAAATCAATAATTTAAGTTAGCTTGTTGAGCAGCAATGACACAGAAATTCATTTCGAATGATGCGCAAGTCCTGTACTGTTTGGATGCAACAATGACTAAATGGATTTCAGACTGAGCTGGGATGGTTGCTGTGTGCTTTCTATTAAATTAAATTAAATTTAAGTGTTTGGCAATTTTATTTACTAATTATAGGGGAGCTGTATCACGAACCATTAAACCATTTGCCGAATGTTCAAGACCTCTAGACTGGTTTTCGCCAAAGAACTGTGCAATTCAGTACAACCGATTACTTCAAAGGATGGATCAAAATAAAAGGAAACGTGGT
This sequence comes from Holacanthella duospinosa, assembly GCA_002738285.1. Classification (NCBI taxonomy): domain Eukaryota; kingdom Metazoa; phylum Arthropoda; class Collembola; order Poduromorpha; family Neanuridae; genus Holacanthella; species Holacanthella duospinosa. The sequence goes on along the minus strand of NIPM01000014.1, from coordinate 171,122 downwards.
GAACAGGAAACTGTTGTAAAAGCTTTAGTGGTGAAACTTACGAACGGTAATTTTATTTCAATGTTTGAACAAACGCAAAAACCACGTATTTGACATATTTTCATGTCATGTGTAATTCCAGAGTATACAAATTTTCTATCGGTTGAGCTTCCAAAAGGGATTGCGAAATACACAAAGAAGATGCAGAAGATTAAAGATCTTGAAGCTGGGAACATATCTCCAGAGGAAATAAATCTCATTTACGAAAAGTACATGTAAGCAAATAAAAGTTGTAACAAATTGCTAATATGTACTAGTATGAAATGAATACTAAGTCGATAATTATCTTTACTAGCAAAAGTAGAGCAGATCCTGTTGAAATTTTCTCTGATGATGATGAATACACAGACGTTTCGGAAGAAGAAGAGCATGCAGACAATACCGAAGCAGGTAGTTTCAGTATTCAATTGTTTTAACAAGCTAAACTAATAAAATCATCTGACATTTAGATAAATCGGAACCCATACAAGAGATAATGGATACTGATGAAGTTGAAATACTTGAAGTCATTGAAGTAGTAAGGGTAAAATCGTATGCAAAATCTGCCTTTACTTTGTCAAAATTTCTCATTTCACTAAACAAATCATATTGATACGGAGCTCGAATCTCCACCACCTGATATGGAGCTCGANGTCAAAATTTCTCATTTCACTAAACAAATCATATTGATACGGAGCTCGAATCTCATCTCCACCACCTGATATGGTGTTCGCCTCTCCTATGTCTTCTAGCACTGATGGTAGACAGAAGGCTACACCGAATACCCACTTGGACAAACCAAATCCCCGAAAACCGAGAACTTGACAGACCAGACTGACGAACGGATTGATACCGACTCTTGATACTATCCAAACCCGATGACTTGACACACTAACTGACTCTGACTCAGGTAAATGAACCAATACGATGGCAACTGACTGCTAACAATTGACTCTAGTTTAAGACAAAAACTTTATTTCAACAATAAATGTCCTCAGCTCTCTTCTACTAGGAAGAGAAGAAGTCTTGGCGAACTGACCGCCCGATCGACAATGATCCCAATATCCCATCACAAAACAGTTTTGTTCCGCTTTATCGACAGAATAATCACATAATCATCATAACTAACATTAGTCATTACATAAGACATTTTATGTAACTTTTAATTAAATTACGTTGTCTGCAGACACATAGTCTGCAGACTTTCATGAAAGTCATTATAATTTAACTAATTATAAAGCTCTACCGTCTCAATATATACAAACAGGTATCTCGACTAAATTTTCGGAAATTCTGCAAACGTTGTCCCAATTATGGTTCGACTAATAATTTTCACTTAATTCATGTCCACGGAAAACTCAAAATTTCATGTCTGCTAACCAGTCAGATTAGAAATTAATTTTCTATATTCGAATGTCGAAAATGATTGTGTTGCGATATTGGGCTTGAATATCGGATTTTCTTCAAAGTTATTAGACTTTCTCATGTCATCAGGAAGGTTGATGGAAATTCGAAACAATACCGAAATTTTGGGTTTCAAAAGCTAACATTTTTTCTATTGTTGGCTATCCAAGAACCATTGGTTCATATTCAGGATACCCTAGGACAGTTTATGTGTCCAAACCTACGTGGAATCCGATGTTTGAATGTATGGAAACAAGTGAATTTTTACAAAATTGCCTGTTTTTCGTACGAAAATTTTTTGAAATTAAGTATTTGAGAATTTTATTCTAAGGTTTGGGAAAATTTTGCATACCAGGTGTCGATATGATAAATCCTCTTAGAATACTTACTTAAATTTATTGTAATCTGTCAAGCAACCAAAAAAGAAAGACCGGAGCAGGCCCCTGGCGTTGATAATTACGAATACCGACGAGAAACCTACAGATCCCGGTGAAATCTCACCCGGGTTATCACAACTTGTATCTAGTGCCATTGCTGGAACTGACGAAGAAATCAAAAGAACAAATCGCCATCGTAATTCTAAACAGCCTTTTTCCAGGAGTGTTGAAACTTAGATAATTATTTATTTTATTACAGCTTCTGGCTCATCTACTCTGTCAATGTTGTTGGAGATGCCACCCAGAGCTCATGGTCAACCTCTTCCAAAAATTCCTAAGTCTCCGTTAAAGTATCATCATCAACCTTCAAGTGATGGTAGTGATTCCTTCTCCTCGATTCTGTTTACAGAGGATGATTCCTCTGACAAGCAGAGCGAACAATTGGAACCTGTTGCTGACATTGTAGATGTAGCTGCTGCCAATCCGTCCGAGTTAGAATGTAAGAGTTCACATTTTTAGCCTTTTTGAGAAAAAGAATGAATGCTTTGCATCTTTCTGCAGATGATGTCGAAATTCCAGAGTTAGTCCCTGTTAGAATTGCACTCACTCCGATCCCCGTCGAAACTGCTTCCAGTATTAGTGACGAAGAAAAGGTTTTGGAACCGATGGAAATGGAATTTATTGAGGAAAAGCAAGAGTTATCCGAGGACGTCCCAGTTTGTGATTCTGGATCAATGGAAGATTCTATCATCCCTGAGGAGTCTCCGCACTCTCCAAGTCAGGCCTCAGAGAACAAGGAAATTACAGCAGTCGATCCGTTTGATTTCAATGATTCAGAAATTTCTTTGCTCGACTCAACCTCACAAGATAAGGAATTGAAAAAATACTCTCCGAAACATCGATCTCAATTAGTAATCCCAAACGAGGAAACGACCTGCTGTATCTCTGACGTTAGTCCAATTGTGTCAATTTCGTCAACTGAAGAACAAAAACCGTTAGACAAAAATGCAAATGAAGAAGAAACAGAAAAACTAGAATTGGTAGTAACTGAAGAGACTGAAATTGGAGCAGAAGATCCAGCATTAGAAGCAGCATTAGTAGCTGAAGAAATTGGAGCCGAGGCAGGAAAACCAGAATTGGTTGAAATTGAAGAAACAAAACTCACCGTCGACGAAGCCACTGAGGATGTAAAGATTCCAGAGTTCAACACCAGCAGAAACAGTTCTCAGGACAGGTCTTCACCTCAAGTTTCTTCAGAATTAGACCCAAAAGAAATCAAAGAATCTGATAATGTCAACGACGAGAGTCGTCCGGAAGAAATTGTGGATGAAGTCGCAAAAGTTGAGGAAATTACTTTGCATAATTTCGAAATTCCAGAATTCACAAATAAAGAAGAAGTTAGAGAGCCGTTGGAGAACGCCGAATCAAAGTCAGAAGATATCAAGTCACCAAGTGAGGGTTTGCAAGCTGACTCAGATGAAGTTTTCGAGACTCCGTGCTGGGTTCCTGATATTCCTACATCAGAACCAACCCTTGCTGTTTGCTCAGTGGAGAAAATGGACGGTGATTTAGGGCAGCAATCTCAGGACCTATTGGTAAGAATATACAGTTTGATAGAATCAGACATCTATAGCTTTACAATTATACAGTGGATTCCGGTTGTAATAAGTCCGGTTGTAACAAATTTCCGCTAAACTAAACCACTTGGTCCCGGTTGTGAAAATGGAAGTTGTAAGACGTAGAGTAGCCGGTGTATCTCTACACTGGACCGTGGGTCTCCTTATCTCACAAGAGAGATTCTAAAGCGGTTTTGCTTAAAATAGAATGATGAAAAATTAAATTTATTGGCCTTGAAAATGTAACAGAGTTTTTGTTCAGAAAATTATTTTAGAAGATGATATTCATTTTTTCTCTTAACTTCATCTGACAAGTCCTAATATAGTAAAAAAAAATTAACTTTGGCAGTCCGTTTATTACACATACGGCTGTAATAAACTCTTGTTATATTTAACCCATTTCATCAATCCGCTCAAAATATCTATAACCGGAATCTTCTGTCTTATAAATAATGATTTATCTTAAGGTTGAAGAAAAGTGTGTTGCAAGGAAAGCTTTGGGTTCACGACATTCAGAGACTTCTGTTGACACGGACGATAAACTAACGACAGATGATGATTCCATCTCAAATGTAGTTCCAGAACAGCGTAAAAAACGGCGAAATAGGGTATATCGGTAGCTAGAAAGTAGTAATAATGAATATTATTCTATAAATGCTCAAAAATTTCGTAGGGTTCTCGACTTCAGGCTTTGTATACTGAAGCGCGAACATTCTTTCCAAGCGAAACATTTGAACCTGAAAAATCCACTACTCCACAGTCAGCTGATAAGAAGCGCTTAACTCGGTAATGATTTAAAGCTATTTTAAAAATTGTTTGGATGTCATATAACTCTTTCTGCAGAGCTCGAAAAAAGACTGAACCAGCGACAGAAGTGGTTGCTCATCGTCCGTTGACTCCAACAGAATCCAGTCTCAGTCCTACCGTAAGCACTCCAAGTCCAAATATACCAAGGATTCTCAGGAGTCACCAACAGAAAGTTCTACCACAGGAAATAGAAACCGAATCACCTGTGGATAAATCTAAGGTTAAAGATGGGAAGGGAGATCCAATTGATCCGGTTAAGTTGGTGGAAGATTCAGATGACCAATTGGAAAGGTTTGTTTTTTACTACATCGATTAATTAATCTCCAAAACTAGAATTCCCTACTAAAAAAAGCAGGGAATTCTTGTAGTAAATCAATACGATACGTTTGATAGATTTGACTCCTCTAGAACAAAGAATGATATTCTGAAAATGGAGATGCTGGGAGTTCTTGATCAGATATTTCAAATAAAGGATGTAGAATACCTTCATAAACCACTGAAAGATTCTACGGATGATGGGGCAGTTGCATTTATTAAACAGTGAGTAAATCAATTGCTTTTGACACTAAATAATTTAAATTCTTATGTAACTGATTAATTTTTAGGGACATTGGCTTGATCACAATAAAACAAAGTGTTGAATCGGGAGCGATTGCCTCTCACCATGAACTAATTCGGGATTTGAATATGATGCTATACAACCATTTTATCATAAAATTGGACAATCAGACGCTTCTGCTCCGCTTGGTTTCCGAGATTTTGGCAATTACTGATGCAAATCAGGTATGTTTTCTTTAAGGTTAATTCGTGATTTGAATCTTTAGTGACTTTAATAATACTTTACACTTCAAATTCGAGGTTTGTTGGGAACATTTTGAGAAACCCTTCATTAGAAGCTCTAGATTACGTAATTTTAAATTGAAAAGCAACAATGGCTGACTCCACAATGACTGGCTACTCTTCTTTTGGATTGAATAAATTTTTCCCGGCAATATGAGAAAACTCTAATAGGTTTCCTATGTGAAGATTAATAAAACTCTACTTAGTCTGTGACGATTAATAGAATTTTAATAGAATTTTAATATTCATCATTTTTCGAATTTATTGCTTTATCTGGAATTTGGGGCTAGTTAACACATGCAGCGGGAACGACAAGCAAATTAGAATTAACTCCTGAATGGATGTTGATGTTGCATGGTTTCTCTTTTATTGCCACACTTTAAACAGACGCTATCGCTACGTTTCTCTTTTCTTCTCATAATCGAACAGACAAAATATTGTTGTTTTTACATGTAATTTATGCACACTGAAAATTTTTTAGAAACATGGCAACAATTCTTTTTCTTTCAAGATTTCTTTTTTTCCCTACGTGTATAATGGCATAAAAGTAAAATTTAATTTTTTTTAAATCTTTTTAGAAGAAGGTGTCGAACGACCCACCAATGCACGAAGATGAAAGTTCCACTAGTGTTGTGATCGACATCTCTCAAACTCCTCCTGATCCACAACCACCACAAGCGTCAGGGTCAGACAGCCCTGCAGCGGATACGAAATCTAGCCAACTTGCAATAGATTCACCAGGGTCAAGAAAGAAAGGTCTGAGAAGATACAGTCCTGCTAAGTCGGAATTTGAAAATTTACCAGCCCCGAAACTTAGGAATTCCCGTGTTTGTTCTCCACAAACTCCGCAACCTACCCCAAATGTCAATACAACGATCAATCCACCATCAGACGCACAAGAAACGCCTCAGGTTCCTGAAAAGAGAGGTAGGGGCGGAAGAATTAGACGAGTTTTATGAGAAGCTATCCCTCGAATCGATCCCACCAAAATAATTTTTCGAAATACCGAGTGATTTCCTTATTTTGTGTAGAGCAGTTTTTTACTTTCTCAAATAACTTAAATTCAGCATGTTAGTTGCGCAGGAATTCAATGTTTCCCATTCTTGTAACTCAAGTATTAACACCAGAGATTCGATTTGGCTGCGTTGTTTAATTTGTTAAGAATGCACGACGAGATACTCAATAAGCGACTTAAAGGTTTCTATCAGTAAAATAAATCACAAAAATTGAATTTTTATTTTCTTCGCTTAGGAAGTGGAATATTAAATTGAGGACTAAGCTACTAGGGTGCAGCCGTGTTGAGGAGAATCCAGTCAAGGAATGAAGAAACTCTTGTAAACACTGATGGAACCCCTCCAATAGCACATCCACGGAGAGAACCAAAGCTCGTGATTCCAATTAGATTGTATTTGTCACCAGTCTCATCTTTTATAATCAATGGACCTGAACAGAACGTCAAATCTTTACATGTTCCAAATATGCCGCTTTTTCTACTAATACTTACCCCCAGAGTCACCCTAAAAATAAAGGAAAGAAATCACATTTGAAAAGGAATATGATCAGCTGAGGTCATCTGCTTAACAACTTACATTGCAAGGTCCTTTATCCCCTCCGCCTGCGCAGATCATCGAATCCTCGATCACTTCTCCGCCGTTGGTTCCCACCAAATCCCACAGCTTACGACAGACTTTGAGTGGTACAACACTCAATTCTGCTTTGCGCAATACTGGTGAGATAACTGAATCCCCGGTTTTGCCCCATCCGCTTGTCCATACCGTATCTCCATCATATGTTTTTTCTGTGAGTTGGTAACTTTACTTTTGAGGGAAAATTCAAAGGCTTAGAGAGCATTACTTACGCGGAGTCTCGTCAGGTGGTAAGCAAATAGGACGAATTGCGTTATTGAATTCTACTTTTTTATGTAATTTCAGGAGTGCCAAGTCAGCAGTAACGAGGTCATTCTTTATATGTGGAATAATATTCTGAATACGGAAAACTCTGTTTGGACTCTCGTTGGAGTTTTGAAGGTCATGATCCCCCAAATCCGCAACTAAGATTGAAGCCAGTGGAAGTCGTGCACTCCTGCAAAGGAAATCATTTTGGACTTCTTACTTTGAAGAATTAGACAAAATTTTTGCCCTTTACACGCTGGAACAGTGGCCAGCGGTTAGTATATATTGATCCGAAATCAGAGATCCACCACAAAGTGGCTTTCCATAAGCTAGAAGAAGAACTTGCCAAGGGAATTCATTGACTCCAGTCTCATTCCCATTAACAATCCTCAATGGATCATTTAATTTCATAACGACCTTCCGAAGATGATCCTCTGGACCTGTAGCAAATTGAACTTTTTTTTAGTAAATTGCACATGGAGTGCATCCTAATTGACCTTGACCTTTTGTCTCTCTAAATGGAAACGAGGATCCATCATCGTCTTTGAGAAGTTCAGCAGGACGAATGAGTTTTACCTCCTCCTCGACATCTCGGAGAGTATCTCGCTTAGGTCCAGCTACACCACATTCTTTAGGTAACAGAGCTGCAAAGTAGATCATGTTTTTGATGTTGGTATTTCACAGGACCAATGATATTAAAACTTATGGAACCTTGGGATGCCTTAATATTTGAACATGGGATTTGGATGAGGCTAATATTCCATAACGTTTCGCTCTGACTCGTTACAAGGATGGTCACATCACTTCCAGCTACAGTTCGGACAGTGACTAGAAAAATAAAATTGTTCCCATTTATCAATACCAAACTAGTAATTCTATTTGATTTGCAGATGGATACATTGATAACCAGCCATTAGCCCACACTGAGGGACGGCAGGTGTGTCGAGGCTATTCAGTATCTGAAAAGTATCACTGGTGCAACCCAAACCACGAGGTGTGAAAATGGCGTCGAGAAAGTTCACCCTAGGAAAATGTGATAATGCTATTGATAGAAAATTTTTATGTAATCAATTATCCAAACCTTAGGGCGCAGTAGTCCTGACTCGTTGTAACGACGTGCTGACATATGATAGGATTCCTTTCCATGGAAGGGTACGAAGGATTGGAGAAATAGGAAACAATATCACTCGTTGCAATTCTGCAGGACCTATCGAGAAACTTTCCTTCAGATTCACTCTGGTTTAGACCTAAACCTGTAGTGGTCTCATTATTTGAGGACAATGGAGCCAAATCACCCGTAAGTTGTTCGAGTTCAGGAAATAATACTTCTGCAAGTACTTGAAGCCTAAACAGAGAAGATTAATATTTTGTTTGAAACTTCTGGAGCAATATCTAATTGTCCAGAGATTACCTGAGGCTACTGCTTAGCAGGAGAATGGAGACTATAAGGCCGTAACTGTCAGCCATGTTCTAGTGAGTTTATTATTGTTTGCTCTTTCTTATTGGTCAAATATTTTTTACTTCAAAAGTGACAGTCGCCAACGCCTAGATTCAAGTAAAATTAAAAACAGAATTTTCAGACTTATTTTGTCGATGTTGGCACCTGTCGTCACTCTCATTAAGACTTCATTAGCTTCCTTAATTATCAACCCTTCGTGCGTTTTATTAATTAGCACTACGAACCATCTGAATATTTTGAGAAAATTAAAGCTCTAACTTAATTCCCTTTTAACTGACGAAAAAGAGAACTGAAATGCAAAATCTCAAGTTATTATCTGTGAAGAAAGACATCGTTTGATCTTTGCTAATGTTTTCTTAATTATCCTTAAGGCAGACCTGAACCAGTTTCCAAATGATATTCTAAGCATGAATAAAGAGTGTTGAACGTATTATAGGTTTGGTAAAATTTTACCAGAAGTTAAGGAGAGCTTAGGCTAGGGAAGTTCAAAATTTGAATCACTCCAGCAGCATAATTAAAATAAAAAAAAACATCATCCAAATGTAGAATACTGATAAACTAAAAGTGGTAAAGGTCATTCAACTTTCCAATTCCAATTTATGTGAGAAATTCGAATTTCAAATTGAAACCTTGGCGTGGTTTCCCGCCACATAATTTTTGAATTAGAGAATTCCTAAAGTGATTACTAAATTTAAATTTATTTTGATGTGTCCACCTATTCTATGGCACCCAAGATAGTGAGGGAAGGAGATGTCTTGTTGGTGAAAAGAAAGATTAAAATTATCCTTCGTAAAATCCTAAACCAAGTTAATACCCAAACCCAACCGGAACCGGAATAAGTGATTCTTAATCGAATTCTTCATTTCGTAGATTTTCTGTTGGAGTATTACAAAATGGGTTCTACTTCTTTGCAATCGTTAAGAATTTAATGTGAATTCTTGTGTTGTAAAAAGTGTGCAAATCTCAGCCTTTGACTTTGGGCTCTCCGGTCTTTTGAAATTGAATTATTCTTCTAAAAATGATACCTTGGGGCCCATTGGAGTATTTTTAGAAGATTTCAATAAGAAGAGCTGGTTTTTTTCTTGGTTTTTTTTTTTAACATTAGCTTTCTCATAAATTTTTCTAAGTTTTATTAGTTTTTTTGTTCCCCCAGAAGGGACAGAATGACCTGTTACAAAAGTTGTTCCAAATAAATACTAATACGAACAACTTCTATCTGTGACATTTGTCTCATTTAGTGGTGAACCGTTCAGGTCACAGGTTAAGGTTTGAATACTTCCTTTACCCTATGACCTGAATGGTTCACCATAGAAAGTATCATGGGTAATAATAGTTGTTCGTATTAGTATTTGGAACAATTTTTGTATAAGGTTATTTTGCCCCTTCTGGTGGAATCCAACTGAAGAGTCCAAACCTTGGGCTCTTCTCATGCAGTTGTTCTCGTGTTCTTTTGAAATTGTACCCTTAGTCTCGGATAGAGTTCTTTCAAAAATGGTCCTTGGGTTGTATTCGAGTTCGGCCTTGGGCTATTTTGAAAGAAGTCCCTTTGGCTATGCTTGGGAAAAATACTTTACGAGTCAGAGGACAGAGCCTAAACCCCGAGCATTACTTTAGAGTTCTTCGTCCTTGTATTTTTTTGAAAATTTAATCTTTCAAATTAAGTACAGGAAAAGGATAAGGAATATCAAAGACGAAAGTTCTGAGATTGAAATGGGTAGATCGCGATTGGAAGATTTACAAAGTATAGAGTGTAAATTTGTTATCAGTACACTATTCCATCGAGAAATTGGACATCGTCATCCATATCGACACTTTCCGAATGGAAAGCTATCCAGCTTTATGTAAGTAAAGATTCTAGTACTACTATCACAACTGAACACTTTCAGCATTGGATCCACAGCTTAAGTTCACTACAAAAGGCCAAAGAACGTTTATAATAGACTTCAAATATAAAGTTTACAAAATTTGAAATCTGCATAAAGTTAAGAAAGGTCAGAGACATTGGTAAAAAGAAGGAATCACCCAGGTCTACCCATAAGCTATAAATGAGAAATATCGAGAAAGAAAAGAGTACCTACTTTCTGTTTGCCAATGTCTCGAAATTTACTGTAATGTTTTTGACATTGTCAGGGTAAATATAAACTTGTAATATCAGGTGACAGTGAACGTAACTTGGATTTTGATGTAAAAATTCCGTAGCTTTTTTAATTGATTTTCAACGCAAACTGTAATAACTCCACATATTTTTTTTGTGGTAAAGGTACGACAAACTCATACTTCGCCAATTGATGCTTTCTCGGAATGTGTCAAGTAAACAAGACACAGTACTGACCAATAAGAAAACAAATAGGAAATCCTGTACCAAAACTGATTCTGGAATACTTTCTCAATATCCTATCACGCTGATTACTCGGAATAATAAATCTTTAAATATTGGAAACGAATTTTTCAACGTTCACTACAAATTGAATGCAACAAGATTAGCAACAAAGGATTTCATTATTATTTATGGAAGTGTCTTTGTTCGATTGGACAACGCATATACCTGCTTTTCTTTGGAAAACGGAATACTAAAGGAAAGGTACAAGATTCCTGCAACTGAAAGCTGGCAATTTTGGGAAATTTGGACTCCACCGGATCACCCTATAACCAAATCTAAAAGGAAGATTACTCAGCTCCTCTTCACGCTATCTGGTAATGGCAGAATTTTGAGCAGCTACGACTTTTACGATGGGACACCATTCCATGAACAAGTACGTCTTAATGCTGTCACGAAATACAGTAGGATAGAAAGCTACGAAGAGAAGGGACAGTTGGTTTTGCATTGTGTGAAGATTAGTCTTCCGCAAGACCTTCACTATGACTGCATTATCTTCAACATTTTAGATTTCAAGCGAACCATTCACATCCAGGTAAGTAAATTAATACAATGTTTAAATTTAGTATTACAATGCTTAGTATTACTACGGTTTTGCTTATTCATTCTTTTATTTTCTACCAGATCAAAAAATGTGGTACAAATGATAAATCCCACCCTATGTTTGAAGTCTCTCAGGATGTTCTCATGCGTATCTCTAACGACTCCATACAGATTTGGGATCTGACTGCTGTTCTTAGTTCTGTGAGCAATTCAATCAATACCGATCGGTTAAAATCTTTCTTTTTTTTTGGATTTAATTTCGAATTTGTAATGGCCTAACAGGAATTTTCAAAGTTAAGGACTTCCATTTTCCAGTACATCAGACTAACAGAAAAATGGTTTTAATTCGGAAGTTGACTTATTGAATAATTACTTTTCTTTTGCAGGGAACATTTTGTGAACAGAACGCAAACGAAGATATGAATAATGTTATTCATGTGATTTCCGAATTGCCTGAACCGCTCCTCACCGTGAGGAAATGTAAGCCTCAATTGTCTGCATCCATTGTGGGATACCCACCACACTACGTGACCAATAAATCTGTTAGTCATCTACCATACTGGTCAGAATTAAGTACACATGGAGAAAGTCTTAACTATAAAACGCTTGTGTAAAGAATTAGGTGTTAAGGAACCCCATATGTCATTCTATTCTAACTCACATAAAGTCACTTCATTCGTGTGTATTTAATTGTGACCAGTAGGGTAAATAATTTACCACATCAAAAAAAAACTAATTTAATTGGTTACGCTCTTTGTTCCAGGTGTACGATATGTCAACTATGGCAAGTATACCAAATCAATCCGATCTATTATATCTAATTGACGCTGAACCTGACCACTCTCTCGAGTTTCATCCTGATGGGTCAAATCGTCTTATTTTCAGTACAAAAGATGCAATTTGGTAAAATATCATTCTTATAAGGATACATTTGATTACGTAGAAAGTCGCATGCGCTAAAGCGATGTTGAGAAAAATAGGAATTAATAGTGGAGCACACTTAATTAACTTCCTCAAATTCGTTTTAGAGAAAATGTTTCCTTAATCCAGAAATTTTGTTAAGTATGTAAAAGTTACGGAATCGTTTATTCGTTCACTGAATTGCGAAACAAATGTCGAGTTTACTATTTGCAGCATTGCGTCACTTTTACGCAAAGACCACGAAGGATTTCTACAACCAACACATTTACAACAAGAGTTTAGACACAAATTTATGGAAAACGGAGTTGTAACAGTTCCACCGAATTTGTCATCGAATCGATTTTCATTTCGACCACGAAAAGTTATGAATTATACTGAATTTTGTAACGATGGCGGGGAGGTCTTAGTTCAATACGAATACTCAGAAGCTTTTGAAGCTTTGGTCATCATGGAGGTTTCTTCAAATCCCTTAACAGTCAAGTTCAATTTTTATGACAATCAAAGCTGGAAGACAATTGGTACAATCATTCTAAATGACGAATTACTACAAGATAAACTCAAAGTATTGGATTTGAATTTGTTGGATTTCAGTATCACAGATACAGAAATAATTCTTCGGCAAAAGAAATCTGGTAATTCTGAAATCACAGTAGTGTATCTCATTCCGTTGCTAATAGAGGAAGGAACCTACAGAATGTTGGATCTTCAATTTTAGTTTAAAGCTGAGAATATATTTATTTCAATTCCAGTATTTTTTTTTATTTTCATAAATCATAATAAATAGCGAATTTCTTGTTCTAAACTTGATCCCAAAAATCATAAATTTTTAAAATGTTTCGTTTATAATTTGAATATTCAATAGAGCATGACAAGACAAAAATGCGTCGTCATTCTCAACAGCGGTAAAAAATAGCATAATCTTCTCGAAGCTCGATGTGAAAAATCAAAAAATGGATAGTCCGATTGTAGTTTTAGCTTTAACTATTATCTTTAGATTAGCTGGGAGATCTAAGGTATTTAGTTGAGGTTGAGATATAGATCCAACCCAAGTACAGGGTAATTTACCGTTTTTGCACCCACTTTCTCTAATTTTACCGTAGCTCCTCCCAACCTATGTTGTTTCTGGCAATTAGAGTCTGAAAAAATGACCTCATGCTTTCTAGGCTTCAAAAAAACTTTAATCACCCTGTATATTCCTAATTGGGCCAAGTATAATACCTAAATCATAGGTAACATGAGCTCAATTCTGTAAAACACTTGAATTTATTATGATATTTCCAAAGTAAAATATCCTAGATTTTAAGCTAAAGAGTATCCTTGTAGTTTAAATGATAAATATGGAAACTCCGAGTTTTCAATTTATTCAACAATATTCGCAATGGAGTTCAACGACAATAGGCATTAAACAAACAAGTTGATTTAAAAACTAGATTAACAGGATTGGTGGTTAAATATGTTAACTGGTTTAAGATTTCATAATTTTGTTTTAATTGAGGATCATATCATACATGAGGAAGATTAAAACATGGTCGAACCAAATAGGCGAGAGCGGAATGCGGGCTTACCAAATTTTTGACTAGACTAATGTACTCCTTTGGTTAATAATTTACGGCAACAAAATGTTTAATTATACTACTACAGAACATTATTTATATAATGGTAATCGAGATCTTCATAAGGAGGATTAGACTAAATAAGTTTGGTAATGCTTAGCATAGGACTAAAACTCAGCCTCACTCTCCTTATGAATATCTCGACTGACATTATATAATTAAAGCTCTGTATATAAATCATACTTTTAGCCATTCAGAATAAGTTAACAAAAATTTTCTTTCTCAGTTTTTTTTACATGCCAAGTAAATGAGAGAAAAAATGACAAATTTCTGCACGTCGTTGTATTGATTGGAAAAATTAGAGAATCGTATTTTGAAAGCAAAAGGATTATTCTTCTTTGTCGTGCATGAGTCTAATTCCTAACAGAATTACATTAAATTTTGAAAAAGTAAGCCCGGTTAAACCTCACGCCTAAATGGTTCGAGATCGAGAGTAATAAGTTTCAGCGTCAATACAAAATTTACACAAGTAGAAAGAATAGACAAGAAACATAATGAAAACTACTAGATTAAATTGAGAATATAAATTAATTGAAAATATTATAACAAAATAATTATTTAATAAATTAAAAGAGGCCGGAAAGAGGANAATAAAAGGAAAAAAAAAAAAAAAAAAAAAAAAAAAAAAATTTCTTCCTTATCTAAAGGGTAGACTTTCGGAGAATTAGATATTATTTAAAATTCATTTAATTATAGGTAAAAATATCATTTTTAGCACCCAAAGAAGATTTTTAAACTCTCCAAAAAAATATATAAAAGTGAAAAAGAGAATTAGTAGAATTGATTGATATTGTGATGTTACATTGGTATGGTTAAGCTTAACTTATTAGGCGATGATTATGAAATTCTTAATCTTACATAACCCTCAAAGTATTCTAAGGGTCAATCCTTTTGATTGTTGTGCACAATTTGACTTTTGACACAAGTTCATATTAACTTATAAGTATGAAATGTTCATTTCTCACTTCTCGTCTTTGGTCGAACATGTTTCCTTTTCTCTACCAACCTTTACAAACCAAAACTATGGGAAACAAATTATTATTATCCAGTTTGCAATGTAGAATTTCATATTGTAGTGTTGGAAAAGTTAGGAAATTATAGTAAAATTTAACTGAGTCTCAACGAAACCTCATCAACAAAATCATATTTCATCATCATCATAAATCATAAAACTAAAAATCCACAAATTTTATATGGGGCTTTAAAAAGGAAAAAAATTTAAACCTAAAATTAATTAAATTTTCAATTGATTACACCAATTATTGTTCAAAGTAATGTCCTCTGAATTCATGTTTTGTTGGTACGAATAACGGTCTTTGATCTCATCCTCTAGTAACTCCATATTCAAGACTGCAAAAGATGGCTACGTAGCCATCTTTTGCAGCCTTGAATCTGGAATACTAAGAAAGTGAAAGTAGCGCGGAATATGCCGTTATGTCATATTCCGTGCTACTTTCACTCTCTTAGTAACGACTTATCAATTGAAACCCGCACTTGAACTGCACTTTAGAATTTCCATTTCATCAAAAAAAAATCAAAATTCTGAAGATCAATTGAATTAAACATGTGAAAGTAGATGAATTTAGAAAAAAAGGTAAGAAGTTGAATGAGCTCAGAAAATTGAATTACTTTTTAAAATTTGACAAAATTCAAATAGAGTAAGTTCCCATCATAATTTAGGTTAAGACTAATGATATATTTTTTATTTGGCTGATGAGGTTTCGTGTGAACTCACTTATAATTATAAAATGAATAATTGGGGTAAATATTTTTCTGTTTGATGTTAGATTTCATTTTGAATAAAGAAAAAGAAAGTTGTGAGCGGTAAGTTGAAAATATTTAGTTCCGTTTATAATGGAAACATGTCGACCACTCCTCAGTATCCATTGAATGAGGCTTTAGCCTTATTATAAGGTAAGAGTAGGATATAGTATCTGGATATGGCTACTAGAAAGATGGCTTCTCTGTAAAATACAAGGGTGTGTCCTAATGGTTTGTTTTTAACATACAAAGGTCAAATAATTATCTTGAAAGGGAATCAACTCAACATGCGCACACTCACAGAAGAATCACATATTGATCCATTTGATCAGATATTCTGATTTCTGATATTGTGAATTAGTTAACATGAATTATAACTAGTAGTAAAAAGTATTTCATCATTTCATTATGATAACAATTCTTAACAATTTAGGGTTTAGTTTGAAACCGGAGTAATTAAACTATTGTGGTCTCGGACCAGCCTCTTTGCCATTTAGCAATTACAACTGCAACCTATCTTACATTACCCAACCCTACATTACATAATTTAGAAGGGATTTTAAAACTTTTGGATATGATAAAAAAAGTCGTCAAACAAGAGATGAAATAATTGTGAAAAGTTGAAATGAAGAAAGTATTTCTTTGAATCTAATAAGTTGTAAACTGGAACTGAATGATTGATGAGTGATGAGAAAGGCTTGGTTAGATCCCTTGTCTTTGTAATTAAGTAAATAGTAGTGATAGTTTCTGAGCATGATCCGTTAAGTGGTTAGAGAAAGGAAATTGATAACGTCGACTGATAATTCCCAATGTCTTATTCATAAGTTTAGGTATTTAGAGTTTATGTAATTTGATTAGTAGACCACACACAGGGTTTTAAATGTTACCATTATCACAGTTCCCAGACTAGAAAATCCCTGTCTTCAGATTCTGTAATAATATGTATTGAATTTCTTTCTTAAAATCCTAGTTTCAAAATCCCATTAATTTAATCATGTCCTAAATGTATGATTTCCATAATTAGTAACACAATAGCCAGGTACTCTTGGAGACAAGTACCGCGTATGCCTTGTAGATTCAAATCAACCATAATGAAAAGTACGAAAGTCAAAATTTGGGGTAGTCATAGTGCTATAAGAATATTTTCTCTTTTACAGATTCTACTGATTCTGCAATTATTATTGCGCCATCTGTTACCATTTGAGTGGGAAAACAGTTAAATACACACTCAATAAACCTGGATCTTGAGTTTCTGATTAGTTTGGTTAATTGAGGATTTGGATTACTTCCCATTAAACTTCTTGGATAATTGTGTCTTTCACATTGAATCGGAGATGTAATTGAGTTGAAGTATGAATTTTATAGACAATTCATTAGGATTTCCATGCACGAAATTTCCTTAGTGAGACTTTCTTGAGCCGTGCAACAGTGGATCTAAAATCTGAGTCTATGGGTTCGTCATCAGTGAGTGTTTCACCTTCCGAATGAACGTCACGTTTTGTAGTTCTGGATTTTGTAGCTTGAGAAGTTGCATCATGGAGACTGTGAGCTTGACGCTGATTGGCTAAGTACTGTCTTGCCTTTTCCCGTTGTTGGGCCTTAGTATTTCCATTCCGATGAATTTTTAGTTTAGTTAATCTCGCAAGTGTTGCAGCTCGGATACCACGACTTGTTTTAGGTTTCTCAGAACTTCCTGCAGAAGAGCGGCTACTGCTAGCTGAAGATCCACTGTAGGCATGAGACTGTTTCCGATCTCTCAACACAAACCTGATACAAATTGACAAATTATTAGGCACAAACGTTCAAATTCCTCCCAGCAAACTCACCTCCCCAAATTGTTCCATTTGAGCTGCACTTCGTAAACATTCTCCTCGTCTTGAAGGACACGGTGAGTGGCACGTTGTGAGGATTTTTTACGAAAGGAGCCAGCAGCTTCTGAGGTTCCTGCAGAAGAACTAGATGCTACTGGTTCTAATTCCTCTACCAGAATAAACTTCGAGGGGTCTTCTAAACGTCTTGCTTTGACCAAAGCTTGTGCAATAATATCCTGCGAAGTACTTCTCACAGGAACCTTGAAAAACAAGTTTATTTAGAAATTAATTGCTTATTGAATTCTGAAGCATATTCTTACCTTCAAAATGCAATATGGAATCTCGGGAGAGACATTGTGGACACATACCAAGAAGTTGTCATCCTCTCCCCATTGTTGGAGTTCCTCGCTGTCTCGAGAGCCCTTCTCTCTTCCTGTATCTGTGAAGCGATTCCCTCGAGCGGAAATAGATGAGAGCCAGGCACGACTGCTCGGATCGTTCCCAGTTCTTTTAAGGATAAACTTTCCGTCCCCCTTCCAATGAGATTGCGATTGGAGAGGTTTTTCATGCGGATCTAAAACCCGCTGAGTCGGCGGGAGATCTTTTTCTTTTGCATCCCACCCTCTGGCGACTTCTTCTATCAAGACATACTCTCTCGCTGATTCCGCCGTTCGACCGCTTTTCTGAAGCGCATTTGTAATGACTTCTGCCGCAGTAGTGTCTTGAGTTACTTTGAGAATTGTGTATGGTTCATCGGCCACGACGCCGTGAACAACAAGGAAGAACATCCGCCGTTTGAGTGCAATGGATGACTTTGCTGGAGACATACCCATACCCATCCCTGATGGAAATCCTACATCAAAGAGAAAACAAATATGATCAAAATTAATCTCTTGAGTAAGTTTACAATTACCCTCGAGTACTGGAGTTCCTCCTCGAAATGAATCATCCTTTGAAAATTGTTTCTGTCCATTCTGGACGTTTACCTCTTCACCCTCTTCCTCTAATCGTGAATGAATAAATAGAGTGGTCACAGGCAGAGCTTGGTTATGTATATTCCGAAGTCGAAGATGCCTGTATCCTTGACGAAGTCCTCGAAGTGGAATGACACGTTGAGCCATACAATGACCTCCGCCACTTCCACCACTACCTCCGTCCAAGACGCTAAATCGAATGAAAGCTAACTCTCGGAATTGAATAGTAAAAGAGAGCATTTCGTTCCAAATAGGGTTGAGTGCATTTCTCGGAAATATCCTCGTTCTCTGTTTTGCACAATCAATTGGGATCCCGTTGACTTCTACTTCGACCTGAGGACTCGCCTGGTAGTTCGTAGGAGACAAGAACTGTCCCGAAATGATAGTAATGTGAAGGTGCACAGTGTGTAGACCGTCGAATTCCTTATCAAGTGGATTGAATCTTCTGTACATGACATGATTCCGATCCCACATGACGCTCGGCTTGAGGACGTACCCACAGCGTCCATTCTGTTCAAACATGGCAGCATTGACATGTAGAGCTGCATCTTCTGTTTGGTAGTTTAGGGCCACCATTTGGATCCCGAAGGACCAGAAAATAAGAGGGTTAAAGTTAGAAGAATCAATTCTCATGCCAGCAGGGTAGGCTCGGATAAGCTGGGTCTCTGTATGCGCAAGTACTTGAAGCGGTTGCTTCCGACAAAGTTTCTTCGAAGCATTCTCATTGAGTGAACAGCATTGATACACTGGGTGGTTGCTAATGACGCGCCGTTGTTGGTGGTGATCAGCGGCTGAAGAGCAGATGCTTGAAACTGTTGGAGTCACCGGAAGACTTGTTGGTGGATTTCCTGCTGGGATTATACTTTTCTTTTGCATAATTTTATTTCGGACTGAACTACTGGGGCTCAGTGTAGTTAAGCCACGAAATTTAATTGCTTGCAAGTATATAATCAAGTCAGAGAGCTCTCGAGCTATTTGACTACTTTGCTTCTTCGTTTTTGGCACTGATTCTTCTAACTCTACAACTAGTTCCCCATGCTCCGACTGAGAAGGGTTGGTCACTGTGGGCGCAGTCGTAGTCGTTGTTCGTTTGGCACTTTTGAGCGAAGACTCTTGACTCGTTAGAGAATCCGTTCGGGGTGTTATGGGTAATGCTTGTTCAGAGGCTTGACGAGAGACAACCAGTCGTTCTATATCAAGATAAACAAAATTACGAACCTTACTTCGACAGAGAGAGAGAGAGACTACTAAAAAATTGTCTTTATCGATACATTAGCTATAAAAGTCTTAACATTATTTATAAACTCTCCTCACCATCTGGAATCTCATCTTCATAGTCAGACTCTACATCATCATCCGAATACTCGTCGTTAATCGAACCACCACTGACATTGCTCACGATACTATTGGTCCGAGCTGACTGAGGCCGACTTCCGGATCTGTTCCTCGTAACAGTATTGGTGATGGTGGTGGCAGAAGTTATGGAAGGATGTACTACCGGGTTGGGAATAATTTCAGCATGGATTTTTTTGTTTTTTATGAGAATCTTATTCTTGAGTTGAGCTGGTGACGGTAGGCAAGGATCATCTGTAAAATCCACGTCAAACAGGAACCGTGACACGAGTTTCTCTCCAAAGACTGTTTGAAATGTCCAAGCCATCCGAGCCTGTTGCTGAAGCGAACAATGGTTCTCAATAGACAGGATGACAGGATATGACGAGGCGAGGAATGCACTCTTGTTGATTGCATCCACGACTTGACGGAAGGGGATTTTGGTGGTAAATGTATGTCCGTGGTATATAACAGGATCTCCATCATCTCCATCCCAGCAGTCCAATTCCACACAACGACAGCCCGTTAGGAGGACCTAACCAAATTATCAATAAATGTCAAACATCAAATAAAATTTCAAATTGGACAAATATAGACTTACCTGACTGTAGAGCTCAACTGATGACTCGCCTTTGAGTTGATGCCCCGTCAAATAAGTATTATGTGAAGCGGCAACGAAGTAATGAGCCAGAGGATGGTCCAACTCTGACTCCTGAGGGACAATCCGCTCACTCACAAAAGCCAAGTTATAAGCTGACATCATGTAACGAGCAAACCCTTCAAACGAAAAACTGTGCTGTCCTTTGAGTGTTTCATCTGGTTCAAATTTCTACTCAATTCATAAGAGAGAAAAAATCCCCAATTTCAGATCTAAGACAGTTTCAATAGTTGTTAGTTTTCGATGGTCTCATACCTCGATTATTGAAATTATCTCTGATTCCGACTTTCGTTCTCCTTGTTGTCCTTTGAGAAATGACGCAAACGCGGTAAGACCTAGCACTCGTCCGCGCGAAGTTTCCACTCCAGCACCATTTTGTACAATACTGGCAGACGCTATGGCATCATAAATGAATTTGCTTTCTGTTTTTACACTACCGGTAGGTGTCTTCCCATGTTTCGGTGTTGTACCTAATACAAAAAATTATTATGATTCCTCTCTATGTATTTCGGCATTCGAGAAGATAAATTAGACAACCTACCTGAAGCAGAGGACGAGTGACTTCGGTCTGGAGAACCAGGTTGAGGAGAATCTGTAGTGTCGGACTTTTGTACTGTAGCAATTGAGTCAAATAAATCACGGAGGTCTTTTCTGGATCTTAAACTATTACAAAAAAAATTAGGAATAAATAAGTGGTAAAAGTCTTAAAACATTCTTAGAATTTACAGACCTAAAGGCCTGGAAGAGAGAAACGAAATTCAGAAAGGAGAGTCTCGTTTCATGAGTAAGTGCTGAGACACGAGCTTGTGGTGAAGGAGAGCACTCTGACCCAGGACCAGGTAACATGGAAATTGCGCTTTTTATTCGGGTTAATGATTGCTGTTGGTGTGGTGGAGTAGGAGGTGTAGAACCTTCTCCAGCAACTTCTGTCCTTGGACGAGTAGCTGGACTCGGCGGTCGATCTATCCCATGGTCTGGTGGCTGCTTGATAAAAGAATCCTAGAAAAGCCAAATCCCAACAATCTTTTATCCGTGTAAAGTTCAAACACCCAATCACGTTCATTCCAAGGTATAACCTTGATCATATGAATATTAGCCAAGGATCGCTTTTTCCTAAATTTAGCCGATGCAGTACGACGAAATGGCGGTGTGTCTGGGAGACTTCCTTGCGGAGCAGATGAAGTCCAACGGCGACCACCAAAAACCTACAATTATCTCATTAGTCTGTGATATTAGACTGTGAAAGTAATTCAATTATACTCGAATAGAGTCTGCCATGGTTGGAGCTAGGCAACGTCCATCTTCAAAATAGAGTTGGAGGTACTGTTCCTTGAGCCAGAAGAGACGACGATCTGGTTTCCCAACGACACGACGTAAGGCCTTCACGACAGCTCTCAATCCTATAAGAAAATAACAAATCTTGTCAATTTCCTTATAATTACAAAGTTTTGTCTTGACAAAAGTTTATATTCCAAATTATGAAAGTCTTAGATTTACCAGTTAGCCAAATTGATGCTACGCGAGGAGGAAAGACAAATACTGTGCTTCGATTATCACTGAGAACCATTCCATAAACCAAAGAAACGCAAGTTTCCACTGGAGACCAACTTTCGATCCCATATCTAGAGGATAATTAAAGTCAATAAGTTAATTATACGAGAGTTCATAGTAAAGGATGATGAGGATTAAGAGACTTACCGCTTCATTGCACCTGAGATGTCGACTTCCCTGCTCCCACTCTCCACTTCTTTCACTCCGTTTAGATCAATGTATCCTTCCTCAATTCCTATGCCAGCAATATCAGGAGCTCCACCGAATCCTGTGGGTCCACTACTGCTCCCTCCAAGAGAACTATTTCCATAGCTACTTCCGTACTTGGTGACAAGACCAGGAAGGACAGGGATGAGTTCTGGGTCAATACTCAGCAGAAAGTCCGGTTGAGTGTGAGAAAATCGAAGAGAGCTCCAGACAGGTTTACTCCATGTGATTGTTCCACATGATCGCTCCAACTTAACCCAAACGAAAGCAGATCGTCCGTCACTGTCAATATGCAACGCTGTACTTCCGTGATGAAGGACTTGGAGAATATGGAGATCAATGGAGTTTTTGGAGTTGTCCAATGGAATGAAAGAGACGCTGTGGTCATGACTTAGGGTTTGTACTGGTTGATACAAATTGGTGGAATTGACCACTTCGTCCATAAGATCAGTCCCTCCTCCAAACAATTCTTCAGATGCTTCCACTGGCTCATCTTCCTCTGGAAATCCAGCTCGCTCGATACTCGATGTGTGAATACTATACAAAAAATCCAATAAAATATAAAATAACCTAAAAATTAATTAAATTTTATAAAACTTTCAACTACCGTTTGGTCGTTACATATAATGTGGAAAATCTAACACGAATGTTACACGGAAAGCGATCTTGAGACTCTCTAGATCGTTTCACATCACAGATCCAATCTACCATCGTTGTATTAAAACTTATTATGTTAGGTACTACGTCTTTAACAAATAAAAACAATAGTACTAGATGCTGCTGAATCTCATTTTTAGACATCTCCTATATCTAACCTCATGTTTTTGATATTTCAAGAAAAGAGCACGACCAAAGAACCAATCATAAGGAATGAAGCAACTCAGGCTTTAGGAAAATCTGCTTATCTTCGTCTCAGTTCTATTTGCATTTCTATTTCTCTATATTTGCATTTGAAATTTTTTTTTTTTTTTTGCATCATTGCGGATTTGATCTTTACCTTAGCCTGTCAGCATGAAGAAAAGCTGCCCGCTGTTGTCTTTTGGCATGATGCTGATGAACGAGGGAGATCTTTTCCAATAGTACCTGAACTTTTCGTAGCTTGTTCATGTTTAGCAAGCCTCCTGGTCCAATTTTAGTAAAAAATTCATCATCCGTCTCAATCGTAGAGTTGAGAAGCGTCTGAAAGAAATTAAAAACTGGTTTGCATTAATTGGACTCAGACGGTGTATAAAGAGATGCTTCAGAAGAAATTGACAAATAAGAAGATTGGATGTTAGTGGGGTCTTGTGTAAGGATTTCACGGTAAGGAGCCGTGAAATCAGGAAATAGGATTGTACTCAATCAACTTAACATAATCTGAGACTTATCAGAAAGTAGGACAGATTCCATTGTTTTCACTTTCTCTTCATATGATCACTTTCCAACGGATTAACTTTTGGAATGAAAAAACTCAGTTGTTTTTTTCTCTTTGGAAGAAATGGATGAATGAAGTTAGTAACATTTTGTTTCATTTTCATTTCCATGGAAGATGGAGACAGATAGGAAGAAGAGTCCAATGAAAGCATTAATGGAAAAGGGAAAGAAAAGGTTACCTGAAGCAGGGCCGTTTCCGTTCCGGGTGAAAGTACGACGAGAGAAGCGGTGTTGAGAGTAGTTCTAAGTTCTTTAAGATATGCTCCAAAGAAGGGTACAACTGGACATGTTGCTATCTTGAGTGTCCGTTCCAAGGCCGTGTCATACTCTGGAGCTGACCATTGAATATCCTCACCACCGTTTGTCTCGAGACCTCCTACTCCAATTTTTTCACCCAGAAGTGCCTTGGTGAGGATGTCAAGTGTTGGAATGACATCCTCTTTTTCATGAAGTGATAACCAGAATGGCTTCAATTTTGAAGATCTAACCGGGATTAAAAGGAACGGACATTATTAGAGCCTTTAGCTTCATCAACCTACTGACATCAGTAGTCATCCACAGACAAAAAGATGATAGGCAAAGGTTTTTCCTGTCACTTTGATAAATCCATCTCGACTTTGAAATCATTCCAGCGGAAAAAAATTAATCGACTATTTTGTTTTATAACATGGAAAAGAGAGGCTATAGAAGAGTTATTGTCGAAGAAGGGTCCCAAACTAACCCCTAAATTCACTAGAACAACGACCAACTACTTTAACCCATATCTCATGTGAGAATTATTGTCAAATTCACTAATCTCTCTGAAGATTGAATCGAAGGAAGTTTCCCATGAATAGAAATTAATAGAAAACTAATGAATAAATGATGTTCCGTTGCTTCTTTCCCTTATTTCTGAAGGATCCTGGATTGAAAATCTTTTGTTGTGGACGAGATTTGTTGAAATTAGGTGAAAGTAGGTTGATTTGATCTGGAACGGCTGGGGTTCAGAGGGAAAAAGTAGTGGCAAGTAGTTTCCGTCGGCCTACAACTTGGCTTTAACGGCTGGAGGCCGAAAGAAACCCCTGCCGCTACTCCTCTGTAACATTTCGCTTCACTTTCTCACACAAAAGAGTCACAAAGTACTTAGAATTAGTTAAATCACTTAATACATCTAATTACGTACATTAGCTACGAATTTAAAGACATCATAACTAAACAATTATTCACATCTCCGACTCTAGAAGATTTAGTAAGACACGTGTCACTAATAGTAAATTACTAATGTCCTGATCCCTTCATTCCCCCTTCCCTATCACCACTATTCCAACTTTCTCTAGAACTTTCTCTAAAATATTTGACAGATTGGATTAAGAAATGTACCAATTAGACCTGGTGGTTGAATCTAAACATTTTACACGAATCCTTACTTTAGGCCAGCAATGACTTCGACGGCTGTGCCAAAGGCCCCCAGATTCCATGCAGTCCTTGCCACTCTGAGGAGACATGAAAGCATTGCTTTCCGCTCTTCATGACTCGGTGGAGAGACGAGTAAATGAGTGATCCAAGAACTGATCTGTTGGAAAATAGATTTTCATGTAATTAACGCCTCGTAGCTCACTTTTAATTATTGAGAGAAGGCAGAGATTAAATTACTAGAGTGATTAATAACTTGAGAGTTCTGACGAGAGGAGAGAGCAAAAGCCTTACCTCATTAAATCTGTCGATGAGCGTGTTGACCCCGAGCATCGGTTGTGCCAAATCTCCAGAAGTTGGCTCAGACCCCCCAATATCCATTGTCACATGTCGCAAGTACTCAAGTGGCGCCACCTTTACCAAAGTAAAATTTTTTTAAATCCCAAAGATTAATTTTCATAAGAGCCGTGTTGAGGTCAAGTGAATTCTAAAGAAATATTGGAATAGTTGTCTTGTCTCTTTGGAAATCATTGATTTCTTAGAAATTCTAAACCGTTGTCGTGAGAAAATGATCCTCAAAGCATATTTTTTTTAAGTAGAAATCCAGTCGGCTTACCTGTGAGAAGAGCTGACTCTCAGTTTCAGCGAGTGCCAAGGCAACCTCTTCAGGGAAATGTAATACTTTCTCCAGGAGCTCAAGCTCAGGACTCACTGTCGTCTTCATGTTCCAACGCTTCTTGGATGTGTCTGGGAATTAAAAGTTAATTATTTCCCTGGATCCACCGCTGTTGTTGGAGTGGATGGCTCATTTGGCCAAAGGAGAGGTTTCACTTGCGGTAGTAACCAAATCCCTCCTTGAGAATACCAAGCCGTTTAACTACTTGGCTCTCTTCCATCCTCTTGTGTTAGTCATATCAAAGTCCGCGTACCTGATTCAGAGGAACCGGGTTGACGGGACAATGCAAAATCATCCAAGAAATGTGTGTCCATTTCTCTGAGAAGGGCCCATAAAGCTCGACCTGCCTCACGAAGTCCACCAACTGTTCCCAAATGACCACAAGGGACGCCACAAGATGAACCACTACCCACTGGCGGAACTGCGAATTGTATTACTCAATTACTCTACGCCTTACACTTATTAATTTCATCATCCCTCTACAAATAACTAACTCAATTCTACTCTACCCTTTCCAAAAACAGCCCCTTACTACTTTTCTCCAAACAGACATCATTATAATACGAAAGCTTGGATATCCCAATTAACAACCCATGTTTCTGCCACACATAGTCCACAGCATTAAGCAATCTTTGGCAATAACTGTTTATTCTTAGATTCTCAATCCCAGAGAAAGTGAAACGAATCTCTTTCTCCAGAAATGATTATTATTAATTATTATACCTTATAAAAAAAAAGGTAAATACATAAATTTGGAGTTGGAATAGATCATAATTCCACTCTGACTTTGATATTAAGTAATAACTAAAAACTTCTGGATAGCCCAATCTAAAGATTGTACTTATTTTAAAGAATTTTTATAAACGGAAGTTAGGAAAAAGTGAAAGTTAGTCTTACCTTGTGAAGTGAATTCCATTCGCCATGTTATAACTTCTCCTTCTGACCATTTGGTTCCTCTAAATTCTAAAATGAGTCTGTCATGATTTCGACCGCCTCCAGCTCTCCACTGTCAGACCAAACAAAATTAACAGCAATTAGTCTATGCAGAAACTCGAGTGCAGTAATTCCCACACCAACTTCTCACATTTCTCATCTTACGTAATCATTCAAAGAGAAAATAAGAGAGTGAAACACTCCCTGTCAAAATCTCCACTCAAGGATTAAGTGTATAAAGAAACCAAAAAAACCCTTCTCTTACATTATTGGAAACTTCGAATTTAAAAAAAAAAAAAAAAAAAAAACAAAAAAAAGAATGAACAGAAGTTCACCGCCACCCTTTCTAAAATAACTGATATAATTCCAAGTTTTTTCAGAAACGACCTCTCGTTCGCTCGACCAACATAACATCGTTCAACTCTATTTCCCATCACTCCAGTACATCATAGTCTCTGCTGTTATTTATTTTTATATAGAATTCCCTCACTTTCTCCACTTTCCATCATCAACACATCCATTCACATCAGTCATCATTTTCTATCCATTCGGTTCGAAAATAAAAGTTTGTGAGAGGAAAATGATCAAGTTCTTAACAATAAACGGTACGTTAGAGGTAAAAAGTATTATAATGAAATAAAGTCTAATGAATAAGTGAAAGTAAAGTAAATTGTTATTGTTACAAACCTGTATGAGATCAGTAGTGAGTTGAGATCTTGCAAGGACTTTTGTTCGACAGTCCAAAAGAATAATTTTCTCTGGTCCAATGCCTAGTAAGCGAGTTGCCTTTGGAGAGAGAAAAAGAAATTGTTAGTCAAGTGGTGTCTAATTGTTGAATTGCGTATGGAGAGTGATGTTGAGACATGTCTGAGAGAGGAGCGGTGTGTGAGGCCGATAGATGGATCGAAGACTGTGGTGGGAGAAAGCAGAGAGAGTGTCTTTATAGGTGAGTAGAAGAGGATCTGGACTTTCTCCGCTTCCCTCCTTCCTCTCCTTAGACATAGGGATTCTTCCTTCCCAAGGAAATCCTACCTATTATTCCTTTTCTCAATTTCACTTTCCTTACTCCAAGACTTTTCCTCTCGTCCGTCTTCCTCTAATCCCTTTTTATTTATATCTATTTACCTCTCTCATCAGACTTTGACTCACTCTCATCCAAAGACATGTTGGAGACGAACCGAACTCCAACCGAAGGATCCATCCAAGGATCCATCAAAGAAAAGGAAATGATATAATTCTCTAAAAAGAGTGGTCTGATGTAAGAGAGGTGGGTATGATATTAATTTGCATGCAGGGCATGTCTTCGGAGATAATGGCGTGCGGAAGGAAGAAAGTAAGTAGGAAATCGGAGAGTTTCATTCCATGGGATTACATCTACTTTCCCTTCCTCTTCTCCACTTCCAAGTCCCAACCAATAATAACCTACTCTTATTGGGACTCTGGTGTTTTCCAACTCTTTTCTATTTTTCATATTAGAAATCCATAGAGCAGAACAAGTTTCGTCATCAACTCAATTTATTCTTCTGTAACTCAACCTCAACTCTAATCACTCTTCTTCAGACTCTGAGACTTTATCTGACATTGCTCAAGACGATATAAAATTAGAAAAGAAATTTGACTGATGGGAAAGCTTCGACTTACCTTTTTCTTTGTTTTTCCTCTCAGGAGTTCTTTGACAACGACGAGACGACAACCGTATGCTGGGAGTCGGCGACAAGTCTGTACATATAGTTTCTGGAGCTGAGTGGCTGATTCATAGACAGATGTATGAAATAACTTCCGCTTTTGTTCCTGTAGAGAAAGTTAGAGAAAGTGGTTGGAGTGTTAGAGACTCTTCTTGTTTAGACTCTCACCAGTGAAAAGAATTTCAATTTTCATTCGATGAAAGAACCTGCTCAACCTTGTAACTACGCGCTTAGGTATACATGAATAAGTCTCGAATGGAGAAGAGTGAAATAAAAAAAAATATGAAATCCCGTATTACATGATTCCGGTTTTTATTTTTATTATGTTCTTTGAGGTTGGAGTAGAGAAATTCAGAGGGTAGGGAGGCATTAGGAGAACCTTTCCCCACATATTTTGACATTTGCTCTTGACAAGTTCCTTCTTATGGAAAAAAAAGAGTTTGGCGATGAAATAAGCTCCAGAGCTTACCAGCTCCTTTATTTCAAAATATTCAAATATCTAGGCTCACTTTTCAAAAAAAAATTATGTTCAACCGACTTGAAAGCTCAGGAAACCTTTTATAAATACAAAGAAAATAAAAACCGAGATGATTTGGAATCATGGAAGAAAAAAAAAAAAAAAAAGTAGTTCTGATACGATCTACCTGAAGAAAGGACTCAATTTAGGGAGTCAAAACATATGTTTTTAAAAAATAAAGCTTTGATTTGTTGCCCAATTTATTTAATAACATATCTATTCAATATCTTCTTACCAACAACTTCTCAATTCCATTCTCCAAACTGTAACTAGCATTAATAATAAAATCTTCAATTCAAATTTCAAACTAAACAAAAATTCTGAGACTGATTCAAAACTACACGTAAATCCTAAAAAAAAATGAGTTTCCTTCAATTCTCCAAGTTTTACAATTTCTATTTTGACTTTCTCTATAAAGAAAGTGAGTAGGTAAAATGAAAAGTGAGATGTTTCTGACATTTCTTTTTAAAATTAGGTAGTGGATATTAAAGGAAGACGATAGGTAGAGTTCCTGATAGGTCATTTCCATGAGTAAGATGAGAAAATCTAAGGACACACCATGGTTTCCATTTGAATCAAAGCACCTTCCTCTCAGGCACAACGGGGAAGAGGAGAAAAGGCCTAGTGTCGTCGAACAGAGTCTGGATATTGAATATTTTGAGCCAAAATATTTGTCCTCAGTGGATGTGACAGAAGAAAGAGGGAATTCGAACACCCCACGGTCATGTACTAATCAATCCCGAACTGTTGCTCTTCGAACAAATCCTATCCACAAAGGATAACTTCACTACTAACTTTCGGACTCATGATGAAGGGGGAAAGCTCAAAGCGGTTTCTAAAAGTCTTCTAGAATTTCAGACTCCTCAAACTTCAGTCGACAAGAGAGAGAGAGAGAGAGGATTGACTTGACGCGCGTTTCATGAAAATGATCAAGAGGGAATATCCTATTTGTCAAGTCATAAACGAGAGTCATCCACACCACAAGACCCTTCCTCACAATTTTTTTAGAAAGAATTGAAATAGCTTTGATGAAGAGAAAATCCTATGGAGAAAGTCAAAAGGAAGTGGAAAGTCCTATGTCATTAGAGACTGTTCCTACTACCTAACCCCTATCTGACATTTCATAGAACAATACAAAAGATTTGTAATTAAAACTCATGTTCAAGTCTGTTACCGTTTAACTCAATGCGTCGGCGCATTCGGACATGTCTAAACACAACATGAATGAGGTAATACAGTTCATTATAAATAAGTAAAGAAAACAAAGTACAAAAAAAAACATTAGTATTCAACAAGAATACTTTCTTATTTCTAATCAATTATTCTTCTTTCTTATTTATACAAATATTGAGAGAAAGTTAACTTTCTCCACTTGTAAAAAGTTTATAATGTAGTCATGAGCACTGAGACATTACATAAGTCTTTTTTTTTTTTTTTTTTTTTTATAGAAATATGACCAAAATCCTCCAATGGCTTCTTCGGTTCTCTATGATTATCTTTTCTTCCTCATATCTCATTTTTCAATCTTCTCTCAAAACTTTTCTCGGAAAAAAAAAGAAAGCAAGAAGCAATATTAAACTATCACTATTTTATATTTTGAGAAATTAGATTTCTTCCCCATCCTTCTGAGGACTACTATAAGAGACAACGTCTCCTGCTTGTCGTTTTCATTTTTTTTCTTAAAATCTTTTCCCAACTTTCTTTCATTTCCTCCATCGTGTATCAAATTATAAGTCAAAGATAATCTTTCCAATTCTTTAGGCAAAGAATTGAGATATTTACGTAACTTAAAACTTTTTCTTTACTTTCCTGTGGACACAGAGGAGGCTCAGAACTCGTCAGTTTCAAAACTAATACAATTTTATTTTCAACAAGACTCAAAATTTTGTTTTCATTATCCCGATTAGGCTTAAAAAAAAATTTTTTTTTTTAAGAGTGGGAGTGAGAGCCTGAAGGGAACAGAAGTTGAGTAAATAAATGAATATCTTCTGAAGAGTTGTCAATATAAAGCCCATTGTACGGTTCGTTGGTTTAAACATCTTTCTCCTCCAGGGAACATTCATCCGGGTTTGTCAGCCCGTTTTCAAAACTATGATTCAATGTTATAACGTTGAGCTAAAAATTTTTCAAATAACATAGCTCTTACTCTATAACAACCAAGAGTCGAGAGATACAAGTCTCTGGGATAAGCCAATTTTTTTTTATACCCAAAACCCAAATACCAAAAGCTTACAAAATAGAGCACAGAGTGACAGAAACATCATCGGCGGTCTCGTAAATCTCATTATTTTGCAAATAAAGTAATATATCAAGAGAAAACATTGGAGCTGAAGCTATTTATGCAGTGAGTTAAATAAACATTCGCACAAAAAAAAAAAAAAAAAAAAGAAGAAAAAAAAAAGAGAATATTTTTAGTACGAGCTAACGGGGTCACTTGATTTGACCCATAAGTTATCGTAAAATTGGTATAGATTATATTGAACCTCCGTTATTGAACTTAACTATTGAACTATGTACAAAATTAAAAAGTCATGGGTTAAATCACATGACCTCTATAGGTCATAAGATAGTCCTACACACATTCTAAAGTAAGATCAGTGAGAAGTTATTATTAGTTTTAGAAATTTTGTCCAAATTTATATATATAACATATATATTATATTTCCATATTTTTCAATATTCTTTCATAAAATAAATACCATTTAAATAGAAAAAAAATTTAACAAAATTTTAGTCGAGAAAATTCTCCAGGAAAAAGTTCTGTGGCGACAAAAGTAAAAAAAAAATCGTCTAAAAATATGTTGAGTAGTGTACTTTTCTCTACTTATGTAGCCATCATGTTTAGTCAACTTATGTTATCTTATTATTTGTCTCCTTCCTCCAAAATAAAAAAAGGAATGGAAATAGGTGTGAGAAATGAAATGAAAATAAATTAGAAATATTTTTGTCTAAGATGAAAAGAGTAATGCAAAGGTAAGAAGAGTTGGATAAGTGTTATGGGATTGTGGTTATTTTGAGATGATATTTGTTTTAGTAAAATAATATTGTGGGAGAGTGAAAGCGGAAAGAGAAAATAGTGTTATACTAATCGAATTGTTAAAGGACATAGAGAATATTGTTTAAAAATAAAAGGCTCTAGATTCATTCCGTCGTCTAAAGTGCATTATGATCGATTCCACCTCCCAATTAGTTTTTCTCTTTCACTTTCACTTTCTCTATCCTCTGTCCCACTCATTCTCCTCACTACAATGAAACCAAAAAAGAAATTTTCATGCCCTGCCTCATTAAATCAGTGAAACAATCAGGATTTAAATCAAATCAATTCTATATTCACTAAAGAACTCCCTTCACCGCAGAGAAAACCTCACAGTTAGCAATCCATTACAAATAGAGAAAAGAAGTCAAGCGAGTCTTTTTTTTTTCTTTTTTTTTTTATTATTTTCTTATTCAGGATTAGAAAAAGGATAAGGAAATTCTCAATGGTTGTGTCACTTCTAAAAAAATCTGTCTGTAAACACTTACACAAGAGCTAAGCTAACTCTCACTATACAAAAACTTACACTTTTAGTTCTGAATCAAACATAACAAAATTATATAAGAATGGTATAAATAGTATAAATGGATTTAATAACACATGAATAGGGATATAAAGGAATTTTATCCATCACTTTCAACTTACTTTTATCCCCTGCTCTTTGCTGGACTATAATTAAACTAACATAAGTTTTTACAATAACACAATTCATAGGATTTTTTTTTCTTTTATTTTGAGAGAAGAATTTTCATAATGAAAATTCAAAAGTAGTAAATTATTTTCGTAAAATCATTAAATTTTTTGCTTCACTTATTAAAAAGATAGAAATAAATATTTTAAAATATCAGTATTAGTAGGAAATTATTGAAACATTCTATGACTGGTGTAGGTATTGTTCTAAAAGTTTTTTTAATTTTTTCAAAATTAAAATTTTCAAGTTATTGCTAACTGTTTAGTAATGAACTTAGAATTTTGATTTATTTTTTTTTTCCAAATGGAATTCATTATTTAAGAAATCCGAGGTTTTAGATAAGTTTTTTCAAAAAAAAAATTTTTTTTTTCTTTCAAAAAGGAAGTCGATGGCTGTAATAGTAGTGGATGTGGGATTGTAAATAGGATTTACATGAGAAACTACGGTAAAGAGGTCAGGAGGGAATTTCTGGTAGAAAGTAAAAGCTGGAGTATTAAATTAAAAAAAAAAAAAAAAAAAAAAAAAGTGTAACTGTAGAGAATCAAAGTGGCACCAACTGACTCCCAAACCAACTCCATTTCCATTGGTTGATCCAACTCTCCCACTTTCCATTCTGTCTGTCAGGTAAATCGAATTCCGCCTCATGTGTCTACTTTCTATACCCTAGAAAATCTTTTGGACACGGTTCAGGACTTTAGACAGAGGAAAATATTTACAACAGACGGAGAAAAGTTAGGCTCTCCAGTCAATTCCTATTCCCACCTCTCACTCATACTCTCTCTATTCAATTAACTCTCTGGACAAAAAAAAAAAAAACGAAAAAAAAAAAATCTAGAATTTTTAATTTACTACTCTAATATAATTATAAATTCTAGTACTTAAATTAGCATTCTACTTCTGTTTAGACTATAGAAATCCTTTCCTAAATGTCACTACGACATGCTATTACTTTCTAAGAGAGAAGGACGCTAGAGATCATTTCCTAATAAGAATCAGTCTCAAACCTTTGATATTTTCCTTTATTTGATTCTCATCTCTCATGACATCTCCTTAACAAAAGACCAAAAAGACTTTTCCAAGATTTCGAATCAAGTTCTCTGTAATATGTCAACTTGACACAATGGAAGTGTAAGACGGTTGAGTGAGAAGAAGACGGAAGGTTGTAAAGCAACTTATTGTCATACAGTCTGGCGTACATAATTATAAATTATTTTCAGACGGGATCTTTCCTAATCTCAATCCAATGAAGATGAAGGCAAAGACGTAGTAGTTCCCTCATCATCTTAGTACAAACGGCAAAGGTCAAAGGTAGGGTTTTTTTGAAAAAAAAAAANAGACGTAGTAGTTCCCTCATCATCTTAGTACAAACGGCAAAGGTCAAAGGTAGGGTTTTTTTGAAAAAAAAAAAATAAAAAAATAAAAATAAATAAAAATAGACGAATGCGGTGATTGAGAAGAGACTCTTATTTTCNAAAAAAAAAAAATAAAAAAATAAAAATAAATAAAAATAGACGAATGCGGTGATTGAGAAGAGACTCTTATTTTCCTATATATTCTAGTCATAGAGAACTGATCTAGTGGTGAAAGCACATCTCTTAGAGAGAGAGAGAGAGATCCCTTGATCTAATACTTTCATAAAATTGACAAAAAAGAGAAAGAGAAAGTTTCTTTGTGGTAAGGAAGATAAAAAGCAGAGTTCACCTGTGGTTATTTAGGTGGTTTGAAAAATAAGATCTTTCTCCTTTCACTTGTTGACTAATCCTTCTTCTGAGAGAGAGACTCCAAAGGGCCTTTTATGAAGGCTCTATTTGGTTCCCTCATCTTTCATCGAGTGCCAATTAAAAGACAGAGAGAGAGAGAGAGAGAGAGAGAATGAAGGTTTTACTTACTGAACTCCTTTCTCCTAACCTCACTCTAGCCACTTTGGGTCTTGTTGAAATAAAAACAATTTACAATTCCCTTGTTTTGAGTCCTTTGAGGGTGATGATGAGTGTCTCTCTGTTTGATCTTTTGACAACACTATAGGATTCGAAGGGCATAATCTCAGAAAGTCTCAAGTCAAAAAAAAAAGTGAAAGTTGATAGAAAAAGGAAGTGGAAGATTGAGTGAACGCTAGAGATATACCCGCGGCAGTTTCTTTCTCTCCTCTTATTACTTTCGTCCATTGTTCCTCCCCAAAAAAAAAAAAAAAGTTGAAAAAAAAACAAGGTGAAAAGTAAAAGAAAAAAATGTAGAGTAAGATAGGGAAAAAGTAGATTAGGATGATAGAGTCACCGTATGGAAGAGGGTTATGAAAATTGTGAATGTATCTTACAAGTCCTTTGAGTCATAAGACTGACAGTTTCATGTTCTATCAGATCAAGTTGAGTTTATTTTCCTCTTTTCTTCTCACTCTCCCTTTCTTTTTGTAAGAAAAGGGGGGTTGGAAGGGGGAGTTGGAAATTGAAAGTTAAGAAAGAGCTTTTATCTCTATATTCTAACAAACTCTACTTTCCCAAATACCAATTTCATCATCTAGCTCCATTATAGTAAAACAGGAAACGGAAATCAACTGGAACTAAAGACCTCCCTTTTCGTTGAGACAAAATCAACTTCAACCTTCCCATTACTATTCTTTTCATTTATAGCCTATCGCTTGAACTTTTTAACAAAACTCTCTTATCAGACCCTGCGCATCTCTCTCAAGTCAAAACAAAAGAATTTTTTTTTTTTTTTTCAAAACAAAAACTCCTAATTGTTTATGATCTAATCTAAACCCTTTACTTTTAACCCATACCTCTCAAATGACAACATTATCACTTCATCACACTTTTAACATTACTAACTATAAGAGACTATTGAAAAAAAAANCCTCTCAAATGACAACATTATCACTTCATCACACTTTTAACAT
Source organism: Holacanthella duospinosa (assembly GCA_002738285.1). NCBI lineage: Eukaryota > Metazoa > Arthropoda > Collembola > Poduromorpha > Neanuridae > Holacanthella > Holacanthella duospinosa. Next base: position 135,727 of record NIPM01000014.1, on the reverse strand, counting down.
TACTAACTATAAGAGACTATTGAAAAAAAAAATTTTTTTTTTTGTTTTTAATTTTAAGTGTCAATCCCATTACACCCACTTGTTAAAGTGAAAAAAAAAAGATTAAAACTGAATATGGTTGACTATATGTTCTTGAGTCTCAATAGACTTATTTTAGACAAATNCCTCTCAAATGACAACATTATCACTTCATCACACTTTTAACATTACTAACTATAAGAGACTATTGAAAAAAAAATTTTTATTTTTGTTTTTAATTTTAAGTGTCAATCCCATTACACCCACTTGTTAAAGTGAAAAAAAAAAAGATTAAAACTGAATATGGTTGACTATATGTTCTTGAGTCTCAATAGACTTATTTTAGACAAATTACATTTCCGTTTCTAATTTACCTGATTAGCCTTTCACTCTGACATCTTCTCCTCTGATGAGGAAATTTAATTTCAACTCATCAAACTTTACCAACTTTTAACAATTTCATGGACTAAATTTTAGGAAAATGTTTCATAAGAATTTCATCAGAAGAAGAATAGAATTAAGAAGTTGGAAGAAATTTAAAATAGAATTAAGAAGTTGGAAGAAATTTAAAACAAGAATCAATCCTTAAAATTTCCTACTTCAAAACTTTTTACCAAAGAAGAATTTAAGTAAGAGGGTTGCTCAAAGTTATTTACTTTTTTTTTTTTTTTTCTATTTTAATCTAGATACTAATTGTAGTCATGTAATCACTCCTTTTGAAATCTGATTGAGTCTTTGTCCCAGTCGTTTTAGAATCAATTTAAGTTATTAAATGAAAAGATTGTACTGTTAGGAAAGAAAAAAAAAAAAGTACTTATATATGAAATATGAATAATAATGAAGTTATGAATATAATGAAATATTTCCTACTCCAACGAGTAAATATAAATGTAAAATGTAAATATAAATATAAATATAAATATAAAACTTATGTAGTAGTTATGACTTCTGTTCGAACAAATTTAAACCCTTTGTGTTTAACTACAAGGCTGTGACTGTGAAATTCCAAAAATTCATTTTCTATATAATTCATATGGTGAAGAAAAGGTAGCAGATGTTGTTGATATACATTATACAAATTTTACTTCTCAAAATGAAATTAAACAATGCATCGCTGGCTCTTTGGCCTTCCTCTTTTGACTTGTGAGATATGTTTTATAATCCCATTTCTTTTTACTTTCACTACCACTGGATTAATTTTTTCATATATTTTAAATGAAGACTCTAATAAGAATAGTATAAGAAATTGGGGTGAGGGTTGTATTCCGTTGTTTGAAAAAAAAAAAAAAAACATGTCCCACCTGAGCCATAAATAGAGAGAGTAACATAACTAAAGCGTCTTTAGAAGAAAGGAGTTTCAACTCAAATCCACACAACTCATATATTTCTCTTCAATCCGAGGTTTATTCTTGAAATTCTCTTAGGAAATGATTGACTGGATTATCCTAAACTTCAATTCTCTACTCTGTATTATTCTCTCTCTATTTTTAAACGAAAGAAGAAGAAGAAAGATCTAAAAGTGAAGATTCTGTCGATGGAATAATAGGTTGTGGAGAGAGAATGAATGATCGCTCTGCGTATTGACTAACAAACACGTCTTTCCATTCCCAACGAACATGAATCCAATAGAATTAGTTTAATTTACAACTCTGTTTTTGTATCAAAGGAATCAATCCTATGAAACTTGATACTGTCTCCCAAAGATTAAACGAAGAAAGAGAAAGTTGAGAGAATGAGTAATTAAATGACTTTCTCTCAAAAGGAACTTTGAAAATTCGACAGAAATCACTTCATCAGTCTTTTACTTCTTTTGGCTTCTTTTCTTACAAAGAATTTTTGTCATTAAATCCACTCAAACTTTTAGATTTGAATATAGACAGGAAGTTTGAAGGTTTGATTATGAGAAGAGAGGATCAATAAATACTTCCATACTTTCTAACATTCAAAACTCACCACACGGACGAATATTCTAATCAAAGTTATACAATTACATCACGTTGTCTTCCCATAATTTTTTTAATTTTTATAATAAAAACTATATCTCTAATTTATTTTAAGTCTTCCTTAGGCTTCTCATTCTAGGTCTGTATAAATTATTAAAGATGATAAAATTATTAAAAATTTTTTAACGAAATCCATCCTCTTAATGTTAATTTTAGTGACCTCTAGAGGTCACACATCAATTTCTATGGAGTATGTTAATATTCCAAAAAATTTTTTCTCATGAAAACAACACCTACAATATAACATTATGTCACATCATAGATTATATTGAAGTATCAGACCCTTCCAATGTGGAAATTTTTTTTTACCATTCTCTTTAATCAATACAAAATAACTTGACAAAATAAAAGATAATCAAAAATTGAGTAAACAAACCCATTGAACCTCATTGAGGTTTTGAATCAAAAGAACTAACTCTCTTTGATATCTCAAGTTGTATAAAATTCGACTATGAAATTTCAACTCTTTTAATTTGATAGGAAAAAAAAAAGACGTAACGGGTTCGTAAATTGTTTTTTTTTTTGAAACCATGTGGGACGAGTCTTTAATCTTGTTTTGCTCATATTTGCCTTTCCACTTATGAATTTCATCTCATCATCCAATTTCGTTGTGAAGTAACATTTAAAAAAAAGTTTTGAGAAAGTACATAAACATAATCCATAGTTTGAGTTTATTATCTAAGTCGACTACCTTTCTCCTGTTTTTGATCTTCTGGATGTTGATTGTGTATCATTCGACTCATGTCTTTGGTCTTTATAAATTGAAATGGGACTCCCTGGTTCCTTTCTTAACTACACCATGTCATAAAGTAAACCAACCTGCCTCTTTCCATGGACGTAATAGGGACTAGAAGACAAAAAATCACTTTCCTAGACCTTTTCTCTTTATAATAGAGAAAGTAGTTTTACTTCTTCTTAAATATCCAATCTTCTATCATCATCTCCTCCACCAATCATATTCAATGTCCTCTTCTTACAGTACAACCATCCATACATTCTAATACTACCTCACACCAAAAATTTACCAACAACTTCAAATTTATTATCTTCGACTACCAATAAACTATAACTTATTTCCTACCTTATACTTACTTATAACTTACTCTACCTTACCTTTGAACAAAAACCTCTATTTTCTAAAATAATATGAAAGGCTTTGATATTTTCTATCATAACTTTGATATTATAGTCTGTAGTAGAGTACATGTTCTCATTTTTCGGTACAATTAAGTTAGAAGAAGAAGAAAAAAAAATCTTTTCTAGAAGAATATTGGTTGACTTTCTCTACTCGCATGAATCAATAGTGAAAGCTAGGCCGATGTCTCTAGAGACTCTCTTCCTGTGTTGGGAAGAGTTTGAAATAAGTTTAAAATGACAGTAGATTACCTAATGGAAGAACAGAACCGGAAAATCAGAGGAAATATACTTGTCAATAATAATTCAAAAATCATGGGAGCATATGTCATATCATCCTCATTTCCCAATAAACCCAGTGTTTCAAGAAAAAAAAAAAAAAAAAAATTTCATCAAAGGGAAAGAAGAGTCAATTCCTTTGATTTGAATATTGTAGAGGCTGAGTGAGTCCTCTGTGACCACCTGTGTGCAATCGTCCAATTTGTAACTTTTATTTGGCTAAGGGAGTGGATGAATTACTTGGGCAAAGGGAGAAAAAGAGTTTCAGAAAAAAAATCTACTACTAGCCAATTGTTATTAGAGAAAACACATGGATTGGACTCAAGTCTCGTCGTCATGTGTTTAGTCAGTAGTGAAAATTTGAAATTTTCTTCTTCTTTTTTTCCTTTGATTTCTACATAAGAGTCCTTAGCTAGTATGAAAATTTTCTTTGGTTCAAATTAATGAACCATTGAGAGCCACAATTAGAACTAACATAGAGATGATTCTTTCTCTATTTCTTCTATTTTGAAGAAATTGAGTTTTGATTTCAACAGAATCTAATAATAAGTAGGAACCAGGTCAATCAAATGAAAATAATTATATGAAACTTTTCCTAAATTTTTCCAACTAGAGTGAGTTTCAGGGTCTCTTATTCACTTCCAGACTCAGAAAGTGTACTTCCTGTGCCATTTCAGGTTTTGAATTAGAAACTTAATTCCAATTCCTTCTCCACTTACTTACTCACTCTACATGGTAAATTGAGTGTAAAAACTAAATAAATGATTTAAACTCTCTTCATACCTTACTAAAAAAGATGGAAATGTAATTGAGGTAAGAGAGTTGAAGAGATTACTGAGCAAAACACTTTTGGTGAGAGTAATTCAAAAATTTCCAGAGGAAAAGGATGCTATTGGTTAATGTAGGAAGAAATTTTTGGTTTGAGAAAGTTGACTTACCTTAATTAGACGGTGCATGTTCCCTGCATGGACGTAGTATGGAGGGACCAAGTCTTCAATTTTCGTTGAAGCTGACAAGGACATCTCATTGTCATCTGAAGAGGAATAGCAAGTTGTGAGTAATGAAACAGCTCTTCCCATTCCAGATTTCTTCGTCACCACAATTTCTTCTGGAAAATGTTCTTCACCAGCATTGTAACCACTCCCACCTCCATCTCGAGAGTATGACTCAACTCTCCCGTGACCAGGACTTTCACCAACCAACGCCACCACTGATGAATCCTGGAAGAGAAAGTTCACTTTCACTCACTGGAGGACAGGAATGTCTCTCTACTATTCGTATTTACAGATTTACAGATTTACAAATTTACAACTATTACATTCACTCTACTCACTACAACCTTCTACCGGAAGTTCTCTATTGCTCTCATGTTTGTAAAAAAAAATAGTATTTTTTTGGGGGGATTTACTATCTAATCATATGTATTTACTCGATTGAGAAACATTGTTAATGTTTGTGTAATTTGAGTACTTACTTTTTCGTCGTCTGTACGCGTGGCAGAAGAATGATCCTGTGCTGTTGTAGTATGGCTCGGAGTATGAAGTGCAGGTGACGAGACATGCCCAAGGTTGGGATTATTTGGACGCGGTGGACGAGATCGTGGCCAACACTCTTCGAGTCGTAGTTGAATCCCAGCTAAAACTGAAGCTTCTTCCTTACTACACGGTAAACTTCCACTAACAACCAATCGCTGCATCTGAAATTGGGAAATTAGTAGGTTACGTATTAAAAATAAAAATATTGGGATTGACTAAAATCTCAAATGAGTTTAACATGAGAAAGTATTCAAACTTTTATACAAGAAACATTATGAGCAGGAAGCAATTTTCAACAATAACTTTTATTAATAAATATTTTCTTAATATCAAAATATAAAATTGAATTTTGGAAGCTCTATAACTAATAAGTTTAATATCCCAAATTCAATCCATCAACTTTCTTTCATTAATTAACCATCATTATTCTCTCTGGAATATACAGAGATAACAATTATGAACTTTAATCCCTTATAAGCTTTTCTAACTTACAATTGAAATCAATATAATAACAAAAACTATGAGAAAACTTTTTAATTAAAACTTTATGAAAAGTTAGAGCTAAATATATTTTTTTTATTTTTATGAGATCACTTTCAAATTTCTGCTTTCTCTGTCGAAAATGAAACTCGAGTTATTTAAATCGGATTGGAAGCCCTGTAAATTGTTGTTTTACAAAAATAAGATGAATAATTGTAAAACTTTGATGTATAAGAGTTGAGATAGAACAAGACAAACTTCAATATTAATCATTGTTATTTGATAAGGTTAGCATTCAATTTCACAAAAGAAAAAAAAAAGTAAAAAAAAAGTAATTGCGACTGAAGATTTAATTTACGAATTTTCAACCGTAAAAGGTTGTTATGAACAAAAATCCAAGAATGATATGAATTCAAATATTCTCCAACTTTCTACGGCGTCTTACACTGACTTTGTTTGAAAAAAAAAAAAAAAAAAAAAAAAAAAAAAGTAGAAGAATATTTCCCAACAATTGAATAGTTAGGAAGAAGAGTGTAGTAAATTGTTAGGGAATAGTCTTGTAACTCAATTAACAAGACGAAGGAGTTCAATTATTTGAAGACCTTTCTCTAATATAATCACTCATTTTCTTACAACTTGTCTCAAAAATGATGAAAAAGTTAGTTGGAAAGTTTGAAGAGAAACTGAATTGCCTAAGGTTTCTCCCATTTTAACTTTGACTACACTAAGGAGAAAACTTCTTTCACTTTTCTACTCAATCTCGTCAACATTATTACAAATACTTTTTTTTTTTTTTTTTTTTTTTCTCTAATCAACTCCTATGAAATCTTTCTTGTGGTGAGAGTTGGGAATTGAGTCATTGGAATGATACCATATAATTTATTTACTATTTATTAACTCTCTTCCAACTCACTTTTCAAATATTATTAACTAATATCTTTACTAATAGTAAGACTTACAAAATTTGATCAAGTAGAATCTTGAGAGATTGAGTAATAGTTCAGTCAGAGAGTAATAATTTATTTCAATTCCTAATGTCACTTCTCCTAATCCATGAGATTAGTAAGAGATTTTTTTTTTATAATTTGATATTCTTGTAAAGGCTCGGAGCCTAAAATTTCTATATCTTGTTGATAAAATCATAGAAGTTTCGAGATGAGATTTTTAACTCTACAAACTTTTAGGATTTTAAGACTTCCGTTGAAGAAGGAGAAATCCTAACAAATCTACATTTTACCAGTAATAACATAGAGTAGGCGTCTGTATGGTATTATAATCAATCCGTGTGGTTTTCTGAGCCAAAAACTGCATTATTATTGTCTAATCTAATTGAACTTTCTACAAAACCACCGATAGCTAAGTAAAGAGTGATAAGAGTTATTATACAATATACAAAGAGAAGAACCTTATAGTAAATCATAATAATAATAACAACTAAATCAGTACTTTATAATCTACGGAGTAATTAATAAAGAATCTACGTACCTCCCAGTACTCTGTTTCGATTGCTTCCAATGATTCCAATTCATTTACATCCTCTTCTGATACCTATAGAAAGGAACCATAAATCTTAATCTAACAACCAATGAGAATTGTAAAAAAAAAATTTTTTTATTTACAAGAAAGGAACGATGGTTTAAAATTTCGAAATGGGGTTCTGGTAGTTTTCCTAGTAATGAAGGTTATATTTTGGCATTGAAGAAGGCTTCCGCTCAGCAGTCTCTGAGTAGTGCCAAAAGAAATGGCGTGAAGCATGGGTCATTCCATTGATTCATTTAAATTTTAACATAAGACTTGTAAATTGAGTGTATGGTAAATAAATGTAAAGTTCCATTAGAGGAATCAATTTCTAATATTTGTCCTATGATATAAGAGATGAATGGACTCAAGTTCCTGATAAAGGGGAGTGAGTGGCAGAAAGGAAAGCAAGGCCCTGTTGCTTGTTCATCGTGTAAACACTTCCTACTCCTGACACTGACAGTCCTCACAGAAAAAGAGAGAGAGAGAAGACTTTCTCCTACTTTCTCCCTTGATTCATTTCTTTTCTTTTCGGATAAATGAACCGGAAACTGGACAGAGAGGAACATTTTCTCAAACAACCACGTCCCATTTCCAGAGAAAAGGATGGAGAAAGTTTGGTAATGGGGAAATGGGCACTTACGAGTGATGGACAGAGCATCCTTATATGATCCGTCCAACGGAGATATGGTGGTCCACAGGATGAGACCCTTGCCACAAAATCCTTCAACTCACGAATCACAGAGTTTCGTCCATACGGTCGGCAGGTCGTAATCCAATCCTAGAACAGAAATAGGCCAATGAGAAGAGTTCAATTACAATTGAACTAGGTAATGAGACTTTGTCACAGTTCCACAATTCTGTTCCTATTGGAACGTAGACTCAATCTAAGCCGGACCCATGCCAACACCAACAATTATTATTATTACAAAAGACAAGGACGATAAAAACTCGGAGCAAGTGATACGGATAACAACGACCAAATATTACAATGGCAATTGTGTAGTTCTTTTTAATCTATTTTATGTGTAATTGAGGTTCGACATCAATTACATATCAAGTTGACTTGGTACTGGACAGTTGCCAGACAACAATATTCTTTCATTCATCAGACTTTGTTAGAAATTTCTAAGGAATCTTATGATGCTACTCCTCCTGACCCTTGAATTCTTCCATTACTTTAAAGTACATTGTTGAGTGATGATGGGAAAAAGAGTCTCCTCTCATATAATTTAAAAAATTTTGTGGTCAAAGAGATTACTTCTGTTCAATGAGGTTTACCTAATCTCTTCTTCACTTTATGTTAACCCGCTCAAGGTCATATGTACATAAATTACTCAGGTTCTTATGACTTACTTCAACAAACATGAGAACAGCTCGGTGAACAATCGGCATGTCGGATATGAAAATACTGTCATTTCTTCTTGTATTGGAACTCACTGGAGAGACGGAACTCCGTCGACTCCCATCATTCCGTTCATTATTGCTTCCAGAAACAGAGAGCTTGTCATCGAAAGGAGTGTAGCCTTTGGATATAACTTTAGGAGAATGAGGTGTTAAGAAGCCTGGAGAAGGTGGACTTGGAGAAATTGGTTGTGGAAGACTAGTGGGACAACCTCTGATGGGACTGGAGGGACTGAGTAAGTGAGTTGCTGTAGATGGGACAGGCAGTGTGGGAGACTGTGGTGGTGAGGTTGTTGTGAGACAATCCAGAATGAGAGGGAGTGGGGCGTCGAGTGTCACTTTTGGAACAGATCGAGACCGTGGACGTGGTGAAGTAGGTGGAATTGCTGGTGGAGATGGTGGTTCAAGTGAACTGTCTAAGAAATCAGGTAAATTTTGAAGTCGGCGCTGAAAGGCGAGAATCTCATCTTCTGGCGTGTCCTTTGGGGACGTCACTTCTGCTGACACGTCCAATGATCGATTCCTACTCAGACGACGAGATTTCCTCTGATGAAGGCTTCCAAATCGAAAACTCTGAAAAATAAAATATAATATATATATATAAAAGTATTTCAATGGTAAAATACTTTAGGCAGGAGTTGTGAGAAGTGAGGTTTCCTGATTCTTCGGGAAAGACCCTTTATCACCTTCCACTTGTATTACTCTTTCATTCGACTTTTGATAACTCCTAATGAAATGTAACCTCAAGAGAAGCTTCTTCTCAAGTATTTTAAGAGTCTAACCACGGAGATTCTGACGAACTTGTCTGAGGCCACTGACATGAACAACTAAAACTGTGAATTCACAGAGCCTCAGCTCCGAACTGATAATTTCCGAGAGAATGAGAAAGTCAAGATCTGGTCGGATGATGAAGGTTGAGAACATCATTTTCTTCCTAACCAATTGTTTGTGTACATTTGGAACCTCCTCTGACTTAGAGGGTTAGGCACATAATTCATCTCATCAGTTACCTGTTTGGTTAAAAATGAGGGAGATCCCACGGGAGAGTTTGCTTGACTATTTGGCCCACTCCCACCTTGGAGACTTTCCCGAGAAGCTGCATTTCGAAGGCCTGCGAGTGGCAAGAGTCCAAAAATAGAACTTTCTCTGCCTTTGGCCACTGACGAACTCATCATCTCGGAAGGACCAGCCGTTCCTGTCAGTCTCTGAGTCTCTTCTCCTTTGTCCACACTTGCCTCTTGACTCGACGATCTCCATTTAGAAAATATCCCACGAATTGTCGTCGTTTTCTTTGTCGGAGAACTCGCTTGTTGTGGTTCCGGAGAAGCTGTCTCTTCCAATTCGTGAAGAATTAGACTCTCCTCGCCCTCGGCCAAATTTGATCCGACTCCACAGTCAACTGTAAGACTGACCTGCAGAAGAGAGTGAAAGTGGATATAAAGTGTTGAGTTGTGAAAATGTTCTTTCTCCTACAGATTTCACTTAAACTTTAACTTAAAACAAAAAAAATAAGGAAATGGATATCTCAAAGTGGTCCTTTCCATTTCTATCATGGATCTAACAAAAAACCTTTCTTAACATTTACTATTTTTAACTGAACAAATAGTGGAGTGGGATAATGTCGTGGAATTAGTTCTTAATTTGATTTTCTAATCCGCCTTAGGGATTCAACAGGGGCAGAAAAGTCTTGGAGAGCCAATTTTCTCTCCGCTTCATGTAACTCTGATGGTGGATAACCCCAAAATCCAGGTTGGTTGGGTCTCATCCACTTGGAAAAGTTATCTCATGATCTCGTGCCATCGTATTTTGCAGATTAGATTTTAATCTAAAGTTCAACTGGCGATCCGAAGAAAATGGTCATAAATTTAATCTCCGAGATCTCGAGAATCAATAAAAGTCTTCACAAGGAAACTTTTCCATTTCTCTTTTTCTCAACTTTCTCCTCAGATATCCATTCCAAGAGCCAAAGGTAATCTAATAGACGAATTTTTCTTTCCACCACCACTACCGACTATCGAAAACCTACAACTTTCGATATATCATCAACACGATCCTTTTATATTTAATCAGAGCCGAGTTTAGCCGTTTTTTTTAATACTTTTTATTTGGCTTACTTGTCTCCGCCGTCGTAATGGGATTGACTCCGTGTCAGTGCTTGAGGCACGACTTCGTGAAGTTCTCGAATCTCCTGATAGGATAGAAAAAACCGAATGTCCCGAATGTCCGGAATATGCTGAAGCAAAGGAAGCGCGAGAAGCGCAACTTTTCCATCTTCTTAATGCCAGACCTGTGCTCAAGAGTCGATGAAGGAGAAGACGTAAGAGTATTATTGGATGAACCACTGCTGAGTAGCAAGTCTGGAATATTTTAACAAATGCTGGATCCAATTCCGGACCTCCAATACTATCCCGTCTTCCTGCTATAGAATTCAATCCAGTTCTCAAAATGAGCAAATCTGAATATATTCAAATGTCAATATTTGTTAAAGGAAATGGTACTTACAGTATCTACTCTCGGCTGAATGTCGTCGATTGTAGAGTTGTGCAGGTGAGAAAGAATTATTTCTACTTGGACTTTGATTCAACCAGCTCCCTCCAGAAGGTTCTCTCAAATAAGGTGACCCAGGAGCCACACTCACCTACAATCAATTCAATACATATCACCATTTATTTTTTTAAATCCTTCAAGGATTCTAAAGTAATTTCCCTCGTGGATTTAGTTTTCAAGTGGACTACCTCGAGTGATCGAAGAACTCGGATGAGCGTTGACTCTACAGACATAGCAATAATAGACGGAAACCTGCTCCCTTCACAACTCCCATCTCTTGAATAAAAATGTCCCAACACAGGTGGAGGAGTTGCGCATGTCCATGTAATAAAAAGATCCTCATTCCCTACCATTCCACTCTGAATTGTTGACTCATCTTGAAAAATAAAATACCAATTGGCAATAAAACACCAATTCCAAGTTGTTGTTGTTTTTTTTTAGATGGGTTCAGATTCATTACATATTGTTTAAAAATTTATGTTTTTGACTTGAGTTACCCATTGTGACGAGATCAAAGACACTGACTCTGAGAGCAGAGCGATGGTGGAGACCCAAGTAAACAAGGAGTCTTGCAGCATGATGCTTGACATAGCGCGCAAAGAGCGTCGTGTGATTGGTGTAAAAGAACTCATCAGCAGGAAGGAGGAGTGGCGGGAGTGCTTCTGCAACTCCAGCATCAAGTAGTGCTTTGTGGTTGGCAGGATCTAAGGCTAATGTGGCCAGTATTTGGAGAACTAGACAAAGTAGTTGCTACAAGAATAAATAAATAAATAGAAGAGAAAGTCAGAGTGAAGGGTAAAGAAAAAAGAGAAAATCCGCCAGTTGGGTAAATCAAAATTCAAAACTTTCTCTTCCAACCCTTCCTTCAATTTAGAATCAAATCAGGAAGGATTTTCTAGCCAGGAGTCAATTCAAATACCTTACTTCATATAATACTTCATCATCTTCTACTCCTTCATGTCTATTCATGAGTTTTACTCTCAAACAACTCCCACTTAATACTTACAACACGACATCCAACATTCCCTTCACACCAAATCTTTAATCTTTATCCAACTTACATACTCCCAAAATGGATCACTTACTTTCACTCTCTTTCCGTTTTCGGACCTACTTTCCCAACTTAATAACATTTGAATCCAACCAGACATTCACATTTATCCTTCTCCAAGGAATACCTTTACTCTCTCAACTAAACTTCTTTTCATAATTAATTCAAAGTGAAAATCTTTATAACGATAATGTCTTTCGTTGAGTTATTCTCTTCGAATCAAAGGAGGATTTAGTAAAAATAACTACCTACAGCTATAGTTTTTTAATGTTTAAGGCTGGTAATTTAAGAAGCCAAAAAAAAAACTAAATGAAGTCGGAGTCTGTTGTAAGTTCAGCTAAAAAAAGAACTTGACATATAACTGAGAGTGTAGGCGGATGAAGAGAAGAAAGTGAAAGATGGAAGATTCTAAGGTAAAGCTTTTGTTATTCTAACTATCTCTTAGGATTTTCTTTTGTTCTTTCTAATCCCATCAGAATCAAAAAGTCAATTATATGTATTAAACAAATTAAATTCATGCTATGCAAAACGTTCTTTGTCAGGAAAGTTTCTTTAAATCTAATACCTTTTAAGAACATGGATTCAAGAGGAGAAACTCTTTTCAACCTTTAAATCCTGTTGATTTGGAAAGGAGGGAAGGAGGGGGGAAGGGGGAAAGTGAGAGGAAGTCTTTGGAAGAGAAATTGGAAAATACGAGTGGCGGTGATGATGTGGGGAAAGTTTTTTTTTTTTTTTTTTTGAGGACAGATGGATGAGTTTGTTGGGGGGAAGAATCCATTTGTGTATGATTTCTTACAGGATCGTGTGTCGCATCGAGAGCGGCAATAAAGATCCGAAGAGGCGCTTCACTCACGAGCGACTTTTGGACGGCAGGTGCATGAACAAAGAAGACCAGTAAACGAGCACTGAGCAGTTGCAAGCAATGAGCACTGCAACTTCTCCTCCTATAAAAACAAGGCATCCATCAACACTGGTTTCAACTCCAACGAGTCAATGACCTCTAAACTTTTACAATTTCCTATAAATTCTTTCTTCCTTTTTTTTTTAACCCTTTTAATCAAAAGATTTCTATCAAATTTCTTGTAATTTTTTTATCAATAAAACATGATTGTAAGAAACTGAATTAAATAAACTAGAATCTATAGATCGGTAGAGTGTCACTGGATCAATACTCACCACCTAACTTTTAATCCTGGTGAAGGGTTTTGGTCTTACTTTTAGAGAGAAAATTTCATAAAAAAAATAATAATAATAAAGACAAAAGGGTTTTAGAGAAATAGGATCCTGAGTTGTTTATAATTTCTACCAAGGAAGCAGAGGTGAAGGTGATGATTAGGAATTGAGTAATGAAGATAAATTCTTCTTACCTGATAGAAGGAGTACATGTTTGACGTGAACCAATTGTTCGTTTGTAGAGTGTGACAGCATTGTGTAAAATATTAACAATTGCCCCTACTGCCGGTGCCAAAATTTCTATTAAAACAAAAACACAAGAACAAAATAAATAGAGACACGCCATTTGGATAGATGGAATTGAAGATTAAATCTATAAGATTGGCTCTCAACTCTCTCATCAGTCTTGTAGTAAAAAAAAAAAAAAAAAAAAAAACTTTTCAGATTGTATCTAATCTCTTGAAAAGTTTTCTACGGATAGAGTGAAAGTTTGGCTACTACATTTCTGAAATTCAACGAAAAAGACAGTGAAATTATGAGTTCATTCCTTCACAAAAAAGATTGCATGAGTGAAACTAGAAACGGTGCATGTTGTGGTTGAGTTGTCACTACATATGGCCTGTCCTCGAGTCATCACAAGTCGTCGTCTACTCAACAGATAGACTCAATGATAACCTACTCAATCTGAGTCATTTTGGTAAAAGTTTTGTGTATTAGCTAATTTCTTATAATCGTAAAGATATGAAAATAAAACTCGAGGTTGACAAAAAGTTAATTGAATTCAGTTCCGTTTTGGGTAGAAATTAGACGGAAGTGAAAATAATCAGAAGAATGAACATTTATTCATAAAGGGAAACCATTAGGTAGACATGTAATACTCTAGTAGTGGGAGGTAGTAGTACTGATATAAGGCATTAAAACTGAGTCCATTTGGAAATAATTACAAAGTAAAACATTGTAAAGTAGAGAGTTGGAGAGAAAGGTGATTTTGTATGTAAAAAGGAAAAGATAAATTATTGTAGGTAAATATTCCGTGGATTTGAGAGAGACGACGACGGTAGACGAGAACGGTAGACGACTCTCTGTCTCTGTTGTAGCTTATATAAAAACAGAACTTTAAGATCTCATGTTGGATCTGTTATGAATACATCATGAGAAAAATAGAGTTCAAAACGACGGAGAGATGCTTTCAAAATAAGAAATTCAAGAATTTTAGTGAATGAAGAAGCGTCGCTGTCTCCTGCCTCTGACTCTTTCTCTCTAGTCGTTAGCTAATAACTAACGAGTCCAGACTCGACTCAGAATATCCCATAGTGGAAAATATAAAAATATATACCCATTACAACTCTTCATTATTAATAACACTTATTAATAAGAAGGGGAGACTGGGACGGAATGGAGCAGAAGAACTTCTTTCTTCGACAGCGACAAGTCAAATGGAGATTTTCACACGACTACATTACAATAGAGAAAGTCAAAATTGGTAAGGGGAAATTTATTTTCCCTCCAGGATCTTATCCTACTTGACTACTTAATTCCACCAGTCTTCACCAAACTCATTCCTATTTTACATTTTTTATGAGACAAAAGAGAAAAAAAAAAAAAGGAAAAAACGAAAAGAAAAAGAAAAAGAAACCTCCATTCCTTGTCAAAAATGGTAGAAATAATAACAGGATTGAGAGACTTGTGGAGTTCCAATTATTTCATGTATTTAGGCAATTGTGACAACGGAAAGTTTAGTTGAGTGAAAACTCTTTTGTGTCCTGCTTTCAAATCTCCAATGTAGAAATTGAATAAAATAAAATAAAAGTGAAAGTGAAACTCTTGGAAAGATTCAACAAAAACCTATAAGCTAGAGAGAGAATGATTGTTATTTAAGAAAAAAAAAAAAAAAAGAGTTCTCCTCAGAGAATGAAATTGTATAAGAAAAGATGTTAGTAGCGAAGAATTGGGAAGTATAGAACACCTTATAAATCCAATAAATTATTCCATTGGGAAATAAAAAGAGTGGACTGAATTATTCACTATATCTAAACGTCTTCGACACTATAGACAATGGAGATTTGTGAACCTAAAGTTTACCAACTCATATTCATTCAAAGATTTTTTCAAAAGAATTAAAATTAAATATAATAAATAGACGAATAAGATTTTTATTAAGGTTTTTCTAATTATTTTTTATAACGTTTATTTTTAGTTTGGGAGTGGTAGAAATATCCGTCTCAGTTTTCCTTCCATTTGACAGAAAATTGGAAAACAAAAACCCGTCCGACAAGCACGCAAAGCCCTAAACTTCTCTCTGAAAAACTTTCTCATTGTTTTCCTAGTAATAAATTAGGATTGTTTTGGCGGCTAACATAAGAGGACTTTTAAATTAAGTTATTGAAAGGAGAGAAATAGGAAAAAGAAACAATTTGTATTTTATATTCTATTGGTTATGCATGTCAGAGTTAGAAAAACAAAGTTAGGAAGCTAGAGAAGTTTCACTTCCGGAGAAAGCTGAGTAAGGGATCCATGAGGAGGATCCAATTAGTTAAAATTTAGCTAATGAATCACTAATTCTTGTAGTGGGTCTAGTCGTGTGTGAAAAAGTCTCCTTGACTTATGNGGTTATGCATGTCAGAGTTAGAAAAACAAAGTTAGGAAGCTAGAGAAGTTTCACTTCCGGAGAAAGCTGAGTAAGTGATCCATGAGGAGGATCCAATTAGTTAAAATTTAGATAATGAATCACTAATTCTTGTAGTGGGTCTAGTCGTGTGTGAAAAAGTCTCCTTGACTTATGATAAGTCCTATAGGAGTTATTACCGATCCGAGTGTGATTGGGAGTCAACGGAGAGGTGAGAGGACTGTAATAAGGGAAAGAAAGAGAAGACGTGTGTAAGAGAAAGAAAAAAAAATAAAAAAAAAAGATCTAAGGATCTAATAACTTAAAAAGAGAAAAAGTCTCAATCTCAAAGAGAAAGTCNATAGGAGTTATTACCGATCCGAGTGTGATTGGGAGTCAACGGAGAGGTGAGAGGACTGTAATAAGGGAAAGAAAGAGAAGACGTGTGTAAGAGAAAGAAAAAAAAAATAA
This sequence comes from Holacanthella duospinosa, assembly GCA_002738285.1. Lineage (NCBI taxonomy): Eukaryota > Metazoa > Arthropoda > Collembola > Poduromorpha > Neanuridae > Holacanthella > Holacanthella duospinosa. The sequence continues at coordinate 119,509 of NIPM01000014.1, read as the reverse complement.
AAAAAAAAGATCTAAGGATCTAATAACTTAAAAAGAGAGAAAGTCTCAATCTCAAAGAGAAAGTAGGAGTAAACCAGAGAAAAGACGTAGAGTTTCCTCCTAGTATTTTCAATTTCCATCTTGTCAGACGAGACAGAGAGAAAGTCAAAAGACATGGAATAGATCTCGGTAGTAATGTTCTTGGGCCTATTTAGCACTCACTATCTACATACAATGGATTATGACTCACAGACGACGTACTTTCTCTCCAAAGTAAAAAAAAAAAGTAAAAAAAAAGGATTCCTTACGTCTTTCCTCTTTAAAAAAAAAAGNTTTAGCACTCACTATCTACATACAATGGATTATGACTCACAGACGACGTACTTTCTCTCCAAAGTAAAAAAAAAAGTAAAAAAAAAAGGATTCCTTACGTCTTTCCTCTTTAAAAAAAGATACAAGCAAGGCTTCTGTCGTAGTAGTTTCTATTCATATGAAAATGAAAGTCATGAATTCTTTTCACTTTATTTCCGTTTTATATCCATGTTCCCTAACTCCTACCTACTCACACTATCTTACAGTCAGTCACATCAACAAACTTTAAAAATTATTACTTACTCAACATAACCTCAAATTTATGCAGACATAGTCACTATACACTCACATATTTAGTATTTATTATTTCGTTGGCACTCGTGACAGGAGTGATTCTAGAAAAGTTAATATAAACTCTTGAGTAGTACATGTTTAAATATGTCTCAACTTCTTTTTCTTATTATTATTATTATTAAATAAAGTCTAAAAGTCTCTCTTCTTCTATATGGTTTACGACATAAATTGAAAATTGTACGAGTTGTATGTTTCATCCCTGTGGGGTCGTCGTGAAAGTACTTTTAGAGATCAGAGAGTTCTATACTATTTTCCTAACCTCATCAAGAATCAAGTTCAAAATTCATATTTACAAGAAGGAGAGAAATTGAATATTTCTCTATATAGCTGTTGGGAATGAAGTAGTAGTTATGTGGATATGGGTGGTAAACTAATATTTTTCTGACATTGTCTTTAGAAGACTACTACTATAAGTACAGAGTAAAGTTGTAGTATTTGTAACTAGATGAGTTTAGTATAGAGTAAGACTTGAGTAATAGGTGGGTGAAAATGACAGTGTAGGAATGGAAATGTAATAATAATAGAGCCATCTGCCTTGGAGACAGGTTCTAAATGGTCGTCTAGAGAAGAAAGTGAGAAGAAAAGAGTCATTACAGGTAGTGTTAAATAAATAATTCAATTTGTTTCAAATGTCAAGCTAACAGAGACACTAAAGGTAGGGAGACAGAGAGAAACGGAGGGAGGGGAAGAGAAGGAGACGGGAGGGGAAGGGAGGGAAAAGGGGAAGGGACTTTTCTTCTCATGCTCGGCTCTAAAGGGAAGAAATCCAATTTATCTTTATAAAGAGAAGGAACTCGTGAGCTTGATTAATTTATTTATTTATGGTCCTTTTGCATAATATGGAGAAAGTCCTCTTGTCTGATTACTCTCAGCTCATCATGAGAAGTTAAGGAATACAGAGAAATCATATTTTCTTCAACAAAATAGAGTCTTAAAATTTGAAGAGCTCAAGAAACAACACTAGACCTAATTTACATCAACGTCAAGAGAGCTCTTAACCCTTCTCAATCCAATAATGTGGGAAGGAGTAATAATACCTTAAGTGCTATCATTAAACTAAAGTAATTTCATCTGTTCTTTCTCCCATCCTCAGGCTCTCTCTCTCTCTGTATATGTAATTAAAGGATTTTTTTTTAGAAATATATAATAGAAAATGAAAATGAAAATGAAAAAATAAACAACAAGTTCGGTATCCATAGGATAAATAATAGTTGTGAAAAGACTTTAAAGAAAAGAGGACTTGAGAGGTAAGACAGGAGTTGAAGATTTTCTATTGTTGTGAGTGGGAAAGAATTGGAGAGGGAGTTAATCCAATTTGAGGGCAGTCGGTGGTTTGGTATGGTGGAGTATTTTGATTCATNTATAATAGAAAATGAAAATGAAAATGAAAAAATAAACAACAAGTTCGGTATCCATAGGATAAATAATAGTTGTGTAAAGACTTTAAAGAAAAGAGGACTTGAGAGGTAAGACAGGAGTTGAAGATTTTCTATTGTTGTGAGTGGAAAAGAATTGGAGAGGGAGTTAATCCAATTTGAGGGCAGTCGGTGGTTTGGTATGGTGGAGTATTTTGATTCATNGAAAGAATTGGAGAGGGAGTTAATCCAATTTGAGGGCAGTCGGTGGTTTGGTATGGTGGAGTATTTTGATTCATCAGAAAAGAATAAAAGTCCGAAGAGTGAATCCCAAGTGGATTTTGATTTATGGGTTGGATTGGATGGGGCCGAATAATTTGAGAATAGGAGAAAGCGAGAGTGATACAGATTTCAATCAGACTAAGTAGCCCAGTTTTTCCCTTCCAGGGAAAAAATAATAAAAAATATTGAGAAATATCCTCTCTTCTCACCAATACTTCCGTGACAAGACCATTTCCCAACCAATCATGAATTTTTCATTATTTTTACATTCAAAACAATAATCATCCATTCTCAAAACTCTCAACCATGTCTCAAGCATGTGACAACCAAAATCCTTTCTTCTAACATTTACCAATGAATAATCAAACTTAACCTCTTCAATAATTCACTAATTGAATCAATTCACGGAAAAGAATGGACTAATTCATCCATTCATCATGCCATTCTAGTACAAATATCAATTCACTATTTTTCCTTATATAAAAAAAATTATTCAATGGATTTTGTCTTTTATTACCCATAAACTAGACAATATTCAGAGTACTACGTTTTTTTTTTTTTTTTTTTTTTGTTTGTAAGGTGTATATTTTGTAAAGATGTTAATGATTGGAATTGTAATATTTTACCTATTGGAATTGGATTCTTTTTTTTTTAAGTGTAAAGCCCCTATATCAATAGTTGGGAATCATACTAATCCTTTCAAATCCTCTCTGTGGACTCGGGTTAGCTCAACTTTCTCTTTTGTAAGGAGAGAAAGTTAGGTTCTAATCCAAATGTCTCTAACTCTCTCTCACTCTTTCTAATATGGCTCAGGACGGAAATGAAAGTTTGGCGGGATCTCATAACTCTAGAAAATGATAAAAGTGTCCACTTACCAAGGAGATCTTGGCCAGAATTTATCCGACAGGTTTTAGCACTCGAGTCTTTGGATTTGCTTTTTCCTAGAGAACTTTTACCTGGCTTACTAGGCCCTGATCCTTTTGGCCCAACTTCCGCCGATGGATTAGGATGACTACTCCCACCCCCTCCTTTCTCTCCATCAATTTCACGACTAAAGAGTAAAAAAGAAAAGGAGTGATTACATAACTTTATTGTATTTTTTTTTTTTTTTTTTTTTTTTTTGGATAAAATGTTCCCCACATTGATTTAGAGCTAGGTTTTTATGGATTCCAAGAGCGCTTCTTTCTCTTCTTGTTTTCTCTGAATGGATTTACACTCTTTATTTACACTTGCTCCCTTAGCTCTTGTCCTCTCTAAGTATACTTGCCTAACTAACTGTGCCCATCAAAAAAAAATTTCTTTGAATAAGGGATAACATTGGAAAAGAGTGGACCTTTATAGAAAGTCCACTCACAGACAATAGATCCAATAATCCATTGTTCATGAATTCGGTGAGAGTTTTCTACAGCAATAAAGAATGGGAGATAGTTTTGAATCCACGGGATACTTTGAATTTTCGTTTCAACCCTGGGAACGCCAGCGATGTGAGGAATCATAAACTCCTGTTTCTGGGCATCGGTCTAAAAAATCTATTGAAAATTAAAAAAAACGGCTAATGCAGTTCTATTGGAAATGCTTTATTCTATGCCCATGCCATAAGCCAGGTTCATGGGTGTGAACTGCTGGCCTGTAGCCAATTTAAAATAAAATCAGGGAATCGATTAAATGGCAAAACCCGGAAATTTATTAAGGTCCACCAGTGTGCGGTATTCCGCACACGAGGAAAAATTGCCTAATGTAATGAATCTCAATATTATCAAGTAATAATAAAGCCGGCAACATTTACCTTTTTTTATTTTTTCCTCATTTTCTCATTTTTTCTCTTTAACACACAATTCCTGAGTTTACGATACCTCACACCGGTGGACCTTAAAAAACACCCACATCGGTGACTTTCCTGGGGTTATCTATGGAGTCATGGATGGAGAGACAGAACTTTCCAGTCATTGACTTTCCTTACCTTTCTTTAGTTAGGCGGAAGACAGTGGAAACATCGATAATTTTGTTGAGAGCCACCATAGCTGTGTACTGGAGCGGATGTGGTCCGGTAGAAAATAATAAACAAGACTTACAAATGACACACAGTACATCAGACAAGTAGCGTCTGGGATCATCTCGACTTGGATTACATTGTACTGCAACCTGAAACATCATTTCAACATTTTTTTTTATATAATGTACATATATACACAAAACTTGTAATAGGAATTGAAGAAGTTGTAATTAGTTACTAATACGACGGATAAAGGAGGTGAGATGGAATAATAACTAATGTTATTACTACACATAAAATATGGCAACAGTGTCATGAGTATTAAGTATTATATTCTTACGGCTATGAGTGTATGTAAGAGGCCAGAGAGACATTGGTCTGGAAAATGAGAAGGTCATGTCATGAGTTTGACACTTTGAAAGTACTAAAGTGAAAACTTACGAGGGTCGTTAGGGACATCCGTTGTAGGCGGGACTTGTTGAAATCTTTTGAGAAGTGAGTGACAATGGTAGACGAGTCCTTGGAGGACATCGTCAAGGCACTCGTCATTCGTCGATAAGGACTTAAGGGTTAGTAAACATCTCGCCAATTCAGACCACTCCAGACGACACGGATCTGACACCAAGAGATTTCAAAATTAATTAAAGTATAAAATTAGGAGTAAAAAAAAATAAGACTTATAAAAAATTTATTTTGTAACAAAAGTCGGATGGATAAAAGGAAATAAAAAAATTTTTCACTTAAAAAAATTAACTTTTCTTCTACTACTGAGACAAAAAAAAAAAAAAAAAGAAAAAAAAAGTTGGATAGAAGTTGAGTTGAGGCCTTTTTGTGTACTTACCTACTTCAATATGTGGCTTGCTTCCTTTCTCCTTACGTTTCCTTAGCTTTCTCTTCGAATCACTCGCCTCCTCAATGTTCTGAATCAGAGGGACGGAAGAAAAGAAACTGGTCATATGGAATAGAGTCCATTTTGACAAGAAACCAATTCCCTTCATATAATCCAGAAACACAGTCTGAGCTTTAGGTAATTGAGTCGGATTCTCTAGGAACGGAAGACGCAGGTAGACCTCATGGGAAGATTTTCACTCAAAAGGACATAATAATTCTTTCCTCAACCTAAGTGCCGTCATTTATGATAAATGAACTAAGAATTAGTCTCTTCTTTACTAAAATCTCTACCTCTTATTTATTTACCAGTAAACAGGTAATGATTAAGGACAGAAATAAACTCTCCTAACTATCATTCTCCATCTTCTATTTTCAATTAAGAGACTCTATAGATATTGGTAGATAAAAAGTCAGGAGTTAGTTAGAAGAAAGTGAGGTGAAAGTTTGTGGCATTGCGGAATAGGGATGGTATTCCTAAGTACAAGGCTCAGTTGGACCTATCAGAGAAACTCCAACTGCCAAATATATTCATGATGGTTCTCCTTTTCCTGTTTAATGGACCTGTCACTTGAATTGAGCGACGTTGAAATGAATAAATTGGAAATGTAACATCTAATGCTATTCTCCTTCCTTCAATTGAAGTGAGTTTACCAAACGGAAATTCTAAAGTATACTTTCTCCTCTCAATCCATTTAGATATCCTTAATCCTTGAATTAATATCCTTATAAAACCTTTGGTCGGATGAAGTCCTTTTTATTTTTCAATACCAACTATTTCTTCTCATGGGAAAATGATATTGTTGTAAATTCTAAATATCTTTAAGACTCTCTCTCTCTATATATATCCTCCTCATTTCCTATTTTGAGCATGTGGTGAAAGCATGTAAGCTCCTCTTGTCAAACTGAATCCATCTTAAGGATGGATGAGGATGCAAAGTGGGAAATCCCATTAGGATTTACTCCACTCCACGTTCCGCATGTTTTCGGTCATGTATCATAAAATGGGAACTAAGGATCCCAACAACACTACTACTCACTACCGTGTGGTTTTCTCTCTCGACGTATCCAACATTTTCTGTAGTGGTGGTAAAGAGAGAGAGAGAGAGAGAGAGTCCTTCTGACATGTGAAGGCCCTTTTGAGACCTTTGTCAAGGAGAAAGAACGTAACCAACACCAGAACCCTTCCAGTTCCACTTTCACTCTCAGGATATGAGAAACTAAGTTAGAAAGTATATAGAAAAAACAGACTCAATGAGTACAGCGTGTGAAAAACAAAACCACTAATTGCATTTCCCAAATCCAAAACGGAGAGAAGTCTTTCCAGATTATTTTTCAACATTTGCAAATTTCAGAGTATTGTGGTCAGACNAACAGACTCAATGAGTACAGCGTGTGAAAAACAAAACCACTAATTGCATTTCGCAAATCCAAAACGGAGAGAAGTCTTTCCAGATTATTTTTCAACATTTGCAAATTTCAGAGTATTGTGGTCAGACAAGAAACTCTCTCGTCGTATGTACCAACAAAAGTTTCAAATACAAATAATGATAATAATAATAATAAAAAAAAGAACATAAAAAATTTATTTCTAGACAAAGCCTTCGAATCTCTCTCTCCCTCTCTCAAAGAAAAAGTAGAAAAGAAACATTGTCTACTGCTGAAACTAGTTTGGAGTCGATATCCTACCAATGATGCATAGAAGGCTCATCAAAGGCATAGTAGATAAAGTGCTTATTTGGATTTTGAGCCTGACGACATAGATTGTATAAAATGGATTGAAGCAGGAGTGAGTGAGTTAATGCGAGTGGCTCATAGTAAGTAAAAGTTTATTAGAGAGGATTAGAACTGAATACACAGGAGATGTCGTTGTGACAGCTATCCTTATTTGTACTTTGGCTCTAAAAGCCTTGTCTCTCTTCCGTAGATGAGAAAGTTCCATTTTGGATATTAAATTAAACATCAGTTTAAAAAAGAAGGAAAGTTTCCTTGCTCATATGATCATGAGAGGAGATGATAAAAGTTTGTAGAGAGACGTGTAGAGAGTGGTAATGGATAGAGGATGAGGGTGGAAGTCTAGGACTTTCTCACAAGGTGATTTTTATCATCCTTACCCACACTTTCAAACTTTCACCAACAACCTCTCTCAATTCTTTATGATTTTCTTACCTTTGGACCACGCTGAATTGAGCCAGTCATTGTCCCTCCTGTTGGTCCCTCGGTTCCAGACTGTGCTTCAGGCATAATGGTTTGGTCAGTTCCAGTCGTTCCTGTTTTCCCTTTTGATGACTGGCCCCTCGACTCACCTTTGTCTCGATGATGTCTCGCCTCATGCAGTTTTTTAAAGAGTCGACTCGACCTCGATGAAGGCTCCCGAGTACCTGGATCAATATCCAATTAAATATACACCACATTTATTCTTATAATCTACCACCAACTAAATTTTCAACAAAAAAAAAATTAAAAATTTGGATAAAAAAAATAATAATAATAAATTACCCTGTTCAGAATGTTCACTCAAATGCGCTGCATCCTCGAGAACAAGACCGAGCCAGCAGTCTGCGACGAGTTGCTTCTGAAGCCGTCCAATTGGAGGTAAGAGGTCAAGAGGTGAAACATTTCTTTCATTCCGAATAGTAATTTTCCCACCAGCTTCCATCAAATCAAGAATTGGATCCCATGGAGTTGGTGACTGAATAACGGCGAGATGGAGAGGAGTATTGCCAAGTGAATCCTAGGGAATCAGTTTTGGCATGTTGAGCTATTAATCGATTCCAGACTTTCTCTCGACTCAGAAACTACTAGAGATGATGAGATAGTAGGGATACATAACATGTAATAACTCAGTCCAGCCTACTTTCACTCCATTGTTTTCTCCAATAATTCCCCACCAATCAATCCTTCTACCATTAACTACAGTAGATAACTTTACATAAACCCTAAATCTTATAGTTAATAAAAAAAAAATTAAAAAAAAAAAAAAAAAAAAAAAAACTTACAAAAGTGAGTGTCCTAGCTCCAAATTGGAGAAGGAGAGCAACTGGAGTTGTGCGTCCACGGGAAGATGCAAGAAAGAGCGGTGGGAGTGTCATCAAATGAGATGAAGTGTAGTGTTCCACGAATGTAATTTCCCGTCCCCTTGGTTCTACTGCCACTACCAAGAGTCCTTTAGAAATGGAAGGATTGATACTGAGCGGCTTCCTTGTCACAGTCTCTGAACCAATAGAAACGTCTGACCAAGAACAAGATGAGTAGGACACACTTCTCTCCGATCGTCGTCTTCCATGAGCCGCAAGAAGTGAGGAGAAGCTGAGGTCTTTCCCTTCGAGGTCATATTGCTCCTCGTCTATTGAACATATGTCAAGATTATAATAGAGTAGATATTGAATTGAATGACAGTCATGATGGATCCAAACAATACTATAATGGCGGACCAGAGACTCCGATTTCATTAGTTATTCAAGAGATGAAGATATGGAAAATATACTTTTGTCTCTCTAGTCCTCTTTTGTCTAACTTGTGGTCTGAATAATAATAATTTCTCTTGATGAAAATTGAGACGAGAATAAATCGTTTATCTAATAACCATAGGCTGAATAGGAATTAGAGCACCTGGAAATCCGAGACGATGGGTTGGATTTATTGGTTTTCTCTAATGTAAATTTCTTCCTGACTAGAAAACAAGAGAATGGACTCAATGTCTAGAGAAATGATAGAATAAAAGAAGAGGGTTGGAAACTTGGTCAAAAATCAATTTACATTAGAAATGGAAGAGTTTTCAAGAGAGAGAGAGAGCATGGGAAATTATTCTCTGTAATAATTAATTCACTTTCTCCCAGACTCGATTGGATCTGAGAACTTACTGAGACAAACCGAACTCTCCTACTATTATTACATTTCTATCAATAATTGAATTTTTTGGTTAGGAATATTTGGAAACCAATTATTTCCTATCATAACACAAGTTCTAATTCTCATTAAAAACTTTTACCTTTGTAATTAAGTCTGGAGAAAAAGACTCAGAACTCACCTTTGGAGTCAATGGATACTTTTTGTTAAAATATAGATATGAGAGGTTGGAGCAGAGAAAGCGGACTTTACAAACATAAAAGTAATTCAATTTCTACGAATCCTAGCCTAACTATAATAATTATAATAAATTGAGCTTGAATGTGTCTAAATCCACTTCAGAGGATTCCGCTTTTTATCATCCCTTCGCCTACGCTTCCAACGGATTTTACAATCCAGGCCTTTCCTTTTTCTCAAAATAATCATTAGAGCTACACTAGTCTAATTCATGAGGGCTCAAACGTTCCAACACAAAATTACCTTCCTAATGATCCAAATTTAATTTTCTTTTTGTCAGCTCAAATGATGGTCTACTCTCAGTAGTCTCCATAGGACTCATTTATAGAAAATTTCCACTGTTCAAATTCAAGATAAGAATCAATAATAATTATTATTGATAAAAAAAAATTGGCGATTTGATTACCTAAATTCCTAAGTGGAGAGGTTGATTTAGAAGGAGTAAGGTTTTATTTGGAAGGTTTATCTTTTAGAATCTAATGACAGGTGAATGGTGCTTTCTCTCCGTCCTGTCCAACTAATGTAAACAATTGAGAAAATAGAAAAGAAAGAGAAACGCACCTGTCGGGGTTGACTCTTCCTTTCCAGCAATTGACAGGAGAATATTTCGAAAGATTTCAGAACTTCTTCGTAGTTCAGCAAAGACACCGCCTTCTCGCATTGCTGATGAACTTTCTCTCCGAAAATGCCAAGGGAAGTGAAGTGGACTGCTCTTGAGTGAAATACTTCGTCGTGCTTCTCTAATACTAGCTAGAGCTCCTGCAACTCCCACAGCCCTCTTCGCCACTGTCCGAAGTTCCAGCTCACTCTCGAGAGAGAAGGACCGTTGGCGAGGAAGACGTAGTTTTTGCTTCCGTAAACGACTTGCTAACGTCATTCGATTCTTGTCAGCAGGTTCACGGAGGCTAGAGACCCAACTCACGCGCCGATTCATTCGCCTTGTTTGCCCACCTAAGTCAAGAAAATTTAAATTAAATTTTTTTTTTGAAAATATCCCCTTTATTAGCCATCCACTGCAGTAAAATTTGAACCCCGTGAAGTCTGACAAATATGTGAATCCTTTAGAAAAAATTATTGTACCCTTATCCAATAAATCTCAGGTCAAAGTTAAAATGTACTAAAACTCTCGAACTAAGAGTTGCCCATGTATGAATGAAATAAACTCGAGGCGGAAAGAAGTTATATTTTGAAAAGAATGAGGTTGAAAACGTTGGTGAAAAATCTTCCTCTGTGTGTTATGAAAGGAATGAGTGAAGATAGTATAGTCTGACATGGTTATTTTGTTGAGCAATAAAAAGTTATAAATGTGCTCTACCTGTGACCCAATCCTCTGCTTCCTTTTCATTTCCAGAGGCTGAGCCGGATCCCGGGAGAACAATTTCTCCTGGTTGCTTCCCAGTACTTGGCCTTCTTTCTTCAGAAGTGCAGTAAACTACAGATATTATAGGTCTCACTTCGGACGGAGCTTGAGTTTCTTGATCACCGTTTGATGAGTCCGTTTTATTATCGTCACACTTTGTAGACAAGTTCCTAAAAGCTTCTCTCCGAAGATGGGCATTTCGGTTCTCATCTGATGTGGTTTTAGTTGACCAGAGACGATCTCTACATGGGGATACACAACGTGAGGACTCACTGGAGACGTTCCGTGAGGAGTTACGAGAAAATATCCTTCCAATTTCTTGGTTCCTACTTGGTGAGACGTCTCGTGAGATGTTCCGTGGACTCGGTGGACAAAAGACACAACCTGAGCCCCAAGCCGACACAGAGGCACTCCGACTTCCAGCCACGGACATGTCATAGGCCTCTGGAAGACGTCCTCCCTTGTTTGGGTCAACATTCTCACGGAGTAGGTATCGTATCACATCATTAGCACCCCATTCCACAGCTAGAAGAAGAGCGTTTGTGAACACAACTGGATTCTCATCTGACTCAGCCGTAATCTCACTTGGCCTGTATGAATTAAAAATACTTGTCTGAGTATATCCTCAACTCAAACTTAGTCTTATCATCTGAGCCAGGTGTCTCATCAACATAAAATGGCTCCTGTTCCGTCTCTCAAGACCAAAATACAACTTTTCCTAACAAACGAAACCTCAAACACTTTACTTTTAGTACAAAGATCATTCTCTCCAAGAACCCATTTCCACTGACTTTTCTCAGATAATTTCCCTCTAGCTCATGCTAATGCAAGTCAATTTAGAAACCTGACACGCCAGAACCTTACTTTCTACTTTCTGACTGTCAGGAAATCCACTTTCCTGTCCATTTTCACTCATGCTATTCTAGAGCGGACTCCGTCTAGTCATTGTTTCGAGAGAAAGTTTTCCAGAGAAAGGAAGAGTGTCCCTTCATATTTAATAAACGTTAGAGAAGACATGGGCTCTAATGGAATAAAACAGGGTCTAATGGAGGTTCTTTCTTAGCCAATGAGAGCCTACTCTCAGTCATTTAAGCCAAAGTAATTATGAGGAACCAGATCTTCCCAACAAGCACTTTCCCCAACAACAACAACAACAACATTATTGACTGAAAGGATCAACAAAGAATATCTTTAAGACAGTCAAAATTTACTTTCTCCGCCTCCTCCAAATTATGCAAAAGAAAACCATGAAATAGCTCCTTTTCACAACCATTTCCTAATATCCCTCTTCAAATTTTACCAACTGTAAACACTTCTCAAGTAACATATTAGAATTTTCTCAAGTTTTTTTTTGTTTTTTTTTTTTAATTAATGATTGGTTGGTTGATAAATCATGAATAAGATAAGAAGTAAGATACCTTGGCTTTGAGGATGAAGTTGTAGGTATAGGTCCCATAGCATGTCCATCTCCCAAATTCTCGTTCCCTGCTTCCTTTGATCGATCTATTAGCTAAAAACAGAAGGAAAACCAATTAATCTTGATTCGAAAAGTTGTTAAATCTTTCATCAAGAAAATTTCTTCAAGTCTTTAACTACTAGCAGGAAATGTTCTGATTTGATTCAATCGTCTGTTGAATCCTTCCCCTCTGAACTGAAATAACAGAAGGTTTGGTTTTTGTTTATATTTTTTTATTGTTTTTATAGCTTGAGTCGTAGCAAGCATTGTCTTCTTCAGGTCCACAGTCTAAATAAATATTGTCGAGACAGACAAAGGGAAAAAAGAAGAAACGGAAATGGTATGAAGTTAAAAAAATGATAGGATAGGTTGGAGACGGTAATAGAGAGTGAAAGGTCACCTAAAAGGCAGGAGAGATGAAGGTAGAAAGAAAGTGAGGTAAACCTCCGACTTTCTCTCTATTTTCTCTACAAGTACGGAGAGAGCAAAGAGGCATGAATTTCATGAATATTTCATTTCATAGAGCATGAGATCTACTTTCTTTTCTTATTCTCAGGACCACAAGTCAGAGTTGAGGACCAGAGAGCAGGTAGTAGTAAGTAGAAGGCCTCATCCCATTTTCACTTCCAACACCTCTGTCTTTTCTCAGTCTCCCGTCACTTGAGATAGCCAAAAAAAAGCTATAGTTTGTAGGACTAAATTGAGGAAATGGGACAAAAATGGTATCTGGAATAAAGTTAAGTATAGACTTTTCCATTGTTTTGACTCTAGTGGGGGCAAGTAGTAGAGATTGTGATGGTAAGAACCTGAGTTGAATCTCTAAGGAGAAGTATAACCTTTCTTTACACTTTGGAATCTCTAGCTAGAAGATGTTATTCCATTGTCTACGAAATCCGCTCCTCCACTTTCTCCACTGATTCCATAATTTTCTTCTCCAGTCCTACCTTTCCCTCTGTCTCTACATTAATGTCCAATTCTTTCATGTTCTTCTACTCCAGCCTCTCTCGACCCATAGAAAGACTTAAAGTCTTAAGTCAGAAAAGACCTTCTCTTCAATTTATTTCACCAGAGAGTCCAACAAAAAGAGAGACTGACCCACCTGGAATCGGTTTCGATGTTTTTCAAAACATTTCTTAACTCTTGCGACGTCATTGGTCCGGAGTGCGCGTTCGAGAATTGCCACATCATAGCTCAGGTCACTCAGAGAGGAAGCTAGGCTAGAGAAACAGAGTCATTATTATTGTTAATTATTTGAAATCAAGAGTAATTATAATTCAACTCTATAGTTTCGTTGAGAGAGTTATTATTCACATTACACACCCTACTATCATTAAAAAGATACACTTCTTCCTATGAACCAAATAATTATAACATATACTTTATAATTACCTTAGATCTAGAACGATTAAAACCTCACGTCTCACCAAATAATGTTTCAATTAAAAAATTTTATTTTACTTAACTTTTCCCATAGTTTTGGAATTCTTAAGAAAGAGAATGATGATTCTTTAGTATCTATAAATCATACATTTCTTTCCAAATAACGTTTTATTTGTTAGCTCAACTTTCTAATAACAAATGAAACTTGATAGAAACCTTGAGTTGAAAAAATAAAAAATAAATAAAATAAAAAAAATTTGAGCCAAGTCCCTCAAGCCATATTTTCCAATTTTCTACTTTCTTCTAAGCTGAAAGTGAAAGCTCTTTTTAGTTTGCTCAGATGACATGGGAAGATCCTAAAAAGGCTAGGAAGGTTTATCGTATGAGAACAATGGAAAGTCAAATTCAAAATTCTTAAAAAAAATAAAATAAAAAAAAAATAGATGACTCATGAGGATTGTTAAGTCATAAATTTGAAAGGAAACTCCTGATAGGTTCACACTTTCACTTTCATTTGGTAAAGAAAGGAATAAGAATTACAAGAGTTTCATTATTCCTTTTATATTTTGTTATATTGGATGAGTCTGTTGCTCTTGAGTGAGTTGAAGTGTCTTTTCCTTTTCTAAGAAATCAGAAATAAATGAAGAAAGTCTGTAGGTTATGTAATCGCAAGAAATAGACTCGAGGCGTTGACGAAAGTTCCTATTACTTGAAAATGGGTAAATTTTATTTAACCCAGCTGCATGTATTCAAGCCGTCCTAAACAAAAGCTATCTCCTTGAATGAATTCTCAATGACTTTTCGTTGAGACAATGGATTCTTGGAGTGAAAATGACATGAAGGAGAGAGTGAAAGTAAAAACAAGGTCTTAAGATGGTTCTATAAATTTACTTTTTTTTTCTTCTTCTTCTTACAATCTCCTAATCGCCACGTGTATGTGAAGAAAATGAGTATTCTTCTGACGGGAGAGTGGAGAAAACAGAGTTAAGAGGCTCAAATGTGAAAGTTTCTAGAAAATGCCTCCCAGTACCAAGAAAAAAGAAGAAAAAAAAAGTGTTACTCCATTGGTCTTTTACGGATATTAGATTTGTAAACTACATGTATGGAAGAAGAGCGAGAAAAAAGAAGAAAGGTAAACCACTGACAAAGTCTCATTACTTTTTTCTTCATTCTAATCTTAAGGCAAAATGAAAACTAATTTACGAAACTTGAGTATGCTAAATTCTAAAGTTGATGTTTATTAGAAATCAAGATGAACAACATCCTTGAAATACTTGTACTTTCTAACGAAGAGAAAGTAAATTAATTTCTAAACACTAAGAACCTCTACTCCAAACTTACACTTTATGGTGGGAAATAACAAGAAAATTCAAAGTAAGTAGGTTCATGTTAAGATTCATTGCCCAGATGTAGTCTTATCCATGACCATGACTCCGATTTTCAGCTCAGCCACCAGCCACAGTTTTTTTAGCTTTGACTCAGAGCCAAGTAAAACAATATGTCCTAGTTATCATTCAGATTTTTTTTTTTAATTAAATTCAAACCATAAATTTTTCCTTTATATCAACACAATATATATTCATTAACATAATTGAAAGCAAACTAAGAACATTTTTCTACCAACAATTGATTTATAAAAAAAAATTACATCTATTGAGCCGACTCTTTTGAAGAGAAGGATTTCATTCTTAATTTTACTAATGAACTTGTTCATAATACTACTATTGAAAGTGAAAGTTAATTTCATTAATAAGAAATCATCTGCCATTGTAAAACTCATAAATCAGAAAATAAATCAGAAAAAAGAGTAATAATTAATAATAAAATTTCTCATCAACGAAACATTTTTCTACTCTATTACCAATACATATTATGTAGTAACTTTATTAGGAATAAAAAGAGAAAGTATTAAGAAAATATTGACAGAGATTAATCATAACCATGGATTAATTATTATACATTCTTCATTCTTTCAACGCATGTAATTCAAATTTTAATAATAAATTTTGACTCTTTCTTGTATTTCTGATGAATGTCCCTTACTAACATATTCTTACATAAAGTACTACTACTAAACCTCACATATGACTATTGAGAATTGTATAAAAATTTTCCTAGGATGTCCGAATGGTTGGATATTATTTTCTTAGAGAAATACTACGTTTAGATGGACTGAGGGTATCTAAAAAAAACTATCTTTTCTTTTTATTTTCTTTATGAAGTGAATTTGGAGAAAGTATATAGAGACTAAAGGATATATAATGACAATTCCCGTCTCTCATTCTTCATTTGAATTACCCTCTCAAACCTCGTGGTGAGAATGAGGATTCGAAAAGACTCATGGGTTATGGAATAGGAAACTTATGAGGATTACTTTCTCCTATATCTTCCTCAACCTTTCTTCTTTCTTGTAACAAAAATACCTCAATTGAGTTGTAACAGAATATGCCCAACAATAGAAAGTAGAGAAAGTGAGGTTTGTCTCACACTCATAAGTCACCGCTTTATGTTTTCATCTCACACCAAGACCCAACACAAACAGAGTCCCTACACCACTTCAATTAAAAATTTAAATAAAACCCCCTTCCATGACCTATTTACACTTAACATTTTATAATAAAAATCTATTCCTTCAAAGTTACTAAAAAAAAATAATAATAATTAACAAAAGAATCAAAAAAGAGAGAATATTTTAGACTCTTTGTTTAAAATCATTCTTTTTAGAATCCAAATAGAATAATTTCTGCCTTCTGGTCCTGGACATAAGTATGCATAACACTAGAGTCCAGAATTTATATAGAATTAAAAAAAAATAAAAATTTGATATCCTTGTGTTATGCCAAGTTGGTTGCCAAGAAAAATAAAAATGGGATCATCAGAGCGTAGAACTTCATCTTTTAATTAGATGAACTCAGAACCTCATAACAACTTTACACATGATGGGATGAGCCGAAAAATTTCTCCATTGTTCTCTTAAGTTACGCATATTCTTTTGCGTAATTGAAAACCACTTGGTAAACTCCCAAACGGATTTCCTGAAACCATTGGAGAGAAATTACGAGTGGCTAAAAATCTTAAAATGTTCAGTTGAGAAAAGACAAGAAACCACAAGAGAATGAGGCCCTTCCCTTCCTCTCCCTCCCCTCATAATATGAGAATTCTGACTTTCTCCTTAGCAAAACATTTCAATTTAAAAAAAGAAAAAAAAAAAAAAAAGAAATTTAAAAATCTTTGGATTCTGACGTAAGTTTCTTTTCTACCAACTTAACTTTTTACTCCCGTCAGCATCAGGACTTATGCCTTCTCTAATAGAAATCATGATCTATTCATAATAAATTTGAAAGAGGAATATGGAATAATGTCTAGAATCGAATACGTCTAGCGGAAGGTGATTCATTCTTCCAATTTCCTTTCCCTTATCAAACCTACGACATCATATGATTTTGGTAGTGGAGAAGAAAAAAAAGAAGAAGACTTTTCTCCATTACTGAATCAAAAATAAAAAAAGGAAATAATTTCCGAGTTTCTTTTGAATTTCTCTGATTATCTTACCTGAATCAGCAGGAGAAGAAAAATTAGAAGTAATTTAGTAGTCTAAATGAGCTCACCTGTTATGACGGCTTGATTGGAGTGATAAATGGGAGGCGCTGGCCGTGAGCACACGTGGTGAAAGAAGCTCGGGTTCATGGGCTTGTTGAGAAGGTAGGCAAGGTGACAGCGGTGGTAGCGAGATCGATGCTGAAGAGAGTGGCGGCGTAAAAGGCGTCGGTGGTAACGGCGGTCCTTGACTAAACTGACACAAACTACCTTCCCGAACAGGTGGACCTAAGAGAATTTAATTACAATCAACTCAAGTCTTTTGTTGGATTTAGAAACCTGGTATGGGTGGTCTTCATCTTTTTAAACCTTAAAATCTCACAAATTTTTAAAATATTTTGCGGGATTTTTAAACTAAAAGGAGTCCTAAAAGAAAATAACCTTAGAGACCATCCATCACCACCCACACTGCCTAAATCCTAACCCAAGTCAGAAGTGTGAGTAATTGATATTTTATTTTAAGAGTATTTAAGGTAAAAAAAATTATATAATGTAAGGATTTACTTTACCTGGACAACCATCTCCATTTCCCCGCCCATCTTCTCGGGAACTCTAAAATAAGAAACAATTACGATTAAGAGTTGCCTTTATGGAAGTGACAGGTTGAGAATTTAATAGACTTCCGCCCCTGGTGTCCTTTGTCACCTAGAGAGTACAAAGTTTGGACTGAATTATTTCCTACTCACTTTGTTGCCTTTTTCTGTCTAGAAGTGAGGGTCGTCAGATTATGTGTCAAAAAGTCAAGGAGTGAGAGGCTTGAGGTCCTTCAAAATGGAATCTATCATCACTCCCTCCCAAGTAATACCAAGAACGTGAATCACATTCTTTCTCCAATTTAAAATAAAAATAAACTATTTTCTTCTTTTTTTTCTTCTTTCTTCTCCTTGTCATCGAAAGTACTGACACAATTTTCAACTTCTCTACACGTTGTTGGTGAGACTGAAATTGACATTTGACTTACAAAACAAGAGCTACACAATGGGATTCGGATTTGATCTTTTTTTTTTTTTTTGATCTGTTCTGGAGATTCAATCCAACAAGAACAGCGGTGTTCTTTTAGTTTTTACATCCCACCCAAATTACGACTCTTTTAAAGTCAAATTATCATGATGGAAATTAATTGCCCTATACTTATTAATGTTACTGCAGAAAAATTAACAAAAAGAAAATTTTTTTTTTAATTTACCTAATTAGATTCAAATCGAACAATATGAATAAGTACTAGGTGAATTTTTGTATATTTTATTTTTGAATTCAAAATGATGTATCTCTAAAGTATGAAACTTGAAAATTGCATTCGTTCGCCTTCTCAGTAACCTCCCACACATTCTTCATTATAAACTTTACATGCACTATACACTGAATTATAATTTATCAAACTTCAATGGATACAGAGGTCATGAAAGGATGTCATAGGTCAAGATGTAAGTTCGAATTGTTTAAAAATAATTTTAAATATGAAATTTAAAAAAAACATAATAAGTATTTAGTATTATTATTTCCAAACTCACCGTATGACTGAAAAACATTTCTATTCTCTGAGGCTCATTTTTGGAAGGAGTACGGAGTCAATTGAGGAACAATGGTTTGAGCAATAATTCTGAGCTTTGTTGTTTAAAATTAGGAGTTAGTGGTGACATTGGTTAGCCATAACACCCTCCCATCACCACCATTGATATTACAGAACGAATAATTGAACCGAAAGAGACTTGTATTGAATGGAACATTCCATCATCACCGTCACAAACTTCCGCTCTATCGACACTTACTACAAAGGAATACATTTGATCCCTACAGAAACTGCGGAAACTTTGCCCCGGCAGTCATTCACTCCGAAACCACACACACACAGACAAAAAAAAAGATATCAGATCAGATTTATTCTGATACAATCTACTACATCTAAACCACTCACAGTCCCGTCGTCGTCGTCGTCGTCGTCGTTGTCGTCACTATAGGAAAGTTTGAAGAAGTGTTTCACATCATTGCCTACTATAAAGTCCTATAACAAAAGACAGGAGTCTTCACTAACAACACAAGTAAAACTTTCACAATACAATACACAACCATGTCTTGACATCAACTTAACTGAGAGAGTAAGCTAGCTAGTAATTGTAGAAACGGTTTAAATTCCATTGGACCAATCCCTCACTAAGACACATGAGATGAATTGATAGTAAATGAAGCTTGAGAAATACTAGAAGATTGTATAATAAAATTCGGAATCAGGAGACTCCTTGTCCTTGATGTAGTGAAAAGTAAAAAAAAAACTTTGTTGAGACTAAAGCAGGAAAGATGAAGAAAGTTGAGTTGATGTTTAATGAAGAAGACGTGAATGAGTGAGTAGTAGTTCTCATTTGTGAGGTTATGGTAGTGACTACTGACTAGTCGTCCCAACAGTCGGAGACTCAGCTCGTCGGTCCAACTTCTTGGAGATGTCTGGTAAGTCGTGAATAACTGTAGACGGGATTATTATCTTTGAAAACCTCCTTCCTTCATCCGCTCTTTCTCCTCTCTGACCTACCCATTTCCTTTCCTTTCTTTCGAACCCTCTTTCTCTCTGGTCTCCACTGGGTTTCGATAGTGGTGGAACCACGACAGAATATTCGGATTAGAAGACTCTGGCATACAAAAGGAGGATCTATTCTCAAAATTTAAACTTGTTTTCTTTTCTGTGGTAGGGAAAAAGGAGGATTTGGAGCTATTGGTCTCACTTAGTCGGAGAGAAAGGTTGGAAAAGGGAAAGAGTCTGTCTGTAGAGTCGACTACACACT
Organism: Holacanthella duospinosa; assembly: GCA_002738285.1. Taxonomy (NCBI): domain Eukaryota; kingdom Metazoa; phylum Arthropoda; class Collembola; order Poduromorpha; family Neanuridae; genus Holacanthella; species Holacanthella duospinosa. Next base: position 99,693 of record NIPM01000014.1, on the reverse strand, counting down.
ACACTGTCACTCTACCTCTGTCGACTACTGCTGGACCTCTCCAGTCTATCCCAAATGAAGAAACGCTAGTCCTAATGTCTCCGTAGGCTTATCCTGACTCAATAATTCATGCCCAGTGACTCGAGGCACGAAGAAATGAGTTGTCAAGGAGGCGGAGAAGCACGTAGGAGAAAGTACTAGTCGAGAAAGTACTAAGGCAAGAACAATAAGAGAAAGAAAAAAAATATATATATGTATATATTCCATCCATTTCTACTCCATGGAGAATGAAATGATCTCATTCGGCTCAATTCAACATTTGAACATTTAGTTGTTAAGAATTGGGACAGGACAATGTCCATTGTACTAGGTAGGATATGTTTATTAATTAAATTCAAGACTCGACTTGACATCGAGGAGCTTAGAGAAAAGAATCCGCTAAGGTTTGAAAGTATAAATACTTCATCACCGGATGTCAGAGGATTTCTAACGCCTCGAGTCCTTTTGACTCTATGTTTTCATCAATTAGTAGTCAACGGACCGTTGAGTTTATATATAGACTTTGAATTAACTTAACCCTTAAAGAGACTTTTGAGGTGTCTCTACTAAAATACTAACAAACGACCATTTCCAACTCAATTCCCACATCCCTTATCCACAAAATGGACCAGTACCATTTTCAAATCATTTGTGGTTTCCATTAATTACAATTTGGGGAAATTACTATAAGGACCATCTGATAAATTTGGATGATGTGGGAGAGAAGAGGGTATAAAAAAAAACCTGGTGAGTAATAAAACCCGGGGATTTATGGCTATTGACTTTAAATACTTCCGAAACGGAAATAGTCGGAGAATTCTTCCTCATGGTTCCATGTTATTTCTGAAAATAAGTCATGAGCCAATAAAGGAAATCTTTGTCGGCAGGATTTCTTCAGGCCTATAAGGTTTTTTTTTTTTTGGAGGGGGGAGATATAAAAATTGTTATTTTCTACAGTGAAAGTCAGTTGATATTATTCTTTGAAGACATTATTGAACTTCGGAGGATTATTGGAAGGAAAGAAAGTATTGTGAGGTGGGAAACCGTCTGGTGGCACTGTGGCACAGGATGTGAGAAATTGATTATTAATATATTATTTTTTTTTTTTTTTTTTTTTAAAATAATAATAATGATTGAATAATTTCTTATTTTTTTTTAGAAGGGGAGGAAATGGAGTGATGTAGATTGTTCAAAGGTTTGTATTAATAAGTCTGATACAACTTTCTCCATGACTGACATGACGTAACTTTGCTTTTTCAAAAATTGAAAACCATTCTATTTAGTATTACAAAAAGCTTTCTTTATACAAAAAAAAATATATATGTAGTAAAGAAATCACATAGTTTCTCCAAGTTCGTGATTTCTATTCACCAGGGTATAAGGATCTCATGTGAAATTTATTACCCGGGAATAAACTCTGAGCTCAGTGCTAAAGCTTCAACTAGCTAAAAATCTATCTCATATATGGAGAAAAGAATAGGTTCTTCGACATTAATTGACATTTAAGAATAAGCTCAGAGAGAACTGCCAATTCCCACATACAGAGTCTCTCAATTTTTTTTTTTTTGAGTTATCGAAAGAATTTTACTTTCTTTTTTACCTTTACTTTTCTATATGTACTTATAGTCAACTTGGTTTAAACATACTCTGTCGAATTTATAAAAAAAAATGAATAAGGAGGAATAATGACTTCTCAAGTCTTTTGACAAGATTAAATAGTTCCAATAAAAAAAAATTTATTTTTTCAAAGCAAAAAAAAAATAAATAAATAAAATAAGTTTATTCTAGGAAGTAGTTATTATTGCGTCTACTCCGAATAACGTTCCTTATTTAGAGAACCCAAATTTAGAAAGTATTGATTAGAGAAAGTAGAAGGGATTCCGTGTGGAGAATTTTACCAAATACATAACACGCTTAACATGAGTAAGTACTCAATATCATTTGTAACTTTGTACTACATATTACAAAAAGTACAAAAAAAAAAAAAAAAAAAAAAAAAAGGTAGAAAGGAGTTTGAAGAAATCAATGATTTTCATTTCCCACTGCCCCTTTACATAATATCAATTTATATAAATTTAAACCATGATTTCATGTTGTTCTAATATAAATTTTTATTTCTTCTCATCCCTCTTATTAAAGTTTTGTTGTTTTTCAAAAAAAGCTTATTTTCTCTCTCTCTCTCTCTCTCTCTCTAAGCCAATCTAGCTAAATTGTCCTGAGTGTTTACAAAACACATCAAACGGAAGGAATTCGTAGAATGAAAAGAGAATAGAAGAGGAAAAACAAAAGCACTTTTTGAAATCATGATGATGAAGAATATCCTTATGTTTCTCCAATTTAGAACAGGAAAGGAGACTTTCTCTTCTACTTTCTTTCTCTCGTTTTTCTAACTTGTATTTCAATTTAAGAACCCTTCCTTCCCTCAACGACTATTTTTATATACTCTTAGAAATGGGAAATGTTATTTCTTTTTCTACTCGAATCAAAACCCAGAGGTACCAATTATACCAAGTGAGTCTGAATTTGAATCCAGAGTTCGAACATTATATAAAAAAAAAAGAAAAAGACCTATCACACTTAACATTGACAAGAGTAGTCTGTTAGATTTCGTTAAATTTTTCTATCAAGATACCCAAAAACATCCTCAACAATATTTAAATAGACCATCTTTCATTTTGACCTTTAGTTTGACCTCCAGAGTTGACTGAAGTTAACATTATGAATTCAAAAAAGTAATTTATTCTGATAATGTCCAGAATTTAGTAGACATGAAAGAGGTGAGCTTTAAAATGGAATGAGGTAGGGGGGTGGTTTCCAACCCCTAATTTGTATATTACTTATATTACATATTTTTTATAAAATGACTTTTACAGTTAATGCCCGGTTCAGCTATGGTCAGTTGGTCGTAACCGTCGGTTAGAAAAAATTTAATCAACGAATATATTTTAATTACAGAAAATCAAGGAATTGACTTTAATATATAAAGTAATCAAGTTTAAATTGTATTCAAGATAGTCTTGTTTACATCAATGCCAAGTTTGAAACAAATCTTACATTATATTTTTTCTAATAGTTACTCCTGCTTGCTGGGGTGTCTCGGTAAATTACCATTTTGTATTAGAAATGATACCTTTGACATTTGAATAAAATATAAATCAATCAATCAAAAACTTCCTTTGAGATCACGCATGTTGGATTCAATGATCTCTGGAGGCTAAACCTTAAATAAAGTAAAGTAAAATTTAAAAAATGTTACATTTAAACATTATTCCGGTTACTTTTGGGTATCTTGAGACAAAAATTTAGCTTAATCTCACAGACTCACTTTGTCAATGCTAACTCTGCAAAGTCCTTTACCTTTTTTTTTTTATTTATTTTTTTTTTTAGAAAAGGACGAAAAGTCATAGTAAAATGTAAATTTTTCATTGTATAGGAACTCGACTGGATTTGGAGGAATCTGGACTAAATTTTTTCAATTATTCTTTATTGAAAGTCTTTTGTACTAGTCCATTTGAAGTGGTTCTAATCAGATCCTAATGATTAGAAAGCAAGGATTTGGTATGATTCAAATGCTAATGTGACGCATGTAGTAAAAAAAAGTCTTCCTGTTCTGAGTTTAGCTCATGTGTGTGGAGAAAGGCCTTAAGCCGTTATGATCCGTGGACGAGATGTGGAGAAAAGTCGAGGATGGAAAATAATAATCTTTACTTTCACTTTCATTTGAGTCAACTCCAGGGCATACGGAAGAACCCCTATATCCCATCTCTCCTTAATTCCGAAATAATCTTTTTTTTTCTTTTTACATTTTATTTCTTCCGTATTCCTCCGACCAAATGAATCCCAACTCAAGGTTCTTAAAATATGAGACTTTTTTTTTTCTATTTCATACCTATTAGGTCCTTCGTTTAGGACGTGACTAAATTTTTTAAATAAAATGAAAAAAAGAAAGTGTATAAAGGTGAATGGGATCTCAGGGGTACAGTCAATATGGAATAGAAATAATTGTTCCCATAATGTACTTTCTCTCTTTTCTCTTATAGTAATGAGTGCCTAGAAGGACAGAAATTGACACTCACATTCATCTTTTCTAACTACTAGTTTGGGAATTATGAAATCTTGCTTTAGTTTTAAACATCTTTTTTTTTTAAATACTAAAGATTAAGCTAAAAGTTTGATATAAAGTTAGTAGTAATAAGAATTATTGGTTCAAGTCAATATTAAGTTCCACTTTGGGACCATCTGAGTCAACATTTATAGAAATTATTCAACTCAGCTTAATAATTTGTAGGATGATGATGCTTAAGTAGTTGGAAAGTTGTACATTACTACATTACTAGTATATAACTACATAATAATGCTTATAATCTTTGATGGATTTGAAAATGATTCCCTAATTAATATAAATACTAAATGGAGTCGTCTTACCTTGGCGTTTCGTGTGAGAACAACGTGACCTAGGTCATTTTGAACTCCAAATGGATATACAACTTCACTCCCACTTCGTACATTTGTATCTTTTGCATTCGGGGCTCGGGGAGCTCCTGGCTTCATTCTGCAAAAAAAGGAAAAAAAAAAAAAAAGTTATATTAAAAATAAAAAAGTTTTGCAAAAAAAAACAAAACTAAGTGATGAAAGTTTAAAGTCGAAAGGACTTGGAGGTAGAGTGATAAGGCTTAACTAATTGAAACTTGAGTGTCTGAGAGATTTGAATTAAATAACCCATCTTTTTCTTTCATTTATTATTAAAAAGTGGAAAATTTAGAACAAGTTTTTGCAAACTTTGCATTTTCTCCATTGATATCATCATATCTAAATCCCTTCTCATTTTAGAATATTATTGTCGGCATTTCTCAGACTTTTGAGACTCTAGGACCGTATGAGGATTTATATCTTCTCTAAAGTTGGCTAAAAGGCTAAAACTAATTATACCCCTTGTCTTAGATTCCGACAAAGAAAGCAAAAAAAAAAAATTTTTTTTTTTGTTTTCCACGCTCTCTGAACTTTTGGCCAAGGTTTTTTCTTTCTCTCTTTTAACTCCTATAATAAAAAAGATTAAATTAAGGAAGGATCCGTGAAAAATTTATTGAAAAGTAAAAGATAAAGTCTAAAAGTGTGATCTGCTGAGGATTTAGAAGAGAAAGAAAAAAAATTCATAATAATTACTCCAAAAAACCATCAATACTGATGATGGAGTAAGGGTAGAGAAAGTCCCCAAAAAATGTGCTCATTTCCTTAAAACAAGATAATTATGTTTTCTCTTTCAAAGGAAAAAAAAAAGTTTTGAAAAAAAAAAAAAAAAAATTTTTTCTAACTTCCTTCATCACACAACTGAGGAGAAAGTTTATAAAAGTGAAAAAGTAGTACAAGGGGAGATGCATATATACATTATAAATATATATATTTTTTATCTAGAAGTGAGAGTGAGGCAGTGGCAGAACTTTCATTCTCACATCAACTTTATAATCGACGAGTTTAATTTTCATCACATAAAAAGGCAGGAGAGTGAAGAAAGTAAACTACTCATCTCTCTAATTTTTTTTTTTTTTTTTTTTTTTGGATATGGAGAAAGTAGAGAAAGTTAGGGTTTAGCTCCTTTTCGTTTTTCGAGACACACGACAGTTAATCCATCCTTACACAAATATTATTAACAAGGACACAACTTTTTCTCTACATCAATCCCCCTTCCCTATACTCATGCTTTTCTTTACTTATTATTTTTTTTTTCTAAACTCCTCATGTCTCCTTTGAAAACGATGGGCCCTTCAATAGGATCCAAGGATGATAGCATGGTAGGAAAATGTGATGCTTTTATTTCAAAATTTTACAAACTCAATTATACGATCCATTGTTCCGTGCTAATCCATTGTTCCAACTTTTTTGTACTCTGACAACTTCCACTTTCAACTCTTTTACCATAACTCTTCTTCCAAGTTAACTTCCCTTGTCACTCCTCATTATTAAAAAAAAACTCCGCTTCTCATACAAAATATATATACAGTGTGTTCGAATAAGAAAGCGAACTTCCCGCGCAATGAAATCACAAAAAATTCAAAATTTATAGATAATTAGACAATTGCACAGCTGCTGGGCGGTTTATCATCCTGAAATTCTTTCCTTTGATAGTTTACTTATGTGAAAATGAGGGGGGGGGAATCATCGAAAACATATGTAGTCAGGTAAAATATCGTAACTCTAGTATTTCTAATTCAAATTTAAAATATTACATCGCATGATGGTTGACAATTTCATACTACTGATGAATTGTTCGTTCAAAGTAAAGCACCATCCGCTAATTGTATCAGCTCATTGCCTCTTAAAATCCTAACTTAACCTTAACACTAGTGCAATGGGCTGATACACAGCGCTGATACTCGTACCTACCAAAATTTACCGCTGACGATTACTTGCCTTGAAAGATGTTCCATTTTCCATTAAATAAATCTAGCAATTATTGAAACTAAACTTGATACAGGAGTTAGTCTGTTGAAACAAATAAAAACTATTTTGAAACAATTTCAAATGTTGAGGAAAAGAAACTAAGAATAAAAATGACACCTAAAGCGTAACGACTATTAGTATTGTCAGCAGGCGAAAACAAATCAGGACACATAATATTTAACTTGCTCTGCTCATAATCTCAATTTACATTGTTGGGCATTGTTACTAAAAATTGAATTGATTTGATTATCAAAAAAAATTATTTAGCAATTATGATATTGAGTTGAACCTAACTAACATGTTCCTTATTAAAATTTGATCGAAAGAGTTCAATGAATTGAAATTATAATTGTAATTTACTGAACTCTTTCGATCAAGATTGAGAATAGTTATTATACTAAATTCTGCATGTGGAAATATCTTAACCCTAAATGAAACTGAATTATAAAACAAAGTGTGGTCATTACGTTGGTAAGCATGTCAACACAAAACTTCAATGATCCATAATTAAACATTTGAAAAAATTAACAAAAGTAGTCTATTTTGTTAATTTTTTCAGGTTTGATTAGTCTTTTACTTCCTTTAGTAATTTTTGTATTTTTTTTAGCCAATTGAGGTGCACGAGTCTAAAATTTGTTAATTTCTAATATTTTTCTGAAATCATTTCGCGGGAAGTTCGCTTTCTTATTCGAACGCACTGTATATACTCAANTAATTTCTAATATTTTTCTGAAATCATTTCGCGGGAAGTTCGCTTTCTTATTCGAACGCACTGTATATACTCAAGTAATTTAAAAAAATCAGTCAATTTTAAAACTTTCAGACACTATAGAATATAAAATTCTGAAAATTTGTTTGTTTTTTTGTTTAATGTTTTAGTTTTAAGTTGTGCTATGAAAACAAGAGAGAGAGAGAAAGAAGAAAAAAAAAATTATTTTTTCTTTTTTTATAAATCTAATGCCTGAGGGGTCAATGACCTAATATGGAAATTTCAANTTATGTTTTAGTTTTAAGTTGTGCTATGAAAACAAGAGAGAGAGAGAGAAAGAAGAAAAAAAAAAATTATTTTTTCTTTTTTTATAAATCTAATGCCTGAGGGGTCAATGACCTAATATGGAAATTTCAAAATTTTAATTTTACTCTTACATAAAAGATATAGGATATGGAAATGGAGTGAGTTGTAACATGTTTATTTTAAAGAGTTTATTAAACTAATAATAAATAATAATTATAAAAGAGAAAATTTCTAAAATATATAATTTAAGTCCATATTAGAGAATGAAAAATAAGAGTATTGAGTAGATAAAAGATAAAATTATGAAATCTGTTGGTCAATGAGTAAAATATTTGAAAAAGAAAATTCAAAGAATAGAACCTTTAATATTGGGAATTAAAATTGGAGAGAATAAAAGAGAAATTGAATTGAGAGTGTCTGTAAAATTTTAATAGAAAATTTTCTATTTGATTTTAGTTTGATTTCTAAGTCGAGTTGTAACTCTCTTTTGTTTTGATGAATTGAGTTGGAAAGAAAAGAAAATTTTTGAAAACAAAAGACTAGGATTAAATGAATCCAAAGAACTTTGTAATTTTGAGTCTAAGAATGAGTGAAAGTCGTGTTCCTTTCCTTACTCATTACCAACACTCTTGTTCACTATGACTATGACCAACCAATTTCAGATCAAAATCTTTCAACTCAAAAACACTGGGCCTAATTAACAACTCAAATCTAATTTTGAGACACTTGAAACATTTCCTTTTGAAAAAAAAAAAAAAAAAATCTAATTTAATTCATTCGGATTCGATTAGGTGGTGCGGTTGAGTGAAGAGAACTTTTTGAACCTTTACTTATTTACCAAGTCAATTTGTAATCAAAGTTCTACTCATCTAAACAGATATTCTCTAGTGATTCCATGACATTTGACCCTTTCATCTTATAATTAGTTCATTTCAATAATAAGTAGAGGGAATTAAGTCTCTAGGTTTAATTTTTTAACCTTCCAAAATTTTATTCAATGGTCAAATTACTTATAAGTCGTTATTAGTCTTAAAGTTCTTAGTTTTCTCAAGTGATAAAATTCATAACTACTCAATAACTTTGGTTACAAGATTTGAGGAGAAAGTTTAGCTACTGATGAATTTCTCTGAATAATTTTCTGACTGACTACANATAAGTCGTTATTAGTCTTAAAGTTCTTAGTTTTCTCAAGTGATAAAATTCATAACTACTCAATTACTTTGGTTACAAGATTTGAGGAGAAAGTTTAGCTACTGATGAATTTCTCTGAATAATTTTCTGACTGACTACAGTGCAACTACTACAAATACCAAAAGCATTGAAAGAGACTTTTGGCCTATGTCCTTTACTGGGGAAAGCAGTGCCTTTTGTCAACAAGATTTTGACTGGATTTTTTTTTCGGGGAAAGTATTAACATTAGTTTCAAAAAGACCATCCAAAAGTAGTGGAAGACGGTAAAAAAAATCAAGACTCTACGATCACTAAAACAAAAGTTATGATTTTTTGAAAATTGAAATTATTGGATATGTTCTTTTGAGACAATAATGTACTAAGAGATGGGCGTTTCAAAAGAACATCCAAAAATTTATATTTTCAAAAAATCATAACTTTTGATACATTGATAGTAGTGAGTTGATTTTTTTAACTTTGTATCTTACTTTTTTCAATTGTCTTTCTGAAACTGTATAGTGTTTCTTCAGAAAAAAAATATTAACCTAACAACTTTCTCTACAAAAAAAAAACCTAATGTCTTTCTTCAGCAAAGAGCATGGGCCAAAAAATATCTTCCCGAAGCCTTTGCTATTTGTAGACACACTGTAAATTTTTAGACAGAAGAATAATAATAATTTGGAGTGAGAAGGAATTTTGAGTGAAAGTTTTGAAAAAAAAAAAAAATCTCCCTTGTGAGGAAGTTAGAGAGAAAGTTGTCCTGTTTATAAATTAGAGTCTACACCATGTCATATGGGATTGTTACCAACTTGAAAGATCTTGAGTTTATGGAGACTCTTCATTCAAGTACTTTCCATACTTTCCTGCAGTCTCTTTTGATTTTAACTTTCGACCAACGAAATTATATTTTTTTCTTGGTTCAAAGTATAGGAGTTCCTACAGTTTTGAGATAGACAACTTTTAACATATTTCCTCAACTCAACTCCATATGTGCACTCTATTTTATATTAGGCAAACTCCTGTTCCTCGTTGAACAAAATAAAGGTAGGACGAGAGAAAGGGGACATTTCTCACAACTACCTTACAACCTAAGCCCTCAAATTCTACTTACCTACTCTCTACTCTACTAATAACGGAGAAGAGAAACTTTTTCTGCCTACAGTATTTATGTGGAGATACATCTAAATCACAGATACTTGTTTCTATATTAGTAACTATGGTCTTTTAGTTAAGTGCTCCATCAACTAAAAACCTAGAGAGTTTTTACTACCTCTAGATTCATCCTTTGGTTACATTCAAAAGAGTAGGAGATTTTTCTATTTCGAACAAGTACGAGTAGAAGAATTTGAGTAGAGAAGTGTTTTAATTACAGATCCCTCTTTCTCTACCGAAAGATTCAATTTGAGTTACCAGAAAAATAAATAAGCTCTGCAATAATTTTTGTTAGAGTCTTGCACATTATGAAATGAACCTTGAAATACTATGTAAATAAATAAAAAATTGAAAAAAAAAAAAAATTTTTTTTTACCTTGCCAATACAGCAGTTCTTAGATTCTTAAAAACTTTAGAAGATACTTTTTACCCCATAAGATTTGTTGGGAAAAGCAGCGTTCCTAAAGCAGCGTTTAAAAAAAATTTTTTTTTTCCTGGGGAAAGTTTTTTTAGTTTTTAAGAAAGAGCTTTGGAAAGTAGTTTTTGAGCAGGAAAATAAAAATTCAAGTCTCTACGATCACTGGATGAGGAGAAGTTATGAGTTTTTGAAAAATTAAATTTTTGGATAATCTTTTGAAACGCCCATCTCTAATAAGAACATCGTCTCAAAAAAATATAATACAAAAATTTCAAATTTGGTTATGGTTATGTCCAGGGGTGGTTATATCGTTAGTGTTCATTTTAGTTTGAATGTTTTGTGGGTTTATTATACAAATATGTAATAGCTATGTTGTACTGATAAGAAAAATAAATACAATGTTATGTAAGTCAAGAGCTCGGTTCCTTATTGAAAATTATGAGAAACTACATTACAATCGTGAACAGTAGAGTTGAAAGAGTATATGTGATATATATATATATACAGTACGTTCAAATAAGAAAGTGAAATTAAAAAAAAAAAAACAATTTGCGGAATATAAAAAATTGACTATATGTCAAAATTTTATCCACATTATGAACTGCTGAAGTTCCTGAAAATCGTTTCCACAAAAGTTTTGATAACTTTTCTTAAGTTAAAAAGTGTGGCAAGACTCTAATTTGTGGGAGTTTTAAAAACGCTAGTGCCGGATTTTCGCCTTCTTATTTGAACACACTGTATATGTCCGTCTGTCCGTCTGATACTATCCTAGTTTGATGTATTCGATGGAAATCATTGAAATCAACGATACAATTGTTAGCTAAATTACCTATGAATAGAACTCATTAGTTGGTACTAACTACTGATACAGAATAATGGTATTAGTAAAATAAATGAATCTCTACCACAGACGGATATATTCGTAATCATATAAACCTCTCCAATTCTTCTGTTGGTGGTTAATAAAAAACAAAATTTTATAAAATACTTTTTCTTAGACTTGAGAAACTAAATTGTCTTGACATTCTACCTCTGCTTTTGACCTATTCTCAATGCCCCATGGAAAGCTTTCTATGAAAATTGTAATTTCAGATGAATCAAATACTGATACAATATAGATTTATTTATTTATTGAAAGATTTTACTTTGGGAAATTATATAATCCTCTAAGAATTTCAATTTCTTAATATAGTAGTGCGAGTTGGTTGTTTTTGTATTTTTCTCTTCACCAAAGTATTCCCTAGTATACCTATTAAATTAGACACGCACTGTATTCCCAATCCTATCAAATTCAAATTTTCCACGAAAGTAACGTATCCAAAACTGAACAAGAAGTTGTTCAAGATATTATTATTGACTTTGTAAATAACAAAACTAATTCAAAATGACAGAAGGATTATAAAAGTACAGGGTCCTTTATCACTTTTCCACTCTTTCCATCATACTTTCACTTGATATCATTTTTTCCATCTATAGTGGTCCACAGGTTTTTACGTTGGAACGCTGGAAGCTACTTTTGTCCCATGGTCTTTGTTGGGGAAAGGAGTGTTTTTAAAATTGTGTGCCGTTTATCTTCTAAAGAAATTTTTTCCTGGGGAAATACTTTTCAATTTCAGAAAGACCATTGAAAAGTAGCGTTTGACATCAAAAAAAATCAAGTCTCTACAATCGTTAGGAAAGAAGTTATGATTTTTTGAAAGTTGAAAATCTTATACATTTTTTTGAGACGATGTACTAAGAGATGAGCATGTTTCAAAAGATTATCAAAAAAATCCAGTATTTAAAACATTATAACTTCTCAAACATTGATGGTAGAGACTTAATTTTTTTGACGTTCCAGCGTTCTTATAAACCTGTGGACCACTGTATGTGATATAGTTTTACCGATATAGGTTCGATGAATTGTGCAGAAGAACTAATAAATTAAATATGATTACTCACCTTATGTCAGTGATATCATTCAATTCTTTTCACTTCTCTTATAAACTATCTCACTCTACTGCAAGCGTTAACATAAATTGGGAGGAGTTACAATAACAGTGGAGATAAAAAGGTATAAAAAATTGATCAAAGACCCTGTATAAAGCATGTCGATTTTTGATGATAATCTATGTAGTCAATATAAGAAGAAAAAAAATGATAAGACTGAATAAGTTCAATATTAAAATATTCAGTAGAAATTTATAAACTAACCATTTAGAAAATTTCCCTGAGGGGTTCTTATGTGGATTTCTCTTATTCAAAATTTTAGACTTGTAATTTTCGTCTAAGAGTCTCTCTAACTCTCTTTCTCTCTAAGTTTTTGAATGAATAAAAAATAAAAAAATTTAGAAAGGTTCTAAACTGTAGTGTAAAGTAAGGAGGTTGATTTGGTCCTTACATTAACCTAATGACAAGATGAGCATAAGTAAAATAATAATTTGTAAAAGAGAATTGAGCATATGGGTTGTCGTTCCCAGTCGTAACTCTTCTGACTCAAACTAACTAATTTGAGTTGAGAAATAGAGAAAGTGGGAAAGCAGAGAAGAGTAAGTTATTGAATGAAGTTTCTAGAAAACGGAGGATTCAATCTGGAAAGTTATGTCTTGACAGTGAGATGAGGAGAGTAGGGTAACTGTCAGGAGTGAAAAGTTTGGTAAACTATTATTAAAGAGAGAGAATGAATAAGTTATGAAATTGGTAGAGACGTCTTCCGTTCTTTGGAGTTGTGCGCATTTCCAATTCATCCAAAAACTCTTGAGCCTCGGAGGTGAACATTGGAGAGTAAAGGCCCTTTTGTCTCTCTTCCTCAATGACTGATCAACTTGTCAAAACCAGTTTGCCATTTTAGAAAAGTTTTAATATACAAGGGAGAGAGGATGGGTCTACCTTAGGTATGGAAAGTTAGGTTTTTACTAAAAACGGATTTATCTCTTCACACATTATAATAGAAAGAGAAAGTCCATTCTCATGCTAATTCTCTCTTTTGTAGAAAGAAGACTTTTCAAAAGCCCGCAAGAGATTCAAGACTCATGTTACGAAAAGTTCCTTGTCTTTAGTCAAAACTCAGGCAGGAGGTTTTGAGAATTATGAGGTTAGTCTCAACTTATTCAACTTATTCCCACGCCTCAACATCTCTCAACAATTCCTTACTTTAGCCGTATTGTTCTCTTTTAACAGAATAATATACTTTCTCTATAGGAATCTCAAACTTTATCTCATTCTTCTATCTACAAGACTCTAAGTCTTAAGGATTTTACCTACGGATCTTTATAAGCTCCACAAATAAAGTCAGCAAGTCTTAACAATTTAAATTTAAAAAGGAATATAACTACTTACCTATTTACTATTCAATAAAATTATTATTTTCAATACTAATTTTTTTTTTTTTTTTTTTTTTTTTACTACATCAAGAATTTTTAAAGTCTACAACTATCAAAAAGTTTATCTCATAAGTTTGAGTATGAAAATTCATGAAAAGTAAATAGAAATTAAGCAAGTCCTGCATTTTTTTTCTTCTTTGGTTAAAGTGCTGTGTACTAAAACTTTTGGTTAGAAGAAAGAGAAAAAAAAGTGGAAATTTTTTTTTCTTTCTTTTTTTTTTTTTTTTGCCGTTTGCAAATTCCCTTGCCAAAACTTTCCCATCGTAAAGTTTTGTAAATTCCTTATATGTATGTACTCTGCCGAGTTGAATGATTTGCAAATAAACCCCTTAGAGCATTTTTAGCGTTAACTTTAGGAAAGTCTGTCAAAGTATAAGGCAAGATCTATGGAATGGTGTCATTATTCATAACCCATAGACATAAAAAACCACCAAAACCCTAACATATCCTATGCTAATGCATATAAATTACATTTCAAATGTGAATTTTTTTTTTTTTTTGCAAATTGAATAAACTTCTTTCTCAATTCGGATATACCTGCAGACTGCATTTTTAAGAATTCAAATTCAATGTCTGAATTTTAAGTCAATGCAGTTGTGAATAATGTAGTCTTTACATTTTATCAATCTCAAGTTAAGAGTGTGTCTTAGCAGTTAGATCTTTTTTTTTTCTCCACTGGTACATTATAATGTATTTTTATTCTTTTAATATTTTAAAAAATTGAAATTTACACTATTATAATTATAATCCCTGTCTTTATTTTATAGTTACTAGTTTTTAAAACAAATTAATTCAAGAGATTTACTTAGGTTGTATTTTGTGGTAATTACTTTAAAATAAACTTCAGTAGAAACGACCACACTAAAATAAGACTCCGTCAGAAAATTCTAACCTAAAAATGGTGTACTCATTTCTATAAATCCAAATTCCATTCATTACAACAACAAGTAAATTTACAAAAAAAAAAAAAAAAAAAATTAAATCTCACTAATATTTTCTACACTTATTCGAGAAAGTGTGAGTGGACTTAGAATAGTTATATGTATTTGGGTTAAATTACTGAAAAAAAAAAATAAAAAATTACTTGAGATTATTAAAAAAAAAAGTGGATCGATCAAGAGTTAATATCATATCAAAATGTCATAAATTTAACGTTCAACAGGCAAATTGGATATGTAAGAAGGAGTATCCAGTAGGATTTTTATCTTTTTCATACTTTCTCCGACAGTTTGGTTTTGAAATGATGTTCCATTAGGAATGATCCTTCACTGTCGGAGAGAAAGTTTTGAAGGACATATTCATTGATGGATTCTGCCGTAAGGTCCTTCCACTAACATTTTCAGATAGATCTTTATGATAATAGAGAAAAAAGGAGGTAATGATAAAAATACTAAAATTTCAAATCTCCAAGGGGTGATTTGAACGAACCACTTATGTCGATGACTTTCTCTTACTTCATTTAATAATAATACTAAATAATATTTAACATCTCCATTTACTCAATTCTAAACAATGAAGCAATGGTTGAGAAAGTTGGACTGAAGCCTTTCAAATTTCTCATACAGGCTACAGGGTACAGGGTTAAAGGTTACGAAAAGTATATTAACTTTCTAAAATTACTATTCTCTCTACTCATCAATCTTACAACTACAGACCAAAAAAAAAAAAAAAAAAAAAAAAAAANATAAATTTTAATTTACTTTCTCCTTGTTCCTTTCTAAAAAAAAAAAGAAGTTTTTTATTTATTATTTTTTTTCCTGGCATTTATTATTTATTGTAGTGGGTTTAGTAAACTCCTTATGCTAAAATTTCTTAACTTTTACCACTCATATGACTTAAGTTATTGTAAAAAAAAAAAGACATGAGTGCAAGGAAAGAGCTAAGAGGCATGTTTTGTTACAGATGACAGAAAATTAGTTATCTAAAAAAAATGCACAATTTTCATTTCAAGCCCATCATACTCTACATAAGATGGCATAATATGTTTATTTGTATAAAAATTTTTTTGTGGATTGGTAAGTCCTATGGACTCTGGTTAGTAAGATTCCCTTGACTTAGATTAAGATGTGTAATAGAAAAGAGTCTTGAGTTTGTATTCTCTGAAATGTATTGTAATTAGTCATTTTGTAGAGAAGTGGGTTTGTCGTCTGTAATTTGACGGGGTAGAAGTAAGGACTGTGTGGTGATGAAAAGAAGGGTCTGAAGCGAGACTGAAAGGGAATATCCGGAGACCTTCCCACATCCGTCTTCCGTCACCAAGTCCTTATATTAAACCAAACCCCAAGTCTCCACGTCCTCATTACTCTCTCCTCTCGTCTACAGATGGTCGAGGGAAACTTTAAATTTATCTATCACATCCCCTTACACTCCCTCTCATTCCTACAGGCGTCCGCAGAAATAAGTACACATCTAAGAAGTGAGTTAGATCTGAGTTAGCATGGAGTGAGATCGGGGGTTGTTTCAACCCCCTAATTTTTTACAAATCCCTTTTGTAGTTAACACTTTCTCCATGTCTACTTATTTCTGCCGACACCTGTATATAAAATTAACTCACCCCTTCACTCATCTTCTCAAAAATTAACAAATCAAAATACAACAATCTTATTATAGAGTGCTTAGGTTTTACAAACTCTAATCCTAATCGGATTTATGTCCTATAATGGATAAACGGCCTCAAGTAATTTATACCCTGAAGTGTAAAAGTTTCTGTACATGAAGGAAATGAGTTGGATGTGAGTTGTAATGGAATATAAGATAGGGGATTTCTAACCCCCCTAATTTTTTCTACATATCTTTTTGAATTATAACTTTCTCCATGTATAGAGACTTTTGTGCCCTACTGTATAATTTATAATTTTAAATTCAAATAATACTATTGAAAAGGTTGAAAAAACTTACGCTAAAAATCACACTCTATACCCCAATAAAATTCAACGTCCACAATCCCTTTAGGATTAGATAATTACTTAATTAGTATAAGTTTAATTATNCCCCCCCCCCCCCCCCCTCCAAAAAAAAAATGAAATGAAATAGTGTTAACTTAATTCTTTTTGATTGAATAACCAAATTGGTACTAAAAGTTTTAGTAATGAACCAAGTATGTATGTGGTAGTTACTTTATAAAGTTGTCTGAAGTATGGACGTGGAATGTGTAATTTGTAAGAGGAAGGATTTAACTAGTAATTTATATATATAATTTTATTTAAAAATTAGAAATCATAAATCATAAAGTTTATCAACAAATCATTTCCTACATTCTACCCTCATAAAACATAATAACTTCCATCATGTGTCAAGATTTGAAAAAACAAATTGTAGTGAAAGAAAGAATGTAATAAAAAATTTTAACATTGTGTACAAAACTACCCTCAAGTCTTTTATAATTTAGTAATTAATTAAGTTGTAAAGTGAAAGTATGAGATTCAAAGAGAATTAATAGTTAGTTTTCTCTTCAGAAATTAAGCATTCGGCTTATAGTAGTTTGTATGTCCGACTAAAGAAGAAGTTTAGCCTCAACATTTGAGCTTGTAGATAAAAAAGAAAAAGTCTTGTAGATAGTTTTAATTTAATCTCACCTAGAAAGGTTTATGTGTAAAGTTGTCAAGACGAATTAAGTAGAGACATGAAGCGAGACCTGGAGGAAAGAACCACGCCCTTTTCTCTTTCACAAGTACTTTTGTCTGCTAATGACAAAGGTTGAAAGTCCGAAGAGAGAAAGTCAGGTATATAAAGTAATCCTATTCTATTGACGATCATCTCAGACAATGGACATTGCATGTACAGAAAACGTTACATTATCACAAGAGAAATGGATCCTTTCCATTTTTTTTTCCGCCATTTTTTTTTTACTAAACACCCATTATCTTTACGCATTAAGGCTACGAACTTACTTTATTTCCTGCTACCTTCCTTATGGACCACTTTCCACTACGCTACATTCATCAGCTCTTCAAATGGCTACCCAGCATGAAATTATTTTTTTTTTTTTCCTTAGAAATTACGCCCTCAACAAACACTTATTATTACACAACGACAAATTTATTTTACACAATTTATACAGATTCAAAAAAAAAAAAAAAAAAAAAACTATGTATAATACATTTGAAACCTATAAAGAAAAATAAAAAAGATGAAAGAGAAGGTTTTTGACAGATTTGAAGTAAAATCCATAGAATTTCTTTACTCTACTCTCCTAATGCAATTTTTCCCAATAAAGTGATAAATGTATTGATTTTGTGTTCCGAATGTATAATAAAATGGTATCAACTATACTTATAAGCATTGATAGTTATACAAAAATCTCATTTTTTTACATTATAGCCTTTGATTTTTTTTTTTTTTTTTTTTTTTTTTTCTCAGGCACTCTCTGTGGAGTTAGTGGAGGGGTATGGGTATAAAAAAAATTGGGATTTGAACTTTTCTACCATCTTGATGTCTGAGGATGAAAGATGAATCTGAACCGTTGAGTCCGTGACAAGAACATAAGTTTGAAATTCAAGTCATGAGGCGGTAAAGGATAATTCGTTTAAACAAAAAGTCGTCTATCATTGTAAGACGAGCGGTTCCAATTTATATATATAACTTTTTTTTTTTACTATATATAAGTTATTATATATAATAGTATATATATAATGTGTTATATAAAAACTAAAGATCATAATTCTCAATTGACTAGAGTCAATGGACCAATATTTGTTCAAGTCTTTATAAGGAGTATGACTGATCTGTTCTGTGGAGGTAAGTCAAGACGGCAGTCAAAGTTCATTATAACATTACCCATTCTAAAGTCACGCCTCTCAATATATATATATATATATATATTTTTTTTTTTACTATCCCACCTGCTCTACTTTCCACTTATTTTTTTTTTAATAAAAAAGCTAAGGAAATTATTAAAGAGACGTTGTAAACTGAAGAGCTTTGTACTTACTTTCTCTTTGTAGTGAAAAGAAAATATATGATGAAATAGAAGCCTTGGATTGGACAAAACTTTTTATACTTTCTCTACCGACCATGTATTAATTTTGGACACAGATGGTCCTTTCAAACAACCTCACACTTCAGATCCCATTGTCTNTTTTTTTTTACAAAAAAAAAAAAAAAAAAAAAAAAGACAGAGAATAGAGTTTGTTGAGATAGAATTTTTTTTTGTTTGTTATACAACAAAAATATCATACTTTTCTTCTCAGAATGAGAAAGTTTGTAAAGGTTTGGTTTGTAATTTGGAGACATTGTTTGGATCAACTAACTACGGAAGAGATGAGATGGATCAGACTAAAACCAACTGTCTTATCTGTCTCAAAGCTCAATTGATAAGAATTGTCACTTTCCATTTCTCATTCTATCCAATTTTTTATACCACTTTCTTCCTTTCACTGAACACTTTCACTCAACAGACTGAAAGGAAAAGGTCAGAAACTCTCTCAAGAGTCACTTACTCAAAAAAAAAATAAAAAAAATTTAGTAAATTTGAGTTATACGCTTAATACGAGTAAACTTCAATCTATTTACTACCAAACTAATACAAGATAGGAACATTCAATTGATTGAAGTTCAATTGAAAGTAAATAAGTTAGAAAAAAAAAGTGAGGAGACAGTCTGGGAGGAGTGGATAAAAGAAAAGGAATTGACCTAAAGTACTGGTAATTTTTTTCACTTCTTTCAGATGAATTTAATTTTATGTAAAGAAACACCTACTCTTGTCTACTCTCTCTGTACTAGAGTTTCTATTAACTATGTAAGGTTTGATTGGGTAGTTAGAAGACGTAGAGAAAGTAGAGGAGATTTTAATGAAACGTGAATAAATTGAAGAGAAAGTAAGAGTTTGGTAATGGATGTTATTTTTCAGGCTTTTTTTTTTTTGTATTTTTTTTTTCATTTCTGTCTCCTTCTTTGGTTAATAAGGGAGGAGTGGTAAGTGAATGGATGTAAGGGCAACATTTCCTAATTTACCACAATGGGAGTCATTGAAGTGGGTTTAGTCCAAACCTGCTTTCTCCATTTCTTTTCTAACAAACAACCTCAATTTTGAAACTGGGAGTGTAAGGACTAAGACTTCTTAAGCCTCTGTGATGCATGATTATTTCCTAGAAAAAAAATACTATTGAAAAAAAAAAATTCAACATTATGTTATTAGGTAGTGGTCTACGGTAGTGGTAGAAAAAAGAGACAGGAGGGTTGCTGGATTTCATCCAAAAGAGTAAAAAAAAAAATTTTTTTTTAGACAAAGGATGGTATGCAGAAAAGCATACCTCATTTTTTTCGCTCGGATATTCGGGTTCAATTGTTTCAAACAGTGCATCTCCTTATGCTACACTACCCCGTAAAAGGAATTTTCGAAAAAAAATTTTTCGTTGAGTTAGGTCATTTTTCTTAAACAACTCTAACACAGGGGGCATGGGGCGACTATGTGTAAATAATTTTAATTTTGGGCATGTTCCCATCTAGCTATTTTTTTCAGATTTTGCACATGACAAGTCTACTAACAGGGCATGTTTTTCCAATAAAGAAATTTAGCGGGGCTCATTCTACATTCCAAGCGCACATGCGCAGAACCTACAGTATGAAATTCCCCATATGCAAGGTTAAGGGGTTGACTATGGTTAGGCTTGTGTATTTGAACACAAGTGTTCAGGAGTTTCCGAACTTGATAAATGAGTAATAGATCACTATTAAGATGATTCAATGCGACTCTGAGGGCAAATTCCCCATTGCACCTGCAAAGTGGCTGAGAGTTACACTAAAATACTCCAATATACTACTTTAAATGAAATTTTTTTATAACAACTTCTTCTCAACAGTAAACTTACTTTAAGGTTGGTGAAACATAAGGCCAATGTATAGAAATCTGTTTATAACGGTGAGATTTTGAAAGATGGCATTTCGCTATAAATTTCTCAGTCGTAGAAAATTATTTCGGATATAATTATTAAAAATTATATAATGGAACCAAGTAAGCTTGTTGAATAACTAGGTTATTAACTTGGTAAGTTTTTATAAAAAAAAGTGATTCAATAAAACCCAGCCATTTATGGAGTGCCATTATTGAATACAAATTGGGACTTGAAGTATGAAGGAAGGGACGTAACTTGTGAGAGGAATGTCAGATGGGATGCGGATTAGAATTAATTCCAGAATGCAAAAAGCACACTTTTTGTAATACTACTCAGCTTGGATGTTGCTAATTGCCCAAAATCCGAACCGGGAAACTGATGACGTTGCCAAAAATACTTAAGTTATCAAACCAAGATTTTGTAAACCTACAGAATGTAACAGAATTATGACCTACTTGAGTTGCATGTGTCAATTAACCAAAATTAGAATCGGATAACTTGTGCTCTTGTGAGAAATTAACGAATCAAACCAAAATTCAATTTCAGAATGTAACCAACTATGTCTGCATCTTTCTTGTCAATCCCCATATGGTTTTCGACTAACCGCATTCCTCCTCTCCATACCACCCCTCCCAACATCTCTGCCGTCCAACTCCGCAGTACCTTGTATCCTTTCCACTCGTGCCCGCATTCCCACATCCATCCGCCCATTCCTTCTATCGTTTTCCATATCCCTAATAACCTCTCGCAAGCGTTCTGACATTCTCCTCATCCTTCCCGTCCCTACTCACATTTCTGCCTTTTTTCCCTACATCATTCCCGTTACCCTCACATCATTTCTGTCTCCCCCCGCATCTATCGCGTCGCTCCCGTTCTAGCCCGCATTAGTTTATCCCTCCCATACTTTTCCACCTGCCTTATGTCGCTCCCCAGACTCTTCCATCTCTCCCCATATTTCTCCTGCATATCTTCCATCACCTCCGTATCCATTCCGTCTCCTCCCGTTTATCTACCGTGCATCCCTACATCGATCACGTTCCAGCCCGCATCCCTTTATCTCTCCCGTCTTCCCCCACATCCCTTCCGCCGCTTTCCTTATGCTTTCGTTTCTCCCTATATCCTTCCCCGTATTTCTTCCATCTTGTCCGTCCCCCTCATCCTTTCCATCTCTTCCCGCATTCCTCCTAACCCTTCCCGAACCAATTCCATGCTGTTCGCCCTATCCGGCATCCATTGCATTATCCTATACATCATTTCAGTTTCTGCCACACATCCCTTCCGTCTATCAACGCATTCATCCCGTCCCACTCTGGATTCCGTTTCTCCCCGCATCACGTCAATCCCTCTATGCATCTCTTCTGTACTTCTTGGATCCCTTCCATTTTTCCTCGCATCCCTACCGTCCTTCCTTTTATTCTTCCCTGTATGATTCCCGTCCCGCAGCAACATTTTCTTCTATCTTGTACCTCCCTGCATCCCATCCGACCCTCCCCGTGTGAGTTCCGCCTCACTCAGCATCTCCCGTTATCCTTCAACGATTTGCATTCCTGCCATCCCTCCCCGCATTGTTCTCATTATCCCTGCATTCATTCCGTCCTTGTTCGCATGTGTTCCATCCTTCCTTCATCCTTGCAGACTAGTTTCATTCCCACCATCCCTCCCCGCATCATTTTTGATACTANGTGTTCCATCCTTCCTTCATCCTTGCAGACTAGTTTCATTCCCACCATCCCTCCCCGCATCATTTTTGATACTATATGCATCTCTTACCGCATTCCTGCCGTCCCTGTTGGACCCTACCCGAAAGGTCAAAATTGACCCGGTTGTGAGTTAGGTCACAAAACACTTTACTAATAACATTTCGAGATCAAGACGTGCTCACATTACTTATTACATGCTAGCTGTATGGAGGATAAACTCCAAAGCAATTAAAACTAGACTGGCATCTCGTTGTCACATATTTAGACGAGCGATATTATAAAGTTGGCATCACATATGCGCCCGACCGTATGTAATCCATTTTTCTACGTTTTCAAATTTTTAGCATTTATGAATTCGTTAATTAGATATGAGTCACCCTTTAATTTTTACCATATACTCAGAATCGCTTGATTAATGAACAAAAAATTTGCGAAGTCAACCGTTGCCCAAATTTCCGTTTTAAGATTTTTTTTAAATTATTCGGGCCCAGATGTGCACGAGAGGCTGGAGACGGGTTTCAAGTAAGTTTACTATTGAGAANTTTTTTTAAATTATTCGGGCCCAGATGTGCACGAGAGGCTGGAGACGGGTTTCAAGTAAGTTTACTATTGAGAAGAAGTTGTTATAAAAATTTTCATTAAAAGTAGTGAAAAAGCCTATTGAAGTATTTATTTTAGTGTAACTCTCAGCGACGGTGCAATACGGAATTTGCCTTCAGAGTAGCATTCAATTACCTTAATATTGATCTAAATGAGTAAATAGTTCAAGCCTTTGGGGACTTGTGAACACAAATTTAACACAAGCCTAACCATAGTCAACCCCTTAACCTTGCATATGGGGAATTTCATACTCTAGGTTCTGCGCATGCGCGCTTGGAATGTAGAAGAGCCCCGCTAAATTTCTTTATTGGAAAAACATGCCCTGTTAGTAGACTTGTCATGTGCAAAATCTGAAAAAATTAGCTAGATGGAAACATGCCCAAAATTAAAATTATTTACACATAGTCGCCCCATGCCCCCTGTGTTATTGTTGTTTAAGAAAAATGACCTAACTCAGCGAAAAATTTTTTTTCGAAAATTCCTTTTACGGGGTAGTGTAGCATAAGGAGTTGCACTGTTTGAAACAATTGAACCAAATATCCGAGCGAAAAAAATGAGGTATGGTTTTCTGCATACCATCCTTTGAACAAATTTTTTTGTTTATAAGGTATGTTGAAACTAGATATATGTATAAGTTGAGTCGATGGTACTAATATGTACAGGTNGGGTAGTGTAGCATAAGGAGTTGCACTGTTTGAAACAATTGAACCAAATATCCGAGCGAAAAAAATGAGGTATGCTTTTCTGCATACCATCCTTTGAACAAATTTTTTTTGTTTATAAGGTATGTTGAAACTAGATATATGTATAAGTTGAGTCGATGGTACTAATATGTACAGGTNATTTTTTTGTTTATAAGGTATGTTGAAACTAGATATATGTATAAGTTGAGTCGATGGTACTAATATGTACAGGTTTGTAAATTTTTTTGATATGTCTTCAGATTATTGGTTGTAAGTTAATTAAAGTTATAAAATACTATTCATTCATTTTCTATTCATTTACAACAAGGGTTAAATAAGTGATGTACAGCTATAAAAGTAGTTGTATTGTACATGTAATAGCTTCTATCTTGAATTCAATACCTTAAGTCAAATTCCAATAATGTAACCATGACGGATTGGAGCAAAAAAAGAAAGTCAGTTCTCTAAAGCTAAAGCTAAAGTTAAAGCTCGTATTATACTCCACTCAATAAAAGGAACAAAAATTAGAAGAAAAAAATTCATTAATTTCTACTACTAATTTCCTCTTACTTATGTCTATGTCATACTACTTACTACTAAAAACAATAGTAGTTAAAAAAAAATTGAAAAATGAACACAAAAAAAAAATTTTTCTTTTTTTTTCATCAGAAATCTTTATAACCAGTTATATGATAAACATTATCTTGAAAAGTCTCTAAATTCTCATTCCGTTGACTTTTGAATCCTCTTATCCTTGACGGATATGTGTGACTTAAGCTCAAGCTAGAGTCATATAGAGTCAAAAATCCTCACTGCCGTTCTTCCTGTCACTTTATAAGTTTTTTTTTCTGTGTGAATTTCTACTAGTAAGTTCTAACGACGAATACAATATGAATATATATAAAAAAAAAAGAAGAAGATTTATTATCTACATTTGGTTACATCACATGTACAAGATGTACACATAGTACATATGTTACGTCTTTCTATTGAATGAAAAGAAAGCAGTGAAGTTTAGAACATTTGGCAGTTGTTGCCTTATTTTGAATTTCCTCATGCTTTCTTTCAAAAGTTTTTTTTTTTTTTTGTGTATGTGTGTGTGTTTGTGTCTCTATAACGGACGTCGTCGTTGTTGGTAGATATTTCCATTCTAATTCTATTCTATTGAATTGTATCCTTCTGTTATCTCCAACTCAATGGAATTAACAAGTCCTACTCTTGAAGAATGAAAGTTTGAGAGTCTAAACAAGGTCTAATGGTAAATATAAAAAAAAAATAGGGAGAGAAAGGGGAATGAAAGTGAAAGCAGGAAACATCCATCCTCTTCACTTCAAATTCTCCCTCTCTCCAGAGGGAGAGAAATAATGCATCATTTCTAACCATACTTATATCTTACAACTTTCTCTTCTACTTTCTCTTACTAAACGAACAACTACTTCTTCTCTCCAGTTATTAATATTTAATATCTACTTTACGTGGACTTACACTCCCAATCACCCACTACATACTAAATTCTCAACCTCCAAATATATAATTTCAACAAAAAAAAATCCAAAATCCTAAACTACCAATTCCTAGTTTAAGCACGTTCGAATTGAAAAAAAAATATGTCCAAAGGGAACACCGTTGAGTTGATTTNTAAACTACCAATTCCTAGTTTAAGCACGTTCGAATTGAAAAAAAAATATGTCCAAAGGGAACACCGTTGAGTTGATTTTGAAAAGGACTGACGGCGACACAAATATTTTATGACATTTTCTATAAAAATTGTTGATAGGGGGTAAAAAAAATATTTTTTTTTTTTTCTTTTTTCGATGTAAATCATTTTCTGTGTAATATATTGTTTGAGATAGTGAAAGTGATGGGAAGAAGATGGAGTGAGGTGATAGCGGTTTTTCTGAGTCCACAGAGACAAGCGTGAAGAGAAGTCCTTATGAAGGGAACGTGTTCGATTATACAGATGATCCTTCTAATCCCTGTCCCTTGTCACACGTTACTCTCTCTTCTATAATGTTTTTCGATGACTACCAAATCAACAAACCTGTCCTGAAGTTTGTTGTTCCGGTTCAGACTCATCCTATCTCCACTCCACAATACCCCCTCATGATCTAACCATCCCTTTTTGTTTTAATTCCTCTAACCAACTCACAAGACATGTTCCATGGATAATAACAAAAGACCTTCAATGGATTACTTTCTTCTGGGAAACCAAAATGAGCTCAGTTGGATATTAGAAAAGGATCCCCTTCCATATATCTACTATAATCCTTCTACTTTCCATTACTCTGCTTAACCTTTCGTGTCAAAAATAGAAAATCAGGTAGGCGTAAAGTAATATGACAGGTGACAGAGGAATCACATCCAAACATCTATCACAAAATGAACTCACTTATTTTTAGACCCATTGTTAAAAAAAAAAAAAAAAAAAAAAAAAAAAAAAAAAAATTTTTTAATTAAATCCTGAGCTTACACATTTTTTATATTTATGAGATTACGCGGTTTTAATAAAGTTGAAGATAATATCAAATGAATGGTATAAAATGGGAAGTTACTGACTCAATACCGCGGATTTCCAACAAAATTTAAGGTAAATTACATAAAGTATTTATTTATTATTATTATTATTTTTTTTTTGGAGAAACAACTAGTTGAAAATTTATGAAACAAGGTAAGTAATAATAGATTGATGTTTGATTAAATTAAAAAAAAAAAAAAAAAAAAATTTTTTTTATTTTTTTTTTATTTTAGTATTAATTTTTAATTTGAGTTGAAACTTTTGTGAATTCATATGTTCTTTTTTACTTTCTTTTTCGAGAGAAAGATGAATGTTGAGTAAAAATATGGTATGAAGAGTGGTATTTGGTATATGAGAGATTGAGTCGGATTTGATGGGTATATTTGATAGGGACTAATGTATTTGGATGGTAGTAGAAGTGTTGATAGGATGAGCTGGAATTGATGAAAATAAGAAATTGAGTTGAGTGGAACTATTATTTGAACTAGTAAAATACTTTATTTGTTCAAAAAAAAAAAAAAAAAAAAAAAAAAAAAAAAAAAAAAAAGAAAAAAAAAGGAAAAAAAGAGGAATAAAGAGGAAAAGTTTTTCTCTTTCTCTGTCATCCGCCTTCACATTTATATTGGAAGGAGGTTCCCATTAATTCCCAAGGTCTCAGGTCACCCTTACATAGAATTAATTTACAAACTCAATAGAGATGAAACTCTGGAGTTTAATCCAAGTCAGAGTTTACTTTGAGTTTATTGGCCCTTAATACACGTCCATCCGTTCCTGTCAAATACATTCAAGAAATACTCCATAGTCTATAGACAAACAGGAAATCAGAACTTTACTACATTCCCAAACAGCCCAGGAGCCTAAAAACTCTTCAACACAAAACTATTAAAATTGAAAATTGACAAAACCCTTCAACTAACTACTTACTCAGGATCAAAACTTAATTAAATTTTAAAATTTTAAAATTAAAAAAATAAAATAATAATAAAAGTAAATTTTTTTGTTTTCAATTTAAAAAATTCACCAGAGACAGATATAAAAATTTGTATAACCCTGATAAGAATTGGTTCAAACTAAAGGAATGAGTAAGAATAATGTAATAGTTGTAAATGACAAAAAGGGAGGAGATTTATACGAATCCTACTCTACTGTCCCATCCAATTCAAGTAGTTCATGGAGTATAAATCAATTAGGCCTAATTTAATAAAAACTAAGTCCTGTCACTTTGACAGTCCATGCATGAAGTTTAATGAGATGAGTATTAACTGGTCAAATAAATCCATTAGGTTTCTGTCTCTAGACTATAAAGTATATTTTGAGAGACAAGAGAGTCTTGGAAGGGAGTTCCGGTAAACACTTTTAGTCATAAAGTGAATTAATAAAGTAGGGTCTGATGCCTTGGAAAAGTCAAGGCAATCCTTCAGATACAATCCAATTACGTCCAAACACTTACAATTACTACATCAAGTCTTCAGTCTTTTATATTCATTTCACTCTTTTCCTTCTCTCTACCTAAATAAGATTTTCATCATTCTGTCAGGTGTATCTAATTGGAGAGGACAAGTTGAGACGGAGGAGTTTGAAGACTTTCTCATACTTTATCCATTAATTCAATTCCTAATTCCTAAAAATTCATACTAAATAAGATTCGAACCATTAGGTTTTCAAAAAACTAAATTTGAAAAAAGAGGTGATGAGTAGTGGAAGAGAAGATTTTTACTACTACTATTAGTGGGATGATCGGGCCTTGTTGGATGTGAGCAGACTTGAGTAACCTCTCTCTACATAGAAAACAAACCATCTTCCTCCATGGCTCAAACACAATTCCGTACACTTACTCAAATCTACAAAAAAAGGCTTTCTCTTCGACTCTCTTTTTCCATGTCCTGTCAACTTTCTCTGTAGAATAAAATAACCACAAAAAAAAAAAAAAACTTTTCTCTTTTCTCTTTGAAACAAAATGGTTCATCAATCATGCAGGGAGATGAAACGTGTCCTTATTGGTTCTATTTGAAAGGAGAAAAGAAGAAGAAGAAAAAAAAAATACGAAGGTCTATCTCTATGTTTAGTTTTCAATGTCCGCTCAGCTATTAAACTCAGATGGATCTCACCAAACTTTCACTTTCTTTTCCAACACTGTATGGAATTATTTAGAGAAAAAAAAATCAATACGTCAACTTTTCTTGACTTTGAGGAGTCTTGAGTTAGTAAGTTTCTGAACAAAAAAAAAAAAAAAAAACAGAGTGGACTTGGAGAAAGTATATAACTTTTAGAGAAAGTGGATAGGTCGGGTTCGTTATGAGTTTATAGTTGTTAGTAAGTAGTCTAACTCAGGTGACCTATTGTAAAAGATGAAATTTTACAAGTGATCCATTAGGATCTATGGGATGTAAGAAAAAAAAAGGCAATGAAACGAGGTCTCTGTGGTGATGGTGGGGGGGGGGTTTTTTTTTTTTTTTTTTTTTTCTTTTTTCGTTTTGGTGTCTGATCATTTTATAAAATGACTCTTGTCTCAAGGTCCATTTCCGGAATGAGGCTCTGAAGGGAAAATGGACTCAAAGTGTAGTAAAGTTTTACTGATCAAATACAGTAAGTTTCATTTATTCGACAAGGACGAGATGGAGAGAGAAAGCAATTCACTATTTACGTTTACACGTTCCGAAAATTTCTTTTAACATGGACTCAAAATTGTTTCCATCCATTTGAGACTATAAATAAATAAGAGGATAGGAATTGAAGGATATAACATTTCACTGACTTTCACTCCTATTGTTTCCACTCTATATAGAGAAACTAAAGGAATCCAAGAACATAAGACTCATTCGTTGTTCGGAAATAATTACAGGATTGGAAACAAAAAAAAAATTTTTTTTTTGTTTCATTTTCACTACTATAACCTCTTTCTCTTGAGTCAATGTAATCAATCCTTTAATAAATCACTCGGAGGGGGATGAAAGGGGTGAGAGAGGAAAGAATAGATGTAATTTTCTAAAAATTAAATTTATTTTTTTTTTTTTACTTTTTATAGTAACTTATGTTCCAAAATGAGTCAATTTTTTTGATTCTTTAGTAGGAAACTTTAACTTAGAGTCACTTGGGTATTTTCTCTAAGGCGGAAATGGAACCTTTCTTCCTTTCACATAATAATACAACTTACTACTAGTAAAGTACAAGACAAAATTGATAAAATTTTTTTTTTTTTTTTTAGTAAGGAACTCTAAGGAGCCTAATTTCATCTTAGGTCCAACCTGAAGAGTTTAGATGGGCCAATATCTGATTCCTTTCACTGGAAATTGGTCTAGAAAAAAAAAAGAGGAAATCTTTTCTCTTTGTTGGGCAAAAGGAAGGGATGATAGTCTTTAGGGATTTTTCATCAAGAGGTCAGAGTCTCTCTCTCATGACCTTTTCCTCTGTCTTGACTACGGATGGACAGCGGAAATATCCTTTTGTCCAACTTCCTTATTAGTACGGATCCTTTCTCCATTCCTCTAAGTCTCTGTGGAGTGAAAGTAGTGACGTGAGTGGTTTCATTTGATAGGATTTTGTCAAGACTTTAGGTAGGAAATGTGTTTCATGGATTGAGTTCTCCTCTTTGATACTGATAACCAAAAGGATCCTTCCTTCCACTTCTTCAGACCCTTCAAAGAGCCTTTTTTTTTTTTTTTTGGAATGAATCTTATTTTTCTAACCTGTCTTTTGGTTTCACCTAGATGAGTCATACATATAAGGTAGAGAAAATCCCAAGAGAGTCTGGAGTCTCTTCGATTACTATGGTTTCTATTTCTTTCTTCAAAGGGAGATTCATCCAATCCCTCAGAAAGTAGTGAATTTTTTTGTGAAAGATTTACTTTCACACGTTTTTTTTTTTTTTTGTCTTCTTATATCTTTTCATTCTTCATAACCTAATTGACTCCTCAAAGTTGGGGTGAAGGGGGGTTGGAGAAAGTTATAGAAAGGATTCCCATATCAATTTCTTTTATGTGAAATCTCCAGTTGAGAATCTAGTCGACAGTCATCAAAGGAACAATCTGAGCGGAATAAACTAAATCATAGCGCCCCTTCTCTCATCCCTCCATTACATCATACAGCCAATGAGAACATAGCTCTCAGTCTCTACAAACCCTTAACATCAATTCTTTTTTTTTTTTTTTTTTTTNTTTTTTTTTTTTTTTTTTTTTTTTTTTTTTTAGCTTTCTCCAATACTTAAATTTTCACTTGAACCCTTCAAATTCCTTCCTTATGTAAAATATTTTTACATCATAACATCTAACCTCGTCTTTCTCCAAAATAACTCTCGTCGTATGGAAAAATTGTCAATTTCTATATATATTTATTTTTTAACGAAACTCAGAAAGGGGAAGTCATATTTCAATCTCTTTTGAAAAAAGCCAGAAATCTCCTAGGCATTTCTTTTTTTTTCCTATTTTTTCTATTTTTTTTTAGGAGGGGGGAGGGGGGTTGGATTTTGTTGTGATAGGAAGTGAAAGTTGTGAAGACTTATTATTATAGACTCAGGGCATGTTTTATGCTCAGTTGAATCCAATGAAAAACCACCACCCAGTGATCGACTCAAATTAATACACATTCTGTATACAACACCAGGCACTTTCTCTACTACTTATTTTAAACTTTCAAAGAAACTTTTTTTTTTTTTTAGATATACAAAACCTGTGTATGTATTTATATATATATATTTTATTTCCTTTCCAAATGACCAAAGAATTGGTTACCAAATCGATTCAATTTCTTTACCATTTTTCTTTAGTTGCTTAGGGAAAGAAGCGGAACCTTGAAGGTTGCCTAACATTCTGTAACAAAAATCCTTTCCAAAAAAAAAAAAAAAAAAAATGTATTTTTTTTTATATTCCTTACGTTATTGCGAAATTCGAAATCGTTAGAGGTCTGTTCGATGGCCGAACATAATTGAAATTATGTAGAAACCGAAGAAACTGAGAACGTGGCGAAGTAGTGGACGAGACGTCTCATTATAATGTCTAATGGGCATAGGGCCAGGTAAACAACAGAGAAAATTTTGTCTTCATATAATTAAGTATAGCCAACTTTTCTTTTTTTTTTTTTTTTTTTTTTTTTTTTTTTTTTCTTTTTTGGCTTGGCTTGTTTGTTTCTGGAACACGGAATAGAAGTAAGTCGTTTTGAGTCAACAGGGAACATTTTAGGGAAACTACGCCCATGATGAAAGGAAACTCAATTTTGTGTGTTTTTTTTTTCTCTATTCTAACAACCTTCCGGTTCCTTTTTTATATTAACTTTCTCCTTATGGATGAATCAATGGTATTCTTATCCCTAGTCAATAATTTTATATCATCTTACCTTAGTACTAAACTTGGCTTATTTGAATACCTTACATTCCTTCAGAGTATGAAAGACTCAAATTTTTTTTACCTTAACGAAACTCGTTTCCACTTTCAAATTCTTTTGATCAAAGGTTTTTTGGATTACCTCTCAACTTTCTTGAGTAATATTATTCAATTCTTTAGTTTGATTTTAGAAGAAATGTCAAAGGGAGAAGGGAGGGACAAAGGGACTTTGAGCAAGTCAGGGTGTTAGATGACTCAGACACATGATAGGAAGTAGAAACTTAAGTTACATAATACATAGGTTATTATAATTTATCAATAGAACAAGAGTGTTGAAATAAAAATATTATACAAATCATTTTACCTCACTTTTTCTTATTTTTTTTATAAAAATAATGAGCTAGAAAATAAATAGGATTTACGAAATCCGGTACATTAAAAAAAAATAGGATTTATTTGAATTTCAGTTCTTTCAAAATTAGGTCTGAATAAATTCTTCATAGTGAAGAATCAATTTCCTTATCTTCCTCATTTATTTTCATATATTTTATTTTATATTATCAAAAAATATTACAGGGAATCAAAATTTTGAATTTCAGTGAAAATTACTTTCATGGAAACTCTAAACTACTAAGGTATTGCTAATTGAATATGGCAACATGGATCATTTTTGTATTATATAATGTAAAACTTATGAAATTCAGTCTCATGACTTGAGCATTTAATTTTTTATTTTTCAATTCTACTATTACTCTCATATGTTTATCTATTTCACTTCATTTTACAAGTTTTTGGTGAATTAATGAATCCAAAAGCTTTTGTTAACCGTTGTATAAAAGAAATTACCAAATCAAATCCTTAGTTATAATTACAAAAGTACGAATACTTAAAAAAAATATATCTCAGAATGAGCAAAGTCCACAGGATGAACCAAAAAGAATAATAACTAAAGTCCTATACCTAATTAATTATGCAACATTCTGCAATTAACTCCAAAATTGGACAATATTCACGACCTAACATTTCTTTTAATCAATTTTTATTATATCCGTAATTTTTGTTTTTTTTTTTTGTGGATATATTTATTATCGATTCTTGAATTATACCGGATTTTCTCATTTTGATTTTCCTTCATGAGAATTTGAAACATTATTGAGAAAAAAAAGAAAAAAAAAAAGCATAGAGAAAGCAAGTGGTGATGAGGGATGGTAATTTCTGTTGAAACTATTGGTTTTCAGTTCTTCTGCCATTGAAAGGTATTCAATAATAATTTCCCTACAGTCCAAGTGCACTTGAGATTCCTTTCTCCAAACTCTACAAAGACAAACTTAAGGATTTATGTGAATTTGAATGGGTGTGAGATATGTATTATTGGATTTTACAAGAGACGGAATTGATGATGATGCTTTTTCGATGGACTTTATATATTTTTGGCTTACTGCCGGACTCCTTGGTTCAAACTCTTTCCATCATTTTCCTTTCTAAAGTAAAATAAACACGGAAATGAATGTCAAAATCCAAAAGGATGCCCATTACTGACATTATCTCCGTCACAAACTCCATCCAACAAAATATCTAGGTTTACAGACTTTTTAGGTCAACTACATGGTTCAGTTACTCTTCGGACTAGAAATACGTACAAAATACTATATACTCTCACAATATGTTTTCTAAATATGGAGGATTCAAAAATCTACTTTACTTTCTCTGTAAAAAAAAAGAGAAAGTTTTTTTTTCTCTTCTTTTATCCCTTCCTGTCGACTCCTCTCGTTTGAGCATAGGGATTTACACTAATGATAAGTCATAAAGGTATATATGAAACTAGGTAGGAAGTAGACCATCTCAGGAACCAAAATACTCATTCATTACTCCTTATTTTTTATACATATATATATATATTTTTTTTCTTTTCAAACTTTCACCAAAAAAAAAACTCAACTTTCACTAAGAATTATTAATAAAATCATAATGTAACAAAAAAAATGTAGGGAATTCAGGTATGAAATTATTATAATTCTACTCCTAAGGATTCATTTCCTGTTACTAATTTATAAATTCTAATTGAAAGGGATGATAATCTCAAACGAAAATGTGTCTGAAGTTATTATATTTTTAAGAGAGGGATGAAGATGAAAGTTAAGAATGTTTAAGTACCTAAAGACTCTCTGAAGGAGGTGTGTGAAGTATGAGTTCAATATATTCACTTTCCGTCGGAAGTTAAAACAATAAGGATGACATATAGAAAGTTGACAAATAGAAAGTTGACATTACGGATACTTATGTCTCCATAGCTCAAATTGATGTGTCAACGGAAGATGTGAAAAAGGGAAAGTAATGAAAGGCCTGGGAGAAGATGATTATGATGAGCATGAATATGCTTTTCAGTTTCCTTTTATTTTATTTTATTTTTTTTTTTTTTTGAGTAATGACAGTAAGTTTTTGACAGCAGAAAAGTAAGAGAATCATAGCTCAAGTATGAAGTTTTTTTGATAGAAACCTGACGAAATGCATGTGGTGAGGTGGAAATAGATGATTTGAGTAAAGAGAAAGTTGGAAAAAGTACAAAAAAAAAAAAAAAAATTTTTTTTATTTTTATTTTTTTACATTGCGATAAGAATTTACGTTACTATTATTATTATTACTATTACTCAAAATTCAAATGAGAAACGCAACTTTCTGCCAATTTCATTGTCAAAAAAAAGAAAAAAAGAAAAGAAAAAGTTGTGGGTGTAAATGATTCGTAAGTAATAAATAGTTGAATTAATAAAGGTTTAAAAAAAAATTTTTTTTTTTTCTCAGTGAACTATTATTTCTTCTAGANTAAATGATTCGTAAGTAATAAATAGTTGAATTAATAAAGGTTAAAAGAAAATTTTTTTTTTTTCTTAGTGAACTATTATTTCTTCTAGAAATTGAGTTGAGAATTGATAAAAAGTGAAGTGGGAAGATAAAATAGGTGGACTGAAGTAAGTAAATCCGTTGTGAATGAAAAAGCGGTAAATTCAAAAAGACTTGAAACTAATTCTGAATCATTATGCTTTCGTCTGGGTGAATTTGTTAGATAGATTCAAATGAACTTTCTCCTCAAAGGATAGATTTCAAGTTGAAAAGAAGAGAGATGTGGTGGTGGGATGTCTGTTTTTTTTTTATAGTTTTTTCTAAACCTTTCAAGTCTTTCTCAAGGAAAAGTCAAAAGAAAAGGTTTTGATTCGTTAAAAAAAAAGAAAAAAAAAAAGTCAAACTATTTTCTATAACAAAAGGATAGGAACAAGATGGAATTGGTTGTTTTTACAACTCGAAGACTTTCTTTTTCTTTTTTTTTTGTTATTTTGTTTTGAGTGAGGTAAGTTTGAAGGAATGGAGTTGGTCTCTTTGACAGAAGGACGGAATTTGAAAGTGGTCCTTCTTAGACTTTGTGGACAGTGACAATGGGAATTGTTATTGATTCATTCATTTCGTCTTTCACTCTTACTTTCTCCAACCCCTGGCACTCTAAGACACCATCTACTTTGACTACTATATCTATATCCAACTCAGACTAGAAACTTTATCCTTCATCAATGGACCTATCAAGTCCTACTAGTAATCTTACTCATGAGTACACAATAGAGAAAGTCCTTATTTTTTTTTTGTTTTTTTTTTGGATAGATTGGCACCGAGAACCTGTCGCTACAAACAAATTCCCACAAGCTCTTATTCTATCAATTTCTCCAACTGAGAAAATTGATACTATAACTTATAGTAGTAGTATCTAGTCCTTACTAACAGTAAGAATATATCCTCTAAAACCTTAAGAATTCCTTGTTACCTGAAATAAGTCTAATGGATTTTTAAATTGTCATATGTCCATCTCTCCTCCAATCAACTTATAAAATAAAATAAAAATAAAATAAAACCCATTCCCTTCCTTTTATTCCATTACTAACCATCTTCCCCCCANATATCCTCTAAAACCTTAAGAATTCCTTGTTACCTGAAATAAGTCTAATGGATTTTTAAATTGTCATATGTCCATCTCTCCTCCAATCAACTTATAAAATAAAATAAAAATAAAATAAAACCCATTCCCTTCCTTTTATTTCATTACTAACCATCTTCCCCCCACACTTTCACTTTCACTTTCACTTTCTAACCCTCTTCAAAGAATAAGAAAAAGAGCAAAATGCTAATAATAAATTATACATTTTATATATATATATATATAGTTTCAAAAAAGATTTTATAATAAAATTGGATTTAAACAAGAATTATTGTTTAAGGTACAATGAAGTAAGTCCATTCAAAAGTTTAATTTTTCAAAGAAAATCATTTGAGAAAAGAGAAAAAATAAAAAAAAGTATTAAGAAAAGAAGGACAAAGTGTTGTAACTATTTAGTGGAGGAAATGGCTCAAATTTACTTTTACTTTTTTTTTCTTTTCTTTTTTTCTTTCTTTCTTTCTTTCTTTCTTTATTTTTTTTTTTTCGAAAATAAAACTAAGACTGAGGAGACAGATAGTTAAGAGGTGAATTTGTAGTTGTTAGTTTTCATGTTGTGTAAGTAAAATTTGTCATTTGCGTTTGGTTATTTGTTGGAAGTGAGTTTTCGTATTTACTCACTAGCTTTTGATGTGAAAATGAAAGAGAAAGTGCTGGAGGTAGAGGAGAGAAAGTCGTCTTAAGATTGACCTCGGAAAGAACCAATTGGAAACATTTCTTTATTTCCTCCTTCACAATTCCACTAGTCGGCTTCATTCGACCAGAAACCAACCACACAGACCCTCTTGTCTTACTTTTTTTTTTACTTTTTTACTTCAAAATTCGTTTCTCCTTGCTCTCTCTTCAGAACTTTCACCTCCACTCAAATCAGAAACTCTTCAATCCTCAACTATAGACAGACGGGATTTAAAAAGATGATGTTTTTTGATTACCTCATCGTTAGACCATGCTTTACATCCACCATCATCAAAGGACTTTCTCCAACTAGACTCCCGTAAGTTCATTATGAACCCATCCACGTCATTAGTATGCTCCGTGGAAACGAAAAGAAAAGCTGTTGACTTTAGCTTACTCAATCAAAACTCAGATTTCCACTTTACTTTTGATTAAGTCAGAGATTACTGTGTGTTTTTTTTTTTTTTTTTTTTTTTTTCAATTTTATTTTTATAGTAGTACAAAATAATAAACTTTCTCAATCTCCTTATTTTCTCATTTCTAAAGAAATGAGTGTGAAATATTTTAAATAAAATCTTATTAATTTTTAATCGAAAGGTAGATTACTACAGACGCATCTTATCATGAATTCAATTCTTAATAGAATAAGTTCTTTCTTCAAAATTATAAATAAATTACATAATAAATACTCATCATCAGTTATTCACAACTGTTCACCAAAAGAAGAGATTTTGATTTGAGTTATAAAAAATTTTATGTCTCGTTTATAAAAAAAAATTTTCTACAAGAGTTATTGAAATAAGGTTACATAATAGTAGTATATTTTTGGTTTTGAGTAGAGAAAATATTATTATTCCACTAACTTTCTCTTATATTTCTAATATTTCCAAAGGCAAAATCCTATGCAAATATTCTATCTGAATTTTTATTATTGTTAGTACTAACTATTTGTATTGCCAAAAGGCATAAATCTGTACTAGTAATATATAAAGAAAAATCTACTTGAAGTAGAGTTACTATAGAAACGAATAATAATAATATGTAACTAAAGAGTTTGAATTCCATTTTAATTGTAATTGTGTAAGGATACTAATGGTAGGGTCTGTCCTTTTTTAAAAAAAAAAATTTTTTTTTTTTTTTTTTTCATCTGTCCTCCTACCATACTCCAACTTCCATTTTCATTGTGGTCAACTTGAGTGACATACTAACTGGACTTTGTTGGTTAAGTGACAGTGATAAGGGAGATGGATAACTGATCGATTTCTGATGACTTTGAAGTATATAGAAAGTATTATAAGAGACAATGACAGAAATTTTGACTTACCATGCAATCGTCAAGAGGTAGAACACCTACCCACAGTTCCAACAAAACCAAAGAACCCAATGTCGTTGGAGAAAGTTTTCTTTTAATCCCACAAAAAAAAAAAAAAAAAAAAAAAAAACCGGATCTCTGAGAGTCTTCTTAGTATTGTTTTGAATAATCCGTTTTAGTTTTGAGACACCTTTTAATGTCCTTGTCAGTCTCTAGTAATTTAAAAAAAAAAAAGTACTATTATATCTCAGTACTTTTCTCCAGAGTCCTTGGAGGTATTTATTTTGGTGAGAAAAGTTGGACCTTATTTCTTAGGCCTTACAAGTATAGAGAGACGACGTGTTTACATAAATTATTAAAGACTTCTTCAGATTCTTAAATTTTCCTCACACCCTCGTCCAAAAAAAAAAATAAAAAAATTGCTTGAGAACGTGTAAATAGAATTAGAAATTTATAGCTAGATGAGACTCTAAATAGTATTGAGAGGATATTAATTGAACCAATCCTACTGACTAGAATTAAAAAAAAAATTAATATATTATGTTCTTTTGTTTTGTTTTTGATTTTTTTTTTTTTTTTTTTTTTTCTAAATTTGATAAAATAAAAATTGAAAATCGGATGTTTTTATCCCTAGAGACTTAGTTCTTCTGTTGGAATGGATCACTGTCCGGATGAAACAAGAAGACTGACGAACTTTAGAAAATTGGTGAGCCACTTTATAACATTAGGAGAAAGTACCACTTTCTCTCTTTCTTGGGCCAAAAAAAAAAAACGAATGAAGAAGGATCGAGCAAGCTTGGGATTTCCCATGCGCAAGACCAAAAACTCTCTCTTTTTTTTTCTTTTTTTTTACCTTTCTTGAATTCTTGATGTATTATTTGGTTTGGAAAAAAAAAAAAAAGTTCCAGTAGGATTCTCGTCTGTCTCGTCTCCTAACAAAAGGTGAAATTCACTACAGTTCTGTAGTTAATATTTAATAAAGTTAAGGTGCAATGGGCCTCTGGTCGAGCAATGAAGAGTAAAATGTTTGATTGATGAATAAGTTAGTATAAAAAGACTCATAACCTTACCATTTACCATTTGGGAATTTAACTTTTAAAGAGAAAGACAATAGAATTTGTAGACTAAAAGAACAAGAGATTAATCATTGACTCAATTCCATCAATAGAAATTACTAACAGAGTACTATTTTTTTTTTTGTCTAATCATGTACATTATTACTGGGTAACGTGTATCTTTAAATTTTATCCATAACCGAATGAAAAAATTTTTTAGTAAAAAAAAAAATTAAAAACTAAAAGACTGAAGACTGAAGTAAGCTACTTAACCGTTAACTAACCGAGAGTTTAAGAGTATTAAAAGTAAATAAAGTGTTTTTTTTTTTAGATCAACAATATAATAAAAGTTGAGAAAATTGTCAATTAAAAGGAATTGAAGAGGAGTTCAAGTAATTATCAAAATTCAGTTCAAGTAAGGTTACGGAAATTGGAAATCTCTGGTTGATTTTTTTTTTTTTGTTGTTGGAGAAAGTCGAAAGTTGTTGATTCGTTAGACGTAATAGACGAATAAGAAGAAATCTAGTGAAAGTGTCGACGAGTAATGGTTAAGATCTCAAGAGAAAGATTAACTTTCACACAATCCTTATATTCTTTTTATTTCCCACTCCTGAAAACTCTATAGTAACTGAAAAGAAATCAACATTAAAATCCGAAATCTCTTATTAACAATTCTTTTTTAACTTTTTTTTTTCTAAATAAAAAAGTAATACAAAATAACCCTTAAAAGTNTTTTTTATTTTTTTTTTTTTAAAAAAAAAAAAAAAAAAAAAAAACCCTTAAAAAAAAAAAAAAAAAAAAAAAAAAAAAAAAAAAAAAAAAAAGAGAAAGTAAATTTAGTATTGGAAATCAATAATAAGAATGTAGTAATATTCCTTTCTCTTGTGGTAAATGTGGGAATGTTTTGTTAGAATTTCTAATCCATTATTATAAAATCCTGAACCAACACCTGGACAATTTTTTTTTTTTTTTTTTCAAAACATTCCTGTCATAATTATTTTGAGACTATTGAATTGTAGATGGACAGAAGAACTATTGAATCCAATTGCTCAGACATAAGATTTCAAGACATTTATGAAGACTTGAGAGAAGTGGAAGAAGAATATGGAGTGAAAGGAGGCCTTTTTCCTTTCCTTTCCTTCCTCACTTTCTCCTGACAAAAGAGAAAATTAAATCAAAATTGAAATTACAAGACGAGCAAGAATTTTCTGAATTAGAATAATAGGATCCTATAGAATTCTATTATCAAAATTACCTACTCACCTCTACCTTCACATCGTTACACACATTGTTAATTTTTTTTTTTTTTTGAGACTCAAACCCTCTCAAATTTTAATAACAGAGGGAATACTTTCTCCTATCCCATTTTATTCATTCCTGTCAATTTAAAAAAAAAAAAAAAGAACCACTTAAAGTCTGATAGTTTGAAAAAAAGAAAAGAAAAAACTAGTTATATAGTCCCTACTGACTACTCTCCATAATTTCATCCGTTCCTGACCAATTTACCAAAAAACCTAAATTCATTACCTATGGATGAAGTCTTTTGGTTCATTTCCAAATAACTCATATACCTTAACACTAATCCATCTCAAATTGATATGCTTTCACTCAATTTAAGTCAAGACTTTTAGTCTATCACCTTATATCATCAACTTTACTACTGGAAAAGAGGCTAATCAAATTCAAAAGGATATGGATTACAGTTACTTCTCCTAACCTATTAAAATTGTTTTCCTACCATAATTGAAAAAATTTTTTTTGAAGAATTGGTTTTTATATTGAATTTCTAAAGGGTAGAAGAGTAGGGAATTGGACGAGAAAGTAGTTTACTATATAATTTTGGACCTTAATAAATGACTAAACATTGACGTATTACTCAATAAGGGAAGGTTTATCATGTGGACACTTGGACTTGGTTTATGATATAAAAATCCCTTAGTAAACCTCTCTTCTTGAGTGATTTTTT
The DNA here is from genome assembly GCA_002738285.1 of Holacanthella duospinosa. Lineage (NCBI taxonomy): Eukaryota > Metazoa > Arthropoda > Collembola > Poduromorpha > Neanuridae > Holacanthella > Holacanthella duospinosa. The sequence continues at coordinate 59,490 of NIPM01000014.1, read as the reverse complement.
CTCTAAAAAATATATAAAAAAAAAGATTGATGGGATGATGTTGAGGAGTTTGGATGTCATACTGAACTAACCAATCCCATGGAACTCTTTCCGCTTTCTTTAGTAATCCTCTACTTATCTTTAGTTAATCAAAACTCCGTTCCTATGGAACAAATCTCAACGAGATTCAAAATTATTATTTTTCTACCGGAAATAATTTTGGAATAATCCTAGAAATCATCTCAAGGTGGAACTTTATGTAACAAGTCCTTTGGGTCGTTCGTACTAAATTCTTCCTTTACAAATCTAATCCTCCAATGATTTCAATTCAGACGAGTTTTTTTTCTTCTTCTTCTACTTTCTCTAGAGAAGAACTCAATCAATAAGAAAATACTACCAAAATGAAATCATTGCAGAAAAACTTATTTTTTTCAAGTTTCCATATTGTTGCAGTTATAAATTATTATGTATAATTTTTGCACACATTTCTAAGTTTAGTTATTATTTTTATCCTGATGTTTAGATATTATTCATAATTAGTTATTAGAGGAATTTAAATATTAGGTTTAGGTCTGGACCGACCTAATTTTTCTCGACTTTCACACTCTCGGTTTGAGTCTGAGTTTGTTGTAACTTAAGAGGCTAAAATATTAAGTCCAGACCAACATTTGGCTTGATTGGTTGGATGCTTAGATTAACCACCAGTAAAATTTAAGAAAACTAGTTACGATTTTAATACTTTAGATGACCACTGTTTCCTAAACTTCCGGTTTCATAAAAATGATATGCTAAAATTATGAGAATGTTTAAATGTAAATTAGTATCCACAGAAAATGGATTAACTCACTGTTCCTACCTAAACACCCAGATCGTACTTTTGATTTTTTTCGAAATTCAACCTTTTTTAGACCCAATACTTAATTAATTATTAAAAACATTACGTAATTTACAATTAAAACTAAAACAAATGAAACTAAAACTTAAATATTGCTTATAAACTGAAGAAAAACAAAAAAACAAAACTCTTGGTTTGGACTTAATCTCAGACCTAAAGTGAGAGGGAATTAGGTCTGGAATTAAGTTTTTGAAAGACGGACTAAGTCTTGAGGAAGGAGAAAGTCCTTCTACGTCACATATTTGTGGCGCGAATCTCATAATTAGGTCTGGTACAGACCTAAACTTAATATTTAAATTCCTCTATTATGAAACAGAATTTTCTATTATTATGATTTTATTTCTTAGTGATGGTTACTTTGTGGTTCGCCCTTATGTATGATCCATAGTATAAATATGGGTGTCTCTATGTGTTTGAGTTACCAGTTGTCCAGTATTCCTTCCCAGCTTCACTGGGTTGGAACGCCGATCAGTCCGGGCTGGAAGAGATTTTTTTAAAACAATAAAGTTTTGTTTTAATAAAAGTTAAATTTATTGCATAAAGCAATTTGAATTGAGTTTTGAGTTTTTATTTTATTGTAAGAGTTTTTGGTCGGTTGTTGGTCAGTAGTCGGCCAAATAGGTGGGAGGAATTGGAGCGGGAGAAGCTCCAATTAGAAAGTTAGATTTTTTTAGTTTTTTGTTTTCTTTTGTTTTATTTAACTTAAAGTTTTTAAGTTAGTTTTTTGTTTGTTTGATTATTGTTGAAAATTTAACTAAGTTTTTGAATACTTTTGAAGAAGAAGAGAGGTTTAGCAGTACCAGGTAAGCTAAACCGTCACAATATTTTCACCAATTCTCTAGGAAATTGAATGATAAAATTGAAGAAAAAAAAAACTTTTCTACAATTCATGAACACTCCATTACCAACTTACCATTAGGAAGATGAATCTTGAAAGAAAAAAATTTTTTTTTTTTTTTTTTTTGTTACACTTGTAGAAACTTTCACCATAATTAGTGAAAATGAGGTGAGAGTATTCATTGTGTCGTTTTGGGGTCAATTCCTCTTTTCTCTCTGCTCATCATCACTCCTCTAAACTTTTCTCTTTTGTTCTTTTTTAAGAAAGTGAGTGTATTGAAATTAGGAAATAAGAAGTAGGTGAAGTGAGTAGAGTTGTGAGAAGAAAACCTTGAGCACGTCGTCTTCATCGAATAATAATGAAAAATGTACCAAATTCTGTAATTAAAGAAAAATATTTTAGAATTGAGGTAGAGGGATTTGATTTCAATACTAAACGTGCCGCTCGTGTACACATCGATGGGAACTTTACACTTGTATTAATAGGGCAGAGTAGTCGAGCGGAACATAAGAGTCGCTCGCTTCGCTAGACCGTTCGGTAGAAGTAATAAATCAGGAGGTCGAGAAAAACTGGATCTTCTCAATGATTCTATTGGAGGGTGTTAGAGTGGAGATAGAGAAAGTACAAAGACATTCCAACGACAGAGTGACGTTCCAGAGCTTTCACCTCCTCATCCCCAATTTCAACAACGCTTTTAATTCAAAGACCCGACCTCAAACTAAAACCAATCCATTTACATACATATTGTTTCATTTAAAATTATTTATCCACTATAACTTCTCAAGTCTTTCTCCAAAACATGAAAGAAACTCCTCATTAAACTCAAATAGAGACATTAACTTTAATTATAATATTTTATCCCAACAAATAATACATACTAAATAAGATGAGTTGAAACTAATGTTGGAATCCTACAATTGAAAAAAAAAAAAAAAAAAAAAATTAAAAATGAGAATGAAGTTAGAAATGGACGAGTAAATTATTGCCAATAGCAGTAATCTTTTCCGTTCAAATTGTGCTTGTTTGTTGATTCCGGAGATGAAAGACACCACTCATACCATACTCTCTTCGTATCATGTTTTCGCCAAAACTTTAGAATAATCTCATCACCGAGATTAACGTCAATGGGTAGCTGTTAGAATGATTTTAAGTTATTTCTATTATGTATTTGATTATAAAGAAATTTATAGAATAATACTTTTAGAGGAACCATAGCAGGGTACCACGATATCATGTTTGGTGAGTGCGTGGCAGGTAAGGTGCTCATATAAACATTCCCATACAATTTTGCACTGAAGTATCCAAGAAAGCCATGTAGTGTAGCATGCTGATTAGTCACTGTGAATTTACGGGAGAATTTAAGTTGGCGTCTATCTACAAAATCTGGACCTAGATCTATTTAAAAAAAAACCTTATTCAGAATAAAGTGATGTTTCTAAAAGAATGTGTCCTACCACTTACGTTTATTTGGATGTTTGAATGTTGCCAACTTTTGAGGTTCAGTTATATGATAGACTCCTTTCTGATAGACAACGTAGACCCTGCCATATACACTCTCTGGAACTTTGTTATAAATTGCTTTTTGATTTAGTAGTTGCCAAGCATCCAGACACATTATTGGTTGTACGTATGACGAATACTCTTGCGGTATGATTATACCGTCAGCTGAAATAAATATATAGAAAACACAATTATTTACCATATATAAGATGTAGATTTGAGCCAAATTGTCCCTACGTTTAAGAAATCTCTGACAAGCATTCAAGCATTCTGGACTCAATTCATTGTCTCCAAAAGACCCCAATAGTTCTGAAACAACTAGATCAACTTTTATACACCTCGGTGGAGTCCAACGACGCATGTCTGTAATGTAAACTTTAACATTCCTATCTTTCCATTTGGTTACGTTACATAAAAACAGACTGTAAGACGTTGTCACATTTCTCTCCACTGCATGGATTCGAACTCTGAAGTCAATGGAGAGTCTATACGATGCCCGAAGTGTGGAATCCACCAATGGACCTCTCATTCCAGCGCCAGCAACTACCACACTAAAAATTCAATTGATAATAATTAAAAACAAATATAGTTATTTTCTACGCTTCTCACTTGATAATGAGGGGTGGTAAAGGTCTGGAGATTAAATCTTTCAAAGCAGAATATATCGCGTCTTCGTATAAATTATATTTTATGGAGTCTTTCTCAAATTCAGCATAATCAATGTTACTCAAATTTTCCTTCAGTGGCTCAATTGGATATAAGACGTAATTATTTCTGCAATGTTCCATAACACGTCTATGTTTCTCACGCTCCTGAATTGATTCAAAAGTAAGAATTAACTCAACTCAAGGTAAATGATACAATGATAATTCCACCATAGACGTTTCTATATAAAACTTGTTACTTAAGGTGCCTCTAAAACACAAAGTTATAAAACGAATCACTCTCCTAAAATAGTACATCCGGGTTAAAACTAAACTGATCGGTTCCCATTGTCTAATGTTTAAGGGTGTCTCGTTAGCACCCAAGTTTAACCAGGCAAATTATAATCTTTACCAATAAAGTTTTAACTCAAATGAAACAGTTTGAGAAAGTGAAACGCGAAATTTTCTGTATTCATGAATCCGATCTTAAAGAACTTCAACTTACTCCAAAATCGTTTGATAAAATTTTGACAATAATCAGTTATTGGGAGATTTATAATATAAGGCCTCACCATTGATACATTCACTTCCTCCAAATAGTCCTTATACTGCCATAGATCGTCACGCATAGTATTAGTGGATACACAGAGACTTGCTTCCACATTCAAGGCAGATTTAACAATTTTCAAATGCACACCATCGAGTTCCAGTCGATTGTCTTTCCTCACAATAAAAAGTGCTGAAAAAATTATAAATAAAACAATGTTATTGATGAATTAAAACACGATGTGATATAATTGCTTGCAGGTATCCAAAAACAGGCATCGTATTGACTCCCCAAACCAACGGTTAGTCACATGCTCCTGAATCGCAGAGACGTTGCACATCTTCAAACAAATCCCAACCTTCGGACTGCTTCCACATATATTACGAATTTTGCGCCAAACGATCCAGGGATCCACAACTATGCGGTAGCGCTTTTCGTTGTCCATATAAGGATAAGCAACCATAGGCAACTGCACCCATAGCGTTGTGTTTCCGCGTTCGATCATTGGAAATACAAATTTTATAAGTTCTTCACACTCGGGGTTCTTGATCTGAATGATTATCGCGGCCATATTCTTATCCAAGCTATCTTGTATCTGAACTTGAAGTATACACTTGGAATTTTCCAGTAAGTCCAAGTCATCGCTGTGAAAACAGTTCTCAACGTCCGGAAGTACCACAACTATATCTTTTTGGAAGTCTAATAAAAACAACATAAATAACAAAAGTAAAAATATCCTACAATTTAAGTTATATAGCCCGAGAACTCGAAAACAACTAAAAAATCTGCGTCTCCTTGGCTGTAGAAACGTGAGGTTCGTCACACATTATCTTAGGTCTTCTAGTTCTTATAATTTAAATTTGGATTTTGAAAAAAAATTTAAGTAAAAGTTTCAGAGAGCTCGGGCTATTCTGCGGTTCGTGCTGGGTGTCGAGTCGGGTATTTTGACTGGTACATAAATCAAAAATAAAGTTTCTTATATTTTGGCTATAAAATTTAAAATTATGTCAAACGACGTTGATAAGAGAAAATATTTGAAGTGCATTTACCGCTTCCACGCTTCTACAATTACATCAAACAGCAGCCAGCGCTATCGAAAATGAACAAAAAATTGCAACAAAACAAAGCACTATATTTGGTGTAAATGAGACATTTGTCTGCTTAAGAAAAAAAGATAAAACAGGATGTCGTTCACATGAAAAAGTTCCAAATTTCATGTTCCCACAGGCTTCTATCGACTCAAACTCACCTATAGTTCTTCTGTTCGTTGGTAGAGTGCAAATCTCTGTTTCCCATTTTCGTGGCTGAAGATTCAAAAGATTCTTTATAACTTGATCTCCTTTCATCAATGTACAAATGAATTCAAACCTAGAGGTAAAAGCAAAAAGTTGGTAGCTGACCATGTTGACATATCTAGACTTGAAAACCAATAAAAAAAAAACTAGAAACTGAAAAACATAGTGATACCGATTTATGTTAATTATTTTAGAATTTAGTCGTGTTGTTATACCGAATAAATTAATCCGTTATGTATAAAAATAAAATGTCAAAACATCCAGTATAAACTTTAACTTCTGAACGGAATATTGCTGGTGCTGGTTTATTTAAAAAATCTGGCAGAATAAACCCACTTAAGGGTAGGATTTAGGCAGCGCTTGTTGATTGTAGCATCCCATTCACAGGTGTGCGTTTTGAGTTCGCCTTGCTCCATACCCGTACTTATGATGTGTATGGGTATGAGAGAAAGCTAATTTTTTTCGAGAAGGTACGGGTATGCGTATGTACAGCGGGGAAAAGCTACGGGTATGAGCGACTGTAATTTTTACGAGAAAGTACGAGTACAAACGGACATCATTTTTTTCTAGAAGGTCGGGTACGGGTATTAGCGACCCCTTTATTTTTCCAAATTATACAGGTAGGGAGGTGCCTAAGTACAAGTACGGGTATGAGCGGGTCTACATTCTTTTAACAAGGTACGGGTACTGATGCTCATCATTTCCTCATAACCCACACCTGTGATCCCACTGTAACATCCATCATTAGGTTTACTTAAGCTCAGTTTCAGATGTTACAATCAATAACCGCTGCCTGAACTCAGCCCATGTTAAGCATGGCGGTCGAAGTAAAGCACCGTCCGCTGATTGTATCAGCCTAACAAATTTACCTAACCTAACAAAAAATTTTAACACTTGTACAATGAGCTGATACAATGAGCAGACAGCGGACAACTCCTACCTTAGTAATTCAGAATAAGTTAACAAAATTTTTTTTCTCATTCGTTTTCTAACATGCCAAGTAAATGAGAAAAAAAAATGAGAAAATTTTTTATGTTAAATTATTCTAATCGCAAAGTATGGCTATGTGACCTAGGTAAAATTCAACAAAAAATACCTCTGCAGTCTTGCACGTCTCAACAAATTTCCCATGTCGAAAGTGTTCTCAATTAGAAGCCCAATGCACGGTGGCACATCCTTTTCTACAGTAGATACATCTGTACCGGTTTTGCCTTTTCCTCTGGACTTCTCGGTGGACGAGGAATTAGCTCTCCGGGAGGTAGAAGTACCAGGACCATTTCCGTAAACAGGACCTACTGTCAACATTGCAGGATTTAAGTTGAGAAGTGTCAAGTCTAATTCTTAAATTCTTAAATTCATGAATTAAATTGTGAATAATTGTGAAAAAGTATAAAAAGATAAAATGGCGGAGAGATGAGTGAAGACGAACCGACTGGATGCCAAGCTGCAATAGAAGTGTGAGAATGAACGGAAAGGAAAGAAAGAACGCTGCGATGGCTGGTGGGTGGCTGCTGGCGGAGAGTCTGAGAATGGGCGAACAAAGAGAAATAAAAAGGGGTAAAGTACTTCTAACCATTCGGTATTAGATGAGAGGTAGAGATTATCCAAATTTGCAACCACATTACTCCGCCCTGTCTCACATTCCATAGCTGGTGACAACCGTGTTAACTCAAATATTTGAAGGGCACTTATCACAGTCGATATTTAATTCAAATTATTCGAAATTATTTGTCTAGTTTCTCGACGAAGGAAATAACTTTAAACATCATTCTTGCTTCTTGGTATTGACATGGTTTGTAAGTCATGGGCTGAAGTCAAAGAAACAACTATTGTTAACTGCTTCGCAAAAACTGAAAAGTTGGCGTAGAAGGTAATTTGAAATAAAAATAACCTGCTCACTGTACCTTTACGGTAGATGTGTTTGGGAGGAGCTTTAATCTCACCTGGCCTATGAGTCTTGGTTGCAAAGTTGGATTCGCTCTTTCGAATTTTGAGGTCAAAAGCTTCAACACGGGAGGGATTTATAAATCCAACATCACAACTCCCATATATCCTCTCTTCGTGATTGGTCCTCAGAAAACTACATTACCTTATCAAGAGCTTTTCCTGCCTTTTTAAAAATGACAATATTTTTTGATGAGGAGAGAGTGATGGGAAAAAGACAGCAGAGTAGAATTAGCTGTTGAAGAGACAGAAGTTCTTTGTCATTTTTAAAAAGCCAGGACTGTCATCTAATGACCATTCGGCAAATACGTCATGGTTCTTTTGCAGAATTTTTTTTTCAATCTCTCATTTTTACCAGTAAATGCATAACTACACATAACTACCCATGATGGGCAAAGGCCTAATTCTGGCTGCATTTAAATAACGAGTGTTGCTTGTAACTACTGTACGGAATAAATCCCATTTTTTCTGAGTCAGAGTCAAGTGAGTCCGAGTATGATTCACTGACCCCCACTTTCGTATTGTCAGTCATGTTTTAAATTGACTCATTGACTACTCAAATCACTCTTGAAGGTTGAGTCAGTTATACTTTGTATAACTTTCGTAGTCAGTTATACCCTGACATTACCCTCGGGGTGTAATTAATTACACAACCCATCGGCGCAACAAAATTTAAACAATACTGCGATTTTGCATTGAAAATGTCTGAAAGAGATCCTAGAACATGTTTTAAACTATGGAAAACAATTTTAGACCCGACACCATGTCATACGCTCGAATTTAGCAGATTGTTGAAAAATAAATATGCGGAAATAATGCAATAAGTGTGCGCGTCATTACTAACGGGTTGTAATTAATTACACACCCCTTAACCTTGGCATAGCGTCATTACCAAAGGTGCGTAAACTTTTACACACTTTCCACTTTGCCAAGTTTACAAAATAAGATCTGTGGCAATAGTGAGGGCTCTGGGTAGTAGGGAGGGCTGTGGGCAGTAGGGAGGGTTGTGGGCAGTGAGAAAAACTGTGGGCAGTAGGAAGGCTTGTGGGCAATAGGGAGGCTTGTTGGCAGTAGGGAGGGCTGCGGGCAGGAGGGAGAATGGTGAGCAGTAATGAGGGCGGTGAGTAGTTGGGAGGGCAGTGGATACTGGGGGCGGTGGGTAATAGGAAGGGCGGTAACGTATAACGCGTACTGTGCATATAATTGCTCAATGGGCGTGCAAACTTTTGTTACGTACATGCCTATATTAAAAGTTAGATAGGTAAGTGGTTTCCCCACTTCTTTTAAAAATTTCACCTATCCCTCAAGGTGATTGGCTCGTCGGTGTGGGAGAATGTCTCCCAGACCGACGCTCCATCCATCTTAGGAGAAAGAGTGTGAAAAGTCAGTCTCAAACCAGCTCAGCAGCTCCCAATTCCCCATCTCAACTAATTTGTTTTAGTGAAATGTCTCTGGGATTTTTCTTTGGCTTTCGCCAATTTGGATTGGATTTCTGTGGTCGGTAGCCCCTCACCATTTTGGTAAGGTGATCCCTAGATCTCTCATTCCCTCCCATCCACCGACTTTTCCTTTAATTTAATTGGCTTTACCATTTGCTCAAAATACCCAGCCAAATCACACCCCCTTGCCCCGTCATTCCCCGACCCCATTCCAACCTACCAAAACTACCAAACCATTCCCAAATTACTAATTAGTCCCATTTTCCTGAAATCTGAGTAAAAAAAAATTGGAGTTTGTAAAGCAAACCCCTACCCAACCCAATATTTAGCATCCATTGGCGTGCTAGCATAACACCATTTTCTCATCATCACAACCCCACACCCATCATATTTGGGCATCCCTCCCTTGCATTCCGCATATCAGAGAAGCGTTTCTACAAATTGTTTTTCTACCATAAATTAGTGTTCTTCTTGACTCTCAGTTTGGCCGGAGCCAGAGTAATTGACTCTGGGAGTCATGACTGACTCTAAATGTTAGGAGTCGACTCTCGGAGTCATGACTCTGACTCCTTGAATTTGTGCTGATGTCAGGGTTAAATTTACTCAGAGAATCTACTCAAATCACTCCCAAAGACTGAGTCACTCTGTCATGACTCACTGACTCCGATTCAAAAAAAATTTTTTAATATTATATTTGCTATGTATAAAAAAAATTCATCCAAATCACTGATAAGACTCAATCCTCGAGATTTGAGAAGACTCACTTGAGTCATTGNCAGAGAATCTACTCAAATCACTCCCAAAGACTGAGTCACTCTGTCATGACTCACTGACTCCGATTCAAAAAAAAATTTTTATATTATATTTGCTATATATAAAAAAAATTCATCCAAATCACTGATAAGACTCAATCCTCGAGATTTGAGAAGACTCACTTGAGTCATTGTNTATAAAAAAAATTCATCCAAATCACTGATAAGACTCAATCCTCGAGATTTGAGAAGACTCACTTGAGTCATTGTTAAATTAAAACTTGCGACTGACTCTATGAAAGTGGGAGTGATTGAGTCATAGTAGATAACACGACGCGGTAAATACTGCACACACCTTCCGCTCAAAGCCACCGACCTACCTACCGACCTAAGTATTTCGACCAGCGACCACCGAACTAAGTCAGCGTTGTTGCTAAATTACACGGACATATGAACCTAAGTTTTCTCACCGACCACTGACCTAAGTCTGCAGTGTTGCTACATCTCGCAGACATGTATGTTCAAATATGATTTAACCTGTCTTAGCCTCTGAACCTTAGTATTCACATTAACCCCAGTCCACAGATTTGAAGTTTCTCCGCCAATAAGCGACATAGGTAAGCAACGATGCCACAACTTATCCAAACATGCTTAAAGTAATCAAATCATACTCAAAGAAGGTCATTTTTGAACCACAATTGAATTTTATTGCACCTTAAACTTACATTCAAATGTGTTCATCCATGAGGTTGCGCAGGTGTGCAAAAGATGCAGTTTAGTAGTAACTCTAAGATNGGTTGCGCAGGTGTGCAAAAGATGCAGTTTAGTAGTAACTCTAAGATAATATCGTCTTTCACGTATGCAATATTTATTTAAACTGGTAATCCCTTCCCCCAAACAGACAAAAATCAAGTAAATTATATACTAAAGTCACTGTTGACGAACAACTACCAAGGAACTGAACGTTTCAAGTTTTAATTGAGTTAAAATGCAAATAGCCAATAAGAAAGGGGAACTACACGTATTGGTCGAGACTGAAAACGGAAAGGAGAAAGCATATGATAGCGAGAAAAATACAAAGCATCCAATCACTAGTTGTATTTCTGTCATCCAGAGTGAGTTTAGAATAGAATTGATAGATGGGTATATTATTTATGTTGATAAGGCAGAGCTCAATCAATGGCTTTTTGATTGGTTGATGAAATTTTTGATATGTTAAGTTGTATTGAATTTGTAGTAGTTTAGCTCGTGCAAGCAACTTGACGAAATCTTGTATGTTTTCTGCCAATTTGTAAAGAACGTAGGACGTAATAGTTTTCTGAGGTTTGGCATTGAAACAGGAGATGATCTTTGGAGCTTCCGTTTCAGTTGAAATTGGATAATTTCCCCCCATTATTGTACCTAATCTGATTGGGTTGAGTCCAAGTCTGATGTTTACTATATTTATGACTACTTAAAATTTTGGTTGTTGAGGTAGNAATCTGATTGGGTTGAGTCCAAGTCTGATGTTTACTATATTTATGACTACTTAAAATTTTGGTTGTTGAGGTAGAGTTCTGATCCAGGTATTGTCTTAATACTGAAGTAGCCTGGAACTGTACTTAAGTCTTCTACCTTCCATGAGGTTGCGCAGGTGTGCAAAAGCAGCAGTTTAGTAGTAACTCTAAGATAATATCGTCTTTCACGTATGCAATATTTATTTAAACTGGTAATCCCTTCCCCCAAACAGACAAAAATCAAGTAAATTATATACTAAAGTCACTGTTGACGAACAACTACCAAGGAACTGAACGTTTCAAGTTTTAATTGAGTTAAAATGCAAATAGCCAATAAGAAAGGGGAACTACACGTATTGGTCGAGACTGAAAACGGAAAGGAGAAAGCATATGATAGCGAGAAAAATACAAAGCATCCAATCACTAGTTGTATTTCTGTCATCCAGAGTGAGTTTAGAATAGAATTGATAGATGGGTATATTATTTATGTTGATAAGGCAGAGCTCAATCAATGGCTTTTTGATTGGTTGATGAAATTTTTGATATGTTAAGTTGTATTGAATTTGTAGTAGTTTAGCTCGTGCAAGCAACTTGACGAAATCTTGTATGTTTTCTGCCAATTTGTAAAGAACGTAGGACGTAATAGTTTTCTGAGGTTTGGCATTGAAACAGGAGATGATCTTTGGAGCTTCCGTTTCAGTTGAAATTGGATAATTTCCCCCCATTATTGTACCTAATCTGATTGGGTTGAGTCCAAGTCTGATGTTTACTATATTTATGACTACTTAAAATTTTGGTTGTTGAGGTAGGGTGCTGATCCAGGTATTGTCTTAATACTGAAGTAGCCTGGAACTGTAACTTAAGTCTTCTACCTTCCATGAGGTTGCGCAGGTGTGCAAAAGCAGCAGTTTAGTAGTAACTCTAAGATAATATCGTCTTTCACGTGTACAATATTTATTTCAACTGGTCGTCACTTCCCCCAAACAGACAAAAATCAAGTAAATAAATTCTATTCTAAAGTCACCCTTGACTAAAAACTCCCAGGGAACTGAACGTTTCAAGTTTTATTGAGTTAAAATGGAAATAGCCAATAAGAAAGGGAAACTACACATACTGGTCGAGAATGAAAACGGAAAGGAGAAAGCATATGGTAGCGACAAAAATACAAAGCATCCAGTCACTAGTCGCATTTCTGTCATCCAGTGTTGGGTTCTTAGCTCCTATTGCCAGTGATGGTATTGGATTCTTAGCTACTGGAGTCAGTGTTGGTCACATTGTTTGTTCATGCCTACGGTTGTATGATCAGTTTTGATGTCAGTATGATAGATTCTTAAGGGATGTGGGATAAGTTAGGGCGGGAATTAGACAAAATTGGTTATAGCCGCCATCTTGACAAATCATTGACTTTATTTCTGTACATGTGATGACTTTGTACTATGATAAAATTATTTAGTTTGCCTTTTAGGTTCTTAGACCGAAGTGCTATAGCAACACTATCTAGTTTATTGGAAAATAGCAACATGGTTGTCGGGGAGGAGTTAGAGGCTTCAGACATTGACTGTACGTGGTCTGTGGTAGGAATGTAATCGAAAGTTATCTGTGGTAAGATTTTTTCAATTGATTATGGAAAACTGGTAGTATGGTGGTATGTGAAGACTTAGGGTTTTCAGGCATTGGATATCCCCAGGAAGGTCACCGATGTGGGTGTTTTTTAAGGTCCACCGGTGTGAGGTATCGTAAACTCGGGAATTGTGTGTTAAAGAGAAAAAATGAGAAAATGAGGAAAAAATAAAAAAAGGTAAATGTTGCCGGCTTTATTATTACTTGATAATATTGAGATTCATTACATTAGGCACTTTTTCCTCGTGTGCGGATTACCGCACACTGGTGGAAAAATAAATTTACCTTAATAAATTTCCGGGTTTTGCCATTTAATCGATTCCCTGATTTTATTTTAAATTGACTACAGGCCAGCAGTTCACACCCATGAACCTGGCTTATGGCATGGGCATAGAATAAAGCATTTCCAATAGAACTGCATTAGCCGTTTTTTTTAATTTTCAATAGATTTTTTAGACCGATGCCCAGAAAAAGGAGTTTATGATTCCTCACACCGCTGGCCTTCCCAGGGATATAAGTGATGTGTGGTCGGTGGATAATGGGAAGTTATCTATAATAGGATTTTTCAATTCTTGTATCCAATGTCTAAACTGTCTGCTGTTAAATAATCCTTTATGAATAATTATCGATTGTTGCCTATCGCAGGTCAGACTACTTTCTCCTGGGAAAGCAGACATTGTTGTAAATACATGTGTTCATAGGCTATGATAGGTATAAACATATTTGAACATGAAACGTTTCTGAAATGTGACGACATTGCTTACCTATGTCTATGATTGGTGGAAAAACTTAAATTCATATGTTAAAATTGGTATAAACATGTTTGAACTTTTATAACGTCGTATATCTGTAAGCTTGTGTGAAATAACTTTGGTTGCTAGCTTCATGTGATATTGCAACACAGCAAACCTAGGTCTAGGATCGGTGAAAAAACTTAAGCTCATAGATTATAACAGATTTAAACATATTTGGATAAGTTTGCGGGATGTGATAACACCGCAAAGTTAGCTCGGTGGAAAAACTTAAGTTCATAAGTTTGTGTAATTTAGCAACACCGGAAACTTAGGTCGGTGGTCGGTGGAAATACTTAGGTCCATATGTCCGTGCAATTTAGCAACACTGCAGACTTAGGTCGGTGATCGGTGAGTAGATGAGGTGCCTCTGAGGGAATACGGGTTGTGCAGCAAACACCTTGCCGTGCTATCTACTGCGAAATAATTTTGAAAAAGAACCATGTCGAATTTCCCCATGACCCTACCTAAGTAACTAAGTATCTAGTAAAGAACTTTTTCTATTTGCTCCACCCTCCCGTTATTCTTTGGTAAATATCCGTCAAATCAAGTCACGTGAAAGAAGACTCTGACTCAGGATAAACTGAGAGTCATGGAGAANGAGCCAGACTCAGTGAGTCTGACTCAGGATAAACTGAGAGTCATGGAGAACACTAGAGTGAATCAAAAACCAAATCAGAGAATGTATTTCAATTGCACAAGTTAATAAAACTTCTCGCTTTATTTCGCGTTAGATGCATTGTTTCACACAACTCTCCGCCAAATAAATGAATCGTCATCGTAAGAATACAAGTCTGCTAATACACATTAGTTATGAGATAATAGCAACAGCAACCAATTCAGCTGCTCATATTTAAACCTAAGTGTGATGAATTAATTGATGATTAGCTCTGAATTTTTAAAAATACATTTTTAAGAAAAGAAGTGTTTCATCCAGGAAAAATAAATAGTAGCAGGAAATTACTTTAGAATTGCACGAAAATTTCTTAATCCAAGATAGTAATGAAACTAATAAACTGTTAACACCTCACGCTCTTTAAAAAAATAGGTGTTAAAATTTTGTTGAAAAAAAAATTCATTTCATAATTACAGGGCTTGGAAAGCTGAAATCAATTGAGATAGATGCACAACATCAAAGCCACCAATCATGTGCCACGCTCAGTCACATCTCAGATTAATTATGAATTCATAATTTTTTGGAACATTATTTTTCTTACACAGAAATATTAAATAACTCTCTCAGTCAATTGAGTCTTATTAGTATGATTGTTGTCTGTGACTTGAATGAATCCGTATCAATACAAAAAGGTTCACATCTCTGCCCCAAAATTCAACGTTATAGTAATCAAAAACTCACAAAATTACGAGTTTTAAAATTATTTTGCTTTTAGTGCATAGCTAAGTTAAACTAAAATTAAGATACGTCTTATTTACACAGTAGCCTTCAAAAGTTGCAATAAGTAGTTGGAATTCACTGTCTCCTCCTGTTAAAATATTTGCCGTATTAATAGGCTTCCAATTTCAGTCTGAATGAAATTATTTTTGCGGCAAGGTTTTCAACGCGAGGAGTAAGTGAATTAGAAAACTTATCAGTTATCAGGACTTGAAGGCTACTATGTTATATCTGGTACGAGTGACCGGGGAAATAATTAGATTTACCTGGAAAAAGAATACTTAATCTGGAATAAAAACATAAATGGTGTAGAATACTTTTTTTTGTAAAGATCTCTGATGATAATGAATCAAAATTCGGTGAAAGAAATTCTTTGTAATTCCGCAAGGTGTGGAGTAGGATGTAGAGACCAGTCAGTCGTGTTGTATATAGTCAAATTAAAACTAAAATCCTGCCTGTGAGAATGAGGTTGTTGTCAGCGTGTCAGCTCCGGTTAAATATGGACATCTTTAGGTTTGATGTGAGTTTCCTGGTACTGCTGGCGGAACTGAAGTCTCCGCCGAAACTTGGTGGAGCTGAAAGGTGAGATATTTTCGTTTTGCCTGAAGCCAAGAGAGTTGTTCCAGAAGCTGTGTCGTTATTCGTGTAAGAATAATACTATCATTTCGTAACTCATCCACTTCAACACGGAGTTCATCGACGGTGGTCTCAATGGAACGACGAAATTGGCGAAAGTCACTTAGTTCATTCCGTGGCTCATGAATTACTTCCGATTTCGGTGCAGGCTTTCGATAAATTGAAAACGCTCCACTCGGATGCGAAGGTGAGAGGAAGTTTCTACCAGTCACATCTGGTCCGTTCAAGTTTGATTGTAGGTCCGACGATATCGCTGAAATCACGGCGTCACATAAAATCAAAATCCCAAACTCTCTTTGTAAAATTATAAATATCAATACTTACTGAGCCTATTGAGATCGAGAGAACTACTACGAACATGGGTCTTTCGCCTCGGAGGCTACAAAGAAATACAAATGAAAAGAATAGATATTAACCTTGATATATCTCGATCACAGTTGAAAGAGTTTAATAAATGTTACTGACGGGTGGTGGGGCAATAGTTCCTGCTGCTCCGTTCTTCGGATGTTGACCTGAAAGCTTTGGACGCTGAATAGATTTTAGTTGCAACTGTTGTGCATTTTTTGGAGCACTGCCACAAGCAGCATTAGTATGAGTAGTCATTGAATTCTCTTCAGGAGTTGTCAGTCGCACTGGAACTGGCGCCACGAGGCCATTTTTATCACATATAGAAGAAAAATTCACTGGTTCATTGTCAAATGTTGTCCATTCCTCTGCAATGTGAATTCAAATAAAAGACATCATCACCATGATCCAGCGGAGAAGAAAGTATAAAAACTGACCTTTGCTTGACTTTTGAATAGCCCTCAAGTTCAGTTTCTCAGTATGTCCAGGCACCATATTGCAAGAGGAAGGCAAAGCAGCAGGGCTATTAATTAGTTTTACTGAAGCTCCAAGACTCAATTCAGACAAGCTGGTCAGTTGTTCATGAACCGCTTCATCAAACAGAGGTTCAGGTTGTTGGACTGATTTTCCATTGTTCACAGGAGCCTGAGTTGAGCCAGATGAATTGCTCCCGACTCTGCTCGCCTTTGTGTGCTCCTGATCACGAGCTTGTTCAACGAGACTATTTCTACGGCTTTCTCCAAAATCAGATGGAAGGGGCAAATTATGCTTTCTGACGACAACAAAATGCATTGCTAGTCTAAATTCATTCAAATCCAGGTAGCCATCTTCTGTGACATCAGCCAACTGCCAAATATTCCGTAAATCATCAAGGGGAAGTCGAGATTTTTCGAAAAAAGGTTTAGCTACTTCTCCAGAAATCTAAATTTATAAAGAATGAATCAATTTTTGATCCACTTCCTGACTAGAAGACATTACTAGAAATTCAACGGTGAGTCAATCATCATATTATGTTGACTCCTTAAAAAGTTCCTTAAAAAAACTTAATTTTCATTTTCATTGCTAACTGCATATAACTGTCACTGTTGAGTTGAACAAATAAACTAAATGTGACGATTGAGCCACCGACGAACTACTACTGACGTCCTCTAGCGAATCCATCCCTCATATTGGGCAGAAACCTGACAAAAATTTAAATGCTTCTGCTCGATTTCTATCAAATATTAAGGGATGGAAACCATATCATGCAGAATAAATGTAAGCGTTTCTTATTTTTTTACTCTTCAATATCCGTGTCAAAAATATTAAAGAAATGCTTACATATTCTGCCTGTTTGCGTAGCAGTGTTTCCTATTTTGCGCATTTATGAAGTCCATAAACCACAAATGGTGAAGAAAGCACAATAACTTAAAAGAGAGCAAAAGATATCAATTCCTTGTACCAATATATAAATATCAATAATAATTATTTAACTTAGATATTGATACATCAAGAATCGTGGGTTTCAAATAATTCTAGTTTTTATGACATGTGGTATCAAAACACCTTAAAATAAATAATTAGCAGATAACATAAGAACCATAAATGCAAGTCACCTCGCCACATTGTAGTTTGCTGTGGGACACCTTGTATTTTAGTTTGTATATTTCTGACTTTGCTTTTGAATTGTGGAGGCAGTAAACATGTCACTCTTTAATTGAATATTTCATACTACAAGTATGAATGCCTACAAGTCAAATAAGTAAATTTTCCAATTCAAATTAAAAATGTGAATGAGACCGATGTGCCGGGTGAGCATCCGATCTGTTCATAGGGTTTCTAAGAACAGATGTCGCTCATCTTCCAAAACTTCACCTAAGAGAGAGTATGGAATGGGACAGTTTTCTAACTGCAGAGGTAATTCGAATGATTATAATTTGTATAATCCAATTTTTCCGACTTTATCCGACTTCATAGACATTTACCTCCAAGATGAAAATTTTCCAAAAATGAAAAAAAAGAAAATTTTCATAAAGAATGCGGATAAAAAATACAAAGAAACAAGATTTTGTTTAGTTGCAGTTTAGTATTTTGTTGTATTTTATCTTCAACTAATGCCATGTTCATTATATCTGAGCTTCCAAACCAAAAGTCCGCGTAGTGTACAAAACAAAATANCATGTTCATTATATCTGAGCTTCCAAACCAAAAGTCCGCGTAGTGTACAAAACAAAATACAAGGTGTCCCACAGCAAACTACAATGTGACGAGGTGATAGGCATTTCTGGTTCTAGAGTAAATACAACCAAATAAAAACATTTTGGTGGTAAGTTTGAAGTCAGTTTTCCGTTTTTTTTTTTTTTGAATTCTATTCAGTGAATTTTTAAGCCCTCGACAGCTTTTTTTGCACTTTTACGAAATGCATTTTTCGCTTTTTTGCGCATAGCTGGAAACACTGCTTCCTGACGATAATATAGCCTAGATCTTACTAGTCCACTTATATCGGGTTGCAATTGCAAAAACTGTTGAGTATAGTAATCCCGTTGTTCTGTAGTCATTGACCAAATTTTTGGATATGGAAACGACTCGTAGCTAATGTGGTCAGGTATTGGTGGATTTTTGTCGCTTGGAGAATCTGAAGACCCTCCATTAGACGAGGAATGGGAATCCGAAGCATAATGCTCGTGTTCAGAATCTTTAAAAAAAAAAAGTTTAACTAATGTTAAATGTATGCTTCACTGCAACTAAGATTGCTTCAGATGTATCACCAGAATTGTCAGAATCTTCCGTTTGAAGTAGATGGCAGCTTTCCTCGTCATCTTTCATAATTGCTGTTTCTTCAGCATCATCATCTTCTGTTTCAACTTCATCCTGACTGGACGAGTAGTTCAACGGTTCCACTATAAAATGTTATAAATATTGTTGGAAAAGTCATCTAAGTACTTTTGGTTTAGTTTAAAAGTTTACCTGGCTTCACATTTCTTTCCGAATCAGAATTCAATTCAATAAGGTCAGGGCTGAAGGGTGTTGGCCAGAAAGATTCTTGTTGCTGCATGAATTTTGAAATTGGACCTTCCATTTCAAAAAATTAATTCAATCGAAATTTAATCCGCTTCTTCTATCGTTCCAACGCTGTTCCAATTCAGTGGATTCCAAAACTTATCTGCGAAGTAAAACAAAATTTATTGTAAATATAAATTGAGATTATGACAAGGACTTTATGAAGAATAGTTGGTTACATAACTACCACACTTGTCGCTATATTAAATGCTGTTAATGATTCCGAGAGATAAAGTTTCTTACAAATAAGATAATTAAGTTGCCACTCAAGAAAGTAATGTCATTGTCAATTTGATAAAAGGTCATAAACTGTGTAATTATTATAAACAGGAAGAAAAATAATACCATAAGCCTTGCGTTATTCTCAGTATAACTTATGTAACAAACAATTTNTATTATAAACAGGAAGAAAAATAATACCATAAGCCTTGCGTTATTCTCAGTATAACTTATGTAACAAACAATTTGGAAACAGTACTGAAAAATTTCAAATTCAAAAGCTAAATGAAAAGGTTAGGATTTCAATCAAATTATTTGGAGACGCCGGGGTTTTACACTTCAATACTTTATGCTCTCTGCCATCCTNGGTTAGGATTTCAATCAAATTATTTGGAGACGCCGGGGTTTTACACTTCAATACTTTATGCTCTCTGCCATCCTGTGCGCAATAAATTAAGTCTAATTAACCCAGGCATAAAAATTGACACTGGAACTAATTATCTTAAACCACAACTTTTTGTGCGTTCCGCAGGGATAAGCTTATTCTCTATCCAATAAGCTAAACCGAACAATTTTTTTTGCACAAGGTTAGAGCTTATCAGGTTATGCCTCGAATTGAGTCATTTGAATTCCTGGACAATCTTCTAATACTGTTATCTATGGATTCTTAAAAACAGATATTAAGGAGTCATTTAAGAAGTGTGTGAACTGAATTAAGTATAAGAATTGTCCTTGTAGTCTTATTTCGTGTAAACATTTCTACGCTCATAAAATAAAGCTTAAAAACTAGTAGAGGCTGGAGCTGGACCCACACCAAAACCTAAACATTACCCACTTCTTTCTCTGGTGAGAAAATTATATACTAATTAGATTTATTACAGCAATAATCATATTAAAATGAAATTCTCAGGATAGACCACTAATCGTATTCTTAGGGATGCAAATTAAAATAGCCAGTGGCTCATGGCCCGTGCAATCAGCCAGACAACTCATAAGTCATATTTCTGGTTCCACGGACACTTTTTTTTGAGCTGGCTCAACATTCAAAACCATGTCTCAACATTTAGAGCCATGGCCAAACATCCGGAACCACAGTTCAAATAAAATACTGCAAAATTAAGAAAACTCTTTCCATAGATGCGAACGGGAATCCCTATTTTAGTAGCTAACTGTATATTATAAATAACATCTCCAACCCAATGCTATTCATTTTGAATCAGTAATGCAAATAAATTCAACATAAGACAAAAATAATTGATGTGGAAGAGTCCAGACAGATTAGAAACGTGTCCTTGCCGACTTAAAACTTTAGCTTAAAACGTATAACGTTGTGAGGAGTAAAAAAAAGTTCATATACACCATGGCTTTGCCTCAAAAATACTAACGTTACTCAGACCCACTACTCCATGGATCTGGGTCTGGAATTATTGTAAGCCAGCTCAGCCCGTTAATCAACAATGCAATAATTATTATTATGTTATCATCAATCATCCAACCAGATAAGCACTTGATAGTTTTTTTATTAGAGAAAACTAAGAAAGTGACTCTGTGCCGTCACCTATCCAAAGCGACAACAGTATTCGACCAGGTACACACTATAATTGCAAGAATTTGAATTACTTTTTTCGTTGAAGTTTATGCCCTATTGGTTGGATCAAATTAATCAGATATATTGTACTTAAGTGCCTTATATCCACTCCTGTAATTTCTTATGTTGAATAACTAACTGAAAATTGAATATTTACCATTTGACTATTCCCTGAAACATTGAACCTGGTTAAAATAAGGTGGGATGCTTAATACTGATACTGAGCTCTGATGAATTCCTTCCTCCGATCACCAGGTTGTTTTCATCCGTCTGTGAATCCTCCCTCTCAACGTATCCACAACTCATCTATAAAATTCGGAAGAAATGTTAATTAATACGCAACAAAGAACAATGAGCTTAAATTTTAAATAAATAAACTTGTTAAGAAGTCGTTCACACTTTAGAAGCTACTATACGATTACGCTACTCTCCTTCACCACCCACATGAGTGAGTAATAATAATTATTATTTAGTATTTATTTATTACTAGTTAACGATTATTAACCAACAAATTGGAATGCAAATAGTTGCAGACGTAGGTAAGAGATAAAAATACTATAAAGGACATGATCATTACTATACTACGCTACTGCTGAAGCTGAAACTGATAACAATCAGAGTTAAACATGTTAATTGAATTAGATGAAAAGAATGAGTGGGTGATACTCACCTGTTTTACTTGAACNGATGAAAAGAATGAGTGGGTGATACTCACCTGTTTTACTTGAACTGGAACAGTAAGTAATGGTTAAGATAAGCTATTCTAGAAAGAACGACGAAGACTTTGATGAAGTTGACAGTCAGTAATGTTAGTAAAAATAAGTGAGATAAGTAAGGTAGGAACCTAGGAGATTGAAGTATGTANACTGGAACAGTAAGTAATGGTTAAGATAAGCTATTCTAGAAAGAACGACGAAGACTTTGATGAAGTTGACAGTCAATAATGTTAGTAAAAATAAGTGAGATAAGTAAGGTAGGAACCTAGGAGATTGAAGTATGTAATTTATAATTTTGAAATACCTTATTTATTTATTATTCTAATGAAAACTTCATCCTAAAAATAAGTAATAAATGACTGCCTCAGCCTCAATTGAATCTGAATGATTTTTAGATTGGAAAAATCCTAAACTTACTATTTCTCACTCACCCGATTGGTTGAATTTTCATCAGGTGTACATTCTCTAGCTAACTTTGAATTTTTAACTCTTCTCTTCATCTCTTGTCTCTGCCGTGCGTGGGCCGATGATGTAGAGCACCATTGCAGCTGATGAGTTGAATACTTTAACCATTCCGCTACACTACTGTAAGCTAAGCTGGGTGGTGTCGAGTGCAGCGGTAATAGTGCATTGAGCAGAGCACTTCGACAATCACCAATCAATTTCCTTCTCGTCTCCTCACTTAAATTAAATGTCCTTGACCTTCACAGTTCGCAACAATTAAACGAAAGGTAAGGTGTTAGAATTTCAAATGATCAAAAATATCACCTAAATTACGAATCTTATGTAGAAATTTTTTGCAAATTTGTGCAATGAACAATTTTTAAATGTTAAAGGCTAGTTGGGTATAGGTTAGAGATTTTTTTGTGACGAGTGCAAGGTATTATTGTAGTTTTAGCTAAATTTTATTAATATTGAACCCATACACTTGAGAAACTTATCTACACGGTATTTTATAACATCAGTCTAGTTGTTTGCTATCCGTTTAAAATTTAGTCACCTTCAGAACGGAACCAACGGATCAAAGCAGGAACCAAGGGGTCAAAAATGTAGTCACTATTAATACCTTCAAAGGTATCACTGATACCTTCATTTTTATTTTCATTTCCTTGGCTAGGGCAGGGAGACGAGTAGTGGATTAAAATAGAAGTTTTCGGCATTAATTTTAAAAAAATTGAATTAACCGCTAACAATGGTTGTCAGACTTGTGATCTGTATGAAATTTCTGATCGATTGAGGTGTCAATTCCCTGAATTAGGATACTGATTGATTTTATTAAGAGTTTAGTGACAATGACTAAAATTTTGTTGAATCCTGTTCTTGCAGATGATGTGGTCTTCACTGCAAAGGCGAAGTCTTGCGATCTTTACTCATAGATTCGTATCACAAAGTAACTTGACTGTAACTGAAAATGGAAGGCAATGGCATGGTCTTTGGTGTATATCACAAAGATTTCTACATAGAACACCAATTCAGCAAGGCTTTGCTGGTGGTATTTCAAGTACCAGTTTTGAGAGTAAGTAATACAAAAGGTTTTGTCATTGAAATATTAGTTTTAACTTATAATTGTCACTGTCTTGTTAGTTTCAGCTGGATTAGCTGAGGAACAAGTACAAATTCAGAAAGTCGCATTAGATTTCTCTGAGAAAGAGCTAAAACCTTACATGGCTGAATGGGATCAGAAGGTTTGTAAAAAATAGAAAAATTGGTCTAAAGAAAAATATAATTTTTTTAATTAATTTTTTTTTATCAGGAAGTATTTCCAATGGACACAATTAGAAAGGCAGCAAAACTAGGGTTTGGTGCAATATATACTAAGGAGGATTATGGAGGATCAGGATTGAGTCGACTAGATGCTTCGATTATATTCGAAGCACTTTCTCAGGGATGTGTATCTACGACAGCATATATAAGTATCCACAAGTATGTTGCCGAGAATTATAAATTTAGACAGGAGCAATCATAAGTTTAACTATGAATTTCAGCATGTGCGTCTGGATGATTGACACATTCGGAAATACGGAACAAAGACAAAAGTGGATTCCGAAACTAGCAACAATGGAAACATTTGCATCCTATTGTCTGACCGAGCCCAATAGTGGTTCAGACGCTTCGTCGATCTCTACATCAGCTAAGAAACAAGGAGACCACTATATTTTAAACGGCTCAAAAGTAAGTTATGGAGTTAGACAAAAAACTGCCGATCTACTCAGTTCCGGGGCTTTTATTTAGAATGCCCGAATAAGATCGAATTATTCAAAACGTTTAATCTCACATTTTATTTTGTTTGTCAGGCATTTATAAGCGGGGCAGGCGATTCTGACGTTTATGTTGTCATGTGTCGTACAAGCGGAGCCGGTCCCAAAGGAATTTCCTGTATTGTTGTTGAAAAAGGTAGTCCTGGTCTTAATTTTGGGAAGAAAGAAAGCAAAATGGGCTGGAATTCTCAACCAACTCGTGCTGTCATTTTCGAAGACTGTAAAGTACCAGTGGAAAATTTAATTGGGTCGGAGGGAAGCGGTTTTAGTATTGCGATGATGGGTTTGAATGGGGGCCGCATAAATATAGGTTTGTTTTGTTCTTCTTCTTAATACTGGATCCTAATTATTAAATTCAATTTTTTCCTTAGCCTCTTGCTCGTTAGGAGCTGCTCATGCAAGTATTGACGCTGCCCTTAGCTATTTGAAAGTTAGAAAACAGTTTGGAAAACCACTCTCTAAATTCCAACATAATCAATTCACGCTGGCAAGAATGGCGACGGATTTAGTGGCATGCAGATTAATTGTCCGCAATGCAGCAATAGCAATTGATGAAAATCATCCTGATGTTGTCACTTTGTGCAGTATGGCCAAACTCTTTGCAACTGATAAATCGTTCGAGGTAAGACAGGCTCAACAGTTCTCTGTTATTACAAACGTCGAGTGCTAATATTTCCTTTGAATTTGAAAATAGATTGTGAATAACTCACTACAAATGCATGGAGGTTACGGGTATCTTAAGGACACGCCTATTCAACAGTACTTGCGTGACGTCCGTGTTCATCAAATTCTTGAAGGAACTAATGAAATCATGCAATTAGTCATTGCACGGAATATCCTGAAAGACTAGTTCCTTTCACCATTTAAAATTAAATTAGTCAAAAGCTGTGATGCCAAATTACGACTTAACAGATCTGAAAGTTTTAATAAAAATTTATTTCTTTTAGAGAGGCTTCATTTCTAAAGAGTTGGACGTACGCTTGGACTCAAGTGCTTGGAATTGGAAATACTTTTACTGATTGGCCACAACTAGACTTATGATCATTGATCAGGGTTGGGTATAATACCGTATAATTGAAATATACTACGTATAATACGTAGTATACTTCGTTACACTACTGTCACCCTCTACTAATTCGTCAAGCTGAATTCAGTCGATAACCCTCGAAACTATTTACGTTTTTAATCAATATTTCTATAGTTACGGTGATTCTACGTTTTTTTCAAACGTTTAATTCTGTTCATTGCGCGCAGTATTTTCTCGGTTTAAAACATTTTTCTCTAAGGGAATATTGATTAAAAACGTGTAAACAGTTTCGAGGGTTATCGACCGAATTCAGCTTGACGAACTAGTAGAGGGTACAGTACTGCAAAAACTGTTGGTAGCTTGAAAATAGCTTGCCTTTTGAAGCTCAAAATCGTGAATGAACTCCGCGTCACGCCGGTTCTGGAGCGCGGAGAATGCGCTGAGGCCGGCAATTCGTTCTGATTTATTTTCAAAGATGAAGATGAAAGTGGTTTTGTATTCGAAATTCGACTAATTGCATTCGACACAAACTTTGTGGTTTGGTTGTGGACTGACTTGACTTCTGATGCCCATCGCTAAAGGCGGTGGTGGCCGCTAGTGTGAGGTTATTACTTAGAGTAGCCATAGTTTTATTCATTGTTTTGGTTCATGTTTTAGTTTTACTAATTTTAATTTAACTAAGGGTTTGCAAGAGCTTCATAATGATGAACAGGTTATTGATGCTGGTATTACTCTGTCACTGCGTGCAATCAACAATATCACCGAATGACAGGAAACCAAGAGGTCATACTGCTAAGGAAACCAACTTGGCACTTAAAGTAAGTGTGAAATTTGAATTTGTTTTAAGTAGACTGCATTTTACATTACTCTGGTATTTTACATGTCCCGTTCTTAAATAGACTGGTCACATTCTGGAGTCCGTATTTGAGCGTGATTTGGTTGTTAAAGACGTTACTCCTCTGAATATTATTAATGAACATGGTGCTTATTCTAAGAATGTGAACAAACGGAATTTTGCTGGACATGTATTAGGTTATATCACACCGTGGAATGGTGTTGGTTACGATTCTGCAAAAACATTTGGAAACAAATTCACGATGATCTCACCAGTATGGCTCCAGATAAAGAGGAAGCCTGCCGGTACATACTATATCACCGGTACACATGACATTGATCATGAATGGGTTAGAAAAGTACGAGAACGGGGAAAAAAGACTCAAGTAAAAAGTAAAGAAATGACTATATTTTTTAACATTTTGTGATATCCAAAACTGTTTGATTTTACTTTAAAATAATAATATTCCATTGTTTTTTAGTTGTTCCACGAATCCTATTCGATGGTTGGACAAGTGATGAATACTATAAACTTTTTACAACTGGAAGTGAGCCAAAGGAGTTAATCAAAACAATTATAACTTCATTGAGAGCTCACAAATTTGATGGAATGGTTCTTGAAGTTTGGAGTCAGCTTGGAGGACAAGCAAAGAAAGCACTACAAATGCTCATCAAGTCCATAGGCGATGCCATGAAATCAGCTCATCTAACTTTTATTCTAGTGATTCCTTCTCCAGTCACTAATACTGGAAAGCTATCTGGAATGATTGAACATGACGACATGAAGCATATTTGGAAATATGTCGATTATTTTTCTATAATGACATACGATTTTTCAACTCCTGAGCGTCCAGGTCTCTTTCTTATTTCCGAAATTCTTATATTATTTTTTTTTGACGAGACGAATTTCACCATGACAGATTTTTTTTCCTAGGTGGAAATTCTCCGTCGAAGTGGATCAGAAAATGTATTGATACGCTCGCTCCCACGAAAATTGAAAAATCCAAATTTCTAATTGGACTAAATTTCTATGGGTACGATTTTACTTCAACTGGTGGCCATGCAGTATTCGGAAATGGATACATGGACTTACTGAAACATGCAAATTCTTCAAACTCCAAAATCCAATGGAGTCCTGAAATTGACGAACACTTTTTTGAAACTAAAGATGAAGAAGGAATGAGTCATAGAGTATTTTATCCAACCCTTCTCTCTATTCAAAAACGTATCAAAATTGCTGAAGAATTCGGATGTGGAATTGCAATTTGGGAATTGGGGCAGGGCCTATCCTATTTCTATGATTTACTATGAGACTGGATACGATATGGGATTATGGTAAACTTCATTACATTCTGAAAACCTGCTAAAACATTAACTTATTATAATCTGATCAATTTCAATGGACTGGGAATTGCGATACTTAACTTACAGGGAACAAATAGTGGTAATAAATACAATGCAACTAACACATCACACATACTTATTATATCTGCAACAGAAACTGGACAAGATAAAAACATATTTTTTTTTTAATTTAGCTAATATAATTCTAACTGCTTCCTAATTTTTCTTTGTCCTTGATTAACTTGAAGAAAAATATGAATATTAAATACCAGGTTTACGCTTCACTATGCTATCTATAATAGATATAATGTTATGTTCAGAGACGAGATTAGAAAACTTTAAAGTATCTTGTCAATTAGCAGTTGAAATCTTTCTCTCCTTAAGAGTAGACCCTATCGTCTCTGCTGTTTTCAGGATTTCCTTGACTACTACACAATCTCAATACTTGGTTCCTTCTGTTTCTCAATGTGCAAAAAAAAATATATGAAAGAAAAGGAAGAAAAGGCGATAAAAATAAATGCAAAATATGTGAAATAGTAGACCCACCACAACTAAGTTTANTTTCTCTCCTTAAGAGTAGACCCTATCGTCTCTGCTGTTTTCAGGATTTCCTTGACTACTACACAATCTCAATAACTTGGTTCCTTCTGTTTCTCAATGTGCAAAAAAAAATATATGGAAGAAAAGGAAGAAAAGGCGATAAAAATAAATGCAAAATATGTGAAATAGTAGACCCACCACAACTAAGTTTANTTCTCAATGTGCAAAAAAAAATATATGAAAGAAAAGGAAGAAAAGGCGATAAAAATAAATGCAAAATATGTGAAATAGTAGACCCACCACAACTAAGTTTAGTTGGTTAGTTTGACAGCGGCAGTAGTAAAAGTGGTTCTGAGAATCTGAAAGTTTAATAAATATAAGGATATGTTTGTGATGTTCTGGGGGTTTCGACAAACTGAAAGACTTGAAAGTGATACGGTAAAGTTAAAGTAGTGGTTAGTTAATGGGTTTGAGTTGTATTTTGTATTGAAGTCGAATCAACAGACTGATAAGGTAAGGTGGTTTTGCCAGTTTCCCTCTTCCTTCTATCGGAGTATAGTATCCTAGGTATCTCAACTACCCATGTCCTCTCTTCTTTTTACAGAGATCAGTTGATTTGCCCTTATTATTTCGTCTACGGAGATTTACCTGCCCACTTCTTCATTCTCTACTTCACCTCACCTCTACTGTCTCTTGTAAAACTAACCGTCTGTATTTTTCAACGAAAAAAAAAAAAACCTAAGGTTTAGTAGTGACCCAGAGAAAATACTTGAATAGGATGGAGATCTTGAAAAGAAATACAAAATTTTAAGGAAGAAAATTACTAAAACGCCGAAAGAATTTGGCAATTTGGCATTCTCTCATTTGGCAACCATTTCTTCCAAATAAACTATAGAGTGGTATTAGTTTCTTATCATGTGTGACGATCCGTGCCAAAACTAAGCCTGTCAACATCGTGGTTGTCCCCTTGTTGGAGAGGATGACAGTGTTTTTTTTGTATTATTAATTAAATTTTAATTAGATGTTGGTTCTACACTAATGAGCCGATGTCTTAGGAGAATTCTTAACACTTAAATGAAGAACCATTTTAGTTAGTGACGAAGAGTTCTTGTGCTAAGCAAGATGACTGGTGGATCCAGTGCCAAAATATTACGATTTGGTGATGTTGTCAGTATTTTTGGAGAAGGTCAAACAACTGGTTTTCTAAGTACTCTCGGGTAAGCGTCTCTTCCTTACCCTCATTTCACCATTTCACGGAGCGTTCTACTGATTAGTGGATAGACTCCTGCTCTTGGTTTATTCACACTAATATAAGTATTTCGGAGGAAATTATTGTTCCGTAAAATTAATAAATAAATAAATGTAGAATGGACTCAATTGATTTCGTTCAATGGAGATTCTGCTGTTGTGGGGTTGCAGAGAAAATTTAGGTCAAGGTCAGAAAGGCCACCGCACTGAGCTGAGGGGGGGATCGAGTCTACATTTATTATAAGCAATCTGAGGTTTTAACACTTCAAATTTAAGTTTCTTGTTAATATCAAGGTTTTCTCGTCACAGTCCCACGGTCTGTTAATTTTTCTCTAGATACCATTTGTTGGAAAAACATAATTTCCCGTCAAACTACTCCAAATTTTTATTACCTCAGATGTGTTTTTTTTCCTGGCTCCGAATTATTTACCATAAACACCTCCCCCCCCCCCCCCCCCCCCCCCNAAATTCATCTTTTTATAAGTTAAACACAAAAAGATGTTGTCGAAAATAAAGATGAGGAGCTTCGTAATAAATTAGAACACAATAGCTAAATAGCACTCTTTTAGCCATCGACAAAGACAATGCATTCTGGAATTGTTTATGCAAATCCAGTGAGAATTTAACGTAGCNCAATAGCTAAATAGCACTCTTTTAGCCATCGACAAAGACAATGCATTCTGGAATTGTTTATGCAAATCCAGTGAGAATTTAACGTAGCAATAGTGAAAGCGTGATTGCGGGACAAATTTTTGTGTTTATCTTAACTTAAATTGACTAAAACTAGTAATTCAAGGATCAATTGATTCAGGAATTCTTGCTAAAATTGATATTTTTTTTTGAAGTAATATTTTGTAATACGTTGTGTTAATGTAGCGTCTTAGGAGCAATGCTAATTGTAGAAATAATATTGTTATTATTGTGTCACGAATCGGACAGAACCACAAGACTGCACTTGGAGATTTGATTTGGGCAATGTGGTTTTTNGTTATTATTGTGTCACGAATCGGACAGAACCACAAGACTGCACTTGGAGATTTGATTTGGGCAATGTGGTTTTTATTATCTTCCCTCTGATTGGTTGTAGGTCTGTAGATGACCGATGCGTCCTTAATCCCAAAAATGGTGACACCTCTGCACCTCCTAAGAAATTCAGAGGTATTTTTACACAATAATAAATTATTTTTATTTTTACCTGACTTTGTTTATTTTGATTTGATTTTTTGTTTGTTTAGATTGTTGGTTCATGCTATGTCCAGCTCTACGGTATTCGGCTCAACAACAGTATTGGCATGCTTCAAGAACAAATATAACTTCAAGAACACAAGACGAAGCTAATCTTATGCGAAGTCTCCATGTAAAAACTTTAGCAATCAACCTCTTTTACAATAACTTTCACTACTTTTTTTGAAATTTTTAGCATGCAGCCGAACTGGAAAAGGAGCAAAATGAAAAAGACACAACGAAAAAGATTGGGATGCCATTGTCCTACGGAATCAATGTTCAGGTCTACCCGACATTTTTTTTTACTAGTGTTTATAAAGAAATATATGTCACCTTAACCTAATAAAAAATATTTTTTTTTGTTCAGTTGCTGCACATGAAATCTAAGAAGTATTTGACTGTCAACCGTCGGATTCCTGCAAAATCGGACAAATTAGCCATGCGAGTTTACCTGGATCGTCAAGGGAATGAAGACTCATGGTTTCAGATTGCTCCTTTTTACAATTATCGAACACTTGGTAAGTGTAGATATTTTGGTAGAGGATTTATATTGAGAATGACAATCTGATTGGCCAATTTCAGGAGATTCAGTTATAGGGAATGATGAAGCCATTCTGTGTTCCGCTGGTAACACACAACAATGTCTTCATGCTTCTGAAGAATCTCTAAGTGATAATCCAGGATCTCATGAGGTCAATTCCTCAGCGGCCACGCCCTTCACTTCTTGGAGACTTGTATTGTATTTGAGCTATAAAGAAAACATTCCTAAGATTTTGAAAGGTGGGGACGTCGTGAGACTTTTTCATGTTGAGAAGGAAAGATTCCTAACGCTAGATGCTTACAAATCGGTTCAATATGTCTTCCTTCGAACAACGATGAGAGCATCAGCTACATCTGCTACTTCGAGTAAAGCACTTTGGGAAATCGAAGTGAGATATAGTTGAGACTTTTCAATTCCAGTATCAGAAGTTGTAATGATGAACCCATCGTTTCAGGTCCTTCACAACGAACCTTGTCGTTCTGGAGCAGGATACTGGAATTCAGTGTATCGTTTAAAACATATGGCTACTGGGCTCTACGTCTCAGCTGATCTGAGTAACTCGAACTATAGACAATCTATGGAAAGTGATGGTGAGGATACTTTTACGTCAATCCATCTAAAATTTTACTTCGACTAAAAATTTCTTGTTCCAGTTTCTGCTGCTGGGGAAGAGTTCCTGATAGTAGCAGCAGGTTCTAATACGAAGGATGGGACTTTATTTGAATTTTGTCCCACTTCGGCTGAGAGTGAAGATTCTGTTGTCCCGGAATCTTCGTTTGTACGCTTGCGTCATTGCGGAACGAGAACATGGGTTGGAGCAACTGAGCAAGCTATTGATGTCGAAGAAGGAACAAAGCCTGTGATGCACAAAGTATGAACCTGTTTAAATTTTTTACTAAAGTTTAAATTTAATGATTATAATTAATTATTCTGGATGTATTTAGCTTAGTTGTATGTCTCAACGACGTGACGAGGAAGCATTTGCTGTAGTTCCGGTTCCTCCGGATGAAGTTCGTGACCTTGATTTTGTTAATGATGTATCTGAAGTGTTGAAAGACTTTTGTCATAAACTTGAGTTGGGAACAGTGAGTTCAAACGACCGACGGTAAGTTTTACAAAAACCATGTGGTCACCACAGTGTAATTCAATAGTAATTTTTTATTTTTAGAACGGCATGTCAAGTGCTGAAGGAGGTAATTTTCTTCATCGCAGAATCAGATTCTAGTCATGTGAATGTGGATCCGTTGGATTTTCAAACTGATAACGTTTCAAGAGATCGTCAGAAGCTCCTCCGAGAGCAGTTTCTGCTCAAGTATATCTTCCAAGTTCTGAAAGTGAGTAAATATCTATAATTAGTGAGCTTGTAAAAATGTTATCAGTATAAAATTGACAGGTTCCTTTGGAAGAATCAAGTGGAAATTTGCGGGATAGTTTTCAAGAGCCAGATGGATCAATTAAAGCCAAGTGGAAGTATACATTCAGGCTCTGCTACCGTGTTCTCTGCCTCAGTCAAGAACAGTACAGGAAGAATCAGGTACAAGGAGTTGAAGATAGTATTGTTAGACTGCGAATTTCAACACTATGATTTATGTACAGGAATATGTTGCCAAGCATTTTGGTTTTATGCAAAAGCAAATTGGTTTGGATATTCATGCAGAGGAAACCATCACTGCCCTCGTTCACAACAATCGAAAACTCCTAGAGAAGCATATCACGCAGAAGGAAGTGAACACATTTGTTGGGCTCTTAGGTAAAAATATTGAAAAATGGGACTACCGTTTCCTGGATCATCTTTCAGATTTGTGTGTTTCGAATAAAACTGGTATACCGAGTACCCAGAAGATTATTTGCAATTGTCTTCTCAAAGGCCCTGAGACAACTTCTGTTTTGCTCGAGGCAAGGTCAGTTCTCATGATCAATTCATTAAAGTTAATTTATCAAACTAATTTTTTTTTACTTTTGACTAGAATGAAAAATTCTCAGGAATTACTCCGATTCCAGGATCCCAGATGGTATGAGAAGCCGGAATTTACCTCGGAAGTCATCTTGTACATTTCTGGCTACAAAGTATGTAGTTTGGTTTTATGATTTAAAATTCTAAGTGCTAAAGCATGTTCCTTTTTTTTTTTTACAGAAAAAGAGTATATCGGAATTAGCCTTGAAGGCCAGTTTAGGATTTGGAGAAGACGCAGCCATACTTAAGTACTACTGTCATCAGTTAGATTTGTTTTCAAATATGTGTCTAGGACGACATAGCCTTAGTATTCGCGAACTTTCACCAAAACTTGATGTGAACTTGCTCCTCAGGTACTTGTTATTTTTATTAAATACCATTCTATGCAACTTTAATGCAATTAATGACTAAATCCTATCAGATGTGTGTCGGCAGAATCTCTTCCATTTGAACTGAGAATTTCATGTTGTCGTCTTGTTCGAAATCTGCATGTTGACGTCGAGCCTCAGGAGGAGGAGCGAAAAGTGTCCCTCTCGAGGCCATGGTGGAACGTCCCAAGAGACATCACAATTGAAGAGTAATTAAAAAAAATTATTGCAGATATTATTTTATTTTACAATATTTCCATGCACTTGGTCTCTACATAGGTATGACAACGAGCATATGACGAAGAATGCAATGAAAGCTTCTCAAATGAAAAAATTTGAAGCAACAATGATATTCATTGAGAACTACTTACATGATGTGGCGAAGAAGGCTGACTTTCGGAATATTCTTCACAATAAACTTTCTGTAGAGGTTGGCTAATTTTTATAAATTAGGACTACATGAAGGACTTAAAAAAATTGAGTTAAACTCTACATATTAGATACTGAAGCTTGCAAAGGAGTTTGCACGTTTTGGCTTTTATGGAATTGGTTCGCTAAATCATTTACGAACAACTTTGAGCACAATACTTGCACCACTTTGCCGAGAACCAATCACATCCATACCTCGTAAGTTTCTCAACCATATATTAATTTCAAAGGATGGAATTTTATCTTCCAAATTTTTCCAGGACGCCAAAGTATGATACTTATGAAGAATGAAAATGGTGCAGCGAGTCGTGCGAACAAAGCAGAGGATGAGAATAATCTCGTACTCACAGAGATGAAAGTCATTATTTTAGAAATCTACGAAGTAATTTTGTCTAACTACAAATTTTTTAAGTAGTTAAATAGTTTTCAATGATCTTAGCATATTCATGAAATGATTCTTGACTACCGTCTCACGCATTTCCTCACCAATTTGAAAAAAGAATCCGAGAACGGTACAAATTTGGCTGATTTGGGATTAGAAATATTTACAGACTACTTTGAAGAATCAGGTAGTATTTGGTGAGTTTCATTATTAACTATATGATTGATTCCATGATTAATAATGCTAAATTATTTTTAATTTGAAATATACAAAAAATGAATCATTTTAGTGAAGATGATGCCGAGTTCCTCAAGCTTTTACTCTACAATATTTCCAGCAACCATTACGCCTTGTTCAGAAGTGCAACTAAACTTCTGATGACTATTTTTAATCAAAACAGAAGACTGTTCCATGTGTTCGAAAAGGTACTGGGCTTAGAAGAGCTCTACTACCGGATAACTCAACTCTGTCCATTTTGTAGACCCAAATCCTGTCAAGTAAGCACGACGCGGATATGCTGAAACAAATCAAATCTCAGTTGGAACCTATCTCTTCTGCAATCAAGGCTGCCAAAAATAGACTCAGCGAAATTAGCAAACAGTTAAAAGCTCAAGTATGTAATCATCATTTACAAATTTTCAAACTTTTAATCATCTTGTATATTTTTTTTAGCAACCGAGTATTGATGATGGCGGGGAGGAAGTCATGGACGGTTCACTAGTCGACGAAAGTTCACCTTCTGGATCTCAATATAGGGACGAAATGAACATCTTATCAAGGCCAAGTATAATTTCCCGATCACCATCGCTCAAGTATCCTCTAATGGCTCACACTTGGTCAATTTTAGAAGTATGGAAATTTTTATAACGTTTTACTATTGATAGAGTTCCTGTCTTATCTTATTTGAAGGTCTTCTTCAATTTAGGTATTGAAGAAATTGAAGAGACTCTGTGTAAATTTAGCACCTGACGGTACGGTTACTAACAGTCATCAGAATCAACATCTTCTAAGGGAGAATAAAGTGGAACAAGTCATAAGTCAAGTGTTGAAATTACTCAAGGAACAAAAGGAAGAACCACCGTTGGAGTTGGAACAAGAAATTAGTGAATTTTTTCAAGCCTACTGTGATTCAAATGAAGAAAATCAGGCTGTACTAGCGACTCATATTGATACACTCATGGGAATGCATGTTAGGTTCATACGTTTTCTTCCAACCTTTTTTTTCTACGTTTTTATTTTCTATTTTTTTTTTTTTCATTTTTTAGGCTGGTGAAGCTGCTGCAATCAGAGTAGTATATGAAAACAATATCAGCCTTTGTGCTTCAGTGAAAGACAGTACAATAGAATATTTGGTGAAAAAAGTGTTCTCAAGAGATGCCAAACGACAGCCGGCTTCTGATTACTTGGTCACAATTCAGAGTATTGTCTGTCCCAAACATTGCATAGTTCGAAGAAATCAAGAAACTGTTGTATATCAGGTAATATTCCTTAACTTTTACATATACAGATACCAAGATCTATCATACATCTAGAACTTAATCTTTGAGTATTTCCTTGCAGCTTGCAATTTTCCATGAAGATGTAGTTCATTTCTTAGGATTTGATTTGGACAAAAGTCGTGACATTTCTGTTTACACTTTTCCTAGTGAAATTGAAAAATTCAAGTAAGAAAATGGAATTTTGACAAGAAATATTTAATAATAACTTATTCAATTTTCAATTTTTTTTGTGCTTAGATTTCATAAAGAACTTGTCTCTCTCTTCACTTTTTGCACAATTGGCAAAAACGTTTACACAGAGTCTATGTGCCAATCTCTTCTTCCATTAGATCGAATTGTTAGTGTTCTCTGTAGCATCGAGTATTCACTAGAGGTAATAACTTATTTCTAAAGGGTTAGGATTCGAAAAATTTCGTATTATGCTAAAAAAATTTGGAATTATTCGAATTATTCACTGATTATTCGATTAATTCGTGAATAATTCTTATCTTGATTTCGATATTTTGACAAATTATCTTGATTTCGATATTTTCGTAACTGGGATGACAAAATATTGTCTTATGCAATATTAAACTTTTTTTTTTAAATTAAATTATAAATCTATTTGAAATTTATGAAAACTCCGTTAATTTTGAAAGTTTACTGACTTTTATGGAAAAACACCAGATAAAATTCTAATAATATTTTTTAATAAGTAATAGGCTTCCGTCGTATACGTTAAAAAAATTTTTTTTTTTTTCAATTGTTTGTAATTTGTCGAAAAAATTATAAAATTCATTAAATTTTTCAATCTCTGAGTTATACAATGAATTATTCAATGAATTATTCGAATTATTCATCCAGGAATTATTCGTTTGGCGAACCCTGCTAAAGGGTACATAATATTTACGTTTACAAAAAAATTAACAAAAATTGCTTTGAATTTCCAATTTTAACTTTCATCATGATCAAATATTTCCAAATACTTATAGTCGACGAAAGTATAATTCATTTTTGGTTAGCTAATATTGAACTCCGTTATTTACGAAGTAGTTTATTTATTCAAATCCATGTGAGTATACTCATAAATAAAATTCTACGTGTTTCCCTCCATAGCTCTAAGACCGGATTCGAACATTTTTAGTAATATTCAAAGTAAGGATAAGACATGAAGATGTAAAATCATCTGGAAAAGTAAAGCTCTTCATCCATAAAATGCTTGAAAGAGACTTGGGAATAAGCATCCTCAAGCATTATATGAACATATGAAGCCAAAAATATTCTTCTTTTTATTTATTTATAGGTAAAGGAAGCCTATGTGTCGTTCTTACTTCATGCCTTCCTCGTAACGGAAGTGGACGTGAGGAGCGTCTATAGTTCCAACAGAATGTGGACAATTTTTGAAAACCATTTTCTTCCGGAAATTATAAATATTGCAAATGCTCCTCTACATGAGGCTGAGGCAGATGTCAAGAGTCAAAGCTACGTCTATGAATGCGTCGTACCAATTATCAAAATATTTTTTGAAAGAATTCTAAAACATTCACCGGGTGTCATTTTAGTAAGACTACTTTGATACCTCAATGAATTTTTACTCCTTGAATCACTTATGATGACGAATTTTGTGTTTTAGGGTCACAAAGAAATTTTTAGAAATTTACTAAAAGCAATTTATAGGCTAACACATACAAAATGGATTCATCCCACCAAACTCTATACTGTTCAAAAATGTTTGAATATAATGTATCCTGCAGGTATGTTTTTAATAATTATTAATTATCCATCGAAAATGTAATTTAATTATTGACAAATTTCAATGAATACTAATAATTCTAATTTCTTTTACAGCAACTGCTCATCTTATTCATCTTCCATCGTATTTAACAAGGGAAATTGAGGAGAGTTCAACACAATTTCTTCGTGAAGCGAATCGTAGGGCTAAATGGATTTTCATGATGGATTTTGATAAACCAAAAGCAACTTCTGAAGATCTCATGGTATAAATTGTTAAATTTTAGAATTATTAGGAATTAATTGATTATAAATCAATGATTTATGATTATAAATTTTATTTAGGTTTCCAAGCATCCCAATGACGCCACACTCCAAATACAGATACTACTGAAGAGGGTCAAACCTTTGATTGAAGATATTATTAACAGTGAAACAACAGCACTTACTGATGTTCTAGCAAAAGAAGACAAGGACTTTATTGAAAAGTTTATATTTATAATTTACATTTTTTTTTATATAAATTTTGAAATTAATTCTAAGTGCAAAAATGGATATTTCTTTTTAGATTTATATCCCATGCAGAGAAATTGGCAGACGAGGGTGAAAGTGAACTCTGCGTCCAAATTCTCCATGTACTTCAAGATATGCTGGAAAGGAAAAAAGTTTTGACGGATAAAGTAAGACTATATTCATGATAAATTATAAAAAATTGTTTCATTTTTTATTTATCTGACATCAGGGAAAGGAAGTTCATCAAGCAAAATTGGATAAGTATTTAGGAGGGCGTGAAGCTCCTTCATCTTTCTTTTCTGGTTTGGGGAAGGAGAAACAAGGAATTGTTACTGGATGTATGATAATTTTGATTTACTCAATTCTGATTGGTTGTAGTACCATGGTAGTAGTAGTGTTAATGTATGTCTAGAAATTTTAATCGTACTGGTACTACTTTTCTAATCAGTACTTTCCAGTTTAATTGAGTTCAATTTTTTATAATTTAAATTATAACATTTTTTTAATATACCACCAGGGTTCCGTGTTCGTTCGAAGTGTATAACTGAAACAGTTTTTGTATAGCCCCTCGGAGAGTACTTGAGATGTAATATTTACATCCAGATTTCTCCAGTGAACTTAAATGTCAGACAGTACTCCAACCCTATGTATTTCATTTTATTTGGATGCAGGGCAAGGGGAGTCAGCAGACTCACATTACATTCTGGATAAACTCGGAGCCTCTAGATTAGTTGTGATGCTCCTGACCAAACTTGATAAAGCTCCTGATGTCCTCCAGCAGTCCATAAATCTTGGAATTTCACTTCTCAGTGGAGAAACAGTTGAACTTCAAAGAAGTTTCTATCATCATTTAGCATCATGCTCGAAAAATCATAATTTTATGAAGGTTAAGATTCTCATTTGACTCTTTTTGAAGAGTCATAGTAAATTGATGTCATGTCTCTTCAAATTTAAATTTTTATTTGATTTTATACTCATTTTCATATCCGTAGGTCCTCAATGACGTTCTGAAAGAAGTAGGTGCAGACTTTCGAGCTGTAGCCAAAACAAAGATTAGTGATATTGCTCGTGGTGACTCAAAATCAACATTGAGTCACAGTACACTCTCAAAAGATAAAATTGTCAATGGTACCCTAATTCAAGACAACTTCTTTTTGTAATTTCAATACTACATTCTTATTAAAAAAAATTTTTTTTTTACAGATGGACACAAAATTCTTCGCGTCTCGACACAAATGGCTCAAGATATTCTTAATGCTACGAAAGATATTGCTATGGCTTTCAAACGTGTTGCCTCAATGACAGGTCAATGTTTTACTCCAACACTGAAAATCCTATCCCAAAATCTTATAATTTATTTCTTAGATTGTGTAACAAGTGTCTTTGTCTTTACGAAACGTTACCATCTTGTTTATAAGTGTTTGGCAAGAAATAATTTTTTGTATTATATAATTGACTTCAGGGAATGGGATCAATGGTTTCAATAGTGAAGGTCCAGCAGAGTATGTTGAAGAAAATGAGGATGAGCTAACTGGTGTGGCCACGACGGTACTTCGAAAGGATGGTTATGCAATTTCAAATATCAAGCACCCAAGAGAGACACTCGTCGAGAGCTCTCTACGTTTTCTTCAGCTCTTATGTGAGAATCATAATCTGGAAATGCAGGTATATTATTAATTGAGCTCAATTAGATTTCCCTTGAGAGGTTCTTAGATCGTTAAAATGAATTTTCTCTAATTGAATTAATATGAACTATATAATTATTATTAGTGAAAAGAACAATGAGAGGGTCATCATATAATAATTATTGAATTGAATTTCAGCGATTTCTTCGTCAACAAGGGAATAAGTCTGCCTATGACCTTGTCTCTCAAACACTCGTTTTTTTGGATTGTATATTTGATTCGAATACCGGAAGCCCTGGTCTCATTGGACTTCTCGTCGATGAACATAATATTTCTCTTATAAACCAAACGCTTCGAACATTAACAGAATTCTGTCAAGGGCCTTGTCGAGAAAATCAAAATGCACTGATTCTTCATGAGTCAAATGCAATTGACATTGTCACAACTTTTGTAGCTCATGATATTACTCCATTGAGTAAGCGACGAATGGATTTAGTCATGGAACTAAAGAATCATGCCAGCAAGCTTGTCCTATCTCTTATGGAAACGAAAGATGGGATTGAAAAATTTGAAAATATTAGTAAAATGAATATTCGAAATATGGTAAATTATAAATTTTGGATTGGAAACTTTACTAATTCAATTAATGTAATTGTGTTGTTTCTCTTTATTGTAAGATTGAAATGATTGGGAAAGCATATAGTTCTGATCGAGATCCATATGTTGAACAAATGAAAGGAACTGCTGTTGCTGCCAAACAGGTTGAGTCTGATTTATTATTAGAATTCCCGAATAAATTTGAATTAATTTCTAATTGTTTAAATTAATTAGGTCGGTCATGCCCTTTACATCTTGTGTCATCAGTTAGCTCAACATGACAAACAAGTCCAACATGAACTGGACAATGCAGTGGGTAAAGTAAATATGAATGCTGATGCAGTCAAATACTACAGTAGTAGAACTGCTCAGATTGAAGTAATTATTTTTCAGATTATAATCATGTGAAGTTAATTAATACTATGAAATTTCGAAAAAAAAAAATTTTTTTTTTCAGATTGTACGATGTGAGGAAGAAAAGGAGTACTTGGAACGAGTTGTTTTTCCTATCCCTTCTGTATGTGCCTACCTTACGAAGGATACCAAAGATAGAGTCTTTCGTAACACCGAAGATGATGAAAAAGGTTCAAAGGTTTCAAATTTTTTTGAACAACGAGAAGCTCTCTTCTATGAAATGGACTGGCAGCGTCAACTCCGACGTAAAGTAGCCATTATTACAAAAAAAAAATT
Source organism: Holacanthella duospinosa (assembly GCA_002738285.1). Taxonomy (NCBI): domain Eukaryota; kingdom Metazoa; phylum Arthropoda; class Collembola; order Poduromorpha; family Neanuridae; genus Holacanthella; species Holacanthella duospinosa. The sequence goes on along the minus strand of NIPM01000014.1, from coordinate 19,031 downwards.
GGAACTTTGGGGGATGCGAATGAATATAATTTGAGTATATTCTTACAGATCGACCAATGCTCTTCAGTTGTAGTCTGTACGAATCCTTTCTTGGAAACATGGTGTTCAGTATGATTGTGATGTTGAATATTGTTGTAGCTCTAGGATATCCATTTTCAAGAGAAAATGATGAAGGTACTTCACACATAAACATATTACATTATAAGTATTTAATGGAGTGAGAATCGATTTTCTCTTTCAATTAACGTATATGAATCAAAGCCTTCTGCTCTCGGTTGAGTAAATTTAAGTAATTGAATTGTAAAGTTTTAGATGGGATAGAAAATACTTAGTTGGAGTGGTTTGAAAATACAAATACAATTGTTTTGTTTTCCAGGTCATACGTCTCACTGGGGAACAATTTTGGGTATTCTCATTCTATTGTGTGGACAAATCCAATTACGAAAGTCGGACGAGGCTCAAGCGAATATCTCTCTCATTATTCTTATTATTATTGCACTAGCTGGACCTGACCATGCCATTTATATCCTTGGCTTTATTACTGTAATTCATTACTATCGAAACTTGAGTCCAACTAATGACATCTCTTTTTCAGGTATTACTCAAAGGACTCCATATTGTCTCACATCAATGTCGGAGTGGGATGTTCCTACGACCTAAAAAAGAACTTATAATGAACTCCGAGTTCCTTTACCATAATTTCTTTGGACTTTGTTGCTTACTGGGGTTGACTATTCATCCATTCTTCTACTCTGTTCTTGTAAGTACCTCTCCTTTATCTAATGACATATTAATTAGTCTTACACTATTGGATTATTCATTAAGTTTTAATTTTTTTTTATCCTCTCCTATTAATTTCTAAACCAAAAGGGAAACTAACCACCATACCAGCTTCTAATTAGAAATTAGGTTAGAATTAATATATGTTCAATTAGTTTATTCATTTTGGTGAATATCGTTCCGTCACGTCATACGATCATCATTATCATTCAAGATGGAACAACGACGACGACATTCCTTATGACTTAGTATCAAATGTTTTATGATAAAGTTTCAAAAAGTAATAATAGATTGGTTCAAATTTTAATTAATTAATCTATCATTAGAACTACTTGTTTGTAATTTCTTAACAGCTCTTTGATGTCGCGTATCAAGAGGAGACACTTCTCAATGTTATAAGATCTGTAACAAGGAATGGAAGATCCATTATATTTACTGCTATTCTCGGGATTATTCTAGTCTATCTCTTTTCAATTGTTGGCTATGTCTACTTCAAGAATGATTTTTATGTCGCAGTGGATGTAATTAATACAACAGGTATATAGAACTTTTGACATAAAGTCGTTGAGAACTAAGTGACTGTTTGTGTGGTTCATGTATACTCTAGATGTTGGGGGTTTACAAGAAGACGCAGAAGAAGTCAAAGAATATGTTTGTGACACGCTCCTCATGTGTATTGTGACAACACTAAATCAAGGTCTAAGAAATGGAGGCGGGATAGGTGACGTTCTGCGATCTCCAAGTAAAAATGTAAGAGTATGAATTTGTTTTTAGGGACACTAATTTCAAGTCAGGAAACAATTTCCATAATTTAACTTTCAACTTTAATTTAGAAGGAAAGATACCATGTAATTTTTCATGTCTCAAGCCCATGTCCAACCAAATTCACAATCCATGAGACTTGTCTTTTGGTTCTTAGGAAGCTAAAATGTTTTTTTGGTTTGAAATTCTAGTAATTAGCTTCGTTTGTTTCTTAGAAACCTACTAAGATTTTCAGCATGACATAAACTAATTTTGGTTATTAAAACTTTTAGGAACCACTCTACACAGTTCGAGTTCTCTATGACCTTCTATTCTACTTTATTGTCATTGTCATTCTTCTCAACTTAATTTTTGGTGTGATCATCGACACTTTTGCGGATCTCAGATCTGAGAAACAACATCACGAAGACACTCTTCGGAATACATGCTTCATCTGTGGTGAGAAGATTGGATTTGAGGAATTCTGGAATTAATTTAAGAGTAAACTAACACCAACCATTGGTTTTAAGGACTCAACCGATCTGCCTTTGACAACAAATCAGTTACATTTGAGCATCATATCAAGAGAGAGCATAATATATTTCACTATCTCTACTTTCTCGTATTACTTAGGGAGAAGGATGCCACAGAATTCACAGGAAGTGAGTGCTTCATCTCTAGAGCACTAAAGGTAAGCTAAATTAAATTCCTAAATATTTCTAGGAAATTAGCTCTAGAAATGAATTCAGAGTAATTGAGGCTTTGAGAGAAAAGTTATTAGAGAATGACACCAAGCGAAAGCTTTATATCTAGAATGTTGGAGTATTCTGTTAAAACTTTAGATTTCAAACATTCTAAATTTCTATTTTACAAATTCTCTAAAATCTTTTTATTCTCTATTTGGCTAACCACAAAACTCAACTATGACAAATTTAATCCATTATGATTTATTTCTTAGGACAAACGACTGGATTGGTTCCCACGCTTACGAACAATATCACTCCAAGATTCAGTAACAGTGGACTCTGATTTTGAGATTAAGAAACTATCCTATCTTCTTGAAGATACAAAGGAAGAGCTCAAATCAGTAACTTCAGAAATGAAAACGCTTCAGAAGACAGTAAGACTTTTCAAAAGTTTCAAAATTCTCGGATCTAACTTTTCGTTATAGTAAGACATAATGTTCAATTTCCTTACTTTCTCCAAAGGTAAAACTTCAAACAATGAAGAAACAGAGGGGTTCACTACGTCTTCCAGAAGCAAAAGTTGTATCACTCCATACTTCGAATATCTAATTATCAATTTACAACGAGCTTTATGATTAGTAGTCAGTGAAAATGTCCTAGACTTGATATCATTCAGCATATTTTCTCACCTCTCCCCATTGTTAATTTTTAGTTCTTTTAGTATGAAAAATAACGAATCTACTTATTAATTATCCTTTAAGCTTTACGATGCTGGTAATCCGTACAGTGGGTCTTTATTTATTTTACGTAATTCATTTCTTCCCTTAAGAAACCTATTACTTAACATCCGACTTCACTTTACATACATCAAATAAAGCTCGTTTGCACAATTAATTTTTTTTTTCAAACAAGGTACTTATATTTAGACTAATTAAAACTAAAAGTTGTATCACAAAACAGGATTTTAGTTGATTAAAATAGGTAAAAGTTAGGAGTGACTATATCAAGTGCAAATGGTTCAGACGGATAGGGTTCCTTAAAAGCCCATACTAAGAAACACACATAAAAAAATTTTTTTTTTTTGGTACCTCTTGACATGCTGTTAGTTATCTCATTGAAATGAGTCAATCCGCTGGTGTGATTGAAATGGTGGTCAAGTTATTGGGTGGTGAAGAGAAGTGATGGTGATGTTGTTGAATTGGTGAGACTATAGATGAGTTCATACCAGTGAAGAACCCGATAGCACTAATTCCAGGACCTGATGGACTTCCGCCGAATAAATTGACACTTGCCTTTGTCTCAAGAGACTCCTTAGAACTTGATTTCCCCTTAGAGACTCTCCTCCAGAGTCTTTCATCGACACAACCTTCAAGCCAAAAAGTCGTAGTGCTACCTTTCCCTTTGAGTACAACCTCAAATCAACACCATGTATATCATGAATCATAAATTTTAGGAGTCAATTCGACTTAAAAGATTTCAAGAACCCTTACTTCTCCACGGCGAGTGAGTCTAAACCCACCTAATCTTCCTAAAGCTGTCGCTGTTGCCTCACTCACATGAATTTTGAGTGCTGGGAAGAATTTATTATGAGAAAATAATAACAAAAAGGTCAATAATATTAACTTACGTAAACCGGAGGACTCCATTCTTGACGCCGTATTCACTGTATCACCAAATAAACAATATCTCGGCATTCGATGACCTACAACACCAGCACAAACTGGACCTGATCAAATGAAACAGAAACAATATGTAGAAAGAATTAGAATAGGCTCAACTAACTCTGGAATTCATTAAAAAAATTTGTGCACTTCCATAACATCGTAGAAAGAGGTTTTTTAGTAAATTTTGTAATAAAAAAAAAACTTTTTGGAGTTTACCTGTATGAATTCCAATTCTTATTTTCAATTGTTCTTCAGGGAGATGGGCAATATTAAAATTCACAACTGCATCCAAAATGGCGAGAGACAAAGACGAGATTTCAGTGACATGGAGTTCGCCATTTCTCTTAGGACATCCACTGACAACCTAGGAATCATAATGAACCAATTGGAACCTTCTTCAAGAGTTTTTTTTACTGCTGAATGAAAATAAATTATTGTCTAGAATGTATCCGTCGTGTTAAGATTTTTAGTAGACAGACCAGATAGGCATCACCAATTGTTTCAATTTTGTAAGCATCAAATGAGTCCAAAACTCCATCGAAACATCCATATAATTGATTAAGGAAATCAACTACTTGAATTGGACTTGACTTGGCACAAATTGTGGTAAATCCAACGACATCCGAAAAGTAAATTGTAACTGCATCAAAAGACTCGGGTACCACGGTTTCACCGCGGAGTAGTTGATCAGCAACTTGTCTGCAGGACAAAACACCATAATGATTCAAAAACTCTCCAAGTACATTCCTGCGCATTTCATATTACTAAAAAGAAGAAAAAAAAATATATTTTTTTTCTTTTTTTAAGTTTTTCTTTACCGCGGTAGCAACTGAAACAATAAATCTTCGGATCGTCGCTTCTCTTGTGCCAACTCTCGAGTCTTGTCATCAACAAGTGACTCCAAATGAAGCGCATGTTGCTCCAACCTTCTCAATAGATCGTCAACAAGATTCAATGTCCCAGCACCTTTCATCAATTTCTTTAAAATTTGTTTAATCGTCCCAAAATCTGGCCTTTCATCAGGATTTTGAGCCCAACACTGCTGCATCAAAGAACCAATCCCAGATGGATATTGTTGCTCTTCCTCCACTAATTGTGGACGGAAGGATGGATTCCTATTTCCTTCAATTCGATTTATAATTTCTAATAAAAAATAAATGAAAAACCTCTTCTGATGAGATGCATATATGGGAGTTCTCAAGAAATTACTTTACCGTGTAAAAACTCAGTCTTGCAGTCTATGATTCCATAATTCATTCCCTATTTCTCTGACTTATGAGTCTGAAGTGAAAGTAGAAATTTCAAATTACCTTCCGGTGAAAGTGGATTAATGGTAGCCGAGAGTACTGAGGAATAAGGGAGAGACCGTGTTGCCACTTCATGGAGGATGATGCCAAAACTGTAGACGTCACCCTTAAAACTCATTTCCGATGACCTCGACAAATGCTCTGGACCCACCCAAAACTGTTCTAAAAAATAATTACTTATAAATATATATCCTAACCTTTGACCTTATTTTTTTCCTTAAACGTATTTCTTACTAATAAAGTAATCAGCATCTTTTTTTCCTTTTGATTGAAGTGCGTAGAGAGTATGAAGTCCAAAATCACTAATTTTGACAACAAACCGTGCATCCACGAGACATTTCATTGAAGTAAGACGTCCATGAGGACTCAGATTTGAATGAAGGTAAGTCATACCCTAGAAATATCGATTGTTATCAAACCTTTCAAAAAAAAATTAATTTTTTTTTTCAAATTTTATCACATTGACAATGTCTGAAATGAGAGAAAGTCTAAATGGCCAATCCAAATGAATATGTACATTGAGAAGTACATCCCTAAGGGATCCTCTCGAACAATATTCTGTAAGAATTAGGATTTGGTCCCATTTTTCTGAAGTACTCTTACGATCTGATGAACTCAAGCAAAGACCCACCAATCTCGATACATTTTCGTGTTGAATCTCTCTAACCTATCAAAACAATTGATAGTTTTACATCAAAGAAAGTTTAAAAATAATAGTGAAGGTGCTGAGAAGTGATATAATTTCCCACAACCTACCTGTCTAATTTCCGTTATAATTTGTTTAGTAAATTCCACTCTCTTGAATAATGTAACTTTCCTTAGTGCTACTTGAGTACCTCTGTGGAGAGCCGTGGGAACAAAAGTAGGTCCTTGACCTCCTGTCCCTGCTACTGAAAGTGATCCACGAGAACTATCTTTCTCATCCACCGTAGTTCGTGATTTAGTCTCTCCAGTATCAAAAAGTAATTCTTCTTGTAAAATTCGCCATCTTGTACTATTTGCTGCTTCAACTTCTCGTAAATGTCTAAAAACAGGAATTTCAACCATTTCTCAACTAATAACTTGGATCCAATGTCAAAGTATTACGTTTAAGAAGGAAAACTATAGTTAAAAAACTCACCGAAAGACGAATATAACTATTCCTATTACTAAAAGTATGAAGACTGCAATAACGGAAGCTAAAAATGGCAAGACACCAGTTCCTTCTCTTCTGCGAATACATTCTGGCTCATTATCTAGGAATCCACATTCAGGGACATCCGGTGGTGGGCCCATGTCTTCTGGCCAATGGATTTTTGCACCACTCAATTGTTGTAAACCTTGTTTCGCCGAATAGTATGAAACCACCTAAGGCAGTTTTCACTCAACATTACACTTTGTTATGAACATTATTAACTTATTCAAAGAATGATGAAAGTACAGTAAAACTCGGCTATAGTTTATTTTACGTAAAGTGATGACTATAGTCTATAGTGAACTCAAAAATGTACCCCATTAAGCCTAGGAAATAGGAAAATTCTAATATTAACTTTTTATCTACTGTGTAAGAAACAAAATACTAAAAGCTTCATCTGTAGTGAAGGTCGGTTCTACTAGTAAAATANTCATTTGACGTAAAGTGATGACTATAGTCTATAGTGAACTCAAAAATGTACCCCATTAAGCCTAGAAAATAGGAAAATTCTAATATTAATTTTTTTATCTACTGTGTAAGAAACAAAATACTAAAAGCTTCATCTGTAGTGAAGGTCGGTTCTACTAGTAAAATAATTTGATTTTGGAATATTTATATGGCCGAGGTCTACTGTAGTTCTATCCTATAGAAAAATTCTATTCAAAGAAACAATACTTATTATTTTGTAAAGCCCTGCCTCAAAGTGTCCTGTCTCTGGATTCATATCTAGAATCGCATAATCTGCATTTCTGTCCCCATTTTCATCAATTGCTACGTTGCCAGTGATTCCTAATTTCCAAAAAAAAAAAGGCTTTTTACTCAATTTAATTGTTGAAAATAAAAATAAAAATGACCAAAAATTTTGACCTTGAAAAGTTTTGTTCCACATCTCCTTCACTATGGCTCGCCCATCTATTATACTTCCATTTTTACTAAGCGTGGCATTCAACGCCATGCCAAGCAGAATGACCCCGTCATAAAATGCACCAATGAAAAAATTAATCTACACAGAAAATCTCTACATAAGTCACCCTCTTTTGAATGAATTCAACTAAAATATTTTTTGAAGTACTTTTCTTACATCTTCATCATTAGGAAATGTGTAGTTATAGTCAAGGAGTGCCTTTGACTTGACCTGTTCTGAAAAATTTCTCCAAAGTGGAGATTTTGGTATAAGAAGTGAAATTGTAAGGAGGGATTCTAAAGCTTTTTTTGCTTCGATATCACTTCCATCATCTCCAGTTTGCCAGTAATTCGTTTCACTTGGTTTATTCTAAATCAAAATCAAAATCAAAAAAAAAAAAAAAAAAAAAGATAAAATTATATAATAATAAAAAATATTTTGAAAATTAATATTGACAATGGGAACCTTGAAAAGCTCGATATCCAAAAAGGCCCAGTCTCCATTAGTAAGTCCAAGACGATATGCCTTAATCATAAACTCTCTTACAAGATTCTCCTGAAGACTTAGGATTATTACTATAATTTACATGTAAATTCATAAGTTATGAAAATTGTAAAAAATTTAAAAACGAAAACAAAAAATAATTTTTTTTTTAAATATTATTTAGTTGAAAGGTCATCTTACTTCTAGCATGGGCTTTAATTTCTGAAATTGCATGGTCTATTTCTGAAGGGACATGTCCATCAATGTCTTTCCCATAGACTTCGTAACCATATTCCTTCATACCCGTCAGCACAGTCCGTCCTATCAAGAATTTACGTAATTCCCTTACAATCTCCATATTATACTTGAATTTATAAGTGTATTAATTGAAAATAAATAACAACTAAATCCACATCCTTACTCTTATTACAACTAAAGTAATAAATCCATAAATTTAAAATTTTATTATAAATTCAGTGTAAAAATTGAGTGTGAAAAGTAAAAGTTAGACTCACCTACAGTAAAAGAGAAGAGATCTGTTCTGTCATAAACTACTGCCAAATGTTTCCAACCATACTTGGAGCAGATGCTATTGAATACTAGTTTGAGTCGACATTGGCAGTAGGACAATCTTGTCAAAGTTGCAAATTTGGATTTGTCAGCAAAAACTCCCTACAGATATTGTTAGAAAAGAATTCAATGATTCTTAGTAGTGGTAGTGAAAGTGAAGAAAGTTGGATCTCAATTAATCAGATTCTTTTGAGAATTATATTATTTGAATTCCTAATTCAATCACAAATCATTATAAACTACCCATTCATACTTTTCTGTAGTATCCGTTCCAACAGTCTTGTCTATGTTTCAGAAATAATTGTTTTTTTTAGTACCACAAAGTCTCACTTTATCATTTTGACAACTTACTAAGAATTAAATTTCAACAAGATAAAAATACATCTCTTCTCAGTTTATGATTCGCCTATAACGTGAGGAATGAGAAGAAAGAAAGCAAAAAAAAATATGTATAAAGCAAAAAAAAAATATGTATAAGGCAAAAAAAAAATATATGTATAAAGCAAAAAANATAAAGCAAAAAAAAATATGTATATGGCAAAAAAAAAAATATATGTATAAAGCAAAAAAAAATATATGTCATAAAGCAAAAAAAGATATATGCATAAAGCAAAAAAAAAGATTTTTTTTTACCATAGTGTTGTTAATTTTGATTTGGGTACCCAAGAGACGGTCACCGGAAATTTCACTATCTGTAGATGGAGGCTAGGAAAGAAAAAATCAGAATTAAGTAGAGAAAGCATAACTTTATAAAAAATAAAACTTTTTATAGGGAATAATAATAATAATAATTAAAAATTCTAATATTAGTGATCATTGTTGTTGTTTTTTAACTTGATCTCCTAATCCAGTGACAACAGGTATGTTCCAATAAGATGCTAGTCTTGCTACAGGTTGAAGAGCAAACCCACAAGCTGGACCAATAAAAGCAATCACATTGGATAAAAATTTAAAATCTGCTGCTTTCCCACCAGTCAAACTGTCATCACAAGATGGATAACTGTCAAACAAAACAAAATCAAAGGAATCAAGTTTAAACTTGATAGAAATCAAACCTGAAGAAAATTTTTTATTACACAACAATAGGACCTGAAGACATCAAAACAGAAGTGAAAGTTAAATCTTATGCAAGTAAGTTATGCAAACAGATAGTATAAAAACAAACTTTATTATTAAAATTTTTTTTATATTTTATTAAAAAAATAAAAAATAAACTCAAATTGATGTAATACATTATCAAAAAAAAAAAAAAAAAATCTCAAAAACCAAAAACATTGTTGAAGAATTCTTTTACACAAGTTAGCCCATTATCGATAAAAGTCTCGTCTGTAATCGAATCAAATATAAAATTTTAATCATATACTCACCTGCTTTGTACTTTATCCAAAACTATACCATGTGGATGTAAATAAATTTGGTTAATATAATCTAATGCAAGATCAACTGCTGGTGCACATTTTTCTAAATCAAAACTTGATCCTGTACCGGAAACTAACAAAACACCTACATTATAACGAACATAGTTATTATACAAAGCTATTGGTCGAACTGGAGATTCCAAATAGTCCATATCCAATAATTCCATTTGAACTTTTGAACTCTCCATGTCACCTTTAACAATGAGAGTATTCCAATAAATTTGAATATGGAGGTAGGTGGCAATGACATTCCTGAGACTCATTTTTACATATATATGATTTAAAATCAGTTTGATATCAAAATGAACGGTTTGATCAAGAAAATTAAAATTATGTTATGAGAGTAGTTTGGAATGGAATTGAGAAAATTTGGCGTTTTAGTTCAAATTTTTCTCTCGACTGTGTAAGTTTTGTTTAGTTTTGATGATGTCGGGATGAGAGAAAGTCCAGGACTGATCCTCTGATCCAAAAAACTAGATACTTTTGTTGGAGAATTGATACTGGAAATGTAGCAGGGTATACGGAGTAGGTAAGTATCATAACAGACAACCATCAGACCCCCCCCCCTCCTCGTCATATACCCTAAGATTCATTTTATGTCAGAGAAAGTCTGTTTATGGGCTAGTGAGAGCGCTTTCTCCATTATCTACCGCATCACTCCAGCAGTATCCAGATACTCATTCCCACTGGACTTAGGTTGGAAAAAATTATAACATACTTTCTCTCTCTCCACTACTCAATGGTCCTTCAATTAATCAGAATCTATTATATCCCTACATCTGTCTCAATTCCACAGGATCACTTTTACTCTTCATGTCAAACGAATTTAACAATGGATTCCAACCAATCCATTCAATCTTGTAAATTTATATAAAAAAAAACTAATCTCCATTTTATACTTCCTTGATTCTATCATGTTTACTTAGGATTTTTAAGGTTATCGTGTATTTTTCCTTATAATTTTTTAAGTTTTTGTTTGACAATTTACAAAAAACGTTATTATTGGAACGTATTTTAATAATATTATATCATCTTATTTAATTATTGTGATAAAATAGTTAATTTTTCTACTGGTTCAATAATAAATTTTAGTGTATTACATATTATTTTTTAGTAATTTCTAAATAATTACTACTCAGAGGTCATCGCCCTGGATGACTGGTGTTTTACTTATACTTAATAGATTAAAAAAAATTGAAATTGTGTAAAGGTAGTGTGTTTTTAATAATGGAACCCGAGGCTGGGTTCAAGTATGACCTCTACCGCTGAAGATTTCAAACTCTTTCTTATTCTCTATTCAAAACTATACTCAACACTGAGGTCATTGACCTTGTCTCATAATACTCACTAATAATAATAAAAATTGAAAAATATGACATAAAATGATATTAATTTGCCTTCGTAGACGATTTTTATTAAATATTTTTATGTACCCTTATTCCCAAAGAAGTTGTTTGTTATTCATAGTGTAAACAATATCTGGAGTAGTAATTATTCATAATTGGTAATTTTGTTTTAGTGCATTGTTTGTTTGATGAGTGGAAGAGTTATTCTTCGTTTGAATCAGAAGAATCTTCATCGTCACCGTCGATGTAATCGTCGATGGTGGTTACTTCTACAGTCAAGTCCTCAACCATGTCGTTGTAAGCCTCCCAACGGTCGATGTAGTCTTCCTTGTAGTAGCCTTTCTGTTCTTTACTCATTAGTGACCATTTCCGCATGACAATTAAATTAAATTGGCGAAGCGTCCGTCCTTTGCGTTCCTGTTTGTCATATAGGAATAGAGTCAGGTCAATGATTTGATAATTTAATATATAATTTAAAATAAAATGGTAAGAAGTGAATGACCTGAATTCACTTCCAAACGATGGACACTGAATACGGACGAACAAACGAAATTAAAAGAGAAAGTCTACGAACTACTTGTGAAAAATCGCTCTTCTATATGGCTAAAATTTTGATAATTTTTAATTTTGGGAGTTGACTTTGCAATTTAAGATTCTATTCTAAATTCTGGATTTAGCTTTTTTTTTTTTTGGATTCGGAATTTCAGGTTTTGAGAAAAGATATGATATATTATAATTTTTGTATGTTACAAAATTACAAAAAAATTTACAATTACAAAATCTTCCAAACTTTCAAATTTCCAAATTTATAAATTTACCAATCTTACCATTCTTTCTAATTTAATTTTACTTAGAATAGCACAGTCTCACTTCGGGGAGAACAGCTTATGTAATAGTTGACGGAGAAAAGATAAACTTAAACTTCTTTCAAATTCAAATTTAAGAGATTACCTTAGAATTATCTTTGACAAATTGCATATAAACATTTCTTGGACGTTTGAGGACTGCCTTCTTCCGGTACCAAATTTTCATTTCTTTTGCATGGTTCCCTTTAAGTTTAGCTGCCAATCGGACATACATATTTTTTTCGCTTTCAGATTTCCGTCTCCATTCTTGGGCTGCAGCTTGGATTCCCTCACGTCCATTCTGAAAAATTAAATTAAATTCAGTTCTTTGGTGGTACCTGATTTTTTGTAGAAAGATTGAACCTACGTGGTATTTGTTTCTTTCGAAGAATTCTTTCACGAAAATGTTAAAACCTGAAAGTGCTCGCTGAGGTCGGCGTGGAAGGAATTGACGATTTAACTCTTTGGTTGTCCACGGGGCCATTTTGATGAAGAGTGATAAAGTTGAGGGAAAAAAAATGATATGAGAGTAGTTTATTTAATGAAGGCCGAAAAACTACAAAAGTTCAACGTGAGGTGTGAACTAGATCTAAAGAAAATTTAATATGGAAGCTCATTTTATACGCCTGACTGGAGGAAAGTGCGGACCAACGAGACTAGNTGAATATTGAAGTAACTTACGTGGTTTTTGTTATTTTCGAAGAATTCTTTCACAAAAATGTTAAAACCTGAAAGTGGTCGCTTGGGTCGGGGTGGAAGGAATTGGCGCTTTATCTCATTGGCTGTGAGCCGGGCCATTTCAATCTAGGATGATAAAGTTGAGGGGAAAAACGATAATATGAGAGTAATTTAGTTAATAAAGGGGCCTGAAAACTACATCTAAAGAAAATTTAATATGGAAGCTCATTTTATACGCCTGACTGGAGGAAAGTGCGGACCAACGAGACTAGNTAAAGAAAATTTAATATGGAAGCTCATTTTATACGCCTGACTGGAGGAAAGTGCGGACCAACGAGACTAGGGAGGAAGCGCTTCCATTTATCAAACAAACTTCTAATATAAACAACCTCGGTTCTTAGCAACCTAGGCTCTNTAGGGAGGAAGCGCTTCCATTTATCAAACAAACTTCTAATATAAACAACCTCGGTTCTTAGCAACCTAGGCTCTGTTCTTATATCTTAAATAATATTATATTTTCGAAAAAAATAAATTAAGATATAAATTATTCAGTTCATTCATATGTCATGGTGAATGATGAACTAACACTTTTTGTTCATAATGGAAGTAGGTGAGTATTGAAGAAGTCGCCGACGAAGCCTGGCGACTTATGTCCAAAGAGCAAAAATAAATCTACAACGATGAAGCGAACACTTTGAAGATGACCTATGGAAATCTGGCTCAAAATAAAAGCCATTTTCAAGTTCACGACATCTAAGCTTCCTAACAAAAAGTCCAGGGAGTGTACAAAACAAAATACAAGGTCTCCCACAGCAGATTACAATGTGGCGAGGTGACTGGGATTGTTGGTTATAGAATAAGTCTTTTTATCCAGAGCGAAAGTAGGTGAGCATTCAAGATGTCGCCGACGAAGCCTGGCGACTTATATCTGAAGATCTAAAAAAAATACAACGATGAAGCGAAAACTTGAAAGATGGCCTATGGGAATCTGCCTCAATATAAAAGCCATTTTGAAACGTCTATGAAATGCTTTAGTTGTAGATTTCGTCAATTAAATATCAGAAGTTAAGTTTTTTGAGTCATTTTGCCTCCAATCCCTTGCTTTTTTTAACCTCAGATGTCAATGACCTCTACCCTTTCTTTGCTTATTTCATAAATAAGGATTAGAACCCCCCACCACCACCCCATCAAACTCTTCATTAAAACAAAGCCAAGGGAATGAAATACACCAATGCTGCTAAATAATAATGTGTGTTATTCTTATTTTAAAAATAAGGGCTCATAGAAACTGATNTGAAATACACCAATGCTGCTAAATAATAATGTGTGTTATTCTTATTTTAAAAATAAGGGCTCATAGAAACTGATAACGTTTTCCAGGAAGAGGATTTTGCCACTTTTCTAACGGTGGTTTGAGGTAATGGATGAAGAATAAGAGACAGGTTCAATGACCTCAATGCTCATCAGAAAAAAATAGTGCTTCATGATTATTAGTTTTTATGTAGAAAAAAGAAATAATTATTTCAAATATTCTACTCTTATGAAATGCTTTACCTAAGTCGATGACCTCTGACTAGAAAGTAGACAAGAACAATGAAAGTAGCCAAAGAACCACTGTTAATTCGTAACAGGTTCTGTGACAACTAATATATTGCCTGTAACATACTCGCAACGAAATTTTGCATATATAAATCACCCACTATAATATAACAATTATAATTTCTGAATAATTGAGTTTTTTATGAATAGTAACTTTTTTTTTAATTGATGCGGCTTTTTCGTTTTTCGACTAATATGAAGACTATCCAACGACGATTAGATTATCCATGCACGTTAGAATTGTTGTAAAATGGAGTCACAAACATCGAATGGTTTGAGATTTTTTTTTTGCGAAACACCAGTATTAAACAAAAGTTTCATGATAGCACTAACACTGTAAATCAAACTTTTTCTTGAAACGTTTTAAATGTCGTTCATAAGTAAAGAAAATTGAGCAAGTATGTTTAAGAGTTACTTCCTTTAATAAGAACAAAACACCACCACAAAATTTAGAAGAAATGGAAATTGAAATTAACGGTAAGACTTCTGGTATCGAGAACGTGCTCCAGGTCCTCCAAACTTCTTTGGCTCACATCGTCTGGGATCCGCAACCAAAAGGCTTCTATCGTATTGGGCCAAAATATCCTTGATTTCTTTCTTCGAAGTCTCATCTACATCTGTTAAACCAAGACCACAAATGAATTATTCATTGTTAAACACTTTTTGTTTTGAAACACAATTACATAGTCTCTCCCACGATTTTCGATTCATATTTCAACCANCATTGTTAAACACTTTTTGTTTTGAAACACAATTACATAGTCTCTCCCACGATTTTCGATTCATATTTCAACCATTCAGCTTTTTTATATCTATTTTTACTACGATGCAACTGTCACGTTTGTGTCAACAAACGATTTTTATCGTTCTACCCGTACTTTTCATATCTAATTTATCTCCCAATCCAACAAACTGGAAACTCAATTTGTAAACTCCTGAATTTTGAAAATTAAAATTCTTATTCTGAGCCGTTTCATACTCTCATAAGCTCGCTCACGAGCCGACTCAAGTATTTCCGATAATCGTTATACAGTTTGTGTAACGATGTGTGATTGACACGAAATATTAACAAGCCAAATTCAGCATCAAATTTCCAATAGTATTCACTCAATGTCTTACCATTTATTTGACTNCGAAATATTAACAAGCCAAATTCAGCATCAAATTTCCAATAGTATTCACTCAATGTCTTACCATTTATTTGACTCTATCAACTTATACAGTGTGAGTTTTTTGGTCGGAAACGCAGACACCTGATTTACAATACCCCCACCCATCCCAATCATCATGCATAGGCATATGAATTTGTGCTATTTTATTAAGTGTATGGCATATTTAATTTAAAATACCGCAAGATAACGGATGTTGTTTGCAGCTATCATTACTGTTGCCATTTCTTCTCCTGTAGCTGTCTTGTGTCTGTTTTTAGGCGTAGAGTCAAGCAGCGTGAACGAGTTTCAANTTTTATTAAGTGTATGGCATATTTAATTTAAAATACCGCAAGATAACGGATGTTGTTTGCAGCTATCATTACTGCTGCCATTTCTTCTCCTGTAGCTGTCTTGTGTCTGTTTTTAGGCGTAGAGTCAAGCAGCGTGAACGAGNTTGCCATTTCTTCTCCTGTAGCTGTCTTGTGTCTGTTTTTAGGCGTAGAGTCAAGCAGCGTGAACGAGTTTCAAAATTTTTCTGTAAATTTTCTAATCGTCGCCTTACTCCTAATTTGATGGTTTGCTGTGGCAGGACGGGCATTGTACCGGGCCATAAGTTGCTCGTAACTGTCGTCAGGGAAACGGTATCGATATTTTATGACAATGAACCGAAGGTGCGCTTGTATACCCATTTCAAAACAAAATATAAACGAACGATAAAACCAATTTGAGTTAAATAAAATTTTTTTACCCTTCTGGAATTAACTTCAAAACAAAGATAGAACCCCACCAATTTTGCACACTATAGCTATGGGCATTCTCGAGGATAATTCCATACTCCAAAAAGTCAGCAAGTTAGCAACAATTTTAAAGTTTTTATTTGGATTTTAACATTTGCTAACGACACCAAACCAAAATTCTGATGACCATATTTGGGATGGGTGGGGGTAATGTAAATCAGGTGTCTGCGTTTCCGACCAAAAAACTCAGTGTATAGAGATGAGTGTAAAACTTATTACGTAATTTCGTAAAACCGGGCTTCTTGTGTGGTTTTTGGCTTATGTTTATCGGGTGACTACCTGATGCGCTCTGACCTAGCGAGTTTGATTCAACATCAAATTTGTAATTGGTTTAGCAGCTGTAGCTCGAAAATAAGGTGGAGCAACTGAGTTTCGGACACACGGAGTTTGTGCTCGAGAATTTTGTGGAAATCGATTCGGCTGTGTCTGAAGAGACATTAAAGCAGGTGGAATGGAATCGATTGACTTAGTCCTTGTTGTTACCACATCCTTTGCATGACCTTCCTAATATCGCCGAAGACAAACCAAAAAATCAACAGGAGACTGGATATCTCCAAGAATGCATACTTTTTTAAACTCTGCCAAGCAAGCATCAATAAGCCGTTTAACCTTATNAGACTGGATATCTCCAAGAATGCATACTTTTTTAAACTCTGCCAAGCAAGCATCAATAAGCCGTTTAACCTTATCGTCTTTCGTCAATCGAGGATTGAGAAGTCTCGAAAGTTTTAATTTTTCTGTTACAAACGTTTCGGGATTATCGCTAAAGTTAAAAAGAAGTCTCGAAAGTTTTAATTTTTCTGTTACAAACGTTTCGGGATCGCTAAAGTTAAAAACGAGATTGCAATAATTCTGCTGGAGTTCGGAGCGACGTGAAATTCGATATAAAAAANAAGAAGTCTCGAAAGTTTTAATTTTTCTGTTACAAACGTTTCGGGATTATCGCTAAAGTTAAAAACGAGATTGCAATAATTCTGCTGGAGTTCGGAGCGACGTGAAATTCGATATAAAAAANTATCGCTAAAGTTAAAAACGAGATTGCAATAATTCTGCTGGAGTTCGGAGCGACGTGAAATTCGATATAAAAAATTCCTGCAACTCCTGGCAGACAGAATGCCAAATTTCCTCACATGACAATCAAGGATGATCGATATCCCGTTTGACGCGAAGCCAAATTGACCCGTACCAAGTTTTCGCGTTACATCAAAAATTCGAACAAAATTATTGAGTGGCTGATCAATGGAAACGTTAAAAGTTGAGAAATCATTCTCCAAACGCTCAATAAAATTTTTTTGATCGGAAGATCTATCAAATCGTCGAGCAAATTGAACAACCTCATAAATTTTGACGGGCGTAGCCGCATAATAAAATCCAGAATGAATCATAGGAAGAGCGAAAGGTTGAAAATTTGAAAACGAAGCTTCATTTGATAGTATATTCTCGGAAAAGTCGGTAACTTGGTTTGACGGAATGGAATCGTTTGTGAAATTGACACATATTTGGATTTCAAGGAAGACCTAGGCGAACCAGGCGTTTTGTAGTAATTGGAACGGTACTATTGCATGGGTCTTCGAGAATATCGGTTTGTGTATTCCCATCTTTTGTTTCAAAAATTTCCTAATTCAGTAATATAGGTGACTCCAAATCTTCTTTATCTGAACGGCGTGAAGCACGTTCTATTGTTGTTAACCTCGTCTGAGTTCCCGAACTTGCCGTCGCTGGAAACAAAACTTCCTCCCCACCTGCCTGGTTCAAACTACCAGAATGGGCTATGGGATCGGTGCTTTGAACTTGATCACAAATTGAACATGATGAATTTAGGAATTTAAAATTAATAGGAAATAATGATAGTGGAGATAGGGGGAAAAGATAACGTAAAANACATGATGAATTTAGGAATTTAAAATTAATAGGAAATAATGATAGTGGAGATAGGGGGAAAAGATAACGTAAAATACACCACAGGAAATTTTTTTGTAAAAATCGGGATAAAATTGACAATATAGCGATGAATTGAGCACAAAATATCGAAGAAATAAATACACAGAAANACATGATGAATTTAGGAATTTAAAATTAATAGGAAATAATGATAGTGGAGATAGGGGGAAAAGATAACGTAAAAATCTATAAGTAAAAAATTCTTAAAAATCGGCGTGGAAAAAAAATATTCTTAAAATACACGACAGGAAAATTTTTTTTAAAAATCGGGATAAAATTGACAATATAGCGATGAATTGAGCACAAAATATCGAAGAAATAAATACACAGAAAANTAAAAATCGGGATAAAATTGACAATATAGCGATGAATTGAGCACAAAATATCGAAGAAATAAATACACAGAAAAATAATTTTTATTTATTTTGTAGACTATTTCTGTGTAATAAAACCAACCAAAATACGCAGAAATTGTCAATATAATGTGGGAATTAACGGAAGATACGACAAAATAAAAACAAAATATTGAGCCGAGCTAGCGGAAAATTGTCGATCTACTATCCAAACGACTTTTTTTTGAAAAATCAAAAAACAAATCTATGAAAAAACGACAAAAACAAGACACATGCTATATCATCGCTATCGATCATAAAACGATCGATATTCAACGAGAAAACGGATAAAATTAACGAGAAAACTTTCACTACTGGTGTAAAATTTTTCAAAAAGAAATTTTTTTTTATGCTCACAATTTTCTTGAAAAATGATGGAGTCTGCCGCTATCTCCACCAGATACATGAAAAAAAAAAAAANTTTATGCTCACAATTTTCTTGAAAAATGATGGAGTCTGCCGCTATCTCCACCAGATACATGAAAAAAAAAAAAACCAAAAATCGAAGATGGTGGGTCAACACAAACCAAGTTGATTTTTCACAACACTTTATTC